>OY743172.1:13648824-16132158 GCA_963555705.1 Ligustrum vulgare | reverse complement strand
TCGATCAAGACAAAACACACGCACTCCCTCAAGCCTCTTTCTCTCGTGATAGCGGCTGACTCCTCTTTGTGAGAATCAACTGGAACTCGTCTTCTTCGTGAACTCCCACTTCGCTGTCCGGTTACCTCTTGCCCCTTAGGTGCCTTCCTCCTTCTTGAGTTTGGCCCCCTGCTTCCGTGCCCCTGCCTGCAGTGCTTTGTGCTCTCGGCCCTGTTTTAGTTGTCACCTCTCCTTCGTGGTTGGGCTCCCTGTCCCGCTCTCTGTGTGCGGTACACTTCGCGCCCCTGCCTCCAGTGCGCTTGGCTCTGCTGGTGCGGTTTCTGAGTTGTGTTTAGTTCGGTCATTTCTTTGTGATATAAGTGGGTTGTGGGTTGCCTCAGAGTGTCTTCTTGTCTTCGTAGTGTGGTGTTGCCTATTGTGGTTGTTGGGGCAGATTCTGAGCCCCTGGTTCATCCCACCACATGGCTTGGATTGTGCAATAAGGGAGTTTTAATTACTTGCTTAATATTGATTCAATTACTTTGCTAATCTATATTGTGTTTTCTTCCGCTGTATTGTGACTAACTCGTTTCACTTTGTGTTTTGCGAGATTGATTTTCTCCACACTAACACCATTAAAACGCTCCAACAACACACGAACTGCCATAGCCCCAATTGTCGTCGTTGTCACCACCATTGTCTAAGTGGTCGCCACTTCCACCGCCATCATATCCACTATAGCCACTACCAATCCCCAACACCTCCACTTGAAGTAGCAGCGACACTGTGAGCGCTATAAAGGAGAAGGGGATGGTGCGGTGCGGTGGAATAGGAAAGAGGGAGGCGTAATTACGGAGATGGAGGTGGTGGGGTGGGTGGCGTAGAGGGAGGGAGGGAGTGAGGTGAGGTGAGGTGAAGGGGGGATGAAAAGATAGATGAGGGTAGGGGTGTCAAACGGATTGGATAGTTTGAGAGTTCGTGAGTTCGGCTCGGCTCGATTCGTTAAAAGTTCGGCTCGGTCCGTTAAAAAAACGGACTTGGACTTGGACCGGACTAAAAATTTGATTGTTGGACTGTTCGGGTTTGGCTCGTGAAATTCGTGGACCTGTTCGCGGATTAGTCCAACGGACAATCAAAACGGACCGACCACGGGCCGGCCCGTGGTCGACCCGTTTGGGCCCGTTCTCAAGGGCCGGTCCGTTCCGGCCCGTGAGCCACTCAAACGGTCACAAGACAGTTCTTTTTCTGTATTTTCAATTGTTTCTTTCAAATAAAAAAATTGTACACGTAATATTTTGTTCGTGTACAATTCTAACTCCGCCTACAATAATTTAAATGTAGCCGGTCCCAAGCCTGGATTAAAGGAGGAGGATTTTTTAATGTTCAATTATTTATCCGTAATAACCGTTACAAAAAAAAGGGCCCACCGTCCGGCCCGTGGTCAGACGGGCCAACGGTCCGGACTTGGGCCGGCTCCGTGGGGGGACGAGCCGGCTCGTCTCCCCACGGGCCGGCCCGTGGACCGGTAATGGACCGCGGTCAAACGGACCGAGTCGGCCCGGCTCGGCCCGTTTGACACCCCTAGATGAGGGTGAAAGAGGAGGGGGGGGGGGGGCTAGGACACGAGTGGGTAGTTGATAATTATTGTAATTATTTAATTACTATAACAATTACAACTGTTTTGTGAAATAATACAATTATAATTTGAAAAATGAAATGTATTCTTATAAAATATCTGTGTGCATGTAATTTTCTTTTAATATTTTGGGATAGAATCTCAATTCCCTACAAACATCCTATCTAATCCTCATCCGATGTTTCGTCAATTAGTAACCACAAATTCTGAAAATGCCGTAATTGGACGGCTAGAGTAAATATGAGTGTTGAGAATTTGTGGTAAGAGGAATTAATTTCTACTGAATGTCCAGCGAACAGTTTAGCTGATAGAGTAACAGATCGGCGCACACCCAAATTTTCATTTCACCTCAGAATTTATTTCTTGTCAGTGTATAAGCATTTAACACAGTGAATACGACTTGAAGAGAATATATCTCGACTGTTACTGTATGCTCTTAATTTACAGTCACATTCAGCAGTTGAATTTCTGGTAAATATATATTTTTTTAACTAGTGAATGTGAATTAAAGGTTACTTAAAAAGTAACGATATTCATGTTTTGTACGGACTCGGAGATTTTCGTTTCTTACCAGTTGGCCCTTGACCAAAATCCACCGGTTTGCTGGTGACGTGTGATTTTATTTCAATTGTTCGACCTTTGATTTAATTTTTTTATGGGTCGATACTCAAGTTAGCTAATTCTGCATGTTTCTGTCACGCAAGTGGGTTGTTTGATTTTAATACTAGTACTAGTACTAGTACTAGTACTAGTGGGGGTTCCCCCTCTACATTGATATACTCATACTTAAATACGCCACACTATCTAGAAATTTACATGGTTCATTTCTTAGCTCGTGAATCTACGTTTATTGGTGGAAACAAAAAGACTTCACTATAGTACCAGAAACCGATGTGATGATCCTAAAAATCGCACTTGAAATATTCCGAACTTGAGTAATAAACTAGCACGAACTGGATCTCCGAATACCTGCAATAAAGGCGAGGAGGAGTGTCCTCGTCGCCCCTCCGATGCTTAAGTCAGTAAAGAGGAAGGATAAAATTTATGCAATAGGTTATAAATTGTAGAAATAATTGTGTACCTAAATTATGATTCAATGCCATGTATTTATAGTGATATATGGGCGAATTATGATAGGATTAAAATACCTGCATTGCATGAGTCCTGTTAGAAATCATCCTCCTATTTTTTAGGGATGAGGTTGTAAAAGCCAAATAGGATTCTGTAGGAAGATGAGTTCTATTGGAATTAGGAGGTTGTAGACTCCACGTATCAGATCAAGTCATGCCCGATCAATGAGAGACGTGACCCGAGCATCATGTGCCCCGAGCACATCATGTACTTTTTTGGTGAGATATATGTACTCGGGGTATTCTATCCTCGGGGGTTATTATGAGTGGTCGAGGCAACGTTTTCGCCACAGGCATTTTAAGTGTGATCGGGGGTTATATTATCCTCGGGGTTCTCAATATGGTGTATGGTGTAATGTTTAAGTGCTCGGCCTCGAGGTTCATATGTTGCTCGGGGGTACCAATATATGACTGGCTAAATATTCAAGTGCTCGGGGATGAGGACAAAGGACATGCTCGGGATATAAATGATTGTCGGAGTTGAAATCCTCCTCGGGAGTATCAAGATGTAATATGGGATAATATTCATGTGTTCGGGCTCGAGGTCATCCTCGGATTTATGGTGGTCGAGGTTGAGGTCTTCCTCGGGGATAGAAAATATATTATAGGGTGATATTCATGTGGTCGGGATTGAGGTCATCCTCGGGTTCATGGTGGTCCTCGGGGTTACACATTTGATTATGAGACTATACTTTGTCAAAGAGCTTGGGCTTGAGGCTTTTGTAAATGCTCGGGTGTGAATAAAATTTATACTCATCACGATGCAATAGAACATAACGTACCAAATCTAGAATCACATATTCCTATATATTATTCAGTAATTTTGGTTAATGTTGTATTCCTAATTTCCTATATATTTCGTAATTTAGATAATATTAAGTCCCTGTTTGGTCCCGGAACTTTTGAAAAACTTACCTCCAAAACTCATTAATTTTATGGGACCCCATCACTTTCACTCTTTTCAACAACATATTCTTTCAAAAATCCAAATTTCTTTCAAAATACCATTTATCAAACGGGTTCTAATTTAGAAAAATATAGCGTGAAATTGAATTTGGTTGATGCCGGGAAATATGTAACTGTTGAAGTCACACCCAAAATATGGCACATTGGGCCGCCAGTGAAGGTCCAACGGGGGTCCATTGGACATCAACCCATGATAAAAGTTTTAAAAAACCCCCTGGACTAATGGCCGAGGTGGAAAGGCACAGGAGCCCCTCCGACCGAACTGGTTTGTGTCTAACAGAGGCGCTTCATGCTTTCCCGAGATGTTTATGGTAGCGCCTCGGATGTAAAGATGGGACAAGGCATGAAGTCAGAGATGTGACACTGCCTTTACCAAGATGTGACAGATGCCCATCCCTACGAAATGCAGCAATGATTACGGTCAAAAAGCAAAGTTGTCACCTCCAAGAGCTGGGGGTGAAGACAAGTGTAAAGCATAACACATGTCACAATCCAAGAGAATTACTCATTCTATAAATAGAGCACACTTGCCTCCAAGAAAGAGGTTAGCAATTTCATACTCTTAACTAAATAAATATCTCTCACTACCTTTTCTCTTTTCTACGCATTTATATTTCCCGCATTCAAATTATATTCGCTGAACATGGCCGCTGACTTTAACATCGGAGTGCAAACGGGAGCCACCTCGGCCCCCCTTTGCAAACTGATCGTTTGTCACAGTGCACAGGAGATCCACGCGTTTAAGAGGGAGGAGCTGAGACGTGTTAGTCCAAGGTCCAGCCGGATTTTGTGGTCAACATTTTGGCGCCATCTGTGGGAAACCATACTGCTAACCACGAAAACACATGATGAAAAGCCACACATAGAAAGGAAGTCCTGAAAAAGGGCGGGTAACCTCTTGCAAAAGAGCGGAGAACTGTAAAGCTTTGAAATATAAGTTTGGTAACCTTGAAAAAGGGTAAAGAGCTTTAAAATATAAGTTTGGTAACCTTGAAAAAGGTAGAAAGCTTTGAAACATAAGTTTATTCACCTTGAGAAAGGCTTAAAACTTTGAAACACAAGTTTGTTCACCTTGAAAAAGGCGTATAACTTTGAGATATAAGTTTAACGACCTTGAAAAATGCTCGAAACATTGAGATAAAAATTCATCTATCCTTGAAAGATAAACTAAAACCAAGAAATTTCTCTGAAACATGAACGAAAGTGATGGTGATATTAACCCCCGCAGGGGAAGAAATGGCCAGCACAGCGAGAAGGAGGTTCCTCAAGGACCTCTTGAGAACGCCAATGAGGGAGTGGCACAACCTAACCTGCCACGCGGCACCGTAATTGCCGCATGTTGGGAGACATGACTCGCATGGCGGCCCAAATGCTAGAAATGCAGAAGCAGCAGATAGAACAGACTGCTGCGATGAATGCCTACATGGCTAGAGGGTATGTGGTGAATGAGCCCATGATGCCTCCGCAATACCCACTCCTAGCTAGACACAGAGAGGCTTCGCCCGCACAATCTGGCAGTGTCTTCAGCCGAATAGGAGGGTTATTCAGAGACAGGCAAGGGGGTCGAAACAATGCAACTGAGCCTAGAAATAGGCGGGAGCGACGCGCTGAAGAAGCCTTGTCGCAGAGTCAAATGCATAGGGACCAGCATGGTACGGGGGCGGAAAGGTTGGCCCCCACGCATGAGCCTAGGAATAGGCAGGAAAGAAGAGCCGAAGCAGCTCGAAATAAATCTCGTAATGAGTTACCGGCCCATACAAAGCCAAACCACGAGCGCATTCTGTCACCACAAAGGCAGGAGTACGCTCCGCTGCCCTATGACCAATACCATGATCCAATGTATTCCGGTCACGACGAGAACAGTGAACTAACCTCATACAAGCTGGATGACGAAGAGGAAATAAGCCCCTTCACAGAGGGTCTCGGTACGTGTCCCGTGCCTCATGACTTCGAAATGCCAGAAATAGCAAAATATTCTGGCCGAGGTGACCCTGACGATCACCTATTAAATTACTGCGCCAGCATGGAAATAGTAGGAGCCACCCCGGCACTGAAATGCAAAGTTTTTGCTTTAACCCTTGAGGGAAGTACGATATGATGGTACAAAAAACTCCCTCCTGGTAGCATCCACAGTTGGAGAGATCTGAAAACGACTTTTAAAAATGACTTTGTTTCCTCCAGGCCTGGCCAGCTCCCACTCCAACGCCTTTAGGATCTGAGGCAAGGAAGGGAAGAATCTCTGAAAAGTTACCTAGCTCGGTTTACTGAAGAGATGCACATTTGTGAAAATATCACTGAGGCAGAGATGTTTTTCGCTTTGAAAGGGGGGCTAGATATGACGAGCATCTTTTGGAGGGATGTTCGAAGCAGGAAACCAAGGGATTACAATGCTCTAGTAGACCTGATGAAGGAGGAGATTGTATCGGAAGAAATGGCTAGGGCCAGAGACAACCACCCCCAAGGGAGATACAATCTTGGGTATTCCAATGAAGCAATCCCCAAGAAAGGAGGAAACAAGGATAGGATCGGCGGCAATCGAGGTGGAGTGCTGCGTCCGTTTCCGGGGACAGGGTCTAGCTATGTTGTAACACCCCAAGTTTCAAATTCTAAAACCAAGGCGTGTAACTTCCATTCACCTTAAATTCGGAATTAACTCGTTTACACAATTAAAATATTCATTTATCTATTATAAAATTTTACAGGAATTTCGGCAGAGTCTCCTCTATAAATTGGACATAGCCAACCTGTAGGGGGACATCAAAACCATTTTAAAAATTTAAAGCATCAATCACATTCATCATCGCCAAAATCAATTCATTCATTCCCCAAACTCCTCAAGCATAAGATTTTTCCAAAATATCAACAGACATTGACAAATGAAATAAGAGGTAATTTAACCTCTAATACGTTGTCCATACTTAGTCAAAACTAACTTCAACCAAACCATTATCAATAATAAGGAATGAAGGAATAAATTTAAATGATAACTTGAATAAATTTAACTTTATTAAATAAGGCGACCACAGGTACTGTCTGAGTCAGCCGCTAAGTGCTCTCCTCTGATCATCTAACTTTCATCACCTGAAATATGGGGAGGGATTGGGGTGAGCTAAAGCCCAGTAAGTAAACTTTATGCATGAATGCATGCTTATGACATGAAATTCCTTAAACCATTCGAAGTAATTACCCTCTTTTACTATACTTTTCTTTATATTCATACTTTCTAACCTTTCACTTAAACATGAAAAAAAACTTTAACTTCATTTCTATCGTGAACTCACTTAGTGTATCTTCTAGCCAATCATAATGTAGTGGGCACATTTCCTTATTCAGAACAAGGTTAACACTTTTCCACCGCATAGCGGTTTAAAATTTTGCCACCGTCAAACGGTTTAGCAATCGTCACCGCAAAGCGGTTTAATATTTGCCACCGCCAAACGGTTAGGCAATCGTCACCGCAAAGCGGTTTAATATTTGCCACCGCCAAGCGGTTAGGCAATCGTCACCGCAAAGCAGTTTAATATTCACCACTGCTACATCAATTTAATTCGGGTACGCTAGTCTCCCGCGCTCCATTTCCCACTCACACCTTTCATGGCATAGAAGTACATCAATTTATTTTTAAAACTCGGGATACATGCATTTTGAGGAAATTTAAACTTACCACATTCTTCTTTTAAAATCATTTGACTTCCCCAACTCAATGAAAATGCATGCTGGACGATGTAACGACATGATAACATGTATGCTTAAACCTTCTCTTAGTAACACATACATGTATAAAGTTCATAGAAGGCACCACAAGTAAATAAAGTTCAAGAATATAACTTAAGTCCATTAATTACACCTGAAACATTTTACTTCAATGAAAATAGAGGAAGTTTACTTACCTGTAGTCCTCAGTAGTTACTTTGCCTAATATGCAGGTGGAAGTCTTGGTTGCCCGCGACGTCAATGTACCGTTTCTCTGAATTAATTCCCATTCATTAAAAAAATATGGCTTTTAGTGAAAAACCACATTTAACACTCTTAAATGAGGTTGAGACTTTTATGTGACTCATAATATAACAAACACAATTAACACCACATATCATATCATATCATATATACATACATTCAGCCTCAATTTTGATATTATATCACGTCAATTAATCAAAATTTCACGAGTCCCAAGTCTGAAAATTTTATCTTTATCCCCAAAATTTGAATATATACATATGCCCACACCAAAAATTTAAGATTTATATATTTACATATACCTATACATACATAACAATATACACATTCCCATACATTAATACTCACACACATAACACCATTAAATCCTTAATTTAAGGTAAAATTCGAAATTAAACAAAACTTAAAAATCTGAAATTAACCCATAAATCTGAATTTATACATATATGGTGCATACATAGGTTATTTACATAGAATATATATATATATATATATATCGAATTATGGATGTGTGTGTGTGGAATTGTGTGAAACCGTGTGTGTGTGTGCGCGGTTCGAGTGTGTGTGTGTATCGTGAAGAGAAAGGGGAAGAGGGGGCTTACGGTGGGAGGGAGGTGCACGGTGGTGGTGGTGGTGGTGACCGGCGGTCGGCGGTGCGCGAACGGAGAGAGGGAGAGCGAAGCCGAGAGAAGAAGAGGGAGGCAGAGACGAGAGAGAGCGATGGATGAGGGAGAGAGACCGAGAGCGAGCGTGAGTGTGAGGATTTGATTGGGTTAGGTTAAGTTTTCAAATCTTTTGGAATTTGCAAATCAGTCCCTCAACTCTCCTCTTTTATTTAAGTAAGTCTATAAGTTCTATTTACCCTCGATTGTCCCTAAACTTTCCCCCCTAGGTTTCAAATTGGCATAATAAAATAGAAAATAACATGTTTAGGCAATAAAACAATTAATCACATAGAATTGCACGTAAATAATTAAAATAACCAATTTATAAACTTTCAAATTGGTACATTGATCGAGACGGCGTCCAATTCCTTCCACTGCAAAAATATTCCAATTATAGACATTAAAGATCATAAATCCATAATTTATAATAACATTCACAAGAATATTACGTGAAATTTGAAATTGCACGTAAAAATGAAAAGCGGTCTTACATATGTAGTAAAAATCACGGAAGCTATTCCCCACTTGCACTCCAACACTCCTTCCCAGAATCCTCCCCCGGCTCAAGGGAGAATAGAAAGTAGCCGAAGTGGGAAACATCTCATGATTGGGGCTTATTGCGCCTACCACAGATATTACGATCACGCGACAGAAGATTGCAGGGAAATCCACATGTTAGTTGGCCAAAAGGCGCATGGAAGAAGGGGAAGTGACTTCTCCTCCGACACGGGGAGAACTAAAAAATTCGGTGGCCAGAAGTTCAACAAAGCTGACAGGAGAGCTCCCTGGAAGAACTCGACTAAAGAGAGGATTGACAACCGTCAAAGAGACATGAACAAGGGCCAGGATACCGCCTCGGCACATGCTAAAGATACACGGGAACCAACTATGCCTGTGGCCGACCTCCCTATCCGTGAAATCGATACAATACTGGGAGACCCCCACCCAGGTGGGAGCACAAACAACTCCCAAAAGAGGTATATCAGAGAGGCCAAGCAGTCCGCCAACGTGAATTACCATATCCATTCACATCCTGTTGGGATGCATCGGACAGAATCTATCACATTCACCCAAGACGATGTCATTGTTGTGCACTTCCCACACAATGATTCATTAGTTATCAGGGTAGTGGTGGCTCGGAATGGATTGTCACGGATGATGGTGGATGATGGTGCCTCGGTAAATGGGATCAGCATTCCACTCATTCCAGTCCCGGATCCAATATATGGATTCACGGGGGACACCATAACCCCTAGAGGATCCATAACCCTTATGACTGAAGTAGGGCAAGCACCAACTCTCTCCAAAATCCCTATGGAATTCTTGGTTGTTGACAAAATCTCCTCCTATCATGGTTCAATAAGGAGGCCAAGTCTCATTGACTTGGGTGCTGCAACGCATACAAAATACATTTGTATGAAATTCCCCACGGAGCATGGTGTTGCCACTGTAAGGGAGAGTCAAATTGAATCACAGGCCTGTTACACAAACGCAATCCAAAAATTTCAGGACCAAAGCTTGAACATGATTAGCGATGTGGCGATGGTAGAAGCCGCTCTAGACCCTAAAAGAATAGGTGGACCCTCAGAAATTGAGGATGTTTCAATGACGCCGGAAGAAGATCTGGCAGATCTGGACCCACGAATGGCAGGGAGCAGCTGCCCCCACTCCGGCTGAAAGGTTAGAATGCTTCGGTGTAGATCCTCTTGATCCAATCAAGGAATTGTAGATCGGATTGGATTCACCGATTGAATGCAAAAATCAACTGAAGAGCTTCTTACTTGAAAACCTCGATGTATTCGATTGGAAGCATGGTGACATGATTGGGATCGATCCTAAAGAGGCCTGTCATAGACTCCAACTTGATCCCCGAAGTCCTGGACATATGCAAAAGAGAAGACCTATGAGTTCTGAAAAGTATGAGGACTTGAAAGACGAGGTCTCGAAACTGTTGAAAAATGGCTTCATCAGAGAGTCCCGCTACCCGAAGTGGGTATCAAACCCTGTTTTGGTACCAAAACACAATGGGAAACCGAGGGTATGTATTGATTTCTCAAACTTGAACCAGGCGTGTCCCAAAGATAGTTTTCCACTACCCCGGATTGATCAATTAGTTGACTCCACCGCTGGGCATGAGATGCTGAGCTTCATGGACGCCTACTCCGGGTACAACCAAATCCCCATGCATGAATCAGATGAGGAGCATACCTCGTTTATTACAGATAGGGGGCTCTACTGTTACAAAGCTATGTCATTGGGCTTGAAAAATGTTGAAGCTACCTACCAAAGGCTGGTAAATCGCATGTTTTCGGAACAATTGGGGAATACCATGGAGGTATATGTTGATGACATGCTGGTCAAAAGCATGGTCGCCATGGATCATATCCACCATTTTTCAGAGGCCTTCGGTGTTTTGAGGAAATATCGAATGAAGCTCAACCCAGCGAAGTGCGCTTTTGGGGTAGCGTCGAGAAAATTCCTCAGATTCATGGTGAATAAAAGAGGGATCGAAGCCAATCCCGACAAAATCAATGTCTTGTTAAACATGCAATCACCTCGGAATCCAAAAGAAGTGCAAAGTTTAATGAGGAGAATCGCGGCTCTAAATCGGTTCGTGTCTAAGTCCACTGACAAATTCTTGTCGTTCTTTAAGGTCTTGAAGGGAGGGACGGGCCCCATTACTATCGAAACAAAAGGTTGGCGAACCCATCTACTTGTATTTGGTCGTATCAAAAGAAGCGGTTAGCTCGGTATTGATCAGATAGGAGGGTGGGAATCAGTTCCCGGTCTATTATGTGAGCAAAGCCATGCTGGATGCTGAGACACGTTACCCAGACATGGAAAAAATTGCTCTATCATTGATCGTAGCCTCTCGCAAACTTCGTCCCTACTTTCAGTCACACTCCATACGTGTACTCAAAAACTTTCCTATGAGACAGGTGTTGCAAAAACCAGATGTATCAGGGAGGCTAATGAAGTGAGCGATTGAAATCATCCAGTTCGACCTACATTATGAGCCTCGGACCACTGTAAAGGGTCAAGCGCTGGCAGATTTCATAGTCAAATTCACACATCCACCGGAGGTCGAGATGATTGATAACACGGATGATAGCCGAGAGTGGAAATTGTTCGTTGATGGGTCCTCGGCTGAGGGACGATCCGTACGGGTATATTGCTAATAAGCCCAGAGGGATTCAAACTGCACAGTGAGATCCGCTTTGACTTTAAAGCCTCAAACGATGTTGCTGAATACGAGGCGTTATTAGCCGGACTAAGACTTGCGAAAACTTTAAAGATTGAGTCCGTAGTGGCGAATAGTGATTCGAAGCTCGTTGTGAGTCAATTTAATGGACAATTCTCTGCGAAAGAACCAGCTATGGTCGCTTACTTGAAGAAAAAAAGGGATTTGGCTGTGCACTTCGGAAAAATGGAGTTATAGCACATTCCCAGAACTGAGAATTCCAACGCCGATGCTTTGTCCAAATTGGCAAGCAACAGTGTTTCGGAGCTCCATAATCTGATCCCAGTTGAGCACATGCTGACTTCTTCCATTGAGCAACGGCCGAAGATTTTGGTGATAGAAGAGGAAGGATCCTGGATGAATCCCCTGATAGCATATCTGAGGCATCAGATAATACCAAACAAGCCGGAGGCAGCTCGAAAGTTGCAAAGATACACTGCGAATTTCGTACTCCTGGATGACTTGCTTTATAAACGGAGTTACACTTCCCCTTTACTGAGATATGTGGGGGCAGAGGAAGGACAGTATGTAACTAAAGAAATCTATGAAGGCATATGTGGCAACCACGCCGGGGCATTATCGCTGGCTCGGAAAGCCCTTAAACAGAGATATTTTTGGCCTACTATATGAAAGGACTCCCATTACTTCGTACGCAAGTGCGATAAATGCCAAAGACATGCAACCAAACCACATCAGCCGCATCACAAGTTAACTTTGGTGACTAGCCCTTGGCCTTTCGCGAAGTGGGGGGTTGATATTATTGGTCATATGCCTAGGGGTGCTGGTAACAATTGCTTTGAGATAGTGGCTATTGATTAATTCACGAAGTGGGTCGAAGCGGAACCTTTGATGAGAATCACCGAGGCCAACACCACCAAGTTCATTTGGAAGAATGTCATATGCCGGTTCGGAATACCACACTCACTGGTTAGTGATAATGCGAAACAGTACAAAAAAAGAAGCGTCGATGAGTTGTGCGACGATTTGGGAATTAAGAAACTGTTCTCATCTCCACATCACCCACAGGCCAAGGACAAGTCGAAGCTGTGAATAAAACCATAAAAAATACCTTGAAAAGGAAGTTGGAGTCAAAAAAGGGCGCATGGGTAGATGAACTCCCACAAGTGCTATGGGCACTTCGAACCACCTCGCACACCGCTACCGATGAAACACCTTTCTCATTGGCATATGGAGCCGAGACGGTATGTCCCGTTGAAATTGGGATCCCTTCGCTTCGACAAATTCATTACGACGAAGTGAGAAACGAAGAAGCACAAAGTGCCAGTTTGGATTTCCTCATGGAAAAACAGAGTGATTCCCAAGTGGTGATGGCCAGGTACCTGAAAAAGATGGCCCGATACTACAACAAAAGAGTGAAAAGTCGAGGCTTTAGTGTTGGGGACTTAGTCCTCAAAAAGGTTCTTCCTTCAACTCAGGAACTAGGAGTAGGGACTTTATGTCCTAACTGAGAAGGCCCTTACAAAGTCTTTTCCGAGGTGGTACCCGGAACGTACATGATTGAGGACCTATCTGGAGTACCTCTATGTAATCCTTGGAACACGGACCACCTTCGTCGTTATTTTCAATAAATCAAATTCCTCTTCTATGATTGCAGCATTATCATATGATTTTATAAAATCATAGGTGAACTACGTTGAATATTATACCAATTTCTAATTAGATAAACATAATGAATAAACACAAATTCCAAGATTATTTTGGTTATAACACCATACATCCACGCTATGCATGAAAATTGTTAAAAACAAGGAACTCTTATAGAGCCCACACGGCGACCACTGCGTAAGAATTGAGTGTGTTAGCACCATAAAAGGGGGTTCATACAAATTTGTTTGCATAGGTCTTACAAAGTGTGATTTAGATATGTTCAAATATTTTTCAAAATCAGATCTCACTAGTAAGTATGAATATCTCAAACCACTCAGATCTGAAGGACTATCTACATATAACCGTGCAATAAGTGCAAAACATTTAAAAGATGTCTGCGGATTGGAAGCATTCAAACTCAATCAAATATTGTTATATAAACTAAAACTTATGAACTGCACACTTAATATCTTCATACGTACGACATTTGCAAAACGTTTTTTTTTTTTGGAAGCATCCGTACTTAAACAAATAAGGACATGCAAACTAAGGCATTAAACTCGACATGAAAAATCATCGCATTTGCAAAGGCAAAACATATACAAATTGAATGAATGATTACATTTACAATATCAGGTGCCATGGCACTTACAAAAAAAAAAGAAGTTACAACAGAAAGGCAGATATGAAACAGGATCACTGCGGAGGGACATCCTCTGAAGAGCCTTTGTGTTGTGGTTCGGGGTACAGGGCTTCAATAGAGGACAAGTCCAGGGTTGGGAAAACTTCTTTCACGTCACCCAAAGGCATACTGGCCCCTATGTTACCAAAAACCAGCTGCATAGCCTCGCACTCTAGGGTCTCTTCAAAAGTGTCTTTGAAGTTCTGGACAGCCTCAGACACTCTGGTACTTAAAGCATTCTCCACCCGTGTTGTAACAGTCTACTCCAAAACCTTAGTGATCCTTGTTTGCATATGCCATTCCAAAGAGGCAATGTCCTCCTTCGCTTTTGCCTTAGCCTCCAGCTCCCTTCTGAATTTTTCATTAGATGCTGCCACCTCAGCTTCCAGCTTGGACTTGACTGCATTAGCAGCGGTCAGAGCCTCGGATGCGATAGACTGTGCGCGGTTAGAATCATCCAGTTTCTTGCACATGGATGCCACATCTGACTCGGAGGCCTGGAGGTCGTGTTTTAGTTTATCATTGTCCTCCTGGAGACGCTTAGCATTGGCCCTCTCCTCGGAGGAAGATTTCCGGGCTATGGACAGCTGGGCCTTTAGGTCATTAATCTCCTTTAGCATGTTGTCCGCATGTCGAAGAGCAGTCTCAGCATTTCTCTTGTCCCTCTGCATCTCCTCCAAAGATGATTCCACCTCGTCAATAAGGGCCAACGCTCTGGCGTTCATGGCCTTGTTGGCAAGCAGCTTCCGGGACGGACTGGCACTAGAAGAGAAGGCAGACCAGCCCTCCGTCCAAAATTGCTCAGTGATAAATGAGGCCCGGGTTGGAGGAGAACTGGGGGAGTCAAACAGTGAAGGGCTGAAAGTGACATCTTTGGGGAGAATACTGGTTTTGATATGCTTGAGCTCTTCTGCCCCCTCCGATGTCACTTCATAAGCCAAGCCTGGAATGGACACAGACGACTCGTCCTCCAGGTCTTCAATCATTGGTGGAGAATGTGCGGAAGTGGACTCCTTGCCCTTACCCCTTCTTAGCCTCTTCAAGGGAGCGGGATCCTCATCGGATACGAGCTCAGGCATGTCCTCGGGGAGGGAGGATGCTGCAGAAACATCTTTGGTCTCCCTCTCCCTCTTAGAGCCCCCTCTGTCCGACCTCTTCCCTTTCCCCTTTGGGGGGGACTCCTTTAAAATCAGCCTCCTTTTCTGTGCTAGGCTACTGGGGGCCCACTGGCAGCAGAATGGGCGGTGGCAGTAAGGCTGAAAGAGGGCACTGAAGTTGGGCTGTAGACACCTCGGACACTTCCTTTGCCACCCCAACCTGTAGGTTGGCCAATACCGTTTTCTGCTTCCTTTCAACTTCACTGCCATGGCGAAGGGAATGAGGGATCTTCTTAGCCATGAGACCCTTTAGAGAAATTTTTGGGAATTCCTTGGAACCTAGTGAGAAAAGACGGAAAATGGGATTAAAAAAAAACACACACATGGCATAACAGCGATAGGGAAACGAACTTACTCATGGCTCATATAAGACCGTGCTTAACGAACAATTTGTTCTGTTGGATGACCCTTTGGAAAGTGCCCTTGTAAGCAAAAAAGCGCCTTACTGCCGCTAGGTCTGCATCGGGGAGGAGGCGGGCAAAAGTGTCCCCTGCCATAAACCAATGACATGTTAGTAAGCAGCCAAGAGAAGTGAATGGAAATTAAAGAGCAAAAGACACGTGACACTTAAAGACTCTAAAACAAGTACAAGACTCACTAGGTAGGGAAAGAGTTCGGGGAACAGTAATTTCTGGACTAGGATCTACAGGGGAACTCTGCCACTCCCCAGCAACCCAGAACCACTGGTTCCTCCAGTTCTTTATTGAGGTTGGGTGATCGGTGATAACAGGAGGATACGAGCCCCTAGAAGACAAGTAATACCAATCCTTGATGTCCGACCTCACGTCTCTCTCCCTTCTAACTGATTTCTTCAAAGTATAGAGAGTGTGAATGATGTGCAGTGAGATGGGATGATCAGGGTTGATCTCTTACCGCACTAACCAAGTACCCACATCCTGTGTCCAGAAGTTGGGGGCCAGCTAGTAGGGGCACAGGTTATAACTCCTAAGCAATGCCCTGAAGAAGGGGTGCAGGGGGAGCCTCATCCCGTAAGAAAGGACATCGTAGCATATGGCCGCTTGACCTAGATGAGGGCTGCAAGGTCGGCAAGAAGGTGTAGGGTGCACCAATTGGACCCCTTCTGGCAGCCTGAATTTTGTCGAAGCCCCAGCCAAATCAACCCTTCTGATTTCAGTGGCAATCTCGTTGCTCTCCCATGACTCTGGATTTGGATCAGGATCAACATGGTAGCCCGAAACTTTGTTAACCTGATCAACCCAATCCTCCACTTGGGCGATCTCCTCTACAGTCAGACCCAACTCTTCCCTATGTGCCCTGAATGGGGATCTAACGATTAAACCCAGGTCCTGGTGACCTGAAGAAGAGCATACCGCCTCTTCTCTTCCCAAATCCCTATCTCGTTTGCTTCGAAGCTCTTTCAAAGATGCCTCCTCTTCGGGTGATAAATGAGCCATGTAGTTCTGATGTTTTTCTTCTTCGCTGTCAGAATCACTCAAATAAATTATGCCACTGGTTTTCCTATTTCTCTTCTTAATCTGCTCCCTAAAGAAGCGAAAACTAAAAATCGATAAAAAGATAGGGAAGAAACCTCTGACGGGAACCGTCATTGCTAACATTTCCTGCGAACCCGTTCCCCCAACTCTTTCCATTTTTTATTTTGTTTTTAAAGACGGGTCAAACTCATCAAAAGAAAAAGAAAATGCGAAACAAATTTTCAAACCCACAATGAAAAACTAGAAATAAAAAAGTTTTGCACACACAAAAATAAAGAGATTTACCTTCAAAGAGATTGTACACTTGAAAGGAGGAACTCGCCAACGAAAGCTGTTGAATGTTAAGAACGGGAGTTGGGTAGAAAACCCTTGGGAAGAAGATTCGAGAATTGCAAGCAAGGGAAAGAACGATACAATCTTTCACGAGAGTGTTGCTGCAAAAATTATAGGAAAACAGTAAAGGGAAAAATAATGAAACGAATGAGGATTTATAAGGATCCTAATGATCTAGACCCCTTGGGTTTTGAGCCGTATGATTAATGTGGGTAACCCACGCCTCTTGGGAAATGGGCTAATCAAAGCGTCAGCCGTCAAAGAAAGGGATAAAACCGTTCAGCTACCACAGTGAATGCCACGCGCGGCAGAAATGTCACTTTCATCACCTTTTATATTCCTTGGGAACCGATACCAGTAGCCCCTTTTAATTAAACATGCCGCTTAAAATGCGCGCTAGTGCGTCCCCAACCTTCACTCGGGAGAGAAAAGCCGAAGTAGGAGGTCGGCTATAATATGGATCCGAACTTTTCATAAGGAATATCACACTTGATCGTAAAAATTGCCGCGCTGCATGGTGATTCCCAGCGAGCGAATGGCAGAACAATTACAAAATATTGGGTATAGCAAATGATTAAACTTGAATAGAATTATTGCTGCGAAGTGATGACAAATTCGATCCGCCCATGAATGACCACATCGGATTTGAGGAACTAGTGTGTTGAAGTCACACCCAAAATATGGCACATTGGGCCGCCAGGGAAGGCCCAACAAGGGTCCATTGGATTTCAGCTCATGATCAAATTTTTAGAAACCCCCCTGGACTAATGGCCGAGGTGGAAAGGCACAGGAGCCCCTCCGGCCGAACTGGTTTGTGTCTAACAGAGGCGCTTCATGCTTTGCCTAGGTGTTTACGGTAGCGCCTCGAATGTAAGGATGTGACAAGGCATGAAGTCAGAGATGTGACACTGCCTTTACCAAGATGTGACAGGCGCCCATGCCCTACGAAATGCAGCAATGATTACGGTCAAAAAGCAAGGTTGTCACCTCCAAGAGCTGGGGTGAAGACAAGTGTAAAGCATAACACGTGTCACAATCCAAGAGAATTACTCATTCTATAAATAGAGCACACTTGCCTCCAAGAAAGAGGTTAGCAATTTCATACTCTTAACTAAATAAATATCTCTCACTCCCTTTTCTCTCTTCTACGCATTTATATTTCCCGCATTCAAATTATATTCGCTGAACATGGCCGCTGACTTTGGCATCGGAGTGCAAACAGGAGCCACCTCGGCCCCCTTTGCAAACTGATCGTTTGTCACAGTGCGCAGGAGATCCACGCGTTCAAGAAGGAGGAGCTGAGACGTGTTGGTCCAAGGTCCAGTCGGATTTTGTTGTCAACAATAACAATCATGACAAAAGCACCTTTTGGAGAAATTTGGAGTTTTGGGGAGAATATATATTTGAAATTTGAAAAGAGATAATCACAAAGAAATGTGGGTTTAAAATGAATTTGAGACGAAATTTGAAACATAGACCGAACATGCTCTAAGTGATTTCAAGAGTTAACTTGATAATTATTGTCTAGTTTGATATGATATAAACAAGTGAATAAAATGTCATTTTGATCAATGTTTAGACAATCAGATCGGATTGGCCGGTTCAATCGGGAAAATCAGGAACCGATCGAAAAATCGGTCTGGTTTGCCTTCAAAATCGGTCAGAAAAAATCTGTCGGTTCAACCGGAAAAATCGGTCGGTTTTTAAAACTCGATTTTCATTTTTTTTTCTCTAATTATTTTAAGCTACATTTGTGTATAATTTTATTTTCTAAATGAGTAAATGTTAGTTTATTTGTAAAATAACTTGTTTTTAGAAATTTTTGTGATTTTTTGAATAATCTTTTATATTTTAATTGAAACCGGTTCGACCTCGATTAGATTCGATCGGACATTTTAACCCTTAACTCGTTGCCCTTTTCAATTCGAACTGATTTTTGATTTTCTAAAACACTAATTTTGATGCGCACGTATACTTGTATAAATTTTCCTTCTTTCATAAGAGTGAGACACGAGGCAAAACTATACGTTGCCATCATTTTTTTTTTTTTTTTTTGTTCTTTTAATGCATATTTATAGCTAGCTAGCGTGTTTGAAATGTTAGATTAAATCTATTAGACTAATAGGCAAAGTCTATCGAATGTTATAAGGCGAGATTATGTATCCATCCAACTTAATTGACTCTCTATAAGTATAAATACGTAAGACAAAAAACTGCAGTTCATTTAGTGATCAATTTGTGTAATCGGCGATCTCGAGATGTAACAACTATAAATGAGTAAATCAACAAATATGACAGCAAACCATTTTTTTTTTTTTTTGAAACAGTACTAATGTTATTTGTAAGCACCAACATCATTTTATATGATCATGGATCATTGTCGTATATTATTTGTAAGCATTACTTACTAATAGTGTTACTCATCTTGAAATTAAGTTGTGAATTGCTCAATTAGAAAAATTTATAAATATAGTATAATGAATAAAATATAGTTTAATTATATTGAGTCTAGAACTTCAATTTAAAAGGTCATATCTATGAGTTTTTCAAATTTCAAATAATCATATATTGATATTATTTGCATATTTAAGTGATATATGGGATTTTTTTTTTTTTTTTTTTGGGAGTAATATATGAGATTTACACCCTTCATATTTTGGACAATTGCTCATTTACAAATACAAATCTTTTTTATGCCACAACTCTCTTGACTTGTAGAAAAATTGAAATTTTAGTTTGAGTTTTTAGTCTCGGGATACTAAGCATATTGAATCTTGATAGATATCTTATAAATGTCAATTTTATTAAAGGATACTTTCGTATGTCCATCATTTTCTAGAATTTAAGTGATCGATACTTTTCAATTGAGAAAAAAACACCATAAAATTTTGAATTCTCTTTTAATCAAACTTCAATGCCACGAGCACAAGTACAAGACAATATCACTACAAGAGGGCTAACCAAACTAAAAAAAATGAATTAAGAAAAAATGGAAAGTTTTTCAAGAGAGAAGCCAAGTAACAATTGCATTATGCTCCTCATCCATGTCCATTTCAAACCCTACCCCATTATCAAAATCTCCTTCTCCACTCTCATTGTTATCCCAAAGCCAAGAATACTTATTTTCTTCTTGTTCATTCCCACCGTTAATGGCATTGTCCCATTCCCAGTCCCAGTCCCATTCAAATCCATTCTCCCCACTCCACGATCCAAAATTATCAATTACAAATGTTCCATCGCTTTTGTCGCACTGTCTAGCAGTGATCGTTTCCATTTCTCTTTCCTTATTATCTGGACTCGAATTCCCATCTGCATCCACCATAATGTCATCAAGGCACATCATTTCCGTTCCCTCGCTATTCGCCTCCACGTCCTTGCCGGAGCCTGGCCGGGGACTAGGCATATCTAGGGTTTCAATTACTTCTTCTAAGGTGGACAAGTCCGGCCATGGAATTTTAACCGATAAGGCCTCTTTCTCTAAACTTGGTGTACTTGGCATCGCCACTGCTGCATTTCCGACGTTGATTTCTTTCATTTCCTCCAATGATTTTGAAACTTTTGTCGGAATGTTGTTGCTTATATTCTTATTCTTCATAGCTGATCGGCTCGTTCGACCGCCTCTCCGCTTGTTCAGCTCCCCTTGTGCCTTGGAAAAATCTATCGCCGCAAAATCAGTGTCCGTTCGCCGAAAACTGTAAATTTTTCGACTTAAATGAGAATTCCAGTAATTCTTTATCTCATTGTCTGTTCTACCTGGCAGATGTCCTGCAATAAGAGACCACCTACAAGACAATAAAGAAATTATCAGGTAAATACTTGAAGAGGAAATGATCTTCTAAGGCCTAAGCAAATGTGAATTCCAAATTTTAACTGTTCTATCGAATTCTATCCAATGTCGTGCACCATACATATACTAACCTATTACCCAACGAGGCGTGCAATTTAACGATGATTTCTTCTTCTTTGGCCGATATATTGCCCCTCTTCAAGTCGGACCTCAAGTAGTTAATCCATCGCAATCTGCAACTCTTTCCGCACCTCAGCAACCCTTCAAAAGTGCAAACACAAACAAACAAGTAAAACCTCAATTAGCATAAATATTAAGTCCTTGTTTAGCCCCCATTTTTTGGGTAAAATTTTGGTTTTGAATAGTATTTTTGGAAGAATGTAGGGTTAAAAATTGTTTGAAAAGTCAAAAATGATGGACTTGACTAAGATCGATGGTTGAGATTGAGTGTTACATAAATTTGGTTTGTAAAAAATGGGGGTCAAACAGGGACTAAATACACACATATCAAGAGAAGAAAAGAGAGAATTTGAACCTGCATTCTTGGGTAAAGACCTCCAAGAGCCTTCTCCATTAGCTTGAATGTAACTGGAGAGGATTTGATCTTCTTCTGCAGTCCATCTTCCCCTCTTCAAACCCACTTTTTCACAACAAGGAGCTCTTCCCATTTTTTTTTTTTTTTTGTCTATCTGATGTGTGGTAATAAAGACAAGAAAACGTAGACACCAGACGTGGTACAGTTTGACTTAAACACTCCACGCATGATGCGAATGTTGTAATTTATAGAGACAGAAAAAGAAATATAGTAAGGGGTTTGTGGTGACTAATTGTGCCACAGAGGCTAGAAAGTTATTCAATTGTCGTGGCTTGTCCACCGTCTAGAGCTCCTCACGGCGCCTCCATCTCCCACGTTCATTATCCCTCTTCTTTTCGTTGGCTTGTCTTAACATTTGAGAAAATGTGTAGTAATTTTAGCCTAATCCCTATTTTCAATTATCACTTTTGTTTCCATTTATTTTCATGGGACTCATGATTTTTATCAAATCTACTGAAAATTTTATTTTAGCTAAATTAAACAATGGCTTAATTTTATGAAGTTGGGTTACGAACTATTGACATACCTATTAAAATTGTACACGACTTTTGCGTACTCAAAATTAGAAGGTAAAATCATCAAACCACCTAACATTTCTTCCAATTCGATTGAAATTTTTGTTAACATTTTGTGTTTAAAAATATATATTTTATGTTTTCGAGGTAAAGTATGTGATTAAAAAATTGAGAGAGAAATGTGTGTGGTTAAAAAATAATTTGAAGAATTGTGTTATTTTAAAACGTGTTTTTTTTATAGTTTGGCAAACAGATGCTATGCCTAAGTTTAGGACCTATAAACTATTTGAAGAATTGTGTTATTTTAAAACGTGTTTTTTTATTAACATTTTGTTGTTAATATAAACTTTAGATAAACAATTGTTTTTCTAACATTTTAAACTTTTAACTCAAGGTCGTTTAATATGATATGTGGAAGTGAAAACCCTATATTCAAATATTAATTGTCATTAATTTATAAAAATTGTCTACAATTTAGAAATGACTGATAAATTACGTTCAACTTTCGTGGATATCTTAACTCTATGGATGACTCATGTTTATAAATATTCAAGTCATATTTTATTCACACAGTTCGAATATAATTAAATTAACTCTTAACTCTATGGATGACTCCTTAAATATTCAATTCGATTCAACACAATTTAATACAAGCCGTTGCTAATAAAATTAGCCTAATATAATTAAATTAACGTCATTAAATAAGAAGAGACTTACGTTGTATGTCAATTAACCACAATCCCTTCTATTACTTGAACTCGAGATCGACTATGAACAATACGACAAGATTTGGGCAGTCGCAATCTATGTGGGACAAAATTGATAACTGCTTTTATGAAATCCATCTAAGTTTGCCCTTTTGAGTTAATGCTTTTCTGCTGCTATGTATGGCCAAATATAACCTTACGTTTGCTTTTGCTTTTGCATGGGACAGCCCCATTACTATTTGCAATTGCAAATAGTACACGGAAACAAGTCATTTTCAAGAAAAGTGTACCCTTAAAAGTATATTGAGTCGACAGTAATAATAATTAATTTAATTAAAATAGAATGTTGTACAAAAGATAAAATTATAATGACAATCATATTTTCATGTTTGGCTAAGTTTAACGAGTAAAAGTTAATGTAGAGTAGTTTTTTTCACATAAAATTTATTTTTAGATAAAATTCAACGACAACGAAATATGAAAATATTAATCGGCAGGGGATGACCCACACTAGATCTTAATTATTGAGTCACGTGACTTAGTAAAATTTTAGCCTTTCTTAAAAATCAAATACAACTATGTTGCGCAGACAACCCAGAAATTAGTGAATTTTAACATTGTTTTCTAGTCATTATAAAAATTACCTTTTTAATATTTAGACAAATCTATTGAACATAAAAAGAAAGGGTTAAAGACTCTGGTGGCCACCAAATTTTGTTAGTAGTGTCACTTTGACCATCAAATTTGATAATGTTTCACTTTGCCCACTCAGTTTCATAAACCATTATACCAATGACTACTCTATTTCATAGTTTACATCAAGTGGGGTGGCCAAAGTGACACAAAATCAAACTGAGTGACCAAATTGACATTACTAACAAAGTTGGGTGGCCACCGATGTATTTAAAAGTGTACCAAGAAAGTTAGGAACAAATCATTTTCGGGTGCCCACTAAATGCAGACTTCTAGAAAATGTACTCAAAATATGGGGCCATATGTTTATATAAATCAATAAGTTTGAATTAAATTAAATTCCCAAATATACCATAGTATGTTCCTGTTTAGAAACATTAGCTACAATCTCATGCAGCACTCATTAGTTATTACTCGTCCAACAATCACTATGTAGGGCATGGACAACCAAATTTTGTGGACTATGAACTTTACAAATTACATACACACAATTTTATGGACTATGAACTATACAAATTACATACACACAATTTTTTTTTCTAATAATAACGATAAATGAAAAGAAAAATGAAAATATACTACAAGGAGTAGAACTACAAATTACAAATTACAAATTACATACACACAATGATATTACTATATTAGGTTGAAAGTTACAAATTACATACACACAATTTTATGGACTACAACGCGTTACTACATTGTTATACTCACGATCGTAGCTAGCTAGAATTTATATTAGGTTGAACTATCAATTTCTTTAAGCAAAAAATCACATTCCCATTAAAAGAAAAATAGAACATCCATCATGTACAAAATAAATCTGGTAGCTGACTACATAAGTTTTTTCCTCTCGAGAATTAATTCTATCTCCCACATAAGGAAAAAAGGGAAAGGCGGGGGTATGTAGCATGGAACTATAGTCAATCTTTAGAAACCCAGTAGATACTTGCACAATGTAAATTAAACTGGTTTTGATTGAAAAAAGAACAAACAAGAATTGGAAAAAAACAGTAATTTAAATATTGACTGTAGTGAAGAGGAAGTTACTACGTTAATTACACCTTAACACTGGTCATTTACAATGTTCGGTTTGTTGTTTTTATATGGTTTATAAATAATTTTTTCTTACACAATTTTTCAAACAACTTTTTAATCACACACATTTTTTTCTCCAATTTTTAATCATACATTTTAATTAGAAAACACAAAAAACACATAAAAAACCGTACAGACCGTCGAACGATCTGTTAATGATTGATTAACTATCAATAATCACAAGAGTCTTAGGACTTTTGGAAGACAAAATTACCATGGAGGAACTACTGAATAAATAAATTGTAGTGGAGAGGGAGTTACTGTGTTAATTAAACCTTTGTTAACAAACACTGGCCATTTACTCGTTGATTAAAAGTCAATAATCACATGAGTTTCACAAGTTTAGGAAGACAAAAAATTATTTAACACTCCGTTCTTTTACGCAATGATTACAATTTATAAACAACATAATTTTTCAAACTATTTTTTAATCACACATATTTTATTTCTCCAATTTTCAATCATTGATCTACCTAGAAAACACAAAAAATTCAAAAAATAAACGGCGGCTCAAGCCGCCAAACACTCCGTAAATCATTAGGAAAATTAACAAAACGTTGACAATGCAAGGGGGCCAATTTTTGTTAATTCGTGTGCATATGTCGCTCTCGCACACAAGTTCAAAGCTCGTAAGCCAATTTGGTCCAAGTTTTGTACCCCTCTGGGCGCACGTGGAGAGCCTATATGTTACATATGATTACACTTTCAAAATGAAATCATATATAAAGCTTAACTATTTTCTCACCAAATCATCTTTCACATGTTTTCCTTTGAGCTTCAAATTCTCATTCTGCCGACTATTAATTTTCGCAAATGAATATATCATTTCGATATTTTTACAAAGGACAACACAAATCAACTTTGATATTTCATGAAGGGCAAATGGTCCCAACCAAAATTGTGCTTAAAATGTCCCATTTGGTCATTTTCACCCATTTTCCAACCTAGTTTTAACATTTCTCTCGCTTTCACTCACTCGATCACCCACCCCACCCTGACGGCAATTCCACCGAGTAGTTATTGTCGGAGCCGACGAGGGGTACTTCCTACACCTTCTGCGCTGCTACATCTTCGAGGAACACTGCATCTGCTCTCAAGTTTCTTTTATAGTTTCTGTTGTTAGTGGTGGTGATGGTGAGGTAGCGCAAGCGGTGTGATGATTGTGGTGGTTGAAGCGATAGTGTGATGGTGTTAAAGCGACAGTAAGATGTAGCAAAATAGATAGCTCGTGAAGCATCGCAAGCGCCTGTTGCACAACTATGCCAGCGAAGAGCTGCATCGAAGAAAGGTACTACAGCTTCTTTCAGATTTCTTGGATAGTTTCGATTGGTAATAGTCATGGTGATGATGGTGAGGTCACACGGGCGGTTGTGATGGTTGTGGTAGTTGAAGCGACTATGATGGTGGTGTCGTTGCGACGTCGGCAATGAGATGGATGGTGATGGGGGCAACGATGGTAGTGGCGATGGTCACAAATGGTTGTGCATGGTGAGCAGCGCATGGCGTCGTCTCTGCCGCCTCTAGGTTTTTGAATTTTTTGGTCTTTTTGTGATTTTTGTTGGTGTTGATGGTTGTGGTGGCAGTAGTTGTGGCGACCGTGATGAAGTTGGAGGTGATAGGATGTGGGGCAGGTGGTGGCAGCGGTAGTGAAGTGGCGGTGTCTTTTGGTTGGAGACGGTGTTAGTGATTGGGCTATGATCGGGGACAGTGGTGGTGTGGTATGGTGTGGTGTGGAGTAGAGTGGGGACGTGGGTGGTGGGGTAGGTTAGGGATTAATATTAATATGACCTATTAATTCGTTATTTGTGATTAGTATATAAAATATTAATACGCGATCTAAAAAAATTGAAATTTGAGACTAAATTTGTAATTGTGACTCACAATTTTTAAGATGTGACCATTCGTTATTTGTGATTAGTATATAATATATTAATATGCGATCTAAAAAAATTGAAATTTGAGACTAAATTTGTAATTGTGACTCACAATTTTTAAGATGTGACCAATTAATTTGTAATTTGTGGTTGTAATATAAGCCGTGACAGATTATTTTTATAATTTGTCACAAAGAAAGAAATTGTGACTAATAATATTTGTAATTATGACTGAAAAATAAGCCATAACGTATAAAAACTTTGATTTGTGACCAAGTAATAAATTATGACCGAAAATAAATTGTAACCGATAAATTTGTAATTTTTGATCGAAAAATAATTTGTGACCAAATAATTATATAACATGTCACTACGAGAATTCGAAGCGCGGGAGAAAAGCCGGAAAGTTCCGAACTCAGGTTGTGGTTGGACAGATGAATCATGACCCGATATTCACGACGCGATGGCTCGACGATGCGGGATAAAGAACCACGACTTTCGAAACCCCACAAGGATTTGTCCAATCTCCTTGATAAGTCTCTGATTTTGAACATCACAAATATTCTAGCAAATATTTGATAAGTTCGATATTTGAACGCCGCAAGAAATATTCTTGATAGTTCGAAAAACATAGGAATCCACCTACTTTTATTGAATCCTCAATAAAAACTGTTTATATCAAAATTGAAGTCTCAAGTCTGAATTACAATGAATGGAAAGGAATATAGTCGTCTCTAAAGGATCTAAAGTCGTCTCAATGAGTCGTCTCTGTACACCCGTAGCTCTGTTTCCTTCGAGGCAATTAAGACGACCTTTAGGGACGACATTGTTGTCTCTATTTGTGAAAATATTTAATTAATTTTTTATTTATATTTTGACCTGATTCAATCCCTTTTTAACTCAACCCAAATCTTGATCCGAACTGTCGGCCCGCAAATTTTCTTTAATTCATATGATAATTGTGCATGCTAGGATTCGAACTCGGGACCTAAGTAATGGGTAATGATGTTCCAACCACTAAGACAATTGAATTCTTATGTTAAATTTTATTTTAAATAATATATATTAGTTAGCTTAATAATATTTTCTCAACAAATGAACTTTAATATTAATTATATAAATGTAAATAATCAAACAAGTAAACAAAAAAAATTAAGAAATTTAAAAAATTAAGAATAAAAAAATTAAAAAAATACTAGAGACGTCGTCTCTATTGGTCGATAAGTTTACGTCGTCTCTATTAGTTGACAACCTATTGGTCGACAAATAGAGACGACTACATAGGTGGTCAACTAGTAGAGACAACTAAAAAAATCGTCTCTATTGGTTGAAAAATAGGGACGACTTTTCGTATCGTCTCTAATTTTTCGTCTTTTTCATTCATTTTTCTTGTAGTGTGTAACCGAGAAATAAGTAGTGCATCGTGATACATTAATTTGATAAAATGTGACATTTATTGTGACCATAATATGTATATTATTGATTTTGCTCCCCTCCGTTACGAGAGGGGTGCAAAACTTTGTATATATATTATTGTGATCTTAAATTGTATAGTATTGTGATCTTTATATAATTAATTAATAAAATATATTTAATTATTTATTTTAATCAATAAAATTTAATTAAGACTTTATTTTAGAAGTTTAAACTATTTTTCTTAAGTTTGAACGTGTATCTTCTAACCACCATAATTGTGTATTGTTCCCAAAGTAAAACTAATACTACAAAAATTAGATTGGACAGATCTGCTCGATCAAAAACAATTGAAAATCAGCGAAAAAACAAGGAATTTGTCCTACATATGCCCGTATCATATTTGATGACAAGCGTCTTGAACGAAGCTTGCATATGAATTTACGCCCAAGCAACTAAGCCCTAGTTTGGTAATCTTATTAAAAAAATAAAAAAATTCTACAGTACTCAATTTTAACCGCATTTTAATATTAAAATATTCTACACATAAACGTCAAGACATTTCTTTTATTTTCAAACACACAATATCACATCATTAATCATTATTTAAAATATTTTTTTATTCCAAAATAATGTACATCAAACATACACGAGACAAATTATCAAATGTGACTTTTGTTGAAGGAATATCAATTATCACCTACAGTTTTTCTTTCTCAGAAATCTTGGTGTTAACAGTTTTTGTCCGAGTGCAAAGGTAACATAAGTGTAGATAGGGACTTGGTTGAAGATCTATTGGTAGCAAGGTCCTAACGATTTTTCGTTTTCATTAAAAAAAATAAAAATTTTATTTATTCTTTTTCGTATATACAATTTAATAGCTTTTCTAGAATACACTATACGATTTAATAAAATGGTCACGAGTTTATTAAAGTGAGCTTTGAAGTTGATTTATCAAATAAAATAATTGTGGTGTGACAAAAATATTTGAAGAATATTTCCAAGGTTACGGACTTGGTTGAAGATTCATTGATAGCAAGGTCCCAGCGATTTTCAGGGTCGGACAATTTCCATTAAAAAATTGAAGAAAAAAATTAAGATTTTATTTATTTATTCTCGTATATGTAGTGTTGATTGAATTGATTAAAGGGCTTTTCCAAATACACTATAAGATTTAATAAAATGGTTGTGTGGAGTGACAAGAATATTTGACGAATCTTTTCAAGGTAACATATGTATGATAATTAAATGAGTTGTCTTAATTCAATGCAATTTTATTAATACGAAATTAATGTCATAAGTATCATCGGAACAGTACATTAAATACGTATTTTGAATGAACCATTGCCTTAAAAAAGGTTGAACTCCAACTTTAAGAGTCATCTGCCCTAAAGATTTGTAGATGATGTAAATCGCGAATTGTATCTCAATGAAGCAAGGTTTAGAGCTTGCTATTTAACTGCACTTGCAAATAGCATCATCCATACCAAAGGTAGAATTCGAACTCGAACTCTTACTCTGCAACTGTCAGCTCAATTGAGATTTCTCACTCTCACCTTTTAACCAACTGAACTATGCCATGAGGGCAACGTCGATCGATTACTTTTCGATTGACGGAAGAACGAGTAACACATAAAAATAAATCCCTTCGATCAAATAATACTATGCCTCAAGAATTTTAATAAATAATTAAGAGAATTGGAGTCATCCCACCGAATAATACTACGCCCTAAGATTTTAATTTGAGTAAAATTCAAAAATTAATTTTAACAACATATTTCACAGGACAACAATTTTTCAACCACACATTTCTTCAAACTTTATTCAAAATTTACTAAAAATCTTATTTTAAAGGTTAACTTATTCATTTACAAGATTTTGAATTCTCTCGAACGTAGGAAACTCGGCTAGGAAAAGGTGATTAATTTTTTTATTTTTTTAATGAAGTTTTTAAATTCCGTCTTTTTGATCTATAGAAAAGTTTTGACTTTTGTGGGGATTTATTATTTTTTTTATTTTTTTAATGAAGTTTTCAAATTCCTTCTTTTTGGTCTATGAAAAAGTTTTGATTTTTGTGGAAATTTTTTTTTTATGAATTTTTGGTTTAAAATATTTGAAAAATAAAAAATTGTGTGCTTGACTAAAGATGAAAAGTTGAGATTGAGTTTGAAAAATTGTGGTATAAATTTTTCATGAACCAAACAGGCTTTTTAGATGAGGAAAAAACGGTAAAGAGTGAAAAATTTTCTGTTTGTTCATTTTTTATTTTTATTTTTTGTTTAAAAGCATTTTTTTATGTTTTCTAAGTAAAATGTGTAGTTGAAAAGTGAAGAGAGAAAATATGTGTGATTAAAAAGTGATTTGAAGAATTGTGTTGTAAAAAATATGTTTTCAAATATTTTTGACAAACATAGGCTTAACTATTAAAAAAAAAAATTAATCTAAGTGCACAATTATTTTGATAATGTAGATGATAATTTAGTGATGTAGAAGTGTTATTATTATTAATTTAAAAAATGATGTGATATATAGAAGAAAAAAAATTAGGCTACGTAGATAAATTATCATTCTAATTGTAAGTGTACTAAAGTCAAAAAAAATTGAAGTCTGCTCGTTGACGGCCGCTGTAGAGCTGTGCTGACACCATGAGGTCCCCAAGATGTTGAAATAAAAGTTGGGGTATCCATACCCAGCAACTTATGTGGACAAAAGTACTCGTGTCAACACCTTTGTTTCGAGTGGGAAATATCTGACAAAATTGTGCATATATATATTTTTTTCTTTATAGAAAATTCAAATTAAGATTCGTAATGTATCTTGGACTCTTGGCCAGAGGCGGCAAATTACGTAACTAGAATTCGAATTTTGCAGGGATAAAAAATTGAGAGGTGGAGGGGGCCCTCCTCCCGGGGGTTCGTCCGCCCCGAATTTTTTTTTTTTTAATTAAGAGGATTGAAAACGACGATTTTGAGTATCAAAATAAGTAAGTTAGATTGACTGATTAAAAAAAACAATCAGTTTGTCAATGCGATTTTTTATCTTCATTTTTTTTGGAGGAGACTTCACAAATCTCAATCAACGAGGTCAGAAATATCGATGGGATTTGTTATTTGGAGTTGAAAATACCATCAAAATCAGTTGGAGAAGTACTCTCGAACTTCTTGGAAAAATATGGATTTCAATATGAGTGTGGCTATTCTTGAGCGTTGCTTCCTTCTGCGGTTAAGTTCTGCACATCATTTGTTGATTAAATTTTGGAATATAAATCTTGTGCCATCATGCAATTTGCCATGTCAATTTCATAAATGATTGATTTTTTCAACCAGGCAGAATGGCATAGAGCTGCTAAAAATTATTTTCTTTGTTTCATAACCTTCGAGTTATGGTAATTTTTAAAAAAATCCGAAACAAGGTTGCCGATATATGTGGCTCTCTTCCAATGATTGCTAGGGAAACAAAAAAGATTACCTAAAATTATTGTTATTTTGTCAATTATATTGGTTTCAATAATAAACCTTATTTGGATAAGAATCAACCCTTTTTTTTTTGCCAGAGAATGTCCTGTACTAGAAATCTGTGGACTTGATTGCGATGATTGAGATGCATTTTTGCAACCAGCTTCATTTTATTATACTATGCTGAAAGGGGATTTAGTTGTGCAATCGGATATGTTTAGTGGAACAATTTCGTACAATTTGATTGATTTATTCCGAGGGTAGAATAGTATAGTACCAGAGATTTGTGAAATGAAGAGGTAATATTTATTTTGATTTCTTATAATGAATTATTTTGTTTTTAAGTTTGGATATCAAGTTTTCTAAGTTATAAAAATTAAGTTAGAAACTGTGAATTCTTGAATTTATAGCAAGCATAAACGGATAATAGATGAAATGTTCATTGAAGCATGAACTTATTTTGATATATATATATATATATTTATATTTCTTTTTTTGTTGTTGTTGTCATAATTTTTGAGAGTTATTTGCTTAGTGGGTTTCAAATTAACGGGCAGTTTTTTGGTGTCTTGACTTAGCTAGAGGAGCCACGATTAGTTGCCAGGCCCAATAAACGAGTCAGATCTGGATCGCCTGGTTGTGCTAGCTATCCTATGTGTCAAGTAGATAATTACAAGGAAGATCTATCTACAGCTAAGGACTATCACCGCTGGCATAAGGTATTGTGAGGTACATAGCAAAGGTAGCATAAGGTTTTGCAAATTAAAGGAAAAAATCCAAAGTAAAGAGATTTCTTTAAATATTAGTTTATTTTTTATTACTACTATGCTTTATATCCCAATTTAACCATATACATTTTTAATTTCTATTAATTTTGTTATGTAGGTTTGGAATACCGTTGAAAAGCACAAGAAGGGAGAATACACTTCAATTATTCATGGAAAATATTCTCATGAAGTGAGAATAGCAAGTGCTTCTTTTGCAGTGAAATATCTAAGGGTGCGTTTGATAGCGATGGTGGAATTTGGGTGGAAAGAAAATGAATTCCAGGGAATTGAATTCCTGGGAATTAGAAGTTTAATGTGTTTGATTGGTTTAATTTTCTAGGTGAAAAAGTAGGGAATTTTCCAACTTTTGTTGTTTGATTGACATTATTTTCCATGGAAAATAAAGTAAAATTGATCTATTTTAATAAAAAAAATATTTTTTTAATTTTTTCATACATTTGTACTTGATAATAATAATATTAATTTTTAGAAAAAAAATAAATCAATTAACAATAACAAAAATGATCAAACGTAACGAAAACAGTATAAGATTTTCCCTGGAAAATAAAACCTCCTCCTTCCCTTGGAAAATGAATTCATTCAAAATAAGGAAAATACCGAAGTTCGAGGCAAGTGGAAAAATGAATTTCATGGAAAATTTAGACAACCAAACAGTGCAAAGTTGAAAATTCACATGGAAAATCATATTTTCCAGGGAAAATTTGGCGAATCAAACGGACCCTAATCGTAAAGAACATGGCAGAGGTATGCCTGATATGTTGCTTTGCATTTTTTTCTTTTTTCAATTGGGAATGAGCGTCCATTGTCCCTTCTTTTTGAATTTTTTCCTTTTATTATGTTCTTGCAAATATGTGAGTATCACATGAATTTTGGTTCTTTCCCTTTCTTTTTGACTTTTCTTCTTCCTTTGAACCCGTCTATCCGTTGTCTCTCTTGAACCATGTTAAAGCGCATAAATTTAGCTACCATATTGTTTTCTAATGCATCTAAATTCTGTTTCTGGACAAATTAAATCAGTGCAAAGTCAACCCATGTTTGTTGGTTTTGTTGCTGAAAAAAGTGGTAGGATCTGGAAATGAAACATTCGATATTCTGTATTACATAACCTTTTTCCAGCGAAATTAGTTCTTTCTAGATTGGGCATTCAGATTGTCACAAGACAAATATTAGTGTGATTGTGTCAACTGATGTCCAGTGTGTGTTTGTGGTATTCCTCTTATCCATCTAATGGCGCTCCCCTTGCTCGAACCGTTAACCACATCATAGGCATTTGTTATTCATACTGTCTTCAACTATGAATTCAGAAGCTTATATTTGTCTATTAGCCAATGCACTTTAGAAAAGTTCCTCACTCGATGGAAATCAGAAGTTTATCTTCTGTCTTAGTTAGATTCAAATTTCTGAGTGATGTCTTTGCAACTTCGGATTTTACTAATAATTTTGAGAGCTAATATTATCCTAGCATCATCAAGTTTTGATGTTGTGTTTCAAAACTAATGTAAAAGACGAGAAGTGGTTATAGGGAACTCTGATCAGACATTCAAGTCCAACATCATCTGGAAGGCCTGGTATGAGCTCCATATTCATTTATACTGTCAAAGAAGGAAATAACATTGCAGATGATTTTATTTTGCAGGCAAGTGATGTGGTGTTCTAATTTTGTTTGGGAATAACATTTAACCTTTTTTATCTTTCATTCATATTGTTATTAACTTGATATTCTTAGATTGTACTAGATACTGACTTATTGAATTTCAACATAAGCTTCATATAATGAAGACATTTAAGGGATGTGCTTTCAATTATATACAAGTTTTTAATGTCTCTAAATGATGCCTTGATCAATATTGAAGATATTGACCTTTATCTTTAATTCACGATTGGAAAAGTATGATTTTTTTCTCCACAATCTTCTCTCCTCTCAAATTACCATTGAAAAGCATGATTTTTGAATGTTGGTTTATACATGTTGGCTCTACACGTTACATTTAATATCTATGTTTGGTGTAAAAATTGTCTTTGGATTTATATTTGCTTTGGAATTATATTAAGGGTTTGATTGAGCTCTATCTTTTGGGAAAATAGAATTTATAATTGTGATTTTTTTAAGAATGTGATTAAAAATAGGATTTTTTTTTTTAGATTTACGTGTGAAATTATTTTATTCAGACAATGTGTAGTTGAAAATAAGTTAGAAGAAAGATGAGATTTGTAAAAATGGATTTTAAGCTTGAGCTAAATTGTTTTTTTTCATTTTTCATTACTAATAGGCCATGGATTAATCTCATTAGTTTCAGAAACAAATATCAAGTTTACAACGAAGAAGCAGATTGAGATAATCTATTAAGAATAAATTTGAAAGATTGTTAATTATATACTATTTATGTTATAGTCCTATGATTGTCATGATTAGTTATTGTAATATAATATTAATTTTTTTATATCTAATTTCGTGTATCGCACGGATGGTAGAACTAGTAATAATAATAATAATAAATTAAGGCCTTCATTATGTACAAGATTCATTTTCTTACTTTAAAATGCCACGTGGTTGAGTTTCCTTTATACTGCGTGTGTTTGGGAGGGCTTCTTGGAAAGGAAAAGCACTTTTAGAAGGTTTGACAAAATGATACGTGTTTGTTCAAGTGTCATTTTAGAGTGACTTATCGAGTGAAATAATTGTTCTTGACAGTACGCTTCATGAATTTTCTCAACTTCTAACTTGCGAAAACCATCTGTATGCTAATAGTTAATGTTCAAAATTGCTAGTTGTACAAATTTTTTATAAAATAAAAATAAAAATTAGAGGTGGCAAATATGAACGTTGATTTTAAAATTGACGTGATGAATAAAATAAGAAAATTGTGCCACACATGCATTCTGTCAAACTTTTGATTAAATTGCCTGTACAATAACAAAACTGAATTTCTGTCCAAAAAAAAAAAAAATGAATAATTTTTTTGCCGCAGACTAGTAAGTAGTAACAGTAACATGTAAGAACTATTTTGACCTTGAGAGTAAACACTGTGTTCGGCAGCTGTTTAAAAAGGAAAGATAAAATTTTTTGTTATTTTTAAGGTAAAATATGTGGTTAAAAATTGGAGAGATAAAATATGTGTGATTAAAAGTGATTTGAAAAATTGTGTAGTTTAATTTGTAATTTAAACTTTGATTTAATTGAGCCGTTGAACACAGAGTAAATATAAAGAGACAATATACGATTTCAAAAAAAAAAATATGTCAACGTCAATTAATGAAACAATGAAAGTGACTGACCTTCGTCTCCGGAGGAAAGCAGCCAAATCATTAATTAGCCAGGAGTTTGCTTACAAGTAATCACCCTTTAAATAGAGTGTGATATAGTTCAGAGATTGAGTGCTCTTGTGATGAAGGTATAATTATATGGAGTTTAGCCATTCGTCTTCAGTATTCTATATTGTTGGGGCTAGTATAGTAAGAGGTAGGAACTTGACTTCTAAGTTTGATTGTAAATACCATGTAAATCGTACTGCTTTTCATGCTCGCCCGACTACGTTTATTGCCATGATGTTGTAGTAATATTGATATGATTCGCCAACTACCACAACGCTCTATGTTGATACTTCCACGACGGTTTATTCATCAATGTTTGGTAAGTAATTTATAAATTTGTTTATGAACAACACATTTTCTTAAATTACTCACATTTTTTCAAATAATTTTTCAACTATATATTTTATCTCAAAAACAACAAATTTTCTATTCACAAATTTTTTTTTTTTTAAACCAAACAGAGACTTAAAATATTATTATGTAATGTGATGCAAATTGAATTTATCCACCGCTTCTTCGATCAGTTAGCCACCTGTTTGATTACCTTGGATCTTTGATACCTGCAAAAGGAGGCGGGAAATCTTCTCGTTTTACCTCCAATGTGAGAATTAGTATACGAAAGGAAGATATATAAATATTCTTAAGAGAAATCTATATATCTATATATTATATATCTTTGTATATAATAATAATAATAATAATAATAATATTATTATTATTATTATTATAAAAGTAAGGTAGTTTCTAAAAACAATTTTTCGCCTATTTATCTATTTCTATAAATAGTAAGTGCGCATAGAATTAAATAGTGTGAATGCAAAATTGATGTAGGTCAGATGTGAATGCAAAATAGATGTAGGTCAAATGTGAATGCAAAATCTGGATAAGTTTGAACGTATTTATTGCATTACACACACACACACACACACTATGGTAAATAATAAATAATTGTTGATATTTTTTTAATCAAATTTAATTTTATTATTAACACTAATATTGAATGAGTTCAATTAATATTTTTAGTTATCAGTATTAAAATTATCATTTAATTATTTTATTTATTTTTTTGTTATTCTTAATATTATAAATTCTATGTATAGCCAATAATATGAAGATTGTGTTTTAATTATTAATTGTCAAATCATTTGTTATCTTTAATATCAAAAATCATATTTTCTGAAATATATATGTAGTTGAAAAAATACGATGCTTATAAATAATTTGTAGAAAAAGTTATCGAACATAGACTAATATTGAATAATTAATGCTTTGGTTTCTTTTTAGTTAATAATATCAATATAATGATTAATATTTTTAATCATTCTTAATTTTAATAAATTTTTAAAGATTATAGGGTATAAGACTTTATATAATTTTGTGATCTCCAACTTTAATCGGTTGTCGTATCATGATAATTGCGAGATTTTCAAATTATTATTTTGATTATTTGACTTTGATTTTATTAGAATTGTTTTTGTGAAATAGTGATTTTTCAGAATGTATAGTTAAAAAGTAGTATGAAAAATTGTAAAATATAATTTTTTAAAGAATGTGTTATTGAAAATGAATGTTCAGAAAAATTGATTCTTGAAAAATAAATTTCATATGAGTAAGCGATAAAGTATTATGTGTTGTGGATTAAACAATCGTGCCGCTTTTATGAATCGAGATACATAGGTGATTTCTTAGTAAATAAAGTTAAATATATTTATGATATACATTCATTAAAATTTAATCAAAGCTAACATTTCCTTTTGCTTAATTTGCTACATTTATTTAAATATATGACCACGTCTGTTTAATTTGTAATATTAAAGTAAATATGAAATGAAATATTTGTTTAATAAATTTAAATATCAAATATTGTAATAAGATAGTTAGTACCAATTCTAGTAGTACTATTCGAATAGTGATAAATTATTTGTGATAAACTAGAAATTATATTTTGAAAAGATTAATTACATTAATAATCATTAAAATTGAATAGTTATGCAAATGAGTTATGCAAATGGTCATTGAAGTATTTTTTTTTTAAGTAATAAGTTATTTAAATTCCTAAGTATTACAATTGTGGCAACTTAGTAAATAAAAAATAAAAAAATTGCCTTATAAAAAAAAATCATACTTTTTAACAGCTCATTGTACCAAAATTTACTGTTACGAACTATATTACTTGAAATAATGAGTTTCAAACAGGTGCTTAAGTATACATTCTCCACAAAATTATTATTATTAAACTCATTTTGTAGATAATGAGGGCTCAAACAAGGACTAAATATACTCACGAAAGAAAAATGTAATATATAAAGAGAAAGCACTTCCCAAAAACAGGTATCGACCCATTTTTCTGTTTAAAACACATTTTCTAAAATGGTAATTAGTAGTAGTAATTCACTATTTATTATTCATTTTGGACAAAATTCATATTTAAATTAATCCAAATGAATGCAGATTTTTAAATAGCTGTAATTTTTAGGTCCCGGGATTTCTTGGTCTGTCTTCCCCTCTTGAAAATCAATTACATTTTTTTAAAATTCGTAAAAATAAAAAAATAAAACTTTGTCAATATCACATAAATATTCTTATTTAAAAATAGATAATGAAAGATAATGAAATAAGAACGTTCATCAATCTATTTTTCTTTTTCTTTTCATTTTCGCTTTAATAAAATTTTAAGCGTATATCACAGATATATCTATTTTTTTCTACTTATTACAAATTCTATTTAAATGTAATTTTTCTTTTCCATTTAAAGTTTTAAATCAATTCAAATTACAATATTTAAAGAAATTTATGAAACGAACCACAAAAAAAATTAAAATATAATTAAGGTATGTGTAATGTACCTTTGTAATTAATTGTCTTCATTCATTTCTCATTTTTAATTAAATATTCATTTCATATATTAAAATATAAATTTGATGTATGTAGGTAGCAAATAACCGTACATCGCACGGGTGTAACACTAGTTATATATATATAAAATAGTACCAAAGTCTAAAAAATTTTCCCCCCCAAATTTTCCCGCTCAGCCAAAGAGTCTGTCCAAAGTCCAGACCATTTCTCAGCATTTGATAAAATTTTTGTTAGCATGTGAAATTTGAAATCAACCTTTTCAGAGCACCTGACACCCTCTTGTTGAGTTCCTATCCCTACCCTGCCATTAATTCAGGCCTTTACTCTCTCAAAAGTTGTCTTTCTTCTCCATCATTTGTTGGAAACATTGGGGCACTGCTGGACTCTCAGCTGACCCAAAAACGTTGCTAAGAACCGGGATTTGGAGGTTATCCACTGCAGATGGGCCATGCTTGGAGCTCTTGGATGTGTCTTTCCTGAGCTCTTGGCACGCAATGGCGTCAAATTTGCGAGGCCGGGTAGTTCAAGGCTGGATCCCAGATCTTTAGCGAAGGTGGGATAGATTATTTCCTGTGAGAGTGGTCGCATATCTTCCGGTGAGAGGCGGTGAGAAATTTTTGGAATCGTATTTGGTAGGCATACGAGAAGTCCTTTTTAAGGTTCAGTGCCGCTGTAACGTCATAGTGTCACTATAGGGTGAAATCGCAGCTAAGGCTCCGGCTCATAGCAAGAAGAAGAGCAATAAAAGGTTTGTGTTCGACCTTTACCAATTTTATTTTTTTTGGTCCTTTGCTGCATCAATACTAGGAGTTTTTGTTGTAATAAATGTTGGCCATTGTTCATGTCTGTAGCGCCCCGAGTGCTAAATAACAGGTTCACTACTTCATTTTTTGGTCTAAACTTTAAAATAATATTCTAGTGGAAGAAATAACTGAAATTCATTTTTGACAACATTAAGTAAACTGTAATGGTCGATAAAATTCGAAAACATTTATGAAACAATTCAAAATAACGAATCGAACGATTAATAATACAAAACATTCGGTAATGCCATAATTCTCAAATAATTGAAAATCTCAATAAAAAACCAAAGTTCGGAAGTATGGATCATCAAAATAAGATTCTTAATTATTTAACGACTATTGCCACAATCATCCATCACTTGCCACTATCTCCGAAATCTGCAAATATTGTTAAAATAGACATGAGCATTTCATAGAAATACTCAGTAGACTCATCTTCAGTTAATTAATCTACATTATAATTGAACAAGTAAATGCATGCTCTTTAAAAATCATAGGGTGTGGGTTGCTCTTTTCGTGAATTAAAGCACATGGCTTTTCTTTGAAAAATCATAGGCTCTTTAAAATCATAGGAAATGGGTTGCTCTTTCTTCTCGTGCACATAAGTTATGCATAACATCATCATTTATCTTGCAAGACATTCTCTTCTTTCTTTTTCATGCATAAAAGCATATAAGTTATGACAAACATAACAATATAAACATTTCATAAGAAATATATTCTCATCTCATATCATGAAATAAATTCATATAAATCACATAACATACACATTCACATGCAATCATAATTTAAATCAATTAATAGGGGCGAGTCTACCTTAAATTCAACGAGTGCAAAATCGAGCGGGAAAACACTTCAATCCTTTAAATCTCTGCACACCTCGTCTAGCCAATTATAAAAATGAGTTAAATTAGTCTTTTGAAATTTATAGTTTAAAAATGATAAATTACAATTTGGGGACCGAAATTGATGATTTGAAAGTTGGAGGACTAAAATGAATACTTTTAAACTTGAGGGACTAAAATGTAAATTTTTAAAACTTGGGTTGAAGCTCAAAATGGATATTAAATTGTAGGGCTTGAAATAATTGATTTTAAAAATGAAGGGATTGATTAAAATCATTTAAAAATTTAAGGGACTGAAATCATTATTTTTAAAACTATAAGGACTGATTTGAATAATTTTAAAACTTGGGGCTAAGCTGCAATTTCCAAAAAATATTAAAAACCAATTTCCCCATTCTCTCTCTATGGTCTGGTGTAGAGAAGAGAGAGAAAGAAGGAGGTCGCGAGAATTGGGTCTCCAGCCGGTGGTGTCGCCGGCGAAACGCCGACGCAGGGTGCGACGAGCGACGGACAAGGAAGGGGTTCAGATTTTGAGAAGTTTGGTACGAGTTTAGGTATGAAAATCGAGGCAAAACGAGGCTCAAAGTTCGAACTTGGGCTGCGATTTTTCGGCTGTAAAAGCGGTGGTTGAGGTAAGTGCTTGGGTTTAACTTAGTTCTTGATTTTGGTGGTTGATTTTTGGTTGAGATTGGAGTTCAAAAATGGGGAAATATGAAATGGGCAGTGGATCGATTGGTGTTGTGGAAGCCTTGGGTGGTGGCAGTTGACGGTGGTTTCCGTTTGGTGGTGGTGGTGGTGGTGATTCGGTTTTTGGCCGGGTGGTGCATTGGTGCATTTTGGGTGGTTGGTGCCTGCGTGTGGTGGTGGTGGTGGTGGAGTGTTTTGTGGCAGTGTTGGTGGCGATGGAGTTGTGATTTGCAGTTGACTCCGGTACTGGGAGTGATTGGTCGAGGTGATGATGATGATGATGATGATGATTCAAATGGTGAGGTGATGGAGAGGTGGTTACCTGGCTGCGGGAGGTGGCTGGAAACCAGTGTTGTGGTTGGTGCTGGTTGCTGGATTTTCGTGAGAGAGGTGAGGCTGAAATTGTTGAGGTGTGGGTTGCATAGTGAGTATGAGAGTTTGATAGGTATGTGATTGATGTGATATGTGCTCATCCCCTACCAAACGTAGCAATAATTACTGTAAGAAAGTTGGTTCTCCTCTCCAACAGCTAGGGTAAATACACGTGTAAAGTCCATCACGTGTCGTCATCCAAGGCCATAACTTCTCCTATAAATAGAACACTCTCACCTCCAAATAAAGGCTTAGCTATCCTATACTCTTAACAATATATTTCACTCTCACTCCCTTTTTTCTCTTTTACACACTTATATTTTCCGCACCCAATTTATATTTGCTTGAAATGAGCATTGACTTTGGCATCGGAGTGCAATTGGGAGTCACCTCGGCCCCCTTTGCAAACTGATTGTTTGTCACGGTGCGCAAGAGATCCACGTGTTCAAGAGGTAGGAGCTGAGACGTGTTGGTTCAAGGTCCAGCCGAATTTTGCGGTCAATATTTTGGCGCCGTCTGTGGGAAACCACACTTCTAACCACGAAATCATGTGGTAAAAAACAACACAAAACCTTGAAAAAGGAAAAGAACCCATTGAAAAAGGCTTGAAGCTTTGAAATATAAGTTTACTAACCTTGAAAAAGGCTTGAGGCTTTGAAATAAAAGTTCTCCTATCCTTGAAAGAAAAGATAGAACCAAGAAATCGCTCTTAACATGAATGAAATTGACAATGATGTTAACCCTCCTAGGAGCAGAGATGAACAACGTAGCAAGGAAGAGGCTCCCCAGAAGCCTCGTGAGAACACAAATGAAGGGGTGGCCTAACCTAATCCTCCACGCCGGCACCGGAATCGCCACATGCTACGAGATATGACTCGCATGACAGCCCAGATGTTGGAAATGCAGAATCAGTAGATGGAACAAACTGTTGCGATGAATGCCTATATGGCTATAGGGTATGTTATAAATGAACCCAAGATGCCCCCGCAGTACTCGCAGCCACATTACTTACCATCTGATGCGGCCACTGCCTCGTATTTTATCAAGATCCACAGGCATATGATGAGGTGGAATCTGTTCCTTCTAGCAAAGAAGACCTAGTGCATGAAGCACCAAGAGAACAAGGTCAACCCCCTATTAACCATAGGGAGGCTTCACCCTCAAAGTCTGGCAGTGTTTTTAGCCGAATAGGGGGATCAAACGAGGGGGCCAAACTGACCAAGGTCGGCACATTGTAGCTGAGCCTAGAAATAGGCAGGAGCGACGGGCTGAAGAAGCCCTTTCACGAAGCCAAATTCCTAGAGATAGGTATGATGCAGGGGCAGAAAAATTGAGCCCCACACATGAGCCTAGAAATAGGCGGGAGGGAAGAGCGGAAACAGCTCAGACCCAATCTCATGGTGGCCATCCGACCTTTCAAAGGCCAAATTACGATCGAGTTTTGCCACCACGGGGGCAGGATTACGTTCAACCACCCTACAACCAGTACCATGACGCGATGAATTCCGACCATGGTGAGAACAGTGAATTACCCGCATACGAGCTGGATGATGAAGAGGAAATAAGCCCCTTTACGAAGGGCATCCAAAAGTGCCCGGTGCCCCATGACTTTGAAATGCCATAAATAACAAAGTACTGTGGCAGAGGTGATCCTGATGATCACCTGTTGAATTATCGCACCAGCATGGAAATAGTCGGGGCCACTCCGAAACTGAAGTGCAAAGCATTCGCTTTAACCCTTGAGGGAAGTACAATGGTATAAAAAACTCCCTACTTGTAGTATCCACAGTTAGAGAGATTTGAAGGCAGCCTTCAAAAATGACTTTGTTTCCTCCAGGCCCAACCAGCTCCCACTCCAACGCCTTCAGGATTTAAGGCAAGGTAGGGAGGAGTCTTTGAAGAGCTACCTAGCTCGGTTTACAGAAGAAATGCACATTTGTGAGAACATCACCGAGGCGGAGATGTTTTCTGCATTAAAAGTAGGCCTAGACATGACAAGCATGTTTTGGAGGATGTCCGAAGCAGAAAGCCGAGGAATTACAATGCCCTGGTAGATCTGATGAAGGAGGAGATCGTCTCAGAAGAGATGGCTCGGGCCAGAGATAACCATCCTCAAGGGAGATACAATATTGGGTACCCCAATGAAGCGAACCATAGGAAAGGAGGTAATAAGGATAGGTTCGGCATTAACCGAGGTGGTGCGCCACGACCATTTCCGGGAACCAGATCCAGTTATTCGGCAGAGATCACGGAGGCTATCCCCAATTTTCACTCCAATCCTCCCGCCCCGAATCCTCCCATGGCCCGTGGAAGAATGGAAGGTAGCCGAAGTGGAAAACAGCCTATGATTGGGGCCTACTGTGCGTACCACAGGTATTATGGCCACGCAACGGAGGATTGTAAGGAAATCCACATGTTGGCGAACCAAAAGGCACACGGAAGGAGGGGGGTGATTTCTCCCCTGACAAATGAAAAACGCAAAGGCCAAGTAACCAAAAGTTCAATCGAGCTGACAGGCGAGCTCCATGGAAAAACCCAACGAAAGAAAGGATTGAAAGTCGTCAAAGAGACAGGGGCAAGGATCGGAATAACTCCCCGGCACATGCTAAAAATACAAGGGAACCATCTATGCCTACAAATGATCCCCCGATTCACGAGATTGACATGATATTGGGAGGCCCCCATCCAGGTGGAAGCACCAATAACTCCCAGAAACGGTATATCAGAGAGGCCAAGTAGCTCACTAACGTGAATTATCACATCCATTCACATCCTGCAGGGATGTCCCGGACAGAATCCATCACATTTACCCAGGATGACGCTATTGGGGTACATTTCCCACACAATGACGCGCTGGTTATTCGGGTAGTGGTGGCAAGGAATGGATTGTCACGGATGTTGGTGGATGATGGTGCCTTGATAAATGTGATTTATGGAGTAAATTTTGATAAAATGGGGATTAGTACCCCACTCATTCCAGTCTCAGATCCAATATATGGATTTACTGGAGACAGCATAACTCTCAGAGTATCCATAACCTTTATGACAAAGGTAGGGTAGGCTCCAACTTTCTCTAGGGTACCCATGGAGTTCTTAATTGTGGACAAAATTTCCTCCTATCACGGCTCAATTGGGAGGCCGGATCTCATTGACTTGGGAGCTGCAACCCATACGAAGTATATTTGCATGAAATTCCCCACGGAGCATGGTGAGCAACTGTCAGAGGGAGCCAAACTGAATCATAGGCCTGTTACACAAACACTATTCGAAAATTTCAAGACCGGAGCTTAAACGTGATTAGTGATGTGGCAATGGCCAAGGATTCCCCAGACCCTAGAAGATTAGGTGAAGGGCCCTTAGAAAGTGAAGATGTTACAATGACGCTAGAAGATGATCTAGCAGATCTGGACCCAAGAATGACCGGAGACAGTTGCTCTACCCCAACTGAAAGGATGATGGAATGTTTTTGTGTTGATCTACTTGATCCAATCAAGGAGTTGCAGATTGGATTAGATTCGCCAGTTGAATACAAAGATCAGCTGAAAAGCTTCTTGCTTGAAAATCTCGATGTATTCGTATGGAAACATGATGACATGATCGGAATTGATCCTAAAGTGGTCTGTCACAGACTCCAGCTTGACCTAAGGCCGATGAGTTCTGATAAATATGAGGTCTTGAAAGAAGAGGTGACGAAGCTATTGAAAAATGGCTTCATCAGAGAGTTCCGGTATCCGAAGTGGGTGTCAAACCCTGTTTTGGTTTCCATGCAGAATGGGAAATTGAGAGTATGTGTTGATTTTTGGAATTTAAACCAGGCATGTCCTAAAGACAGCTTCCCTATGCCTCGGATTGATCAATTAGTCGATTCTACAGCATGGCATGAGATGCTGAATTTTATGGATGCATACTCCGGAAACAACCAAATCCCCATGCATGAGTCGGATGAGGAGCACACTTCGTTTATCACGGATAGGGGGCTCTATTGTTATAAAGTCATGCCGTTTGGTTTAAAAAATGCCGGGACCACCTACCAAAGGTTGGTAAATCACATGTTTTCAGAACAGTTGGGAAACACCATGGAAGTATATGTCGATGACTTGCTGGTCAAAAGTATGGTCGTCACAGAGCATGTCCGCCATTTATCAGAGGCCTTTGACATTTTGAGGAAATATCGGATGAAGCTCAACCCCGCGAAATGGGCTTTTGGGGTAGCGTTTGGAAAGTTTTTTGGATTCATGGTGAAAAGGAGAGGGATTGAAGCCAATCCTGATAAAATCAAAGCTTTGCTAGACATGCGCTGTCCTCGAAGCCCAAAAGAAGTACAAATCTTAACGGAAAGAATTACAGCCTTAAGTCGATCCGTATCTAAGTCCACTTACAAATGCTTGCCATTTTTTAAGGTCTTGAAGGGAGGGAAACGATTTCAATGGACCCCGAAATGTGAGCAAGCTTTTTCTGATCTGAAATCATTCCTGGGTCAGGCCCCCCTGTTGTCTAAACCAAAGGTCGGCGAGGCGCTTTCCCTGTATTTAGCCATGTCAAAAGAGGCTGTTAGCTCAATGTTGATCAGAGAGGAGAATGGGAATCAGCTTCCGGTGTATTATGCAAGCAAAGTCATGCTGGATGCAGAAACACGATACCCAGACATGGAAAAATTTGCTCTAGCACTGGTCACTGCGGCTCGCAAACTCCGCCCCTACTTCCAGTCGCATTCCATCCATGTTCTCACGAACTTTCCTATGAGACAGGTATTACAGAAACCAGATGTATCAGGAAGGTTAATGAAATGGGCGATAGAAATTAGCCAGTATGACCTGCATTATGTGCCTCGGACAGCTATAAAAAGTCAAGCATTAACAGATTTCATAGTTGAGTTCACACATCCGCCCGAGGTGGAGATGATTGATAACAAGAATAATAGCCTTGAGTGGAAATTGTTCGTTGATGGGTCCTCGGCTGAAGGAAGATCGGGGGCAGGGATACTACTAGTAAGTCCAGAAGGATACAAATTGCACAGTGCGATCCGCTTTGGATTTAAAGCCTCAAATAATGTTGCAGAATACGAGGCGCTCCTAGCTGGACTGAGGCTTGCAAAAGCTCTAAAAATTAAGTCAGTAGTGGCAAGCAGTGATTCGTAACTTGTCATAAGCCAATTTAACGGGCAGTTTTCTGCCAAATAGTCATCCATGATTGCCTACTTGAAGAAAGTAAAGGACTTAGCTGCCCACTTCGAAAAAATTGAACTGCTTCATATTCCCAGGACTGAGAATTCTAATGCGGATGCTTTGTCTAAACTAGCAAGCAGTAAGGACGCTGAGCTCCTCAATATGGTCCAATTGAGCATCTTCCGATCTCTTCCATCGAACAAGGAGTGGAGATTTTGGCAATAGAAGAAGATGGTTCTTGGATGAATCCTATACTGGCATACTTGAAGCATCAAACCCTACCAAACGAGTTGGAAGCAGCTCGAAAACTGTAAAAAGGTATGCTGCAAATTTTTTCCTCTTGGACGATCTGCTTTATAAATGGAGCTACACCTCTCCTTTGCTGCGATGTGTTGGGCCGAAGGAAAGACAGTATATAATGAAAGAGATTCATGAGGGCATATGTGGCAACCACGCTGGAGCGTTATCATTGGCTCGGAAAGCCCTCAAATAGGGATATTTTTGGCCAACTATGCGAAAGGATTCTCATAACTTCGTCCGCAAGTGCGATAAATGTCAGAGGCATCAGCCACATCACAAATTGACTGTGGTAACCAGCCCCTGTCCTTTCGCGAAGTGGGGAGTTGATATTATTGGTCCTATGCCCAGAGATGCTGGTAACAATTGTTTCGCAATAATGGCGATTGATTACTTCACCAAGTGGGTCGAGGCGGAGCCCCTGATGAGGATTACTGAAGCCAACACTACCCAGTTCATCTGGAAGAATATATGCAGATTTGGGATACCGCACTCTTTGGTTAGTGACAATGCAAAGCAGTTCAAAAATAGAGGTATTGACGAGTTATGCGAGGATTTGGGAATCTGTAAATTATTTTCATCTCCACATCACCCACAAGAAAATGGGCAGGTCGAAGTCGTGAACAAGACCATAAAGAATACTCTAAAGAGGAAGTTGGAATCAAAAAGGGCGCATGGGTAGATGAACTCCCACAGGTGTTATGGCACTTCGGACCACCTCGCACACCGCTACAGGGGAAACGCCTTTCTCCATGGCGTATGGATCCGAGGCGGTATGTCCCGTTGAGATTGGGGTGCATTCTCTTCGTCAAATCTGTTATAATGAGGTGGAAAATGAAGAAGCACAAAGGGCAAACTTGGATTTCCTCCTTGAAAGACGGAGTGACTCCCAAATGGTGATGGCCAGGTACCAGGAAAAAATGGTCCGCTACTACAACAAAAGGGTAAAAGGTCGAAAATTTAACATTGGGGATTTGGTCCTTAAGAAAATCCTACCCAGTACTCAAGAACCAAGAGTAGGGACTTTGGGTCCTAATTGGGAGGGACCTTATAAAGTCACTTCCGAGGTAGTACCAGGTACATTCATGATTGAAGACCTATCTGGGGTCCCCTTGCGCAACCCTTGGAACACTGATCATCTTCGTCGCTACTTTCAATAAAATTAAGTTCCTCTTGGGCATGTAATATTTTAGCAAGATTCAGTAGTTATTGATGATTTCAAGATCCCTACATAGGTTAATGAAATTTTGCGACAAGTTACGTTAAGTCACATCCAAACCTCTTCGTCGAACATGGCAAATGTTAAGAATGGTAAAACTATTTTGTTCAAGTGACAGTCAAATAATAACGGTATTATGCTTGAATTTCATAAACAAGGAACTCTTGTAAGCCCGCATCATGCTTACTATGTCTTAGATAAAAGTGATAAACCAGCAGTAGCAGCTCGCTTAACTAATAATTGTAGGAAGATAAGATCGCAAGTATTAAAAGGAATAATGCGAATATAGTCAAGTATTTATCAAATCAGATCTAACCAGTAAGCATGAATGTCTTAAGCTATTTAGATCTGAGGGACTATCAAGAATACAAAGCGTTTAGAGAAATTACATTCTTATAAACAATGTCACAAAAAACCAAATATTCCTGCCATACAAATTTTTAATAACAAAAGATAATCAAAAATTTGAGAAATACCAATAGAATAGTTACATCGTTAATCGCTACATTTCAACTACACTTCAAAAATTTGAGAAATATGTAATATGCAAAATGGTAATAATGAATATGACAAAGGATCATTGTGGGGGGGCATCTTCCGCAAAGTTTCCGCTGGACACGTCCTGACAGGGGTAACCAGAGTCATCGAAGGAATCACCTCTACCCGTATCCTGTGGTTCGGGGTATAGAGCCTCGATAGGGGAAAGGTCCAAGGCAGGGAAAGCTTCCTTCACGTCCCCCAAAGACATCTTGGCCCCTATGTTTCCAAAGACCCTCTACATGGAATCATACTCAGGTGTTTCTTCAAAAGTGTCTTTGAAGTTCTGAATTTCCTCGACACCTTGGCATTCAGAGCTTCTTCGACTCGTGGTGTAATAGTCCGCTTCAAAACCTCCGTGATCCTAGATTGCATGTGCTGTTCCAGAGAGGTAAGATCCTCCTTTGCCTTTTGCCGAGCCTCCGCCTCTCTCCCCAATTTCTCAGTGATTGTCGCCACTTCAGTCTCCAGTTTAGCTTTGGCCACTATCAGAGCCTCAGCAGTTATGAATTGTGCCCGGTTGGAGTCATCCAGTTTTTTGCAAAGGGACGTCACATCTGCTTCGTAAGCGTGAAGATCATGCTTGAGCTTCTCATTGTCTTCTTGGAGGCGTTTGGCCATTATCCTGTCATCTAAGGAGGCCTTGCAAGCAATGGACAGATGCTCCTTGAGGTCATTGATTTCCTTTAGCATCTTATCCGCATGGCGAAGGGCAGTTTCCGCGGCTCCGCCTCTTTCTTGTCTCGTTGCGCCTCAAGAACGAAAGATTCTACCTCATTAATTAACGCCAGAGCCCTAACATTCATGGCCTTGGAAGCAAGCAGTTTCCGGGCCGGTGGACACTGGAAGAAAAGGCAAACCAGCCTTCTGTCCAGAATTGACTTGTGGCTAGCGCAGCTTTGGCGGGCGGAGAGTCAGGGGAGTCGAATCAAAGTCTACTTCTCTGGGAAGGATGCTGGCTTTAATTCGAGTAAGCTCGTTAGCTACTGCCTGGGTCACCTCATATTGAAGGCCTTGAACGGATATCTCGGGCTCCTCCATTGGGTCAAATGATTCTAGCGGAGGAGGAGGAGGGAGTTTGGAAGAAGCCTCTGTACCCCTCTTTAACCTTTTCAAAGGAAGGACTTCCTCCTCTGAAGCGGACCCTGTAATGTCCTCAGAGGAAGTGTCTCTAAGTGCGCCCTTCTTGGTCACCTTCTCCCCCTTGGGGCCTCCTCTGTCTGACCTTTTTCCTTTCTTTTTAGGAAGGCCCCTTTGGGGATCACCCCCTTCAGTCACGCCTGGAAGTTGGGGACTAACAGGTAGCGAGGCGGGGGGGCGGCATCAGGGCGAGAAAAGCACCCTCTAGCCCTGTAGTGGGCACCTCGAACACTTGCTTAGCCGCCTCCCCATGAAGAGTGGCCAGAATCGATTTCTTTTTCTTTTCCACCTTGCTGCCATGACGGAGGAGGGGAGGGACCTTCTTAGCCATAAGCCTCTTTAAAGAAATTTTGGGGAAGTCCCTGGAACCTGCTAAGGCTAGGAGTGATTAGTCTTAACAGACCAAAATCTGGTGTATAAAAAAAATGCGACTTACCCATAGCTCGCATAAGACCGTGCTTGACGAACAGCATGTTTTGTTGAATAACTTCTTGAAAGGTGCCTTCGTAGGCAAAGAGACGCCTCACCAGCGGTAACTCCGCGTCAGAGAGCAAGGAGACGAAGGTTGGCCCTAAGGTAGTAAACAGAGCAAGGAAATGCGTCATATTAAGAGCAGGAGAGGAGAAACGTGAATAATGCACCCATAGAAAAATAATAATAGCAAATAATCATAACACAGGATGATGGCAGTATTAGTAGTAAATGAATGAAACAAAGTAAAACTCACGCGGGGAGGAAAGAGTTTGGGGAACGGTGATCTTAGGAGTGGGATCCACAGGTGAGGTTTACCACTCTCCTGTGACCCAGAACCATTGGTTCCTCCAGTTTTTTATGGAAGTGGGGTGCCCAGAAATGATGGGAGGGTAGGAGCCTTGGGGAGATAAGTAGTACCAATCTTTCACGTCGGCCCTCACATCTTTGTCCCTCTTGACGGACTTCTTCAAGGTGTACAGGGTGTGGATGATATTTAGGGAGATGGGAGAATCTGAATTGACCTCTTGCCACACCATCCAAGTACCAACTGCTTGCGTCCAGAAGTTCGGAGCCACTTGATACGGGCACAGGTTGTAGCTTCTAAGTAGTGCCCTGAAGAAGGGGTGGAGTAGGAGTCTCATCCCGCATGACAGAGCGTCATAGCAAATTGCTACATAACCTGGCGGGGGGCTGCAGGGTCGGCAGGAGGACGTCACTACTTTCCCAAGAATCGGGGTTCGGTTCAGGATCCACATGGTATCCCGACACCTTAATCCACCCACTCCTCAACTTGTGCGATCTCCTCTTCAGATAACCCCATTTCCTCTCTATGCGCCCTAAAAGGGGCCCTTGCACTTAAGTTAGGATCCTGTGGGTCGGACGAAGAGCCAACCGCTCCTTCTCTCCCCATATCTCTATCACGTTTACTTCGGAGCTCTCTCAGCGAGGACTCCTCTTCGGCAGATAAGTGGGCCATGTAGGGTTGGTTCTTCTCTTCTTCGCTGTCAGAATTATCCAAATAAATTATACCACTGCATTTCCTATTCCTTCTCCTAATTTGCTCTTTAAAAAAGCGGGAGCTAAAAATCGACAAGGACAAAGGGCAGAAACCTCTGATAGGAATCGTCAGTGCCACTAACTCCTGCGAACCCATTCCCTCAACTCTTTCCATTTTTCTCACAAAATTCAAATTTACCCAGAGGAGAGCGAAGATACGGAAAAAGGAGTTTTCAAATGAACACTCAAGGGTTTGAAACAAAAACAAACACAAAACAAAAAACAGTTACCTGAGAGTGATACGAGAGGCCTGATGCTCCAATGAATAAAGCGCCAACGGGGGGTTTCGGTTGATTGAAGCAAATAAGCAAGGTCAACACCCTCAAGAAATGCGTTGATGCATATGAAAAGGAGTAGAGAGATTATTTCAGCGGAAAGGTAGTCAAAAACTTCAAGAACAAGGGAAGAGGGAAGGCTTTATAAGAGGGTTCTTTGGCACGGGCCCTTAATTTGCGAGTTTTAAAGAAAATGCGAATAAAGTGCGTGCTTTAATAAGGAAAGTAAGTTAAAGCGCCAACCAATTGGGAATTTGAAAAGGGAGGAAACTATTCAACTGACTGAGTGCACCCCACGCGCGGGTGGAGCGCTTCCTTCCCATTTATTCAAGCGTTTTTCTTAGAAACAAGTGATAATCATTTTTCAGTAATAAATGCGCCGACTGAAGGACATGCTGCCGTCCCCGACGATCATCTTAAAAGGAAGTGGAAATAAAGGTGGTTGTTTTCATAATTTCCACGCCATATAAAATTACAAAAGCACCCCGTACATTCGAGGGGTTACGGAATGATTCCTATGCAAATCACCTCGGATTGATTAAACGGTACCAATAATATTACGCATAAAAATGATAGGGAGAATTAACGGCTCTATGTTAGTTCCCAGCAAAACTGTAGCTTCGAACCTATGGCAAATTCGATTCGCCCATGAATGACCACATCGGATTTGAGGGACTAGTGTTGAGATCGTGTCCAAAAAGGAACCCAATGAATCACCAGCAAGGGCCCAATAAGGCCCAATGGGTCCTCGCCTATGACTAGAACTTAGGTTATCTCCTTGGGCCGACTGCCGAGGTGGAACAGCTCATAAACCTCTTTATCCGAACTGGTTCATAGCTAGTCGAGTGCTCTATGATAACGCCTCAAATGGGTGATTGGACAACAGATGGTGTCAGAGATGTGTGACTTTCCCCAGTTGACTGTGGCTTGATAAGACATTGCCTTTATCAAAGATGTGACAGGCGTCCATCTCCTACCAAACGTAGCAATGATTACTATAAGAAAGTTGGTTCTCCTCTCCAACAGCTAGGGTAAATACACATGTAAAGTCCATCACGTGTCGCCATCCAAGGCCATAACTTCTCCTATAAATAGCACACTATCAACTCCAAATAAAGGGTTAGCTATCCTATACTCTAACAATATATTTCACTCACTCCCTTTTTTTCTCTTTTACACACTTATATTTTCCCTCACCCAATTTATATTTGCTTGAAATGAGCACAGACTTTGACATCGGAGTGCAAATGGGAGCCACCTCGACCCTCTTTGAAAACTGATTGTTTGTCACAGTGCGCAGGAGATCTACGTGTTCAAGAGGGAGGAGCTGAGATGAATTGGTCCAAGGTCCTGCCAGATTTTGCGGTCAACACCTTCCTCTGTTATACAGTAGCTTTTAATATTTATTTCACGCTACCTATGTAAATGTTTTATACTTTGTGGACTAACTGAAATTTCCTTGATTATAACTTGATCTATTTATTTTCTTGTGTTCAAAGGCTAAAGAGGCTACAATTGCTACATTGAAAAGGGCTCTCGGAGTGTTGAATACCCATCTTGCCTTACCTCTAACATATACTTGAGTTGGTCATGGAATCACACATTGGAGGACATTATTATGTTGTAATCTTAGTATTGGATTTAGGGCTATCAGACCAAGAGCTTTACATCAGATCCCTCATGTGGAGAGATATTTCTGGACCATGGTTAATCAGCCAAAATTTCACAAGGTATTAGGTGATCTGAAACAAGAAATTTTTTTCCTCCTGTTGCATCTAAGAAGCCAGCATAGACTAAAGAATCTGTAAAACTCATACCAAAGGATGAATCAAAGAAAGAGTCCAAGAACGAATTAAGTGAAGCCAGAAGAGGTATCATCTGAGAAAGAATAAACGATCAAGCCAAAGCCTAAGCATTTCATCTGGTTTTTTAGTGTAATATATTATTCTGCCACCCGTTTGCATTATAAGTTGAAGTAGTCTTCAAAAAAGAAAGGTTCTCTAATTTTACATGCAGTGAAAAGGCTGATGGCAAAAAAAGAATGTTTATGGCCAAAATCTTTGCTATTTGGCTAAATTGTTTCTTGAGCACAAGATCTTGTACTATGATATTGTCCTATTTCTGTATTATGTACTTTGTAAATGTGATGATCGAGGATGTCACATGGTTGGCTACTTTGTTTTAGGTTTTCTTCTCATTTATTTTTAGGTAAAAACTTTATTTTGCTATGTATTGGGTTCATGAGGATATTTTCATTGCTGAGTGATAAGTGCTTTATTAAATCTTAAATTGTGCACTTATAACATTGGACTAATCATAATTTGATCATATCTGAGTATTATTAACGCATTTTGTATTTCATGTTGTATAGGAGCATAAAGGAAGAGAAAAAAAGAAAAAAAATGACCAAAATGCACTTAAAACGGAGAATTGAGGACCTTGGGTGCAAATAAGTCACGGCCGTAATGCAAATAAGTCACGGCCGTAAGCATTTTCATAACATGGCTCAAAAGGGAGCAGAAAAGGAGTTACGGCCGTAAATAAATAGTCACGGCCATAAACCCCAATGGCGAAAAATATGCAGAGACACATTTACGGCTGTAAATGTACTTGTCACAGCCGTAACTTCAAATTGAGAAAAATATGCAGAAACCATGTTACGGCCGTAAAGGAGAACTCACGGCCGTAACTTTCCAGTCAAAAATTTTCATATTTTAATTCTTTCCATAATTTTGGGATTTCTTGAACCCAAAGCTAGGGTACGAAATTGAGGCTATAAAAAGGGAATTTCATGACAGAAAAAGTGTGAAAAAAATATTGAAAAGAGGAGCGGCTCGCTTGAAGAATTCGAAGAAGAACTAAGCAACTCGAGAAGGTGAATCAAGAAAGAAAATTCCAGAATTCTTCATGGCTTTAAGCGGCTAAGTTTTCTACATAGTTCAAAGGGGACATTGTATTTTAATTCCTTTGTTTATCGTTTTTCCAAACTAGTAACGTAGTTCTAAATTCTTTACTTTGATTTGTTGGATTCTTATGATTTTTTAATTCAATCAATGCAATTCTTTATTTGATTAAGGCCTTATCATTTAATTTGTTGTATTGAGATTTGCTATCTTGAATAATTGGATCCGTAATCATCTTTTTGTTCAAATCATAGTAGCAAGTGGAAATTTAATATTTTCATAAAGAATTCCAACTTAGGTTAATTGTCACGAGCTTGCGTGATTGATAATCTAATTCACCCTAATTCTTCTCAATCATTATATAGTTGTTGTCTTAAATCTAAAGAGCTTGTTTTAGGTTATTCAATGGCTAATGTTTGATTAGAGAGCTTATTCTAATTAAATGCAATTAAGGGAGAATCGGAATAGTTAAAGCTTATTAACTATTTACGGGTGATAAATCAAAGAGGAAACTGAGCTTACGTTACTTGGAATGTGATAACATTGTGAATAAATAAAACTGAACCTAAGAACTAGGATTTGTCAATAATTGATTTATATTCTATCTAATTTACGTTTTTAATTCTATTTTCAAGTTATTTATAATATTTGAACTCAAACCCCCCCCCCCCAATCTATTCTGATTCACATAGCACTACTTTAGTTCCCGTTTCTTGTGGGATCGACTATTGCTTCCATTGTTACATTCTTAGTAATAGTGGATGAGAAATTTATTTATTATTCTGGTGCATCGCGACACGCATCACTGAGGCTTAGATTTTTTGATATAAAATAACTTATTTATTTATAAATTTCTATTGTAGAGTTGTGATTGACAAATATTTGTTTTTCTTACAATTAACCGGATTTCTTGGAATGTAAATACCACAAAAGTTGGATTTTTATGATCTGAAATGGTAATTGTTCAATCTGATTTTTTGAGCTGCACAAATAGGTCGTTCATTGGATTTCATGGAAAATGTTTGTTGTTATTTTGACTTGGAAGATGAGATGATTGATGCTGAAGTGTTAAATCCAATGGCCGTGACAAATGAACACTTCCAAACTGCATTGGGGCCCTCAAACCCATCAGCATTGCGTCAAACTGTTTGTTCATTGAATTTTCTTAAGACTTATTTGTATTAAAAGTCCCCTTAAAATCTGACAATTCTCTATTTTTACAATATTATGACGAAATACCATCTTATCTTCATCATCTTATTCTTCTTAAATAATTTCATTTTCATGCTACTTAAGATGTATAAGCATCAATTCTATTGGATGGCAGGTTGTTGAGGTTCCTAATGCGTCCTAGGACGATATTGTTTGGTCATTCATTCGATCGGATTTTTCGGGCTCTTTAGCATTTTCTTTCTAGACTAATCAATAAAAAGTAATTTTTTTAATTTGTATTTGGGTGGATGTTATTTGTAGGGATTATAAAATTTTGACCTAATGGATTTTTATTTTTTTCATTAGAATTAAATTTGATCAAAACTCAGATTTGACCTAAAGAATGAGAATCAGATTGTTATTGGTCAATGAATTGAAGATTTTAAATTATAGAATTTATATATATTTGATCTTCGAAAAAATTTGGAGTTAGATACAACTAAAATGTCAATTTTGATTCCTAAAAAAAAAATGTCAATCGTCTTATTATTTACTGAAATAACATGTATTGATCCAACTACATTTAGATGTGAGTGAATAGATTTTAGAAATTGTAATGTTTATAAACATTGTTTATAACATTGTTACCAAATGGAGGCTTAGGTAAAAATACACGTGGGTAAAACTTATAAAGTCCTGCCTGCTCATTATTTTTAATAAACTCATGTAAGAGTTTAAATTATTTGAGAGGAAACGCTCAAACGCATTTATTTAAATCCAATATTCAACATTTGGAATATAATTAATTATATCTTCAGGGTACAGGAGGCTATGCAGAGGAGAGTAGTTGCTTCCACAGCTGCAGCCGAGGCTTTAGAAGAGGCCATTGCCACATAATCTATTGTAAGGAGCTTAAGGTGATTATTCATTCCTTTCTGTCTTTCTCTCTATCTCTGAAAACATAATTTTCTTGGAACAAATATTTGAATATGTGTTGTTTAAATTAATACGATTTGATTTCCAAAACTACTATAATGGTTTCTTTTCAAATAAATCATAAAAACTACAATTTCCGTGCATCGAACGGGTATATACTAGTATTCATAAGAGAAGTAATGTTTGTAACATGTATGGAGTCCTCAAAGCGGGGTATCACACAAGTTAAAAGAATCTTTTTAACCAAGTATTAACTTCTTGTTAAATTTAACTATTCTTTTAACTGATGACATGGCAATTTTAAGTTTAAAATGTTCAATGGCTTTCCATTCCAAACACCCCCCCCCCAACCCTCCACCCATATTTGCTCCTTTTTCTTTTTCTTTTTCTTTTTTCTTTTTAAATTTCTTAATATCAATAAAAAAAAGTTTTTTTTATTTATTTCATATTATATAATTTAATGAGATCTTCAAAATGAGTACCATATTAATATATAAATTTTGTTAATTAAAAATAAATATTTATCTTATTTTTGAATTTAACTAGAAATTAACACGTCCATTGTGGTAATAATGGATGTGTTAATTTTAACATGTATACGTGTCATTTAACATCTATATTTTGCATATGTGGTTAACCAACTTTAACACATCCAATGCGACTGCTCTTAAACCATAACCGCTCATTAAGGAATGATATACACTTATTTAGGGATAATTATCAACTATTAAGGGATAAGGATCTCTATTAAGGGATAATGACCAATAATTAAGGAGTGATAATCGCCTATTAATAACAGAATTACCATGTGGATCGAATTTTCCTCTTCCCACGTGTCAATATATAATTGGATGAGATAACCAATCGTGTATAGCGTGGTCCTTGATAGTTTAGTCGATCATGACATAATTCGACCATCAACATACTGTTACGGAGTGATCGAATTGATTAACCATGGATCATATGGTATGTGTTATTTCCATATGTATCATCTAATGTATTGTATGTAAGGTCAGAGCCGGACCTGGGTTAAGGCAAGTTAGGCTAGCGCTTTGGGCCTCCAAAAAATAAGGGCACTTATTTTGGATTTTTTTTTTTTTTTTAGTCTAAAAGTCACATTCAACCTTTTTTTATCTATAAAATGCTCATTTTTTCAAGATATGATTTTCGTTTTGGGCCCTTAAAATCACAGGTATGGCTCTGTGTAAGGTTACGCTTAAAAGTAATTTTTTAAGAAGTGGGTGAAAACAAGATTTTATGCATTTTTGGAAATAATAATAATAATAATAATAATAATAATAATAATAATAAGGGAAAAATATATAACTACTAACCTAAAACTATCACTTTTTAAAACTAACAAACTTAAGTTTTTTTTAAAAAAAAAAAAATCATGTATTCATTAGTAATTAATAAATATAATATAATATAAAAACAATTGTCTATTATACATTAGATTAAAACTACTACAATATTTAAATAAAAAGGTCATCAAATAATAACTTGTATCACAGCTCCCACACACCCATACCCGTCCGACCCAACCCCCACCCACCCCCACCTCAAAAAATGATTTTTCTCTCTACTTTTTCACACCCATACCCACCCCACCCCCAAAAGATGATTTTTCTCTCCTACTTTTTCACACACGCCCACCAAAAAAATGATTTTTCTTCTAATTTTTCCCACTCCGCCACACCCCACCCCAAAAATGATTTTTTTCCTTCTAATTTTCCACATCCCACCCCGCCACTATCCCACCTACCCCACTCAACCCAAAAAATGATTTCTTTCTTCTTATTTTCACACCCACCCCCCGCCACCCACCCACCCAACCAACCGACCCCACCCACCCCACCCCACCCCACCTAAAAATGATTTTTTTTCTTTTACTTTTCCACACCACAACCCCCACACCCACCCCAACCGCAAAGTCACAGTTGATCCTACAAAGTCACAGTTTGATCACATAAGGTCGCAGTTCGGTCGCACGGTCACATAAGGTTATAGTTCGATCACATGAGGTTACAGTTCGGTCACATAAAGTCACAGTTCGGTTACACGAGGTCATAGTTCACCCACACAAAGTTATAACTCGATCACACAGTCATATTTGACACAATTATAGGTCACATCACGTCCTCGTCAATTAGTCACCGATGGTCACAATCTCTAATATAATTGGCTATAATCATCCATATTTTGTCACATATCTTTTACTTAATAGTCACAAATTACGCATTTATTTGGTCAATATTAATCTATATTCTATCACAATTACCCAATAATTGGTCACAATCATCCATAATTGATCTGAACACAACTTAATCGTTTTCTTGATCACATCCCGCATTTATCACAATTCGCGCAAAATCGCAATTAGCCAATGTTTTGGTCCCATTTACCTAATACTTGGTCACAAATATTATTGAACTTATCCCACCACTCCACCTCCACACACACCAGTCCACAACCCCAACCTCCCACATTCCAATACTAATCAGTTTGCACTACTACCACCGTTCCCCCACTGCCTCCGCCAACGGCCACCACCACCAAACTACAATGACAACCACATAAAAAACCACCACTGTAAATAGAGCCACTGCTGCCCTAATCAATACATCCACCCACCACACTACAAGTCCAGCATCCAGGGTGACTGCAGGAGTTGCGGTGTGCAGAATCAATGCACAGCAGGTGCCGCGCATTGCGACTCCTGCTTCGTCGATTCACAACATACTCAATGCCGCACTCGATGGCAGTAGGCGTCTGTAGCACCGACGCACAGCATGCGTGGTGCCGCAGTGCGCGGAAACTCCTGCTGTCAGCGCACAGCAGGCGCCGTGTGCCGGAGGAAGTAGACGCTTGCTGCTGCCGCAGGTCAGGTTGCCACCGATGGAGTCAGATCTGGATTTTGAGAAAGATGGGATTTAGAGAACGCGAGTTCCGACCGATAGAGAGAGAGAGTGAGTGAGTGAGAGTGAGTAGGTTTGTTTATTTCGATTAGGGTTTGAAGTTTTAACTGTAATTATTATTTATTAATTTAATTATGTTTAATTAATTAATTAATTAAATTAGCACCTAAAATTTAGAAAAAAATTGTACCTCACAAGATTTTTTAATTGCATCTTTAAAATACAAGTGTCTAAATTTCTCTAATAATTGCTAGTTAAATTACTTAAGACATAGGTCGATTCAGAATTGAGGGCCTTGCCAAATAATATTGTTTATTGGATTCTAGCTTTATTCTCGCAACTATCATCTATGGACATGCGCTTTTTTTTCTTTTTCATTTTTTATTCTTGCTTTCGTAGTTTACTATTTAGAGCATCTCCAACAGACTCTTTAAACTCAAAATCCTCTTTAATTTAAAGAGTAAGGTCCTAAAATAATACTCCAGCAGCCTCTTTAAATTAACTTTTAAATTTAGAGAGTGAGTTTGACTCTCCAAATTTGGAGAGCCAAACTCACTCTCTATTATTAAATATATTGAGATATTTCACTTTTCAATACCCTCCATCTTTCTTTATTAAATATCAGTGTTCTAAAATGCGTGAAGCGTGACGAAGCGTGGACCCCGAGTGTCAAGCTTTACAAGCTTAAGCGCGCTTAGGCGTTAAAAAGCGTTTTTCAATTTTTTATTTTTTTTTTAATTTTTAATCAATCTAAATCATTAAATATTTGAAATAATGCATACTAAACAAATCTAAAATTACGAATAATGCATTTACTCAATAATAATTAGTAATTACTAATTACTTAGTAGTAACTACTAACTAGTAACTAGTCTACTATACAACAGGAAATGTTTTCAAAAGGCAAAAACTAGACAATTCCTGTATACTAGATTGACTTTACACATACTTTCGAAATTGCCAACAAAAAGTTAGTCTAAAAAATCAAAATCATATCATAATCACAAAAATTAAGATTTAAGATAGCACAATCGCTAAATCTTGTCTAGCTCTTTATCGGACTCCAATTCAATATCTTCTTCTTCTTCTTCTTCTAATTCATCTTCCGTGTCATCCGATACAAAATCATTTTCTTCGGGCTCCCTTATTTCAAATTGCGCATTTCTAGCACGTATATCATAATTCACCCCATCATTCTCCTCTTCCTCACCATCCTCATCACAACCCTCTACAATCCAAGGTTGTGCATTGCTAGCATCACTTGCTAATAAAGTCTCCATTTTCCCCTTTCTCTTCTTCTTGTTTCTCAATCTTGCATTGAATTGGACATAAACAAGATTGTTCATTCTTGTGGTATCAAGTCTGTTCCTTTTCTTGGTGTGTATCTAAAAAAAGAAAGAAAAAAAAGAGTGAAAAGAGATAAGTTAGATAACTTTAGTATATTTAATAAGTTATTAAACTACTACCAAATTACCTAAGTAATAACTCATATTTAATATCAAATATTTAACAATATAATTACTAATTACATTAGTACTCACCCCTTCAAACGTACTCCAATTTCTTTCACAACCCGATGAACTAGTTGGCAAATCGGGGATCTTTTTTGCCATTATCTTTAGATTTGGTGTTTCATTGCCATAGAAGTCCCACCAATTCACTAATAATAAGAAATAAATTATTAAATATAAATGAAGGAGAGTAAAATGCCATTAAAATTTTCAACATTCAAGTAATCACTCATTCAAGCAATGACATGAAAGAAAAATGAGAGAATAATTTTAATTTTTAACATACTCGGATTGTAATTTTCATTGTTGTTCTCACATCCACTTATTGCTAGCTTTCTTCCAAATGAACCTTCTTTTTGAACATACTTTGGCAACTCGACATTTATCACATGATGTTGAATTTCATCATCGGGAAAGAATTTCTCAACACAAACAATCACATTATTCGTTATCAAATGATCATCCTTGATACTTGGATTCTTGAAGAAATAAAATGGATTCAAAAAATAAGCCGTTGTATGAAGTGGACTATTAAGGCGATTCTTGCTTTTTACATCAATAATGTCCAAGATTGGCTTGTAGTCACCCTCTTTCTTCAATGTATTTTTGATATCATCCTTTGCCTTTTGTAGCTCACCAAAAACAAAGCCCATTGAAGGCTTATCTTCTCCATCAACAAGTCTAAGTACTTTCACTAGTGCAGTAAACACCCTTATACACAACTCCATCAAATATCAAAAATCATTTGGAACAACAATATTAAATGCCTCTTTCCCTTTTTTGCTCCAAGACCATTTTGTGTTGTCCCATTCATTGTTAGTCATCATATTTCTCAACTCTTATTTTTTATCAAGCAAACTTTGCAATGTTAGGAAAGAGGTTGCAAATCTAGTGACTCCCGGCCTAACTATCTCTCTTTTTGTGAACTTTCTCATCAATGCCAAAGTCTTGTGATGGGCATAGATGAAAATAGTGAAAGCTTTTGCCTTGTTAATCACCCCTTTGAAGTTAGGAAGTTTAGATATTCCTTCAAGCATAAGGTTTATGGTATGAATTGCACATGATGTCCAAAAGATGTTAGGCCTTTCTAATGACAACAAATTTGCGACGGCCATATTATTGGAAGCATTGTCGGTTACAATTTGAACCACATTTTTAACCCCAACATTTTCAATACATTTGTTGACGTAGTCAAATATGTATTGACCGGTGTGAGCATCATTTGAAGCTTCCTTTGATGAAATAAATGTGGTCCCCAATTTACAATTTACACACAAATTCATAATGCTTCTTTTTTTCCTATCACTCCAAGCATCGGTCATGGTTGAACACCCATTATTTTTCCACTCTTCTTCTTGCTTTTTTAGAGTTTCTTTTGTTCTATCCACCTCTCCCTTCAAAAGTGGCTCCCTTAGTTGGTATTGAGACGGTGGAGTGTAACTGGGGTCATATTGACCAAGAGCTTCAACAAATTATTTAAAACTATCATTATCAATAGCATGAAAAGGAATTCCGGTTTCATAAACCCATCTAGCCAAGTATTGATGAACTTCTAATAACATTTTCTTAGAAATTGCATCGATGATATTTTGTTGTCTCAATTTCTTATGTGCATTCTTAGAAGCATCATTGACCTTGATAAACCGTGCAAATTGATCTATATGTCCTACATTATTAGGCTTTTTCCTAGACCCCCTTTCAATGATAGAAATTTCATCTTCTTCTTCTTCCTCACGTAGTTCATCATCAATAGTAGGCAAAGATATAACCACATCATCCCTCAACCTAGTATCACACACTAGCTTCTCTACCCTTTTGGCCTTAATCCCTTCAATCGCCTCAATACACTTGGATTTTTGTTCCTCATTTGCTTTAGGACATGGTGCCACTCATTTTCCTTTAATCCCAGCAATATGAATTTTATGTCTATGAATCCCCCCGTAGTAACCTTTTCACATAAAATGCATTTCACTATAGTAAGTTTAGAATCATTTACCAGCAAAGCAGTTTCCCATCCGACATCTCCAGAATCTCTTTTCGGGTGATTAACGTTGGAATTAGATGATTCTTCTTCTGGTTCCATTGGTCCTACAAATCGTTCAAACAATATAAAAAATTGAAGAACTCAACATTAAAGAACTTTCAATGGGAGTGACTACACCAAAGTTAGCAAATATTGATAATCTCTTTCACACTTTTTAATTTTATCAATCACATTTACTGAGCATCAACGAATTTAGTTAAAAAAAAATATTTGGAAGAACTCAAGAACATGAAGATGCAGTGCCAGTGACAGTGTCTATGTGATTCACCAAGAAGATTGCTAATCTCTTTCACTCTATCTCTTTCACACTTTTTTAATTTTATCAATCATATTTACTGAGCATCAACGAATTTAGTTAAAAAAAAAAATATGGAAGAACTCAAGAACATGAAGATGCAGTGTCACACTGCCAGTGACCCTGTTTATGTGATTCACCAAGAAGATTGCTAATCTATTTCACACTATCTCTTTCAGACTTTTAATCAAACACTTAGCATCAACCAAATTGCAAAGTAAAGAAAACATGGAAGAGCTCAAGCTAGAAACCATGTCTGTGGTTCTGACTCTGGACTGTGCTGCGTACACCAAGTGATCAAGGTAGAACCGTAGTAGCAGTGAAGAAATAGGAATAATACCTTGATAAAAAAGGAGAAAATAGGTTCGATTTAACAACTAGCTCTAAAGTCTATCGCCATGGTGCCGAGTTCTTCACGTCGAATACCTTCTTACTGCCCTAGCTCCGCTCGCTGGTTGAAGATTGAAGAACAACACAGGAATAATGGAAGAAATCAGAAAATGGGTTCGATTTCACTTCTTCTGGGCTCAATCTTGTGTTCGATTTCGTCTCCGCAGTCCGGCTTCTCTCTGTTTTTCGAAGGTTTCTGATGTGTGAGAGAGTTTCCTGAGTTGTGAATTTTGTTTGAATGGAATGATAAAAAAACTTAAAAAGGGTTAAAAAATTTTGAAGCGCGCTTTTGCGCTCGTTCTCGCACGAAAGTGCGCGTTCTCGATCAACGAAACGCGTTGACCGCGTTTTTCGCGCTTCTGGCCAAAACTTAGCGTGGGCAGCGCGCATCACGCACAACTCGCGCAAAAGCACGCTTTTTTTGCGCGTTTTCAAACACTATTAAATATCATGCACAATTATCAACCCCATTTTCAACTACCCTTATATCCACCGTCCACGCTATATTCATATGTGTGTATATTTGTTCTTTGTGTTTGCAATTGTTCTTCAACATGAAATTTTTTTTTTTTTTTTTTGGGAAACCAGCAACGTTAATTTTGTAATTGATAGGAATAAAAATCAGTACAATAGCTCAAATGAGAATACTTAGCAGGGAAGATGTTTATTTAGAACTAGAGGAATAACAAAATTTGAGGGAAAAAAATTAATGCTCTTTGGAAAAAGAAAAATATAGAGGAAAAAATAAAGAGGCTGTTGGAGTAATTTAAAAAAATAGCTCTCTAAATTTATAAATTCTCTCTAAAGTGTGAAAAATGCTCTCTAAATATAAAGAATGCTTGAGATGCTCTTAGTTATTGTTTAATATAACTAGAGAAACATCATGCGATGCACGACATTTTGCTCAAATGATTTGACATTGTGTCATACATAAATGAGTAGAGAAATAATAATAATAATAATAATAATAATAATAAATAGGTTAATTTGGTCGTTGAATAGCAATTGTATGGTGTAAAAAGTGATGGAAGCTGTAAAGAAGGCAATTTTATTTAAACTGTTATGAGGAGGTGTTTGGTTGCAAATAAACTGGGGACGTACAATACTATGGAGGTCCTGTGGTATTATACCTAGATGTAGCATGTAAACCATGAAAAATGAAGTGAAGTAAAACATGACTCAATTCGTCAGTTAGTTTGAAACCATCCATGTCCGGCATGTGAACATCACTTATAACGTCATAAGCATTCATTCTCCCTGAGATAATGCAAGGCAAACTCTGCCCTATTGTACTTTTTACCTGAAATTTCCTGTTAAAATTAGACCAGTCCTCTAAAGAATTATGAGAAAGTCCAGAGATATGCAAAAAGCAAAATCACCAATAAGAAAATATCGAAGCATAAAGATTGAAAATTTGACAATATGTCAACTAAAAGGCATTTTTAACATTATAATTTTTGCATGAGATCTAAAATCAACAATCTGGATTCTTGATTTCAATAGCCTTTTTCTCTACAGAAAATGAATTCCACAATCTCCATGTTACACTATCACAAACTGATCTCCATCGACGACCTTGAAATTCATGGGAAAAAAATGGAATAAGCATACGTTTAAAGAAGTACTAACGCCATCGCCAAAATTCTCTACAGTGACGAAGAATAGATAATGATAGTAAACAAGATAGCAAATATCAATGTACATATTGCTAGAAACATCAGAATAAATCAAAAAGAATATTTTCTCAATAACAATCAATTTTCTTCCTCTCTTGTTCAAGGCCATAACTTTTTTTCCCCCAAATTTTTACATTTAATAAAATTGTCTTCCACAAATATCCCCCACCGAGTTATAGAGTTATGACGCAATCCAAACTAAATGAACCAAATTTTCAATTGAAAATCACCTAACTTTAATGAGGATATTACTCATTTTTGTACTTTGTTTCAATTTTCAATTATTTCTTTGATTAGAAAAAATGCACCACCTTCAACCCCTGTCAACTCCCCCTCCAACCCATCAAGGATTTTAAGTATAAACTCCCAGTTTCAACACCTTTGCACCGTCCATAAGGATATTTCAGGTATTGGACAAAAGCCATGAACAAACCTTGAAATCCATGAAAATTGGATTCTCTGTATGCATATTAGATCCTAACTACAAAAGGACTCGGTAATTCCAAGAATCTTGATTAAGTCTTAATCTAAATGTTCCATAGAATTGAAGGCAGATAATTTAAAAATGAATAAGTATAGTAGCACATCAGGAAGGTGACTTTAACCAAAGTTTAATTCAGCTGAAGTGTCAAGAGTATCAAATATATTTTAAGTAGATGAAGGGAAATTATGATAACCTGCCAGAATGCCAGTCTTTACATCAAATGTATAGTTTTTAGAAATATCCAGAGGCTCTTTACAGGAAGGAGAAGACCACAGGTCGGGATATCCTATACTTGTGCATGAATGACAAGTAATAATCAGAAATAAATACAACAATCTATACTAAACAAACTATAAACTGGGCGGTAAAAAAAGAGAGATGAAAAATGTTAAGAGTCTGATTCAAATACCATATGAATCTTACTTTGTCGACTCATTTTAGAAATTACTAATACTACAATATTAGGAAATAACGACACTTTTTCGTTGGAAAAAAATAGAGATTAAAGGTGCTTGATATGGCTGCAGAAGCCGACACTGAAAACTATATTCAATAATGAGATTTTAAGTACCTTGATCATCAATAATGAAATTATACAACTCATCTAGCCAAGTTCCCTGGTATATTGTGCATCTTACATGTTACTCAATATGTGAAAGGAAGTTGGGCACCAAGATGAAACATGCATACTGAGCACAATGCCGCCAAGGCTTTGATGTAAAAGATTGAGACTGCTATGTCCTACTATATCGAAAGTAATTAGGAGGATATTGGGATTTAATATGATTGGTGAAATTGTGGTTTATTTACAGGTAGACCACAAGTTGGACAAAGTAAATGAAAAATCACATTGAGGCAACGTTAAATTATAAAGTTAAGAGTTGACAAAGAAAACAAAGGAACTTGGTTAGAGATAAAACATATAAACTCAGTGTTAGAAGTGTTTTGCCATGATTCTGCATGACCAGGGACATCAACTTCTACCATAACATTTATACCTGAAAAATAAGAGAGGTGATTTTAAAAATACTATTGACGTAACTAACACTGGTGCTGAATGATTTTTTTTTTTTTTTTTTTTTTTTTTTTTTTTTTTTTTTGTAGAGAATATGAAGTAAACATGCAAAAGAAAATATGTTATTAACATCTTAATTAGAGAGAGAGAGAGAGAGAGAGAGAGAGAGAGAGAGAGAGAGAGAGAGAGAACAAACAAGAAAGAAATGCGAGTAAAGTCTAAAAATCAGGAAAAAAAATTTAAAAAATATACATATATTCTGCTTGTTTAAAACGTTACCATGTAAAAAAAGTGGCCTAAAACCTGGAAAACAACAAGTTCAAAAGACCAGGGACTCATAGATTAATTATTGTGTTAAACTAACAAATAGATCAAGGGGTCACTATTGCTGGTCGATCCACAGATATTAAGAATTATAGCTTTGAACTCATTTCTTTCAGTTCTTTGCACCATCAGAGCTGCTATTTCACACTTCTTGTACGTTGCTAGAGAGATAACAAATTTGTTAAATCAGCTTACAATGTGAATTCAGGTGAATACATTCTCAAAATTAAAAGCATGGAAGGATACATATAATTGGAAGAAATGAACAGCATTGCGGTTGGAAACCACCTCTATTTTGCACATTGACATGAAGGACAATGCCTACAGTTTACAGCTCCTATTAGAATTTGAGCACCTCATAAAGTTAAGATTTACTAAGATTTATCTAAGGTATTACCATAATGGTATTGGTATCATAGGCAGCAGCTACCCTGGCTGTTGCAACTTCTCCTATAATAAATAGAATTATAATTTTGAATCTAGCTTAATATTAAATTAAATACTATTATAAGTAAATAAATAAACCTTTAGGGTGTGTCAATTTGTGCATGGCAGTTGGGGCAACCATGATGGGGGCTGATGTGTTGTAACCCATAATAGTTATTGACATATCTAGTTTGCTTACATCAGCTAGAATTCTCGGACGAATGCTGAGTCATACAAAAACATGTTAAAAGAGTGAAACATTGTTCAGAAAATCAATCCTAACACCAACAGGTATTAGAACTTAAATGATCCTACTAAACGCTTTGACATTCTCTTCAAGCATTTGCTAGTCTTCAACTCCCCCAATGTAGGGAAGGGCTTACCTTGCAATTTCTTGAAATTCGCTCACATTGACAAGTTCATCCTAGAACACGTGACTATGTTAACTTTCTAAAAACTTGCTTTATGCTGTAATTTTGCCTTTCTCAACTAAAAGACACAGAAACGAGCTCGACTATAAGGATTGCAAAATATAACTTTCCGACTTTGAACATAAGACCCAAAGTGCAACAATGGCTCTACACATATGCCTTTCTATAGAGGATATTTTGGAGAGTCGTAAGTCAACAAATAGGGTAGCATTTCCTGAGCCAAACTTCTTAGCCACTTCACTAATGCCTTTCCCAGCTCGGGAGGAAGGTCATCTATTTGGATCGGGAATCATTCTTCCCATTCATCAATAACATAAAATCCAAGAGAATCAACTTAAGCGCCTTTTACTTTCCTCCTATACCAAAGATAATCAAGTACGACATATTGCATAGAATCACATGGTCAGAAAAAAAAAAACAATCAGCTATCCAATAACCTGATTGTACCCTCACTATCACTGAAGAAACCACTTAACATATTCTCAAAATTATGCCCCCAAAAATATCATTTTATATACAATTGAGTATGTCTAAAAGCTATTATTTTCAATAAATAGTTAAGGACCTCATAGCCATAGGCACGCGATCTCCAAGAAATGAGCTCAGCATTTTGAAGAAATTCTTCTTCTGAAACTGTCCAGCAAAAGGAATCATAAGAATTCCAACCTCTGGGTTGTGAGCTAGCAAGCTGTGTTAGACCTCGAAATCAAATTCCTGAAATTACCCTAAAAAAAAAGCACCAACCCGAACATAATTTCTTTTTCAAATTCAATTTTTTCTTGACATAATTGGGATTCTTTTTTCTTACTTCAATTATAACAAACTAAATCAAAATTCAATAAAAACCGCTCAATAGAAAGCAAGCAATTGAATTATTGTCTTCTTACTGATCATATTTTCCATTATATTTGTTGCTCTCAGCAAAAATAGATTAGATCTAATTAGGTTTCGAGCAAGGAATAATCATCAGGAAGAAGAATAAATAGACATTCACACAAAATAAATAATTTGAAGAACTGAATTTTCCCCAAAGATAAAAAATGCAAAAAAATAAAATAAAATAAAATCAGCACTTATATTTTGAAATCATAATAATCAAAATTAGAATGATGAAATTTAAATATTGAATAACGAAAATCAAACATTGAATAACGAAATTTAAAGTAATATGCTGGCGATTTACCGGTGAGCATGATAATTGAAGATTAGGAAACTGAAAATTGTTGATTAAGAGATATTTCGTGCACTTGGCGTCATTTAAGCACCCTTTGATTTCGAAGACAATAATCTCCTTCCCAGCACAAAGACAGAACACTTGAAAATAAAAAACTAATAACAAACCCACACCAAGAAATCCTACACAACAGATGAGGTGGGAACGGAACAAAAAAATATACCAGAAATCTAAAAGAGCACAATATTGATGTAAACGGTAAACCTCACGAAAACGGCACAGACGGGAAGCAATCAAAATCCGACACCACAACAGGAATTCAAATGGGTCCTTCACTGAAGTGAACTGTATCGGAGAAACGAATTCATCCCACAGAAAAGCCAACAAATCAAACCCTAAACATCTCGATTTTCGACTACAAAGGAACCTGGATATACGCGAAGAGAACGACGGAAAGGAAATCAAGAAAACTACAGGAATTCCTAAACAAAAGGATGCAGTTTCATATACAGCAATACGACGTCGTCTTGTTAGAGTTCTCCTTTGCACGACGTCGTGTCATTTTCGTCAGGCTGGCCTGGATCCTTGCGACAATGAACAGTAATCTTCCCTTACTCTATTTTATAATTTAAAAAAAAAAAAAATAGGGATAGGGATGATTAGAGGTACGCGGGTGGTTCGGTTCGGGTATTTCAAGAACCGGAATCGAACCATACTTTTTCGGTTCTTGTAAAATGGAATCTTTCGGTTCCATTGAATCGCAAGAACCAAACCAGAACTAAACCATTAGGTTTTGGTTCGATTTCGGTTCTACAATAATAATTATTTTTCAAGAGCTTTATCGAAGAGCATCAGGCCTCAGGAAGTGAGTCAATAACCTGAAATAAACTTCTACCGAATATACCAAGATCAAGGATTTCGAAAATCATTTCACCCCAAAAAAAGTATAGGATTCTCCATGAAACGGAAAATATTCATAAACAAAAATAGGAAATAAATAGCTTAAAAGGTTTTTCCAACATGACAATATGTAAACTTGTGGAGTGAATCATGAATTTTAAATGTATTTTTATTAATTATTTTATATTTGTATTTAAAAATTTAATTAACTCAATCATGATCATTTATAACTTCGCTTATTAATAAGTTAGTCACATTCGATTTTCATTTACTAAGAATTTCAATCCAAGTGTGAAGTTAAATGTTACAATGAGGTAGAGACGTAACAAATTTCATAAAAAGAAATTAATCATTTCCACTTTACCAAAAAAAATACGAATTCTTTTGATTTTTAGTTTTAGGACAACCAATTAAGATCATAAAAAAATGATAAACAAGGATCAAAGATCGGTTCTAACTTCGGTTTTCGGTTCTAAAGGTGGAACTGAGAACCAAACCGAAAACCAACCGATTTTAGGTTCCAAAACTGATTTCCTATTTTATTTTTTTAAAACCATACGGTTTTGATTTTTTCGGTTCGGTTCGGTTCCCGTTCGGTTATATCGGTTCCGATTTTTTTGCCCACCCCTAGGGATAATACCGTAAAAGATTAATACAAAAATTTTCTTGCAAACAAATAATTTAAGGAGTGTTTCAATAAAATTATTAGTAATTATTTAAGAGAAATAATATTAGATCTCATAAAATGTGTGGTCAATACATGATAATAGTTGTGAATGTAAAATTGAAATTAATGTTCGATTTTGATGGAGTAGACAAGTTTTTTAATAATTTTAATTTTATAAGAACATAGATTAAATTCAATCAGGTATTTCTAAGGTCTTTTGCAACAAACTGCAATTAACCTCAGCTGGTCTTCAATCATATTCAATTGATATCTTAACAACTATATGAATAAAATAGGAAAATTTATGTAACTACTTAGGTGTAATGGGTAGTAATTGAAAAATACGTAATTTTAAAATTATTCATAATATTATAAATTTCACTCCTCAAATTTATAAAAATATCGGATTCCAAGAGAGAGAGAGAGAGAGAGAGAGTGAATTATTTGATTGACCTTATTATTTAGGGATTTAATTATTTGTTTAACAGATTAAATTAGACATTTTCAATCATCCCAAAAGTCTCCAAGCACACAGTTTCTTTCTTGATAGTTGTTTGTCGTCTTATACATCTCTCTTCTGTAATGTTATGTACGTGTTGTAATTTACTAGCACACTTGTGTAATGTTCTTACACGTTCATTAATATTATTTTCCTTCGTGTCAATATTATTGTAAACAACCAATCAATTGAAATTTGAAGTAGTATTATAGTCATTGTAATGTTGAGTAATCTTAGTTACTATAACATTACAATAATACAATCATTGTAATGTTATGTAATTGTATTTATCGCAACATTACCGTCATTGTAAGTGTTTTGCGAGGCTAACAAAATTTACCATCACAGAGATATGATACATTTTCAAGAAAGATATGCATGTGATTACAATCACAAAAAGGCATAAACAACACGAATGTAATTTATTACACTCGCTATAATATTATGTAAAGTTTTTTAAATTTCGGCCATGATACATCTGTTAACAACGAAACCAACAATTGGTAGCACTGTTGGCAGGTTCACTTGGCGCAGCAACCTTGCGGCGCGCCATCTCCATTGTCTGAACCACCAACTTAGCCGCATTCTGCTACTCAAAACCCACCTGCTTTCGCTCCTTGATCAGCTGACATCTCTTAATCCCTCCATAGGTTTCTTCTCTTACTCCATCTCCAGTTGTCGTCAACTTTCCCCCATCTCCTCTGACATCAACCTCCTCTCCCTCGCCTTCCATTGCTATGTTGCCCACCGAAGTTGTCGCTTCAAAGCCTGCAACAACGACATCGTTCTGAACAAACTTGGTTTTACTTCAGTCGTTGTTGGGTTAATCGCCATCACTTTATGGCGTATACAACTGATTTTACCAGGTGTGATTTATGATTTGTTGAGAGATTTAGGGAGTCGATAAATGAAGATGGGGATTTCCTTCAATTAGATACGCGCGCATGTGTGTGTGTGAGAGAGAGAGAGAGATTTCAAATTTGGGACTGAAGAGAGAGGAGAGAGAAAGAACAATTACGTATAATTCTAAGTATTATGAAAAAGAATAAGTCTATTTTCACAATCTCATCCACAATGTGGATGACAATCCCCTCACATTGGGGTGGGGGCCACAAAATTTGAATTTTGTGGCCCCCACCCCAATGTGAGGGGATTGTCATCCACATTGTGGATGGGATTGTGAATATAGCATTATTGTATGAAAAAATGGTATTTATCAAACGAGGATAGGTAGAACTAGTATAGAGCATAATTATCCCATTAAAATATTGTTTATGCCCAATTAATCATTTACACACCTCATTTTATTGTCAACACTTTTAGTTGCTAAATAATATCCAGCTTAAGTGGAATTGATCTAGTGCCACGATGGACACACAAATTATGATGTCCATCGTGATAGTAATGTTGCCACATATCCCAAAAAAATATATAGGGACAAGTGTTAATGTTTGACTGAATATTTTCCTCTGTGAGAATACCTTTCATTAAATAGAAAAGATTGTCCAAAATTACAGCAATTACGGAAGCCTATCTATGGTAAGAGTAGATACACAATATATTACAAATATATACAATAAATATAGAAACAGTTGAATAAGGAATATAATACTGTCATCCCCCCTCAAATTGATGCTGGTCGAGCAAGAAGCATCAATTTGTCAACAAGAAGCTGATGTCGGGGCCGAGAGAGAGCCTTGGTAAATATGTCAACTGTCTGATCATGAGTGGTAATATGCGGAAGAGTGATGACAAGACCATCATAGGCCTCGCGAATGGAATGACAATCAACCTCAATGTGTTTGGTGCGCTCATGAAATACTGGATTAGCTGCAATTTGAATGGCACTAGTATTATCGGCATATAGCGGAGTGGGGGCAAGTTGAGGAAATCCAATCTCCTCTAGTAGTCCTCGAAGCCAAACAATCTCGGAACATGCCGATGACATAGCGCGATATTCCGATTCAGTTGAAGACTTAGACACACGATCCTGTTTCTTACTTTTCCAAGAGACAATGGCATTACCAAGAAACATGCACCAACCCGTGATAGACCGGCGAGTATCCGGGCACCCAGTCCAATCAGCGTCACTATAGCCCGTTAACCGAATAGGAGAGTCCATGGGAAAGAAAAGACCAAGGGTAGGTGTGCCCTGCAAATAACGGACAATGCGACGAACAGCTGCTAGGTGAAGATGTCGAGGAGCCTGCATAAATTGACTTACTTGTTGGACAGCGAAGGAGATATCAGGTCGAGTAATAGTAAGATAATTCAGACTGCCCACCAACTGTCTGTACAAAGAAGGGGCTGAGAGAAAATCTCCTTCATCATTCCGATACTTCACATTCACTTCTAAAGGAGTATCGGCAGGACGACCATCCTGGAGGCCTGCCAAAGTAATTAATTCTCGAATGTACTTATTTTGGGACAAGAAAGTACCAGCCAGGGTAGAATGAACCTCCAATCCTAAGAAATACTGTAATTGACCCAAGTCCTTCATATGAAATGAACCCTGAAGGCGCTCCTGAAGTTGAGAAATGAGGTTGGCGTCTGTTCCAGTGATGACAATGTCATCCACATACACTAGTAGCAAGACAATACCACTAGCAGTCTTGCATAGAAAGAGAGAAGAATCATATTTGCTTTGAATAAAAGAGAAACTAAGAATTGTTGAACGAAACTTATCAAACCAAGCACGTGGAGCCTGTTTCAAACCATATAATGATCGTTTCAGCTTACAAACATCAGAAGAGGGTACAGAGAACAACCTAGGTGGCGGAGTTAAATAAATCTCCTCCTTAAGATCCCCATGAAGAAAAGCGTTCTTAACATCCATTTGTCGAATACTCCAACCTTTGGAAGCAGCAATAGCCAAAATGAGGCGTACTGTGGTCATCTTTGCTACCGGGGCAAAAGTTTCCCCATAATCCAAACCATGCTCCTGTCGATTACCGAGAGCCACTAATCGAGCTTTATACCGTTCAAGAGACCCATCAGATCGTAATTTAATGGAATAGACTCATTTACATCCAATGGGTTTAATACCTTCCGGACATGGAGTAATATCCCATGTGTGATTCTCCTGAAGAGCCTGTAGTTCCTCTTGCATAGCTTTCACCCAACATCTTTGTTTAGCTGCCTGAGAGTAAGATGTAGGAATCGTTATATCTGATAAAGTGGCAGAATAACCATACCTATCAGGAGGACGGATAGATCGAACTGATCGACGAGGAGCTGTAGGAACAAGCACTGGATCCGTCTCTGGATCGGGGTCGGGGTCGGGAGGAAGATGTGTTGATGCGGGTCGCCGTCTCTGATAGACTATACCTGGTTTAAATCGCTCAACAGGTAGAGATATTTCATCAAAGCTAATAAGTTGAGCCACAGGGGATGAAGAAGCAACATGCCGTGGAAAATAATATTTACTCTCAAAGAAAATCACATTTCGAGAAATACGAAACCGATTAGCAATACCGTCATAGCACACAAATCCTTTATGAGGGATGCTATAACCCATGAATGCACACCGAGCAGATTGAGCCGTAAGTTTGTGGCGATCAGTAGGAGGTAGGTGCACAAAGCAAACACAGCCAAATGTATGTAACATGTCATACTTAGGATGAGTACCAAAGAGACGATAATAGGGAGAATCAAAAGCAAGATTTGTAGAGGGCAACCGATTAATCAAATAAACAGCAGCAAATAAGGCTTCAACCCAAAATTTAGAAGGAACTGAAGATTCCAAAAGCATGGTCCGAACCACATCTAATAAATGACGATTTTTTCGTTCTGCTACCCCATTCTGTTGAGGGGTATAAGGGCATGATCTTTGAGGGATAATGCCTTTATGTTGTAAAAAGGCTTGAAAGTCATGAGATATATATTCACCTCCATTGTCAGATCGTAGAATCTTGATACTACTAGAAAATTGTGTTTCAATGTAGGCTACAAAAGTCTTAAAAACAATAAGTACTTCAGCATTTGTGTGAAGAAAGTAGACCCAAGTGAATCGACTAAAATCATCAATAAACGTCACAAAATACTTATAGTTGTTATGTGAGATGACTGGCGTGACACCCCAAACATCACTATGAATAATTTCAAAGCACTTATCAGCACGACTTCCATGTGTAGGAAATGGTAGGATTTTACTTTTTCCAAGCTTGCAAGTAGTACAATCAAAGGATAAATTGCGAGAAGAAACATTATCTTTATTGCCTAAAGAACCGTTTTTCAACAAATGCGATAAAATCAAAGTATTGGGATGCCCCAATCGTTTATGCCAAATCTCATGGTTATTGGTAGTAATACAAGCAAACGATAAAACACGAGGAATAGTAAACTGTAATGAAAACAATCTTCCCACTTTAGGCCCCTTCGCGATCACCTTCCCCGACACCCGATCCTGCACAAGACAACCATCAGAAGAAAAATGTACATCACAACTATTATCCACCAACTGACCAACTGAAATCAAACTAGTAGACAAGTCAGGCGATACAAACACATTTCTGAAAGAAGATGTAATATCACCGATGGCTGTAATTGGAAGAGTACTTCCATTGGCAATTTGAATATGTTGTGTACCAGTATATCGCCGAATATTATGTAAAGAATTAGAACAGCCGGTCATATGATTGGATGCACCAGAATCAACAATCCAAGATGATGAAGGAGAGTTACATTTACCTTGAAGACCGAATGCAGAAAAGGCAGAGAGAATCATCTGTTGTTCCATTTCCGGAGTAAGTGCAGGTTGACTAGGAGTAGATGGAGTACTGGTGGAAGTAGCAGCTTGAAATGCTCGGACTCGCCGATTTTCAGGACGAGTAGGACATTCCTTGATAGTGTGTCCATTCAGCTTACAGTAATTGCAAAGTTTCTTGGTGCAATTCCGAGCTATATGTCCGAACTCCTTACAATTGTAGCATTGGATTGGTCCCTTTCCACGATTCTTTCCCTGAGCTGCATATGCAACATTAACCCCCCCAGATGTTGCATTAGAATTGCCCAAGTCAGCCTGTGTAGTTAAACGTTGTTCCTCACGTAACAATTCACCAAGACAAACATCCAATGAAGGAACTGGATCCCTATTTAAGAGTCCTGCACGAGCGACTTCAAATTCGGGTCGTAGTTTCATCAGAAATTGGTCACGCCTACTGATCTCGTGAACAGCCTGAAGGGCGGTGAGAGCCTCCTTTGGAACCTTTGCAAGAATAATCCCAGAATATTCGCTCCATAAGTTAAGAAACCCAGAGTAGTACTGTTCCATTGTGAGATTACCTTGATTGTAGTTCGCAATATCAAGCTCTAGTTGAAATCGCCTAGCAGTATTGTCCTGATGATAAATTCTCTTAAGATACTCCCACATCTCCTTAGCTGTACCAAAAGAACGTAAATTATTCACCATGTGAGCCTCGATAGTCCCTAAAATCCAAGAAATTATACGAGCGTCTTTTGTCTCCCATTGGGTAAGTTCCTTAGCACCCTCAGGAGCGGGAGAAGATCCTTCAATGTGGTCCCACAACTCTTTCCCCTTTAAGAACATTTTTAATTGAAATTCCCACGCGGTATAATTCTTACCCGTAAATCGTACACAAAAATTTTCAGTAGATGTTTTTTTTTTTTTTTTTTTGAATCAAAGAAATCACCCAAGAATTAAATTGATTTGTCTAAAGTGTATAATATGAATAACACTTTCCCTGTTCCACAAAATCTGTTCGACCGATGAACTCAAAAGAAATCGACTGCACTCTCAGACGAAAAGAAACAGCCGCACTCAGGGAGGAAAATCACTACCGACGCCTTCGCCAGACCGACGCCTTCGCCAGTCACGCCAAGGGTTACTACCGACGCCTTCGTCGCCTTCGCCAGTCACGCTAACGGAGATCGATCACCCCCTGCTTCCTACCCAAGTTTCCGAGTCCCACAGGGAGAGTCGCTGGTCACGCCGAGATAGCAGACCCCTGTATTTCCACAAAACCGGAAACCCACAACGGAAATTATCACCACCGAGGAAGACGACCCACCCGAAGCCAAGAGGTAACGTGCACAGAAATAATTTTTGTTGTTGCTCACAAGTGATTTAGAAAAAAATCTCGATGAATATCAGAGTAGTGGCTCTGATACCATGTCAATGTTTGACTGAATATTTTCCTCTGTGAGAATACCTTTCATTAAATAGAAAAGATTGTCCAAAATTACAGCAATTACGGAAGCCTATCTATGGTAAGAGTAGATACACAATATATTACAAATATATACAATAAATATAGAAACAGTTGAATAAGGAATATAATACTGTCAACAAGCATAATGAAATCAAGCCTATATTCGTGAACATTGTTATGAAAAACATTTATAAATATTACAATTTTCAATACCACATTTTAAAAATACACATTTTTCGAAATCACTTTTTAAATACATATTCTACTTAGAAATATACAAATAATTAAAAAAATAATGGCGGCTACAGCCATCGAACGGAGGACAAGCTGCTAAATATTACTAATGATTTACATTATAATATGTTGTTCCATTTTACAATATTCAGGCATTGTTTGTTCCAAAAAAAATTCAATAATTTTTTTTTCTCAAATTCATTTTCAACCATACATTTTTTTTGATATCCGCCACGTTATATCACTTTTTATTTTTCTATCCTGGGCAAAAGAAAAATTAAGAAATTTACACACACACACACACACACACACACATATATATATATAACGAATAAAGAGAAATTGGGGGTATTCGGATGGATATATGATGGGTGTCGAATCCAACAAATAATAATGTTTTCTTGCTCTTATAAAAATAAATTGTATTAGTAGTGAGTAAGGTCGAATCCACAGAGACTGGTTAAATTTAATTTTTCGGGAAAATTAAAAACAGGGGGGTTTGAATTTTTGAATGTGAAATCAAGTTATAAGTAAACAATTTCGAAATTAAGATTTTTGGAAATATCAAATTAAACAAATATTCAGCCCAAGGTATAATCTCAATACTGATTCACGGAATTGATCATGGATGCAAGAATAAAATCTTTAAATCATTCTCTAAATTAGTTATGGTCATTGATACGATCTAACAACATATCTCTCCTTACTTTATCGATAATCAAGAGACGCTCGTTGATTATTTCCCTAATCAATAAACAATCCTAGATACGATCGTAGGATTTAATTTACCAATAGCATTAATTTCTAGAGAGACGACCAATTATAACCAACAAATCCACACGCGTGATTCATTTAAATTAGGTTATGTGTCTTCATAACATGAGTAAAAAATCAATCTATAATTAACTATATTATTTGTCACCTATATTAGAAAACCTAAACAATTACGGATTTAGATTCCTAATTGACCAAGTATCATTTAGACGATTAAAACAACGTGCACTTTGAATTAATCAATCAAAATAACAACTTCAATTCACAATCAAAAGACATATAAATAGAGAATAATTAAAGAAACAAATAAATTTAATTAGATCTCACAATTCTTGGTAAATCAAAACTTCGAATAACATTGAACTGGAATAATGAATTTAGCTATCCATAAACATTATAAATAAAAAACTAAAAGAAATAAAATCAAATAAAAATCAAACTCTAAGTTGAAAAGTAACGTGTAGCTTCCTCCTCTTTTTTTTTTTTTCTTTCCCCGCCTCGCGTCCTTTTCTTCCTCTATTTTCTTCCAATCAACCCCTCTACCCCTGTCTAATCTCCTCCAGCAGTAGGTTTTTGCATGAAGCCCCCAACCAATTGGGCTTGGGTTTTTTTCTTTCTTTCTTTAACTATGTGATTACCTTCCAATTTGATTGTCGAAACCCCTAGCTGACTTCCGTTCCAGCAATACACGTACTTGGAGGGATCACCAATTGGGCTTTAGTTTTAATTAAATCATGGACTTGAAACATATGGACTTTTAAACCCACTCGGCTGCTCTCTTTTGCCAAAGTTAAAGAGTAAAGAATATATATTTTTCTTGCCTTCAAATCTGATTTTTTTTTTAAAAAAAAACCCAATTGGCTTTATTTGGAGTTGGGCTCGAGAGTTGCTCGGGATTGGACTTGGGAGTGGTTTAAGTTACCACTTTGATTGTGTCCGTTTGAGTTCCAATTGATCTCAATTCTCCACCTAAACACAAAACATGAAATATAATCAAAATCCACAATTTAAACATCTAAAACTATTAGATTGAGAGAAAATATCACGAATTAAACAACGATTATGCACTCTATCAAATCCCCCACACTTAGAAAATGCTTGTCATCAAGCATAAACTAGCTCAAGTTAATGAGTTGCTCTCATCATCATTCATTCTTCTATCTCTACCTATCCATCCACAATCTAACAAAAGGCTAGTCACTTCAACAATTTTTTCAAAGTCCACTTGTGGTGGGATTTGACACCTCCCATTAGATTCACACAATACGCTCAAAGTGTTTAGGGTGTAAAGTATATATGCACTCTCAGGTTAAAGCATAGAAAACTCTTACCATAGGCTTGCTAATTTATCACATTGGAGCCACCAATGGTTTTGAATGCAAAGTATGGGTCTTAACACCGGTTGGAATGGGGCTTGGGTAAGGTGGGATAAAAATGATACATTTCTGGCGATTTTCATTGAAGGAATTATATGAACTTCTTTATAAGAACTCACTTAAAATTCATGTACTTCAATCATATCACTCCATACCCCAGTGTAGTTTATATCCTTTCACCTCTCGTGAGTATCCTCTCAACAACTATCAATGAATTACAATATGGGTGTTAGTTTCAATCAACTTGAAAACACGAAATATAGACCAAGCAGTTCAAACCACTCATAAGCACATGTAATGAGAGTTAATACCCTCACAAGGTATTTCTCTCTTCGCACAAAGTGTATAAGGGTGAGAATTTTCACTCAACTCACTACATGGAGAATTCATTGCCACAGACTGCTCATATATCATGACTGGAGCTAACAATAACACAAGTGCAAAGTTGTAACGGGGCTTCGGGTTAGGTAGGATAAGAGGAAAATATTTAGGCTAAGTTGAGAGGAGAGTTCACAAGCTGATTCAATTCAAAACGATATCTCTTCCTCCACCTTTCAATATGATTTTTCCATAATTTCCTAGCATCCAGTCGATTTAGCCCTTGACTCTTATGATGCACGTGGGGTTTATTCTCTTCACAGAAATTTTTTTTCTCTTTTTGAACCAATTTGATTTCTTTTTTACCCCATTATCACTTAAACATTGATGAATAGCACAAAGTGAAAGCTCCCATTTTTCTGAAGCTAATTTTGTCTCATACTTCTCAATCAATACAAGCTTGTGAAATTCCTCTCTTGTGGGTTCAAGATAGAGGTTATATGAAAGAACGGGAATCCATGGCTTGTAGCGTGGCAACAAAATTCCAAAGATAGGATAAAGCTCAAAGAGGCTTCTATCTATTGGTACATGTATCATGGTAGGCTCTTTAAGAAAGCCAAATTGGGTTTCACCTAATGTCTTCACTATATTTTGCACTTGAGTCAAGAAACTACAACGGCATGCACAAGAGAGCACATCCAAGAACAAACAAACCATGCAGGACACACATCAAAGAATAAGAGCTCAATATAAAAATAAAAGCAGCTCATAGGCTCAAAAGCTCACGAATTACGGTTTATATGTGTTGCTCCCATCCATTTATGAGATATAGGTCATTGCTTGGTCCTGGTTTCAAACTCAGATTAATGCTAAAAAGAGTGGAGTTAGGTCAATCGGAGTGGTGTTACAACACATCAACTTTGGTTTGACTCAATTAGGTATGGATTACAACTCGACTACTTTATCCCCCCCAAACATTTCTTTCACATCACAAATCTTTGATTTTCAATGTTTGTTATTCTCAACCAAAATAATTTGAAGTACAAGTGAATAAGCCCATATATTCCTTCAATGCAAGGTTCAAGAGAATGGAATATTAGTAAGGAATAGGAGTTCTCATGGCTTGTATTGTGGTTGATTTTCAACAAAAAGGTTATGGCTTAAAAGTGGCTTTCTAGTGACATATTTCAAGGTAGGCATTTTGAGAAAGCTAAATTTGGCTTCACCTAAGTGCCCTTACTTATTCAGTGCATTCAATTACCAAGAGGCATCTCAACATGCCTAACAGAGCAACTTGTAGAAGAAATCCACTACACTTGACAATCACACAATCAAAGGATAGAGCATGGTGTAATATTATATGTAAGTGCTCAAGAGGCTCAAAAGTTCGCAAAACGAGGTTAATATGCATCAAATCACCCTTCATTCAATTCACCATCAAGAGCAATCAATCTAGTGCAACAAACTAAAATTCAACTACTCATGTCATTCCCCATTGTACCTCCAGTCATGTCGATAATTCACAGTAATTCAGATCATAAAGGGATAAACATTACCAAAATCCAAAATTAAGAAGAGAATTTTCAAAAAAAATCTTTGAAAAATAGAGCAAACATGGATTATAATAGAAATTGAGGTGCACTAAAATGTTAAAAATTTTCTTTGAAAAATAGAGCAAACATGGATTTTAATAGAAATTGAGGTGCACTAAAATGAATCAAACTCAAAAACTAAGCAAAGGCACACATCAAAACCCTCCCACACTTAATCCATACATTGTCCTCAATGTAATAAAATCATAAATTATGAAAATTAGAAGAGAATAGGAATAGAAGACTCCCCTGCAGGTTGGACGGGAGATGTCGATGTGAAGGCGGGCGAGAAAACAAACTTCCTTAATGGCATTCCTTGTTAGTCCATTTACTTGAGATCCATGACAAAACTCTTCATCTACATGTCCCAAATCATGGTATCAGCCCAAACAAATCCCACAGCAAAATCATAGTGTTCCAACAACTCGCACAAGTGTTGTCACATTCCCACGAACCGGGTGTAGCGGTTTACAACGAGGAGGACGATGGGAAGAGGGAGGCGGTGATGAGCGGTGCTGGTCGCGGAGGTTGAGATTGGGAAGGAGAGAGAGTCGTAAGGGTTGTGTCTGATTTTCGATTTTTTTTTTTTTTTTTTTTTTTTTGCCTTGTTTGTAATCCAAGATGCACTTTAGGTAAGGCGTGGGCACGCTTTATTCCAAGTTGTGAACAATGACATTGTAATCCGAGATGCACTTTGGTTAAGGCGTGGGCAAGCCTTATTCCAAGTTTTGAACAATTACCTTGTAATCCGAGATGCACTTTAGGTAAGGCGTGGGCACACCTTATTCCAAGATTTAAACAATTACCTTGTAATCCGAGATGTACTTTGGGTAAGGCGTGGGCACGCCTTATTCTTTCAATCCATTGTTTTCTTCATAGAGCGTGCACACGTCCTAATGAAGATTCATATCTGCCCAAAAATTAAAACAATGTCAATTTCACTTCAAAAATTATAGGAATCATAAAATAAATAATAGTGAATAAATGAAACCAAAAATAAAGTTTATTGCTAAAACTAAAGAAAAACTCGGGTTGCCTCCTGGAAGTGCTTATTTTAAAGTCATTAGCTCGACTCTCCTCGTAAGCACTTCATGACACTCTAAATATAGCTTTTGATGCCTTGCACATTTTACTTATTTTGACTTTTCTCCACTCTTCATTTTTTCGAAACACTTGCACTTTACCACTTCCAATGTCATGGGGCTTGCCTATTCCATCCAGTTCAAACTCGACAATGTAGACTTGCACTTCCTCAAATAGCTTAATCACAATATCAGTTATTGGACAGCCAGTGAAGTTGAGAAAATTTGATTTGATCTCTTCCTCGTTAATTTTCACTTCCCCATGTGATTCTTGTGTGATTAAATTGTCATTCTCTTCAAGCTCATCTCCATCAGTTGATGTCTCCTCGGATTGAATGACCAATCCAAAATTTGAATCCATGGACAACGACAAGTTTTTCATGTTAATTCCCAAGAGTGGATTAACAATGGTTTGTGAAGGCAACTTGCCTTGAGATTCCAATCTGCTCACAGTTGATGCCAATTGACTCACTTGATTCTCCAAGTTCTTAATCCCCGCCCTTATCTCCTGTTGAAATTATTGTGTATTAATTGCAAGTGATTTAACAATTTCTTCTAGAGACATACTTGAACTTGTAGAAAATTGTTGTGGTTGAGGAGTAGGCTGTCTAGGCTGAAATTGTTGGAACTGTTGGAATGGTGATCTTGTTTGATAACTGAAGTTCGAATGATCTCTCCATCCTGGGTTGTAACGGTTTGAATAGGGATCATACTTTGTTTGAGGTGGGCCTGGAAATCTTCCAACTGCATTAGCCTGCTCAAATGAATCTTCTTGAAGAGTAGGACATGTGTCAGTTGGATGACTAGTGGCAGCACAAATTCCACATTCTTTAACGTGTTGCATATTTCCTACAGCCATTTGTTGAACAAGAGAGGTTAGATTCGCTATTTAATTTTCAAGAGATGATACATTTACCTTATTCACCCTTTTCACAGGGGTGTCTTGTCTGAATCCAAATTATTGAGTGTTAGCAGCCATGATGGAGATCAAATCACTGGATGAGGAATCAATTGAGCATAAAATGAATAAAATAAAAATAAAAATGAAAATGAAAAATTAAATCTATTGGACACCAATCCCCGACAACAACGCCAAAAATTTGATGAGTGTCGAATCCAACAAATAATAATGTTTTCTTGCTCTTATAAAAATAAATTGTATTAGTGGTGAGTAAGGTCTAATCCACAGAGACTGGTTAGATTTAATTCTTCGGGAAAATTAAAAGCAATGAATTAAAAATAGTGGGGTTTGAATTTTTTAATGTGAAATCAAGTTATAAGTCAACAATTGCGAAATTAAGATTTTTGGAAATATCAAATTAAACAAATATCCAGCTCAAGGTATAATCTCAGTATTGATTCACGGAATTGATCAGGGATGCAAGAATAAAATCCTTAAATCATTCTCTAAATTAGTTATGGTCATTGATACGATCTAAAAACCTATCTCTCCTTACTTTATCGATAATCAAGAGACGCTCGTTGATTATTTTCATAATCAATAAACAATCCTAGATACGATCGTAGGATTTAATTTACCAATAGCATTAATTTCTAGAGTGACGGCCAATTTTAACCAACAAATCCACACGCGTGATTCATTTAAATTAGGTTATGTACCTTCATAACATGAGTCAAAAATCAATCTATAATTAACTATGTTATTTGTCACTTATATTAGAAAACCTAAACAATTACGGATTTAGATTCCTAATTGACCAAGTATCATTTAGACGATTAAAACAACGTGCACTTTGAATTAATCAATCAAAATAACAACTTCAATTCACAATCAAAAGACATATAAATAGAGAATAATTAAAGAAACAAATAAATTTAATTAGATCTCACAATTCTTGGTGAATCAAAACTTCGAATAACCTTGAACTGGAATAATAAATTTAGCTATCCATAAACATTATAAATAAAAAACTAAAAGAAATAAAATCAAATAAAAATCAAACTCTAAGTTGAAAAGTAACGTGTAGCTTCCTCCTCTTTTTTTTTTTTTTTTTCTTTCCCCGCCTCGCGTCCTTTTCTTCCTCTATTTTCTTCCAATCAACCCCTCTGCCCCTGTCTAATCTCCTCCAGCAGTAGGTTTTTGCATGAAGCCCCCAACCAATTGGGCTTGGGTTTTTTTCTTTCTTTCTTTAACTATGTGATTACCTTCCAATTTGATTGTCAAAACCCCTAGCTGACTTCCGTTCTTGCAATACACGTACTTGGAGCAATACACGTACTTGGAGGGATCACCAATTGGGCTTTAGTTTTAATTAAATCATGGACTTGAAACATATGGACTTTTAAACCCACTCGGGTGCTCTCTTTTGCCAAAGTTAAAGAGTAAAGAATATATATTTTTCTTGCCTTTAAATCTGATTTTTTTTTTTTTTTTTAAAACCCAATTGGTTTTATTTGGAGTTGGGCTCGAGAGTTGCTTGGGATTGGACTTGGGAGTGGTTTAAGTTGGGCAACCACTTTGATTGTGTCCGTTTGAGTTCCAATTGATCTCAATTCTCCACCTAAACACAAAACATGAAATATAATCAAAATCCACAATTTAAACATCTAAAACTATTAGATCGAGAGAAAATATCACGAATTAAACAACGATTATGCACTCTATCAATATATACCTTAGAGTGGATATAAGTTGGTCTTCATAACGTGCGAATGTGAGGTTTAAGTGATGATTTACTAGAGATTTAGACAATTTTTGTTGATGAGGACTAGTCATACAAATAAAATATCGAGAATCCAACTATTCATTTAAAGGTTGTCGACTCACTTATTACTTGAACTAGTGACAAATATCACAAATTTTAGCTTATGTTTGGTAAATCATTTATAAACAATTGTTTATAAATAGTGACATGATAATATTTGATTTTCAATAAAATGTAATCACGCTTGTGTGGCTCACATTGTTGTAAAATTGGCTTGTGTGGCTCACAAGCCTTTTATTTGTTCAACTTATGAGTAAAAATGATTCCTTACAGATCATTCATTCACTCACTCACGTTGGAAGGTAATCCTTTATGGGGTGCACGTGATTCTTTATACGTCTTTTTCTTTTCATCCAATCCAAATAGTGTGCAGCAAGCATGAACAAATGCTCTCTGCATTTCTTTTTAATCATCTATGCATTCTCAAATTCTGAAAGAGTTCATGTTTGCCTGAATTTAAAATGTTTAATTATAAGTAAATAAGCTGTGATAAATAAATTTTTAGTCGGTCAAAGAATACTCTGTTCAGCGGCATGAAGATGCTGTATTTTTTTGTTTTTTGTGTGTTTCTAGGTAAAATATGTGGTTGAAAATTGAAAAGAAAATGTTTGTGGTTAAAATGTGATTTGAAAAATTATGTTTTAAAAAAAAAAAAAAAAAACATGTTTATAAACCAAAAATAAACCATTTGCCGAACACTCACCAAGTGAATTACTTCTTTTGCGACAACTCATGACCTTTGGTTAGGATGGTGATACCCGAGGTGGTCGCACCATCACATAGGAGTAACTTTCTTTGGTTAAGATAAGTAACTTTCTTACTTATAATGAAGTACAACTCTTAACATACTTGAAAACAGAAATTTACTTAAAAAGTATAACTTTACTAGAACAAATAAACTAACAAATTAAACTTATTAATGTACATCCAGTGTAGGTTAAGTAATGTATTTGGTTCCATATGTTATATCTACTAGATAATTCATTTTCAATACGAGGACATGTCGAAGATATAACTAGTTCACATTTTTTTCCTCCTGCTTCATTGGGAAGAGGCAGGGTGGGATGGTTTATTTGTTTATTTTATTTTACTTTAATGAGATTCCATTTTTGAGGAGTGATTCATTAGTTTGATTAATGTGAAAGTGAGGATAGAGCATCAACTCACTTGCAATGAAAGTTACTATATTTTAGTGCTCGTTACGACCCCTTGTTGCACATTGCTGTTAATCAGATCGTACCTAAATCAACCCATCTTAAAACATTCGGTGCACCTCCAATGTCGCCACACCGTCCAGGCTCAAAAGTGTCAACCGGTCATAGCGTATAGTTGTCGAGACGCCTCTAACCTAGAGGCGGAGACAGGCCCATTTGGAAAAATTCTTTGAGATCCAATTTTTATTATTATTATTATTATGAAAAAATGGTTTATAAAAATCACATTATTTCTCAAACCACTTTTTAACCACACTTTTTCGATCTAGCTCAGTCCCGCTCGAACCCTTACATTTCGACAACTCTACTACGCATCGTGGAATGTCAGGTTGGGGCAATGTTTGGTAGAGAGGCTGACGTAGGATCACTGAATTCTATCACCTACGCACAAAAGATATGAGAGAGAAGCCAAATAGCTCTTGGATTTTTCTTCTCATTAACAGATAACTAACTTGAAAGTTGAAATTGAAAATGTAGTTTCAGTTTAAAAAAAAAAAAGTTGCGTACTGAAATTAAGTTTAAGTTTGTACTTTGTACAGCTACAGGAAAAGATATCGCCTGAATAGGTAACAAAATTTTTCCTTGGCATGCAGTACTAAAGTTACATTTTCTGTACAAAACATCATGGGATGATACCAGAATGAGATTGATTTCCAGCCAATTTATAATTATCCATTTATTTTTATTATTATAATCACGATCGACATTCATCGTTAACAGCTCAAGGCCTCGTATTTTAGTGAAACCGGTCGGCTAAACCCAGTCTGAGAAAGCAGATTCCCGACAACTGAAAGGTCTCTACAAAACCCGCCTTGAAACACCGATGGTGATGGAGTTGTTATTGTGGCCTTGTTTTCAACCCGATTACTACTACAACAATTAGGCACATTAGGGGAAGCCTTCGGAACGGCTGCGGAGGAGGATTGCTCACAAGTGTGTGGAGATAGTAAGGCGGCCGCAGCCTTCTTTCTTTCCTTCTCACGCCCTTCTTCATCCAAAATGGTTGACATTATGCTTGTATAAGCCCTCTGAATCAGTCTATACAGCAGCAATGCTGACAATTTCGCTCGGTCTCTAATTGAATCGATATCCCCCTGATCAGCAAACTCGCACCTTTCAATGAAACTCGACGACTTATCAGGCTTGTGTCTTAGATTCAACAACAAATGTGCTCGTTCCAATTCTGATCTTGAACAACCCCGTCTTAGACCAATCAATGCATGATAATCTACATTCCCAGTTTCACCAGCCGCGACCCTTTGCTTCAATTGTTGGATTTTCGCTGCTAAAGAGCACAACCTCCCTGGAATTTCCCTGTACTGAACATTTTGACGCTTCCACGCCAGTCCAGGCAATTTCCTATCGCGCAACATTGAGTTGTACAATAGTTTCAAGTGCTCAAGATCGTGAAGACTATCTGGTAAACATCTTATTGTTTCAAATAAGGCCGCTCTGATGGCAAGTGCCTCCAATCGAGAAGGATCCAATGCTAAGGTTCGATTACAGTCCGCTATTGCCTCTGTTATTCTACCAGCTGATTGATGAGCTGAGGCTCGATGCAGATAGCAATCGGCCAAGAATCCCTGCGGGGCTCCACGACGACCATCAACAATTTTGGAGAAATATCTAATGGCTTCAGAATAGAGACCGGCGTCAAGGGCAGCAATTGCGGCTGACTTGCGGCGGATGAGAAGCTTAATGTGACCGAGCAGTTGAGAAGTTCTTTCACTCTCTGATTTAGGGAATGTTTGGGGCTGATTATTATCGCCAGAAAGTGGTAATCTGTTAAACGAAAAGCTGTCGTCCGACCAGCAAATGCTTTCACGGCGGAATGCCGCGGTGGCGAGGCGTTTTCCGGTCTGGAGGAGCACCATTGCATCCTCCATTAAGCCTAAATGACAACAGGCTTGTCCCAAAACCAAGTACCTGCAAGGAAATTTTGAGAAAGGGGAATAAGTTCCAACTCGTTCCATGGCTCAACCCAGTCAAATCGTTGAATATTCGAGACGAAGAAAAGAGTATTAATTGAAGTTTTGGTTTTGGGAAATTGTTATTAATTCAAGTTACAAACAGAATTTGACTTTTGAAAATATAATTTAATCGGGATAGATTAGGTAAATTGGATCAATTGCTGCCGGTGGTTTAGCGTAATCTACAAGCCATATTTTAACTCGAAGAGATTGAAAATAGTGAAATTACCTCCATTCCCCTTCTTTATCGCCATTTTTACAGAGACCTGCCATGACTTTCTTTTTCAAATCCGTGACAGAAAAACACTTAAACGCCGGCTCGTCACGACCCAATGAGTCAGAAAGAAGCTTGACTCGATCTCTCGACAACTGAATGGACGAGTCATCCGATGACGATTCATCATCAGAAGCCACCATTTTCAAGCTCGGAATGTAATCCTGTAACATATCAGCAACTTCCTTAAACCGCCGGAGATAAAGCAAGCAACGCGCCTTGAGCTCTAAAGTATCCTCCATACGCGGCGAAACAGCCAGCGCCGCCTCTAGAAGCCGTAAAGCCGCCGTAATCTCGCTTTGCTCTTGCGTTGCAATCAACATTTTCGCCTCCCTCACATATTTATCCACAATCTGCATTTCAAAAATAAATTAATGGGTCAGTACAAGTTTAAACACAAATAAAAGTGAATGAATTCAATGTTAAACATGACAAATCGGATTTCTTAATTGCAGGGTTTTAATTACCTTTTTATTGGTAAGCCACCAGTGCTTCTTTTCTCCACCGGCAATAGATGGAGATGCGACCATTGTTGTTGTACAAGGATCAACCATTGCATCAAAAAGATCTTTATTTTGATTATATAGAGGGGTTTGTAAAGGAATTTAAGAGTATGAAAGAAGAAGAAGAGGAGGCTTAAACCAATGACTGCCAGCTTTGACCTCAGAGAATCAAAGCTGGCACCACATTCTCTCTCTCTCTCTATTATGAAGAGATCTATTGGCTATTAACGACCTACGCGCACTTACACTGTATCTAACGTGATTAATTTCAGGTTAAAGGGTGTTACCTGGTAGCATCGAGATTAATTTTTTAGATTGTCGCTCTCGGTGGGATTAAAATCACAATTTTATTTTATTTTGATTAAAAATAAATAAAATATGTGGTTAAGAAATTATAAAATCTCATGAAATATAGGATCAACAATATTAATTATTAAATTTGAATTATATTAAAATTTCGATTTTAATTGATATAAAATCGTGAGGTCAATTTTCTAATAATTCATAAAACATAAAAGTGGCTCGTTCATACTATTATGTTACATTTGCTCGCTAGCAGCATTCACTATATACAAACTTGGGTCCATTACATCTTGGATTCTTGATAGATGATCGCTAGGTTGATATTTAATTATTTCATATATGTAATGTAATTAATAAAATCTACCAATGTGATCCAATGTTATTTATTGGGCATTTAAAAAGTTGCACAAATTTTGTTTGAAGGCAGTTGTACTTATTTCTCTCAATAGTACTGCCATGGTTTTTTCTCTCCAATTTGGACTCCACCTCCTAATATTCTTGGCCACAATTATAATTGTTTCAAAATTTGAAACTTTATTCTATTTTAGTAACTTGATTGAGATACATTGAACACGTTATCTATAATAATATAAATAAATAAATAATATATTTTTAAACAAAGAATTTGATGTTTTCGAGTTAAAATATGTGATTGAAATGTTATTTGAAAAGATGTATATTTAAAAAATGTTGAAAAATATGTTAATTGTAAACCTGTTTATACCAAACAAGTGCTAAATATACAGAGAACTTGATATTATAAAATTGTTTATAGGCAAATCTTTCCTATATGAATAATGTTATTTGAACATCCAAGTTTACCACCGTATATCTCAACTCCCTCACATGAAGTGTGTGAAGGCATCATGTATTAATTAACAGCCTCACACCCCATGTAAGGGGGTGACACACAAGTTGACATCTTGTGTGTTCAAATAGCATGATCCTTCATGCATTTCTTTTTCTTAATCATGTCCACTTAATTTGGCACAATCTCATTCAAAGGGACAAGGTTGAGTCGAGCTTGGCTCTTATTTGCAAACAAGGCTCGGCTCGTAATACTTTTTAAGAGAATAATAAAATAGTAAAATAGAGTCAAAAATATGGGTCAATTCACGACTCAAGATGATTCAACTCGTTAAAAAAAATGAGTTTGAGTCGATTCATGACTCATCTAAATACAAGCCCAAATAGTTCACGAAATGACATGATCAAGCTGGCCCACAAGTCGACGAATGGTTAGAAGCATATGCCACTCTACTAAACGTGTGAACACAACTGTGCATGGATGGATTAGGGAAATGATACACGTACAGGGACCTAGGCCCCTCACTGTAGCATAGTGAGTGCGTGCTACAGTGAGCGGCTTGTGTGTGTACAGGCGATGTACCTTTAACATTTCCCGAAGGATTATGTATGCTAGGTAACCACATCTTGCTCTACTATGTTTGCTGACAACAATAGCCTACAATCGATTACTTCCTATGGAAGTTGTAACAAGTACGATGTTTATCATATCTGAACGTTTATAAATGACACAATTTTTTAAATCACTTTTTACGTACACACATTTTTTATCTTTTCACTTTTTAACTACAAATTTTACTTCAAAATCTAAATAAATCAGTTTATAAACCACTACAATATTACCAAAGGGAGGCACATTAATTTCTAAAATAGCAATTTCACATTAAAAACGGGATATAATAGCTCATCTGACATTATTCAAGAATAAAAAATTACTTTTAAATAGAAATTTTAAGGTGCTCATAGTGAACACCTTTTGGTGCCTAGTGGGAGCACCTGACGCCCTTCACATAGTTTTTGAAAGTATTTTTTATGTTATTTGAAGAGATTGTATAGGAAATTGTCTCAATGTGATTTTTTTGGAGAAACTATTTTGTGAAAAAGTAAAATTGTAAGGCTGCGTTTGATAGCGATGGTGGAATTTGGGTGGAAAGAAAATAAATTTCAGGGAATTGAATTTTAGGGAATTAAATTTCTGGGAATTGAAAGTTTAATGTGTTTGATTGATTAAATTTTCTATGTAGAAAAAGTGAAGAATTTTCCAACTTTTGTTATTTGATTGACATTATATTTCATGGAAAATAAAGTAAAATTTAGCTATTATAATTTTTTTATTTTTTTTCATTTTTTAACAAGTTTGTACTTAGTAATAATAATGTTAATTTTTGAGAAAAAAATAAATCAATTAACAATAACAAAAATGATCAAACGTAATAAAAATGGTATAAAATTTTCCATGAAAAATAAAACCTCCTCCCCCTTGGAAAACAAATTCATCCAAAACAAGGAAAATACCGAATTCGAGGCAAGTGGAAAAATGAATTTCATGAAAAATTTAGGGAATCAAACAGTGTAAAGTTGAAAAATCACGTGAAAAATTTGACGAATCAAACACAACCTAAGAGTGATGTTAACGGGAAAGGAGAAAAAGGAAAAGGTAATGCCTTTTGTTACAAAATTAGCTACTTGCACCTAAATGAAGCGAGATGCAAATTGCAATCCACAAGAATAATGCTTTTTTTTTTTTTGGGATTGATCAAGATCAATGAATTAATGTGGTTTGTCTTAAAAGCTCCTCAAACTCCATTTTCCATGGTGACCAGTCCACTTAATGCACTCCACGCGTTAACACCTTGCCATGCCAGATGCCCTTATCAATGTCCACGTCAGCTAGAGGGCTCGACCACGACAAGTTTGTAGGTGGACCATTTTGTGAACCCAACCAGTCTGGTACACGTTGCATGGGCCATGGGGTAAATTGCAATACATTGAAAACCAACCTAGACGTTGATTGAGGGAAGGAAAATACTAATACTAAGCGATAAAAGGGCCGAAAAATGTAATATCAAAATATAATGGTTAAATTGGCCGATTTTTAAGTGAATCGCCTCGATTTTATGTTTGAATCGACCAGCCATTACAATAAAAACAGTCTTCTGTAGCTGTCAAAATATGTTGCAAAAGTTCGATCTTGCCGTAGAATAGTACGGCTACAACACCGCTCGGTACGTGCTGCAAAAGCTTCCAGGGAATGCTGCCTTTTCCTTTTTGCAAAAAAAAAAAAAAAAAAGGGTGTATCCCACATCTTGAGGACTCGAACCGACCACGTCCAAGATCATTGGTTCGAGATTGTAAATTCAGGTTATGTCTCTCAGGGATCAAGGTGGAGGGGATTGTGTAAGAATGAACATCCATTAATAACTCCTGCTTGTAACAAAGTCAATTCCACCTTGCGGGGAATCGAACTCTGCACACTGCCGCGCTGAGCACTTACCACCCCTCCTCTTTGCCATTGAGAGATTTGCCTCGGAGCTTTTCCTTTTTGCAACTTTCAAGGACATTGCCAAAAACATTTTTGCAACATTTTTATACTGTTGCCGTAGATGAATTTTACTTTTTAATCCTTATTTTTGCAAATTTTTTTACCGTACTGTAACCCATGTGAAACCTCCTAACATGAGAAAGGTTAAACTGTGAAGATCGTGTAAAGATTTTACAAAGCTTTATATGGTTCTCATTTATTGAATCGATTGTACAACTAAAATAGAAAAATAAAAAAGTAGTAGCTGAGCAATAATAGTGTATTAATTTGTGTAGTATTATTGTTTCAATGATTTATGCATAACCTTGGAGGGCCAAATTATATTTGAAGGTGGTCATATTAAATACAGACAGAATTTAGGAGCTGGTACTCTCAAATAATTCAGTAGGCAACATGTGCAGTAATCCCCATAATTTTTTTTTGGATGAATTACAGTGTATTTGAATGATTTATAAATAACACAATTTTTTAATGAATAATTCTATAGAAACATTTTAAATTAATATTTTTAAGTGATATTATGGAATGTCGAACATACATTGAATGATGTAAATAACTACTGCACCACTTACTTTTTAACCATTCAATGTATGTGCAACATGTCACGATATCAATTAAAAATATCTTCTTAGAATTACTCATTTTTTATAGCTACATGGGATGTAGAAATTTGAAGTTTTGTCTACTTTCTTAGGAAAAATAGTCTGAACCTTATAAGATTAATTATTATTTTACTTAAGCAATATAGAATTTTGCCAAAACCAATTACAATAATTCTAGGAAGACATTTTTAAGTGACATGGTGACATGTCATACATTCATTGTGTGATACAAATAACTATCTCCCACTTACTTTTTCACCACTCAATGAATGTGTGATAAGTCACAATGTCACTTAAAAATATTCCAAAAGAATATCTCCCTATAATTACTCAAAGAATTATGTCAATTATACCATTAAACTGTAATGAAAGTGATAATCAAAATCCGAAAATATTAAAACATAATCGGTAAAACAAGAAAATATTTTACACTCTTAAAATTAAGATTGGCTAACCTAAGCCACGTATGACAAATTGACAACTTGACATTCGACCATAATAATTAATATATAATCAAAATGTTTGTGTGACGATGATTATTTGAAAGGTAATTATTTTTTTAAGTTAAAATTAGGAAAAATTTACTAGAAATTAAAACATGATTTTTTTTATTTTTTTGAAGAATTGTGGGAAAAACAAATTTTAAATAATTACTTGCAAAATATATTTATTCCAAATTAGATTAGGAGCAGTAATTAGATCTGTTTAAGGATGAACACAGAATTTATTCCAAATTCTTAAGTATTTTTATATTATATATGTACTTTGGATACCTGAAAAGCAATAATTTTATATTTTACTGCTGAGTAGTTTAATATTGCTTTGAAGATATGAGTTTCCTACCAAACTCATTAATTTATTAGGAAATGCAGTTCTGAATTCACTGGCATATATATTTTTTATATTGATAATAATATTTATTTTGAATAAATTTAGGTGATTCCGCCTTTTGCATGACGAGGGAGTCCGTATCGCTACTCGAGGACATCTAGTTAATTTTGGAAAATTGAAGTCAAGAAAAGCAAATTATCAAGGAGCTAGCTAGAACCAGAAGAGGGTGAAGCGCTCGAGCTGGGCGTGGACGACTTCATTTCAATTACAAGGAAACTTAAGAACATGAAAATGTATAACGAGAAGCGATACTGAGTCATTGGAGCATGGGTGGACCCACACTTAAAAATGGCAACGGGATGAGGAATACTCGAACTCTAAGGGGATTCCTCGTTCCGAACGGAACAAGGAATCCCGGACAAAGACGGCGATGGAGATGAAAAAGCATCACCGAACCGGGGTCGGGGATGACCTGTTGGGAATTTCGACACGTCGTTTTCCACTTTAATTTTCCCACAGAATCTTTTGATGTTCAAAGTAAAATAAGCAAACAAGAAAATAAATACGAATACAGAAATTTACGTGGTTCGGCAACTTGCCTACGTTCACGGACCCTCGCCAAAGCTTTTCACTATATATTAAATTGTTACAAATATATAGATTTTCACTCACCAACTTAATCCCACAGACCACAAAGAAAATACAACAAACGAGCTTTACCACATATAATTTCTACCCTTTGATTTACACCACAAAGAGTTACAAGGAACTTCACAATATGCTAGGCTCACAATTTTCTCTCTTTGGTCACAGTATGGCCATCAAGAATTTCTCTCAAGGCACCCGGCACTGCCTCTCTTGCAGCACAATTCAACAAAGCAATATGCACTCCCTTTTATAATACTCCAACCACGTGGTTGCAACAATTCAAGAATAGGGCAATCATATCAACTTTCATAATTAGTCAAAAGTAGGCCATTTTCTTTTACCTTTAATCATGAAAGTAACATGTCTCTTTCCTTTCATAAAGAGACAAATTCTGATTAATCCTCTGTACCACCGAAAGAGCAAAACAAAAGTAGTTACCATAATCATGCCTTTGTTGAATTTTGGATCAAATACCCAACAATCTCCACCTTGACACAAAATTCCTTCAAGCCAAAAAAATGGGTAACAGGCAAGCATTTTTCCACTTTGACAATCTCATACTCCACCATATGAGTATAACCACTCAGAATTATCAACGAACTCCGAGAATTTCATCGGCACATGTCGAAACAAAATTTGCTGAAATTTTATGGTGCAACTCCCATGTTTGGCTTTCCTTGGGAGCTCATCAGTCATCGACATCAATTCATCACACACCTTGCATTAACGCCAAACCAATGCCCGTGTGAAAACACATGTACCCACCAGTAAGAACACATCCTATCATGGCAACTGGTTTCATGCCATAAGGAAGTCCCATCTTACAAAAGTACATCACCATCACCCTCCACCAGGAGAGTCGCATTGTCCTTCGAGCAGTTTGCCGAGTCCGCTCCACCTTTTGGACAATTCCTTCTTTTTCCGGATTTCAGGGCTGGAATTTTCAAAAACTTTGGTGGACCCGTCAAATTTCTCCACATCGTACTTGGCATATTTTTTTTTTCTTCAAATTATTTGAACCACCTGTAGCTCTGATACCACTTGTTGGGAATTTCGACACATCGATTCCCACTTTAATTTTTCCGCAGGATCTTTTGATATTCAAAGTAAAATAAGCAAACAAGAAAATAAATACGAACACAGAAATTTACGTGGTTCGGCAACTTGCCTACGTCCACAGACCCTCGCCAAAGCTTTTCACTATATATTAAATTATTACAAATATATAGATTTTCACTCACCAACCTAATCCCACAGACCACAGAGAAAATACAACAAACGAGCTTTACCACATATAATTTCTACCCTTTGATTTACACCACAAAGAGTTACAAGAAACTTCACAATATGCTAGGCTCACAATTTTCTCTCTTTGGTCACAGTATGGCCATCAAGAATTTCTCTCAAGGCACCCGGCACTGCCTCTCTTGCAGCACAATTCAACAAAGCAATATGCACTCCCTTTTATAATACTCCAACCACGTGGTTGCAACAATTCAAGAATAAGGCAATCATATCAACTTTCATAATTAGTCAAAAGTAGCCAATTTTCTTTTACCTTTAATCATGAAAGTAACATGTCTCTTTCCTTTCATCAAGAGACAAATTCTGATTACTCGCAAAACAAAAGTAGTTGTCATAATCATGCCTTTGTTGAATTTTGGGTCAAATACCCAACATGACCGTCTTATCCTCATACATGCCCCGTCCCCGATCCTCATCCTCAATTAACAAGTTACATTAAAATTTATAAAAAGTTAATACTGATGAATAATATAATTCTATTTTCTATCTTCTTTATTTTAACGTTACATGTACACATATTTTCACAAGATTTTAAATGGTTCAAATGTGGCATTTTATTTGGAGTGCGCACTCAACTAATTTTTATGACAAGATCCATACTTGAAGGGAAATAGGAATCGAAAATAAATATGAACTTATATATATTATATAATAAAAATAAATTATAATATAGGGACGCTCCCATTCTCTATAACATGCTGGTGCACAAGGAGGCAATGCATGACGTGAACAACTAAAGATTCTCCTATATCAAATAACGCAAGAAGATAAGGTTTATTAACTTCTTTATTAATTAAGCAATTTGATTATTTACTAAAATTGCCTTTTGAGGGTAAATTGGTCAACACAAATGTTACATGTACAAAGTTTAATAAAAAGTTTGACATATAACATATGTGGAACAACCACCTTATTTTATCCATCACATCAATATTAACATCAACATCCACATTTCAACCTTTTTAACATCAACTAGCTAGTATTTTCACTCGTACAATGCATGTGAATATATTTGTCATAAAGATTATGTTCGAAATTTATGAAAATATGTTAATTATATAATTATATCAAATAAAATATAATACAATAACATTTTAATACAAATATTATTGAATTCAAAACTTTAAAGAAGACAAAACTAATCAAAATATATAGGAAATGCAACATAGACAAAACTAATCAAAATTAGGAAATTTCGATCTTTATAGGATTTTTCTTTCTCTTCATCTTTTTAAAATTATTTTTCTCTTTTAAAAAAATATTTTTATTTATGATTTATTTGTTTGCCGAATTTTCTTTTTCTAAATAAGTTATTTTTATCTTTTTTATATATTAAATATTTTAAAATATAATATAATATAATATAATAAATAAAATTTAAAATCATAATAATATAATAAATAAAATAACAATCATAAATCTATATTTGCTTTGATTTGGTAATTTCGAAATTAAAGTATATTTTTGTTATATTTTTTTGTATTTAATTTTATCTCAAAGTGAGTAAATGTTGTTTCAATTATAAAATAATTTTTTTTATAAAATTTTGTAATCTTTGAAATAATTATTAATTTTTTAATTAAAATCAGTTCAACCCTGTTCAACTCGGTCCAATCTTTTAACCTTTGACATGTTGCCTTTTTCGGGTAGAATCGATTTCAGATTTTCTGAATACTAAATATTATATAACTTAAATGACTTAATTTAAAATGAATGAGATAATGAGGAAATTAAAAAATATAAAATAAACATTTACATTTGATCTTTGGGACATTTTTACGGACAAAGTGTTTATAATTTGCTCTCACTTGTTATCTTATATTAAAATTCTCGTTGATATCTTAAATTTGACACGTATTACATATTTTTCGACTTCAAAATAATACAATAATTATCAAAAGAGTAATAATTATTACAAAAAGATAGTTTATAAATATTATTATAGAACTTAAATGATATAATTTAAAATGAATGAGATATTGAGGAAAAGTAAAACCCTTTTACGTTTGGTTTGATCTTTGAGACGATTTTACGGATAATATATTTTTAGTTTTTTTTCTTATTATCTTGTATTAAACTTTTCGTTGAGATCTTCGATTTGATACAATATTACCTATTTTTGGGCTTCAAAATAATACAATAATAATCAAAAAATAATAATTAATATAAAAAATAGTTTATAGATAGTATTATAGAACTTAAATAATATAATTTAAAATGAATATTGCGATATTGACGAAAAGTAAAAAAATTAAAATTAAAAAAAAAAGTTTACATTTGATGTTTGAGACATTTTACGAACAATATATTTACAGTTTATTTTCACTTGTTAACTTATATTAAACTACTCATTAAGATATTCGATTTAACACACATATTATATATTTTTCGACTTCAATATAATATAATAATCATCAAAACAATAACAACTATTACAAAAAAAATATATATTATTATTATTATTATTACATAGATTTTCACATTTAAAAAAGTTATTTTGGACGAAAAACTATGTTGATGTTATTTTCGGCTATTTGTTAAAATCTCTCCTTTTGGCCCAGTTAAGTAAGTGGACCAATTGCTTTTTGGGTCACAAGTATTAGTTGAACGGGTCAGTCCAATTTTTTAACAATAATTTTAGGGAGACATTTTTTGAGGATTGTAGCGACCAAGAATTTTTACGCGATTAATAATTATTTTAATAGAAAATCGTGTCGCTACTATTTCACCCATTTTTATTAAGTTAACGCCACGACGTATTCGTATAGCCAAGTCAAGAAATAATCGAGATCGTTCGATTTTAAATTAAATTCCGAATTTCTAAAAATATCTCCATTCTCTTGATTTAAAGTATATTAAGTCCAAGTACTTAATTCAATGTTATCCCAATATTTATTTATACAAAAATTATTTTTATTATTGAAATTAAGAAAATATATGCAAGCATGAGAGGTTCCATTATATATAATAATTATGAGAATCTTAATTTAATAAATATGGAAAAGTATATGAATGAATTATATACTCCATTATATGTAATCATGAAGAGCATAATATTTGTATAAATATGGAAAAGTATATGAATGGTTGATAAGATTCCATTATATGTAATCATGAAGAGCATAATATTTGTATAAATATGGAAAAGTATATGAATGGTTGATAAGACTCCATTATATGTAATCATGAAGAGCATAATATTTGTATAAATATGGAAAAGTATATGAATGGTTGATAAGACTCCATTATATGTAATCATGAAGAGCATAATATTTGTATAAATATGGAAAAGTATATGAATGGTGCTTTACTTTAAGAAAAGGATGTGTTAAAATTAATAGAATTGAATGATTATGTTTACAATATGCCAACTTTATACATCTATTTAAACCCATCTCTTTTACACACAACTCTACACATATACACTTATTTCCAATCTCTTGACAAAATCCACAAGTAAGAGAAATTCAAGGTGGTCAAGAAAGTTTTGGTCCATTTACTACTACACTTCATTTTAATCTTTTAAAAGGTAAGTATATCTTATGTTTTTATGAAAAGTAAGTATGTTTTTATGAAAGGTAAATACACCTTATGTTTTTATGAAAAGTAAGTATGTTTTTATGAAAAGTAAGTATATCTTATGTTTTTATGAAAAGTAAGTATGTTTTTATGAAAGGTAAATACACCTTATGTTTTTATGAAAAGTAAGTATGTTTTTATGACAAGTAAGTATATCTTATGTTTTTATGAAAAGTAAGTATGTTTTTATGAAAGGTAAATACACCTTATGTTTTTATGAAAAGTAAGTATGTTTTTATGACAAGTAAGTATATCTTATGTTTTTATGAAAAGTAAGTATGTTTTTATGAAAGGTAAATACACCTTATGTTTTTATGAAAAGTAAGTATGTTTTTATGACAAGTAAATATATCTTATGTTTTTATGAAAAGTAAGTATGTTTTTATGAAAGGTAAATACACCTTATGTTTTTATGAAAAGTAAGTATGTTTTTATGACAAGTAAATATATCTTATGTTTTTATGAAAAGTAAGTATGTTTTTATGAAAGGTAAATACACCTTATGTTTTTATGAAAAGTAAGTATATCTTATGTTTTTATGAAAATGTTTGGATCATTGCTATGAAATCAATCTCACAAGATTGTTATGGGTTCCATATGATATGTTTATGATTATGCTAAGGGGACCGGAGTTTAGTAGCGCTACACATAAGAATTCTTGCCATTTAAGTTCGGTAAAATTCTTGTGTCTCCCTATGTTTATGAGTATTTCGATCATATCCTATGTTATGATGAAAATGATCCATATGCTTTCAAAAGAAAATTTATGCTTGGTATACTTACTGAGATTTTATAAATCTCACTCCACGATATTTACCATTTTCAGATAATTGAAGGTTCGAGGCGGTCAACATGGAAGTGGCAAAAGTGGTTAAGATTGATGAGATAATTATGTTGAACTTTGTGTAAGAAAATTATGTTCTATTTTTATTCACAAATAAAATTATGGGATTCTAATTATTCTTTTGAATAATTTTACATTTCTATTTAAGTCTCGATAATATGATATGAGTCACTTTTAGTGGCACTCGAATGTTCGAGAATTCGGGTCGTCACAGTTGGTATCAGAGACAAGAGTTTTAAAAACGATTCTGTAGATTTTTGAAATTTTATTTCTTTAAAAAAAAAAAAAAACACTATTCACGTGAACAGTAAAACGACGTGCTATTCATGATGAACAGTGAAAGAAATCACTATTCAATTAAAAAAAAATTTTGAATTTTCACATGTCAAGTATGGTTATGATTTTGAAAAGTATGATGAAATTTGATGTGCGAATTTCAAGGACAAAATTCATTTTAAGCAAGGGAGTTTGTAATGTTCTGAAAATTTTATGGAATATAATTAGTTAGTGATATGATTTTTATATTGATGTCTTTGATAAATTTCTAGAAGTTCGGGGACTAAAGGAAAATAAGATTTGACGATAAAATTTTATTTGGGTTAATTAGGCTCAATCTTATGTAAAGATGCGAAATGATTAATAATAATTTTTTTTTTAAAATATTTTAACTCATCACTCTACTATGTCACTCTCCACGTATTGACTCCTCGAACCAGGTATGTTATATGCTTTGCAAGTCATTTACGATTTTATTAAGACATGTTAAGTATGAAATATTCATATGTTATGAATCTTTAAGTGAAATATACATGTTGAGTATGATATGAATTGATAGAAGCCTAAATTTTAATTTATTCATTTTAATGTAGAATCATGAGACATAGAGGATATTGATATGAATTTTGGTTCATATTAAGCTTAGTAAGATTGACTCAATTAGAAAATAAGTTGGTTCGTAACTTTTGCCAAAAAATATATGGAATAATATATTAAACAAACAAAATTAATAATGAATTTGTACAATAATTTATCCCTTTATCACTACCTTTGTGTAAAAACAAGGGAAAAACTGTGGATGGTTATTAGTACTTCCTCTTCAAGTTTCAATTTTCGGTTCAATAATTTATCCCTTTATCACTACCTTTGCTTAAAAGCAAGGAAAAACTGTGGATGATTATTGGTACCACTCTTCAAGTTTCAATTCTGAAAAAAATTCGGAAAGAAAGAAAGAGAACGGGTGTTGAGCATAATGGGAATAATATGACATAAGAATGATTTTCAAAATAATTGTTGTCCTCGAGTTTAGAAATGATGAACCTTAAATGGACTTTGCATAATTGATTTTAGACATGGCACTAAGTATAAGAAGTCAACAGAAATGATTAGAAATATGTTCAGATTATCTATCATTTAGATTTAATGAGAAATAGCGAGCCAATTTTATGAAGTTTTATGAGATGTTAAGATTATAAGTGATATGATTTTAATGAGACTTTTATGAGAAGCATTATGAAGTTAGAGATTTAAAGATTTGGTTATTGGGAATTAAGTAATGGCTATTATGTTGAGTAAGTGAATTATGCCTCTATATTGAAGAGAAATTTATTATGAACTTTGGCCTTGTGATTAAATTTTGGGAATATGATTTATGACTTATAAATATAAGTATGAGTAATCTTTTGAGCCAATTAAGGTATTGAAGGAAGTGATATTGTGATATTGACGACTATGATTTGAAATTTCTATGTTGAGGAATTATGAATTGATTTTCTGAAATATTTTTTTATGATATTGAAGTTTGATGAAATTGTGGTCAATTTTTAGATCGTTGTGATCAAATGTGAAATTATTTATTATTGTGAGTTATGAAGTATGCTTACGGTTTGAATAAGTCCAAATTTCAAAGGAAACTCTGCCTAGAATTTTATCGTTTGGAATTAAGAGCATAGTATGGTATGCAATCACTAAGAGAATTGAGGTTAGACATGCAAATTCATTTACATCACAAACGAGATTTAGTAGATGATAACAGAGATATTATTATTTTCTCGTAAGGAGAACACACAAGAGTCACACTGGAAAGAAATACATGAAACACGCAAAAGCAAAAGAAAGCAACATGGGAAATTCCTCAAATTGAGAGATGTGTTTCCGGAGTAGCCGTATCCTACCACCTCTGACCTTTTGAGGAAATAAAGAAACCTTCAAAGAGGTGTGTTTCGAGAGTAAGAATACTCCGTAATCTACCACCTGGAACCTTTGAGGTACACACAAGATTTAAACATTAAGGAAATCCTAGGAAATTAGAGGGGTGTCTCGAGAGTAAGAATACTCCGTACTCTACCCCCACCTATTCTAAGATTCATAAAGTTAAGTTTACATTAACCGGACTCCATTTTCGCTTGATTCCCCTTCCTTGCGACCAATCTATCTTAACCCCTGCTGGATCTTGTATTGAGATATATGACTGCAGCTTATCCAGCAGTTCATCAATAGTAGGAGCAGAAATAAGGAGCCTTCTGGAAAATGGAGAGATGAATCCCTGTTCCACAGCATAATCAAGAAAGGTTAACAAGCCATCAAAGAAATTGTTAACATTCAGAAGCCCAATAGGCTTAGTATGGAGATCTAGTTGAGCCCACGAGGTAATGTTAAAGATTTCTTCTAAGGTACCAAAACCTCCGGGCAGGGCTATAAAGGCATCAGAACCATATAGCATACAAGTTATGCGTTCATGGATGGATAATGTTTGAACTTCATGCCCTCGTGTTTTTCCTGCAACATCTACCAAAGGGACATGTATGACACCGATTACTTTTGATTTCTCTGCAAGAGCAGATTGGGAAACACAACCCATTAGACCACTGCTACCACCCCCATACACAAGAGTGATACCTTTTTCCCCCAGTTTCTTTCCAAGATCTACGGCCGCTTCTAGATAACTGAAGCCTTTCCCCACTTTTGATCCACAAAATACACAAATAGTTTTGATCTGTCGAAGTTTTGGTGCTTCCATCTTTGATAGTATAGAAGAGAAAACTTACGAAGAAGATGTAATTTTGGGATGCCTGAACTATGAAATATGTTTGGCTATTTAAAGTAAGTATGTTTTTATGACAAGTAAATATATCTTATGTTTTTATGAAAAGTAAGTATGTTTTTATGAAAGGTAAATACACCTTATGTTTTTATGAAAAGTAAGTATGTTTTTATGACAAGTAAATATATCTTATGTTTTTATGAAAAGTAAGTATGTTTTTATGAAAGGTAAATACACCTTATGTTTTTATGAAAAGTAAGTATATCTTATGTTTTTATGAAAATGTTTGGATCATTGCTATGAAATCAATCTCACAAGATTGTTATGGGTTCCATATGATATGTTTATGATTATGCTAAGGGGACCGGAGTTTAGTAGCGCTACACATAAGAATTCTTGCCATTTAAGTTCGGTAAAATTCTTGTGTCTCCCTATGTTTATGAGTATTTCGATCCTATCCTATGTTATGATGAAAATGATCCATATGCTTTCAAAAGAAAATTTATGCTTGGTATACTTACTGAGATTTTATAAATCTCACTCCACGATATTTACCATTTTCAGATAATTGAAGGTTCGAGGCGGTCAACATGGAAGTGGCAAAAGTGGTTAAGATTGATGAGATAATTATGTTGAACTTTATGTAAGAAAATTATGTTCTATTTTTATTCACAAATAAAATTATGGGATTCTAATTATTCTTTTGAATAATTTTACATTTCTATTTAAGTCTCGATAATATGATATGAGTCACTTTTAGTGGCACTCGAATGCAAAGTGTTTATAATTTGCTCTCACTTGTTATCTTATATTAAAATTCTCGTTGATATCTTAAATTTGACACGTATTACATATTTTTCGACTTCAAAATAATACAATAATTATCAAAAGAGTAATAATTATTACAAAAAGATAGTTTATAAATATTATTATAGAACTTAAATGATATAATTTAAAATGAATGAGATATTGAGGAAAAGTAAAACCCTTTTACGTTTGGTTTGATCTTTGAGACGATTTTACGGATAATATATTTTTAGTTTTTTTTTCTTATTATCTTGTATTAAACTTTTCGTTGAGATCTTCGATTTGATACAATATTACCTATTTTTGGGCTACAAAATAATACAATATTAATCAAAAAATAATAATTAATATAAAAAAATAGTTTATAGATAGTATTATAGAACTTAAATAATATAATTTAAAATGAATATTGCGATATTGACGAAAAGTAAAAAAATTAAAATTAAAAAAAAAAGTTTACATTTGATGTTTGAGACATTTTACGAACAATATATTTACAGTTTATTTTCACTTGTTAACTTATATTAAACTACTCATTAAGATATTCGATTTAACACACATATTATATATTTTTCGACTTCAATATAATATAATAATCATCAAAACAATAACAACTATTACAAAAAAAATATATATTATTATTATTATTACATAGATTTTCACATTTAAAAAAGTTATTTTGGACGAAAAACTATGTTGATGTTATTTTCGGCTATTTGTTAAAATCTCTCCTTTTGGCCCAGTTAAGTAAGTGGACCAATTGCTTTTTGGGTCACAAGTATTAGTTGAACGGGTCAGTCCAATTTTTTAACAATAATTTTAGGGAGACATTTTTTGAGGATATTTTTAAGTGACATTGTGATACGTCACACATTCATTGGATAGTGAAAAAGTAAGTGGTGGAGTAATTATTTTCACCACCCAATGAATGTGATGACACTTAAAAATGTCCTCAAAAAATATATATCTAGAATTACTCATTTTTTAATGGGTTAATGAACAAATCCAAAATTTTAGAGGTCTATTTTTAAATATCAAGTATTTTAAAAAGTATTTTAATAATATAAAACCTATAATCAATATCAAGTAATCAGATAATGAAAATCATATTGACGGTTTGTAATCAATTACAATTGTAATTTAATTTAATTTTGTAATCAATTACTCCTACAAATGTAATTAATTAATTATTATTGTAACTTTATTGTATATTACATGTCACTCAAAATTTCATGTTCTATTTTAATATTAATTGAATTAGTTACAAATTGTAATTGATGGAAATTGTACAGTGCCCACTGTGGGCGCATGTCCGCCCCTATTGAGGTCCTGTCAAATGATATGTAGGCATTTTTGTTGTACCTCCTTGGGGCACCATAAAAGGACTATTTTAATAAATTAAAATTTATAATTAATTAAAATTGTAACTTAATTTCAATTTTACAATTAACTACAGTTGTAACTAATGAATTATTATTATAACTCAACTAGTGTATCACCAATGCGATGCATGAATTTGACAGTTTCTAATGTAATTAGTTGATTCAAAGAATAATATTTGTTACATATGCATTTATATGAGATATCCTGTCAGGCACACTCACATATGGTGGGCCCCACACACAGGTGGGGCCCATCACATTTGCCTGTGTCGGGCAGGAGAAACTTTGTTTTCAGTACAAAATAGTCAATAATAAACATGTTGTATTACTAAATGGTATAATTTTTCGACGAATCAATATATGCTGTCAAATTAGGTTCACACTCTAAATAATGTTTATTAAGATATAGAATTATTTCCTACATTTTTCTGAACAACGCTTGAATTAGCAGGCTTGGACCAATGTTGCTCTACATAATCGTTGTCTATTAGTTAACATATTGTGAACTCGACCAAAATAAAAATAAGAAAAATTGAACAAAAATGAAAATTTAATACATAACATTTTATATATATTAAAATTAAGATAGATGAAGGAACCATTTAGTTTCCCAATAGCAATAATTTCTTTTTTCTTTTTGAGAATAACATTAATTTTAAATTAAAATAGTATTCGACACTAATTATCTGTAAAGTTTAATTAAGGTGCGCGACTTTTCATCTGTAATTGAAATTAGAATTTGGATATTAAATATGAAAATGAACCAGAAAGCAAGGAAATTCGATTTAGCAGCAAGAAATTCTTCAAAATTATTTTAACAACAACCACCTTCATTTACAAATTGTTTCCTTTTAATATATGACCGAGTCTATTTTTTGTATTGGGTGATCCTCTAAATAATTTTTAGCATGAATTTTCTTAAAAAATTATTTATTTGCATAAATTCTAACACATTTATTTACATTCAAATATAATAATCCATTTTTTTCATTTTTCAATGTAACACATATATTTATATTCAAATATATTAATCAAAGAATTCATTTGCAATGTAACATATTTTACATGTAGCCCCTTTTTGGTGGCAAATAGAATCGAGATTTAATCTAAGTTAAAGTTAACAAATTAATTTAAACCACATATTTTATGGGATTCACAATTTTTTAACAACTCATTTCATCAATTTTTATCAAAATCTATTAAGAATCTGATTTTAATTCCTATCAAACAGGGGCATAATATATTTATTATAATATTGTTTCTTCTTAATTGATGATGACTAAGTTGGAGATTCTTGTATTAGATAACCCTCCAAATAATTTTTAGCATAAATTTTTCAAAAAAATTATTTATTTACACAAATTCTAACATATTTATTTGTATTCAAATATATTAATCCAATTTTTTAATTTCCAATTAAGACATTTACATAGAACATCACATTTATTTATATTCAAATATATTAATCCAAAATTTTCATTTCAAATGTAACACATTTACATAAAATATATTTATTACAACCTTGTTTCTTTTTAATAGATAACCGAGCTTCAAATTTTTTTATTGGGTGATCCTTCAAATAATTTTTAACATAAATTTTCTTAAAAATGATTTATTTGCACAAATTCTATCACATTTATTTATATTCAAATATATAAATTCATTTTTTTTTTAAATTTCCTATGTAACATATTTACATAGAATATATTTATTGCAACTCTTACTAAATATTTATGTAATAAATATTAAATTTTATACAAAATTTATTTAGAATATAGAAAGTACATTTTGAAGATTAAAGTGTGTCATATATATTTATATATTGTGGTTATATAAATTAATAATATTAAAAATAGAAAAAAATGTATCGGTAAATAAATAAACGTAATGTCAAAATGACGAATGAATTAATCGAAATTTGAATTAGTAAAAAATTAACACAATTTATTGAATTTACTTAGAAAGTTCATATATTTATTATTTGTTTAAATTTGATAAGAAAAATTTAAACTGAAATTTATCATTTATGATTAAATTAATTTATTTTAAAAATTATAGATGATATTTGAGACAATATGTTTACAATTTGCTCTCACTTGTTATCTTGTTTTAAATTTCACGTTGAGATCTTCGATTTGACACCATATTACATATTTTTCGACTTCACAATAATATAATAATCATAAAAAACAATAATTATTACAATATAAAAAAGTATTTTTAACATTTAAAAAAATAACGTCTTGATGTCATTAACAGCACAACACAGATGTCAATGTCATTAATGGTACATGTACCATAAAGCTTGCTAAAACATTTAATACAAATTTTTTTTGGCAAAAAACTTTAAGAATGTTGATAGAAGAGAAATCGACGGTCTCCCATACACCAATTCAAAATAAAAACTAGAGCAAAAAGAGATTTAAAAAAGGAAAACTTTATATTATTTCAAGAACACTCTTTACAAGACTTTAGTGGTTGAGATCACTATCTTGGAGTTTACAAATGAACCTAGCTATCTATTTATTTATAGGTAAGAGCTCGATCAATGAACGACTATGATTAATTACATCCAACGGCCTAGATTGATCACCGAGAGAATTCTAAGAAAATGTCTATAAAATGTAACCAACACATTTATCATGTTTTATTCTAGAATTCTCTGGATATTAAATTGATACAAGTGAATTGGTTTAATACTTATATCCTAAGCTATTTTATTGACAACAACTAGAATGTAATTAATCAACAACACAAAAGTACAAAATAATTTATATAGAAAACTAAATATATCCTTGTTTTTGAATGGGCAATCTGTTTGGAAGGATTGAACAAGATTCAATGTGGTTAACAAAAGTAACACTAAGATGTTCATTTAGCCCTCATTTGGTTCTCTTTAAATTTGTTTTTATTTTTTATTTTTTTACAGTATTCAATCTCAACTATTAATTAAAAGTTAAACTCACAATATTTGACTTTTCAATCAAATCTTAATCATCTATTCTCCTAAAAATTACTATTTCTTTAAAAAAAAAAAAAACAAACGATTTTTAAACAATATGAAACACACACTTAATATCTTTTAAATTTTGCGCATGTTGCATGTGATGTTTAATCACGTGGTATGAATGACTCAAACCAACGAATTTTGTTTATTTCATTCAAGTAGCTAAGTTCAAGATGATGTTAGCTAGTTACATCATAGATGTTGCCCTATAGCACTCATTACCCTTGTTCCTCTTTATTTCCATACCATTCGGCTTCGAAGGCCAAAAAGGACACAGGAAAAAAGTTCCACCAATTTAGCATATGATGCATGTGTTTGGACTTTATTTCATTTCATGTAACACGGAAAAAGTTTTACAAATTTAGCCTCGGTTTGGTAAAGATTAAAAATCAGATTTTTAGTAAATTTTGATAAAGATTGATGAGATATATTGTTGAAAAGTTGTGAAATTAATGAATATATGGTTGAGACTGATTATTGACTTTAACTTAGATTAAAATAGAAAAATTACACAAAATCATACATTTAAATTTAAAAATTTTAAAATCAAGTAATTATAAACTATTTTGTTAAATCAGGGAGTAATTTACTAAACCCAACACAGGTCCTAATTCCTAACTAGTCTCTTCTCCTCCCGCTTGTTCTCGAGCCACAGGAATCTAATGTCATCCAATTGGAATTGAAATGTCTGGACAAGTTCGGATAAAAAACGTTTTGAACGAGGATATCGAAGGAAGAGAGCGACGATCGATGCATTTGTGCAAAAACATATTCAACTATTGACATTGACGCAAGAAGGTCTGCGAGAATACGCTGAAAACTGACTGGAATATAGGATTTCGTTGGTGGAACTGGGGGTTTTCGGTGGCGGGATCAATAAGAATTCTGACGGCTGGAGTAGTGACGGGAAAGGAGAGAGCGAAGATCGAAGTAAAATTGGAGCTTATTATCAAGAAGTGCAAAAGAGAAATCTGACAGACTCTTTGCTGCTGAGAAACTACGGAAAATACTTGCACGACGTAGCATTAATCGATATTAGTTTTATGAATTAATTCTCATTTTAGGATTGTTAAACATGAATTTTTATTTTGAATATGAATGTGAAGGATAAGGTGGAGAGAGACTCAGAGATGCAGTGAAAGCATAAGAGTATCAAGGTTACGAAAGAGCAATTTTGGCAAGTCCAATTCTGGTTTTAGGCGGTGGTAATTACAATTGTAACTAATTACAAATTGAATAAAGTTATAATTGCATTTTCGACGATGATTTTAGCAGTGACTGATTACAAATCTTTATCTTTATAATGTATAAAAGTTGTGTAGTTTCTAAAAATAATTTCCCTCCCATTTTTTATTTCTATAAATAGTAAGTTCTCATAAAATTAAACAGTGTGAATGTAAAATTGATGTATGTCAAATGTAAATGTAAAATTTGGAAAAATGTGAACACATTTATTGCTTTAAAAATGTGTTAATTGTATAATAATATCAAATAAAAATATAGTATAGTAACATTTTTGTATAAAATATTATCGAATTCAAACTACAAAAAGAAAAAAAGAAAAAAAAAGTCAAACTAATCAAAATAAGAAATGCAATATGTACAAAACTAATCAAAATTAGGAAATCCTGATTTTTATAGGAATTTTCATTTTCTTTTCCTTTTTAAAATTTTTCTCTCTTAAAAAATTATTTTTACTTATTATTTATTTGTTTGTTGAACTTTCTTCTTCTAAATGAGTTATTTTTATCTTATTTTTTACTACATATTAAAATATTTTGAAATAAAATATAATAAATAAAATTAACAAACATAAATCTTTTTTTTTAATCGGTAATTTTGAAATTTAAAAATATTGTTGTTATCTTTTTGTGTATTTAATTTTATCTCCAAATGAGTAAATGTTGTTTTGTTTGGGAAAGAAATTTTTTTTTTTAAAAAAATTGTGATCTTTGAAATAATTATTAATTTTTTAATTAAAATCTATTCGAACTGGTCCAGCCTTCTGACCCTTGACCAGTTACATTTTTCGGGTCGAATCGATTTTAGGTTTTTCGAATACTGAATTTTATATAACTTAAATTATATAATTTAAAATGAATATGATATTTAGGAAAAGTAAAAAATATAAAATAAACTTTTACACTTGATCTTTTAATAATAATATATAATATATATTTTAGAAAATGTGATTTTTAATATCAAAGATAACAAATTATTTGACCATTAATAATTAAGACACGTATTAATTATTGATGGCTATATGATTTATAATATTAAGAATAACAAATAAATAAAAAATCAATGATTAAATAATAATTTTAATACTGATAATTAAAAATATTGATTGAACTCATTTAATAATAATAATAATAATAATAATAATAATAATAATAAAGTTACAAATTGCATTTTCGACGATGATTTTAGCAGTGACTCATTGCAAATCTTTATCTTTATATAATATATAAAAGTTGTGTAGTTTCTAAAAATAATTTTCCGTACATTTTTTATTTCTATAAATAGTAAGTTCTTATAAAATTAAACAGCGTGAATGCAAAATTGATGTATGTCAAATGTAAACGCACTTATTGCCTTATATATATAATGGTTGATATTTTTTTAATTAATTTTAATTTTATTATTAACAGTAATACTAGATGAGTTCAATTAATATTTTTAGTTATCAGTATTAAAGTTATCATTTAATTATTATTATTTTTATTTATTTGTTGTTCTTAATATTATAAATTCTATGTGTAGTCATCAATATAAAAATTATATTTTAATTATTAATGGTCAAATCATTTGTTATCTAATATTAAAAATCATATTTTGAAAAATATATACGTGATTAAAAAAATGCACTGCTTATAAATAATTTATAGAAAAAGTTTTTGAACGAAAACTAATATTGAATAATTAATGCTTTAATTTCTTTTTAGTTAATAATATCAATAGAATGATTAATATTTTATAATCATTCTTAATTTTAATAAATTTTTAAAGATTATAGGGTAAAATTTTTTTGTATAATTTCGTGATCTCCAACTTTACTCAGTTATTGACTATTTGACTTTTATTTTTTGAGAATTGTTTTTGTGAAAAAGTGATATTTTTAGAATGTATAGTTAAAAAATAGTATGAAAAATTATAGTAAATATTTCTTTAAAGAATGTGTGATTGAGATGAATGTTCAGAAAAATTGATTCTTGAAAAATCAATTCCTTAAAAAGTACTATGTCATATGGGTTAAACAACCGCATCACTTTTATGAATCGAGATGCATAGATGATTTCTTAGTATATAAAGTTAAATATATTTTCCATATACATTCATCAAAATTTAATCAAACTAACATTTCATTTTGTCTAATTTGTAATTGTAAAGTAAATATGAAATGAAATATTTGTTTAATAAATTTAAATATCAGATATTGTAATAAAATAGTTATTATCAATTCTAATAGTACTATTCGGATAGTGATAAATTATTTGTGATGATCAAGAAATTATATTTTGAAAAGATTAATTACATCAATAATCATTAAAATTGAATAGTTATACAAATGAGTTATGCAAATGGTCATTGAAGTATTTTTTTTTTAAGTAGTAAGTTATTTAAGTTCCTAAATATTACAATTGTGACAACTTAGTAAAAAAAAAATGGTCTCTATTCAGTACACTTTATTCAAACCCTGGTTTTTTTTTTTTTTTTTTAAAAAAATCTTTTTTAACTAACATTCTATTAATAAAATAATCTACATATAAATTTAAAAAAAAAACCTTACTTTTAACATATCATTGTACCAAAATTTACTGTTACTAACTACATTATTTGACATAATGAATTTCAAACATGTGCTTAAATATATATTCTCCACAAAATCATTATTATTAAACCGATTTCTTAAAATGATATTTAGTAGTATTAATTCACTATATATTATTCATTTTGGACAAAATTCATATTTAAAATAATCCAATTGAATGCAGATTTTTAAATAGCTCCATTTTCAGGTCCCGAAATTTCTTGGTCCGTCTTCTTCTCTTGAAAATCAATTACAATTTTTTTAAATTCGTTAAAATTAAAAAAAAAAAAAAAACTTTGTCAATATCATATAAATATTTTTATTTAAAAAAAGAGGATGAAATAAGAACGTTCATCAATCTATTTTTCTTTTTCTTTTCCTTTTTGTTTTAATAAAATTTTGAGCGTCTATCACAGATATATCTGTTTTTTCTACTTATTACAAATACTATTTAAATATAATTTTTTTTTTCCATTTTAAGTTTTAAATCAATTCAAATTACAATATTTAAAGAAATTTCTGGAACGATAAATATACGAACTGTAAAAAAAATTAAAAAGAAATTAAGGTATGTGTAATGTACATTTGTAATTAATTATCTTCATTCATTTCTCATTTTTAATTATATATTAAATTCATATATTAAAATATAAATTTGATATATATAAGTAACAAATGACCGTGCATCGCATGAGTGTAACACTAGTTATACTAATGTTTTACTAATTCATGAGTTACAATTGTAATTAATTATAAAATTGATATAAAGTTGTAATTAATTACAAAACTTGATTCTGATTAAAAAAAACGATTCTGATAATTATTTTGATATATTTGTAATACACCTAATTACAAAAATCTCAAAACCTAAATGTGTGTAATTATGAAATTAACCCGATTAAAATCTAAATTTTAATTGGTACAAACCAAGTCCATATTGAATTTCTTCTTTATACATTTTTTTGGTTTTTATAATTCAAGATTTTGTCCCAGTTTAGTGGAGATTAAAATCATATGTTTAATAAATTTTTCTAGAAATTAATCGTGAGACATGTGATTAGAAAAGTTGTGAATTCTATGAAATATATTATTAAGATTAACTGTTGACTTTGACTTAAATTAAAAAAATTAATTTTAATTGTTGATTTTTATCGCATAAAAATGTTAAATATCGAAATATAAACTATGCACCAATATTTTACCAATCACATTCATCATTTCTTGTCTCTCTATTTCTTAATCTTTAATCAATCATTCTTCAAAAATTTACTATTACAACAGTACTTATCCCAAATGAGTGTGAATTTGTTCACCCTCACAAAAGAGGGTTATGGGACCCTCTTTTTTTATGGTGAAATACATGTATTACAATTTGTAAAAAATAAAAAATAAAAAAATAGCTTATATTATACTATACCCCAAGAGCTTCGTACAATTATAATTTTGCTATTTGAAAGTTACTTATTTTAGTGATAAATTGCTTAATTATCTGTAAAATAAGTAACTTTTGAAATAACAAAAATTATATATCAGAATTATACACATATCGAAGTTCTCGATGAATAAAATAATATTAAACGAAAAATCTCATATTTATCAATTTTATATACACGTATATTTCACCCTCACAAAAAGAGGGTCACTGTAACCCTCTTATGTGATGGTGAACAAATTCACACTCATCTCGAATAATCTAAGTAACACATTTTTTTTTTAAATTATTTTTTAACCACACATATTTCAAAATCACATTTCAACAACATATTTTACCTTGAAAATATTACATTCTTTGTTTATAAATAATTTTTTTTTTTACTATGGGTCTCAAACAGAAGCACTTATTACATGGACAATGCAGTGCACATGCAGAGTAGTGAATTTTATGGTTCATGGACAGCCGCCTATGCACGGCTGTTCTACAAACTTGATGATCTTTAAAACAGCCAATGTGGGATTTTGACTTTGATTGTCTTTTCCCAGATTGTACTTGAGCTTGGCTTCCACCCTTTCCCTGATAATTGCCTGCTCAAGAATTCAGGCCTTCCCTTCCCTCCAAAACTCACTGAAATAATCTGATTTTGATTTTGATTCCTTTTCGTTTCTTTCTACCAAAGAATTCTTCTTCGTACTCGTGAAAACATCGTCGTGTCCCACACCGCCACCAGCCAGACAGATCTTAACAGACAAAGGGGCAAACCTTGATGAAGATAAAAAGGACTTGGATTTCTGAAAGGAATTTGCATTTTCCAAAAACCTACGGGCTTCTTCAGAAGACAATGCCACTGGTTTGCCTCTCTTGACCGGAAGCATTAGAGAAACCTTTCTCGTCTCTAATTTCTTGTCTGTCGGCGGTAATGGTGTCGGGTTATTTCCGTTCATCACCGGCTGAAAGTCAACAATTACCTGTTGTGGATGCTTCGGCATGAGCCTGCAATTGTTATAGATGGATAAAATTGGTGTATAATTATATATATTTTTTGAAAAAAAAAAAGGTGCAAAGATAACTAAATAACGACTTACACTTGCAAAATATCGAATAAATTTTGACTTACTAAATCATGATACGCACATATAATGTTGACTTCCTTAAATGTAGAAATTGGAAGAGAATAAAATAAAGCGAGGTATGTGAATGTTAAAACAGATTTCGTCCCTACACTGGTTTTAACATGATCAAATGAACGTCCATATCTCAAGATACAATGTTTCTTCCAAAATTAATATAGCAGAGTATTAATTTTGTCAGACAAACTAATGATTGACTATAATCATCAAGAACGGATTAGACATCGAATAATAAATATCAAATACGAAACTCAAAATAATTAACAAAATTTGGAGAAAAAAGAATTAGAAATCAATTATATGGAGTCGGAAATATGGAAAATGATGTCCCTATTTATAGATTTTCAAGTGTCTCTTAAAAAATGTTGCATCTTTTGATAAAGTTAATTTAAATCATTAGATTATACATTTTCATTTTTAATGGTCTAAATTGCACATGTTCATAAAATGATGACTTTTCATTTTTCAATCTTTTGAATAGTCACATCCAATCATAAATATCATGACTTTTCAATATGCACCTTTATATTTGAAAAATTGTGACCAACAGTTGCATCAATTGAAGAATTTTTCAATTCGCACTATAAATGATTGACTAATTATTACAACAATCCTCCACATGAAATGAGTACAATTTGAAAGATAACACATCAAGATATGTAGCTTTCGCTTTAAACCTTTCGTAGTAAGAATCTATCAAACTCATATCACTCCTATTCCAGAGAAATCTCGCGCTCCTTAATTATCATCATTGACATTGATGTGCATTATTTTTTTATTTAAGTATATATTACTAACTTTTGAATATGATGATAGATATTAATTTACATTTATTATTCAAAAAATTAGGTAATGGAATCAAAAACCAAACCATAAACGAATGGTTTGGAAGGATATTAAAAAAATCATTGGTTCATAGTTCAGTTCGATTCTCTTGAAATAAGAACTAAATGGAACTATGCTCACACATGAATAACAGTTAATATTACAATCATATATTGTTCCTGTATTGGACAATACTAATCTTTCTAGATAAAAATTTGCTTCCTTTAATAACATCCAGTGTGTCTATACGAAAATGTTAGCTGATTAGATCTTCTTCTTGTCAATTGTGATAAAAATTCGTAAACTACGTGAAAAAATGACATATTAATTTATAATAAACTACACGAAAAATATGAATAAAGATCAAAACTACATGAAAAATGACATTTATAAGTATAAAATTCTTATAGTAGTCTATTTTAATATATAATAGTAGCAAAATCTGATGAGAAATCCCGCCCAAAATGTTGATTTTTTTCCCGCTCGTGTTCAGTCAAAGTAGGGAAAAAAAAGTGTCAGATTTTTTATGTGAAATTTGGTTTGCATTTCTAAGTACCATGCTTGCTGCTAGTAAAAACAAAAAATGTGGACTAGCCCATCACGTTCATCTGTAGTGAAAACTAGAAATTCAAATTAATCAATTATTGAATAAAAATATATGCCTTTTCATTTTAGAGAAGAGAGGGGGCTGAACTTTCTCTCTCAAAGCAAGAACGGTTGTATGTGAAATCGAGAGCATAACAAATGGCGGGACGTTACAGGAGGTGGAGCCTTGAAGTCCACATTGTCAGGGAGATCGACGCCGAGGGGTTCCCTTCATTTAGAAGATTGAACTCCAGCAGAACTCCAAGAAGAGACTGCAAGAATGGTGGGTGTGAGTCCTCAGCGGCTCAAAAGTATCCGGATTGTGGTATGGATGGTTTTCTGGACTTATGGTGCATTATATGTCGAGTCAAGGTGGGCTCATGGGAATAATAAAGAAGGGCTTTTCAGTTGTGGTTATGGGAGTGAATCAAGTGATGGGAATTCAGAGGCACAACTGAAAAATCGAAGGGACTCGATTCGTAATGAGGGTTCTTGTGCAGCTAAATTAAAAAATGATACGAGCCAGTCAAGTTCGAAGAATCTGGATGTGGTTTTGACAAAGATAGATATTGTTGATTCACCAAATAGTGGTATATCATCATAGAAAAAAGGCAAGAAATCAGGACGTAGTTCGCATAAGAAGACCCATAGTAAGTTGAAGGTGGCAATGGAAGTTGTAGACAATGGTGTTGAATGTGCAGGAAGAGGAAATTCCAAAGCGAAATACGACTTATGAGCTTTTGGTCGGTCCATTTGGTTCCATAGAGGAAAGGATTTTGGAGTGGAGTCCCAAGAAAAGGTCAGGAACTGTGACAGTTATTCTGATTGTTGCATTATTCACTATAATCAGTTAAAATAGCCTAATAAATATATTCCTGATATAATTTCATGTTCTTAATCGCTTAATTTTTATTTTCACTCATCTTTGTTTCTGTAAAATAAATGATAGTGTCGTAAACGTTATTATTTAAGAAGTAATAGCATTTGACAACAGTTGTTAAAAAATTAGTGTATGAAACATTTATATCCATTTTAGATGTAGATAGAATGTTCTCATAATGTTTATTTTAAGAGTATTACAATTTACAAATCAGAATAGCCATTTGCATTTATTTTATTGCAACCTACATATCAAGATTCAATCTTCAGTGGTCAAGCAGATATGATACTGATCTTGAATTGGCTTGGCACGTTGTCCATTCTAAAGAGTCTCCAGCTCTTGGGTTCATTCCACTTGAACCTTCTGTCCTAAAGGTAAATTCTTACTAATTTTTATTTGGTTCAACTTTTCGCTAGAAATATTATTGCTTGTATTCGTGTGAGTGATTTGAGAATAAATATATGCGAATGAGATTGATAAGTGTGCATTTTACACACTTATTGTGCTTTTAAATAGACAATTTAATTGACAAATTAAGCAAATATCTACTTATATATTGTGTTTATGTTGTACAATTAGGTACAACCTCAATTGGAAAGCAAATGGACAAGATTCGAGTGCAATCAAGCTAAAAGAGGAGCAAATTTGATGTCCAAGGACCTAATTGAAAGAAATCAAAAGTTCGGGGACTTAATTGCAACATCCCAAAAAGTTGGAGGACTAAAGATGCAAATATTTCAATGGCATATTTGTGATAAAAGTCAAATTCGAGAACTAAATTGTAGAGGACTAGAAGATGGAGGACTCAATTGCAAATCATTGAAGGATGGGGCTGCCAGCTAACCACGCGATCGCGTGGTTAATATTAGATAGCGATCGCGAGATGAGCCAAAATTCCAACCCGAGAGTTTTCAAGTTAACCACGCGATCGCTAGGTATTCAGCCACGCGATCGGGTGGTCAAAAATTTGGGTAAAAATCCGGTGCGACCCGGTTCGGCCCATATGCCATTTTTCGCGGATCTACGCGAAAAGAGTGGTTTTTAGGGCATTTTTGAGAGGGTTCAAGAGACATCATCCATATTATTCAACCACAAACCCTAGCCCCCTTCCCTTTTCTCTCTTCTTCTTCTTTTTCTTTCTTTTCTTTTCTTTTCTTTTCTTTTCTTGTTTTTGTTTTATTTTGTAAATTAGTTTGTAGATTAGTTTTGTTTCTAAGTTACTAGCACCATTTGGATCAAAGAAGCAAGAAGTGAGGTGGAAATACAAAGCTTTGTTGAAGGGTTCTTGGAGCAAAAATCAAGGGAAGTGATTTATTTCATTATCTTGTATTTTTAATCTTTGATTTCTATATTTTGTGATGTATTTTTGTAAACCTCAACTTTTGCGCAATATTTATACAATGGGCTAGTTGTTTTATGTTGGGATGATTGATGTAGCTTAACTTAGTTTAAGTAATTTTAATGTTTGTTTATTAATTTTGAGCTTATTTCATGTGTGTTTGTTATTGAGATTATTCCATGTGTTTGATTGATCACCAAATATATGTTTTCTGAAGTGAATGATAATCGAGAGATATTATGCATTTTAGACCAAATAACAAATGCTCTAGGTTCTTGTTAAGGATAGAGATATACCTTAAACCTTAGATGATCCATTGAGCTATTTTCACAAAGGGTTAATGCAATTGATTGAGCCTTAATCGACATAGAGATATAGTAGGTTAGAACAATTGATTAGGGTTGATTTCACTCGAGAGAGGTAATTGGCTAAGCTTGAAAAATCGGGTCTAACATTGTAAATGAGTAATTTATTAATTTGCATGTGTTGAGAAATTACTTAAGCGAGAGTTAAGTGAAATCATGAATCCCAACTCTTTTATCTTTCATTTTTCTTATTTTAATTTGGTTTAAAAATTTGTTTCTTTAATTTAGAATTTCCCAAAATCCATCTTTTTATTGTGTGTTTCTATTTGTTGTTAGAATTAAATTAATTAAAGTTATATAATCTAGAGTATACATTCCTCGTGGGATCGACAATCCGGACTCAAAAAGTCCACTTTATTACTTGTACGCGACCCGTGCGCTTGCGGTACACTATTTTGAGCGAACAGAGATGAAAGTTCTGTTATTGCTGCAATCACATAGAACAAAGGCTTGCTTTCAACTAGAGCAATGATTCCATTCATCTTCTGAACCAATTTCCTTTGTCATTCATAGAAAATAATGAAATCAATGATACACCTCATTTAAAGCATTATGGGCACATGCTACACAATAATATACACTCATTTTTTCATATAGTTGCTCATGCTTTGAGTTGGATTCTTATTCGTGGTTTCAAAAGCATATATTTGAGCTGAAAGAAAACTATCTCCTTCGGTCCCAAAGGAGTTAGAGGTATATAAGTAGCGCAACTTTTAGAAACTGTCTTTCACCTTTTTCCAATTATATTATTTTTCTTCTCTCTTTTTGGTAAAACTACTTTATCTTCAATATGGATTGGTTTCAACTGCCTCCTTTTGGCATAGTGATTATATTCCAATGATATTCAAATACAAATATATCTTCATCTTTTTATAATCATAGAAATAATCATACCTTCATGCTTTGAAAAAGAAAGCTGTCGGAATTATATGTTGTTATAATTGACTTTTCTATGGCTTTGTTCAGCACACCATCTAATAGAATTTGAATTATTTAGTTGATTTATTTGTGTTTTCTAAGTAAGATATATGGTTAAAAACTGGAGAGAGAAAATTGTGTGGCTAAAAAGTGGTATGGAAAATTATGTAAACTTAATTTTGTGTTTTATTCAATTAAATGGGTTAGCCGAACAAGCCCTATATGAGAAGAAAACAATCTGTTGACTAGACATAAATTATATTGTTCTCCTATTAATTGTTTGTGATTTGTCACGTGTAGAAGATATTGTCATTTACTTCATTTGTGATTACATTTTGTTACCACATAATATGAAAGCTTAAATAGTTGAGATCATCTTGAAGATGTTGAAGAAAGACCTAGCTGGAGATCAAGAACAAGAAAACAGCTCAGTGAAGAGAGCATTTTTGTAAATTTAGCACCAGAGATGGAAATCAGCAGAGCGCCATCTTCGTATTACAACATTGAAAATCAGCAGAGCGTCATCTTCGTATTACAACATTCTTGGGGTGATCGCACGGTCTTTTGATGATGAAATACGATGCGCTTATCGTAAGCTTGCTCTGGTATTCTTCAGACTTAATATTGATTCTTTTTAGTTTCAATTTTTTCCTTGCGGGATTGGTGGGTTGTGGGTGTGTGAAAATTGAATGATAATGAATTAATGGTTCATAATTCTTAAATCTTGGTTAAATCTGATGCAGCAATGTCATCCAGATAAATGGAGCAACAACCCAACATGGCTTGGTGAGGCTAAGCAAAAATTCCAACAAATTCAAGAAGTCTATTTAGGTTATTTCATTATATTTCTTAAAGTAACTATTCTTCTATTTGTTGATTATTCTTTGCTGATTGAATATTTTATGGCTAAAACAGTGTTATCAGATCGTAGCAAGGGGATAATGTATAATGTTGGAGTATATGATCTTGATGATGACGATGAAGAAGTCGAAGTAGGTGTTTGTTTCTTTTGTCCAGATTTTAATTATTAATGTGAATTGGAGAAAGTATTTTGCTTACATCATGTTAATTTAATCATCTCCACAGGGATTTGCTAATTTTCTTGAAGAAATGGTATCTCTAATGGATGATGTGAGGAAAGAGGTATGGATATCAAGAGTCCATTTTATTGATCAAGATTTTGTTATATAACAAGATATAACAAGATGAGTACTTAGTACAGAAACTATCAATTAGGAACCATCAATTCTGCGTTTCTTGGTGAAGATCTGTTAATAGTTCTTTCTTTCCAAGTTTTGTAATCTTTTTTGGTAGTTGAGTTTGTGTTCCTTTTGTAACTTCTTGATTCACTAGTTTGAGTTTCCGGATGCAGGGTAAGTAAGACATACAATATTGATGAGCTACAAAATATGTTTCGGGAGGTCGCTTAAGGTTTTAAGATTCCTCAATGGAAAATTTCTCCTCAACAATCCATGTACAAGTGGCAATGGTGTTCTGCACACAATCTTTATAGTTCTGGAATTGCAATGGGAAGTTCATGGGAAACCAGCCTAATGGAGGAAATCCCATATATACACGGGTCTGCCTTTGAAATGCACGCAGCAAATAAGTTTTACCAATGAGAAATGAGTGAATTCTTCAAAATATTTCTTTGAAACGAAGTGCCATTCTGGAAGAAGAATATTGTTTCTTCTTAGGCATATGGCCTAGTGTAAATTTTTAATGGAAGAAGGTAGCCATTTCTCACAATGAGGGCAATGAGAGAGCTGTTGATGTAGTATGTTGAATGTAAAATATCCATGTTACGGATGAAATGTAACTTGTAGACAACGTTCGTTTAGTTTTTATGCTATTCTTGAGGCTCGATGGTGAAATGAACTAATAATATTGCCATTGCCTGTTCACTTTGTTCATGGCTTTTTTTGGTCTTGCGAGTATATCTTGCTCTATGTCTCGATAGTTAATCTTAGACCACTGGCCTCAACGATTTTACTTTGAGAAATTCTAAAGAGGCTTGGAAAAAGGCATTAGTTGTTTCCGGTGGAAGGCACAGACGAACTGGAAGCCAATCCAGAAGGTGAAATTGAACTGTTGAAGCCAAACAAGAATCTGAAGCTAGCTCTTATTCTTGGTTTGTGGTACTTCAAGAACATTGTTTTAATATTTATAATAACAAGAAGACATTGAACATTTTCCCATATTCATGATTTCTTGCATCATTTCAATTGTTATGCATATCTATTTGGATATTTATTCTTTTGTCTTTTTTGCAATCTGCAAGTTTATTTTACTTTCATTTGCACATCTTGCAAGCATATTTATGGTGTGTTGGCATGGCTTTTGATGAACTAGAAGCTTCTATTGACCTATATTTTTGAAATTTTTTTATCTGAGTAAAAGATTTTTTGGAGGAGGCCGACCCGAGTGAGCTTCTTCTAGAAGTTCTTCTAATTTGAGTAATGATTCTTATATTCTAGTTTTACAACTTAAATAATTATATTTCCTATTATATCCTTCGGTTTGAAGATAGGCAATAATTAAAAATGAAGTTTATTGAAAAATTCCCATTCTGCATATTCGTGTTGGTTTTTATTAGAAGAGAGAATAGCTCTTTTGCACGATGTTAACTTGCATAAAGTTTCAACTATTAAACTTTTTTCCAAAACTCATCTCATGGCTGCTGATCTGAATTGTTCATATGTTATCATCAATAAATTTATTTTTTTAAATCACTTCCATGAATTACAATTATCGTGCATCGCATGGATAATAACTAGTTCTTATAAAGCTGAGTTTTTATGATCATTCCGCACACCAATCCTATTGTAAGACATTATTTACTTTGTCCTTATCCGGCCTCCATTTTTATTAAAACACACGTTTAATTACACATTTTACTGAATTCATAATTTTTATCAAATTTTCAATTACATATATTTCATGAAATTTTTATAATTTTTATCAAAATGGAGGGGTGGGGGGATTTTTATTTTTGTAACATAGACAAAATAGAGACGGAGTTCTAAATCAAACATCAATGAAACACGAGATGAATCATTCGACTGTATTTAGGTAGTATTTGATTGAAAATCCAATTCCATGAAAATGTATTTTCCATCCACATTTGTTATATTCCAATCAAACAGGCATTTCAATTCCATGGAATTTGAATTCGACACAATCACAAATTCCACTTTTTTTTTTTTTTCTTGCTTGAATTCCATGAAATTGAATTATTTAGAATATGAAAATTTGAATTCCATGAAATTGAAATTTCACTTTATTTTCCACTTTGCTAACAAACGCTACCTCAGATTTATCTCATCAAATAAATAAGAATTTTTAGCATTCAATGAAAGGCATAAAAATAATTTATACAAATTATATCCACAAACTTGCCAAATGAAAAATTTACATGACAAAGCTCGAATGCGTCTCGGACCTCCTTTTGCGTGGAATTAAAAATATAATTCGAAACCTATACAAAAATTTCAATGAAAAACTCAAATTCCCTCTGAAATTGGTTCTAGTGCAGGTTTCCATGGTCTTAGCCGTTGATTCGGGATCAATTTCACCGACGTATCAATTTCCTCATCGGAACTTTCAGTCACCACAGGCAGAACCTTAGAACTACGTCGTTTTGCTTTATGTTTATCACCGGCAGAGGCCTTAATCACTGCCATCTCCGATTCCGAGACCTTACTATGAGCTTTACGTACAGGAATCAGTATATAAACTTTTCCGGCAGTTAATTCTTCATCAGCTTTCATCGCCGAGAACCGGGAATCCGATCCGGATATTCCAACGGCCGGCGAAACTACGTGACCTGGTTCTTCAAGCATTAGATCTGCAGCTGTTAAAGGGATCTCAACAATCCGAATATTCCCATGGAGATCAATAATTTTGGCTGTTTGCGAATCGACGGAGCAACAAGAAGTGAAATTCCCCATCAATATATGCGAAAACTGTAAGTGATTTGATGAATTCCTTTGCCTTTTCTTTCTTGCTTAATTGATTCACAGTGAAGAGGAGTTGTATCTTGTTTTGTATGTAATGTATAAATAATAATATCAGAATATCTCTAGTTACCCTATATATATACTGTGGGGAGAGTGGGGGAGTCAAAGAAATGAGTGTGTTGACTGTAAACGTGTTTGGACCAAAGCCAAAGGAGTGGTGGTATAGGGTAATCCACGCGGATTAATATTTCCTCCATAAAGGTAAAATGATTATTTGGGTTTCGTAATTTCAATTTAAATTGATTTATTTGAATTTTTTAAGTAAAATGTGTAATTAAAAATCGAAAAGACAAAATGTATACAGTTAAAAGTAATTTGAAAATTGTGTAATTTAAATTCTCATTTACAGAGTGTTCGACAGCTCATAACTGCCAATTTTTCTCTGTTTTCTAAGTAAAATATGATGAAAATTAGAAAGAGACGTTGTATGCGGTTAAAAGGTGATTCGAAAAGTTAAGTTTATAAATTATAATAATTGCGTTAAAGAACAATGTTTTAAATGACAGCTGTCAAACGGAACAAAAATCTAATAAAATTTTGATCATTAGAAACTAATTTTAGTAATTATCACATCACAACGAACAGTTTGGTTGGTGACAGTTATGGTCTTTATGTCACAATCAAATAATAATGTCATTTTTTTTGTTTGATAAACTTTTCAACATTCTTTCAGTGGCCACATGTTTTGGCAAATTTTCAATATGTTTGTGGTCATTACTATATATGTTTGGCGTGTTTTGTCGAAGCGTCTGCGCCCTTTTGCATATTTGATGACGTGCTTTCATCTTATGCTTAGGCTGACTAGGATCTTCTGGGATAAGAACGAGCATCTCCAATATGTTATGTGAATCTCTGAACTGTTGTCTACGTGATAGGAACTTTCAACTTGTGTGGAATTAACGTCTATTGAGTAGACAATCATAAAAATAGTAAAAATAGTCTTCTGTTATAAATAATGTATATATGTGAATGACATTACCATTATATCCCTGTAAACTTTACAATATTACGATTGTGCCATTGTCCACTCCTATAAATAGGAGCCTATACTTACCAATTTATTACACCAATTCTTGAATGAAGAATTCTATTCATCTCTTTCTCTTTCTAATCTTGTTATTTGATTTGATAGTTTTACAACACGTTATCAGCACGAGTCTCTAACCAATTGAGTAATAACGGGAGTATGCTCTACAGTTGCATCTAAATGATGAGCCTCTGTATCAGAAACCTGATTATTACTAACCAATGTTTCATTTTCTCTCAAACTGAAAAAGAATGATTCTGGCCGATCCAGATATCCGATCGACGATCGGCCACCGCCATCAGAACGGGCTTGTCAAGGAGAAGACTCGCCTAAAATTTGGCGCAGAACCAACGGCTGAAACAAAAGATATCGACCGAAGAAGAAAATCTGAAAAACTGTGCAAAAACAGATATCTGACCGAAAATTGAAATGCTTATTCCGGACGATTCTGAACTCCGATCGACGATCGGCCAGCGGCATATCAACGGGTTTTTCTAGGAGAAGACTCGACTGAAATTTGGCGCAAATCCAACGGTTAAAACGGAAGTTATTGTCCGGAGAAGAAGATGCTGGCGGACTGAAAAATGATGATTCCGGCCAAACGGTTGATCTTTTGGAAAATCGGAGACCACCGGCATGTTCAGGACGCCGAGGCACATATTATGGTGATGGGTTAATTTTTCCGATCACCGGCAAGTGGCGGCCGGCGGCGGCGGCGCGTGGCGGATCCGGCGATGACGAAAGGCAGTTTATCCGTTTTGATGAATTGGATTTTTCTATGATCTTATTTTTCTGTTTTGTGCAGTTTTTAAAATATTCCGGCGGTCGAACATGGCGGTTTTCTTAAAAACTGTTTTTGGAGCAATCCTGACGAGATTTTGAACTTCGGACCAAAAGTAAGTTTGTTCTAAATTAAATTTTAAACCTATTGACGGTTTCAATTTATTCATATGAGCAATATATTAAAATATGGACGATTTTGCCCTTAATAATACATACAAGTATAATAATCGTAAATTAACGATTAATATGTGATCAATTGAATTATATTATGCTGCCACCTACATGGTTGGTTTTACCACCTACATGGTTGGCTTTACCCGGTTTAATTATTTCATTATGTCGATTCCGCCTATATGGCCGGTTTAATTGTTTCATCTCGTTGATACCGTCTATATGGCTGGTTTAATTATTTCATCACGTTGACACCGCCTATATGGTCGGTATATCAATTGAATACATATAAACACCTCAGTTGTTGGTTAATTCTAACATATTAGAGGGTTGTTGTCAACATATATACTTGGTGGTATAACCCCAGTATCGTTATTGTTAATATATATATACAATATTATTATTATTTGATACTTCATTAAATGATACCAGAAGTTATCAATACTAAAGTTAGAAAATATTTTATCAAATGATACCAGAAGTTATCATTACCAAAAGGTTGATAAATATTAATAAAATGTTTTATCCAATGGTACCAGAAGTTACCAATATCTGAATTTGAATGGGTGGATGAAAATTATTCAACAAGAGAATGTTGATGTATGATAAGATAATATCACATGATAGCACGGACATAGCTAATGTGAAAATAATCTCATCAGTATTATGAGATGAATGTTAGATGATAAGTGCCTGGAAAAGTTCTTGCACGAGCACTTATATATTCCAGAAGAAGTACATATTTACTCCAGAAGAAGTAAAAATTATCATCTAAACATACTGAAATGATATTATTATTGCTCCTGAAGAAGCATAAACGAGACATACATGCAAAATGCAAAAGGGGAAAACATTTATGATCCTCAAAATTAGAGATGTGTTTCGGGAGTAGCCGTATCCTACCACCTCTGACCTTTTGAGGAAATAAAGAAAAAGGTGTGTTTCAAGAGTAAGAAATACTCCATACTCTACCACCTTAAATCTTTGAGGTACACAAGATTAATACATTGATAAAATCCTAGAAATTTATGGTGTGTCTCAAGAGTGAGAATACTCCGTACTCTACCACCACCTATTCTAGAGTTCACAAAGATAAATTTACATTAACCGGACTCCATTTTCGCTTGATTCCCCTTCCTTGCGACCAATCTATCTTTACTCCTGCTGGATCTTGTATTGGAATATATGATTGCAACTTATCCAGCAGTTCCTCGATAGTAGGAGCAGAAATAAGGATTCTCCTAGAAAATGGGGATATGAATCCCTGTTCCACAGCATAATCAAGAAATGTTAGCAAACCATCAAAGAAATTGTTTACATTTAAAAGCCCTATAGGCTTAGTATGGAGATCTAGTTGAGCCCATGAAGTAATATTAAAGATTTCTTCTAAAGTACCAAAACCTCCAGGCAGGGCTATGAAGGCATCAGAACCATATAACATGCAAGTTATGCGTTCATGGATAGATAAGGTTTGTACTTCATGCCCTCGTGTTTTGCCTGCAATATCAGCTAAAGGAGTAGGTATAACACCTATCACTCTTGCTTTCTCTACTAGAGCGGATTGTGAAACACAACCCATCAATCCACTGCTACCTCCTCCATACACGAGAGTGATACCTTTCTCTCCCAATTTCTTTCCTAAATCCACGGCTGCTTCTAGATACCCAAAACCTTTTCCCACTTTTGATCCACAAAATACACAGATAGTTTTGATCTGTCGAAATTTTGGTCCTTCCATTTTTGAAAGTAAAGAAGGAAAAACTTACGGGAAAATGTTATTTTGGGATGCATGAACTATGAAAAATGTTTGGCTATTTCAAACCGAAAAACTTCACTATTTACTGGTCGTTTTTCGAAAAAGTAAAGATTTACTTTTGACAAAATCATCCTACTCACCTTTCGGCGATTTAATATTTTTAACCAGCCTTTATCAAAACTCGTGAAAGGAAACAGAAAAATATTTTATATGTGCATATATATCAAATGATTTACCTTGTATTAATGCTGCATAGCCAAAGCATCATTGTTTATAACAGCATGGCAAACAGGATCTTTTGCTATTATATTTTTGAGACTATATCTCTCTTTATCGCTGATGAATTTAGCCCATAAAGATAGTAGCTCATGCTGCACATATCCACTAGGGTGCGTCTCAAGAGTCAATCGGATATCATCCAATGACTCCTTACTCAGTCCACCCTTAATGAAGTCTATCTTATCATCTCGATTTATGGATGAATATCCTATTGATTTACAACGGGTATCACATGTCCATCGAGCACATTTGTAGCAACTATTTAATCTTTTTGCTCTTCGCTTCTTTGCAAAAGTACTCTTACCTAAGCCAGGCTTGTGCTTAGAAAATGAATCTGGTAATTCACCAGCTAATCGAACTTTTGCTTCGATCAACCAGCGAACATCTTCTGGCATGCCATGATCCATCAGCAACCTCAATCTTTCGAGCCTAATTCGATAAATTTTTCTCAAATCATTTACTGGAAGATTGGAATAATATTTGCGAATATTTGAAAGTATGATATCCATTTTTGATGGATCTAGCCTTCTTCCCAAATCATCTATTTAAATGCATTATTCAACGCGTAAAAGAGCGGCGGCTCCGCGTGTCAGTGATATGGATTCCATCAAGAAATAATGGAATAAATTATTGAAAAGGTGAGATAATATGCCATTACCTTTTTCGATATAAGGGAAGATTTGGCGACAAGATTGAGATTATGAGATATTTCCTTGGATATTGTACCTGATTTTTCGGTATACTAAAAGTAATAAAGGTATACTGATTTGAACTATATAGAATACTGATGAAATAAATGTTGTATTGAACCAGAAGTTCATACATATGTACAAGTGAAATATCTTATTGAACCAGAAGTTCATACGTACAAGTGAAATATATATATAGTATGAACCAGAAGCTCATAAATGAAATATACATTGTATTGAACCAGAAGTTTAGCGATATTGTATTGAATCAAATATTCATACATAGAAATGAAATAAAACCGTATAGAACCAGAAGTTCTATAATAAACGGTTAGATTATCAAAAGTTCCAAATTATTTTCTATGAGAATAACTTATTCAGAAATTGTTTATCATACAACAATATTCTATGTCAAACAGGGAATAGCTCAAGAAGCTTTATTATTTGTAAAAGTGCGATATGCATACACTCCACCAAAGCGCACTGAGATATATGATTGAAATTACATCCCTAAAAGAATGACATGTGTTATGGCATTTTAGCCGATTGATAATATTTGAGAACATTATGGTGAAAACACGCCTGAAGCGTAATTATGCCTGAAGCATAATGACTATCGATTCCAAAAATAAATATCTCTTGAATGATTGAAATGATTCCTTTGAGGCTAAATACTCAAAGTAAGTAAAAGGGACATAGTCAAATGATGAGATATTCAGGTACCTGATGATAGAACATATAAAGAGATCTCTCCACGTTATATTGAGATGGAATCGATAAATAAGTCGACTGCATACCCTCTTATGAAATAAGATTGATGAAATCATAATTCTTTGGCCAAGTATGAAACCCTAATGTAGGGATTATTGTTCAAGGACCTGAAGTCCAAATGCTTAAATGTGTAAAGCCAGTAATTATATGTACAAATGAAAAATATTTCACAGTCGTAAAAGACGACTAGTTGCGCGCGAAATTTTTCATAGAACTGGCATGACATATGGTGGATAGACTATAGTCTAAATCACTAGCTTGAGCTCCTTGATATACCAATGAGTGAGATCAAAATGTATGATTCTCATCTCGGTACTTTGGGAGTATTCTTTGATGTACCAGTTGATCGCGGTACGTTGGGATTTCAAGTAAAATGATTGTAGATTATATGTCGAAATTGATATCTATTTCAATGATTGATTATGCTCCTGCAAAATTAGAAATTGCAGTTTATAAAGTGCAAGAACATACATGTATAAATCATTGAAAGATTCAATATGCCCAGATTAGTATCACTATAGAATGATACAAATGACTCCATGATATAATATGTTGAAAGTGAAATTGGAGTGTACTATTTATGACATCTGGGAAATTGATTATTCACTAGAAGTGAATACGAAAATGAATATTCACCAGAAGTGAATTTGAAATTGATTATTCACTAGAAGTGAATACGAAAATGAATATTCACCAGAAGTGAATTTGAAATTGATTATTCACTAGAAGTGAATTTGAAAATGAATATTTAATTATTCACTAGAAGTGAAAGATGCAATCTATGAAAGTGAATTATAGATTTGATTATTCACCAGAAGTGAATTCTAAATTTGATTATTCACCAGAAGTGAAAAATACAATGAAAAGATTCGTGATTGCACCAATATACATGTAATATTCCATGAAAGGAATAAATACGCGTTGCACTCTTTTTCCCTTAGCTGAGATTTTGTCCCACAGGGTTTTCATAGCAAGTTTTTTAATGAGGCAACAGTTGAGGCGTATTGATGAAAATTAATGAGAATAATGTACTCTTTTTCCCTTGAGGTTTTGTCCCACATGGTTTTCCTAGCAAGGTCTTGGAGGCATCATCATAGCTATCAACAAGCTATAACTCAGCAACACATTGTTATACTGGAATGATATCAACAATGAAGAAAATCATACACATCTTATGAAGAATGTTATGATATCGGATACACACAAGAAGATTTTCATATATACACATTCCAGACGAAAGATGATATCATTATTCAAAAGGTTCATGAATACTTGATTGCACACTTCAGGGGGAGAATCATGCTGTCATGCTGTACTCTTTTTCCTTCGTCCAGGTTTTGTCCCACAGGGTTTTCCTGACAAGGTTTTAACGAGGCAGCGGCTGTACTCTTTTTCCTTCGTTCAGATTTTGTCCCATTGGGTTTTACTGACAAGGTTTTAACGAGGCAGCACTGAAGTATTGAAGCACTTCAGAACTTCAAAGATTCAATACATGATTTGTTCTACTTGAACATTAAGACTCAACGATTGACGATGGCCAATATCAGGGGGAGCAACTATACTCTTTTTCCTTCGCTCAAGTTTTATCCCATTGGGTTTTCTTAGCAAGGTTTTAACGAGGCAGACAATTGCGTAATATGTCATTCAAGGGGGAGTGTTATAAATAATGTATATATGTGAATGACATTACCATTATATCCCTGTAAACTTTACAATATTACGATTGTGCCATTGTCCACTCCTATAAATAGGAGCCTATACTTACCAATTTATTACACCAATTCTTGAATGAAGAATTCTATTCATCTCTTTCTCTTTCTAATCTTGTTATTTGATTTGATAGTTTTACAACATCTTCAACATTTTTCCACTTAATAATGCAATTCATAATCGATGACTACATTAATCGTCCTACGTAATATCCTATTAATAATTGTTTTATTATTAATATGAAAATTAATTTGATTGTTTTCCTTTTATAATCATTAAAATTACGACACGTGATATTACATAAAATGACAACTGTACTCACTCACTTCGGCTTAGATCCTAACTATTCATGAGGTAAACTATTTCTTTGATTATAATCATTACTATATGTCATATGGATAAAAAAATCATCAAATCCCTTTAAAGATGTCACATCAAGCTATCTTGTCACATTTTCAGGGTACTTACTTCGACTCAGGAGTACCTCGACATAAGGGTACCTCGACATAACATCACCCTGGCATAGGGATACCTCGACATAGGGGTATCTAGGCATAGGCCGTATAGCATCACCCCGGTATAGGGGTACCTCGGCAGACGGCATGTAAGAGTCCAGCAAGTTTAGTATCCACAGTTTGGCTTGTGGGTCATGATTAGGTGAATGAATGTTTTGTGAATCCCCTGCTGGGCCTGGATTACGTGTCATGTAAACTTAGTCATGGTCGTAACAACCTTCATTTACAAATTGTTTCATTTTAATATATGACCGAGTCTATTTTTTTGTATTGGGCGATCCTCTCAATAAGTTTTAGCATGAATTTAAAAAAAAAAAAAAACTATTTATTTGCATAAATTCTAGCACATTTATTTACATTCAAATATAATAAACCAAATTTTCATTTTCCAATGTAACACATTTACATAGAATATCACAATTTTGTTATATTCAAATATATCAACCAAATATTTCATTGGCAATGTAACATATTTTACATGTAGCTCCTTTTTGGTGGCAAATAAAATCGAATTTTAATCTAAATCAAAGTTAACAAATTAATTTTAACCATATATTTTATGGGATCCACAATTTTTTAACAATGCATTTCATCAACTTTTATCAAAATCTATTAAGAATCTGATTTAAATCCCTACCAAACAGGGACATAATATATTTATTACAACATTGTTTCTTCTTAATTGATGATAACCAGGTCGGAGATTCTTGTATTGGGTAATCCTCCAAATAATTTTTAGTATAATTTTTCCTAAAAAATGATTTATTTACGCATATTCTAACACATTTATTTGTATTCAAATATATCAATCCAATTTTTTTATTTCCAATTAAGACATTTACATAGAACATCACATTTATTTATATTTTAAATATATTAATCCAAAATTTCAGTTACAAATGTAACACATTTACATAAAATATATTTATTACAACCTTGTTTCTTTTTAATAGATAACCGAGCTTGAAATTCTTTTATTGGGTGATCCTTCAAATAATTTTTAACATAAATTTTCTTTAAAATGATTTATTTGCCCAAATTCAATCACATTTATTTATATTCGAATATATAAATTCATTTTTTTTTTAAATTTCCAATGTAACACATTTACATAGAATATATTTATTGCAACTCTTACTAAATATTTATGTAATAAATATTAAATTTTATACAAAATTTATTTAGAATATAGAAAGTGCATTTTGAAGATTAAAGTGTGTCATATATATTTTGCATATTTGGGTTATATAAATTAATAATATTAAAAATAAAAAAAATCAGTAAATAAATAAAAGTAATGTCAAAATGACGAATGAATTGATCGAAATATGAATTTGTAAATATTAACACAACTTAATTAAATTTACTTAGAAAATTCGTATATTTATTATTATTTTTTTAATTTGATAAGAAAAATCCAAACTGAAATTAATCATTTATGATTAAATTGAATTTATTTAACAAATTATAGATGATCTTTGAGACAATTTTAAAGACAATATGTTTACAATTTGCTTGCTTGTTATCTTGTATTAAATTTCTCGTTGAGATCTTCGATTTGACACCATATTACATATTTTTCGACTTCAAACTAATACAATAATCATAAAAAAATAATAATAATTACAATATAAAAAATTATTTTTAACATTTAAAAAAATGTCTTGATTTCATTAACAGCATAGCACAGATACCAAGGCTATTAATGATACATGTACCATAAAGCTTGCTAAAACATTTAATACAATATTTTTTTGGAAATTTTTTTTAAGAATGTTGATAGAAGAGAAATCAATAGTCTCCCATACGCCAATTCAAGGTCAATGATACCGATTGATCATTTGTCTACTACCCAAAAAGTGGGAAGGAATTGGGCATGTGTCTTTTTAGGTTCGGGTTTCAACCAATATGGGGCACACGTTAGTATTAATCCACAATCTAGTTTCAAAACGAAGATTGATATTCTCAAACTAGACAATTTTACATTCCTTATGGAATCAAGGAGGATGTTACTTGGCTTTATGCCTCCATGACCATGTCCTTGTTCATAAAGAAAAGACGAAGCTGTTAAGTTTTTTTGAAGAACGATGTCAACACAAGGCTCGATATTGCACAAGAAGAAGCAACGATAATTGATTCTAAAGACCCCTCGACATTAATGGGGTGATGACCCAAAGTGCATAGTCAATCTAAACAATACCGTACACCAAGTAACTCAAAGTGGGTTAAAAGAGTGAATTTCTTGATGTCTTTCAAAATTTACACACAAACTTGCAAGATTGATTGTTTTTATCGCCACAGGAGAAAATAAGTTACATGTGGTACTGTGTACTACAGAAACCATGCCTTCATGAATATCTGTTGCAATCACGTAATCCCCTAATTTAAGAGGATAATCGATCTGTTTTTCTTGATTATCCATGAATTTTTTTGATCGATTAGAATTCAATCTTCGATTTAGGGTCTGTCATTCCAAGACGTGCAAATTAGTTTACATAATATATACTTGGCAGAAATATTCTTTTTAAGACCTCACACCACCTCAAAAACCAACACACACAACCGAGCCACATTTCATCAACAAACCTATCTGAAAATTTATATTTGCACTAATAGCATAATTCCTCCAAGAGTCGGAATTTGTTATCTACAAGACATATGTTTGGAAAAGTTAAAGTTTATAGATTAAGCTAAATTGGTGGTGAAAATTTTATTGATAGTGCCTAAGAGACGTGTCGATCAAAAATGGTATTTGATGACCTTAAAATATATTTTAAACATTGTCATAACTTTCACGAGAATAAGGTTAAAAACGAAAAAGTGAAATTTTTAAAAATTATGAGATCTGCAGAGGCTAACACTATTTAGCACAAAGTTTTATCTACTATGTTACGGGCTTGCAAATTTCAAGCAGTGTGGCCTTAGTGTTACCAACTTTCTCACATCGCGGTCTCACATTAAGTCGACATGATCCTCAATCTTACTATGGAAACAAAAACTTGACAAGAAGTAAAAACTAGAGCAAAAGAGATTTAAAAAAGGAAAAATTTATCTTTCCGTTTGGCAAACCTATTTTTAAACATGTTTTTTTTCTACACAATTCTTCAAATCACTTTTTAATCACACATATTTTTTCTTTCTTTTTTTTAACCACATATTTTACCTAGAAAATATAAAAAAAATGTTTTTAAACAAAAAAATTTTAACAAACAGAGGCTATATTATTTCAAGAACACTCTTTACAAGACTTTAGTGGTTGAGACTTGAGATCACTCTCTTGAAGTTTACAAATGAACCTAGCTATCTATTTATTTATAGGCAAGAGCTCAATCAATGAACGGCTATGATTAATTACATCCAACGACCTAGATTGATCACCTAGAGAATTCTAAGAAAATGTCAATAAAATGTAACCAACACATTTATCATGTTGTATTCTAGAATTCTCTGGATATTAAATTGATACAAGTGAATTGGTTTAATACTTATATCCTAAGCTATTTTATTGACAACAACTAGAATGTAATTAATCAACAACACAAAAGTACAAAAAAATTTATATAGAAAACTAAATATATCCTTGTTTTTGAATGGGAAATCTGTTTGGAAGGATTGAACAAGATTCAATGTAGTTAACAAAAGTAACACTAAGATGTTCATTTAGCCCTCATTTGGTTTTTTTTTAAATTTTATTTTTTTTACAGTACTCAATCTTAATCATTAATTAAAAGTCAAGTTTACAATATTTGACTTTTCAATCAAATCTCAATCATCTATTCTTCTAAAAATTACTATTCATTTAAAAAAAACTCTTTTTAAACAATATCATAAACACGCTTAATATCTTTTAAATTATGCGCATGTTGCATTTGATGTTAGCTAGTTACATCGTAGATGGTGCCCTATAGCACTCATTACCCTTGTTCCTCCTTAATTCCATACCATTCGTCTTAGAAGGACAAAAAGGACAAAGGAAAAAAGTTCCACCAACTTAGCATATGATGCATGTGTTTGGACTTTCTTTCATTTCATGTAACACGGAAAAAGATTCACAAATTTAGTCTCGATTTGGGGAAGATTAAAATCAAATTTTTAGTAGATTGTAATAAAGATTGATGAGATATATTGCTGAAATGTTGTGAAATTAATGAATAAATGATTGAGACTAATTGTTAATTTTAACTTAGATTAAAATAGGAAAATTACAAAAAATAATACATTTAAATTTAAAAAAATTTAAATCAGATAATTATAAACTATTTTGTTAAATCAGGTACTAAATTACTAAACCCAACACAAGTCCTAATTCCTAACTAGTCTCTTCTCCTCCCGCTTGTTCTCGAGCCACATGAATCTAATGTCATCCAATTGGAATTGAAATGTTTGGACAAGTTCGGATCAAGAATGTTTTGAGTGAGGATATCGAAGGAAGAGAGCGATGATGCATTTGTGCAGAAACAGATTCAACTGTTGACATTGACGATGCATTTGTAAGACATTATTTACTTGAGGCGTGCTTGGTGTACAAGGGGGCCTGTATCCCTGTATAAGGGGTTTTCCCCTATTTACTTTGTCCCTATTCGGCCTCCATTTTTATTAAAAATCATGTTTAATTACACATTTTATTGAATTCATAATTTTTTTCAAATTTTCAATTACATATATTTCACCAAATTTTTATAATTTTTATCAAAATGGAGGGGGTGGAGGGGCTGAATTTTATTTTTATAACATAGATAGACAAAACAGAGACGGAGTTCTAAATCAAACATCGATGGAAGCCGAGAGGAATCGTTCGACTGTATTTAGGTAGTGTTTGATTGAGAATCCAATTCCATGAAAATGTATTTTCCATCCACATTTGTTATATTCCAATAAAACACACATTTCAATTTCATGAAATTTGAATTCGATCCACTCACAAATTTCACTTTTTTTTGCTTGAATTCCATGAAATTGAATTATTTAAAATATAAAAATTTGAATTCCGAAATTTGAAATTTTACCTTATTTTCCACCTGCTAACAAACGCCACCTCAGATTTATCTCATCAAATAAATAAGAATTTTTAGCGTTCAATGAAAGGCATAAAACAATTTATACAAATTATATCCACAAACTTGCCAAATGAAAAATTTACATGACAAAGCTCGAATGGGTCTCGGACCTCCTTTTGCGTGGAATTAAAAATATAATTCGAAACCCATACAAAAATTTCAATGAAAAGCTCAAATTCCCTCTGAAATTGGTTCTAGGGCAGGTTTCCATGGTCTTAGCCGTTGATTCGGGATCAATTTCACCGACGTATCAATTTCCTCATCGGAACTTTCAGTCACCACAGGCAGAACCTTAGAACTACGTCGTTTTGCTTTATGTTTATCACCGGCAGAGGCCTTAATCACTGCCATCTCCGATTCCGAGACCTTACTATGAGCTTTACGTACAGGAATCAGTATATAAACTTTTCCGGCAGTTAATTCTTCATCGGCTTTCATCGCCGAGAACCGGGAATCCGATCCGGATATTCCAACGGCCGGCGAAACTACGTGACCTGGTTCTTCAAGCATTAGATCTGCAGCTGTTAAAGGGATCTCAACAATCCGAATATTCCCATGGAGATCAATAATTTTGGCTGTTTGCGAAGCGACGGAGCAACAAGAAGTGAAATTCCCCATCAATAAATGCGAAAACTGTAAGTGATTTGATGAATTCCTTTGCCTTTTCTTTCTTGCTTAATTGATTCAAATTTCAAAGTGAAGAGGAGTTGTATCTTGTTTTGTAATGTATAAAATAATGTATAATATCAGAATATCTCTAGTTACCTATATATATACTGTGGGGGAGTCAAAGAAATGAGTGTGTTGACTGTAAACGTGTTGGACCAAAGCCAAAGGAGTGGTGGTATAGGGTAATCCACGCGGATTAATATTTCCTCCATAAAGGTTAGATGATTATTTGGGTTTCGAAATTTCAATTTAAATTGATTTATTTAAATTTTTTAAGTAAAATGTATGGTTAAAAATTGAAAAGAGAAAATGTATGCGGTTAAAAGTAATTTGAAAATTGTGTAATTTAAATTCTCATTTACAGAGTGTTCGACTGCTCATAACAGCCAATTTTTCTTTGTTTTTTAAGTAAGATGTGATGAAAATTGGAAAGAAAAATTGTATGCGATTAAAAAATAATTTGAAATATTATGTTTATAAATTATAATGATTGCGTTAAGAAATAATATTTTAAATGGAACCGAACAAAAATCTAATAAAATTTTGATAATTTGAAACTAATTAGTAAGTATAACATCACAATGAACAATTTGGTTGGTGACAGTTATGGTCTTTTTGTCACAATCAAATAATAGTGTCATTTTTTATTGATAAACTTTTCAACATTCTTTCAGTGGCCACATGTTTTGGCGAATTTTCAATATGTTTTTGTGGTCACAATGTAGTATTTATTATTTGTTTGGCGTGTAGCGTCTGCGTCCCTTTTACACATTTGATGACGTGCCATCATCTTGTCAGAGAGGTGTTCTGTTTCCCGAATCGGGAAACACTATGTATCCCGATTGAAACACATGTTCGCACAAATATATGCATATTTGAGCGAACATATGCCTCAATCAGGATACATAACATTTCCGATTCGAGGAACAGATAGATTCCCATCTTGTAATATGCTTAGGCTGACTAGGATCTAGGATAAGTATTGAGAACGAGCATCTCCAATATGTTATATAAAAAGGTGTAACCCACATCTTAAAGGTTCCAATCGATTCTGTCATGAGTCATTGGTTGAGGGAGTTAATCGCAAATTATGCTTCCCAAAGTAAAGTCAGGGTGGATGACTTGATGGTAAGCCTAAAGTTTTGATAATCCCCGTTGACGACAAGACACAAATTCAATATTTCAGTATTCTAACTCTGCACACCATTGCGCTGAGCCTTACTAGCCCTCCCCTTTGTCATTAAGAGATGTGCCCTAGGAGCATCTCTAATATGTTATGTGGATCGCTAGATTGTTGTCTAAGCGATAGAAAATGTAAACTTTCAACTTGTGTGAAATTAATGTCTATTGAGTAGACAATCATAAAAATAGTCTTCAATATTTTTCCATTTAATAATGCTACACGTAATCGATGATTATAACAATCGTCCTACGTGACATCCTATTTATAATTGTTTTATTATTAAAATGAAAATTAATTTGATTGTTTTCTTTTTTTAATCATTAAAATTACAACACGTGATGTTACATAAAATAACAACTGTACTCACTCATTATGAATAACATTTTCAAGAGTGCAAGATATTATCAATTATAAAGTGAAAAATACCTCTTTTGTAGAAATAGACATGGCTTTGGAGAAATTGATTGTTCTGCGTGACTGGAAAATTAACACCACATCTACAAACTCGCAAAATGAAAGAGACATTATTTTAAATTCTCAACTCGAATTCTCATAATATTTTACAAAAAGTGAACGCTAGCCTCCGGCAAAATTCATAGTAGTTGTGGCAGAAGATAACAGACCAAAGCACAGTTAAAAGACTGAATTTTCTTCTTTCCTTCTCTTTTTCTTTTCTTTGTCAAGAGAGGGGATGGATGTAACTATGGAACATTTTTCCAAGGGATCACCCTACTTTATATATTGGGACACCCATTTAAAGCCATCACCATACCCCATTTTGCGTACAATGCTACACATGAATACCTCCAAAGGGCGCACGTTAGAATCTGCTAGATTCACCTTCCCCTTGCCAGTGGTTATGCCAGTCAGGCCAAGGTGGTACCGCAACTCATCTTCTGAGGCAGCATATGGTATGTCGATCTTGTTTCCCAAAATGAGAAAGGGCACATTGGCAAGAGCCTCATCAGAAAGGAGTGCGTCTAATTCCTTCTTTGATTCTGCAAAACGGTCCTTATCATAGGCATCCACCAGATAGACTACAGCATCAACCTATATACACAGACAGGCAATATGTTAGTACCAGACAAGAAGCATAAATTACATGGTATCATATTTAACGACACAAAATGATATTATGAGATTGAACAAAACTAGCATGTTTCCCCAATATCAACAGCACCCTGGGGTATACCACTTGATCTTTTAAATGCTGAGAAGAATAAAATCACGGGTTATACTTGGAGGCACACCTTAGAAAAATTATTACAACTTGCCATGATGTATCTATTAAAAGTGCTCACGTCTATACTGTATCAATCTTTTATAAGTAACATTTTCAGGCTCAACTATATTACACATTTTATCCTCGTATGGAGATCAAATGATTTGGAGAGGGGATAAAGGTTAAAGAATTGCCAAACTTGTCAAATGCTAAAGTTTCATGTTTCTAGACAATTTTGAAAATTCATAACAATTAAGAACATCAGCATTTCCCTACATGATTTTGACTGCAAAGAACTAACGAGGCTATTCATAATCAACTAAACAAACTATTGTGCCAAAAGATTCTGAACTTGTTTGTATCTCCCAAATGGGTTGTATATCCATCGTGGTTTCACCATCTCATCGCCATTCCCACAACGAACAATCAAAGAATTCTTGAGGTCAACTAAACAAAGAAAAGATTAAGCCCCTTGTTTGATAGAGATTAAAATTAGATTTTTAGTAGATTTTGATAAAAGTTAATAAAATGTGTAGTTGAAAAGTTGTGGGCCCTACAAAATATGTGGTTAAAATTAATAATTTGACTTTCACTTAGATTTTAATCAGATTATGGTATCAAACAAGGGCTAAGTGGAAAAAGGAATAGAAGTACAGACTTGATCATAGTAGCTCAATCAAATCTGCATCCAGTCATAGTTCTAACTAACATGTTGGCCATAGAGAGATCATTAAGTAGAATTGGCTATAGTTTAAGTGCCTTGTCCGAAAGTGAGAATCGATATAGCAATAACAATTGATATTGGATCACTCTGACCAAGATTCCCATTTTGGACAACTCAATTGGGCCCAAAGTAATTTTTAATCTCATCATTCTTTAAAATATATTATAATATATACGCATGAATTATCAAGTATTTATTATAAATTATAATATAGTGCCATGAACTGACAATTTGAAATTATCAAGTATACGCATGCATGCAATTTTTTCCTCCCTATACAAACGAAGGCAAACAATACATTCCACGACAGTCATAACCCTGCAAACACATGCACCACAGAAGTCCCCTAACACTTGGTTACAATGTGTTTGGTAACTTGCTTGTTTAGTGTAGACTTTTTGCCAAATTCCAAAATGAGAATCTACTAACCTACATGGTTAGAAGCCTCACATCTGAAGTAGAAATACAAACTTTAGAGGTTTTAGTAAAAGGCTACATGAAACAAAATAAGGATATAAATAACACAAGCATTCAAATAATATCATGGATAACAATTTTAAAAAAAAAATGATAAAATAGGACGTTATGCAAGAATACAAAAATGTAAAGCCAAACATATAGAAAAACTTAACCAAGAAAAAAATATATATGCTAGAGTACTTAATCATAGGAAAAGGACAATTTTCAGAAACTCCCTTGTATTCTTAAATGGAATTCAGTTGTTCCCAAGTGATTTCTTACAGTAATTTATATGGTTCATATATTTGTAAACTAAGAATAGCAAATTTAGTAAAACTATTTTTGTTATGAACAATTTCCCTCACCTTCTTCTACCCATATCAACAACCCCCTCAGCCCACCACCCCACACCCCAAAACAAACCGCAAATAGACTTCATCCATACATACATTTGTGCATTATTTTCACTCGTGTCATTTCTAATTCTATCTCATTTCATTCAGTATCTTGAGGGGTGTGGAGAATTGCATCTCATTTCGTGAGATTCATTTTCTCATTTTCTTTTTATTTTATTTGGTCTTTTGTTTTTACCTAGGGTTTTCTCTCCTCCCTTTCCATATGATCTGGAGTGGTTGTTGTGTTTAGTTTAGGAGTAAGTAGTAACCATAGTACTGTGCGTTTTAAGTTTGGTGATCAATAGGTCCGCCTTCATATTGGTTCCTGGATTCTGTTTCCCCCTGCCTTTGAAGACCGGCTAGCTGGTGGGCAGTCTCGTTTGCTCATGCCTCATGTTCCACCTGATTGTAAACTGTGGAGGACTTTCGTCTCCTCAAGTCCAAAAAAATTATTTCAAGGTTCGAGGGGATTAGCATTAAGTGGGGAGCTTAGTTGTATGGAGGGATTGGTTGGTGGAAGGTTGTTTAGCTAGACGGATAGGGGTCTTTGTGGGCGGCGTGAGGTGATGAGAAAGTGGTTGGAGTAGAGACTCTTTTTTCCCTTTTAGTTTTTTTATAAATGTATTTTAGAAACTAGACAGTTTTTCTGATAGAAGCTTTAAACAAACTATGCTCAAATGGGTAAAAGAGTGCAAAAAAGTCATTGAAAGTCCAAATATATATCAAGAAGCATAATACTTTGAGTGATTTGCATAACAGAAATCATAAGAAATGTAAATGGAGGCCATGTAGATTCACATGATGCGATAGTGACACTAACCACATTTTATTTTCTTTCACAAGAAACCAGCTCGAAAAGCCCACTAAATTATGTCATGCACTCGAAGCTTTCCAACTAAAAAGTTACTGAAAACAAAATGGCGAAAACCAAGCCATGCAGAGATCAATCCAGTTGTGCACAGTTCAGAAAGATCCAATGGACGGCTTAATTTCAGCTGTCTTCCCCGTCAGACAATAAAAAATTTCACAGCAAATCGAGAATTCCACAAAAACTATCTAAATCCCATTTAACCAAAACGTAGAGAGTATGACAAACTTGGATTCCATTCGGAAAACAATTAGAAAAGGATACATAAGTATCTTATATCTACATTAATAATTTGGGCATTCTGCATACCTTGGCATAGTAATCCTTCCAGACTCTACGGGCGATCTGATGACCTCCCAAATCAAAGGCCTTGAACTTAATTTTCCCAATACTCAGCTCTTCAGATGTCGGATATTGCGTTGGCTGATGCTGCACTAATCTCTACAAATAAAGCATGAAAACCAATCCAATTAAACCCTCAAAATCCATGACAAAAAATTATGTTATACATCAATTTCATCATTTCCCATAATACTGAAAAAAATAGATAATAATTATTACCTCGTCCTTGAGCATGTGAAGGAGGGTAGTTTTACCGGCATTATCGAGGCCAAGAAACAAGATCTTGGCCTCTTTTTGCCACAAGCCGAGTGAGGCCAAGACGTCGTAAAACCAGTCCAAGAGAAACATTTGTATGGGATTTCTGGACGGGAATTTGAGTGCAATTCCGACAGATCTGAACTGGGATTTATGAGGAGAAAGGAAATGTAGGAATGGGAGGTCGAATTGACGGTGATTCAGCGATGGCGGTGAAAAATGAATAACTAATCCTGAATCTATTATTCTATTTGCCTATACGAATAAGGGCCTTTTTATTTATTTATTTTTTAGGAATACATTTTTAAGTGACATTGTAACATGATTCAAATATATTAAGTAATATAAATAACTCTCTCATCACTTACATTTTTATTACTCAACGTAATTACGTTATATCACTTAAAAATGTTAATTAAAAATGTCATTCCCTCAAACGTGTCTCTACGAATTGGCTTTAGCAATGGCAATGGACTGATTTGGCTCGGGGAGGATTGTCCTGGCCAAAACTCGAAATTTCTTATCTCGGCCCGTCCCGTGATCCGAGTAGTCATGGGGAGAGGCCGAGGGGGACCGTCTCGCCATTGACCCGATTTTTTTTCTCTTTTTCTTTTGTAAAGTTGGTAATGAAACTTTAGACGTCGAACTAGTTAGAGTTTTTTAAGTTTGAATTTAAAGATAATATTTATATACTAGTTCATCCACCCGTGCGATGCACGGATTTATTATTTTACTTTAGATAAATTCTACCAAAGAAGATAAACACTTAGGTAAATTTTATATACATTATATGCAAATAGTATTACATGATTGTCTAATTTAAATTTTGAAATACTTTTTTGAAGACAACATTTGCAGTTGAATTGGATGATACTCCATCTCGATCGCAAGTCAATATCTTCAACCCTGAACGGTTTGTAACTCTAGAAACTGCAACATAAAGTTGACCATGACTGAACACAGGCTTTCTCAAATACAGTCCAACATGCGAAAGTGATTGACCTTGACTCTTGTTAATAGTCATGGCGTAAGACACAATCAATGGATATTGCCCTCTTTGAAACCTAAAAGGTAGTCTTGGATTTGATGGAGTTAAAGTCATTCTTGGAATGAACACTTTGTGTCCTGCATTACTTCCTGTAATGACCTTTGCTTCTAAAACACGATGACCAAGTTTTGTTATGACCAGTCTAGTTCCATTGCACAACCCTGCAGAATGATCAATATTTCTTAACAACATAACAGGAGTGCCAACTTTCAACTTTAACTTGTGATTAGGTACTCCCAAACATCTTATACTATTCAAGAATTCTGGAGTGTGTAGATCGTCCAATAGATCAATATTCGAATATGATTTAGAAGCTGCATCAGAGCTTAGATATGTATATACATCCGTTTCATTGAGAGAAACCATGTATTCATTGACTGTTTCAACAACATCCAACGTTGGGGCTAAAATGGCTCTTTCTTGCAAGTATGATGAGTCGTTGGCTCTTTCTGAGAAATTTGGATACGTACTCTCTACTATTGAGCGAACAAAATCTTCTGTCCCTTTTATCAATAAATCATCAGGTATTTCAATGAAGGCATGCCCATCATTTGGGCCACCAATTGTACCATCTCCAATATTTGAAATCCAATCTAAGAATGATTTTAACTCTTGAAGATGAATTTCTGAGTTTGTCCTTTGTAACCTCATGTTCTTTGTCAATTTCAAAACTTTACAATGTTGCCATAAGTATGATGAGTTAATAGTTGCAAGTACGATATCTTACCTGCTACCCTTTGGAATGACAGGTAATATCTGCCTGAAATCTCCTCCAAAAACAACAGTTTTACCTCCGAATGGTTGTGTGAAGCTGAGTGGATTGATAAATCTCAAAATATCCCTCATAGTTTTAGCTAAAGCTTCAAAACAATACATATTCATCATAGGAGCTTCATCCCAAATGATAAGATCAGTTTTGACGATTAGCTCTGCTAGTGGACTACCTTGTTTAATGTTACAGGTTGAATCTTCGGTGGGAGTTAAAGGAATACAAAATATGGAATGCGTAGTTCTCCCGCCCGGTAACAGAAGTGATGCTATACCACTTGATGCAACTGTTAGTACAATCTGTCCCCTCGTTCGTATTGCTGCAGATAGGGTTTTCCACACAAATGTCTTTCCTGTACCTCCTGGCCCATATAGAAAGAACACTCCACCATCGCCCTTATCAACGGCGTGGATTATTGTTTCATAGACATTCCGATGCTCATCTGTTAGATTCGATACAAATCTATTGTGTTCTTCTGCCAACATATCTCTATCGTAGCGCAGTTCATCTTGGATAAGTCTGTTTTGCCTAACTGAAAAATCAACAACCAACGAAAAAGGCATAGTTGGAAAATCTCGTAAACTTTTTCCAGTACTCCGCAATATTGATTCAATCTCTGCTAGAGTATAATCATTTAATTCATCATCACTGAGTTCCAATTCTGCGTGTTAAGACATATAAATCAATACAATTAGAATTTCAATAATTTATTATAATCATCATCATCATATTAATATTAATATTAATATTAATATTAGTACTTATTATTACTATTTATTATTACTTAACAATGGAAATGAAGGAAGATCGTAATACCGTTGTGCTTCAAAATCTTGCGCTGCCTATAGAGAATATCATCTGATAAGTACCGCCAACACTCTTCCCATACAAATTCAGGCCTTGAAAGAGAACCCGAATATAACAACGTTGCAAATAGAATTCTTAAACAGTGTGCAGATCCCCAGTGACTTGCTTCAACTATCCCATCAACTTATTCTTTGTCATCATCCAATAAACCAAGGGCGTAGCAAGCATCTCTAAAAGAATTATATTGAACATCGTTTATGCGTCTTATCTCTTCATAATTTCTTGGTCCTCGGACTATATTAAGCAAAATTCTCAAATAATATTGTTCACCGGACCCAGGGGGTACATAAAACATACGTCCAATTGAGAATCCACGCTTCCGCGGATGCCACTCCCTTAAAGACTGCTTTCATACAAATTTAGTTGGGAACTCTGCATATGTTAAAGACCTTGCTTCAGGGTATTTATGGTTAGCTTCCATCCAAGCTGAAAACATACAGTAGGTCTACTCATGATATCATCTATTGCATCGGAGTCTGAGAATATAATGTTTTGCTCATTAGGTAGATGAAAAGGCAATCTTTCAACTGCTGGATCTCTGTAATGAATATCAAATCCAAAAATTCTCCAAGCAGCCTCACATGGTGAGATGTAACGGCAATCGTAGTACATGTTTATTTCATCAACCTGACTGCGCACATCATTATCTTCAGCACTGCGATAAAAAGTTGCAGTAACTCGATCGTGACCTTTGTTCACATATTTGAAGAGATACTTTATGGACCTGGACTGGTTGCACCATTCGACATTTATATGAGCACCATATTTCAGAAGCAATAATCTATTATGTGGCACTACATATCTATTATCCAACTCAATCCCATTTCTAGTGATTGTTCTACCGTTGTCCCTCCTACGATAAACTGGATATCCATCTTCATCAACAATAGTGCAATCTGTGTATCGCTTTGGAAAATGTTTAGAGCATTTTCCGTCCAACATACATGGAGAATTTTTTCTCAAACTTCCACAGGGCCCATGCATCATCAAATTTTTCACTGAATGATAGTAGTTAGGATCCATATTCTCATCAAGGATTTCAGCTGAAATGATCTTATCAATATCTTCACCGGATGGATATTTGTCTTCTTGGAATAGGAAAAGCAAGATGTGTGCATGAGGCAAACCACGTTTCTGGAACTCGATTGTGTATATAACTGTCAGATAGTGTGAAAATTATTCATATTCAATCATATAAATTATTTTATTTAATATAAACAGTAAAAAAAATACAAAAAAAAGGTATAAATAAAATTACCTGCTTTAACCCTTCCAAAAATATTGTTTACTCTCAGATCTTTTATTAAATGGTCCAACTTGACCTTGAATATTCTACAAAGTATGTTCGGTCGATCCTCTAGTTTCAAATGTCTATGTTCAACAAAACGCACAATCTCTGGCCACTTAGGATTGCATGTAAATGTAATAAATAAGTCTGGATAACCCGCCCACTTACAAATTCCCATTGCATCCTGATAATTCTGGACCATATATCGAGCTCCACCAGTGAAAGATGAGGGCAAGATCACACGCTTTCCTTGAGAAGACGGATTCGTTTCCCCTCTTAAAATAGCTTCTGTTAATCCTCTATACATATCGGATCTCAAATCCTTCTGATGAGCACGTATATATGATAAACGCGAAGATTCAACCATTGTGTATGCATCAACTAAGAATTGCTGGAACAACCTTCTTGCCAGTAAAATTTTGGAAGGCTCATATTCCCTTTCTTGCAATCTATAAGAAAAGAACTCTCTCATTGTTACATTTTTCCGTCTATTTGAAGGCATTGTATTTGAGTATTTCAATGGGACATCCTCTCGAAATCCATCCTCACCATATGGGAAAAGCAACGGATACTGAAGACCAAGATATGAAGCATTCAATTCATTTATTTGCTTTAGTTGCCCATTCTTTGTTTCAACTATTATATCTCTATCAGCTGGAGATGTTTCGAAGTCTCCAACTATCAATGCTGCAACTTCTGATACAGATGGAAGATTATACCTTCTACCATCTTGTTTTCTCCTTCCAATGAGCCTCAACTTTAGATCTGACCACACATTTTCACGAATGGTGTCCCTTATCATTCAAAATGATTTTACTAACACACTGTGCTCATCAAGCATTGACTTCAAATCATAAACAATCTCGGCATGAAGCTTGTTGATGTCAACATTATTGCTGGGATATAAAAAAAGAAAAAACAGTTAGTACATACTTAAAAATATAATAAAATACTATGCTGAATAAATGAATATCTAATACTCACCAAACTGCTTGAATTCTATTTGATACTTCATTGTTGGTGTCGTAAATATAAAGCTGGGCAAACTTAGGTGGGCAACCTTCAGGAGGCAGTAAACTTCCAATCCTGTGATAATTTTGACCATGGATCCGAAATGTAGGAGGTATGTTTCCTTTGTTTATAGTTGAATCAATTTTTCCACCCATGGATGTGAAAGAAAACATTGTATTATATAGGCGAATGTTCTCAAGAAAATGCTTGCTTTTCTGGTTTGCACCATGTAGTAAATCATTCAGGACTTGTGGAGGACTACGCATCTTCGGTAGCTCTACTTTTCCTTGCATACAGAACAAAGAGAACTTTGGCTTCGATGTATTATAATGCTTGGCAGTTCTCTCATCATACCAAAATGTAGCTCCACAATATTCACAACTATAGATTGGATCCCCAATATCGCAATAATCTGCATAAGTTTACACGTATTTCTGTAAGATTTTGTGTCCAAATATGTTGAAAAATTCCTATTAGTTTTAAAGTTTACACTTTATGAAGCAGCGATGTTATGGAAAATAATATAGATGATTATTTGTGTTCATCTTGCATCATATTGGAGAGAATTAATTAATTGTTGTGTTAATTTCCTTATACCCTGTTGTTATTAAATGTTTTTTATATTACTATAGAATCACCACTACTAATTTTTTAAATGATATGATTTAGCAAATTAGCTATCTTAGGACAGAGTTATTTGATGAAAAGTAACTTTTTTCCTTACACTACGATTCACGACTTTAATTAAATTATCAAATCTACTTAAATTTCTTCTTCGAAAAATATTAATCGAGAGTAAATAGTATTTCCGAACTCGTAATACAAATATTTAGTTTTATGCTCGATATATTTTTGTTGAAACAAAAATGAATTGTAAAATATAGTTTCTCTACAAATGTAGTTAATATGTCACCAAAAATCAATATAGAAAATGGAAAATTACCCTAAACTAATTAAATATATATAAAAAATAATTACACATGAGAATTTGTTATTTATGAGTAATATAGCTTATCAATATTAGAAATTAATTATACTACAATATTTACAATATCAAATATAAGGTATCACAATAAAAGTCATTCAAGTAAAAGTCATGTTGCGACATCTCGATTGTCAACTCTCTTTAAAAGTCAACACATTTTATTGTTCAAAACTGCATGTATAATTTTTTTGAACGGTTTAAAAAAATAGACAAATTGTTGATACATAAATAATTTATATATCAATTTGGTGCATTGATTCATTTGTAGAAGATTTAGGAGTTGAGGATAAATTACGTTTCCAAATTTTATTCATAAAATAAATTAGACAAAAAAAATTTTAAAAAAAAATATCCTTTTTTTTTTTTGTATACAGGATTGGATCAATAAAAATATCCTTACATTTACATAAATGTTTAGATATTGTTTATAAACGGTTTACCAGCACATTCTAATTTTGCACACTATTGTTGACTTCGTTCTTCAATACAATTGCATTTATAAATCTATTTATAGTGTGTTCCCCAACATAATCATAATTGTTTATAAATCAATATATAAATAACACAATTTTTCAAATCGCTTTTTAACAATACAAATTTTCTTTTTCCACTTTTCAATCACACATATTACTTTTTAAACAGTAAAAAAACCATAAAAAACTGATACAGTGTTACCGAAAAGAGCATTATCTACTATTTGTAGCTAACACATGGGGGTTGAAAATTGTGAATGAAAATTTTGTATAGTTAAAAAGTTATTTGAAAAGTTGTATTATTCATAAATTGGTTCTTAAATTGTAATATCGTGAAAATTGTGTTAAAAAAAATACTAAGGCCTGTTATTTTAAATTTAATTGGAAAATAAATGAAAGGTTTTGTGTCAAATCAAAAAATTGAAATTATTTGTTGATTTATAGGGCTTGTGTTTTCTAGCTAAGATGAAGGGTTAAAAATTGGAGTGAAAAAATATGAATGGTTAAAAAGTGATATGGAAAATTGTATAATTTAAATTTGGGTAATGATGAAAATTTAATTTCCAACCGAACAGGCCCTAATTTATCATCACATGAAAAATAATAATAATAAAAATAAAACAGGTGTCCATCATCGAAGATGGTCTTGCTAGTTTACAGTGTTTATTTTGTTCTACACAAAAGCATCTGTTTGTTAAAAAATTTTTGTTTAAAAACATTTTTTTTGTGTTTTCTAGGTAAAATTTGTGGTTCAAAATTGGAGAGAGAAAATGTGTGTGGTTAAAAAGTGATTTAGTGAATTGTGTAGGAAAAAACATGTTTAAAAACATATTTGCCAAACACATTCAAAAATATCTATCTTTATTTGTCACTTCTCCCAACAAACAAAAGAGGCGGTTCACATGGCCATAATTGAATTTCACACAGACCGAAGCTCATTCTGAGATATCTATCCTTACTTGTCACTTCTCTCAACAGACAAAAGAGAGCGGTTCACATGGAAGTATTCCATTTCACACACACCGAAGCTCCTTCTCAGAATTGCTTCTCCATGGTTGTAGATCCAGTCTCGTTTCTGACCGATCATCTCTAAATGATCTTTCTATGTTCGGATCATAGAAAGAAACCATGGGTTGTGATTTTCAACCCTATTTTCTGCACAGGCGTCGATGTGGTAGAAACAGTCAAGGTTTGTAAATTTTTTTGCGGTGCGAAGTTGTTTTGACGTCAATTTCTTTAGATCGAACATACACAAACGTGAAAATCACTCTCGATTAGGTTTATTTAACGGTTTTTTCATGTTGATTTGCAAGATCTACAACGTCTTGCCATAACTCTTTAAGAACGGTCGGAGCTGGAACACGAGGCTTGTCGAGATATGTAGGAACGATGGCGAGTTTCATCTGCTTTATTCCACAGTTGGTTTGTTCTTGGTTTTGGCGTTTGAAATTGTTTACACACAATTTTTTTTAGATCGAACATACATAAACTTGAAAATTATTTTTGTATAGTTTTTTTTACATTTTTTTTGATGTGTAGTTCGAAGATCTGCAATGTCTTCGCAGAACTCATTAAGAACGGCCGGAGCTTGGGAACACCGGGTTTGTCGAGAAGCGTATGTGCGACGGTGTGTTCCTTCTGCCCTATGCTACTATTTTTAATTTTTAATTATTTTTTTAGGTTCTGCAAAAATAATTAGTTACCAACGTTCAGATTTTTGATTCTAAAGATTCGGACTTATTTCTTTTCTACTCTAGCCTACCGGTTGATTTAAAATGTAATGACTAAATTCGTAAAGTCTAATAATTTTTTTGTTTTTTGTTTTTTCATTTTTCACTTTCCCCTGCAGGATCCAAAAAAAATTCAGATCCAGTAACACGGTAGATTATGAGGTAAACGACATAATTGTATTCTATTTTATGTACAAAAAAAAAAAATTATTTTCTCGATTATACCTTGCAAGATCTGCAATTTTAGCAAAGCATCTTAAATTTTTAGTGATGTGAACAGTACACAATTTGCAAATTATGGTGTGAGTTTGCCATGCATGTACAAAAATCTTACATATCTTCTATCATATGTTGTTAAAGATATCGTCCAGTTTATTTCAAAGCTATCAAAAATTACCTCTATTGGAATGGACATTAGATTCCTCCTCTTCTCCTGCGATAAAAACTTAATATTTTAGCTCATTGTTCCCATTTCTGGAAATCATGACACTTTGATAATTAATAATAAATATTTTTTCCCAAATAAATTAATTTACACGTAATTACCTATATTTGAAATAACGTGAGATGCAATATCCCCTCCTACATTGAGAACACAAACATTAAAAAATTGAAGAATGTTTATAATGACTGCTAAATATTTATTTAAATTAAAACAACATAACTTACCTTTGTTTGAATCTGAATTATCATTATCATTATCATTTGTTGAAACAAATGGATCTGACTGCTCTAGGATGGGCTTTGATGTCAACTGGGTAGGTCTTTGAATTACACCACTATGTAATGTACACTTTCCAGAAGACAAAGTACACAAACTTCCACGTGTCTTTGTCAGCGCTACAAATTTACATGCGTAGGTGTTCAAATAAATGTACATGTCAAAAGACTGAAGTATGGCATATTGGATTAATTGTCCTAAATAAATTATAATTACATTAATTTTAAAAATAAAATGTGAAGAGTGGAATATGTAATCATACCACTTGTAATATTGCTCAATGATCTTGTTGAGGAAATTGGAGAAAGACAATTAGTTGAAATGTTTTCTGCATGTGAAATAAGACAATTTGAAAAAATTATTAGCCATGCAAGTTTGACAATATCTAAGAGGCCAAACTTTAAAAAGAACCAAAAGTAAATATATATATATATATATTAAATATGCTTTGTTAGAACACACTTAAAAATGAATTATTTTTAAGTGATATCCATTTAGAAAACCTTTTTTTGCTATAGTATGATTCTTTCAATGTTTGAAAATTGATATATAATTCAATGTATACTATACAATAATGGAACAATAATTTTTGGGGTAGACATTCTCACCATCCCTTTGATTAACTGTAAGATTCTCTTCTGTAAAAGAAACTGAATTTGTGTTTGTTGAAGCTCCTTGAGAAACACCATTATGTATTTTGTACTTTCCAGGTGATAAAACCTGCAATATTTTATTTACACTCCCAGCTCTATAATGCCCTGTTGTAGTGGAAACTGATAACATAATTTTCAAGTTTATTTTGAATGCCTTTATTTTGTTTTGAAAGGAAAAAACTACTGCTACAAATCGCTATCAATCAAATACTAACATTTACAAAATAAAATCTTACCATTTGTAATGGTGCTTAATGGAGTTCTTGAGCAATGAGTTATATTTTTTGTAGTATCTTGGTGTTGTCTGGTCTATTCTGTGCAATATGAAACTTGTCAAAACAAAAATAATGAATTGCTAACTAATAGTAGAATGAATATGCAAGCTGATGCAACTAAAAACTATTTGATCTCTAAATGTCTTAAATTCCCAGACAATCCTAAATTAATGCTACATATTTGAATATTTGATGAGAATCTTACACATAATTATCCCAAATGTTTTGGAAATAAAAATATTGAAGAAGCTCATACAGTGTGTTGAAGTGATACAATAATAATATCAGCATTTAATTTTTATTTAACTTGTAAATCATTTACAGAAGCATATATTTCTTTTTTACATCATAAAGTGTCTGTTTTAACGCATATACAACATAGTTTGGTTGAATGAATGAAAAAAATATATCCCTGAGAAGATAGCTGGAATTTTTTGGGTCATTTAAAATTCATTTTAATAAAATTCTTGTACACAGATTGTTTTGACAAAAACAAACGCAATCAGAACATGAAACCTAACAACTTTTAAAGTTGCTTAGTGGGGTTGTTATTATTAATCTGTTTAAACTATGCAGACAAAACAATCACAGAAGCATTTAAGTTTGTCTGCAGAGTATAGAATAGCCACAAATGCATTTATTACTTCTTCAAAGCATTTAAGATGAATGAGCACATGCATAATAGAGTTAGGTCAAAATAATAAACACATGTCTGTGTCTAACCTCCAGTATCAGGCTGAAGTAGTCTCTGACGTTTCAATGAGGTTCCATTCATCTCGGCCAATATTTATTTCTTGTCGTGGGTTTCAAGCTCTGTCTCTAATATTGTTTTTGAACTTCATTTCTTCTGGAAAAAATCTTATAAAATGAATCAGATGCCATTTTCACTTTCTCCAAGCTTGAGAGCAGAACAAAATAGAAACAAAGTTAGATCTACTAATTTATGATATAATGGACAATCACACGTTATTATGTATGTGAATATAGCTTTCTGTCAAGCTGGTTAATTTGATTTTATTTACTGCAGGGTGTCTCCATACATCCATTAATGAATTGATGTAAGTTTTGAAGTAAAGCCATCCTTGAGTACTGTGAGCTGTCTACAAAGATGCAGTGATGTGACATGTTGCTGTGCTGAAGTACATAATATACATTGCTGAAAGTGTGTTCTAAATTAATTAATTAATTTTATTTGATTGTATATGAATGGAAATATAAATATATAAATATATTACTTTTATATAATAATTTTTTAAATGTAAATATAATATAGAACACAATAATTCTTTTACTAATTTTATTTTTAAAATATTATTATTTCAGGTATGCATATTTTTTTTTAATTATTAATTTTTTTAAAATCTGAATAATGCATTTGTTATACATGTTTTTGTTTAATGATAATATAGTTTACTGAAATATATATTATTCCTTGATTAAATAAAATCAGTATTGTATCAAATTTGATTTAATTTAATAAATGTTTTTATAGTATTTAAAATACTTTATTTTATTTTATGTAAATTTAATTATTCTGAATAATTTTAAAATATGTAATAGTTTTTTTTATGAAACATTAGTTGTATAATATTATAATTTAATTTCTGAATAATATGTTATTACATGTCTCATTGGTTGTATAATATTATAATTTAATTTCTGAAACAGATTTGATTTATACTTAATATTTATGTCAATCGAGGTATTGTTAAGAAGAATTGAAGACATCCACGGCCGAGTGTTGAGATGATACAACATCCCATAAGGTATTTCTTTTGTATAGAGTCAAGTGTGTGGCATATTTTTGTTTCATAACCGCAACACTAATTTTTAGTCACACAGTTCATATTTTTCTACATTTTCAAAACAGCTATGTCTTCTCTTCATTTTATTATATAGAACCAAGTTTCTGGAAAATCTTGTCTAGTCACATACTCCATATTTTTCTACATCTTCAAAACAGCAGTCTTCTCTTCATTTTACTGATATAGATATTCATACTTTTTGATTAGCAATAATAATATTTATCTTTTATGTGCTATGTTATGTGATTTGATTAATTATTTCATAACTATTATGAGTGATGTGATTCTGATTGTTAATTATTTATTTCTCCGTATTTTTAATAATTTGTTGATTAAGGAAGAAATATTTATTCTTCACGCTTTCATTAATTGTAATAACTATTCATCCCACTTGAATCTTTTATTTGTTCCATATTTCATTGTGAAATTTGATTTAGTTGTATAATATTATAATTTAATTTCTGAATAATATGTTATTACATGTCTCATTGGTTGTATAATATTATAATTTAATTTCTGAAACAAATTTGATTTATACTTAATATTTATGTCAATCGAGGTATTGTTAAGAAGAATTGAAGACATTCACAGGAATGACAATAGGTCGGGTTCGGGGCGGGTCAGGGCCGACCCGCCCCGAACTTGAAATGGGCATACCCCGCCCTGCCCCGCCCCGCGACAGTTCGCGGGGCGGGGCGGGGCAACATCCCGTCCCGCCAAATGACCCGAATTTTTTTTTTTTAATAAAATTTTAGGTGAAAAACTTAGGAGTCGAAGTAGTTAGAGTTTTTAAGTTTGAACTTTAAACATAATATATATATATATATATATATATATATATATATATATATATATATATATATATTTGAAGGGAAAAAAAATCAATAAACAACATAATGGTATATTGATTATGTATTCTCATACATTTAAATCCCACCAAGGTTCAATTCTTCTAGACATCATTAAATTTATTTTTAATTTCTCATTATATATATTATAAAAATAAATAAATTCTCGGGTCCGCCCCGAAATGCTGTTCGAGGCGGAAAACCTGCCCCACGGACCCGACGGGGCGGGTCGTTTCGGGTTGTTCGGATTTTTTTGCCATCCCTAGACATCCAGGGCCGAGTCCTGAGATGAAACAACATCCCATAAGGTATTTCTTTTGTATACAGTCAAGTCTGTGGCATATTTTTGTTTCATAACCGCAACACTCATTTTTAGTCACACAGTCTATAATTTTTCTATATCTTCAAAACAACTATGCGTTCTCTTCATTTTATTATATAGAATCAAGTTTCTGGCATATTTTTTCTAGTCACATACTCCATATTTTTCTACATCTTCAAAACAGCAGTCTTCTCTTCATTTTACTGATATAGATATTCATACTTTTTTATTAGCAATAATAATATTTATCTTTTATGTGCTATGTTATGTGATTTGATTAATTATTTCATAACTATTATGAGTGACGTGATTCTGATTGTTAATTATTTATTTCTCCTTATTTTTAATAATTTGTTGATTAAGGAAGAAATATTAATTCTTCACGCTTTCATTAACTGTAATAACTATTCATCCCACTTGAATCTCTTATTTGTTCCATATTTCATTGTGAAATTTGATTTAGTTGTATAATATTATAATTTAATTTCTGAATAATATGTTATTACATGTCTCATTGGTTGTATAATATTATAATTTAATTTCTGAAACAAATTTGATTTATACTTAATATTTATGTCAATCAAGGTATTGTTAAGAAGAATTGAAGACATCCACAGGAATGGCAATAGGTCGGGTTCGGGGCGGGTCAGGGCCGACCCGCCCCGAACTTGAAATGGGCATACCCCGCCCGACCCGCGACAGTTCGCGGGGCGGGGCAACATCCCGCCCCGCCAAATGACCCGATTTTTTTTTTTTTTTTAAAGAAAATTTTAGGTGAAAAACTTAGGAGTCGAAGTAGTTAGAGTTTTTAAGTTTGAACTTTAAACATAATATATATATATTTGAAGGGAAAAAAAATTAATAAACAACATAATGGTATATTGATTATGTATTCTCATACCTTTAAATCCCACCAAGGTTCAATTCTTCTAGACATCATTAAATTTATTTTTAATTTCTCATTATATATATTATAAAAATAAATAAACTCTCGGGTCCGCCCCGAAATGCTGTTCGGGGCGGAAAACCCGCCCCACGGACCCGACGAGGCGAGTAATTTTCGGGGCGGGTCGTTTCGGGTCGTTCAGATTTTTTTGCCATCCCTAGACATCCAGGGCCGAGTCCTGAGATGATACAACATCCCATAAGGTATTTCTTTTGTATACAGTCAAGTCTGTGGCATATTTTTGTTTCATAACCGCAACACTCATTTTTAGTCACACAGTCCATAATTTTTCTATATCTTCAAAACAACTATGCGTTCTCTTCATTTTATTATATAGAATCAAGTTTCTGGCATATTTTTTCTAGTCACATACTCCATATTTTTCTACATCTTCAAAACAGCAGTCTTCTCTTCATTTTACTGATATAGATATTCATACTTTTTGATTAGCAATAATAATATTTATCTTTTATGTGCTATGTTATGTGATTTGATTAATTATTTCATAACTATTATGAGTGATGTGATTCTGATTGTTAATTATTTATTTCTCCGTATTTTTAATAATTTGTTGATTAAGGAAGAAATATTTATTCTTCACGCTTTCATTAACTGTAATAACTATTCATCCCACTTGAATCTCTTATTTGTTCCATATTTCATTGTGAAATTTGATTTATTTGTATAATATTATAATTTAATTTCTGAAACAGATTTGATTTATACTTAATATTTATGTCAATCGAGGTATTGTTAAGAATAATTGAAGACATCCAGGGCCGAGTGCTGAGATGATACAACATCCCATAAAATATTTCTTTTGTATACAGTCAAGTATGTGGCATATTTTTGTTTCATAACCGCAACACTCATTTTTAGTCACATAGTCCATAATTTTTCTACATCTTCAAAACAACTATGTCTTCTATTCATTTTATTATATAGAATCAAGTTTCTGGCATATTTTTTCTAGTCACATACTCCATATTTTTCTACATCTTCAAAACAACAGTCTTCTCTTCATTTTATTGATATAGATATTCATACTTTTTGATTAGCAATAATAATATTTATCTTTTATGTGCTATGTTATGTGATTTGATTAATTATTTCATAACTATTATGAGTGACGTGATTCTGATTGTTAATTATTCATTTCTCCTTATTTTTAATAATTTGTTGATTAAGGAAGAAATATTTATTCTTCACACTTTCATTAACTGTAATAACTATTCATCCCACTTGAATATCTTATTTGTTCCATATTTCATTGTGAAATTCGATTTAGATGCACACTGAAATTATACAATTATAAATTATCTGTCTTACAATCTGTAGAATATACAATACAACATAACTTGCTTTATTTTAAGTTTTATATTTTTCAATGCTTAGGATAGTATCTACTAAGTTCCTGGTTTGCTATACATGCTATAAATAAACATCAACAGGCAATCATCAATTTAAAATATGAGTGCTATATCTGATTATGAATAATACCAAACAAAAGATGGGAGCGGTAACATCAGTATCTCGCCCCAAGAACTTGGTACAAAATACGGTTCACAAACATACAAGTGACCATATATAGCTACCGTCTTCCAAAAAATATATCACCACTAAACTTAAGTACCAAAAATTTCCACCTACTTCCAATCAGCCCGTCACCAGTTAATGTCAAAAGATGAGAAATATTATAACAATACTAAATGATAACATTTTCATTCAAAGCTTCTCTTGTTTTATTATCCTTCTGGTCTTGTTGGTCGACATTTGAGTGGATGGATTAATGTCCATCTTTCTTTTAGCATTACCACTGATTTCATCCTCCTGAGGAGAAACTTGCTTTTGGGTTGTTTTGTTAGGCGTGATAAACTCGTTCTCTGATGTGTAGTCCTATCAAAACACCAAACATGAATCCAAATAGAAATTAACAAAAAATGAATAAGTAATCTTATAACTAATAAAGAATTCATCAATGAAATACCTTCAGCTCCTCGATAGAAATATTGTCATTCTTGGAAAATATCTCAGATCCCTACATAAATGCGTGTGAATGAATTAATTAAATCTATGAAAACACATAGCTTAATAGAATCGAATGAATCTCACATAGAAATTATTAACTAACCCGACTTTCAAAACTGTGAATAGTAACATACTTAGATATCAAGGAATCATCGAACGTCAGCCTCATCACTGTGAATACATCAAGTCGTTGCTGCACATTTTGATCCTTAATCTGAACTTTGAATAATATTTTCTTGTTAACCAAAGATTCAATATCATTTGGATAAGAAATCTCTTATGAATCCTGTGTTGTCATTTTTCGTCATTGATCAAGACATGATATTAGCATTTTTAATAGCTAATCACATAATCACATAATATTTTAATACAACTTACCTTAACCATATCTTCTCGTAGATCATGAGCACTCTTCCCAAGCAATTGAATGCACTCACGATCCCAAAGCAAAAAAGATGCACTGCCGGTCCCATCAAGGACCCTCACTTGAATCTTAAATCTTTTATTTGTATAAAAATAAACCGAAAGTGGATTTCAATGCAGGTGATTATAATTATGCTTATTACGAATTAGTGAAATTGAATAAATAGGTAAATGAAAGTTAATGATTAATCACCTAGGTATTCCAGCAGCATCATAACGGTCACACTTTTCACAGTAGAACCTTTTATCTTCAGCCCTAACCTTCTTCGAACACTTCTTACAGGATAAATACCACCAGTCTGTATCACTCTCGATAGCCACAATAGTAGTTAAAACCCAACATTGACCAACCTAGCACATCCCAAACAATAAGCAGAAATTATCACCAGTCCTATTAAACATGACATTATTATAAACATTATAGTATAATATATTACCTCCACTGATTCAAAAAGGTACTCAATAGTTCTCACATCACATGCCCCACTTCCCAAGTCATCTGCAACGGTGTAAACCGAACTCGAAGAAATCTGACTTATTCTTTGGGAGATACACTCATTTCCAACCAATAGCCTTGCAACAAAAATCATCTCACTATTAATGCAGTGACTAAGATAATAACCAAATATGATTTCTCAATAACAAAATGACCTGAACATACTTCTCAAGAAACTCCTGAACTTCATGAATTTGGGCATTCACACTAACTTTGGTAACATGGCATGTGTTACAAATCCTGACCTCACCTACAGTTGCATAAAAATATAGTGAAAGTCATCAACATAAGGAAAATTATTTTTCATACATGATAAATAAATAACAATCAACCTTTGAACTTCTTAGCGCGACACATCTGGAGTAACAAAATTGCTGGTTCTGTATTATCCGATTCCAAGATCTTGCTGATCTCATCAGCATATTCACCCCATAATGTGCAGGACAATCGATTATTGCTGAACAAAGGAACTGGTAAGTCTTATACCCTTGAAAAAAAATAACTAATATATAAACTATAAGATAAGATGCAATTTAAAAAGAAATGAATTTCGATACACTTACTCTGTATCTTGCAACACAATATCAATCATTTTGGTGGTTCTTCTCGATAATTCCTTTGACCGTACAACATCCTTGGCAACTACCTCCCCAATTATATTTGATAAATAGCATTGTTAATAAAAATAAAAATAAAAAAATAAAACAATAAATAACTATGGACTCAATACTATTTTATAAAAAATTTACCAAATAAAATGGTCTTATCAATTTCTGGAGATTGTAGCAGATTGGTAAATGGCTTGAACTCGTAAATCTGGGATGGAAAACTGTCATCTGTAACTTCTATGATCTCTGTCTTCATCATAAAATTCAGCTTGTATTTGTGATTAGTAGCCTTGTACTTTGAGTTGTTGTGACCTACGAGGAAATGGCGCACCACATACAATAGACCTTCACGGATTAGAGGCTTGAAAGTCTTACTCAAGTTTCGTTTGACGGTAGCATTAATTCTTGTACCCTACGTATCGAAATATGCTATATTAAGATTCAATGTGAGAATAAGCATGTTATAACATTTATTTCTCATAGTATATAGATTTCAAATATTATTTCAAACACGTAAAGAATCCATATTTATTTATGCATAAGATAGTTTCATTTTTGCATAGGACATGCTGTGAGTGTGACCATATAATATGCCTGCACAAATTTATTTTTTTTATGCACACTGTCCATAGTTTTTCAACTGGAATGGCCATTATTAATTGTAGTGTGAGTGAAGAACATGCCTCGACAGCATCTTTTAAGCATGTTATGACATGTAGAATCTCATAGTAAATAGATTTCAAATATTATTTCAGACGTTTACAATTATTTATGCATAATATAGATTTGAAATATTATTTCACAATTTTTTATGCACTCTCTAATACCATTTTATTGTATGCATAATACAGTTTTATAAAATGTTGTATTATGCTCCAATAGGATCAACAGGTTCATTGATATATATTGTATGCATAATACAGTTTTATAAAATGCTTCAACATGTTATTATACAGTTTCAAGGAATCCTTAACAGCATTTTATTGTATGCATAATACAGTAATACAGTTTTATAAAATGTTGTATTATGCTCCAATAGGTTCAACAGGTTCATTGATATATATTGTATGCATAATACAGTTTTATAAAATGCTTCAACATGTTATTATACAGTTTCAAGGAATCCTTAACAGCATTTTATTGTATGCATAATACAGTTTTATAAAATGTTGTATTATGCTGCAATAGGTTCATTGATATATACTGAACAGGTTCAGCAAGTGCTGTACTTTATTGTATGCATAATACAGTTTTATAAAATGCTTCAACAGGTTCATTGATATATATTGAATAGGTTCAGCAGGTGCTGTACAGTATGCATAATACTATACAAATATTATTTCAGATGTGTACAATTTTTTATGCATAATATAGTTTCAACTTGTTTAACATGCTTGCACAGTTTTTTATGGGCACACAAATTTTTTTTAACATGCTTGCACAGTTTTGTATGCACACTCTAAAACCATTTTATTGTATGCATAATACAGTTTTATAGAAATGTTATAATATGCCTGCACAGATTTTTTTTATGCACACTGTCCATAGTTTTTCAACTGGAATGGCCATTATTAATTGTAGTGTGAGTGAATAAAATGCCTCAACAGCATCTTTTAAGCATGTTATGACATGTAGAATCTCATATTAAATAGATTTCAAATATTATTCAGACGTGTACAATTATTTATGCATAATATAGATTTCAAATATTATTTCACAGTTTTTTATGCACTCTCTAATACCATTTTATTGTATGCATAATACAGTTTTATAAAATGTTGTATTATGCTCCAATAGGTTCAACAGGTTCATTGATATATATTGTATGCATAATACAGTTTTATAAAATGCTTCAACATGTTATTATACAGTTTCAAGGAATGCTTCAACAGCATTTTATTGTATGCATAATACAGTTTTATAATGCATAATACAGTTTTATAAAATGCTTCAACAGGTTCATTGATATGTATTGAACTACAAACACGAACTCTCGATTAGATTTAGAGGTAGAAAACGCACCTCTCTGTCTACGAAAACCATCTCCAAGCTGTAAACGTCATCGTTGTTACCATAGCTCGGATTCTCCCAGACTCGGACCACACGAACCTTGAAAGCCCAATGTGTTTTTGTTATGTCAATGTTAGCTAGCTTGTCAATAATCGGTGCCATATCTATGAAGTGATAAAAGGAAAAAAATATTAGTCTATCTTTTTTACGATTGTATGATTTTGAAACAAAACAAATTCGGTTACCTTCTCAAAGATATGTTTCTGGCCGTTCCTATCAGTTTGGAAAGTTACAAAATGTTCTTTCAAATGTTCCTGATTTTTAGAAAAAAAAAAAAAAAATATTTTAGACAAAAAAAAAAAAAAAACAAAACAAAAAAAACGTAAGCCAACTGGTAGAATTATATGATGTTTGAGGAAAAGAGAATGCAGCAAACCTTCTTGCTTCCAGAACAGCTTTTGTAAAATGCAGATGGTTTTAAAGAACGAAAGAAGAAATGTGTGTTCAACTTTAAAAATCTGGAAAGGTAGCTTGCAATTAGTGTGATGTTCAGAACTGCAATCAATCACTGTCTGTCACTGTTCAAAATTTACTCAGATTTTTTTCTGGCTACACGGTATTACACATGAAGTGATGGGGAAATTGAATTATGTTATATTTGACAGAAACATACGTTCATGAAAAAAAAAAGGATACTGTAGCAGAGGCGGGAGATTTGGGCGGGATGAAACTTGGCAGCTATCTTCCTTTAATATATTTATAAGATTTGAAAGAAAAAGAATTCAACAAAAAGTATTATGGTATAGTTGTTGTGTATACTCATGCTTTTAAGTCCCACCATGGTTCAAATCTTCATCACCTCATTAAATTTATTTTTCAGTTTCTCATTCCAATTAATTCAAAAAAAAATTATTGGTTACATTTTTCGACAATGCCTATTACTGCTTTCATAGAGTCTTATATGGCTGAATAAATTTTTGTAGGTGATCATTATTTCCCAGGAAATTCTGAAGGTTAAACAGAAAATGGAAGTTGAATTTTCTGGTACTGACCCAAGTTGGAGTTCTGAAGAAAGCAATGTGAGTTTGTCCAGGATTTGATCACAAAACCTCCGTCTATCTTGTTTTGGCCTAACTATTACAAGTTACAACTATATGTGGTGTTCTTGTTCACTCATTTTTGGTAGTTATTTTATTTTATTTTATTTTTGTTCCCCGAAGTATAAATATGTATCGCTTTTTGCAAAATTGATGGAGGCCATTAATTCATTTTTAATTTTTTTTCTTGCCCGCATCCTTTTATTATAGGTTCCAAATGAAGCCCGAGCTCTTTATTCTGAAATAGACAACTGGGAGTGGCGTAATCAGTCTATATAATTTCCTATTCCCGCTGAGGAGAGATCCTATGAAGTTATTCGAGGTAGAGAATTTGGTGGCTTGTTTGATCCAAGGAAACAAGATGTATACCAGTACAATAGGCAAGAGCAGCTGAGCTCGCAGTCTGCAAAATCACAAAACCAAGGGGTAATTAAAGATAATAATTGATTTTAGTGTTTTCCTTGCACTTGATTTTTTCCCTAAGTGCTTATGTGAACTAAAAGAATGTTTTCAAGTTGTTTATAAATAATTCAAAATATGAATAGATATTGATCAGGCTGATTCCCGAGGAGAATCCATCCCGGGCAATTGCCGTCCCGGCCGTCCATTTTTTCTTCTATAGGCCGGGGTGTTCGCTCGTCCATGTGACCGTCCCGGCCCATGTATGCCCGGCCAATTTGTGTCCTACGTCCATAGAGGGAAACGTGTCCGGGCTAGTCCGTCCACTTCGGATTCCAGGTGTTCACCGTTTATGGGCTTAAACAATGGGCCACCTTCTTGGGCCCTCGTAATACAACATAGCCCATAAGGAATCATCCTAAAAAAGAGGAAGTACAATTCTTATAAAATTAGAACTCCTCTTAAAAGGTAAAGTTCACAGCAAAAAGGACTCCTTCCTTAAATTAAGGAAATTTATGGGCTTTTCAGCCCTATAAATACAGCCTCTTTGATCACATATTATTCATTCACAATTCTTTACGTTTTCCAGTTATATATTCTCTCTTTTTTCCAGAAAACTAATTCACACACCGGAGAGGCGACGGGGAGAATCTTCCTCGCCTTTTTTGCAGGTCATCCAAGGCGAGTTCATTGATCTCTTCTAGCAATCAAGTATCACCAGATCCTGCCACGTCAAGGTTAGGATTTTTGGCAGCATCAATTGGCGCCGTCTGTGGGAAGAGATACAATCAGCCATGGTTAATAGACGCCAAGCCCGTCCCTCCGCATCCACTGGTCAATCCATTCCGGCCAACACTTCAGCTGAGAATGATATTCCTCCACCTCTTGAAGAGGTTGGGGAAGAACAAAACCCAGAGGCAACTCCAGACAATGAACCTGTTAGTCGGGAAGATTTCAACGAACTTCAGCAGCAGCTCTGCGAACTTCGTCAAGCTCTTCAACAACAAGACAGTCGTCAAGCGCAACTTGACCCGAACACTCCAGGCACAATTCCCAGGGAAGGTCCCCAGCCAGTTAACCCTATGGCTGACCACTCCCCGAGAATTAGGGGTGCCCATCCAATGACAGAAGGATCTGCCAACTTGACACAGCAAGAGCTCTCTAGAATCATTCAGGAAGGAATTGCTGATAGAATATGACAGACCACCCAGGGTTGGGCGTCGTTTGTGAGAAGAACCCCCTTTACTCATGAAATAACATCCTTTCCCTTGCCAGATCGATTTAAATACCCTCGGATAAAGGAATACGATGGAACAACAGATCCTAACAACCACTTGAACACCTACACAGATGTCATGGACATGCAGAATGCTCCCGATCAGATTCTATGCAAGGCCTTCCCCCAAACATTGACAAATTCAGCTCAAGACTGGTTCTCTACGATACCCCCAGGATCCATCTCTTCCTTTGCAGATCTTACTGAGAAGTCCACTGCTTTCTTTGCAAGTAGCAAAAGAATCAAAAAGACCGCCGCATCCCTCATGCAGTTAAAGCAAGCTCAGGATGAGGCACTGCGTGAATTCATGACTCGGTTCAACGCCGAAAGACTTCAGATTCCAGATCTCCATATATCATCAGCAATTTCAGCCCTTACCTTGGCTATTCGAGGTCCGGAATTCAGAATGTCCCTATCCAAAAACCCACCATCAAATGTAACAGAGCTTCTTCGGAGAGCGGAAAAGTACATAAACATGGAGGAAACACTTTTGTCAGTTCGGGCACAGGATCAAGGGCATGGGACAGTAGAACTTTCTTCACAATCAACAAGGCAGGGGAATAAGAGATTGAGACAGGAAGATGAGAAAAGTTCTTCCCGAAGTAACCAGAAGGGGAACGGTCATGGGCATCAGAGTTTAACTCCGTTAAAAACACCCCGATCTCACATTCTTATGGAAATCAAAGGACGTGAAGATTTACGATGGCCCAAGCCTATTAAGGGGAAAGTCGACAAAAAGAATCGACACAAGTATTGCGAATTTCACAAGAGCCCGGGCCATACCACGGACGATTGCAGAACTTTGAAACAGGAGATAGAAGCCCTCATAAAAAGAGGCTTCTTGGGGCATTACATAAAGAAGGATGATAAAGAGCATGGAACAAGAGAAGAAAGTATCAGATCTGCTGGCACCATAAATTTCATCGTCGGAGAAATAACATTTGGAGGTGATTCGAACAATGCCCGAAAAAACCATACCCGTGCTCTAAGTGATCGGGAAGAAAGGTCGGGATGTCATGACCAGGAGATCTCGAACAACATCAGCTTCAGCAATGTTGACATGGAAGGAATTTCATATCCTCATGACGATGCTGTTGTTATCAGTGCGATAATAGCCAATTTTGATGTCAAGAGAGTGCTAGTTGACAACGGAAGCGCAGCCAACGTTCTTTCCTTGGAAGCTTTCAATCAGATGCAACTTCCCAAAGATCGACTTCGACAGGTTCTTACTCCCCTAACTAGGTTTGGTGGAGGAACCGTGAAACCCGAAGGTTTAATTGACCTTCCCACTTCACTGGGATCAGAAGAAAAACGTGTAATGAAGATGACTCATTTCCAAGTCGTGAAAAATCCTATGGCCTACAATGCCATCTTGGGAAGACCATTCCTGAACAACCTGAGAGCTATAGTATCAACTTATCACTTGGCAATCAAGTTCCCAACTCCCGCAGGCATAGCAACTATTCAGGGAAGTCAATATGTAGCCAGGAGTTGCTATATCAGTTGTATTGGAAAGGGCAAGCCGGATCTGATGTCGATAGAACTTCCTCTCGAAGAAAGAATGTCGCCAGTAGAAAAGTTAGAAGAGGTTCATGACTCAGAGGGGAAGACCTTCACAATTGGGAGAGAACTCCCCAAAACGATGAAGGAAGAATTGTCACGGTGTTTAAAGAGGAATATCGATGTTTTTGCTTGGAGTGCTGAAGATATGCCCGGGATAGATCCCGAGCTCTTCGAGCACAGACTCAACGTCATGCCCGACAAGAAGCCCGTGAAACAGCGAAGAAGACAGTTTTCCACAGAAAGAAGGCAGATAATAAAAGAGGAAATAGATAAACTCTTGAAAGCAGGATTCATCAAAGAAGTGAAGTATCCAGAGTGGCTAGCCAATGTGGTCTTGGTGAAGAATCTGAATGGCAAGGGGCGAGTTTGTATAGACTTCACAGATTTGAATAAAGCATGTCCGAAAGATAGTTATCCCCTTCCCAGAATCGGCAGGTTGGTGGATTCCACGTCTGGCTCCGAACTTTACAGCTTCCTAGACGCCTTCTCGGGATATCATCAGATTCGGATGGCACAGGAAGATCAGGAAAAAACTTCCTTCATGGCAGATGAAGGAATATACTGTTACAAAGTCATGCCGTTTGGATTGAAGAATGCAGGAGCCACGTATCAAAGGTTGGTTAACATGGTCTTCTCCCGACACATTGGGCTTAACATTGAAGTCTACGTTGATGACATGGTTGTAAAAAGCGCAAGAAAGAAAGACCACATTGCTGACCTTGAGGACGTATTCAATACACTTAGAAAACATCGGATGAAACTCAATCCTACAAAGTGCGCCTTCGGAGTAGGCTCGGGAAAGTTCTTGGGATTCATGATCACTCAGAGAGGTATCGAAGCTAATCCAGATAAAATTTCAGCCCTAGCTTCAATGGAACCTCCCCGAAACATCAGGGAAGTACAGAAATTAACAGGAAGAGTAGCGGCATTGGGCAGATTTATGTCAAAGGCAACAGACAAATGTTTTCCCTTCTTCAAAACTCTCCGAGGAAACAAGGACTTCAGATGGGACGAGGAATGCGAGGTTTCCTTCAGAAAGTTGAAAGAATACTTGGGTACACCTCCGATACTGGTAAAGCCAAATCCAGGGGATAATCTGTTCTTATATCTAGCAGTGTTTGATCATGCTGTGAGCGCCGTTTTGGTTAAAGAGGAAGAGAAGACCCAAAAGCCTATATATTATGTTAGTAAGATAATGTTGGAAGCAGAAACCCGATATACATTGGCAGTGCAGCTCGCACTTGCCCTGGTTACAGCAGCGAGAAAGTTAAGACCATACTTTCAAGCCCATGCAGTAACGGTCCTCACAAATCAGCCCTTGAAGCAAATCTTGCAGAAACCAGATGTATCCGGTCGTCTACTGAAGTGGTCAATCGAGCTCGGGGAGTATGACATCGAGTTCAAGCCTCGACCTTCCATCAAAGCACAGGTCTTGGCTGATTTTGTCGCCGAACTCACACCAAGACCTCGGGGGCCGACGGGTCATGACCGGGAAGAGACTACATGGACCTTGCAAGTGGATGGAGCATCGAATACTGCGGGCTCGGGGGCCGGAATCATATTAAAGAAAGATGATGGCACAATGGAAATTCAGTGCGCAATACGTTTTGACTTCCCAGCAACCAATAATGATGCAGAGTATGAGGCCATAATTACTGGACTTCAAGCAGCTCAACATCTAGGGGTCGAGCATGTCAAGGTCCTTAGTGATTCACAATTAGTGGTAGAACAGGTAAACGGCACTTTTGAAGCAAAAGATGAGAAAATGTCATCTTACAGGATGATGGTCTTGGACTTGCAAAGAAAGTTTAAGTCTTGCTGCATAAACAAAATTCCGAGGTCCTCCAATCACAAAGTGGATGCTTTGTCAAGACATACTTCTTCCAATCTAGACCACCTGGATAGGACCGTGTTCGTACGAACTCTTCTTGAGCCTAGTATCGTACAACAACCCGAGGTCATGGATATTTCTGACAAGAGCCCAGTTGGATGGATCCAATAATTGAATATCTAACATCAGGAAAGTTGCCAGATGACAAAGTAGAGGCCAGAAGAATCAAAGCAAGAGCCCCGAGGTATACCTTGTTGCAGAATACCTTGTTCCGCCGAAGCTTCACACTTCCTTATCTGCGATGCCTAACTCCAAAAGAAGCAGCTCTTGCTATGGCCGAGGTTCATGAAGGAATTTGTGGAGGACATCAGGGAGCAAGAGCTCTAGCACTGAAATTGATAAGATATGGGTACTACTGGCCGAATATGAAAAAAGATGCCCTTAGTTATGTGAAAGCCTGTGACAAGTGCCAAAGATTCGCAGCCCGATTACATCGACCCGCGGAAGAGCTATCCTCAATATCGTGCCCATACCCTTTCGCCCAATGGGGAATCGACATACTCGGACCTTTCCCTATAGCTCGGGGTCAGGTCAAATTCTTGGCAGTTGCAGTAGAATACTTCACTAAGTGGGTGGAAGCCGAACCACTGGCCGTGATCACAGAACAAAAGTTGGAAGCATTTGTGTGGAAATCAATAGTTTGCCGTTTTGGTCTTCCCAAGACATTAATAACAGATAATGGGCGTCAATTTGAGTGCCAAGCCTTCAAGCAATTCTGCAAGAATCTGGGGATAGAACACAGGTTGACCTCCGTTTCGCACCCGCAGAGTAATGGGTTAGCTGAAGTTACGAACAGACTCATCTTACAAGACTTAAAGACTCGCCTTAGCAGCGCCAAGGGAGACTGGCCCAATCTCCTCCCTGAAGTACTTTGGACCAACCGAACCACGTTCAAAACGGCGACCGGGGAAACCCCGTTCATGCTTGCCTTCGGGATGGAAGCCGCCGTCCCCGTAGAAGTAACTATTCCTAGCTTCCGTGCTATGACTACAGGCTCGCCCGACCACATCGAAGGACAGAGAGAAAGTCTGGATCTTCTAGAAGAAGTCAGGGAGAATGCATCGTTGAGAATAGCAGCTTACCAACAGGCCATGTCTAAGAAGTTCAATACTCGGGTAAAGAAGAGGGAATTCAGAATGGGAGATCTTGTCCTTCGCCGCAGTGAGGCTGCCGGTCATCAACCAGGGAAACTTGGGCCTATTTGGGAAGGACCTTATGAATTCATCCGAAAGGCGGGCAAGGGCTCATACAGCCTCCGCACAATGGATTCAAAACCTCTTCCTCGGCCATGGAATGTGGAGAACTTGAAGCCATACTACAAGTAATCATATCTCTGTTGATATCAAGTCATTTAGTCCTATTAAGGTCGGGCATGCGCGCCCATTTTTTATTTATTTTCGGACTTGCACGTCCATTAGTCCTATCAAGGTCGGGCCTGCGCGCCCATTTTTTATTTTTACTTACGGACTTGCACGTCCATCGGTCAATATTATAGTCGGGCCTGCGTGTCCATTGCTTTGTCTTTCAGTGTCAGGGACGGGTACTCTTTTTCCTTGTCCAGATTTCTTCCCAATGAGTTTTTCTGGATAAGGTTTTAATGAGGCCCATCGTTCAGTCCCCCTTCAATAAAAATACTTCTTCCAAAGAATGAGCACTACAAAGATCATATGTCGAAGTGATTTACAAGGTCATCCACATGACTTTACAAATTATTTCCCATCCAATAATTTACAATGTCTCATGACAAGACTTTACAAATTATTCTTCCACGAATAATTTACAAGGTCTCATGGCAAGACATTACAAATTATTTCCCATCAAATAATTTACAATGTCTCATGACAAAACTTTACAAATTATTCTTCCACGAATAATTTACAAGGTCTCATGGCAAGACATTACAAATTATTTCCCATCAAATAATTTACAATGTCTCATGGCAAGACTTTACAAATTATTCTTCCACGAATAACTTACAAGGTCTCATGGCAAGACGTTACAAATTATTTCCCATCAAATAATTTACAATGTCTCATGGTAAGACTTTACAAATTATTCTTCCACGAATAATTTACAAGGTCTCATGCCAAGGCGTTACAAATTATTTCTATAATTAACAAATACAGGTCGGTATCGCCCGATCTCTTCAGTTGCACTCAACTCAGTCTTGATGCTACAAAAGGTTAAGACCGTTCTTATGATGGGAAACAAAAGGTCGGGTACTACCCGACCATATAGTGACAACTAGACAAATTCTAGAAATCTTGTGCTCAACCCCAGGAAATAGTTCGGTATTGCCTGACCTTATCTTATCATTTCTGAAAATTGGTGCAAGTAAAAAGCTCGAATTATTTTATGATAAACGAAAATTGACACGAGCTTTGGCAAAAAGAGACATTCTTCATTAAAAAAACCTTGTTACAAAAAGAGGCCACGAGGTTACTCCTCGGCCTATAAAAGGAAAAGGTACAACAGATTTTCCTACTACTGCTCGGGATCACTAGCACGGGCTTCTTCTTCGTCAGACTCGACCTCCACTACATCTTCCATGAAAGGAGTAAGGTCAAGGTCTTCCGTGCCCAATGAGAATTGAGAAAGGGGGCTGGTATCCAGGTCGGGCGCATGTATCTTGATCCATGCCCGGGCTTGTCTCATGCCCTGGGAATAGGACTCCAGGGCATAGTTACCCACGGCAAGGTCATATTCTTCAGACTTCTTGTAAGCCTCGACCGTCGCCACCTTCGCCACTTCTATCTCTTCCCTTGCCCGGCGAAGATCTTCAGATAGTTTGGAATTTTCAGAGCGGGCAAGGTCCCGGTCTTGAGTCATCAAAGCCAAGTCAGTTTCAATTCTGGTCAACTTTTCTTCAGCATTGTTGGCATGGGTTGCCTCGTACTGAACAGAATGTACAAGCTGACTCGTAGCCTCTCCTCGCCAGACACCTTGGTTTATAAGACCCCGGCCAATACTGAGCATCTGTACGAGTCAAATACTTATATTATTGAAGGCCAAATGCAACACCAAGAGTCTAGAAGGTCGTCTTGAAATTACCTTGAGCGCCGCGTTCAGAAAATGGTCCACCCCGTTCTCCAGTGAGACTTCGTCAGAATATTTCTCCAGTAGACCGGGGTGGTAGCTCTCCTCTAATTTGCACCGCAAGTCAGCCAGGGTGGGACCCTCTACAACAACTTCGGGAGGATCAGACCTGGTATTCTCTTCCTGGACGGGAGGGCGGCGAACACCTTGGCTGGTCTCGCGCCGAGGAGGAGCTTCAGTATTCCTTCATGAAGTTTCGCCCGGCCCAGACTGTGCCTGGCGTGGCCTTTTTTGTGGCCGTCTGCGAGTTATTCCACCTTCCCTCCTCCTCTCGGCAGCAGCTCGAGCCCTCTCCTCGACCGCCTTCCGTAACCTGTCTCCATCAAAAGCCATACCTGTGAAAGAACGGGAAGGTTAGATAAAAAGCAATAAGAAGGGGAAGGGAACATTTTCTAGTAGAAAAATGAAATCAACTATTACTTAATTTACAAGGCCGGGTCTTACCGGGCTCCAAGTCAAGGCCGGCCTGACCTAAGATCTCTTTGGTGGTAAGATTTGAAGCCTCCTCGGCCAGAAGTCCGAAGTCACAAACTCTTATGGCGTTGGCCAAAAGGTCGGCCATCTCGTCCTCCCCCACATTACCCATTCTATTAAAGTTATCTACCTCCGGTTTCCTAAAAGTAGGCCAAAAAATATTCTCACCTTCCCGAGGTTTGATATAAAAGAATTTTTCCTTCCAATACTTCAAGGATGAAGGGACCCAGGGCACCTCAAACCTTCCCTTCCCGCATAAGTAAATGAAGCAGTTACATCGGGGTAAAAACTTCAAGTTTAAAAGGCATTTACAAAGGTTCACGGTAGGTTCGATCCCTAGACTCCTACATAAAACGAAGAAGTAAGCAAGAATTCTCCACCCGTTTGGGACCAACTGCCCGGGAAGAATGCTGGTCGTTAACAGAAAATCTATGAAAAAATGATGCAAGGGGAACCTGAGGCCGGCCACTAGTGAGTCATGGAATACTATGGTCTCCCCTTCCCGACAATGATATGATACATCATCATGCTCGAGGTCCCGGGATGAATACCTATCAGATAGACCAAACTTCCTCATGTCAGCCTCGACCATGTGTTCCTTCATCCTACTGTTGTATGTTGGCAACTCTAGGTCGGGACTGCCCGGTCTATCATCAAATTCAGGGTTATTGACTTCCTCGTCATCGCTCGACTCGTCCCCCCCGGAGGTTGGTGGAGGTTGGTAAAACCCTATGGGCTCTACGTCTAAGGCCTCGTCCAGATTTTCTACCTCCCTAAGGTCCGTGATGTTCACTTGCCTGGCCATTTTCCTAACGATTAAATTACGAAATAAAATTAACGTCGGGAGAGGTCGAGATTACCTAAAGGTCGTGCTTGGAATTTTTAGCTCGTGTTAGGCGCTCGAGGAGTTGTCTGGTTTTCACTAAAATTGCAAGGTGAAAAGAATGAGAGCATAGGAACTACATATATATAGGAGGAAAAAGGAGGAAAAAGGCGGGAAAATTTTTGAAATCCCGCCACTCATTTTTGACACGTGGCAGCAATCCGTGAACTGTGGCATTAATGATTACGTTTAGAATTAAGGACAAAACAGTTGGCGGAATACATCATTAATGAAGGTGACAGATGTCAAAAGTTAATTGCATTCAGGCATCAATCCTCGACCCCTGATGCACGGGGGCCATTGATCGGGCTGATTCCCGAGGAGAATCCATCCCGGGCAATTGCCGTCCCGGCCGTCCATTTTTTCTTCTATAGGCCAGGGTGTTCGCTCGTCCATGTGACCGTCCCGGCCCATGTATGCCTGGCCAATTTGTGTCCTACGTCCATAGAGGGAAACGTGTCCGGGCTAGCCTGTCTACTTCGGATTCCAGGTGTTCACCGTTTATGGGCTTAAACAATGGGCCACCTTCTTGGGCCCTCGTAATACAACATAGCTCATAAGGAATCATCCTAAAAAAGAGGAAGTACAATTTTTATAAGATTATAACTCCTCTTAAAAGGTAAAGTTCACAGCAAAAAGGACTCATTCCTTAAATTAAGGAAATTTATGGGCTTTTCAGCCCTATAAATACAGCCTTTTTGATCACATATTATTCATTCACAATTCTTTACGTTTTCCAGTTATATATTCTCTCTTTTTTCCAGAAAATTAATTCACATACCGGAGAAGCGACGGGGAGAATCCTCCTCGCCTTTTTTGCAGGTCATCCAAGGCGAGTTCATTGATCTCTTCTAGCAATCAAGTATCACCAGATCCTGCCACGTCAAAGTCAGAATTTTTGGCAGCATCAGATATGATAGATAACTGGGTATTATTTTTGGGCTGGCAAAATATTTGGATAATAAGTGGTTTCACCAATAATTAAGAGTAGCCAAACATGGGCGAAGCATATAATTTCAATCAATAAGGCTATCATCTAGACTTCTTTCGTAAGAATACAGAGATTTTTTAATTAATGTTTCCATGAAAGATATTTAATGGAATCGTTTGATCCGTACTTGTATATAAAAGTTTGAACGCTTCAAAGACATTCTCAAGGCATATCCTCTAGGCTTAAAACTTGACACGTCTCATGATGATCATCAGGTTAAATCAGTTATGCACGTTCAATGAAGTTTAAATTATCTTGTGTCAGCTCATCCCCAAGATACCATGGTTACACGTTCTTAAGGTATTATTGGTTTTGTGTGATGACGGAATTTTACACTGTAAAACTGGGCATTTGTGGTCTGGCAATTTGGATTGAAGTTTTTTATTTTTGATCGGATGATGGTCAGATTGATATTTTTGATATTCTGAGAACTGAGTGTTCATGTAATTGCTAACAGCATGAAAGAACATATGTAACGATCCAGGTCCCACTTAACAGGCTGTTCCGACCATTAGATAACAACGTATTGTCCTCACCGTACCAATATGAATTGTCCTCACTCTCGCGCTCCCCGAGAAAACTTTCCAGGAGGTCATCTATCCTAGAATTTCTCCAAGTTAAGTACGTTTAATTGTGGAGTTTCTAATGATGGACTTTCGAAAAAGAAGGTGCACCTTATTGGTATGAGTAGTACCTATCATTTCTTTTAAGCTTTCCTGGCCTGGGTATTGACATAAGAGTTGAAAAACAAATAATATATAAGAATTATGTTGGATTAGATCTTAAAGATCATGATCAATGCTTAAAACTTTGGAATCTTCAAAGAAACTTCTCTATAATCAAAAGCTCACTAGATGTTATGTAAAAACACTGAACTATAGTACGTATTTAAAGGATTGTTAGTTGGATGCTTACTTTTTTCATCGTATGGGATTGTTAAAATCATAACTTGTTTCATGAAGGTATAGTGAATTACTTGTTTATGTCTTGTGGTATCTTTGCCATGTGCTTTAGTGTAATATTTTGATTAAATAAAGATGGGAAATTTTTTATGGCCTTCGAAAACAGGGAGGACCTGCTCCTGCCCTAATCAAGGCTAAGGTGAAGTGGTCTACTTAGAGTATCTTCAGTGATCACGGTCGGTTCTCCGACTACACAGTGTCATTTTGCAAGAGAGAGAAGGTGAGGGAGGTGAAAGAAGAAAAAAGGTCCACGGAAAGAGAGATGATGGAGGGGAGAGAGAGAGAGAGAGACATTAAATCAAAAAAAAAAAAAAAAGTCACGGGTCCATGCCATGGTCTATTTGCGGACCTTCTGACACACCGTTCCATGGTTTGTGAAATATTTTATTAATTTTTGGTTGCCACCTTGGACAAAAAATTTCGACCAACAAAGCCATTGAAGATGCCCTTAGAAATCTTGCTGAGGATGAGCATGTATTGAAGGCAGTGAAGCAGTATTCCATTTTGTTTAGATACTCTTATGCAATGTGCATAATGCCATTTTAGAATTTTGATAATAATTTTTTTATTGCTTAATCATCAAGCTCAAAATTTCAGATCATCTATAGTTGTTACTTATAGCAGTTACAACATTAATCTGTCATCGGTGTGCTATGCATGCTTGGCATTTGCCACTAATGTGTTTGAGATCCTTTAATAAGAACTTTTTGAAAATAACATGAAAATGGTGATTTGAATGTTGCACTTTCTAACAGAATATTGGTTGATGTCCAATGTAAAGATAATGCCTGCGTGATGACTTATTATTTAGGGGTGAACAAAATAACAAAATCAAGTTCGTTTCAGTTCTACCTAAAAAAATAATGATTTAATTCTTAGAATCAAGAATCAAACTCAATTTATATATATACACACAAATCATCAGTGGGTATTCATCTCACCAAAAAATTCAAGTCTGAAATTATAGATGTGTAATTGACCAAAATGTTATTTACCATACATTATACATCATTTCATATTAGACAAAGATTTTAAATCTTAAATCTAAATCTAAATTCTAATTCTAATTTATTTATCTTCTTTTCAATTATAGATATGCATTCGCACTGTTTTACTTACACTCCTACAATACAACAATCGTTGCGTTCCTTAGTTACTATCAACGGTGTTAATGTTTATTTTTTAAAATTTAAATGTATTACTATGTTGATGTTTATTTTTTAAAATTTAAATGTATTACTAACTTATGAATATGATCATAGATTTTAATTGTATTTGTCATTTGAAAAAAATTAAGTAATAGAACTAGAATCAAACCGAACCAAAATCAACTGGTTTGGTTTCGATTTGGTTCTTTATCTTTGAAATATATCAAATGGTTCCATTATTAAAAAAATTATCGATTCATGGTTCGATTCGGTTCTTTTAGAATAAGAACCAAATGGAACCGGTCCATCCCTATCATTATCTTCTTTAATTTGCACTGCATATTCTTTCCGAGAGCTTATGTTTCACTTTTGCTACTTTTTGAATTTGCAAGTAAATTGTAATAGATTATTTTCGTCTTGTACCATTCATTCTTTCATTTCATTCCGTCTTAAATTCAGTTTATATTCCTGTTTTGACATATTTTTCTTAATAATCCTTTAGCTTATTGTCAATATCTATTGTGTTTAATAGAAGATGGAAAAGGAAATGAAAAATATTTTCTTTTTCCATTTAAATTTTCCTACCTCAATCCATAAAAAAATGCTTTCTTGAAAATTGACAAAAACATGTTTTAATTGATTGTACCTAGCAAAAATTTTCCTTGACAAAATTTCCAATCAAACACTAAAGCTAGAAATTGTTTTCCTTGATTTGACATTTTCCATGTAAAATTTGTCCAATCAAACACACGTATTTTCCAATCTTATGCTTTTGTGATGTTTGTCGATTCGAAGAAACTTTATATCTTTCACGTTTACTATAGTGATTCTTAACATTAACCAACTAGCGTTCATCGCACGTTCTCTCACTAGTATTTTAAACAAATATCTATGAGTGTTCATTTGAAAAGTTTTGTTGGGACAAATAACAATTAATTTTAATCATACATTTTATTGAATTCAACAAATTTTTTATCAACTTGGCATTTTGAATTTTTTAATAAAAATGACAATAAAGCATCGTATCAATGTATCATCAACGTTACTAATGTAATGATCATACATACTAATTGTCTCTCATCTGTAACATTAATCTAAAACTCTAAATATCAGTATTCAATTACAATGAGTAAACAAATGACATTAAACTAACTCACCCATTTAAATTTCAGAGGCATTTTAGGTCTTCATCGATAATGCTCACATAACATGCATTCCATTTATTTTAGTATGCGTTTGAAATCAAACATTTTCCAGGAAAAAGGATTTCCTTTTCCCACTTTATTGAAATATGTGTGTTTGATTGTCACTATTTTTAGGCAATTTTCAGTTCCAACTTTCTCTCCACGCGTGAGTTTTCCTTGATTTTAAAGAAATCATTTTTCCAAGGAGAAAGGAGAATTTATTTTTCAAGTAAAATCGCATATAATTTTCGTTATATTTGATCTTTTTTATTATTGTTAATTGATTTATTTTTTTTCAAAAATTATTATTATTATTATTATTATTATTATTATTATTATTATTATTATTATTATCAAGTACAAATGTGTGAAAAAATTTAAATTTTTTTTTATTACAATAGCTAAATTTTGTTTTATTTGCCATGAAAAATAATATCAATCAAATAACAAAAGTAAGAAAATTCCCTATTTTTTCTACCTAGAAAATTAAACCAATCAAACACATTAAACTTCTAATTCTCAGGAATTCATTTTTTTTTTCAACCAAATTCCAACATCGCTATCAAACGCAGCCTTAATGCAGTCCTGATTCCGTCTCTGTCTATAGGGGTGGACACAAGGTTGGGCCTACTAAAGCACGTGCCCTACTAAAATTTCACTTTTTTAAAAAAAATTAATATGCAGATTTAATCTTGGTTAAATAGCTTGAAAATGATAAATATAATAGCATGTTATTTTAATGAACTTTGATTCACTGTTAAGTTTGCACATTGTCTAATTTGATTCACTGTTAAGTTTGCACATTGTCTAATTTGATTCACTGTTAATTTTGAGGATTTGAATATATGTTTACAATTGGTTATTTGTTTATTTGTATCAGTTATATAAAAATATTATAAGCGTAAATTCACATTTTCTTGTGACGAGCAAAATAATGAAAATGAAGTTAGAGATGAAAAGATTGACGAACTTGGTGAAGAAATAGATGTTAGACTTGGAGATGTTCCTATTAAAACTAATGTCGGGATAATGTTGGAGATGTACCTATGGAAATGCGTAGAGAACAATTTCAAGTACTTTTTCATTTTTTCAACTCTTCCAAAAAAAAAATCGGAGACAAACCACGTAAGTATCATTGCAAAAAATACAAGTTCATCTTTGTGTCATACTACTACATATTATCTGCATCCATCACTTTCTTTCTATGATCGAAGTTGAAACCTTTGGTTGTGCTTCTTGTCTGTATTAAGGAGGCACAATGATATTCAAATATTTGATCAGACGAGATAATAATTGCTTCGACTTTCGTGACACGCTATTATGTTACATAACGTATGAATAATTCCCATTTAAACATAAACATAACTTTGCTATTCAAATAATATTCAACACTTAAAAAGTTTAAAGTTTAATAAACACAATTTAATCATTACAGTAGAATAACATTGTTCATAAACACTCGTGATTATAGACCGTCCATGGAGGCATGGACCATATGGCTATAGCCTATAGCCTATATAACTCATTTCATTATTGAGAAAGGGCTAGCATCTATAATTATAACAAATAACGTCTAGATTCTTTAACTTGCCTTTGTCACTTAATTAGCCTCTATTTGATAAATTATATATAAACAGTTATTTATGAATATTGCTTATAACTAGTGACGTGACAAAATTTCGTAAATCTATTTTCGTGAGAAATAGGAAAAAAAAAATGAACGAGAATGTTTGACCAATTAAAATTGTTAACTTTTCAAAAAAAAAAAAAAAAAAAAAAAAAAAAAAAAAAAAAAAAAAAAAAATTCTAAAGCAATGTAACCACCTTGCCGTTTACAAAACAAAATTTATCAACACTTTTACCAAATAGAGGCTTCATTAGTTAACTATTTTATGACAAGATTTTTGAATGAAATCACAAGTTTTTTTTAAAATATACACAAATATATATATATATATATATATATATTGCACCGTAGATCCATAAATGGGCCCACGGAGTCGAAATGTGATTTTAAATTCCGGTAATCATACAACTCACGTTCAAACAAGCCAAAGCAAGAAATTTCAAATTGTAAAAGAGAATATTCAGAACACAAGTCGTAGTCAAAGTGATAAATAAATGTTATTTCTTTTCAAAGTTTTTTTCCTAACAAATTTTAATTAGGTGCCCCCTCAATTTCAAATTTCAATATAATGACACACATGGAAGGTATATGTAATTGACTTTTTTTTTTCATAGAGTATATGTAATTGACTTTATTTTCTTGTTTTGATGAAAAAATACATTGATTATTTCATTTGCCAACTAAAATTAATATACTTACTCCTCGTATACATTCTAGTCTATAGATAAAATAGATATGGACAATATATGATCTCCAAAAACTAAAATTCATGAGCGCAATGGAGTTAACCGAATAATCATGACAAGAATAGCAAATAACACCAATTAACCAAAGTAACCAAGATTACCATCCAAAATAAGCTCATCACGATACCTTATTTTGACAATCATAAACAACTCTCATTTATGAGATTTGTCAATACAAATGAAGTTTGATTGATGAAATTTGACTCGATAGCCAAGGTGACGTAATTATCAGTTATCAAAACTCTACATATTATTAACGTTAATTCACCATAGTAGATTCGCTTATAAAATCGTTTTAAGGGATAAAATATGAAAAGTGATAGTCGTCTTAACGTACCTCAACGATATAACCAAATAGTTATTGATGTGTACATATGGAACTTCGAGAGTAAATATCAAAAGGTGAAAAAGTGGACGATTGGAGACTAAAAATGCTCCATTTTGAAAGTTGAAGATGAAAATGTAACATGGGCAATAGGCTGGGGACCTCCACTGCTATTTTCCCAATATAAATACATACAATAAATACACACAACGTAAGTCTTCAATGTTCTTATTTGTGGCCCCGTCTATGTTTGATTGCAAAGATGGAAGAAAAAAATTTATTAGCAAAAGGTTAAGAAAACATTTTCTTGAAAAATAGGCATATATGCGTTTTTATGTGATTGTATCTAGAAAACATTTTCTAGAACAAATGTTATAATCAAAAAAAGTTGAAAAATATTTTTTATGTCACATTTTCCTTGAAAAAGTTTGCAATCAAACAATTCTTCAAAGTTATTTTTGGGACTCCAAAGCTGATTTTGATCTGTTTGATCATCGGTTAGAAGTGCTTTTAGAATCTTAAAGAAGCTGGCGTTTTGTTTGTATTTTATTTTGTATTTTCATTTTCGAAAATATTTTGTGTTTTGTGTTTTCATTTTTGTTTTCAAATTTGCTGAAAACGCGTTTGGTTTGTCATTTCTGAAAACTGTTTTTGAAAATGAAAAGCTGAAAAACACGTTCTGTTTGAAATTTTGCAGAACGCTATTTAAACTATTTTTAATTAATTTGCTTGCAGAATACTACTAATTTCAACTCAAATTTCCTTTCACAATACACTAAAAATATGGTTACATGCAACACACTAATGTGAGCATTAAGAGTCTATATTAACACAGCTTGGTCAGGTTCGGGACTTGAGAAAGCTCTACTTCTATTAAAATCCAGAAAATGCAAGTTCTTTCAAAACCACCAGAGTCCATTTATCATTGTATTTTTTGAAATATAACAAGAATTCTCATTTAATTTTTTTTTGTAATGTTGATATTGAATTCAATAAAATTTTATTTAAACTAAGTTCCAAGTTAGGATAATTCTCCAACAAAAAAAAAAAAAAAAAAATCTTTATTTAGGCTTAGTTTCAAGTTAGGATAATTCTTAAAAAATAATAAAAAAATAAAAAAAATAAAAATTTTATATTAAGTTTAGTTCTAAGTTAAGATAATTCTCTAAAAAAAAAAAAAAAAAAAAATTCCCACGCGTTTTGGACATTTTTTGTCGAAATACACACAAAATGCCCAAAACGATGTTTCGGGCGTTTTCCGTTTTGTGTACAAATTTTTTTTTTGTTTTCCAAAATGCATTTTCGAAAATGATAGAGAGAACGCGTTTTTAACGTTTTCGAAAATAAAAAAAGAAAACGATCTCAAAACAGTAAAGAGAACCGGGACTAATCAAATGGAATTTTTTAAAAAGTACTTTCGAAAGAAGTACTATTAAAAATTAGTTTTATTGACGAAGCTCTGCAGGCTAAAGTAAAGGTGGAGTCAAATATTTTAAGCCATCTCTGTTGTTTTATATTTGAAGTCCAAAGGCTTGTGATCAAAATAGAGAGAGAGAGAGAGAGAGAGAGAACATCGTAGTGCCAAAATAAGCAATTTGAAGCTGGCATGGAGGATTTTGTACTCTCCATAGACGATGACTTACAATTATCTTCTGCTATATATGTATGCAGAATCTGCCATGAACAAGAATTTGAAACCTCCAAAAACTTGGAAGCTCCCTGTGCTTGTTCTGGAACTGTCAAGGTGTGTACAAATTTCATTTGTTCTTCATTACTTTTCTTGTTTTTTGGAAATTAATCGCTTATTTTTTGGTTTCTTTGTTTCCAGTTTGCGCACAGAAACTGCATACAGAGATGGTGCGATGAAAAGGGAAACACAGATTGTGAAATTTGTTTACAGGTTTCAATTTATATTCTTGATCGTGCCTTTCTCTTTTAGCCTTTTTTTTTCTTTTGCAAAAATTCAAGTTTTCTGTTCAATTTCTCTCCACGTATCTATCTCCCTGTAATTTCCATTGTTCAATAATCTTGGGAGTAATATTGGAAGTTAGATATTATTTTTAAATCCTAGTATTAGTTTTTTGCAATTATTATTGAAAATTGGATCTTTTTAAGATAAAATATGTGGTTGAAACGTGATATGAGAAAATGTGTGAAGTAAAGCAGTGGTCTTGGAAATGTATTTTTTATGGTTACCAAACACTAACCGGCTGTTTAGTTACAGGTAAACTAATTAAGTTTTTTTAGTTGGACAAATTTGAAAAATAAGTAAAATTCTAACTCATATTTTTACCTAACAGCATCATGTTTGGTAAGTTTTTAATTTCAAAGTAACTTAATATTTTCTGAAGTATAAAAATAGTAAAAACTTAGCGTGCATTCGGCCAAGGGCAGCCTTGAGTACAATTCACCAAAACAAAGAATTATGGCCCCTCAAAAAATGTCAAGAAGCTTTTTTTTTTTTTTTTTTTTTTTTAAATATCTATATTCTAGAAGAGTAAATATGACCCCAAATAAAATTCCCTTGATGCCTCTAAAATGCCAGGTCGATGTGAGTCTGCCTGGTTTGGTTGCTCATTATAAATGGTAATAATTGTCATTTATAATTTACATAATTTTTCAAACTATTTTTTAATTACACATATTTTTTTTCCTCCAATTTTCAATCACATATTTTACTTAAAAAATACAAATAATTCATTATAATTAGATTAATGAGCCGCCTTACTTTTAAGTTAAGCCAAAAATACTTGTCTTTGACTGATTGATTCTTTTCTTAGAAAAGGTTTGACAATTAAAAAGCGTTTAAAAACATTTTTTTATATTTTTTAATTAAAATATATCGTTGAAAAGTGGAGATAAAAATATGTGTGGTTAAAAAGTGATTTGAAAAATTTTACAACAAAAATATGTTTTTAAACGACCAAAAAAAAAACTACTTTGACGAACAGAGGCGAAAATAGTGCAATTTTCTATTTCAAAGCTACGCAACTTTCAATTTGCTCAATATTTTTTCAATTTTGACGTCTTTTCATTTCAAGGACTGGCGGAATGGATAATTTGAACAGCTTTGCTCCCCTACCATGGTTGGGGGAGGAGATGGGGCCACTGTCACCCACCCCATAGGGGGATGGGTTCTTGTGAGTGCAGGGTAAATAACTCTCTACCCATCAGGAATAGGGGAACAAAATTTTACAGTGTGTTCAGCGGCTATTACACAGTTTTTTTTTTTTTTCATTTTTAGGTAAAATATGTGATTGAAAATTTGATAGATAAAATGTATATGATTAAAAAGTAATTTGGGAAATTATGTAAAAAAGTGATTTATAAACTGTTTTTTCTATTGTTACCGAACGGATTGTTAATTTTTTATTATTATTATTTTATTTTTTTTGGGAATATAACGGAGTGTTAATTTGAATACTTGAAATGGAAAGCAATAATTTGTAACTCTGTACTGTTTAAAATATACTTATGAAAATGACATTATTTTTGTAAATTTTTATATGGTACAGAAATTTGAACCTGGCTACACGGCTCCATCCAAGAAGGTCCAGTTAGTTGACACAACATTAATCATAAGGTATGCCTTTCTGTTTTTCTGGTAAAACTAACGATCATTTTCAGTAAATTAAAGATCCTTAAAACGAGTTTGGCAAAGTTTCAAAGTTACTTTTAAGTAATTCCTTATATCAAAATATATATATATATTTGGCAAGTTTATTAGCAATATACTGTATACACCGAGACTTAGCATATACGAATGTTGGACCAAACTGGGTTAAGAAAAAGATAGGCGCGCGTGAGGTTTTTGTTCGTTTTCACGTGTAATTAACGTCGTATGTTGGGCAATGTTAACAGAGGAAGTTCAGAAATTTCAACAAGACAAACAGAAGGAGAAAATGGTGGTGTGCTTGAAACTGATGACTACTTCGAAGAATGCAATTTAGCTTCACATACAAGTGGAGCCACTTGTTGGAGATTAATGGCTCTCACTGTAAGTTCTTTTATTCAATCTATTTCAAGTTTCAACCGTTGATTTCGTATAATCCTAATGATATATACAAGCTCACGAAACAGTCAAATCGTTAAACTGAATAGAAATCACAATTTCAAAACCATTGGTTCGGATCCACGCGGACCGGTCAACGTTTTGGTTTTGATCCAAACCAAACCCGCTTCAAATACTTTGGTTTAGGTTTCACTTTTCAAAATCGGTTTCAAACAGTCAACTTGCAAAAAAAATTACAATTAATGAGATATCAGCAAAATTCCAAGAAGAAGTCATATTGAGATGCTCAAATAAGATAATCTAATTTCACGGAAAAATTAGAGTAATGTGTAGCTACCTGATTCAACCGACTGCATGTCAATAGGTGCTATAAGAAAGGCGAGAGCTCCAATTCTAAAGTTAGCGCAAGAAGGAACCTTTGGTCATAAATTTGTACTGATTCTACCGACTACATGTCAACGGATTAGATCTCAACCATATAATTTTGAAAGCATAGTGAAGAGCACGGTTTAAACCTAGTCTAAATATTTATTTCAACTTGATCTAAATATATTAATTTAATTTCGTTTGCAAATCGTGGTTTAAAACTCGCACCAAACAAACTGCAAAAAATGATTTGGTTTGTAAAATTAAATGATATAGTTTGGTTTGGATTGGATTAGATTGGAAAAATGTCAAACCATTTTAAATTGTTTGGTTTGAAAATTTATGAAAAATCGTCCAAACCGAACCTTTTACACACCTAATCCTAATGATATAAATGAGCTCAAGTGTAATTTTTCTCTTTTCTATAAGCAGCGAATAAGCTTTACCTAAATATGAATATAAGTTTATGCAAAAATCGTATGGTTCTGTAGATCCCGCATGACCAATCCTAGCTCAAGTTTGCAAAACCCTAAGTAAATTTGAACCAACCCAAAACCAAATCTCTAATGAATCAAGATAACCATTTGTTCTGGTATAAATGGTCATATCTATTTTTCTAATGTGAGAGGAGTTGCTTGAGATTATTTAAGCAATTCACATATAAATCGTGAAAACGGGTTGTGGGAGAGCAATACAAGCATTGTGCTGCTAGGCGAAGCAACACGCGCGAATGATGCACCCTAGATGTTACACTCTGGCTCAAGTGGCATGAGATGCATGAAATCCTATGTGAGTCAGCAACGACTACATTGTGAGGCTAACTTTTGGATGACCGACGACTTTTTACCATGGGTGATGGGTAAAAAGAATTCCCATAGGGGAATGAAATAGTTTGATGAAAATTTTGTTGATTATATTATCATGTCTTACAGTCTAACGATACAATATATAGCCCATGTTTGGTGGGAATAAAATCAAAATTTTTTGATAGATTTTGATAAAAAATTAAAAAAAATTAAAAAAAAATGATGAAATATTTGATTAAAATTAATTGTTGACTTTGATTTAGATTAAAATCTTGATTTTAACTGGTCCAAATAGGGAAATATTTTTAAATTGAAAAATGTATGGGTTCATGTTGACTTTCGTATAGCTGTCTACGTTGCCAACTATTAAGAGGAAAACCAAAGCTCTTTTAATCACGATTTGTCATAGTTACCTATCTTTAGGCATTTGTTTTGTCAAAATCAGTTTTAAACCTAACTGCCATTCAACTTTGCAGTTCACATTTCTGCTACTGATGAGAAATTTGTTGGGCGTGCTCACTGGAGAAACAGGAGATTACCCATTGTCACTTTTTACAGTAAGTCCCTAATGTTTAACATAAAAATGGTATTCCCAGCAATAATCTGGAGTATGCAGTATACATTCTGCTTTAAACATTACTAATATTCATTTATACAAATACTTGTGCAGTTGCTTGTTGTTAGGGCTAGTGGCATACTTCTCCCAATGTACATACTGATACAATTTATCAACAAAATTCAAAGCAGTTTAAAGCAACACAATCAGGTTATTCTCTTCAATCTCACTTTAATATATCATTCTATTGTCTAAATAACTTTCAATAATTCTAAGTAGACACTCAATAACTTTATCAGCTTTAAGTCTTGAAAAAAACACGCACGCGCGCACACGCACAAACACAGCCAAACCCCAAACATGCTTCTAATTTGTGAACCAGTGATTGTTGTCAACTTTGTAAACTCGCCCATCTTCTGACTAAATCATTCATTCTTCTGTTTCAGAGTTCCAATAACGCGGAATCAAGCTCCGATAATCAAGACTACGAAGCTGGACACGTAAATAACATTGAAATTCAATCCCAATAAACTTTGTTTTAATTATTTGTGGTTTGACTTGTACTACAGAGCAACAATTCAATGCTGTATCCATGATTCTTTCCTTCTACTTATGAAAATGATAATAAGTTTAGCAGATACAAATAGGAATAAACAGGGAAAAATATTCATTATCTACAGAAATTGAGACAAACAAATACCCCGTCAACCAATATCTTCATTTGCCAACAGAATTCAAATTGGGTGACCTTAAATTTTTCAGGTATCATAAATACTGACAATGTACACCAAAGTTTATCAGCTAATATACAAAATTGAGAATGCAAATGAGTCGATGAAGTAATTTCTTTGACCTGTACTCTACTGCAACCTCTTAGCTGTCTCAGCTCCACGCGTCCACCCCACCCAAAATAAAATAAGAAGCAGTTTGTGCTTGAATATGATCTGGGCACAAAGTAGGGATGTGCAGTTCACAGAAACATAGGCTTATTCTTCAATGCAAACGTGGATATGCAAGCAAGGCACGAGGGACTAATTCCGTACACTGTCCTTGGGGTTAATTTTGCTCAAGAACCATCCTTGCTCTCAGTTGCAATCTGTTCAACGAGTCAAGGACCTTGTGCTTGTTAGAATAATGACCAACCTGGTCAGCCAAAAAATTTATCAAGTTTTGGACGATCATTGATGCCTTGTCTTCCCTACTAACGGATGAGTCATCTTCTGATCTCTTGCCATACATTCCTTCAAACTCCTGAGATTTGGCAGTAGCTTTATGAAGTACTGCATCCGGAAGTCCTGAAACGGTATGAAATTAAGAACCAAGAAAGCTATTGGGCAAGTACCCAAGGCAAAAGGCTATCCTTTAACTGTATATAGATGATACTTGGCACATGCTCTATGGCATGTTTGGTAGGAAATAATGGATAGTAATGGACACTATAAAGAAGATGAGCTAAAATCTTTTTCTTCTAATGTCCTGATCTAATGTCTACCAAACATGCAGTAGATGGAAGAGTTATTCGGCGGATGATATTTTGAAGGGTAAATTTCAAGGAAAAATGAATTGGCATGCCATTTTGATTCTTAACATTTCAATCAATTTTATTTGTTCAAAAGTGCGAATCTGCAGGAGTAAAATCTACAATTTACAATTTCTTTCTTTTTCCTAAAATATGTCTACTGATTACTTACCAGCTAACCTCGCAACATTAACACCATAACTTTTAGGGCATGCACCGGGTGTCAATCTATAAAGGAAGGTAACTTCCTCAAGACCTCCAACTCCTTTGCCAACTTGGCATGCCATATGACATAGGGAGACCTGTGTACCATGAGAAAGACAAAACATGAGATTATTGAAAACACAAAAAATTATCAAGCTCCACAATCTTTTCTCTAGCTGATTCATATGACCTTCAACCATAAACAAACATTAGCATTATCTTTTGAAACTACATTATTGGTCCTATCAATGCACAAAGGGAAGCCCATTGCAAATAAAAACTTGGAATTGGGAGGGATTAGTGCATACAGAAGTAACATGAGATTTAGTTGAATATTGGTCAAATTGGCAACCAGCTATATTCCATGTCGCTAATCCAGCTAGTAAGTTGATCAGTCAGACTGATTTATTTTGTTATTTAACAAGTGCAATTAGTTTCCTTGTTATATATGCATGTAATCAAGTCTGCAAGTAATAATGCAGAGCATCAGAAATCACGGGTTTCCCTCCCTATTCTATTTTCATTCATTTCCAGAACCTTCTGGTAAAATATCTGAAATACGACAGAAACTAATAAACAAGGTTGAAGCTATGACAACTCTTATTCTTCTTTTTGTAAGAATTAAGATGCTCTACAAAAGAATGATATTTGCTCCATAATCCATACAAAATGCGTTGTCAAGTCTAAGCAGAGAAATATTTCACTCCAACAGTCAACAGCTGAACAGGATTCTTCTTAAACCATTGCAAAAACTTGGTTAGAAAGTTCTATTTAGGATCAGAATCTCACTATATATATACTGATTATTAGAGCTTCAACATGTGTCTGCTATATCAAAAATTTTGTACCATGGATTTACAGGATATAACTGTCATAGAAGGGTCCTGACACATTTTCATCTCATTTACATACCTTAGGATCTTTCAGATAGTCAATAGCCAACCTATGGTAGTGGGTAGAAAACATTCCCCGGCACTGTACCTTGCGCACAAAATGCTCGAGAACTGATCCACTGTCAAAAGAGATTCAAATGAGAAAACTGAAGACTAAGCCCCTGTTTGATGTTAATTTTAAAGAGTTCATTTGAAAAAATAGTTTTTTGAATAGTGATTTTTAAAAGAATATGTAGTTATAAAGTAAGGAATCTTTTATGAGTTTATGTGTAATATTATTTTAATGATAAATGTTTGGTTAAAAAGGAGAGATATTTTTTGTTTATAATGGGAGCCAAACAGGGGCTAAATGTATTTGCACAGAATTTTGCAGGCACGTTAACAATGACTGGGAGACTCGAACAAAAATCTCGTCTTGGAATCTAAAACAGCATATCTACTTCTCTATAACTGCACTTACGCTATGGCTTGCCCATCTGACGTTGATGTCCCCCGCCCAAGCTCATCCAATGTCACAAGTGAATTACGGGTTGCTGCAGACTGCATCAACCATCAGAAATAAATTCAAAAAATGATAACAGACAATTCATGCTATGTAGCACCAGATGGAACTGGATATAGTGCTACAACAATTTAAAGATAACAAATACAATGGACAAATTAAATCATCTAAGAAGTGCCTAGATGATGCCCTGCTTTCCTTGCATAAATTCTAAATTTCATGTGTATGGTTGTTCAAACCAAGAAGCCAGACAGTATCCTTGACTTAGGACTCCAAGAACCATGTTCTTATCTCATCTAAAGGATGAAAAAGGCATTCAGTAGAGAAGTGGATTTTTTTTTTTTTTAATCTAACCAATGTGTAACCCTTACCAGCATTGAGGCAGTTTCCAAAAGCTCTGTCAGGAATGTGCTATGCCCAGCCATAATTTGATCTTTAGCACCCATTCGAACAAAAATACGATCAACAGGAGACAATTCAAACCTTTCTGCCGGCACATCTGCCCCTATCTGGGAAGAATCAAAGCTAAACCATTAACAAATATTTTAGAAGAGATTCATGAATCGTAACTAAAAGAATAGAGACTTTACAAAATCTACCTGCGCCAAAATCACAGCTAAGCAGACTTGACGCAAAAGAGTAGACTTCCCACCCATGTTAGGACCAGTAAGAAGGATAAAGTTGGCTTGACCAGAACCACCAAGTGAAACATCATTAGTGACAAAGGTACCCTTGCCTAATGTATCACTCCTGAGAACTGGATGTCCTAAATTTTTAGCAATCAGGCATGGCTCTTCATCAGGAGATGATACTGGAGAGATGATTGGGCGGCACATTGATCCTTCATAATATTCACTAGCAACAGATAAGCTGATTAAAATGTCCAGTTCTGCAAAAAGTATCAGCCAAGACAGAAATGAACCAGACATTTTTGTTATGTTTTGTAAGGCAACCAAAAATGACCCATTTCCTAATTTGAACCATAAAAAACAATTTTACAATTCCAGCAAAGTAGCCAAAAGCACACAAGAACATGAAACAAATATTGTGTGACCAATTTAAAGGATGCAAGATCCTTACAAAGACCCACAGGTTAACATAGTGGTTGATTGAAACTGAGATTTATACTTTCCATTCGATATCCACAATGCATCAATACCTGAGATAGTAGAAATCAATTGTCTCCATTTATTATGATGTTCACAAAATTTTCCAATTAACCTCTGCAAAATGGTCTTCAGCTTAGACTCCTTCTCGGATTCAGCTTGAGAGAGCTTCCCTACTAAGTTCTTAATCACCGGAGTCCAGTACCGGAAGAATCCCTGGATCAATTATTCAAAGAAAAATGGAGTGAGAACTACACAGATGTTATATCTTAAAAGAAACCGAAGACGAGTGCTTGATTCCCAGCCAGTCTTAATGCCATTCCTTTGTTAGCCAAATGCGTAAGTGAATACCACATTATTAATACTGAAGACCGATATTGAATTCAAATACCAGTTTCATAATGATATGATAAGAATATTTGCGGAGAAAACGGGAACTAAAATTCTTTATATTTATACGAATAATTATAACAATAGAATAACAATTTATTGAGCTCTTTACCTTTTTCGATGATCGTAACTCGTACTCCTGTGAAATGCTATGGCACAAACTTTCTGGCACTTCCAACAGGTATGTGTCTTTACCAACTGTTACATAATTAATCTACAGTGTCCAAAAGAAACAAATGGATGGTTGATACACAAGCAGAAGCTATAAGATCAAATAGAAGGCTATTTTCAAGAAGTTCGTACCGATGCATCTCCAAGTAATGTGCGCTGTTCCTTCAGGTGTTTTTTCAAATTAGATTCTAGGTCTCTTATAGTCTGGCACGAAGAATCATACTCCACGTCAACCCCTTCCAGAGGAATTACACGTCCTGAACTATTTGCTTCCTCCCAATCAAAGCCATCCTTGAAATGCCTGAGAATCGAATGGACATCGGGGATCCCTTTACCTGCATATAGTTGTCGTGTCAGATACCAAGCAACATAGTAATTTGTATGACACTGCTAAAACATGAATTAAGTCTATACCTGGTGTCAATAGATGATGGAGTAGCCTAGAATCTGTATTTTCTAAAACAGCAACAAGCGAGGAGCATGCATGGATCGTTATTTCACATCCTCGTAGAACTGAAATGAACTCTTGAAGCTGCTTCTTCGCTGCATCCTCATATAGTACTACTTTAGTTGCATTCCTGCCATTAGCTTCACTGCATTCACCCCAAATCAGAACATAAATCTTTTTAAGAAACAAATAGGAAATTTAATGATGGAAGTTTCACATATTTGATGATGTATGACCATATTTTACAACTATACCTGCTAGCAAAAATGCGCGCAAGTAAACGTTCCATGTCAGGAAGCCGGGACAACTCTTTCCTGAACTCCAGCACGACTGGACCGTTAACTCCCTGCAGACAAGTTACCACAAATACTTAAAACCTACAAATAAATAAAAAACTAATAACACGCCATAAGATCATATGAGTAAGCTTTTAAAAGCTAAACGTACCTTCAATCCTGCTACAGCACCCTGACGTTCCTTAATAGACTCAATATGATACAGAGGTCTGGCAACCCATGTTCTAAGTAACCTTTTCCCAAATGCTGTCACACAATGGTTCAATTGAGCATACAGCGTCCTGCATGGACAAAGGAAAAAAATCCAAAATAAAGATAAGGAAGAGAATGGCAACTTTAAAAGATAATAGGATGCCATATGTACCCAGAAGAATCTCCATTTCTGCCATTCTCAAAAACTTCAAGGTTCTCCATTGCAGCAGCATCAAGAACCATATATGGTTTTTGAGTGATCTCACCGAAGCCAGAGCATGGGAGCAACTCAAACTTTGCAAATCTGAGCAGACTTTCGTCCAGAAAAGCCTGCTTCAAATAGAAGAGAGTACCTCCAAGAGCTGAAAGTGCATAGCTACCATCCTCACCCGCATTCACAAGCTCAGACAAAACGGCAGGTAGGCAGTCAACACCAACATTTTCGACCAAAGATTCACTAGCACATGCAGTTGCTTCATCCAAAGCTGAAAAACATGATTTGTCACCAATAGTCCGGTAGATGGTCTTAACTTCACGAATTGTTTTCTCAGAATCCCAAAATTCAGACAAAGGAAGCAGCTCATTAACCAAAGGATTTCTTGTATGCCTCAGAAGTACTTTTTCAGTCTCAGTTCTGAGCAGCTTGGCAGGTTTAATAATTTCTACAGGTCTTAGCTCAGATAAGAGACAGCACAAGGAACTGCAATCTGAATCATCTATAAACTGATAAAAGTAAACATATTTAGTCATTTAGTCCCATATAAAATATGTAACACCGAAGAGAAAGTACATCGTGTATGCAATATCTTTCATTCACATAATAAGTAGAAATGACAATGAGGGAGCAAGGACAGAGTAACTTATCCACCATAACCTGGTCCTCTACCCTGAACCTACCTATGTGCACTTCCCAATTGTCTTTCCTTTTTTTGGTTTTTGTTGTTGTTGGGAGTTGGGAGGTGTGGACACAGGAGTAAAAAGTGAGATACATTTATTTATATGCTTCAATAGTGAAAACTAGTAATTTTCAAGTATCCCACCTGTCCAATTACAATCTTGCTCGTAGTAACATCAACCACACAAACACCAAATCTATGAGTTGCTTCTTGGTTTTCTGAACTTCGACAGCTTTCTGTCACTGCCATCATATAAGAAGCATCAGGATTTTTTGAGAGCATTTCCCCTTCCATCAAAGTCCCCTTTGTTACCACCGCACAAATTTCGCGTTTCACAACCTAGAATGCAGTGATATACATCAGACTACAGAACAGGACAAGTTCCAAGGAGAAATAGATAGAGGTATAGCATATTATGTAGTGTTAGAATGACCTTATCTTTGCAGCCTTTCTCTCTGCGACGAAGTTCAAGCTGATCAGGTGTCTCTGTTTGCTCCACAACAAGAACCCGGTAACCCTGATGAGTCAAATAACTATGATTAACTATGATTAAAATTAAACTAGCAAATGTATGAAAAATGGGTAGCAGAGGTTAATTAAGATGAAAATCTATTTTACATTTGAGGTTGAATGCTTTAAGATGTACAACCTTTTGAGCCAGCTTCTCTACATTCACTGAGAAGTTCTTTTCGGGAAATCCACAGTGAGGTTGCTCTCCCTGAAAGGACAAGTGGCTATCAAATAGAAAGTTGACTGTGGGAACCCAAAAGGAAATTCAATCATTCAATTCAAGTAACAACCATGAATTACAACTGTTAGTTATTAACAATGCAGTCAATTACCTTCATATACTGCAAATCAAGTTCTTTGGCACCAATATGTGCATCCATTTCAAAAAGTTCATAAAACTTGCCCATCTGGTTCAACAAAAATGGCAAAATTTTAGTCCAAATCCACAAGGAAAAGGTGCCCAAATCAACATGGAAAAGGAGCTTTGTGTATCCTGTAGACCAATGCTTACCTTAAAAAACAGGACCTTGTCCATATGCTTCGACTTAAACTCCCACCATTGCCTCTATAATAACCAGAATACTCCAGATAAGATCCTCAAAGATGGTTAAGCTAGAATCAAATAATTCAATTACCTGCCCCCCTGTTAAGCTTTTTAAGAAATCTTGAGGCAAGTAAAGAGTTCTTGGGTCATAATTTACATCATCCGAGCGTCTTCTATTTGCATCCTTGCGGTCTCTGTTACAGCAAAGAATCCAGTTAAGTGTTGGATTTATAGAAGAATCTGTAAGCATTTATTACAATTTACTGTTGCTTGAGAAAAGTTGAAGGTGTCAGAACTAAGCCAACATCCTCCTTGGATTAGTGACATCTCCTATTATCAACATTAAACGTACACAAAAATTACTTCCAAGAGGTAATGAAACTTACACCCCAAGGAACCGAAACTTCTCTGCTTCACGCGCACCAAATCTTTCTGCTATATCACCAACTAGACCGCTGTCAGGAATGGAAACTTTCCCACCTACAACAAAAATAGTATATTTTAATTGTGAATGACACATAGTTTAGGTATGATTCCACACCACTATTGAGATGCATAACAAAGGATAGACTAATCTAATTGGAACTGAAGGAAAACATGAAATCACTTAGAAGATATATCTATATTGGATAGTAAAATTTATGGATTCAAATGAAGCCATAGCTATTGAAGATTGACCAATTATTAAATTCAGTTGGCATGAATCTGGAAATCAAGCACATGTAGCTCCATTGTGGGGAAAGAAATGACCTTCAAAAATCAATTTCAAACCATGGTAACAAATTCATGTTCATTGATTAAAGTGTTCTCATGGTCACAAACAAAAACAATGAACTCTTATCACTTACTATCTGCAATATGTTTGGTAGAGCCCTTCAGTTCTCCCTCGTTAGCTCCAAAGAAAAACTTGGACGCACTATTTTTCAAGTCTCCACTGATGCTTTTTTTATTAGCACTTAATTCCGACTTTCCTCCAGCACTCAACTTCCGTTTCCTCGAACCCGCCTTCTTACTAACACCAATTTTTCCACTTCCACTATCTTCTTCCTCCAAATCCATCTCCTCCGAAAATTCCTCGTCTTCCACCACGTCATTCTCCACACTTTTTCCCCAATCTTCATCCTCCAAATCCTCCCCACCACTCTCCATATCCTCCAAAGTTTTAATCTCCTCTTCATCATCTACCACCGAAACCCTCCGTAGTCTACGGAACTTCTTCACAGGTTCATTAATCCACTCAATCTTTTCGTCAGCTAGATTCAACAATTCCTTCTCATTATCATCATATCGAACCAAATGCTTCCCCGATACTATATCAAACGATATCACACAACCTTCGTACCAAGTGTTATCTATCGGCCAGTAAACCCTGATTCTTTTGCCAACAAGCTCTTCTGCACACGATCTCTTAGAAGATACAGGAGTAGAAAGAGAAGACGATATATCAGAACCTATCACCATTATAGGCTTCTTGATTTTGGTTTGAAGTGGCGATGGAGTGATCGGGCTTGGACTGGAATTAGGGTTAGCGTTAGACTTAAGTTTAGGGTTTTGCTTCGAGAGGGATGGTGATGGAGTAGGTCCATTAGGAGAAGATGATTCGGATGGTGACTTCTTAGAGAAAAATGTGGTTATCTGCCGCTGTTGATTAACCAATGGCGATCTTCCATTGCTGGTTCGTTTTGATGGAGCCATTGGATTCCCTCAGAGAATGTGTGCGTAGAGTGAGAGAATCTAGAGGTTGGACTAATTTTTACTGAGAAATGAAGAATTTCTGCTGAATAGAGGGAAAAAGCGCGGGAGGACGGGAAGAGAGGGGAGGGGATTTTTGCCGGGAAAACCTGTGGGAAGGCGGGATTTTGGGGATGCTACGCACATTCTGCACCGAGCTTCACCCCAACGTCTCATCAATTCATTGAAAATCGTTTTTGGTCCCTCGAGTATTGGTTAACGTCACTTTGCAATATTGTGTGGCTGGGGCAAGAAGTGGACGTGGTTCGGTTTGATTCTGGTTCTAGAAGAACCAAACCAAATTGTAAATCGATGATTTTTTACTAATGGAATCAATTGGTTTTTTCAAAGATATGGAACCAAACCGGAACCAAACCGCTCGGTTCTGGTTTGGTTCTGAGACCATTACTTGAATTTTTAAATAATAAATATAAATTAAAACCTGTTTATATCCGCTTCTTCGTTAGAATCCATTTACATCATTACTAAATAGAAAATGAAATTTTTAGTTAACAAAACAAAGATTTAGAAAAAGTAACATATTATTCTAAGTCAAAGAAGAAGAAACTAGTCTGAAGGAAGCTCGTCAATCTGTTGAAATTTAGAGAATCGAACATAAAGGCAGTTTAGACTTATAGTTACAGATTACGATGAAATTCTGAATCTCATTCTACCGTGGTGCCGTGTGAGTTAGGGATGTAATTTGCAATTTGAGTTTGAGTTAACTCTTGAGAATTGATGAATTTGGTCGAGGTTTATATATACATAAATTTTAAAAAATAAACATCATTGTCGTTGATGGTAACTAAGGAGTGCAACGATTGTTGTGTTATAAGAGTGTAAGTAAAGCAGTGTGAATGCGTATTTATAATTGAAAAGAAGAAAAACGAATTAGAATTAGAATTTAGATTTATGATTTAAAATCTTTGTCTAATATGAAATGAGATAAAATGTATGTTAAATAACATTTTTGTACATTTCACATTTATAATTTTAGATTTTAATTTTTTTGTGAGATGAATATCCACTAATTTGTAAAATATATATATATATATATATATATATATATATATATATATATATATAGTTTGGTTCTTGGTTCTTGGTTCTGGTTCTGGTTCTGGTTCTGGAAAGAGAATCGGAACCAGAACCAAAATCGAATGGTTCTTGATTCTAAGAACCAAATCATTATTTTTTTTATGTAGAATCGAACCAAACCGCTTGGTTTGGTTTGGTCTGGTTCGGTTATTTTGTCCACCCCTAGTCGGGGCCCGAGTACTAGAAAATGGACAAATTTCCCTCAATTTAAGGTTGTTAATTAAGCCTGAATTCGGTATAGATTAAAATTAGATTTTGAGTAATTATAGAGGAACATTCATTTTAAATATTTTAAAGTGACATTGTGATGTGTCACATTTTCATTGGGTGATGATTAATTTAGTAATAACTTTAGTATTTAATGCGCATATTCATCATTCAATGAAAAATTGATACATCATAATGTCACTTTAAAATGTTCAAAATGAATATCTCTCTAAAATTATTGTTAGATTTTTAGTAAATTTTGATAAAAATTTATGAAATTTACGATTGAAAAGTTGTGAATTTCATAAAATATATGATAAAAATTGATTATTAACATTCCTTTGGAATTAAAATCAGATTTACTCAAAACCAAAGGCTAAAAAAACATTAGGTACTGGACAAACATAGGTGATAAGACAACAAAATTCTCCAGTCAGTCCCACTCGATCACAACATGGATTCATTAGTAAGTGTAAATTCAGGGAAGAAACAAGGGGAAAAAATATCCTTAAATTGTATTTAAATAAATAAATTCATTCAAAAATATTTCTACTTAAATGTAAGACGGGTTTTTTTTTTAAACCCCTTGGTCTAAGACACTACTTTCGACTTTCGAGCAAGCCAATCTAGGCTTCTGAAGTGGATTGATTGGCTCGGGCATCACAAAGGCTTGCCTATTTTGGCACGTCAAAGAGTAAAATTGTTGCCTAGTATGACAAATAATGTTAAGATGAGGAGTAATGCTATTTAATCTAGAGTTTAGATGTTCATTCATTGACGTGGTAATAAAGCAACTTTTACATTGTCCAATGTATATTCAAACTTCATTGAACAATGACCGTTAATCATCTAAATCTTTGATAAATAACGTTATTCTAAAAACAAACACTACTTCAAGAGAAATTTGTAGTTAGAGCATCATTGATTGATCTCGTCCAATTATATGTTTTGAGAGGATTTTGCTTATGCACGTGCAAATTGTCAGAACTTAGACAACATAGGTGTACCTTCACCGAGAGATGGGTCAAGGGTCAGATGGTCAACCAGGACATTAATTAACATTAAAAAATTAAAAATATATATATATATATATATAATCGGGTCCTGGTCGACCGGGTTTGACCCGACTTGATTTTCAATGTGACTCAGCTCGATTTTTTAGCCAGGTCACGGGTTTCGGGGTTGACCCAGTCGGGCAGGGTCAGGTTTGACAACATTGGTAATAATTACACAGCGCCAAAGTACTAATTGTAGAACTCTGGTAAATTGCACCAAGAAAGTAAAAAATCATCCTTGTGATGAAGGTCTCGAGGCAAAATTTGATTGGCTGAGTCTATCATCCCTCGAAGGATTGCTGCGTGAGGAACTTGTGCTTCTTGTCACGGCCTGGTTTTTCCCCTACTCATGTGGCACGACAAGGACCATACATTGTTAAATTATTCAGGATGTGCACTAACATAGCCTATGCAATTGCAGGTAATATCAATAGGCCCTTTCCAAAGTTCTGTTATGCATACTTATTAGCTTGCTGGCCCGTGTGTTGGGGAAGGCTGACCCGTATGCTTGCGAGCATCTCGGGTGCCGGACGGCAGGTCCGTCACAAGTGGTATCACAGCGGGACCGTTTGAATGTTGCGTTGTTGGAGTGGCAGACCAGTGGCGTGCATTCTTCGGCAACGATTTTGGGCCATGAAATGCGTGACTTTGTCAAAGAGCAAAATGGAGAAACGGCGTCAGTAAGCTAAATAATTGAGGGAGGAAAACTTTGGGATGGCGCAGGAAAAGGCATGGTTAGTGCAGTCGTGTTGCACGTTTGTTTCGTTGAGCATGGCAGTGTATTGAGGGAAATCCACCAAAAGAGGGCAATGCATTGAGTATGCTTCGACATGCTGGAGGAGCTGCGGCCATGAGGACTGCCGTCCAACCGAGGGACTGGTGCAGAGGGCACAGGGTGAAGGTTGGTGTCAAAGGCGGTAAGTGCAAGGGGCACTGCGAGACGAGGTGCAGGGGGCACTGTGGACTCTCGTTCACTAGGGGGTGGTACCGTAAATGTGGAGAATTTGGCAAGTCCTTTGAGGTGGAAGATTGATTGAAGAGGAAGGCCATGTGTGGACGCGAGGCAAGCGCACCGCTGCGAGGTCGCTAGCGGATTGGGTGGGGGAGCATGTCACGGCCTGATTTTTCCCCTACTCATGTGGCACGACAAGGACCATACATTGTCAAATTATTCGGGATGTGCACTAACATAGCCTATGCAATTGCAAGTAATATCAATAGGCCCTTTCCAAAGTTCTGTTATGCATACTTATTAGCTTGCTGGCCCGTGTGTTGGGGAAGGCTGACCCGTATGCTTGCGAGCATCTCGGGTGCCGGACGGCAGGTCCGTCACATTCTGCTGCCATCTGTGCGACGATACTTGTGATGAAGGCCTTGGGGACAAAATTTGTTTTACTTCAATTCCTAATGCTTCCAACTATATAGTGAGGCAAACAAAAAGGATAATACTTTAATGACATTCATCAAGAAATAAGAAATGATCATCAAGTGTCAGAAACAAATGTCAACTATTGCTACATAAGGGCAGTTAACCAGTGTTTTCAAAAAGCAGCAAAGTGTTGAAGATAGTATTTAAATACATGTGGTCCTATCTACAAGTTTAAGCCTTTAAATCAAGTTGTTCTAATAGACCTCCAATCAAAATTACGTATGTCAAGAGGAAGAAAAGGAAAAAACACAACTAATATTGAACCAACAAAAGCAAGGGATTAAGTCCTATTGACGTCAAAATTGACATTGACATGTGGCAATTCTTTTGTCAACTTATATTGAAAATTTTTGGAGTTATTTGATAGAGGATTCAAAGAAATGGAAGAAGTCTTTAGGTCGAAACTATTTTGACAGCGTTTTCATTCCAAAAATTTCCGCATGCATTACAATGGCGTAAACCTTTTCATTTATAGACAAATACTTAGGGTTTACTATAGCATAACAAATAAAATTGTAGTGACCAAAAATTTTCATGTATTTAAATAATTATTTTTAAACTATGAAACGTGCCGCTGCGATCTCACCCATTTTTAATTTGAAGTCATGACGCATTCGTCTAACCAAGTCGAGAAATGTCAAGCCCATTTGATTTTAATTAAATTCCGAATTTCTAAAATTATATTATTTTATTTATTTATTTAAATTATTCTTTCCAAAATCATTTTAAATTTCAAAATTTTATTAAGCTCATTTTATCAGATTCATTTTTTCTGACTCAGTTGATTCACACGTATTATTTTTTTCGAATTTCGTACATTATTTGTCAAGACTTCCAAAATGCCTAATCAACCTATACTCCTACCAACTTCCACCAATCACATCAAACCCCATACCTTTTCTCTAATCCCATACCAAGTCATACTCTCTCAATCCATTCCTCATCAATCCACTCCATTATACATCATCATCCTCCTTTCTCCCTCTGCACACCCCCCACAACACTGATTCCCAGCTTTCACACAGCCAAGGTAATGCCTCATCCTCCTCCTCAACCATGCTGGTAACAACTCACTCGGCACCCTCGACCCAGCAATCACCATCCAACCACTCCACCGCCTCCTCCTTCATCATCATCATCATCATCAACTCGACCACCCACCGCCTGCACCCAAACGCAGCAGCAACCACCACTCACGCACCAAAACCCAAAATCAAACCCAAATACCAATCATCATCGTCGTCATCATCATCATCACCACCACGGCCATTGAAAACACCTTGTAGCATCGACCGAACCAACCACCAAAATGCACCAAAAATCCACAACCACAGTTCGGACCACCTCCCCCATCGAGCACAACCGCCTCAGCCCAGCTCAAATCTCAACCAAATCAAAACCAATCTTCACAACTCCACACACCCAACTCCATCTCGAGACCACCACTGCCCACTTCGAATCCTCAACCAGTTAACCCCCAAATGAACAGAAAACCCAGGTTTTAGACTGAGCCCATATACTTACCTCGATCCCAACCTTTATCGCCGAATTTACCATCGAAAATCATAGCCATTAAGCCTCGGTTCTACCCTTGAATCAGCACCAAACCTTGCTATTTTGTCACCGCCTCCTCCTCTTGGTCACCGCCACGCGACGGCGGTGATACCGCCGTGGTATCGCCGGCGGTTAGAGCCGGCAGAGCACCACCCCCGGTTTCCCCTTTTGCTCGCATCTCTCTCTCGTCTCCTCTGCTGCCCGATAATGAAGGAGAGAAATAAATTTTGTTTTTAATAATTTTGACTTTTCGAAAATTGCAGCTTAGTCCCCAAGTTTTAAAATTATTCAAATCAGTCCTTATAGTTTTAAAAATAATCATTTCAGCCCCTTAAGTTTTTAAATGATTTTAATTAGCCCCTTCATTTTTAAAATCAATTATTTCCAATCCCTACAGTTTAATATCCGTTTTGAGTTGCAACCCAAGTTTTTAAAAATTTACATTTTAGTCCCCAAAGTTTCAAATATTTCATTTCGGCCCATGAGTTTAAATATTTTGAAATTCTATCCTTTAATTTAAAGATCTGTCATTTTCGGCTTGAATATTTTAATAGCATTTTATTCGAGTCCTGAAAGTTTCGAAAAACTCCATTTTAGTCCCCCACGTTTAAAGTATTCATTTTAGTCCCCCAACTTTCAAATCATCAATTTCAGTCCCCAAATTGTAAATTATCATTTTTAAACTATAAATTTCAAATGACTAATTTAATTTATTTTTCTAATTGGATAGACGAGGCGTACGAAGATTTAAATGATTGAAGTATTTTCCCACTCGATTTTGCACTTGTTGAATTTAAGGTAGGCTAGCTCCTATTAATTGTTTTAAATTATGATTGCATGTGAATGTGTATGTTATGTGATTTATGTGAAAGTTATTTCATGAAATGAGACGAGAATATATTTCTTTGGAAATATTTATGTTGTTATGCTTGTCATAACTTATATGCTTTAATGCATGAGAAAGAAAGAAGAGAATATCTTGCAAGACAAATGATGATGTTATGCATAACTTACGTGTCTTAAGTGCACGAGACGAGACTACCCATACCCCGATGATTTTAAAGAGCCTATGATTTTTCAAAGAGAAGTCTGTGCTTTAATGCACAAGAAGAGACTACCCACACCCTATGATTTCTAAAGAGCTTGCATTTATGTGTTCAATCATATTGTAGATTAAGTAATTGGTTATGAGTCTACTGAGTATTTCTATGAAATGCTCATGTCTATTTTAACAATAATTGCAGATTTCGGAGAGAGTGACCAATGAAGGATGATTGTGGCAATAGTCGTTAAATAATTGAGAATCTTATTTTGATGATCCATATTTCTAAACTTTGACTATTTTTGAGATTTTCAATTATTTGAGAAATTATGGCATTGTCGAATGTTTTGTATTATTAATGGCTTGATTCGTTATTTTGAATTGTTTCATAATTGTTTTCGAATTTTATTGACCATTACAATTTATTTAATGTTGCCAAAAATAAATTTCAGTTATTTCTTCTGTTAGAATATTATTTTAAAGTTTAAACACAAAATGACGTTGTGAACCGGTTATTTAGAACTCGGGGCGCTAAAAAAATAATACAATCATGATCAATGCAAATGGCGTCGATTTCTTGTAATTTAGGCATAACCCACGTGATGGTGGCCCTCTGTGATAACATTCTTTGTAGTTTACACAGTAGGCGACGTATGGAAGTCAATTTGTCAGTATCATGCCGCGGCCGCCCTAGGTAATCCACTTGCTTTGAGGTAGGTATCTTTCGCACTAAATGAAGCCCCATGTGGTCCATATGTTACTTAGGTCGATATTTTACCGACCTTAAAGAGGGGGGTGCTGAGTCATAAAATTATAAGGCCGGAGATTGGAGGTCGGGTGGACCTTTTGTTCCACGACTGGGAGATCTAAAATGGACCAAGCCCATTTCATTAAGAATGTCTTTTCAAGTGCTGAAAACATGTTCACCAATTTTACCGAACTGAACATTGCAAAATATTTGGTGATCAACAAGTCCCAATATCATTTAGTTAGCTAAGTGTCACGGCCTGGTTTTTCCCCTACTCATGTGGCACGACAAGGACCATACATTGTCAAATTATTCAGGATGTGCACTAACATAGCCTATGCAATTGCAGGTAATATCAATAGGCCCTTTCCAAAGTTCTGTTATGCATACTTATTAGCTTGCTGGCCCGTGTGTTGGGGAAGGCTGACCCGTATGCTTGCGAGCATCTCGGGTGCCGGACGGCAGGTCCGTCACAAGTGGTATCACAGCGGGACCGTTTGAATGTTGTGTTGTTGGAGTGGCAGACCAGTGGCGTGCATTCTTCGGCAACGGTTTTGGGCCATGAAATGCGTGACTTTGCCAAAGAGCAAAATGGAGAAACGGCGTCAGTAAGCTAAATAATTGAGGGACGAAAACTTTGGGATGGCGCAGGAAAAGGCATGGTTAGTGCAGTCGTGTTGCACGTTTGTTTCGTTGAGCATGGCAGTGTATTGAGGGGAATCCAGCAAAAGAGGGCAATGCATTGAGTATGCTTCGACATGCTGGAGGAGCTGCGGCCATGAGGACTGCCGTCCAACCGAGGGACTGGTGCAGAGGGCACAGGGTGAAGGTTGGTGTCAAAGGCGGTAAGTGCAAGGGGCACTGCGAGACGAGGTGCAGGGGGCACTGTGGACTCTCGTTCACTAGGGGGTGGTACCGTAAATGTGGAGAATTTGGCAAGTCCTTTGAGGTGGAAGATTGATTGAAGAGGAAGGCCATGTGTGGACGCGAGGCAAGCGCACCGCTGCGAGGTCGCTAGCGGATTGGGTGGGGGAGCATGTCACGGCCTGGTTTTTCCCCTACTCATGTGGCACGACAAGGACCATACATTGTCAAATTATTCGGGATGTGCACTAACATAGCCTATGCAATTGCAGGTAATATCAATAGGCCCTTTCCAAAGTTCTGTTATGCATACTTATTAGCTTGCTGGCCCGTGTGTTGGAGAAGGCTGACCCGTATGCTTGCGAGCATCTCGGGTGCCGGACGGGCGACGAGGATACACCTCCTCGCCTTTATTGCAGGTATTCGGAGCTCAAGTTCGTGCCAGCCTATTGCTCGAGCTCGAAATATCTGAGGTACTATTTTTTACTTCATCATTGGCTCCGTCTGTGGGAATCAGAACTAGAAGCCATGGTTAATACACGCTCTGTACTTCCGCAAGCAAACTTACCTGCCCATGATCACACTGTCGGGGGGGAGCAGGTACCCCAAGTAACACCAGAAGACCAGTCCACGCTACCAGGAAACCAAACATCACACTCCCAACCCGCTGTCGATACCCAGGCAGCATTGGAGGAGCTCCGTCAGTAGGTTGCTACCCTTACACAAATGCCCACGCAGCAGGGCCAACGTGATACCCCGACGCCCGAGGAGGGGAATGCTTCACGGGTCCAGCCACAGAACCATGCCCCTAATACTGGTAGGGCCAGCACTTCGGGATTACCGCCATCACCGCCAAACGTTATGAGTTCAAGAACAGTGGCCATGCCTCCAGCCGAACTCGCGAGAATTATTCAGGAAGGAATAGCAGCAGGTATACGACAAAATACACAAGCCCCAGCAGGGTTCACGTCAAACACTCCATTCACGCCAGATGTTTTAGCCTTTCCCCTACCAGACAGGTTCAAATTTCCGAGGATAAAAGAGTATGATGGTACAACGGATCCAGTAAACCATCTTAATATATACACTGACGTCATGAATTTACAAGTTGCCCCCGATCAAGTTGTGTGCAAGGCTTTTCCCCAAACCTTGACCAGCGCTGCTAGGGACTGGTTCTCTACTCTTAAACCGAACTCCATTCCCACGTTCGAGGACCTTGCTAATAAATTCTCAGCTTTCTTTGCAAGTATTAAACGTATAAGAAAGACCGCTGCTTCGCTTATGAGACTAAGCCAGGGACAATGAGACACTGCGCGAATTCATGACCAGGTTTAACACAGAAAGGTTGCAAGTTCCCGATCTCCATATCTCTGCTGTCGTATCAGCTCTTACTCAGGCTATAAGGTGTGAGGCCTTCAAGATGTCCCTATCAAAAACACCGCCAAAATCTGTGACTGACCTTCTCACTCCGGCTGAGAAGAACGTGAATATGGAGGAAGCCATGTATCCGGAAAAGAGCGATACAACCCCAGAAAAATCTGAACGGAAGGATAGTAGAAACGACCGAAAGAGACAGCGCGATGACAGTTCAAGGCAGGGGCGTGATCGTGATGATCGGGGAAAACCAAGGACAGAGCAGCCACCTTCTTTCACTCCTTTGAACACCCCTCGGGCCAATATCCTTATGGAGATCAAGGATATGAAGGAATTGAAGTGGCCAGCCAAAATAAGGTCCCCACCAGATACACGTGACAAGAGCAAGTACTGTGATTTTCACCGTGACCATGGCCACACCACCGAGACTTGCTACGCCTTACAGCGAGAGATAGAAGCATTGATCAAGAGGGGTTTCCTGAAAACATATGTGGAGAATGACAAGCGGCAGAAGCATGATCATGAGCAGGATCAACCGTCGAGGAATAACAAGCCTACGGCTGGAACAATCAATGTCATCATAGGTGGAACGGCATCGGGAGGAGATTCACAAAATGGGCGCAAAATGTATGCCAGACAGTCCTCGGGGACCGAGCGTTTTTGTCACCCTGACATCACCTTTGGCTCCGAAGACATGGAAGGAGTGATCACTCCTCATGACGATGCTATGGTAGTTACGACCATCATAGCTAACTACGAGGTGAGGAGAATATTGGTAGACAATGGAAGCGCAGCTAATGTGTTATCGCATGAGGCTTTCGTTAAAATGGGGGTATCGGTAAGCAGCTTAAAGCCTATCAGGACTCCCCTGCAGGGATTTGGGGGAAGCATCATCATGCCCGAGGGCACCACCGAACTCCCCTTAACATTGGGGGCAGACCCCAAGCAGGTAACAGAGTTCATTATGTTTCACGTTGTGAGGGCTCCAATGACATACAACGCAATACTTGGCCGACCACTGTTGAACAGCATCAAAGCGATAGTGTCAACATTCCATCTTGCCATGAAATTTCCAACAGCAGCAGGTGTGGGGGTTGTTTGGGGAGACCAGACAGTAGCCAGGCAGTGTTATGTTACTAGTGTCAAGAACCTCCCAGCAGAGGTCGTGCAGGTAGATGCGATGGAGCCCGACCTCGAGCACCGAGGTAGGCTCTCCGCAGTGGAGGAATTTTTGGAGGTTGAGATCGGGCCAGGGAAAAATGTCATCGTTGGTCGGGAACTCGATGACGGTCTGAAAATCATGCTCACACAGTGTTTAAAAGAGAACATTGATGTATTCGCCTAGAGTGTTGACGACATGCCTGGAATTGAGCCCAAGATTGCCGCACATAGTTTAAACGTAAACCTTGACGCTCGGCCCATTAAACAAAGGAAGAGACAGTTCGCCCCTGATCGTCGAATTGTGATTAAGGAGGAAATTGGTAAACTCTTAAAGGCTGGATTCATTAGGGAGGTTCACTACCCGGACTGGCTTGCAAACGTGGTCCTGGTAAAGAAAAGCAATGGCAAGTGGCGAGTTTGTGTGGACTATACTGATCTTAATAAGGCATGCCCCAAGGATAGCTATCCATTACCACGAATTGACAACCTCGTGGACAGCACCTCGGGCCATAAGATGTACAACTTCCTTGATGCATTTTCTGGTTATCACCAAATCCCCATGGCAGAGGACGATCAGGAAAAAACATCATTCATGGTTGATTCAGCGATCTATTGTTACAAGGTCATGCCCTTTGGCCTGAAGAATGTTGGCGCAACCTACCAGAGGTTGATAAACAAGGTGTTTGCAGAATTAATTGGGAAAAACATTGAAGCATACGTTGATGACATGGTTTTCAAAAGCATAGAAGCTGACGGGCACGTTCATGACCTCGAGGAAGTGTTCTTCACACTCAGAAAGTACAAGATGAAGTTGAACCCCGCTAACTGTGTATTAGGGGTATCGTCGGGAAAGTTCTTGAGCTTCATGATCACTCATCGTGGTATAGAGGCCAACCCCGATAAGATCCAGGCTCTAATTTCAATGGAGTCTCCAAAAAATAGAAAAGATGTTCAGAAATTGACAGGCCGTGTAGCAACACTTAACAGATTCATGTCAAGAGCAGCTGACAAGTGTTTCCCCTTTTTCAAAATACTTAGGGGAAATAAGAGTTTCGAATGGAATGAGGAATGTGAGCATGCACTGCAACATCTGAAAGAGTCCCTAGCAATGCCTCCTGTGCTTACAAAACCAAGTCCAGGAGACGTGTTATCCCTATACTTAGCTTTCTCCCAGAATGCAGTAAGCGCGGTGCTCGTCAAGGAGGTTGGTCGAGCCCATCAGCCCATATATTATATCAGCAAAGTCCTCCTTGACGCCGAAACCCGTTACACCCTTGCAGAACAATTGGCGTTGGCACTAGTTGTGGCTGCGAGGAAGTTGAGGCAGTACTTCCAATCACATACGATCGTGGTACTCGCAAATCAGCCCTTGAAACATATACTTCAGAAGCCCGATGTATCCCGGAGATTGCTAAAATGGGCCATTGAACTTGGCGAGTTTGATATTGAGTTCAAGCCCCGACCATTGATAAAGGCACAGGCCTTGGCGGATTTCATTGCTGAGCTCACACCAAGGCATTGGGGGCCAGTGATGAGCCCGAACATCGATTGCTGCTGGAAAATTTTTGTGGATGGAGCATCCAACTCCTCGGGCTTAGGTGCAGGGGTCATACTTATAAGCCCGGACGGACAGGTGGAAATACAGTGCGCTTTGAGATTTGAATTTGAAACAACAAACAACGAAGCAGAAAATGAAGCCGTCATCATTGGGCTTGAGGTTGCTCATGGTCTCGAACTCAATCACGTAAAGGTATACAGTGATTCCCAGCTTGTAGTAGGACAGATCGATGGCACATTCGAGAAGAAACAGGAGAAGATGAGTCTATACTGCCTACGTGTTCATGACCTACAGAGAATGTTCGGAAGTTGTGAACTTATGAAAATATCAAGATCAGAAAACATCAAGGCCGATTTACTCTCTAGACTCGTGTTCATGAGTGTTGATAATCTCGAAAGAACAGTTCATATGAAATATGTGTCACACCCCAGTATTGACCCAAGTCTTGCGATTATGGACATTGATCATGAGCCATCGTGGATGGACCCCATCACCAAGTTTTTAACCGAAGGAAGTCTCCCCGGTAACCAGAGAGAGGCCAGGACCGTGAAACAAAGAGCAGCGAGATACTGCATTATAAACGGAGTTCTTTTCAGGAGGAGTTTTACTCTGCCTTATCTCAGATGTCTCACAGCTTCTGAAGCTACTCAAGCTCTTATAGAGGTACATGAAGGCATGTGTGGGAATCACCAAGGTCCTAGGTCATTAGCCCACAGACTCCTAAGATACGGATACTATTGGCCGACCATGAGGACAGATGCTGTAAATTATGTGAAAAAGTGTGACAAATGTCAGAGGCACGGGAATATCATACACCAACCAGTCGAAGATCAAACTCCTATTCCGTGTTTAGGACCGTTTGAACAGTGGGGAATTGATATCTTGGGCCCTTTTCCCATTGCACGAGGACAATTGAAGTTCAGAGCAGTGGCAGTTGAATATTTCACTAAGTGGGTAGAGGCAGAACCCCTGACAACAATTTCAGAACCCAAACTAAGATCTTTCGTTTGGAAATCTATCATATGCAGGTTTGGCTTACCAAGAGTATTGATAACGAACAATGGCAGGCAGTTTGATAACGCACAGTTCAAAAATTTATGTGCAAGTCTTCATATTGATCATCGCCGGACATCAGTTGCACACCCCCAAAGGAATGGGCTCGCAGAAGTGACGAACATGATTATACTCCAAGACCTTCGCACGAGGATAGGAGATGCACGAGGGTCTTGGCCCGAGGAACTACCTGCCATACTTTGGACTTACAGGACCACGCACTGAACAGCTACTGGGGAAACTCCATTCATGCTTGCCTTCGGGATAGAGGCAACAATCCCCATTGAAGTAGGCATGCCCAGTTACAGGCGTCTTTTCCCAAATATGGAAGGGGAATGTACGGGCGAGCACCTTGACTTGCTCGAGGAAGTTCGTGAGCAAACAAGCACAAGGATAGCAACATACCAGAATAGAGCCGCAAAGTACTTCAACAGCAAGGTCACACCAAGAAAGTTTAGAGCAGGAGATCTTGTGCTGAGGAAAGCAGAAGCAGCTGGTCATCCACCAGGGAAGCTCGGGGCGGCTTGGGAGGGCCCATTTGAAGTTATACGACAGACTCGAGGAGGATCATACAATCTGCGGGATCTTACAGGAACGCCACTACCAAGACCTTGGAATGCAGATAATCTCAAAATCTACTATAAGTAGCAGAATCAAACCCTGCAGTTCATTCCCTTTATTTTTTTTAATTTTTATGGCCTGCGTGCCAAACTTTGCAGTTCATTCCCTTTACTTTTTTTTAATGGCCTGAGCGCCAAATTTTATTTTCCCAAGAACATCTCTGAATAAAAGGTACTTCTCACCAATTATGTTGTTCATCTCCAAAGCCTTCCCCACGAGGAAGCACACAAAGTCTTGCCCACGAGCAAGCACACAAAGTCTTCCCCACGAGGAAGCACACAAAGTCTTGTCACGAGAAAGCACTCGAAAGCCTTCCCCACGAGGAAGCACACAATGTCTCACCCATGAGCATGCACTTGAAAGCCTTTCCCATGGGGAAGCACGCAAAGCTTGACCCACGAGAAGAAATTTCAAACACTAACCCCGAGCGTCACTAATAGCACTTCCGTCATAATTGCGGTTCCTAATTGATCGGGGTTCCACCCGTGCTCGGGGTCATCACTTGATGTTCATCATTAACCCTACGCTCGGGGTTATTACTTGATATTCATCATTAACCCTATGCTCGGGGTTATTACTTGATGTTCATCATTAACCCTCTGCTCGGGGTTATTACTTGATGTTCGTCATTAATCCTATGCTCGGGGTTATTACTTGATGTTCGTCATTAATCCTATGCTCGGGGTTATTACTTGATGTTTGTCATTAATAGCCCTTTGCTCGGGGTTACTTACTTGATGTTCATTAATAACCATATGCTCGAGGTTATTACTTGATGTTCATCATTAACCCTATGCTCGGGGTTATTACTTGATGTTCATCATTAACCCTACGCTCGGGGTTATTACTTGATGTTCATCATTAACCCTATGCTAGGGGTTATCACTTGATGTTCATCATTAACCCTATGCTCGGGGGGTTATTACTTGATGTTCATCATTAACCCTACGCTCGGGGTTATTACTTGATGTTCATCATTAACCCTATGCTCGGGGTTATTACTTGATGTTCGTCATTAACCCTATGCTCGGGGTTATTACTTGATGTTCATCATTAACCCTCTGCTCGGGGTTATTACTTGATGTTCGTCATTAATCCTATGCTCGGGGTTATTACTTGATGTTCGTCATTAATCCTATGCTCGGGGTTATTACTTGATGTTTGTCATTAATAGCCCTTTGCTCGGGGTTACTTACTTGATGTTCATTAATAACCATATGCTCGAGGTTATTACTTGATGTTCATCATTAACCCTATGCTCGGGGTTATTACTTGATGTTCATCATTAACCCTACGCTCGGGGTTATTACTTGATGTTCATCATTAACCCTATGCTAGGGGTTATCACTTGATGTTCATCATTAACCCTATGCTCGGGGGGTTATTACTTGATGTTCATCATTAACCCTACGCTCGGGGTTATTACTTGATGTTCATCATTAACCCTATGCTCGGGGTTATTACTTGATGTTCGTCATTAACCCTATGCTCGGGGTTATTACTTGATGTTCGTCATTAATCCTATGCTCGGGGTTATTACTTGATGTTCGTCATTAATAGCCTTCTGCTCGGGGTTACTTACTTGATGTTCATTAATAGCCCTATGCTCGGGGTTACTCACTTGATGTTTATTACTAACCATTGCTCGGGGCATCACATACGACATTGTTAATCCAAGTAATCGGGGTTAATACATGGTGTTCAGTATTAATCTCATGTTCAGGGTTTATACCTTGTGTTCATTAACAACAGGCTCGGGGGCATCACATACAGTCCATTATTAATCCATTAATCGGGGTTGATTCATTGTTCTTTATTCAATCATTGCTCGGGGTTAGCTTTATTTGAGTGGTCGTACATGCAACGCGATCGATTAGATAAAAGTTCGAGACAAATACATGTATTCAAAACACACAATGTTGAAAGTACAGACTGGAGGGGCGAGGATACAAAATCTATACTGAGGTACTTTTATCTACAATGTCAACATCATCCTCGTTGTCCTCATCGTCGGGGCCGTCATCAGATTCAGACAAAATTAACCCTTCAGTAAGATCAGGGTCGGACCTAAGGTCTTCAGGTCGAATCTCCGCACCTTTAGCTCGAACTAGGGCACGAGCTTGCTTGAAGGCATAATTGTACGACCCCGACGCATACTCCCCTTGAAGAAGGCTGAACTCTGCAGACTTCTTGAAATCTTCTATCACCAGCGCTCGAGCAGCTTCGGCTGCAGACAGCTTCTGTTCGAATTCTTCTTATTTCCACTCGAGCTCGAGCCTTAACTCCTCAGCCTCATCTTTGGATTCCCCGAGCTTGGTTTTCAACGTATCATTCTCCTCCTTAATTTTCTTCTGCTCGTCCTTGAGCTCCCTTACCCTGATCTCGCGCCTGGCAATAGATCGTCCCAGCCCCTGGACTTTATCTTCCTTGTCGATTGCCCTCAGGGCAAGACCTTGGGCAATACTGAGGGCCTGCACATTTGAATTCCGTTAAGATCGGGATTAAAAGATAGGTAAAATTAACAAACTTTTACCTTAGTAAAATAGGCCTCGAGGTTCCTAATACCCTCGCCAGGGCTGACCTCGTTCCTGTACTTCGTCACAACATCGGGGGCTTGCGACGCTGCTCGTATTGGGTCGTCTTCGAGGTCAATGAAGTCGGGGGCGGGAGACTTCTCAGGCGGGGGAACACGAGGAGGTGGAGTAGGTTCCCGATCCTCGTCTCGTAGCAGAGTGTTAGACCCTTCTCCGGGTTCGCTAGTAACCTGAGCTCGGGCCCTCTTCTTCGTCTTTTTAGTCGGGGGCCGAGCTGCTGCTCCCCCGGCCTTTCCTTGGATAAAATTCCTCAGGGATGACGGATCAAAAGTCATGACTCCTTCTGCAAAATGAGACGAGGTGTTAGCTCGAGCATTTTTTCAAAAGAATAGAAGAGAAAGAGGAAGGTGACCAGGCTCCTACCCCCGAAATTCACCACTCCGGCATGATCGAGGACTTCATCCCCGAGCAAGTCATCCAAGTTTGTGACTAAGGGCTCTAACCGCTCGAGCACCTGCCTATCCCACTCTAAGGATTCAAAGTAGGCCTGACCCTCGTTGAACTTAGCAGTGTCCGGGACAACCCAATCAGACCAAAAGGGATGCCCGGGCTCTTGAGGAATGACGTAAAAGAATCTCCCTTTCCAACCCCGGAGGGAGCTCGGCATCCTAGGTGTTCTGAATCTACCCCGACTAGATAAGTAGGCAAAGCACGAAAAATGGGGAAGTTGTTTGAGCTCGAGCACCATCCTACAGAGGTCTAATCGGGGTACGATGGACAGAAATCTACAGACAATGAAAAAATACACGAGCATCCTCCACCTATTCGGCACTAGTTGCCCCGGGCACATGGAATGCTCTATCAAGAATTGAACAAAAAAAGGATGCAGTGGCCACCTCAGCCCAACCTTCAAAGCATCCCTATAAACTAAGAACTCCCCCTCACGAGCGCTTACCACCCTATCCTCAGTGGTCGAGGCCCTAACATCGCACCTAGGCATCAACCCAAACTCTCTCGCAACCTCGATGATCTTATGCTCTTTATACACGCATCTAAGGTCAGGGTAGGTAAGGGGAATTGCGTCCTCGGCTAGAGCCCGAGGCCTAACATCTACTGGGTCAACCATGGGGATTAAGGTGTTTCCTATGTCCTCAGGCCTATTTTTGTCGCTACTCGAACTGCTCGAGGAACTCGTGCTGTTGCTACTGGTCGAACTGCTATCACTACTAGACATTTCCTATACAAAAACAGGAAATTTAACACTAAAGATCGAACTCTTACCTTGAAAGAAAACACACCACCTAGCCCGAGCACGAACAACTGACTTAAGCTCTCAAGGATTTGTACGCTTGAAAATGAGGACCTCCCCTGTTTATAAAGGTGAAAAGCACGCGAATACCAAAGGTCGCGTGATCTGAGCCGTAAACGACGACACATGTAAACAATCCAACTGCCACGTGGCCTGCAAAACGTCACGTCCGTTCTGAACGACGCGACATCTGACAAAACTGTCAACTCAACCCCGATCATTGTAACTCATCATTTTTGGCGCATCTTGCCCTCCCCGAACTCGCGCACGGATGCGTGGGGGCCAGTGATGAGCACCGCTCATGTTCTCCTCGAGCATGACCACACAACCCCAAACCCCGAGCTTCGTTAGGGTCCGCTTGACGTATCTGACAACCTCGGGGATCGATCACCCCCGAGGAACGTATGACCCGAGGATCCTCTTCGCATACAAGGCCAAATGTTGGTCGGGGTCCTACCAGCTCGAGATCTGTACTCGCACCCGGTTGTAGGACCCCCCATCTAACGTGGAATAACTGTTTTTCTACGAATACTAGAAGTTATCTCCTAATCCAACATCTGATAACACAATTCCCAAAAATCAGGAGGATGATTCCTAACAGGACTCATGCAGTGGAGGTATTTTAATCCAATTATAACTCGTCTAAATATCTCTATAAATACATGGCTCTCAACTACAATTTAGGTACACAATTATTATTTTTCTAGTATATAGCCTCTTGCATAAATATTCCTCTTCCTCTTTACTGACTTAAGCATCGGAGGGGCGACGAGGATACACCTTCTCGCCTTTATTGCAGGTATTCGAAGCTCAAGTTCGTGCCAGCCTATTGCTCGAGCTCGAAATATCTGAGGTACTATTTTTTACTTCATCAACTTGTTTAATAAATAAGTGATAATTATAAATGTTCAATATTTAGTTCCATTTAATATTGATTTTAAAGAGTTTATTTGAAATAACAAATTTTTGAATAGTGATTTTTCAGAGAATGTATGATTAAAAAATAAGAAATATTTTATGAGTTTATGTATAACATTATTATTTTATTGATAAATGTGTAATTGAAAAAAAAAAAATTGTGTTTTTTTAAAGGGGTCAAACAGTGGCTTAACATTAACCTCCGTTTGGTATTCCTTTTACAAACAACATATTTTATCAAAAATCACTTTTAATCATACACATTTCTCTAAATAATTCTTCAATTACATATAAGCTCACATTATTTGTTTCATAATAATAATAATAATCTTTTAACAAACAAATTTACAAAAATTATTGCTCAGCTGCCATTAACACAAATCAGTTCATGGTCTGATAAGATATATTTCGCGATTTATATACTTTATCAAAGTTGAGAGACTGAATTGGTGGGACCCAAGGTGAGAAGTTCACCTTATTTTATCATTGGCATTTGGCACTTTGACTTGGCTGCGCCTGCACGCCTGTACCTACCTATGAACATACACCGACGGCACACCTAATCAATAAAAAAATATATTTCGGTGATTAAAAAAAGCAAAAAACCCCAATCCCTGGCCTATAAATACCCCCCTTCCAGAGTCATAAAAACCTTCTTTCGCCCACTTTTCTGCGCAGTCTCTTCGTTGAACGGGTAAGTTTTTTCCCTTTTTTTTTTTTTTTCCTTTTACGTTGTTTTTTCATTTTGTTCGCTTTTAATTTGCGTTTCTTTTATGTTTTGAGTTATTTGATTTTGTTGAGTAGTTGTAATAAATCAATATTATTTTGATGTGATTTTTGCAGATTATTTCGTAGCACTCATTTTTCTAGCTTTTAATTAGTTTCTTTTATGTTTTGAGATATTTGATTTTGTTTATTAGTTGTAATAAATCAATATTATTTTGATGTGATTTTTGCAGATTATTTCGTAGCACTCATTTTTCTAGGTTTAAATTGTTTCTTTTATGTTTTGAGATATTTGATTTTGTTGATTAGTATTAATAAATCAATGTTATTTTGATGTGATTTTTGCAGATTATTTGTAGCACTCAAATTCGGATAAGGTTTTTTAAGATCGGGTTTCCAGCAGTATAATACTAAATCCAAAGATCGGGAATTGTTTTTTTAATACCAGTTCTATGATTCCGATAAAAAAAATTTCGTGGATCTAAATGACGTTCGCTATCCTGATGCATCGAATTAGAATTCTCCACTCATTCTCAGTTGTTTTCCTCTACTATTTCTATGTGTTTTCATGAATCAGTCCTTTGATAGTCCAAATCCCTAATTTTGCCGTGTCAGAATTCCCAAATTTATCGTTCATTCAAACCCTGAATTTTTATCGATCTAACATTCACATCTCAATCCTCTGCAAAAACAATTGTAAATCCACATTCAAAATCTGTTATTAGTTATTTAAAGAACCAAAAATGTCTACAAAACAGCAGCCAAATAGTTCAGGGTCTGAAGTAGACCAACGCTATGCTGTGTATGATGAAAGGAAAAGGAAGAGAATGATATCAAACCGCGAATCTGCACGCAGGTCTCGGATGAAGAAGCAGCAACATCTGGAGGGGATGGTTGGCCAAGTGAGCCAGCTTCAGAACGAGAACAATCTCCTTTCACAGAAAATCAATAATACCACTGAACTTTACCTTGGGGTTGCGTCCGAGAACAATGTGCTAAGAGCTCAGCTTGCAGAGCTGACTGATCGTCTACGATCATTGAACTCTGTGCTTGAAATCGTGTCCGATGTTAGTGGACTTGTGGTGGATATTCCTGATATCCCAGATGCCTTACTCGAGCCATGGCAGCTGCCTTGCCCAATACATCCCATTACTGCATCTGCTGATATGTTCCAGTACTGAATAATGGTGAAAGAAGCCTCTTCCGTGACTGAGGCTTTGCTGGTTCTCCTATGTTAGTATGTGTCGTTAATTAGTATGCTTTGTTTGGCTTTTTTTCACCGTATGTCATTTCAGTCTGTGATAGGGTATTAAATGCACGTTTTGATTCAAAACGCTAGATGGGGTTTGGCAGATGTTACTTTTTCAGCATGTTTTTTTCAGTATGGTTTGCTTTGATGTAAGTTGATCAATGGTTTGGATATTGGATGATGGCTGCTTTGTGTATATGAATTTTTGTACAATTTGGTGGTTAATCCTACGGTTCCTACGTTCTACAAAATGCGCATAGGCACAAGTCTAGAAGTGATTCTCGACCTCCACGTTTCATCACGCGCCGCCCTTTACCAGTGGTTTGCCCATTGTCAGACCTTTTAATTTGTTTGATATTGTTTAAAAATAGTTTTTTTTTGAAATGAATAGTGATTTTTAGAAGAATAGATGATTGAGATTTTGTTGAAAAGTAAAAGATTTTGGGTTTAACTTTTGATTGATGGGTAAGATTGAGTACCGTAGAAAAAAGATAAAAATTTAATGTGAACCAAACAAGGGCTTAATATCTAGGCGTTCATAAACATGATTTTCGATTTTATCGCTTTGTCATGTTTTATGCATTTTAAGAATATTGATAATGGTTTTGCACTATTTTATATATCTTGTAACAAATTGATTGGCATCATCAAATTATTGGTTATATATTTTGTCACATTTTGTGGAAAATAGTTAGGTATGCTAAAGGAATAAAGGAGTATAATTGTGTAAACTCACAAATATGTATGGTATAAGTGTACAACGTAATTAATATAGTGTTTGCTGAATTAATCAATCACCAGTTCACCACAATAGTTAATAGACTCCAGAACATTACCATAACAAAATAATAATCAAGTATCGAAAGTGCGGCACTCATCGGTCTCCGGGTTGTCCTTGCAGTAATCTTCCAACGGGTCAGACTCTTTCTTCTTGTCCCGGGCATGGCTGGCAGCTGCGCTCAGCTCCTCCACCTCGTCCCAGGCCGCAGCGCACTCGCCGTCTGTGGTATTTCCGGAGCACGCTTCCTCGGCGTTCTTCACGCTCTCTGCCACCTTCTCCGAAAGGCCATCTGGTGCAGCGGCCACAGGGTGGACGTACATCCTACCCCGTCCAAATTCAGTGCACCTCTTCCATGGATTGTTTAGCAACGAGAAATTGACGGACTGTAATTTTTGGGGGGATTCTAATGCCAGCACTTTTGGGGTTGTAATGCTTACACCGGCGACTGCTGCCATTGGAATAGTTGTTCCTAGTGCTGAAAATGAATGTAACAGAGATACGGGACGCATGACAGTGAGAAGAATATATATATTAATATAACAGCGGTGGTAATTTACTGAATTATGGACACAAATTTCTTATCATTTTTCAACCAACAGTAGGCTTCCACGTTATGGCCACCAAAGACATTGATATTTCTATAAAAATAATATATCTTTTTTTTTTTTTAATATTATTATTATTATTACTATTTTTTTGCTGTCAATTTCTCCTACATATAATATCTTAGCAAGTATTTGGTAAATAAAATAAATTACACAATTTCTCAAATCACTTTTAAATCACACATATTTTTTACCATTACACTTACCTCAAAATTATAAATAAATCAGTTTATAAACCATATAGAGTTACCAAACTAAGGTAGTTAATTCGATATATTACATTTGGTTAGATTAAAATCAATTTTTAGTTTCCTCAAAAAAATATTTTTAATAAAAAAAAATTAATGAAATGCGTATATAAAAATATGTTATTAAAATTAATTATTGATTATGTATTAAGCCTCGATGAGATGTGTGGTGAAAAACATTGGATCCTATAAAATGTGTGGTGAAAAGCATTGGATCCTATAAAATGTATTATTAAAATTAATTGTTAACTTTAACTTCATACTAAAATCATATTAGAGAGAAATCCATTTTGTATTTTTCCTCTTTTTAATATAATCTAAAATAGAGAGAGAACATAATCTCTCCTAATAATATTAGTGCCGGATCGTGCGTCGCACGATATTTGATTTTTAATCGATTTTATTAGCGTCAAATATAAGTTAATCTAAAGCGTGAAATATAAGTTAATCTCAATTCTAATTACCTATTTGTTAAAATTTTTATATCTTGTGACTAAGCAAAATCATATTAGAATAATAATAATAAAAAAAAAATTGTCTTTTTTTTTTTTGCCCGTTTGCTAAAATATTCCTATCTCATAAATAAGCAAAATCATATGAGTGTAAAAAAATAAAATAAAATAAAATAAACTGTTTTTTTTTACTGTTGTCAAACTAGATAAAAAAGAAGATAAATTCTTTTTTTTTTAGTTAGTTTATTTGTGCTCACGCGTGTGCGTTTATTTATTTATTTTCTTCTTCTAAAGTGTGAAAGCAACAAACAAAAAATGAATAGTAATCTTTAAAGTGGCTCTTCTAATATACGAGTGCTGGATTACGAAATTTGATTTTTAGTTGATTTTATTAGTGTCAACTATAAGTTAATCCAAAGTATGAAATATAAGTTAATCACAACTCAAATTACCTTTTTGTTAAATTATTTCTATCTCGTGACTAAGTAAAATCATATAAGAATAATAATAAAAAAAATTATGTCTTTTTTTCCGTTTGTTAAAATATTTCTATCTCGTGATTAAGCAAAATCATATGAGTATATAAAAAAAATCTATTTTTTTTTACTGTTGTCAAACCAGATAAAAAGGAAAATAAATTCTTTTTTTTTTACGGTTGTTAAATCAGATAATTGACTTTAAGGTGTGAAAGCAACCAACCAAAAATGAATAGTAATCTTTGAAGAGACTCTTCTAATAAAGGGGAGATATTTTTTTACTGTTGTTAAACCAGATAAAAAGGAAAATAAATTCATTTTTTTTTACTATTGCCAAATCAGTAATTGACTTTAAGGTGTAAAATCAACCAACCAAAAATGAATAGTAATTTTTGAAGAGACTCTTCTAATATAGGAGGGATGGTTAGTTTATTTGTATTTTTTTTTTTTTAATCAGATAATTAACTTTATGGTGTGAAAGCAATCAACAAAAAAAGAATAATAACCTTTGAAGATGCTCTTCTAAAATGGGGGGATTTATTTATAAGTTCTCATATGAAGGTGAATCAAATCCTCAACATATTTAGACTAAGTATTTCACGTAGAATCACGAATGGCCTCAATGCCCAAAAAATAGTGTAGCTGATCAAGGTTCTTCAACGAGAGCGAGTCATATAAATCTTGAACAAGTTGATCAACTAGACTAGGAACATTTTCAGTACAATGAGAATATCGTCTATATATTTAGCAAAAAAATATCATTTTGGCCACAACCTCGTAGATGACGATGCATTGGCTTTAGTACTAACAAAATACAATGTAATGGAGCATTTTTTAAACAATCGAACCAAACCTAAGGAGCTTCTTCAAGCCATACAATGCACGATTTTGCAAACAAAATGTGCTTTAGCAGGATAAACATATCTTTCTTGGTGAACTATGGAAAACTCTTCTAAATGGCCATTCATAAAGCATTACCGACACTTAGCTGCCTGCCTTTCTTCTTAATGAACTAGATTTTCCACCCGTACGATGCACGAAAATATGTTTTTGATAATGATTTAGATAAAAAACTATGAAAATATGTTAATTATATAATTATATCAAAATAATCAAAATAGAAAATGCAATATATATAAAACTAATAAAAAATTAGAAATCCTGATCTTTATAGAATTTTTTTCGTTCTCTTTTAAACACAATTTTTTTTACAAACAGATCTATTTGAGAATTTTTGTGATTTATAAAAATGTTTATATATTATTTTTTCAAATTTATCGAGCACATGTTTATCTATATCTAATATTTAAATTTAAATAAAGGAAAAAAAAAGGCCTTTATAAAAAAAAAAAATTAAAGTAAATGCGGCTGACTGATAGCCACCACTTTTTTTTTTTGAATGAATTGGTTGCCAATCTTGGCGGCCAAGTTTTTAGAATTATTTTTTTTATTAATTTCTTTTTAACTAAAATTGAAGGCGAAAAAATTTCGGGGGGGGGGGGGGGATTTTTTTGCACTATCCTCTTTTTATATAGTAGGAGATGTGTGTTGTAAAAATTCTTAGCCTCTGTTTGGTAAATCCAAAAAAAAAAATACAGTTTCCAAATTATTTATTAACCACACATATTTTCTTCCCATTTTTCAATGATACATCTTACATCAAAAAAATAAAAATAAAAAATTTTAATCACAATTTTTTTTTTACAAACAGATCTATATGAGAATTTTTGTGATTTATAAAAATGTTTATAAATTATTTTTTCAAATTTATTGAGCACATGTTTATCTATATCTAATATTTAAATTTAAATAAAGGAAAAAAAATGCCTTTTTAAAAAAAGAAAAAATAAATAAAGTAAATGCGGTTGACTGATAGCCGTCACTTTTTTTTTTTTTTTTTTGAATGAATTGGCTGCCAGTCTTGGCGGCCAAGTTTTTAGAATTATTTTTTTTATTAATTTCTTTTTAACTAAAATTGAGGGCGAAAAAATTGGAGGGGGGGGATTTTTTTTGCACTATCCTCTTTTTATATAGTAGGAGATGTGTGTTGTAAAAATTCTTAGCCTCTGCTTGGTAAATCAAAAAAAAAAATACAGTTTCCAAATTATTTATTAACCACACATATTTTCTCTCCATTTTTCAATGATACATCTTACATCAAAAAAATAAAAAAAAAAATTTAAACACAATTTTTTTTACAAACAGATATATTTGAGAATTTTTGTGATTTATAAAAATGTTTATAAATTATTTTTTCAAATTTATCGAGCACATGTTTATCTATATCTAATATTTAAATTTAAATAAAGGAAAAAAAAAGGCCTTTTTAAAAAAATAAAAAAATAAAAATAAAGTGAATGCGGCTGATTGATAGCCGCCACTTTTTTTTTGAATGGATTGGCTGTCAGTCTTGACGGCCAAGTTTTTAGAATTATTTTTTTTATTAATTTCTTTTTAACTAAAATTGAGGGCGAAAAAATTGGAGGGGGGGGGGGTTTGCACTATCCTCTTTTTATATAGTAGGAAATGTGTGTTAAAAATTCTTAGCCTCTGTTTGGTAAATCCAAAAAAAAAAATACAGTTTCCAAATTATTTATTAACCACACATATTTTCTCTCCATTTTTCAATGATACATCTTACATATAAAAAAAAAAAATTAAACACAATTTTTTTTACAAATAGATCTATTTGAGAATTTTTGTGATTTATAAAAATGTTTATAAATTATTTTTTCAAATTTATCGAGCACATGTTTATCTATATCTAATATTTAAATTTAAATAAAGGAAAAAAAAAGGCCTTTTTTTAAAAAAGAAAAAATTAAAGTAAATGCGACTGTCAACTAACAGCCGCTTTTTGGAAATTTTTTTGGCATTTAGCTCCTTTTATATAGTAGGAGATAATGATGAGTGCATTAGTAAGAATAACCGTTGTGGATGGAGGTTTAACCACAAGACTAAAGGTCTTGAACATCAAGCTAGGTTTGATAAAACCTCTTTGCAACTACACGAACTATATATATATATATATACGTCATTGAACAGAACCATCTTGAAAACCATTTATTCCTGACAACATCGTGATATGGAGAGGGAGGAAGGAATTAAACTCTTCATGCATAGCTTGTTGGCTTGTGATATGGAGAGGGAGGAAGGAATTAAACTCTTCATGCATAGCTTGTTGGCTTGTTGCAGTCCGCATGGGTGCTTCAAGACTATGCATCTAGGTGAGCCACTAGGGTCGCCTAGCCAGTGTCTGTCTTGTGATTTTCGATACTTGAGTCGAATGTCATAAATTAGGTCTCCAAAAAGTTGTAGTATGTATATAAAGTTGTAGTTTGATTTTCAAGTTCCTTTTTTTAATTGGATCTAAGAGAAAATATGGGTTTTAGAGAGAGAGAGAGAGAGAGGAGGAAAAAAAAAAGGCCCCTAATAATATTGGGCTCGAGTCTTGGGCCTAACTTGTCTCACAGAAAAACCGGGCATGCGCATAGCCTTGGCCTTTGGCTCGCCAACTGATATGACGAGCCAACTGGCATACTCGTGACTCGCCCTGGTGAGTCTAGTCGCTCGATATCTTGTGAATATTGGCTCAAGAACCATCCCAATAACATAAAAAATGATATTTACAGACACGAAAGTAATAAAATGAAATTAATTATATTTAGTAAATTACCACATCACTTAACAGAATGATTTATTAATTAAAAAAAATGAATTGTAATTAGCATCAGGAAATCTCGCTGGTATCATAACCGAACCTGATTTCCCGTTATCATTAAATTTGATTATACAACCAGTTTTAATCTCAAAATTTATTGGATCATTGGTTGATATCATATCAATTTTTCTCGGATTCTATGAACAATACAGAATAATCTTAACCCAATTGAAATTCAAATATGCAATGAAAAGAGATTCATGAACATCATTTGTTACAGATAAGTCAACCACCATAGCCAACATTCCTGAATGAATTGAAGGTTTTACATACAATAGAATCTGTGCAAGAATGTAACAGGTGGATATTTGCTGAATGCGTTAATCTCAATCAAGTTGATTCCAGGCGAGAGAAAGAACAACATCAAACCATGATATAAAGAATGCATATCAAGCTTGGCAACCTCAATCAGATACAGTCTGGTTAGATTTGATTATTGCAATTAGGTACCATTGCACAGATTTGAATTTCTAGTAGTGACCAGTTTTCATTCTAGAACGAATCCATAAGTGATTATTCATAATCCTAATATCAGCAATTTGCAAATTGAGGTATGCAGTATTTCAAAGCTTTTAATCCCCAGATGATATTGGGAACATTAAGCATGTCATGGTAAATGTGTAATTGAATTCTTGGTTAATACAGAGTTCACCAATATGGGTAAGCATAGATCTGTCCAAAAAAAAAAATTGGCGCCCCACGCAAAACTCCAAATCTTGAATCAAGATTCAACATACTTAGAAATAAAACACGCAAAGGTCTACGCACAACACGAAAGAAGAAGATCATAAAAGAGGTTCCATTACAAACAAAGGTTAGTGCTACGAGACAAAAGACATGTTTAGATCTACATCAGTTATTCCAAATTCCAATTAGTAATTAACATAATAATTTTCAATTTATTTGTAGTTAATTACATAGCAAAAAAATTTCTTCCTTGGTAGCAGCTATATGTACTTATTCGTTCTCTATTTTTTATTTGGGGGGGGGGGGGGGGGGAGTGTTCTGAAATCCACAACAAATTGATCATAAAATGTTCATTCAGAATGTATCCTAAAAAAAAAAAAAAAAAAAATTATTTTGTTCATTCAGAACTATACATATGTGTCTAAATTTCTAGCAAACATGGGCAACCTAATTTTGCAGAATTCTAAAGTATTATTTTCATAAAGACATGTTACAGATTACAGAAACATTAAATTTTGACTGCATGGTATCAAACCTAAACAAGATACATGGTTTCTTCATCCTACAATGCTCACTTATTGAAGATAACTATTCATCCCAATTACATTATATAAGTTTCTTCAGTATCAGCATGGAGTTTCAGTCATACAGTTCTCCAGTACCAGTGACTATAGAACATAATGTGTGCATGTAATTCGTTCAGTGTCAACCTTCCTACTATAATCTGTTGATTATATTCTTTTTTTCCGATACCTTGATCCGATACTTTCAGATCAGATAATAAAAAATTAAAAAATTAAAGTAAATCTGCGTACTTACCTTAACACACCAGACGCAATAGACGAATGTCGTAGAAACTCATCCAAACCGGACGTTCAATTATCTCGACATATTATACAGTAATTGATATCTTTTTGGTTAGATATGGTAGATGATATCAAATATTGATATGGTAACTGTTGAGAAATTTCCTTTCTCAAATGGAATATGTGCTATAATGAAGTTAACACAAAAAACTTGCAACAAAGAATCAAGAAGAAAACAAAAATTGCAAAATGACTTGAATCGCAAAGAATGCTGTCCTAAAAGCGAAATTTGCGCCCTCTCGAAATGAGAATGCTAAAGGGCCTCCAAACAAATTGCTTTAGCGGATTTCAAGCCTTAAACCAAGTATCAAATAGCACAATTAATAAACTTGGAGAATAGGAACAAGAAGAGCAAATTTGAAGATTCTAAGTATAAAATTTTTTTTGGAACTTTTGGATGATAATCACTATTGAAGGTTAGATGATCAAAAGTTGTTCAAAACATGAATTCTATACCTATTTATAGAATTCTATCATCCTTATTCGTTGTTATTCGTTGTTCATGCAATTCTTCACAAAAGAGTGCCAAAATTGGTTGAAAAGGTGCTTGAGAAATTCTGAAAAATTTCTCCAACGGTCGAATTTTAACTCCACGCGATCGCCGGTATGAATCTCGCGCGATCGCGCGATGCCTCGAAAATTTCTGCAGTGAATAAATCACTTAACCACGCGATCGCCGGACCATCAACCACGCGATCGCGTGGTTCTTCATTCTGGCCGGACCTTTAGGTCCGGTCCGGACCATTTGGTCCGTCCATTTGTATTTGGTCCGGTTTTTGCACTTTTTGGACCGGTTCCTTATATATTGGACCGGTTCTAGCACTTTTCAACTTTTATTTATATATTTGAACAACATTTTCATAACAATCCTCCACTTGTTCAAATATATGAACACAACTTAGAATTATAAACGATGCTACGCATAAAATAAGGTATCTTTCGATTTTAACCTTATATTAGTGCTAATATTGCAAAGTAATATCGAGATCCCAGGTAGCCTTGGCTTTGAACAAGTTATCCCTTATGACATTACCGGCGATATCGCACACGTGAACATTCTTGCTCAATACGTTCCACACGATTTACTTTGACGCGTTAATGGCCTTGCGTCCATCCGAGTTCATGAACTTTTCAGAAAGTAACTCCAAAACTTTCCTTGAAGCGGCACCACTTCTAAGTTCATATAGGAGAAATTCTTACAGTGTCTTGGTAACTTTTAAAGGCACTTGTACTAATTACTGAATTTCTTTAAGATTTGTTCAACCCTCCAAACAGTTACCCCAGCACTTGTATCCTTAGGATAGGGCCTTAAAATAATTTTTAAGTGCTGCAACAATTCACTTATCGAATGACTTGTTGTTACCCTTTGAACCCGTGAATTACTCATTTCGCAATGACAGGTAGAGTTGCCATCATTGGTGAATTTTATAATAGGAGTTTTAGCCCCATCCTACTCGATGTTTGTCTTACCAACTCTTTGATAAGTGGTTTTGTGAATGGATCAGCCAAATTTTCACTTGACCTCACATAGGTAAGTGATATTATTCCATCCTTTATTAATTTTCTTATATAATCATGTCTAAGACTCATATGTCTTGACTTTCCATTGTAGACTTCATTATAAGCCCTTGCTAGAGTAGCTTGACTATCACATAGTATAGATATTGAAGATTCCTTCTTCGTATCCAATGGAACTTCATAAAGAAGATCCTTAAGCCATTCTGCTTCCTTTCCAGTTTCGGCTAATGCAACAAACTCGGATTCCATAGTGGAATGTGTTATAATTGTTTGTTTCTTTGATCTCCAAGAAACAGCACCACCTCCAAGTGTAAACAACCATCCCGAGGTTGATTTATTTTCTCCAGCATTTGATATCCAACTTGCGTCGGTATATCCTTCTAATATTGCTGGAAACTTGGAATATTGAAGTCCAAGATTTTTAGTTCTCTTTAGATAACCAAGAACTCTTCCAATCGCTTTCCAATGCTCAACACTTGGATTGCTAGTAAACCTACTAAGTTTACTCACGGAAAATGTAATATCCGGTCTCGTGCATTGAACTGCATACATTAGACTTCCAATTGCACTCGCATATTCGAGTTGTCCAATAGCCCTTTCAACATTCTTTACAAGTTTAATACTTGAATCAAATGGAGTATTTGCCTCTTTAATGTTCAAATGTTTGAACTTTTCAATCACATTTTCTATATAGTGTGATTGGGTTAATGCATACCCCAACTCATTCTTGATCACTTTTATACCCAATATGGTATCCACTTGACCAAGATCTTTCATATTGAATGTTGACGATAGAAACCTCTTCGTTTCTTTTATGCCATTCATGTGATTACTTATAATCAACATGTCATCCACATACAAACACACAAATGTAACAAGTTTATCACAACTTTTAATATATAAACATTTATCTACCACATTATGTGAAAAACCAAAAGACATAATTGCATTATCAAATTTCTCATGCCATTTTTTAGGAGCTTGTTTTAAACCATATAGCGATTTAATAAGTTTACAAACTTTATTTTCATTACCCGGAAGAACAAAACCTTCCGGTTGTTCCATGTAAACTTCTTCATCTAATTTTCCATTTAAAAATGCAGTCTTCACATCCATTTGATGCACATGCAAATCAAATATAGAAGATAGTGCAAATAGTATTCTAATAGTAGTGATCCTAGCCACCGGTGTATAAGTGTCAAAATAATCAATTCCTTCCTTTTGTCGAAAACGTTTAGCAACTAATCTTGCTTTATAGGTTTGGATCGAACCATCGGTATTGTATTTCCTTCGAAATACCCACTTGCAACCAATGGCTTTTGATCCAGCCGGTAAATCAACAATCTTCCAAGTATTGTTGGACGTTATAGAATCCATTTCATCATTGATAGCATCCTTCCAAAATGTGCTATCTCTAGAAGTCATTGCTTCTTTATAGATTTTAAGATCACTATCAATTTGAAGAACATATGGAATTGTTCTTACTATATCTTCCTTACTTGCTTCAACCAAGTAAAAGGAGATCCTTTGAGAATCAATCTCATCATGTCCTAATACCTTCTCTTTACGAGAACGCTTGCTTCTTCGAGTTTCACTAGTCTCAATTATATCTTGGGTAGATGTTTCTAGTGATTTAGAAGCCGGAAATTCATTTTGAATTTCTATTGAATTTTGAGGAATATCATCAACGCTTAATGAATTCTCAAAAAATTCCACATCTCGTGATTCTATAATCACATTGGATATTAGATCAAGTAGCCTATATGCTTTACTATTTATAGCATATCCAACAAAGGCACTCTTGATCCCTCTTGGTCCTAGTTTTGTTTTACTAGGATTGGTGTTTTTATAATAAGCCAAACACCCCCACACTTTAAAATATCCAATGTTAAGCTTCCGACCTTTCCACAATTCGTAAGGTGAAACTTTAAGTTTCTTAGGAGGAATTCTATTATGTATATGACACGCTGTAAGTAATGCCTCACCCCATAAGTTATTAGGCAATTTAGACCTTGTTAGCATATCATTTATGATCTCAACTAAGGTTCTATTTTTTCTTTCCGCCAAGCCATTTTGTTCCGGTGTTCTAGGTGCACTACATTGGTGTAAAATACCATGTTCTTCACAAAAGATATCAAATTCTTTAGAAAAATATTCACCACCTCTATCACTTCTAAGAATTTTAATCTTTTTATCCTTTTGATTTTCTACTTCACTTTTATATGCTTTAAACATATGAAAAACCTCATTTTTATGTTTCATTAGATAAACATAACAAAATCTAGAATAATCATCAATGAAAGTGATAAAATATTTATTACCACCCCTAGTTAACATGCCATTAAGTTCACAAATATCGGTATGAACTAAGTTAAGAATATTAGATGATCTTCCTACACTTTGAAAAGGTTTTTTAATCATTTTGGACTTAGTGCAAATTTCACATTTTTCATACTTTGTAAAATCACAAGATACCATGTCATTTCTAATCATTCTATGCAAAGTAGAATATCCAACATGTCCTAATCTATCATGCCATAAATCTAAAGAACACACAAAGTAAGAAGAATTTATTTTATTGATTGCATTGTCAATAGTACACAATTTGATCATTCCATTAGTGGAATAGCCTTTACCAACAAAGAAACCATTTCGGGACAATACAAGTTTTCCTGACTCAAAAATACATTTTACGCCCGGTTTTCCTAACAAATCACCACTTACAAGGTTTCTATTCATATTCGGCACATGTAAGACATTTGTTAGAGTTACAACCTTTCCGGATGTGAATTGAAGATCAACATTCCCTTTGCCTATGACTTTTGAACAATGTTCATTTCCCATTTGAATTTGTTGACCATCATCAATCTCTTGATAGGTCTTGTATATGGATTTGTCATAGCAAACATGAACGGTGGCGCATGTATCATACCACCATCCCGGAATTTCTTCTTTTGACATAATTCACTTCACTTATAGTAGCAATAATTTCATTCTTGTCAATAGAATTAACCTTGCCTCCAAAATTGCTTTGTTTTTTATGTCGGCAATCTTTCGCAAAGTGGCCGAATTTTCCACATACAAAGCATTCTCCCTTGAGCTTCTTTTTGAATTTGTTGTTGTTGTTGCTAGTAAACTTTCTTTTGTTTACTTTGGTCACTTTGTTGTTCTCCAAGGCATTGACTTTAGAAGTGCCAACATGGGAATGTTCAATCCCATCTCTTGCCCTCGACTCTTCCTCAATTCGGAGATGTTTTTGAATTTGCTCCATTGAAAAGTCTTCGGAGTTGTGAAGAATTTTCTTCCTATATCCTCTCCAAGTAGAAGGCAATTTTGCAATAATTGCTCCTACTTGAAATGATTCCGGAAGTTCTATCTTCACCGCTTTTAATTTATTGACAATCACTTGCAATTCATGAACTTGGGGTAATAGGGGAACATTTTCCAAAAATTTAAAATCAAAGTACCTTATTATAAGGAATTTTGTAGTTCCTTCCTCTTCGGCCTTGTACTTGTTTTCAAGTGCATTCCAAATCTCTTTTGCAGATTTAGTGTTGGTGTACAAGTCGTAGAGACGATCCGAAAGTGCATTCAAGATATGACCACGACAAATAAGTTCGTCTTCTTCTCGCTTCTTTCGATCAATCCTTGCTTGTTCGGTATCTTTCTCGGAAGGTTCTGGCAAGTCTTCCAAATCGGGATCAAGGATATAGAAGATTTTCAGCGTCGTTAGTAGAAACTTGATTTTGTCTTGCCACCTTGTGAAGTTGGTGCCATCAAAACGATCCAAGCGAACCAAGTCTTGATTCATCAATTTGATTGTTGCCATGGTTGTGTCTCCTTCGGTTGCCATCGCAGAAATTTTTTTCGCTTTTAGATTGTTGAGAAATTTCCTTTCTCAAATGGAATATGTGCTATAATGAAGTTAACACAAAAAACTTGCAACAAAGAATCAAGAAGAAAACAAAAATTGCAAAATGACTTGAATCGCAAAGAATGCTGTTCTAAAAGCGAAATTTGCGCCCTCTAGAAATGAGAATGCTAAAGGGCCTCCAAACAAATTGCTTTAGCGGATTTCAAGCCTTAAACCAAGTATCAAATAACACAATTGATAAACTTGGAGAATAGGAACAAGAAGAGCAAATTTGAAGATTCTAAGTATAAATTTTTTTTTGGAACTTTTGGATGATAATCACTATTGAAGGTTAGATGATCAAAAGTTGTTCAAAACATGAATTCTATACCTATTTATAGAATTCTATCATCCTTATTCGTTGTTCGTGCAACTCTTCACGAAAGAGTGCCAAAATTGGTTGAAAAGGTGCTTGAGAAATTCTGAAAAATTTCTCCAACGGTCGAATTTTAACTCCACGCGATCACCGGTATGAATCTTGCGCGATCGTGCGATGCCTCGAAAATTTCTGCAGTGAATAAATCACTTAACCACGCGATCGCCGGACCATCAACCACGCGATCGCGTGGTTCTTCATTCTGGCCGGACCTTTAGGTCCGATCCAGACCATTTGGTCCGTCCATTTGTATTTGGTCCGGTTTTTGCACTTTTTGGACCGGTTCTTTATATATTGGACCGGTTCTCGCACTTTTCAACTTTTATTTATATATTTGAACAACATTTTCATAACAGTAACTGCTTCTCATTATGGAATGGTGTGAGTTATCCCTGAATGCAAGTCGTTTGATTAGTAACTGAATTCACCTTCAATTCAGAGTTTTTTCCTATTTTATCTCATTGTTTATTATAGGTTAGTTTCACAAATTATATTATAACATTTGGTATTTTTCATTTTTTAATGATATGGTTTGTATATTTCAGTCTCAGGTCTCTTTACATGATATCGGACCAAATTTCCCCGATATCTTTGAGTGATGAGCTACTTAAAGCCATATAAGTTTTATATCCATCTAAATCTAATTTTTATACAAGAACGTAAATTTACGGTTTAAATTTTTGGAGAATAAGAATCTCACTTTTGAAGGAGGAATAGCCCAAATCACACTAATTGTCCCAAAATTTAGTCCCTATTTGGTGAAGATTAAAATCAGAATTTTAATAAATTTTGATAAAAGTTGATGAGATGTGTAATTAAAAAAATAATGAATCCCATAAAATATATGATTGAGATTAATTATTAATCTTAACTTAAATTAAAATATGAATTGCCTTCGTTTGGTAACACTGTTTAGTTTATAAATTGGTTTATTTATGATTTTGAGGTAAAAAGTTGTGGTTAAAAATTGAAGAAAGAAGTGTATAGTTAAAAAATGATTTGAAAATTGTGTGATTTATGTACTGGTTTAAAAAATTGTATAATTTATAAACTAGTTTATATATTAAAAATAGTACATTTACCAAAATGAATCTTAATTGATACCAGACAGGGCTGCTCTATATAAAAATAGTACATTTACCAAAAGGTATCGTAATTGATACAAAAAAGGGATGCTTTTCAGCTCCATGTCAGTCTGTAATATTATTAAAGTTGTTTGTCTGTTTTGTATTATTTCCAATCTAAAATCTTGTTTTTCTAAAAGTAAGATTTTACTTAAAAAAAAAATATCATTTGTCTGTATTATTATCAGAATCGTTCTTTTAGATAAGGTTTGTAAGTCTGTAATGACTCGTGTCCACCTTGTCGGCCACGCATATGTCTTTTGTTTCTTCTTTTGGCTCTCCTCCTTTTATAAAAGGGGAGCTCTTCTCCATTGTAAGGGGATCGAGTTTCCAGCAATAATATTAAGTGTCTGTTTGATTTTATAAGTTTTCGGAAAAAAAAGAAATTTTGAAAAATCGTGTGGTTAAAAAGTGATTTGAAAAGTAAAAAATTGTGAGTTTGACTTTTTTAGATGGTTGAGATTGATTACTGTAGAAAAAAGTTGTATTTTGTTTGTGAAAGTTATAGAATCAAACAAAGGCTAAGTGTAAGAAAAAAATCAGTTTTACTACAGTCACAATTAGAGTCACAATTTATCTACGTGGTACAATCCTCTCTTTCTACACATCACATCATCTTTTAAATTAACAATAATAGCATCTCTACATCATCAAATTGTCATCTACATTGTCAAATAAATTGTGCACTTAAATTAATTTAGAAAAAATTACTATCACTTTCCCAAAATGATATTCCAGTCTTGCTTCACGTGGAGCCGTCCAAATGCCACAAAAGATATTCCAAAAGCAGTTCTTTATTAACGAATATAGAAGATATTCCTTTCCAACTGGAGGGGTATCATGCTACCTGCCAATGTCTATCATCGGTACACTCTACCCCTGTGTCTCTTCAATCATATCCGCCATATCCATCCTCTTTCCAAACCCCTCCTCTCTCTAAAACCCTATAAATCTTCATCTATAATCAACCCCAGAACCAAAATCCGCAGTTCTCCAATTGTAATTGTTAAGCCTGCAATCAAGACTCCGGGTATGAAATTCCACAATCTTGTCCTAGTCAACGCTGTTACTTCGGAGGACGGTGGTGGCTCGAATGTTGCAGCAAAAGCTTCTCCAGTCGATGGTGAAGGTATCATGTTGGTTTATATATACATGGATAAATATATATTATAGTAATCGCACTGTGCGCACGAGAGATATAGTTGATAATTATTTATTGAATAAATTGTAAAATTACAACGCCCGACATAAATTGTGCAATTATATATAATAAAAAAAACTAAAACATAAAATTGAAACTTGCATATTTATTTTAATAGCTAATTGTTCATTCTCTAGTTTTCTTTGTCTATGTAGACGAAGTAAAATATGGACATGTGACTTATTTTGTACTTTATAATTTTGATTTGATGACTGAAGTTGAGTTTACGGTTTTTTGATTTCTAAAAGATGAAATGTTTACAATTTTCAAATTTTAAAATGAAATAAAGAGGCTAATAGACAAGACATTTACAGGATTAATTTATTTACTCCCCGTATAGCATTATAAGAATTTGTACTATCTTAATGCAATAATTGATATTTAAATATATTAAACAAATATTTTATTTCATTACATGTAAAAAAAAAATACATTACGAACAAAATTTATGAGACATTTTAAAAAATAAAAAATGGTCAAACTTAAATTAAATGTTGTAATTTGTTAAATTTACACATGGCAAACTTATACGCAATCCTATTTTTAAATGAATGTAACAAATAAATAATATGAAATACAAATTTTAATGAATGAATATTACAAATATAATTAACTTTATATACAAAAAATTATCTATACATCTGAATTTATTAATGGGGGTTTAACCCACAAGATATAAAATTTTATCACTTATTCATATAGAATTGATTCTTCGAAAATAATTTTTTTCATTCTCAACCACACATTCTTTAAAACTCATTTCCACAATTGCACATAATGCATGCTAAATAAATGTGTCGACCATATTCTATTTTTAAATAGAATGATTTTGCTAACATCTTTTATTTTACAAATTGAACCGATGAGTTTATCGGAACCTAAAGATGTAGAGAATTAAATGATTTAAATGAATTTATTTAAAATGATCGAATATCTATTATTTCTTTCTATTTGATTAAAAAAAGATTCAAAATTAATCATTTAGGTCAATTGAATTTAGGCAAGAAATAATAGGTATCATTTTAGGACTTAAATGAGATAAATTAAAAAGATTGGATGTTCGAAAAAGTAAAAAGTATAAGTATAATTTTTACATTTAGTATTTAAAATGATTTTACGAATGATATGTTTAGAATTGCTCTCATTTCTTAGTTTGTATTAAATTTCTAGTTGAGATCTTAGATTTTAAACCTATAGTGCATATTTTTCAACTTCAAAATAATGCAATAATTATCAAAAGAAATTTTTTTTTGTAATTTGACTTTTTATAGATATTTTTTCCACAAATCCATAAATCAGTTATTACATGCGTTAATAATGGACGGGAAACTATGTGCGTAAAATGACGACGGTTATCCTATTATTATTATATATATATATATATATATATATATATATATATATATAGATATATATAGATTAAATGAGATAGATTAAAAAGATTGGTTGTTGGAAAAAGTAAAAAGTATAAGTAAAACTTTTACATTTAGTATTTATAACGATTTTACGAATGATATATTTAGAGTTTGCTCTCATTTCTTAGTTTGTATTAAACTTCTCATTGAGATATTGGATTTGACACCCATATTGCATATTTTTTGACTTCAAAATAATGCAATAATTATTAAAAGAAAAAAATAATCTATAATTTGATTGTTTATAGATTTTTTTTCACAAATCCATAAATCATTTATTACACACATTAATTGAACTTTCCTAATTCAAGTATTAAAATAAATTGATAAAAATAAGAAATTTCCTAAAATAGCAGGTGAAAATGGGCGGGAAACTATGTGCGTAAAATGGTGACGGTTATCCTATTATATATATATATATATATATATATAGATGTCTTCATTTTTTGATGAATTTTTGGATTTGAAGTAGATGAAGTTCACTAAGTCCTCTAGGCCATGAAGCGTTTTATCTTTTCTTGGAAATACTTTCTCAAGCGTGTTTCCCAACTTTTGGCATCTTGCTTTGGGAGGAGATGATGGAGATTTGATTTGTATTGAATTTAAGTCTAGTTTAGAGTTTATTAATCATCTGGAAGAGTAGCCATTAGCTTCTTCTACTATACAACAATTGAAAACTTAAGAAACATTTTTAGTTAGTTTCATTGGAGTGATTCTCCAATTTCCTGAGAAAATGTGAATCTCTCCCACATTTATTTATTTGTTTATTTTTAATTGTATGCACTTGGTGTATCCCTCAACAATTTGGCTGGATTTTTTGCAATGGGTTTCTTAGGAAGCTTGTTTGGCCTCTTTTTAATCAACTGTTTATAAACAAACTTATAAACAATACATTCCCCAAATCACTTTTCAATCACATATTTTATTTTGAAAACATCACATTCTTTGTTTATAAACAAAAAAAATTGACCAAACAGAGGTTTAATATCAGGGCTCTGGATTTTTTGTATTTTCCATTTTAAGAAATTCTTTCTATTTGATTTGCATTGCATGCCATCACACTTTCTCTACAGATACACATTACTATGTACATTGGCAATTATCACTTTTTCAAAGTTTTGTTTAGATACCATGGTTCCTGTTCCTATTTGCAAAATTTAACTGCTTTTATCAAACGTAGAGTACATTATCTACATGTGTTATCCACTCATACACTTCGTTGGAGGTTATATTTCACCTTGATTTTTCTATTTCACGTGCTTGTAGATTCGTCATTGGGCAATGGATACTGCCTTCCTCCACAAGATATTAGAGATATTGTTGACGCTTCACCCCTTCCAGCACTATCATTCTCTCCACACAGGGATAAAATATTATTCCTCAAGAGGAGATCTTTGCCTCCTTTGTCAGAATTAGCAAGACCAGAAGAGAAACTTGCTGGTGTTCGAATTGATGGAAAATGCAATTGCCGGAGTCGCATGTGAGTAAGACAAAGTTCTTCTCGTATTTTTTTTTCTTTCAATACTTTTTTTTTGCCTCATAGTCATATATTATGAACTGTTACAATTAAGCTGTTGATTCCAATTGATGTATCTCCATAATTTACAAATGATAGTTGAATTTTATTTGTCCCTTCCGTTACTTTGTTATGACGATTACGACTTGAAGTTTTATCTTAAAAGATCAATTTTATTAAGAGAAGTAGCTCAATCCTTGTATGTTGGTCTATAATTGGTAATTAATCGACAGAGAAATTATCTCTTTACATATTGCCCCCGCAAGATGGATACTCGTTTGAGCAGATCAATCTTGAAATTCGTGTGCTCATTTTTTGAGTCTTAAAAGGTCAATCTTATAAGAAAAATAACTCAAAGACTTATATGTTGGTCTATATTTGGGAATTAGCCGATGTGGAATTTTATGGAGTTTATCCCTTAACATGAACCAACAATATGATTGGCTTGGGAATATGCTAGTTATGTTTTTCTATTCTCTTGTAACCTAATAAAAAATGTTAACCTTTTATTTTCAGGTCGTACTATACTGGTATAGGGATCCACCAGTTAATGGATGATTGCACTCTAGGCCCAGAGAAGGAGATACATGGCCTTCCAGATGGTGCTAACATTAATTTTGTTACCTGGTTAGACCTAAGATTTGTGCTCTCTCTATATCTTATTTCATAGGAATCCCTTGGATTATTTCATGTACTTTGATATTTGAAATAGTAGAGTTCGAACAAATACTTAAATTTGGAGAAGATTAGGGAATCCAATGCCTAAAAATACTATATTATAGGACTTTCATTATTAATGATGTATTAGCAATGCATGTAACCTTTCTTCATTTTCTTAGCACCATGTCAATATTTTTTCTTATCTTTGATAGATAAATAGGAAAAAGTTCTGACATAAAACCAATTACTTGAAAGTGTCATACTCATAAATAGTAGAAGCTGGCGAGTTAATGTACTAGTTAGTTGAGGTCTTGTCTACATTTATATGATATTCTGTTGTATTGGTTATTGTGTATTAAGTTATATTCTACAAGAATCAAGATATTAGTGTAAAACTACTTCAACTAGGTTTCCAAACAACAATTTGATAAGCCTTATTACATGTTTGTTGGAGAAGATTAAATAGTTGTGGAATGCACTAAGGTTGAATGAAGCTAAGAGCAACTCCAATGAGACATTGTCAAGATACAATGTCTAGCTATTTTTTTTTTTTTTTTTTTTGACAAATGATAAAAAATGCTTATATGGCATAATTAATGTTTGACATTGTCTAATACAATGTCTAATTCTAGACATTGTCCTTGACACTGTCTACCTTTAATTTAATAATAATTTCTACCCAATCAATGCATCTCTCTCTTTCATTGTTCTAGAAAAAAATAATAATTTGCGGCACTTGCATATTGAGCATTGTTGTATTGGAGAAGTTTTTTGAAATAATGTCAATATCTTTGCCACATGTACAAAGTAGACATTGTCCATTGGAGATGCTCTAAATGTTGTTCTTCACATTGTTTAATCCTATCCATAATGCTTACTAAATGCGTACTGTAAGGATGAAGTTATCCTGGCGTAAACTTCATTTTCTCAATTTTCTTTTTTTTCTGATTTGTTGGTGTTGTTTTTAATCTTAGCATTAATCATTTATTTAACTTACTAAAGTAAATAAATTTGATAATCTCTTAATGAAATGCAAATCTTTTGCCACTAAAGTAATAATTACAAGTACACAATTATTAAAAATTTATACATTCCAAACATGTTGGGACGATATATACTGACAGTCTGTCACTCATGGCACAGCGCACTGCAATATGTTGCTATGGTGTTTTTTGCTTGTTAATTTTGGAAAGAAAATCAATATTGAAGGACCTTAATGACTATTATTCTCAAACTCATGTGATTTCTCATTATTTTTATTTTCTAGGGCATTTTACTTGATTGATAAAATTTGAATATCTTGATAATATATCATTTTATTTATCTTTCAACTAGCCTGGGTTTGCACTTTTTCAACTCTTGCATTTTAAAAGGATTTTTTTTATAGGATTTACATCTTATGAAAATGGGAACCTTAACAATCACCCACTCACCACATGGCAGGTGCGGATTGGTCATCCCCCATGGGTGGGTGGGTGGACAGTGGCGCCACCCGCCCATAAACCAATCCCCACCCGCCACATGGTTAACTTTTCTGTTACATCTTATTGAACTCAATGAAAACACAGCACGGAATGCAGTGTTTCATAAATGTAGATATATAATTAGTGTAGAGAAAGTGCATTTCCTAGTAAAGTACATATACAAACACAAGATTTCCCTTGCTTTATCTTTTACCTTGTGGTTTAGCGCTGATTTTATACTACAGACATGTTGAGCTATAGGTAGTTATTTGCTGAAAATTATCTTTATCATTTTGTAACTCATCTTTTTGTCCTACTAGGTCAAACGACGGTTTGCACCTATCCTTTAGCGTTCGAATTGATGAGGTACGTCGCTTCATTCTTTTATCTTGCTGCCAGTTGTATAACGATATATAACTAGCTTGACGTTGATACCATGTTGATACACCTTAAAAGGCTGACTTCACTTGCTAGAATGACACATACTTCATCTACAAACTTAGATCAAGACGCATGTGTTTTACACAATGCAAGTGCACTGCTTTTGATAATTTTGTATTTCATGATTTCCTGAGATAATTTTATTTCTTGGAATTGCAATGACCTCTTGCTTTTATCTTAAACAGGAGGATGGTAGTGGTAGTATGCTAAGAGTATGGGTTGCGGATGTGGAAACAGGAAAAGCTAGGCCACTCTTCGATTCGCCCGATATGTTCCTAAATGCGATTTTTGACAAGTATGTTTAATTTTTTCAAAGGTTTATATATATATATATATATATATATATATATATATATATATATCATTATGATCATATTAACATCTATCTTATCTATTCTTCTCAGCTTTGTTTGGTTAAACAACTCAACTCTATTGGTTTGCACCATTCCTTTATCTCGTGGAGACTGCCCAAAGAAACCTGTGATTCCCGTAGGTCCTAAAATACAATCTAATGAACAAAAGGACATTATTCAAGCCAGAACCTACCAGGATCTTCTCAAAGATGAATATGATGAAAGCTTATTCGAGTACTATGCCACTTCACAACTGGTTTTGGTATCTCTAGATGGGACGGTAAAGCCAGTTGGGCCACCAGCTATATATACATCTCTGGATCCTTCTCCAGATGAGAAATACATTTTGGTTACTTCAATTCACAGACCATATTCATTTATTGTACCATGTGGAAGATTTCCCAAAAAAGTTGACGTTTGGACAAGTGATGGGAAATTTGTTAGAGAACTTTGTGACTTACCCCTTGCCGAGGACATTCCCATTACACACAATAGTGTTCGTAGAGGGATGCGTTCAATCAATTGGAGAGCAGATAAGCCTTCTACACTTGTCTGGTATGTACCTTGGCATCATCTTGTTGTCTTGTGCAATTTGGCAAATGTTGTTCAAAATTGCAATGATTGCTTGCCTCCTTATTGTACTCTTGACATGTTGATAATTGAATTTTTGTGCTGAATTACAAATAGGGTTGAGACACAAGATGGTGGTGATGCCAAAGTGGAAGTCTCTCCACGTGATATAGTTTATACACAGCCTGCTGAGTCGCTTGGTAGTGAACAACCAGCAGTTCTGCATAAGCTTGATTTGCGCTATGGGTATGAATACAAGCTGTCCCACTATCTGTCCTATGATTTGTTGGACCATCTAGGTTATGTCCACTAGAATATTTTACATCCTATCATTATTCTCGCAGTTTCATCATTTTTTGAGGCTTACCAATGGGATATCTGCTTCAGTCAGTTTCGTGGCAGCTTACTAATTGCATACATGTTTTAGGACATTCTCAAAGATTTCTTATCTTACATTTACGCCATTGGTGTATTCATTTGATGATATATCGTACAGTTGATCCTACAGTTGGATATAGCTTTGAGTTTGAGTATAGTCATTGCTTCGTAATTTAATATCTTTCATCTGGAACTACTTTGACTTGTGATATCCTGTTCTATGTACCTATATTTTACAAGTCATTGTCATACACCATCGAGGAGCAAACCACCTTCCTGGATGGAATAATGACTGAACAACTACATCAAGAATATGTTTGGGAGAATCTGCATTTTCTTAAGGAGTAATGGAGTATATTGATTGAACTGGATGGGGCTTTTCTACAAATATAATTCGTGAACAGTTTTTAGATCTAATGAAAATTCAAGTATTCGTCTTTGGTAGCTATGACAAAATTTTGAAATAGTATCATAATATTTACATGTCCAATATTGCGTTTAATATTTCTTACTCCTTACTCCTTTTCACAGAGGGATATCTTGGTGTGATGATTCTCTAGCATTAGTTTATGAATCTTGGTATAAAACACGGAAAATAAGAACATGGGTTATTTCACCTGGATCAGAGAATATGGGTCCCCGCATACTATTTGATCGGTCTTATGAAGATGTTTATTCAGATCCCGGCTCTCCCATGCTGCGAAGGACTCCTGTTGGCACTTATGTGGTTGCAAAGATGAAGAAGGAAGGTGATCGAGGAACCTATCTGTTACTGAATGGAAGTGGTGCTTCTCCACAAGGAAATATACCATTTTTGGATTTATTTGACATGTAAGTTTGATATTATTTTTGTTTGTGATTGATAATGGGCTACTGGGTGATTTGACATTATCATTTTCAGAAATACAGGCAATAAAGAACGAATATGGGAGAGTGACAAGGAAAAGTATTACGAGACTGTTGTTTCTCTGATGTCTGATCTGAGTGACGGGGACTTATATGTTGATCAGTTAAAAGTACTGACTTCAAAAGAATCTAAAACTGAAAACACCCAGTATTTCATACTGAGTTGGCCAGGAAAGAAAGCATGCCAAATTACAAATTTCCCTCATCCTTACCCTCAGTTGTCTTCCTTGAAGAAAGAAATGATCAGGTATGAGAGGAAGGATGGGGTACAACTTACTGCAACTCTGTATCTTCCACCAGATTATGATTCTGCTAGAGATGGACCACTTCCTTGTCTTTTGTGGTCTTACCCTGGGGAGTTCAAAAGTAAAGATGCAGCTGGACAAGTCCGTGGTTCCCCAAATGAGTTTGCTGGCATTGGTCCGACATCTCCTCTTCTTTGGCTAGCAAGAAGGTGTGAATTTCTTCTACCCTTTGTTTGGTTGAGATACTATCTTGCTTATGTTGCTCATCAATTAGACCAAACTTGCAGGTTTGCCATCTTATCTGGACCAACTATACCAATCATTGGTGAGGGGAATGAAGAGGCAAATGATAGGTATAATAATGCTTCCAAGCCCTCTTAATATTTAAATAAAAAGTAAAAGATCTATGGTATTTTTTATTTAGATAAAACCAAAACTACAAGAAGCTTTTTGCTTCTACTGGGGAGATGAAAAAATTATAACTATTGGTTGTCTGCTGCCAGCTGGATGTAGAAGAGAGTTAGGCATTCCAAGTAGTTTACTTGTTAGAAGAGTGATAGAGACTTATATGAATCCCTTTTAAATTAATTCAAGAGAGAAGTTTATAAATCATTCAAGTGAAGCATATCTGGAAGTAGAAACTTATTTGGAGAAAGCTCAGTATCTCCATTATTGAAATGGGCTCTTGCAGCATTAAAATTCAGATGTTGGAAAATGCTGAAAGATGAACGAAGAGGAACCTTTTGAAGATGATGCAATCAACTTATACACAACTACCCTTTTTTTGCTCTTCTATTATTTGGTAGATCAAAACAATGAAGGATGTAGGATCTAAGTTTTCTTTTGTAGCTTCTTTTTTTGTTTGTGTTGAGGCTTGAAGTAACTTGAGACATCATACTACATTTTAGGTCCGCAAGTGTAGAATAATTTGCTTCCTCATAGTCTTTCCTCATCTTTTCCTATCAGGTTTTACATTTATCTTGAAATCTACTTTACTATTCTTTTGCATCATTAAATTATGTTTACATAAAATAATCAAATTGGATGGTAAAAAGTTTGTTGTTTTATGGTGCCTAGAATGCTAAGCTCGTCATTTTTTCATACAAAGGCTTAATGTCCTATAATCCTCCTCCATGGGAATTTAATATTGAATCTCTCATATAGCCTTATTTCATTGTTGATTGCAACTAATACTGGTTGTACAAGGTTTTCATTTTTTCATTTAGACGTGAAGTAAAATTTGTATGCATTCAGGTATGTGGAGCAACTAGTTGGAAGTGCAGAGGCAGCTGTGGAGGAAGTCATTCGTCGGGGAGTGAGTTTCCTGCTCTTTGCTTATTATTACTCAATAGCATAATTTGGAAACAAAACGATTGATTTTTGAGTCTCTCTAAAGGTGGCCCATCCAAACAAAATTGCCATTGGTGGTCATTCCTATGGGGCTTTCATGACTGCAAACCTCCTAGCACATGCACCTCATCTTTTTTGTTGCGGAATTGCACGCTCAGGAGCATATAACAGAACACTGACACCTTTTGGGTTTCAGGTAAAAATATTACCTCTCCCCCCTTTCTTTTCCCAGTAGTTTTGGCTTTTTATATTACTAGTATCACATCCGTACGTTGCACGGAAGAATAATATGAAATAATTTTACTGTAAATATCATTAAAAAATAGGAAAAAATTGAACGCGTAATTTGTTTTGATTAATGATACATACCATCAACGAATGCTCAAAATAAAAATAAATTACAATTCTCATCAATTTTGAAAACCTCTTTAAATAATACATTGTTTGTAGTTGCTCACACCTGTGTAATACACGAAAGTTGCTATAGACAAAACATATTTAAACAATTGCTTTAATTTAAATTAAATAATGCAAATTTTCAAACATATGTTGTATAGAATAAATAAAAAAATTCGTTCAAATATTTTTGACTAACGTGAATAGAAATAATAACCCTCAAAATATTATAATTTTCATAAAATAAAGTAATTGTAACAAATTAAATATATTTGGCCCTACATATAAATAAACGTAACAAATTAAGCAATATTGACAACGCACGGAAGTAAAAATCAACTTCAAGATTTGTGATGCACGAACTTGGAATTCAACTCAAGAGATCATTTACATGATTAATAATTTTTAATTTTTAAATGCAATGCATTTAATGAAACATAATTAATTGCATATTTAATTATATGTCAATAAAAAAATTATTAATGAAAATATAAATAAAACTTTACCTTTAATTTTTTATATGATTTTACGGATAATATATTTACAATTTGTTCTCACTTGTCAGCTTGCATTAAACTTCTCATTGAGATCTTTAATTTGACACCCATATTACATATTTTTCGATTTCAAAATAATATAATAATTATTACAAGAATAATAATAAAATAGAAAAAATAACATTTTGATGTTATTAATAGCATAACTCCCCCCCTTTTCATTTTTTGGCAATTCTCCTATTGTTGTTTCTACAGAATGAGGATAGGACACTTTGGGAGGCTACTTCTACGTATGTTGAGATGAGCCCTTTCATGTCAGCTAATAAAATTAAGAAGCCTATCTTGCTTATCCATGGAGAAGAAGACAACAATACTGGAACCTTGACAATGCAGGTCGGATCCTATTTATTTTAATTTAGACTTTTCTAGAAAGAAATGGAAACACCATCACTGCGATTCTCAGTCCCCCATCTTAACTCGTTTGAACTTGTGGACAATTTTGACATATGCTGAGCTGCTTTCTTATCCTTGAACATTATCTTCTTTTTCCAAATGATATTAATTTATGTTACCTGTAATTGTTTATGATGGTGCAGTCCGATCGCTTCTTTAATGCTTTGAAAGGTCACGGTGCACTTTGTCGCCTTGTTATTCTTCCCTTTGAGAGTCATGGGTATGCAGCACGAGAAAGTGTCATGCATGTTCTCTGGGAGACTGACAGGTGGCTACAAAAATACTGTGTAGCAAATTCATCTGATGCAAGTTCAAATTTGGATGCACTAAAAGATGATGCAAGTACAGTAACAGTAGATACAGATAGCAAAGCTGTCAGTGCAGCTGGGGGAGTTCCAGAATGGGTAGATGACAAAATTGATATATTTCTCTCACCCCGTAGGTCTTCATTGTGGTAATGACCTCGTCTCTCGCTATTATGTTTTGCTCATCTTTTAAGTAACCTTTTGATTCTGGAAATGTTTGGATAACTGTTTTTTACTAATTTTAACCTTAATTTTTGGAGGTAACTTTTGCCTTAGCAGCAAAATAAATAACTTAGGGTGTGTTTGATACATGCTCGATATTTACCAAAAAGAAAGAACTCAAAGAAGTCATTAGATGGAAGTGCAGAATCACTCCCATGTGCATGCATGGGTCCATTCTTCTACTCGTTGTATATTTGAAGATAAATGAAATCAAAATACTGTCCATAGAGACCACTTCTTCTAATGATTTGATGCCACACATTGATTTGACAAGCTACAAAATCTACAAAAACTTAAGGGTCTTGCCCAGTCTTAATTCAATAATAATTGGCTATACCTTTTGTCACTTCAATATTATTAGGTTCTCGTGGCAATCTCATTTCTTATAAATCGAGGAAAACTGGCTTTTTGGACGTGTTTGGTGTCATCTACAGCGAGGAGTTCCTGCACTGCATCATACTTTGTCCTTGGATTTTGGTTATTTCACTTTGCATTTATAAGTGAGCAGCATCCCCTGCTTGTGTTACCTTTTATGCCAAAAACAAACTGGAAAAGAAAAGTATAATGTTACCAACGGAATCTGCTAAGTTGCGTCTTCATAGTTCTAGCTATTGCACCACTTCTTTTGATTGCGCCATTCATGCCTTTTGAATTGCTGCCAATAAGATTCTTTTAGAAGGTTTCACTTCCTCCCATCACTTGTGATACGGTATGTTATTTGTTAAGTCAGACAAATAAGTTAGAATCTTGTCTATTGTACTATGTGCCCATAGGTATGCTGTATAGGATCAGAAAGTAATTTCACCTTCACACGATTCATCTGAGGTTTTTATTTTCTGTTACTAATATTTTCCTATCCTCAGAATTCTTATTTATATCTTCCTACCTCTGGTGCAGATGTTACAAATAAAGGATGGAACTAAAAATTTTAAAGTTGATCACGGGGAGTCGACACAAGAGCCTCGTCCCGCGAATTTGCATGTTAAGTAGATAGAGATTCAAGTCACCGTGTACTGTTGCAAGTATTATTCAACAATTGATTCTCTCACCTTGATAAAAAAATAAAAAAATAATGGCTTATGGAGAGGATGCAATTAAGTTTATGACAAAAAATTGCAATCCTTGAAAGTCCTTTTATTTTTTATTTTTTTTCATCTTTCGATGTCGAAATTACATTTAACGTAGCATGTGCAGTTCTCTACAAGTATTTCAGTATTTGTAGTATGGTACTTTTGATGCATTGAAATGAATTGTTGAGATGATAAAATTCAAACCTTCTCGTCGTTTGCTATTGATACTTGTACTCTTCTAAAAATCAAAATGGTGACTACCCAAATTAGACCTTTCACCACCCTAACCATTCCAATTGTGACGGTTAAGTAATACAACCACCAACCCATAAAATCAGCCACCCCAACACTTATCATAAGCTTCCTTTTCATCTCCGCCGCAACCACCAGTGGCTCCACCTCATCCCTCAGCCTCCACCACCAAAACCCGCCAAAGGTAAATGCCATAGCCACCTTTTCAACAAACTTCTCCTCCCTTGAACAACCGAAAACCGTGTCATCCACCACCGGCTTCACCACATTCCTCGACCAAAACATCATCGTCTCATGCAATCCCAAGAAGAAAATCACTCTGCATAATAGACTTTTCTTATCACCAAACTGTTCATCTATTCCAGCAGCTATACTCCCTTCAATCCCCAAAGCAGCGCAAACTTGTAACGTGCAAAGAAAAACCCACGCCGCGTACCGACCGGGCCGGGTCGCTGGCTCGAGCGATGGCCTTAGAAATGTGACTTTACCTGTCAAGCCATGTGTAAGAGCTGCAACACTAAGAAGAGAAACCAACAAATTGGTGTATAAGAAAAGAGTGCATAGAAAGGAAATAGGCTTTGTTGTGGGATAATTATCCGAGATAGCTAAAAGATAGATCGCCGTGGAGAGTCGAGCAAGGAGGAGAAACGATAGCGGAAGGAGGAGGCTGAGGAGGGTGGTTGTGAGGATTTGAAAAGCATTCTTCACCGTGGCCCAACCCCAGTTTTTCTTCACAATTTGTTGACAACGTGTTTCTGAATTTGAACCCATTTAATTCTTCAATATTATAAACTGTATATGCAAACAACATAATATTGGCCTATACACATATATAGTAAAATTGAATTGGAAGGCGAGCAGAAAAGGAATATAGAGTGGTTGCCACGATTCAATTGGTTGACACTTGACCATGCCATGCCTAGCTACATTTATGTTTTTTCTTTTTTTTGAAAAGCTACATTTATGTTTTTGCATGCACATCACATTCATTTCTATGGGAAATCATCTAATGATTTTATTATACATAATAAAACTGACGTTTCCTGTCAAATGGGTCGAGGGTGGCACGTTGTTGCTTTCTCTTGGCGTAAAACTATAGCCTTTACATTTATTGAAAGAGTACGAATAGGAATAAAATAAGAATAATGCTAAAGGGACCTAAAATGTTGACCGAATTAATGTGAGCTGTGCAATAATAACTTATGGTTTCTACAAAAAAAAAAAAAAAAAAAAAAACTTTATCAACAATATCAATTAATCCATCCGTCTCAATTATATAGGCTAATTTCATTTTTCACACATTAAGAAAACATATTAACTTCCTGTTTGTTTATGATTAAAAATCAAATTTTTATCAAAGTCAAAGACAATAATTAATCACAACCATATATTTCATGGATCCCATAACTTTCTAACCACACATCTCATCAAGTTTTATCAAAATTTGCTAAAAAATTAATTTTAGTCTCTATCAAACAAGGTTGAAAAAGTAATTTTTGTAAATAAAATTTTCAATTTACCCTTAGTTAAGTATTAAAACTATTATTATTAGAAGTAATGAATATGATACATTAGTAAACAAACAAAATAAATACTCCTCAATAAAGAAACATGTCTATATAATTGGGATAAGAGAAAAAGGAAAGACGGCTTATATAATTGGGATGGAGGGGATATAACTGATTGATATCAAAATAACTTTTGACTTTTCAAAAATCTTGTCTAATGAATCTCGAGTATAAGAGCTCATGAATTAAATTGACTAATCAAATCCAATAAAAAAGGGATTAAGTAGAACAGAATTGACTGTGTGGTAGTGTCGGGAAAATGCTTCTTTAGACCTTAATTACCAGTTAAGCTTAGCCAAACATGGCCTTGGGCAAAATATAATTTTTGATAACGGTATATTGCACTATACACTGTAAAATTAACATTGAATTGAAGATTACGGTGGAGTTGAATTCAACTGAAAAATACGTCGTCTTCTTCACACGCCATTTCTTTCCTGCTTTCTTCCCGCTGTAGTGCTTGTCCTTCCCTGATGCACAACCATCGTAAAACCACCAAGCCACCACCCGCATCAACAACCACCGAACCACCACCCCCACTGTCTTCATCATCAATGGAAACTGCCGGAGAACATGACGTCACCACTGCTACAGTCTTATTGGAGGTAGAAAACACGGTCGGCGACAGGTCTCAAGGTATTCTGGTTTGGCCTTTGGTCAAAAGAATTAATCAATTGACCATATCTTCTTCTTTTTCTTCAGTATGTTCATTTGAATTAGGCGGCGAGGTGGCAAAAATATCAAAGCTACCTGATATATCACTTGCACCGCCAAAACCATTGTCGGCTGTAGCCATTGACGAGAACAGTGCATGTAAAGTGTTGGATTTTATGCCTGAGACAAAGTATCATAATTTTTTTGTAAATTATGATAATATGATACTAAAATTTCGTCCTACGTATCATAGAAGTTTCATAAAGGTTCATGTTATAATATCAAAAATTTGAAAGTATCACAAGTATCATGTTGTGATACTTTAAAGTAATATTTTTCAGTAAAAAAAATTGGATTATTTTTCAGTGATTTTTGAAAATGAAGTAAGTTTCAATTATGATATAAAAAATTGGGCATTTTTGCAAACGTCCCTTTTGATAGACCAGCTAATAACACAAATACCTTTCAGTGAGGGTTCTCAAAAATTAATGGCCTGATGGATGGCCCTAGCAATGGACTGGATGTGCCCATAGGGATGTAATCCAGTGTAGTGACTGTAATGTAGTTCCTACAACTTCTTCAAGTTATATGGATTCCAACCTGTCATTTAACAAAGGAGAGACTCACAACCAATTGGCATATTATATACACACACTATAAAATCTCCAGCAGTCGGTCCATTATTGCAAATGGACCACAGCACCTCTCTCAACCAACATATATTGCAGGATAATTGAGAGTTTTGGGATGTTTCTCATGGGAAAAATAAATGTATGTCAATTTACTCCTATGGAAAAAGCTAAGTTTGAGTGTAGTGGTGGGTGCCTTTATATTTATTTTTTATTGAGTCACTGAGGGAAAGGAAAAGGAGAGAAGGCAACTAGTTGGTTTCTTCTTTGCTTGTCTTCTCCCTCTCTTCATATTCTTTAGTTTCTTCTTCTGCAACTCTACAAAGAAGAAACCCAAGATATATAACATGGATGACAGTGGAAATTTGGAGTCCAAGATTTCAAAAGAAATAAATCCAGAGGCTCAAGCATCCAAGAAAAGGTAATTTTTCCAAGTTTCTAGAAGTTGCAGGTATATTTATAATTTTTTTGGTTGGTAATTTAGCCGTTTGTATTCTGAATTACTAAGGATTTTTTCTTGAAATCAAGAGGAAGATTTCATAGATTTTCATTTTTTTTTCTCCTTAAATTTTCCAGGAAGAATATGGATCAGAGGGTTGTGGTGGAAGTGAAAATGCAAGAAAGTGATAAGAAACATAGAAGTGAAGGGCCTCCTCCTGATTGTTGGTCTTGGAGAAAATATGGACAAAAACCTATAAAAGGATCTCCATATCCAAGGTTCATGACTTTCTTCATTTCATTCATCCAACTACTAACTTCGTCCTTTTAAGGTCATGATATAATCAAGTACTTGCTGGCTTTTTCCTTTTAAGGTCATGATATGATCCAGTATTTTCTGGGGCGTCTCAGACCTTACGATTATGACATGATCAAGTCGTCTAAGACCTTCCTATCACCGATCAAGAAGTGCTTTCTAGGCCATCTACAGTGTTTTCTGATAGTCTGGTCTCAACTAAGGATCAGTAGGCCAAAATAAGCACTTCGGGTGTGATTGGATAAATTTTACATGAAAAATGTCAAATCAAGGAAAATAATTTCTAACTTTGATGTTTGATTGTAAATTTGTTCATGAATTTTTTTTTTCAGGTACAATCTTTCAAAACTTGTTTTCGCCAATTTTCAAAGGAAATATTTTCTTATGTATTGAGGACATGTGGTGAAAAAATTTTGGTGGAGAAGGGAAATATTTTCGATTTCATTCTCCATCTCCAATCACACACACACACTTATTTTTCTTGTTGCTACTTGATTACAGGAGTTACTACAGATGCAGCACATCAAAGGGTTGTACAGCCAAAAAACAAGTGGAAAGATGCACAACAGATGCATCCATACTCATCATTACCTACACATCAAATCATAACCATCCAGGCCCCACTCATCATTCCTCCACCAATCAGAATCAAGAGCACATTGAACCTTCACTCACAGAGGATATTCCTGAAATACCAGATCAAGATGAAGAACAAGAAGAACCAGAAGTAAAGGATCAAGAAACCCCATTACCCAATGATGACCGTTTCCACTATTCCCTGTCTCCATTCAATTCTGCCCAAGAAATGAACCCTTTAACAGAAAATCTGCAAAACCCATGTGATTGTGATTCACTTATAGATGAAGAGCCCCTTTTATATTCTCATCCGATGAACTTCTCAGCATCTAAATCAGAAGAAAACGACTTCTTTGATGAGCTTGAAGAACTGCCCATCTCTTCATTTGTGACAGGTTTCATGAGAAGCAGTACTTTGTTCGAGGAAAGAATTCTTGTAGACCTCTCTTAGAGTCCAGGACTCTCAGCGTCAAGTTAGAGAAATGTATTTAGCAGACTAGTTCTTCATGTAAATGTAGCACTTTGATGCATATGTAGCACGTTAAGAATTAAGCCTTCATCTCGGGAGCAATTTTAATGCACATACTCGTTGAATTTTCTATACATCTAAATAAATTTGCCAGCCGAATCTAAGAACATCTTCAATAGTGGCTGTCAAATGTGTGAAACAGAGACAAATTCGTTGTCTCGCTCTAATATCTATTTTTTCTTTCCTCTCACACTTTCTCCTTATTTTTTTTTCCACATTTTCTCACGTGAAAAATGATATTCGTACAACTTTTGGTGGCAATTATGGTTGACAATCCATATGTGGCAAATTGTGATGTATTGATTCAAAAAGTGATGTGATGTACAAGTTAACATGATTGTATCACATCTGAGTTGTCAATAATAGTTGTACAAATAGTATTGCTCTTCTCACATTATTAATTTATTTGAATTTGTGTATATCTCTCTTATTTTATCATTTTTCCTTCTTTTTTCTACTTTCAACATTCACATTCCCTCCATAATTTAATCTTAATATAATATATCTATCTCTTTATCTCTTATCCAATTGACCTTCACTTTTCACATACTCATTAAAGATGCTCTAAGGGTGCCTACCGACCCTTGCCATTCCCTGTTAATTCCTTGTGGTCGATAAGATGAGTGTACAATATGTAAACTTCACGTTTTCTCAAATTACTTTTTAATCATGCAAATTTTTCGAATAGTTCAGACACACGTTAAATGAAAGTGACAAAAGGGTAGTGGTTTCTAACTGTCATCTTTCCCATGACTTGATAATATAACTGCACGGGAGTCACGAGGATTAGTGCCTAGAAATTTTTATTTTCATCTTTTCTTTAGGAGTAGGTCAATTTGATATGTGTAACATTAGCAGTTTGCGAGATAAGATCCGCTCTGGTGTCGAATCTGCCTCCTCAAAAGCACTAAAATGGCCCTTTTGTTATTGGCACATTTAACAATTTGTACATTTCCAATACAAATTGCCAATTCTTAAAGGCTGGAGAATCCCATTTGTGGCATAAGATTCCAAAAGCATTTGAATTTTTTCCTCCTCCCCATACATTTGGCATCCCACTCTGTTTGGTGACTTGAACTTGTTTATAAACATCATATTTTCTCAAACTACTTTTTAATTACACATTTTAGCATTCTAACCGTTGGAATCGACCATTTCAATACATATAAAATATTCGATTTGAAAAAACTATCAGAAATGAAATTGTTTGATTGTCTTTTTCTAAGGAAGAGGCGAAATAGAATCAACTTGAATTCGGGACAACTATTCGAAATCTTAGTGAAACACTGAATTTCTTATCACATATTTTATCTCAAAATTTACAAATTCTTTATTTATAAACAAAGAAAATTTGTCAAACTAAATTTATAATCACCACATTTTCTCAAATTAATTTTTAACCACACATTTTTCAAACCACTTTTTAACCATCTTTTACCTCGAAAACATCAAGAATTTGGTTATAACCAAATTTGAAGCCACCAAACAACTTGTTAATAGTTTGCTTTAAAGAATGCTTGGCTTATAATATGTAAACTTATTTTCCTTCGTAAATTAATACTACTTATAGAGTTCAAGCCACCTCGCCAAAAATGTTTATTTTATAACATTATTTTTTTTCTCTTTTCCGCGAAGGTTTAAAAAGGTTCTAGCTCTATTCCATCACCATGCATGTGTTACAAATGTAGAAAGCATAAATATATTTGTATATTATTATGATACAAAGTGTGCACTCTTTTATCATAATCGAGTACCAAACTATCCATGGCTATGTCTGAGCATTATAGTCAAACAAGTTCGTCAAATTGGTACCAGAATTGAACTTAGGTCCCTCATAAGTCAGATGTCTTGTGTTTGAATTCTGGACGCGTTCAAAAATCTGTGAGGGATAAGACGGACTTAAGCTCTCCAGAGCAATACATAATTTCTAACGATCATACTAATCCGTTAAGTGGGATTCAGGTCGTTATGTGACTGACCCATAAATCCTAGTAGGTGAACAAAATATAAACCAAACCGTGCTTGGTCCACGATATTTTGGACATCTTTTTCTCCAAATTCATTTTCAACTATTTATTCACACATTTCAACCCCTTTTCAACCACATTCTAAAAAAAATTCAAATTTCTTCCCAAAATATCCTACACCAAACGAGCTCTAACTTGCACCTAATAAAATGATTACCAGTACAAAGAAGTGCTTGAAAGATATTAACTTCACTATGATCTTTCCAACATTTCAATCCTTGAGAGGAATCAAACTAAAGGAAACTTGCACTTAACCTGAGTAGTGCAAAACACGATGATTCTGACTGCATTTTCAGTATTACGACATCAGAAAATGTTGTTTCATAGGGTATCATTGTTGTAGATCTCAAGCAGCTGCCAGCGGCTGGAGGGCTTTGAGTGGATTAAGGATAACACCGTCTATAAGTCCATAATCTTTACCCTCTTTAGCACTCATGAAGAAATCACGGTCTGTATCTTGGTTAGTCTTCTCGAGGCTTTGACCAGTGTGGTAGGCCAAGTAACCATTCAGATTTGTTTTGTGATGCAGCATTTCATTGGCCTGAGCAACACAATGATAATTACCAGTTAGGGTCATGAGTAGTAGTGAATTGTTAAGAACGAATCATCATAACTTTTAACTATTAGCTAACACCATCGCTATTTCTTGCTCCTTCAAATTAATAATTTTGGATAGATGGCACTTGGCAAAGTTAACTATTAGCTAACACCATCGCTACTCTCACCGCCCCCCAAAACCCCTCTCTAGTGTTCCCCTCCCCCAAGCCACCACCAATTCCTCCCAAACTTTCTGCAACCATCATCTTCACCAAGTTCCCCAACACAGCCGACAAGTCCACCTTTTCCTGCCACCACCAACACTTTCTCACCTACCCTTGCCACCATTAGCAACTAACTTCCAATCAACAACTCTAACTTCCATATCAAAACAATTCAAAAATCAATTAATAATTTAGAATGAGGATAGCATGAGACAGATGGAAAATTGTTAAAAAGAGTAAGAGGAATAAGAAAAGATAAAGAATAGGGGAAGATGATCATTATAGACATTGGAGAGAAGGAAGGAAGATAGGAAAGAGGAGTGTCAGTGTGTCATAGATTCCTCCTTTTTTTCTTTGAGTAAACACAAAGTGCTTGTTTAGATAAAATATAAGTTGTTGTAAGTTATAATGTAATAGAAATGAGTGGTCGGTTAGTGAGTAATGGTTGTGTGTCCTACAAAATGTGTGGTTAAAACCAGTGTTTAGAAAATTGGACCGGACAGGTCGGTTCGACTGGAAAAATCGGGAACCAGATCAGTGATTCACCCCAAAAACCGGCCGGTTGACCCGGTTCAACCGGGAACCGACCGATTTTTTGACCTGTTTTTTTTTATTTTTAAAGCTACCTTTGTGTATAATTTTATTTTTTTAAATGAGTAAATATTAGGTTTTTCGTAAAATAACTTGTTTTTTAGAAAATTTTGTGATTTTTGAAATAATTTTTTATGTTTTAATTGAAACCGGTTCGACCCGATCGGACCTTCTAACCCTTGAGCCGTTGCCTTTTCCGATTCGAACCGGTTTCTGATTTTCTAAACACTAGTTAAAACTAATGTTTGACGGGACAATTAAATTTTAAGGCAATTATAATGTTTCCCAAACATAAAGAAATTCTATTTTATTAACTTTTCTAGAACAGAATTGCAGAGGAAAAAAGATGAAAGGAGAAAAAAGATACGAAAAAAGGACAAGGAAAAATAGCCTTGCAATTTATAATAATGAAAAACTGAACTTCGTTATTCTTAGGACTATAGTATTGCTAGAATGATAATACTTTTTAAAACAATAAATCATTAATTTTAATTTATGTCCCAGTATAAAATTGAATTTAGACAAAAGTGTTCACGTAGTTTTATTGTATAAAAACAACAAATGTTCAACTGTTTATAAGTGCAGTTTAACCAATCGAGCATCTTTCATAACGCATTAACACTTGCAAGTGGAAAAGAAATATTTCGTTAAAGTACAATCTTTAAATTAAGCCAAAAGACCTCTTAGTCTTCACCTTCTCGTCTTTTTTCTGGTAACTTTGAATTAAGAATTTAAATTTTTACCACGACGAAATATATCATTTGCATGCATTAAAAATAAATAACAGTGCACAATTTGAATATATAATTGAATGATTGGGAGGAAAAAAAGATACCTGAATATCTATATCAGACTGTCCACCTTGTGCTCCTCCAAGAGACTGATGGATCATTAATCTCGAGTTTGGAAGGCTATACCTTTTTCCTTTAGGTTGCATCAGCAAAAGAAAGAATTCTTTAGAAATTTCAGCAAAAAAAGCCACCAATGGCAATTATGGCATGTTAAACTGCTTAAAGTAAACGAAATAAATATACCTTTAGTACCCGTGCTTAGTAGAAAAGCTCCCATGCTGCACATGCACAAGGGTAATAAGTTCAAGCCTGACCGTTCACATCTTTTTGTCAATTATACAAACAAGTAGGCATCAGGACGCCCAAAGAAACTATTTATCTAACAACTGCCAACTTAAATGACTCAGCATTCATATCTTTGAGCATGCTGGATATCAAAGTAAGGTGACCAAAACGAAATTGACATATCATAAGAACAAAGATAAGACAACCTTGCCAATTACTATGATGATATGCCATTTAATTTAAAGATATATCTGTATGATATTTTTCGTATCAATATAATTAAAGATGAACTATCGACTAATAAAACTTCAATTATTTCATAACAAATCTTAAAGAAAGAATGAAGTAGCTTTCCCAACAGTTAGTTCATTTTATACTCCATAACTCTTGGAACTATACCACTAAGGAAATCTAGCCATATACAATTACATAAAGGAATAATATCAGAAACTACACCACATTGTATAAAAATGGCATTGATGTATTGTAACCTGGCCGCTAGTCCAACACATACAGTGGAAACATCTGGTCTAATATGCCTCATTGTGTCGAATACTGCCATACCTACCACAATAATTGGAAGCAAATAAGACAGATGAACGGTCAATGCTAGAAAAGATTGAGTACATAAGAAAAAAGATTCATTACCAGCTGTAACAGATCCTCCTGGAGAATTCACATACATTACTATATCCTGTTCAATATCACGACAAAATAGATTGGTAAATAATTCGCACGATGCCTGTATTTCACAGGGAAAATAAACTGTAAGCATAAGTGTGCACATACTTACATTCATATGAAGAAATCTATACATATGTTTAAGATAAATAACAAAGATCAGTCAGCTAGTAAGATTTCTCTCTTTTCCATGGGGTCATAAGTGATAAGTGTATTTTATACACTTATTTCTATTCTAAAAGTAGGATTTTATTTGTTTGTTTAAGAATATTTGCTATTTATTTAGTTAATATTGTTTGAATTTCAGAAATAACCCAAAATCGAGAAAACAAAGGAAATGAAGCAAAAACAAGTCATTTGGATGATAAAAGAGCTAAAGTGTGAAAACCAAGAGTTGATGAAGTAAATCAAAAGGGTCAATTGGAAGAAAAGTCAAAGAAAGAATCAAATTGGAAGAAATTAGGAGTTCAAGGACTAAAGTATACAAATCAAAAGAAGAAGGACCAAATTGCAAATATTCAATAGTTGATTCGGATCAAGATAAGATACTTGAGAACTTTTAGGAGTCAATTGGATGCAACTAGAAGGCAAAAAAGAATGAAATATGGTAAGAATATTACTATAAATTCATTTCAATCAAACAAGGTCTTCGGGCAGATTTTTAGTCAGACTTTGAAACCTAATTTCGGGGCAATAAACGTTCGAATTGGGAAAATCCTATTTCAGGAAGAATTGTAGCCCTTTACATTATCTTTCTAACGGACTTTGAAGCACCTCAATCGGATAAGCGAAATGAAAGATATGATCAAAATACTAAATGTTGTGCAATAAAAGGATGATGACCAAATTGCTGAAATTTAAAGAAAAAAATTGAAAAAGTGTGCGGTCGCACGAACAAAAAAATCAACGACTGAAGGTTGGCTTTTCGTGGCTGCGATCACACACTTTTGAACCGTGCGGTCGCACGGTAGTCCCGACGGGCCGCAGCTGGGCTTTTTGTGCGGATTTTAGCCAAATTCTCATATTTTTTACCTAGACTTCATGAACATCTATAAATAAGAGACTTGGGGCACGAAATTAAGGGTTCCCAATCTTCATAATTCATGCCAAAATGCTGTCGAATTGCAAGGGGATCCATAGGAGGCCAAATTCAAGATTGAAGAACAAGGATCAAGGAGATGAATAGGGTGACATCTTTTCATACTTCTTGTGATTTATTTTCGATCATGTATTTAGGATAGGTTTTCATTGTTAGAATTGTGATGAAGCATTAATCTATTGATTCCATGTTTTGACTTCATATTTATATTATGCAATTTATGAGATTGATGCAATTAATTATGTTGTTATTATCATCTATGATTGTGGACGCATAATTATTGATGTTTGTGATAGATTTCTATGTTCGAAAGAGTGGGAATTTATTAGACCTTGATTAATTGCCACGAAATCCGATAGAGGATAGAAATATACTCCTATGCTTCGTGTTATCCTAAAAAGTGTTCATAATTCGTTAATGTTTTTCTACATGTTTGAATTGGTCATAAAAATATAGGCTCGTCTCTTGTAGGAAAAGGTGTTTATGCATTGCTCGAAAGGGGACATAAATAAATATAGGAACACGGATTTTCAATACTCATACCTTGTTATTAAATGTTTAAGTCAAATACATGATTGATATGATTAATGTGGATTCATAATTCTAACATATTCGTCTCATCCTTTTAACAAATCAAATTTTCTTACTGTCTTTAGTTTAATTTTTAATTTTTTTTTTCAAAATCAAATTTTCCCAAATTCAAAGCTTTTCTTGTTCCGGTTAAGGTAGTAGTCTAAAATAAAATTTAAAACAATCTCTGTGGGATCGACACTTGGACTCACTTCCACTTTATTACTTGCGGGACCCGTGCACTTGCGGATCGTGATCAAAAAGCTTAAATGCAGAAGGAAGGACAGTCAGTCTATTATTATAGCTATACATTTGAAATATAAAATAGACAGCAAATAGAAAATTTGCATCATGCGATTAGAGAGAAAGCAACACATCGGGAAGTACTAAATAATTAGTTATCAAATTTGGAAACGATTCTTAAATTCTAAATACAGCAAAATATTTGATTTCAGGGTGCCATACTGACTGGCAAAGGCCTTTGTTTTGAAGAGTGTACTAATGTCTAACAAGACGGACCCCTAAGTCATCACAGCTAAATCACATAAAGTTTATACTACGATCACAAGACTTCCACTGATTTCATTACTATCAAAGGTGTAAGATCACTAAAATACCGAAAAATAAAACACATGAATATTGTTCCCATGAAATATTGAGCAAGCACACTATGTACATATTTTAGTGTGGACTAAGATTTACGACCAGTACAACAATAAAAATAGATTAAACAAATTTTGCACTCAAAATGATCTCCACTAATTCATCTAACATTAAATCATTTGCACGTACAATAACGATTAAGTCAGTGCATGTGTGTAAATTATCTGTGTACTGGTGTAGCCCAACCAAGCTATGGACAAAAGTTGGTTATAAGAGGAATTAACTAAATTTACTAACAATAAAGATCCTATCAACAGAAAACGATTTTTTTTTTTTTTTTAAAACAATAACAAGGCCCAAGTAAGCATACCTTAGTAGGATCAACAGCATCTAGATAGAGTAACTGGGCAACAATAATGTCTGCCATATCATCATCTACTGCTCCACCACAATGTATTATCCTCTGCAAAAAACATAAGTACCATTTCACAACTAGTTAAGCCAACAATGATACCTAATAAGTAATAATTCAATCTGGATAATAACGCCTTACATATTGAAAAAGCTGGCTGATGACACTCATAAAACGCTCTTGCGCTATCGGAAAGAAAGACCTCCATAATGCAGGCTAAAAGATATATATAGAACAAGAAGCAAAGAACTGTGCTTACATTAGTTGATTTAATGGTTTTTAAGAGTATGTTTGACGTAGATATTTTAGAAAAGATTTTGTGAAAATAATTTTTTCAAAAAATATGAAAATGTTATATTTTATTGATAGTCGAAGATAACATTCTTAAAAAAATAAAGAATTTGTACCAAACATCGTCTAAATTCCCACACCAGTAGTTAAAAACCTGATGGTCACTAACACTGCTTGTAATCCTTTGCTGGCATAGGAACACATTTCTTAGAAGACTAGGAAAGTTATGTGAAGATCGACACGCTTGAAAGTTGAAAGCTATGAAACAAGCATATGCAGCCAATGAATGATAAAATCTACTAGATGAGATTTACAGACAGATTTATCATCGATAAACACGTTCAAAAAAGATAGAATAATAATCCTGCGTGAAAGACCCATAATAAAAAGGAGTTCGGTAGATCTAACAAAAGAAAATTTCCGAATACTAGTGTTGTCTAATCCACCTTTCCAAACAATTCTTCCAGCAAGTTCAATTTCAAGTGCTGGCATTATCTTGATTACTAAATTCCTTCTACATTATGTGAAAGGGACTTTGTGTCTCCAAAACCTCTCTATATATTAACAATGTGCAGTATAGCTGCATAAACTACAGCAATAGCAAGACACGTTTCTTTCAGGCCTTCTCAGATAGCATTTTTCTCATGAATTGCCTTGTAGCATTGGAGACTGCAAAGAGGAAGCTTGGACTTTGAATCCCGGTACTTGTAAGGATTTGTACAAGAAGGGCCAGTACACTTTTCGCGCGGAGAAGGATAGCTGGAATGTCGAGTCAAAACCAACATGAAATTAGTTTCATTTCCAGTTCTATTTGCCAGTGAGCAATGCAAATGTATGGCCAATATATTCGCACACATGTTCACAGAGTGCATGTTTGGTACGCATTATTAAACATGATTAGACAATATAACAAACAAGATCGTGGCTCCTTTTACTTCCTAGAGTGTCCAATATCACCCTATCCTCCCTACGAAACATGCTAAGAGGAAATAAGAAGGAAATATACAAGCTTTTCATTTCTGGCAGGTAGTATCTTTAATCTTTATACCAACAATTTCCAAGAAGTTATCAAATTTAACTGCATCGAAGGCGATGAATTTTACCTGTGGGGTTTGGAGTCAAAAATTTTAGGCAAACCCATATCTTGTGGGAAAGTAACAATTGTACCAGTAGACTGCATAGTCCATCTAATTGTATTTGATGCAAGTGTCTTTGCATTAGCAACCTTCTCCTGAATAATGAATAACAAATAATCAGTGATTAGCTTCACAATATGTTTGGAATAGCACCTTCTCAAGATACATGGCACTTATCTGTGCCAACTCTTCCAGGCGCTTCTTTATTTTGTCTTCTTTCTTCTTTCTACTAGAATCTTGAGAAAGAATTTTTCTAATTGCTTCTGCCTGCAGAATTTATCATGCATGCTTGTTTCAAATATAAAATTCTAAAAACTAATATTAAAGACAATGAAAAGGAGTAGAAAGGGAGGAAAACCTCCAACTCTCGAGCTGCTTTCTCATTTTGGATTTTACGTTTCTGAGCGGCTTCCGCTTTCTTCGTTTGCTGCTCGACTTCTGAGAGTTCCTCCTTTTGCTCTGCAACAGAGAAAATAGGCAGTGACAAGTTAAACAGCAGCATCCCAGGGAATAATCAAGAGGATTCGCAATGGTTAAAATATCATACTCACTTCGAGGTTGTGGTAGTAAACCATCCGGGAATTCAATTTGACTCACGCCAGATGAGAAGGCGTCCTTGCTGTATAAAAGGGCTCGTTGGCGAGTTGTGAGATTCATCTCCATCTTGCTATCAGTTTGTATATCTGAGAGATCCTTTTGTTTTTTCTTCTTCTTACCCTCAGGCTCACCATCAGACAACAGTTCATCCTCCTCATAATCAGTCTCCTCCACTGCTCTCTCAGAATTGGATTTCTTAGAGACCCTCGGAAGACTAGGTTTGTATTTTGTTGATTCAGTCTCCAAATCTTTATATCCTCCAACCTTTGCATTCTTCAGTTTCTTGAGGTACTGAATCTCAGCATCATCATCCTCATCGAATTCCTCATCCAAATCACGTCTCTTAGGAGCCCTCTTACGAACTGGAACTAACTTCTCCCCTTGCTTCTCAAAGGTATTCTTTGCAGGCATCCGATTGATGTCCTCCTTCCCAAGATTAAAGCCACCTCGGGAGAAATCCTTCCACGGGATCCCTCGCAAACTACTTTTCTTATCTAAAGATGTAGAATGATCATGATATGAATTCTCCTGAAATAAAAAGAAAATGTCACAAATGGAAAATTTTTATGGTCACAAATAGCCAAATGTGTTAAATGACATTCAACATTCATGAATGCTGGAGATTATTTTCCATACAAAATATTTCTTAATTTCTTCCTCTGTTAGATGAATCTATCATTCCACATGCAGAGTGGTCTCATATCATTAGAACCAAAAAATATATATAATAATTAAATGCTTTGCATCATCAAGTTTTTCATGCCGTAAGACAGCTCAAGAACATGCCAAGAGTCAGAAAGTTTCAATAATAAACTTGGCTTTTTCATCGGGGTTAGAATATACTTCAACTTAAAGCTGGAAATTTCTAACTTTCTTAAAGGAATAATTATTGATGTGGTTGGATTATATATAAATTCACTTCCATTTTTTTTAAGTCAAAAATAACATATATCGAGCTCTTACAATATTAAGTTTCTCCATAAGAGTAGATTGTCATCTAGCAAGCCCTTCCGAGTGAATGTGGCTTATTCTTCCGATCAAGGTACGGCACCATGAGTGTGTTTGGTGGTGCTTAAAATTTCTTTTCTAAAAGTTATTAGGAGTTACTTTCTAGAAAATTAAGTTTTTTTAGACTGAAAAGTAACTTTGAAAATGATGTTTGGCAAAATAAGTAGCTCGTTTAAGCTGAGCCAAACACACTTTAAACATATGAAAGGGAATCAAAGACCAAAATAAGGTGAAACAACAACCAAATTAATTGTTTCCAAAAGATATACGTAGGCAAACAAAAAATTCCCGAATATATAATTCGAGAAACAATAGTACAAACCTTTATAACATGATTCTGCCTCACTCGACCAATGTTTGAAGATTGATCTATATTAGTCAAAGATCCACCGCTTGATGCACCGTTGGAACTGGATTTGGTTTGAATCGTGTGCGTAACACCACCAACCTTGAATGCAATTTTTTCCGGCTTGTTCTCATTTGCCGTTGAATCCCTCATTACACCATTACTGAATAACATATTTGCTCCACCATCAGATCCACTCACTGGAAAGCCCCTTGATATGGACTGATTAAGATTGAACATTTTCCCTCTAGAATTAGCATCTCCGATATTCTCATCACTCGACACTTTACTCATTTCATCTGAAAGTGGTGTTGATGGGGAGGTCTATCAGAGAGTAGCTGTAACTTGGGTATATATCGGTGTGAAATAAGGCTCCTCCTTTTTCTTGCAGTGACTCCAATACCCCCAAATTGAGGCGCCCTAAATTGAATCATTGTCTTGAAAGATTCTCAATTCTGATTTCTACTGTAGCACGCGTGCCTATTAAATGCCAAAGGATAATAATGGTATACGAGCCACGTAGAGCCTCATGCTGCGTTGAGTCTGCATCGAAGAAATTGAAACTTCAGGCAAAGACCATACAAGTCCTCGAACACTTCTACTCTTAAAAGCCAATTGACAATAGAATGACAAAATATAAAAATAAAACCTCGTCTACGAGTTCGAAGGGTAAAATGAATATATACAATCTCCGGAAAGAAATTTATGAACCAATAACATTATCAAAAGTAATAAAATTGACGCAAAAGGGCATAGAGAAATCATAAGTTTACATACATATCGTATATACTACAACAACAAAAAAAATGCACATAAAGGCACAACTATGTCAATAAATTAACATAAAGATCGTTAATCTATATCCCAAACACTAGGAACTAAAAGCACCTCAATGAAACAAGGCAATTCACCAATAATAGTCATTGCAACAATGAAAAGTAAATTATCAAAATCTCATAGACCAATACTATAAAATAAAGTTAATCAGTGACATCACTTGATAATAAAACAAAAACAAAAACAAAAAACAAAAAATCAAGAAATCGTATTGAACAATTGGACCTGATCTTATATAAACAGCCATATTCAAGTTCCACATTCCAGCAGCCCAAGGCATCACACTTCACAGCACAGAAATTTAACGTAAGCACCCAACCTCACACGCACCAAGCATTAATCCAACACAATCAGCCCCTTCCCTCAGCCCACCTCATCCCAAAGGAGGGGGGGGGGGGGGGGGTCTTTGGAGTGATACCACCTATTGAAACCTTTATTTGAGAAATGCAACCATGATTTATTGAAACTGAAAGAAGCCACATTTAAACAAATATTTTGTAAAAATGACATCCTTGATTAAAGGAACTATTTTAGGAATACATTAACTTCATATTAAACATTCAGTTACAAATTTCACTTAAAACCTCTTATCTAAACTACCATACACTGCCAATGGTGGCATTTTAGTATTAAATCAAATGAGCTCACTGATACTACCTGCCACCGCACCTCCTCCACTCTCGGTAGCATCGCCGCCTTTTCTGACACCAAGAAAGTAGAAACTACATTTCTCCCAATGTATACAAACATCCGACAGATATTCTTCTTGAGCTCTGCACTACTGTGAAATAACTCCATCAATTCTTCCCTCGTCATAAAAAACGGCCTCCAAGGTGAATATCTTTTCGAAACCAAGATTGTAAGCTTGTTCTGCAAATTCAGTTGGTAAACGACGACCTCTAGCTTGAGCCCTTTGAGTCCAAGACAGATCCCATCTATCACTCTCTCCTTAAAGAGTTTGTACAACAAGACACTATGACTATGATTAATGCATACAAGTTATTTTGTCAAATGAAGTGTGATAGTGTGGTTTATGTTAAAGCACATTCGTAAGATATACCTGTGCATGTTACCCTTCCTTTTTTTATATAGATCAAGCAACCCTATTTTCTCAGAATCAGAGCCTCTATAGTTTACTTCAAACTCTTCAATGCCAGCCTCAGTAACTTGTAGGTAATATGCATGTGGGGTCATGTGACTAATAAGAAAATCAGCTTGTAATGCAAGAAATTGCCAAAATAGCAGGACAATAACCTTTTTGTACATGGCTCGGAAAAATGTGTGCAAATTATGGATGTCATATCCTGCTAAGCCCTGTTAATTATCAAATGAACAGATATATTCATGTTAATTGGCAACTCAGGAAATAGTGGAGGGAAACTGAAGGGACATTTCTTTCATAGCAATTCAGAAGCAACAAAATGAAACATTTTCCTCAAATGATATTCACATGCATTCATCAATTGTATCCAGAAATACTGATTCATATAAACCAACTTTATAGGCACTAATGGAATCTGTGACCCTTGTGGTTTCATCACATGAGGTGGGGGGTACTGCATCAACGGCCACATCATTGCTGGATGTGGATACACTCTTGAAGGCGTCGGTGCCATTGGGGGAGGCAAGGTTCCAGTGCCAGCACCCAATTGCTGCCTTAAAGTTGCATTTTCAACTTCCACATCTTAGTCACTACCTCTAAGAATGCCTTCCTATCAATCTGTATATCCACCACATCCCCTCCAATAACCTCTGTTAAATTCGGAATCATCCCACTGGATAATAGTAGAGTCCGAATTCTGTTCCCTCTTGAGCTTTTCCTTGACAAATCTTCCCCCCATTCAACTCCTCAATTGAACATTCTACCTGCTCCGAAATCACTATCAGTAGATTAAGCGATGATATCTGCAAAAATTCTACAATTTTAGACCTAAACTAAATACCTCTCCGATCTGTTTACAAACACAAAATTTTGCGGTAACTGACATAGAAACCCCTCATGGCGGCCAGAAATTTCAACCAAACCAACCTCTTCTAGAGTAAAAAAAACTACGCAGCGGTCCGCTCTTCTCTGCACATACTCAATGAATGTTTCCTTTTTCTGTGAGAAACATTGGATGGTACAGTGATGTCGTACCGTACTGTTAGAGTTCTGGAGAAAAACGAGACAGTTGTTAATTGATATTTCCACACGCAAGGATTAGTTGTATTCATAGCTTCGTAATATGTACGACAATTTTGTGTGATTTATCGGAGGAAGAGTCACAGAGAAGCAAAAAGAACTGTGAAGATGGTCTGGTTGATTAATTTTGTACAGAAGAAGTGAAGTGGTGGTTTTTTATTTGAATTTTGATCAATTTCTCCATGGTTAATTGAGTGAAATCAAGCCATTTTTCTGAATTCGGTAAATGACGATAGGAAAGATAAAATCTTTAAATTTTGAATTAGGCGGTAAATAAATAACTAAAATATTTTTATCAAAATGGCAGATATCAATATACATTTCCGCTAGTGTCAATAATCAGTTTTAAAAAAAAAAAAAAAAAAAAAAAAAATCGATGGTGACAGGGCTAATTTCCTAAAAAAAAAAAAAAGTGTCACAGACCGAGAATTTTCATATTGAATTAAGGACTATGCTAGCTTACTCCATTATTCTTGAATTAAACCCAAATCAACAAACCCACATGCAAAACCGTTCAATTGCACGTAAAATGGCAAAACACAAACGAAAGAAAGAGATTTACCTTACAGATGAAAAAGAAAGCGACAGGGAAAGAGAGGATGCAATAGAAAACGAGCGAGAGAGAAACGGAAAATGTAAATTATTAGTAGAAGCGAAGAAGACTCTCAAATTCTTTCTTCTCCATCCTTTTTTCACACACCTGTTTGTGTGTGACAATGTGTGTGTTTTCGTGGGAAGATTTTTTTGCCTGTGTGTGTTACTCGGTCAGGTCATGACGAGTTAACTCACCTCTCTCCCCCTCCTTTAGTAATCTTCTCTTTTAGTTTCCCTCCACTTCTTATGCTGCAACTACCTACGTAGGTTATTCTTATCCTACGCCCCCGGTTTATTTTAGCAACTCTAGGTCCCTCCCTCCACGTGGGGGAGTTCTTCGTGCGCAAATTAGGGTAAAGTGAATATAAACAAATTTATAATCTTCACAATTTCTCAAATCTTTTTTTAATCACATATTATCTTTCTTCAATTTTTAACTGCACATCTTACCTTGAAAATTTTGGTTTATATAATATAATATCTTTATCCGAACAGTATTCATTTTTTTCTTCCAAATTCATTATTACTAGTGTTAGATAATTCTATCACAGATAATTATTTATCTACGATCCAAAATCATCATACTGAATTATCAAGAATTAAATAACTTAAGCGGAAGCGTACCTTAATCAAATATGATTCACGATGAACTATTCGGTTGGTTGGATCTTTTAAATCAATACGTAGTCCTTCTTTTCTCTCTGATGATGGGATGTCAAAAAGAATGAACAGTACGTATGATTCAGGGACCATAACCGACTTTATATACTGAATTTCCAGTTAATCTAATTCGGCCCATCATGAATTATGTAATGACCTGTTATCTACACAAAAACTCATACATTAATGGGTTAAGTACACAATTGCAAACATTTAAACTTGAGAATTTTTGTAATCATGCATTTTGTAACTAATTACACAAGTGTCAAAATAATTTTCAAAATCAGGTATTTCTTTTTAATTCAGAATTAGGTTTTGTAATTAATTACAATTGTAACTTTATTTCAATTTGTAATTAGTTACAAATGTAAATGTAACTACAATTGCAATTTATTACCATCACTACCACCACCATCGATCACCGCCTAATTTGAAATCAGCCACCGCCACAACCACTGTCGGAAATACAATTGTAACTTATTTCAATTTTGTAATTAATTACAATTGTAATTAATGAATTAGAACTTTATTTCAATTTGTAATTAGTTAAAATTGTAAATTTAACTACAATTGCAATTATACACCACCACCACCACCATCGATCACTGCCTAATTTGTAATCAGCCACCGCCACAACCACCGTAGAAAATACAATTGTAACTTATTTCAATTTTGTAATTAATTATAATTGTAACTAATGAATTATGACTTTATTTCAATTTGTAATTAGTTACAATTCTAAATTTAATTACAATTGCAATTATCTACCACCACCACCACCACCACCGATCACCGCCTAATTTTTAATCAGCCACCGCCGAAAATACAATTGTAACTTATTTCAATTTTGTAATTAATTACAATTGTAACTAATGAATTAGGACTTTATTTCAATTTGTAATTAGTTACAATTGTAAATTTAATTACAATTGCAATTATCCACCACCACCACCACCGATCACCGCCTAATTTGTAATCAGCAACCGCCATAGTCACAGTCGAAAATACAATTGTAACTTATTTCAATTTTGTAATTAATTATAATTGTAACTTATGAATTATAACTTTATTTCAATTTGTAATTAGTTACAATTGTAAATTTAACTACAATTAAAATTAACCACAACCACCATCACCGTCGATCACCACCTAATTTGTAATCAGTAACTACAACAATCACTGTTGAAAATACAATTGTAACATATTTCAATTTTGTAATTAATTACAATTGTAACTTTATTTCACTTTGTAATTAATTACAAATGCAATTAAATCTCAATATCACCATCATCATCATCATAATCACCATCGCCACCGCCGCCGCCATCGTCTCAACAATACCTCCACCGTCTCATCACCATAACCACCGTCTCATCACCATAACCACATCAACCAAAAAAAAAAAAAAAAAAATCTAAAACCATCACGTGTTCAATTGATACATCACCATCTCTAAATAATGAACGTACAGAGCCATTTTTCGTAAGTGATTCTGCTAATATTGAAGCAGATATAAAGTCGGTATCTAATTTTGATGAGTCCAAATTGAACAACTCGGTGCACTTTCTAAATCTGAGAGTTTCAGCCTCATTGGAGAGAAATGAATTACTGTATAAATGAAATCAAAGGTGAGATTATAATTGAACGGAGACCCAGACCCAACGCAAGAAGGATCCGACCCGAAGAAATTCAGGATGATGGAGCCTGAGGAGGCTAACTCTATTACTCAAACCGCCACCACAGACATAAGCAATAGAAACATCTTTGATGGAATAAGGTAATACTCTTTTGCTGACAGAGAACCCTAGATAGGCGAGGGAGAGGCTTATATTGGCGATGGTTGTGGTCTTCTCAACGCCACCCTTGCCGGAAGTGATAACCACCATATGAGGCGTCTCTCCATTTAGTTGGGGTTGCGGCTCTACTGAATGGGGGAGTTGACAGTGAGAGTTCTAGGTTTATTCTTAAGCAAATTTTATGATTTTTTAATCATACCTGATTTGTATAATTATTTCACAAATACCTGATTTAAAAACTTTTAAGCATAGAAGTATGAATGTGTGTAATTTGCCCTACATTAATTAGATGCATTAAAGCCCGATATATATAAAATCCTTATTAGATCACTTTAAATGGGCTTAACCAAATTTGATAGCATTTTATTCAATACACAATAATTCACATATAAGCCCACACGATTGATTAAAATCCTTACAATCTCCCACTTGGGCTATATGTGTAACCTTACAATTGTATATCAATCATAACCTTATGAATACTCAACATAAGATCAAAGCGGCTTTCGCTACATTAATCGTAACTAAACATATCAATGGTCACGTATATCGACATAACTGAATGACATTGATCAAGTATGAATGTATAGTATGGAAATTACATGTAATGTGATCTTCAACATGCGTATTTCCAACTGGTCCAACTTTAGTGAGATCATCCTCAAACGAGTTCAGAGATAATAAACCCAAAACCTCACAGCTGTAAATAACTTTAACATTAAACTGTATCCAAAAGGACAGTAAATGTGTCTAATGCACCCAAAATATAAAACTCCCACTGAAACCAAATATCCTTAAGAAATACAACACCCATATGAGTATTGTGCTCATGAAAGACCTTGGGTTATAATACTTTAGTAAGCGATCCGCAATTATGGAGTTTCTCCCAATGTCTCTTATTGACATGTGTCCACTCTGAACTGTATCCTTCACAACCAGGAACTTATGTCAATGTATTTTGACTTAGTTGAACTCATGTTGTTACTGGAATATAAATCTGCTGAGTTATTGTCACAATATAACTTTAGTAGTCTTTCTATACCTACAGAATACGCAGCTCAGTGACAAAATTTCGCAGCTATGTTCCATAATTAGATGCCCCCAAAATTGCTACAAACTGTGCTGCCAAGTGAAAGAAGCTAAAGTGTTTGTTAAGCACTCCTTCCGAAAATAGCTCCTCCAACTAGCAGATAGATGTAGCCTGATATGGATCTTCTACTGTTTTGGCATCTAGCAAAAATCGGAATCATAATACTATATGATCTCCAACTGATCCGATTTTCTGTATGTGAGCATGTAATCTTTTGTTCTCTTTAAATACCTTATAACTCATGTTTGGCTGCTTTCTAAATGATCCATCAAATGGTTACTTAAATATCTCATTAGTATCCCAATAATGTATGCAATATCCGAACGCATACAAATTTGAGCATACATCAGATTCCCCATAGCTTAACTATATGGGAGCCTCTGCATTTCTTTAACTTCAAGATCACTTTTCGGGCATTAGTTGAGACCAATTTGTCTCCCTTAGCGATAGAGGTGTCCCCTAATTTACTGTATTGCATGCTAAACCTCTTAAGTACTTTATCGATATAACCCTTTTGTGACAATCCAAGAATACCCCGAGAGCAATCCCGGTGTATCTGAATCTCTAATACAAAAGAGATGTCACCAAGATTTTTAATCTCAAAATTCCTTGACAAAAAATCTCATAATTTTATGTGACATGCCTATATCATTGGTGGCAAGCAATAATCAACATATAAAATCAGGAAAATATACTTACTCCCACTGAACTTGTAATACACACAACCATCAACATCATTAATCTCAAAACCAAATGAGATAATTGCTTGATGAAATTTGTATTACCCTTAACGGGAAGCTGGCTTGAGCACATAAATGGATTTCTTTAATTTGCAAACCGTCTCATCAATGTCTCCATTGAGAAACGTCGTCTTAACATCCATTTGATGTAACTCGAGGTCAAAATGTGCAACAACCTGACTTTCCTGAAAGAGTCTTTCGTAGAAACCAAAGGGAAAGTCTCTTTATAATCAATGTCATCATTCTATGTAAAGCATTTAGATACAAGACGAACTTTATATATTTCCACATTACCTTTCGAATCCTTCTTGATTTAAAAATTCATTTAAGATCAATGGGCTTCGCACCTTCTGGTAATATGATAAGATCCCAAACTTTATTGTCTTGCATATGCTTATAATCCTTATTTACGACATCAATCCACTTCTGAGAGTTAGAACACTGCATGGCCTGATGGAATTGATTGGACCATCTTCCACCATTCCATTATTTCCTTATGTTCTTGGAAAAATACTATTTAAATTATTCGGAATAGCATTTTTCCTTTCTCTCGTGGATCTCCTTAATGACTTTAGTTATTGAGGTTGTTGAGTTTGTACTTCTGAAATTTACCTTATTTTGGATGGGAGGTTCTTCAATATTGTCGAATTGAAGTTCCGGATATGCTTGTTGATCAATGACATGCATAAAAACTTGCACATTGTCAAAAGCAATAGTATGAATCAAAACCGATCATTCCTAAACTTCTTCCTTAAAGACAATATCTCTAACCTTATTTCTCCCCCCAAACTCAACATCCTCAAAAAATGTTGCATTTCCCATTTCAAAAGTTGACTTAAGTGTGAGATCATAAAATTAATAGCACCTTAAACGCTCAGAATAACCAATAAAGTAGCTACTGACTGTTTTGGAGTCCAATTTCTTTATGTGGCCTATAAGGCGCTAGCTGGACATCCCCAAATGTGAAAATGCTTTACACTAAGCTTTGTGCCTGTCAAAAGCTCATAAGGTGTTTTAGTAGCTGCTTTAGTTGATATTATGTATGATCTTTATTCAAATGTCCAGAGTTATGGCAAAAGAAACAATATTTAATGTCTTTATGTGGTTTCTTTTGTTCTGAACCCTTAACAACTTTATTTTCTTTATTTGTTTTCTTACCCTTATCTTTAGAGGTGTTTTCCAAGTGAACACTTTCAGTTTTGTCCTGCTTCAACTTTTTTTCCTCTTGCACACAAAATAGAATGAGCTCATTTAGAGTTCATTTCTCCCGTTGATAGTTACAAATGACCTTAAATTGACTGGATTGTGTAAGAAGCTTGCACACTATGAAATGAGCTCATTGAGAGTCCATTTCTACTTTGACAGTTATAACTAACCTTAAATTAACTATATTGTGCAGGAAGCGATATCAATACCAAATGCACGAGCATGTCATTAGACAAGTCGAGTTTTAGTTCCTTAAGTTTTGAAGCAGTGTTAGACATCTACATGATGTACTCCCTTATTTTCCCATTGCCTTTATACTTTATTGAAATCAAGCTTTGCATAAGCGTGCTTATTTCAGTCTTATCGTTTTTCGCAAAACGTTTCTTAATTTCGGCAAGGAATTCATTGGCATCATTTACCTCCTCAGATACTATGCCACTAAAGGCTTCCGGAATGCCGCACTTAATGATCACGAGACTCACGTAATTTAAGTAATCCCACTTCTCAAAGTTCCTCATTTGATTAGATGAACTTTCATCCGTAAGAGGAGCATGTTGCTCAATCCTTAGTACACGGTCTAGATCCATGCAGCCAACGAAAAGTTAATGTTCTTGTTTTGGTCATTGAAGTTGTTCCATAAATACAGAGATTAAATTTGAGCTTGTAGATATACTACTAGCAGAATTTGAAACCGAATAGAGAACACTTAAACAAAATAGCTCACGTAAATATCTTATTACGCAAATCATACTTTCAAATAATGGTAGGGCCCATCAGAAGATACCTAGCACAACATCAATATTTAGTCTTTGGACAGAAATATTGATTTGTAAGTGGTACTCTTGGTATAGTAATCAAACACTGATAGTAAGACATGTCAACCAACAAACCTTTCTTTGGACCGATTTATTGATCACAGGTAAAACCAAATAACCGTCACGTATTTATCACCACAAGTTCATGTGAAATTCGAGCCAAATATTGACATTCCTTTGGGCCGATCAATATCCGCATGAAATAACACACAAACACCTAATTTTCCCTTAGTGTAGTGATCAGACACTGGCAATAAGACATATTAACCAATAAACCTTTCTTTGGACCGATTTATTGATCACACGTTAAACCAAATAATTGTCACGTATTCATCACCACAGGTGCATGTGAAATTCGAGCCAAATATTTACCTTCATTTGGGCTGATCAATATCCGCAATGAATAACACACACACAAATACCTTCTAATATTCAAAATTAATTAATATCCACAAGAGAGGTTGCTTGGGCAACATGTTGCTTCAACTAACTTACTTTCGAATATTATATCTCTCAAAAGAGTCTAATGTACCAAGATTTGAAATTGAAATCTACTGATTTGCATATGTATTTGACTTTAGGATTTGAATTATAGAATTCAAAACTTTAGAATAAAGTAATCCTTGAGTTAGGAGAGTCAATTGTAATATTCTTAAACCTTAGGTGGCCAATTATGTGAATTTTTAAGCTTGAAGGGCTTAAATTACAATTTTCCAAAAACTTTATTGGTCAATTTAGAGAAATTCCAAACATTAGGTCCCAATTTGAAAGAAAAACAAACTTTAGAGGGCCAAAATAGGAAATTTTCAATCTTTAAAGGTTGATTTTGAAAATTTTCAAAATTTAGAAGCCAATTTAGAAAATTCCCAAACTTTAGGGACTTAATTTTTTTTAAAAAAAATCAAACTTTAAGGACCAATTTTGAAAATTTTCAAACTTTAGTGACTGAATTAGAAAATTTTCAAACTTTAAGGACCAAATTAAAGAATTTCAGAACTTTAGATGCTGTATTAGAAAATTTTAAAACTTTAGGGAGCCAAAATAGGGAATTATAAATCTTTAGGGACTGAATTATAAAATCCTTAACTTTAGAGGCCCAACTTTAATAATTTATAACTTTATGGGGCTTAATGATTGATCCCATAATTTCAGGGATCAAAATCTTTAAGTTTCGTAAACATGGGAACTTGAGTTGCAATAACCCAGATTCACTATTTCAAGAACCAAAATCAGATTTCATGGCATATACCAATTCCAATTTCCATATTTTAACAGTCAAACATTTTTACGCATATACCATATGTAATGAAAATTTGATAATTCAACATGATTGGAGTCTCTGATACCACTTGTTAGAGAATTTATCACAGATAATTGTTTATCTACGATCCAAAATCATCATGCTGAATTTTCAAGAATTAAATAATTTAAGCGGAAGCGTACCTTAATCAAATATGATTCACGATTAACGATTCGGTTGGTTTGATCTTCTAAATCAATATGCAGTCCTTCTTTTCTCTCTGATAATGGGACGTCAAAAAGAATGAACAGTACGTATGATTCAGGGACCATAACCGACTTTATATACTGAATTGCCAGTTAACCTAATTCGGCCCATCATGAATTAGGTAATGGCCTGGTATCTACACATAAAAGCCCATACATTAATTAGATGCATTAAAGCCCGATATATATAAAATCCTTATTAGATCACTTTAAATGAACTTAATCAAATTTGATAACCTTTTATTCAATGCACAATAATTCACATATAAGCTCACACGATTGATTAAAATCCTTACAACTAGTACTCTTTTGTAATATCGAACTCAAGAATAATATTTGTTACAATTGTATATTCAACATAATTTTGATAATGAAATTTTCAATAGTAAACATGTTGTATAGTTGTATTATATTGTGTAATTTGTCAATGAATCAATATCTGTTGTCAAATTAGGTTCACGCCCTAGATATCTTTTGTATAATATCGCATTATATCTGACATTTTTTTGAACAGCGCTCGAAGCTAACTGGCTCGAACCAAACGTTGCTTTATCAATATATTGTTAAGATATTGTTAACTCGACAGAAATAAAAAATTAAAAATTTGAACAAAAAACGAAAACTTAATATATATATATATATATATTAAGATTAAGTATCCATTTGGTAAACCGTTTATAATTTGTTATTTATAAATAGTGACGTGACAACATTCGTTGGTCCATTTTTCGAAAAAGTCAAAAAAGGTGGGTTGAAATCTTTAACCAGTAGAAATTATTGATTTTTTTTTTTTTTTAAAAAAAAAATATCCATACAACATGTTGTCACATAACTGTTTAGTTTATAAACGAATTTTACCAAATAGAGGCTAAGATTTATTCATCATAGGTGCCTTAAGGGGTCTCTAATACTTTTGTCCAATACCTCAAAATAATATGTATTCATCATAAGTGCCTCATCCCAAATAATAAGTTTACACTTCACAATTAATTCTGAAAGAAGATTACCCTGTGTTAATACTACATGTGAAATCTTCATTTGGATTTAGAGGGATCGAAAATCTGGAATGAGCACTTCTACAGCCAGCAATAAAAGCAATGCAATTTCACTTGATGCTATATTCAAAACAATTTCTCCCTTTGACCTTATAGCTACTGATAAAGTTTTCCATACAAAAGTTTTCTCCATTCCTCCCTAACCATGTAGAAAGAAGACACCACCTATGTCAAATTCAAATGCATCCATAATTGTTATGTAGGCTGAACGCTGCTCTTTATTTAATTTAGAAACCAACATGGTATGCTCTTCGGCTAAAGATTTTTTATTTTACCTCATATCATCCTGTACAAGTTTGTTTTGACAATTCGTGAAATAATCTTAAGATGGAAAAAGAAGTGAATGAAAATCAAGCAAGCCCTTCCCTCTGATTAACAAAATCTTTTCAATTTCTAAAAGCGAGCAAGTTTTTTAACAAATTTAATCAAAAGCAATATATTAACACCATAATAATCGCAATTTTCAAAAGAAAATTTTCTTTAAATGAATAATAATGATAAGTACGTCCAACTTTTTTCTCAAACAAACTCTGGCAAAGAATCTGACAATAATAGAGTGGAGTACAACCGTCTCAAATTATTGGCATATGTCCAATAACTTGCATCGACTATCCCATCAATGTACTATTTATCGTCATTCAACAAATCTTGTGCATACTAAGGGTCGCTAAATCTAAACAACATTGAGAGTTTTCAAATCATCATGGTTGGTAGGCCCACTAACTATGTAAGAATAGTTTTCAAATAATCTCTCTCACTACAGTCAGGCGGAACATAGAAAATGCAAGATTCCGAAATCAAATTGAATTGGTTAATCTATACTTGTAGTTTGGATACTAGATTATTTTTAAAACAACGAGATTAAAAGTTGATTTTCAAAAAGTCAATCGATTAAAGCCTCTGTTCGAATCATGTGGAGTGATTATAAATTGGTTTTTTTTTTTTTTTTTTTCGTTTTACGAAATAAGATGTATAGTTGAAAAGTGGAGGAAAAAAAATATAAAGTTAAAAAGTGGTTTGAAAAATTGTTTATATTATAAATTTGGTTTATAAACCAATTTATCTATATTAGAGCATCCATAATGAATAGATTAAATTACATTTTAGTAGAAATGTTGAATATTAGTCTACAATGCATATGTTAACTCACATATTAAGAGAATATTTTTAGTTGTATGTTAACTTCTTTGTTAAATTTGGCTAGCAACTTAATTGATGACATGACAATTTATGTAAATCCCTCAAAAATCTTATTCTTTTTTTTTTCTTTAAAATTTTTAATGTCGATAAATAAAATAATTTTTTGTTAATTTCATATTATATAATTTGATGAGATATTCAAAATGAGTACCATAAATATTTATAGCAAAAGTTAATGGTTAATTTTAACATGTATATGTGTCACTTAACATTTGATTTTTTACCCATGTGACAGGCTAAATTCAGCTCATTCATTGAGGATGCTCTTATCGAACTGAGGCTAAACAAAAAGGATGAAACTAAAAATTGGATTTTCAGAAAATTTTGATCTATAATAAGACTTCTAGTTGTCAATATAATTAGTTTACACCGAGAGCTTTGATATGAGTATAATTTTTCTATTTTAAAAATTATTTATTTTTAGTGATAAACTATTTAATTATCTGTAAAATAAGTAACTTTTGAAATAACAAAAATTATTTATCAAAATTATACTCATATCAATATCAATGCTCTCGATGAATAGAAAAATTTCACATTATCAATTTCATATACATATATTTTATTCTAGCACAAAAAGAGTACCATAACCCTTCACAAAGTCACGCTCGTTAGTTTTCAAGTTTCTCATAGTCCAAGGCCACACTTTCCCACTCTTTCATCTCAAGACAAGATATGCTTAATAGCCGTGTCAATCACTTGGGGAAGGCAGGTGGTGCGAATCAATTCATGATCAAACAGAGCACATTACTCATTGCATTCCTGTTAAGAAATATGAGGCTATCACCGTCGAAAGGAATGAAATTATGAGTTCGGATGGTTTTCTCAAAGTAGAAGCATTCGAAAACATCATGCATTAAGGGTGTAACCCACACCTTGAGGGTCAAAACCGACCCTACCCTGAACCATTGGTTCGAGAGATAAATCGCAGGATTAGCCTCCCAGAGATCAGGGTGGAGGGTACTGGATGTCCCCACTAATTGTGGTAACTCCCGCTTGCCACAGGGGCCAAATCCATTTTCAAGATTCGAACCCTGCATCTCGTCGCATTGAGCGTATTTCCAACCCTCCCCTTTATCACTGGGAGAGATGTCCTGGGGGCATCACCGTGCATTAAGTATATCTTGCTTTGTTGACAATGCCAAGGGCCACTGAGAGGTTTGCGTTTTAACATGCAACAAATGTTAGAATTCAGATAAATCAAGGTATGAAGAAAGTATATTAATGCAAATCATAAAAAGGTGAGAAAATAAAAGGTAGTTTAATTAACAACAGAGATCAAAACATATATACAAAGTTTCATCCCGAGGCATAGAGAATGACCACCATATGGGGAAAACTGACCAAAGTTCTATCCTGGGGATGAAGGGAAGATCAATTCTCAGATCTTACCAATAGAGTAATAGAAATTCAAATCCTATCCACCATCATGTCAATTGGACACTCTGAAGCATTTGATCCACCAGAAAAATAATTATCGTCCTTCGTGAAGATCTTCAGATAATACAGCCCTCCTAACAATGTTGTCATTATCGAAAGCACTAAAACCCGAGTAAGGACCAGAAGAAAAAATGGATGATGTTCCATCAGACTCAAAGGTGGTGGATGATTGCCTAAGATTGGGTCCAGGAAGGGTAGTTATAGCAGAATCATGATACTCTATTGCGCGCTGCACCATTTTGAGAGACTGCACCACTTCCCCAATAGTAGGCCTTTGGCTTGCCTCTGGGGCAACACAAGCGGCTGCAATTGTGCAAACCCGTATAAAATCTTCCTTTGGATACTTCTTGTCAAGCCTAGGGTCAACAAGCTCTTCCAATCGATCCTTATCTCTAAGTATTGGCCTAGCCTGAAACCAAATGAAGCTCTTGGCGATTTCTTTATAACCATTAAAAGGATTTTTTATCATTTAGTAATTGATTCATCAGATGTTAAACGATCATCACGTAGCAGAACAAAATATTAAAATTTGTATTATATTATTAACATATAAAAGTGTGGAACGTAAAAGATTAAAGATGAAGGATTGATTTGGAAATATAACTAACCCAGGTAACAAGGTTCTCTTGTCCTGATGGTTGCGACATATCTACAGGTTTTCTGCCTGTCAACAATTCAAGAAGAACCACTCCATAGCTATAGACATCGCTTTTCACCAAAAGGTGCCCAGTCATTGCATACTCCGGGGCTACATACCTGTGAAAAAAAAATGGAGTGTGCAATTCAGTGCATGTGCATATACTATCCCGGTGTAACGAGAAATTTGAGGGAGAAACTAACCCAAAAGTTCCCATGACACGAGTAGACAGGTGATTTTCCCTGCCTTCAGGAGCCTGTTTTGCAAGGCCAAAATCAGAAACTTTAGCATGAAAATTGTTCTCAAGCAAAATATTGGATGACTTGAAATCTCTGTGAATAACACAAGGTTGTGAGTCCTCATGCAAGTATGCAAGTCCTCTTGCAGCATCAAGAGCAATTTTCATTCTTGTGTCCCATTCCAGTGGGCAGTTCAGACCCAAGGGACCTGCAGCAGAATAAGGCCATTAAAAGTCGCCAGCTACATCATGTCAATTATGATATAGGTAGATCTTAGCATAAATTTAGACTAGGAATTAACATATGAACAATTACCATGTAGCCAGGCCTCCAAACTTCCATTTGGAACAAGCTCGTAACATAGTAGGTTCTGAGAGGAATCACGATTAGTATAGTAACCAACAAGTTTCACTAGGTTACGGTGATGCAGCCTGCTAAGCATCTCGACCTCAACCGAAAATTCTTTATCCCCTTGTTGACCACCACTAGTGAGCCTCTTTATGGCTACAGCTGTACCATCAGTTAATACACCCTTGAAAACCTTTCCAAAGCCACCTTCTCCGAGTATGCTAGCAGGTTCAAAGTTATTTGTAGCTTCTTTTAGTTCTTCGTGAGTAAGAAACCGTGTACTGGTAGGATGGTGAAGAGATCCTCCTGCTGAAACAGCATCTACGGTCTTTGCCTTTGCTATTGAAGGATAAAGAATTACAGAAAAGCAGGTGAGATCCAAAATTTAAGGAGCAAGTATATGATAACTGAATCAGAAAATATTACATACCAGCTTCTTTAAAAGGTTCTCTTTTCTTCCCTTGATGAGATGTGCAAGAATAAATTATAAGCATGGAAAGGATAGCAATTATTAGAATACCAGCTCCAATTCCAATTATAAGAACTAAACTTGGATGTTTCCCTTTGTTTGAAGAGACAAATTCTGCAGGAGTTGAAGGCAGGTATGGAGGTGTTCCCACTGGAGGCTTAGAAGAAACAGGAGCTGTCATGCAGAAAAAAAAATGTTATTTCACCTTTTCCTTTGGAGAGAGAATGGGTAAAGAGGGGGGGAGGGGGAACAAATCAGTTGAAATAATGTTTCCTTGCCTAGAAAAAGACATAGAAAGACCTACAAATAATACTCAGCCCTTGTTTGGTGAAGATTAAAATCAGATTTTTAATAAATTTTGATAAAAGTTGATGAAATATGTGGTTAAAAAGTTGTGGATCCCATAAAATATATGGTTGAGATTGATTGTTGAATTTGACTTGGATTAAATCTAAATTTTAATTGGTACAAAACAGGGGATTAATATCATATGTAAAACCAAAGGACCAAACTATTAAAAAATTGAATTGAAAGTCTGTAATGATGATTTTTTCTTCGTTAAATCTTCAGTTTAATATAACATTATTTAGTACTCCCCTTGTCCCATAAAAATGGGTTTGTTTTTATTTTCACACGAATTAAAAAAACATAATTAATATATGTTAGAATTATAAATTTACTTACATTTTTTTTTCTAATGTACCCCTATATTAAATAATGATAGTTCATATTTTTTGATAACAATATACGCATAAATAGAGGTATATTAGAAAATTAAGTTATTAATTATATCTCAACAAGGAAAGAAGTATAATTTGGGACAAACAAAAAAGAAAAACAAGTATATCTTTGTAGGATGTAGGGAGTACACCCCCAAATTCGCCATTAGTTTGCTTCAATTCATCTGGCTGTTTATTATATTTATATGAAGAAAATAGAAGATTAAGCTTCCCATCTCTAATTTTAAATGCTCAAACTTTTTTCAGTTAGGTTACAAGTCGCCAAGTTTTGGCAATTGAGGAATAACAATTTGTGAGTAAATTATAGGAAAAATTAGCATATTATCCATTATTCAAAACCTCTTTTTTTTTAAAACTCATTTTCAACCACACATTCTATCAATAAAATAATATATGCATAAACCCCAAAAAATCACCTACATTTTAACCACACATTCTCCAAAAATTTACTATTCCCAACCACATTATTTGAAATAATGAGTCTCAAACTGGGACATAAATATGCAATACACTATGAACACAAGGTTACCTTGAGACGAAACAGGGGGCTTAAACCAGGTTATGTTGAGAAGCTGGTAGTCACCTACTAAAGCACGATCTAGATGAAACTTATGCATAGACAGTGAAGAGTTAATTCTAGCAGCTTCACTAGCAGAAAAGCTAATCCCTTTAAGTGGAGTAATGTCCATCGATATATTTAGTCCCGATATACCAACCATGTAAAAATTAATAAGCTCGATCTGTGAAACCTGCAAACCTAGTCGGGAAGCAAATTGTTCTAGAAAAAGATTCCAATTTGGGTTAGACGAGACATTCACAAGAAGAATGTCAAGCTTTAATGGATATACACAGTGGCAGCCCAGGCTTTCTCGTTTGAGCACCATGTCTGGTCCACAACAGTCTGCTAAGATGGAAAATATAAACCCACATTAACATATTGGTGAGGCAAAAGGGGAGGGGTGATAAATTACATTATGAGAAAAAAGGAATAAAGGATCTGCACTTTTAAGTGAACTATAATCAATTTAACAGTTCTTGACTCTAGAAAATGGATTAAAGAGAATCTAAGCTTACTGGAGATGTTAGGAGATAGTGGCGGCTGAGTTAAAGCGGCAGGTAGAGTAGCGGGTGAAGGTTGAGTCGGGGCAATCCCTGACAAACGTGTAGGTGGAAGGCTGGTGCTGAGAGGCACTGATTCACTCTTTTTCATTGATGCTTTCAACAAACGTGATCTTGAAGGGGAGGAAGATGTTAAAAAAGGACCATAATTAAGAGACTGTGGTGATGCTGGTACAGGGCCAGGTGCACCATGAGGAGCAAGAATTTTCTGGCGCGCTTTATGAAATAAAGGCAGGTTGACAGGTTGGGGCAGTTCAGGCGTAGTGGGAGCTGTCAAAGGGATTGTGGCTGGAGACAGAACTTGTGCTTCCAATTGTTTATTCAGTAAGTCAGCATCAGTGATGGATAACACATAACATAAAACAAGCAACCCCTTCAAGATTGACCAGCAGATCGCTTGCACTAAACCTGATTTTATATTGTAAACCATGTTAAATGAGTTCGCAAACCATAATAGGGAAGGACAAAGTTAAAAGCTAAGAATAAACTCTCGCTTGAAATCAAGAACAAAAAAATGGTTTTATTTCTTTGCCCAATAATTACGTTATTACGTGGCATTCTAAATTTCTGCAACAAATCTGAAAAGGGGATATTATGGTTCAAATATGCTTGAGTTCCTTTTGGTGATAAAAGGAAATTCTTGTGTATTCTCCACGTTGTATCATGTAAAATTCAATCTTCTATGTTTGCATTGATCACAACTTCACCATTATTGTTTACCCTGTGAGTTTGAAACAAAATCCCTTACTTTTTGCCAAAAAGCACCTTCAACTTACAACACTTTCTTTTTCCACATTAATTAAAAAAATTAATTTCTTGGCTGAACTTTAAATGTTACAGTAGCTTATGCATCAGTAACATAAAATTTAGGTTTACATATCTCCAGTGCTAGAATTTGAACTCAAAAATGTCCATATATAGAATTAGTATTTGAAAAACAGTGAAAAACTAACCGCAGAGTTAAACGGTAAAACATAGAAATTCCTAAAAAGTAAAAGGGATGAAAACTTGAAATTAAGCTCCATTTTGAGCTGAATCAAAGAAATCAAGCTCAAACAACTCATCAACACAAGACTAATATACTTCGTAATTAAAAGCTTCAAGCAAATAATTCACATTACATAGATCCACGCTCACATCAAATGCTTAAAACTTACGGTTTAAATATAGGAGTATTAAAAAGCAAATAACAATTTATTATATATACAAAACCAAGGCAAAGAAACCGCACCAGAGCCGCTAAAGAAGAACAGTAATCTATCGAAGCACAACATCACTGACGCCGACATATATGAGCTCTTTCAGATCTGAGGAAAATTAAGGATCAAACCGACAGCGAGATTTATGTATACAAACACGAAAAAAATAACCCGCGCTATAAGCAAAACCAACATGAATCAAACACTAAATGAGAACCCAATAACCAATTAGGAATTCTCCAAAAATTATCAAATCCCGATAATTTCGATGCATATTTCTCTTACTCCCAGCTTCGATACACGAAATGAATTGAATGCAAGAGAGAGAAATATAACTCTCTGGTGGGAGATTTCGTTCACTTCTCAGTACTCTCTAGCTTTTATTATTTTTGTTTTAATTTTTGGGGGAGGAGCCTGGACCGCCTGGTACAAGCAGAATTACAAATACTGGATTATCTTTCTTTTTTTTTTTCGATCGTACGCAAATCCTGGATTATCTACATTTGTCTAACGTGCGCCTTTGACGGAAAATTGAAGTTTGACAGTGAAAAAAAAAATACGGTCGACGTCAGTCGTTCAAGTGTCTGATAGACGAGTGACGTGGATGATTTCATTTCATAGCGTGTGTCGCCGGTCCAGACACCGACAGTGAACCGAAAATTGAGAAATTTCTCTTGAGGTCACTCAACTTGAATTGCACTCCATAATACACTTTGCATTTGTATCAACAAAAATGATAATTTTTTATAATTATGATAAATATAAAAATTTATTATTTATTAACTCTCAAATTTTTTTTTATACCATTTGGATCCTATAGATGTTGATTTGACATGTCTTGAATAATATAGTGCGTAGACAAAATTTCCTAAAAATTACCTAGTATCATGAGACCCTACAACCGAAACATCATTGGGGATCTTAATTTGACAAAAAGGAAAAATAATACTCTTTCATCTTCATCTTCCTAAAAACCGACTTTCTCCAAAACCTCCCCATGTCAAGCATCGACTTTCGACACCGAACGAAGTGAGCAACACCAACGACGACAAGGCTATTGTTCACATTGTTCGTTGTTTTTTGAGAAATATCGCATTCACGCTTTCCGTCACTCTTCGACAGCCAAGGTAATTTTACCACACGAAACATTCTTCATATATATTTTACTTGATTTCTAACTTACTGTGCACTATAAATCTCTTATTGGTTTTTAGCTTTAATCTAATTTGCTCGTTGACTGCTCGACACCCCCGCAGCAAACAAATGCTTTACATAGGCTGGCGACACCCATTGTCTTTGTATGTTGAACATCAATATCAACCATTCGTTGCTTCTTAATTCACTCGAATCAACCACAACAACCCAACGCTCATCAAACTCTTCTGTCGTCTTTGCATCCGTAATTATGGTCACCAACGTGTGATAATGATGTTTATAGAGCATAACATTCATTTTCTCCGAGAACTTGTTCAATATATGCCACAAACAAAACCGGTGGAAAGTTAATGAAAACACCATTGAGATACCTTTTGATATTGCAGTATCCTGATCCGTAATAATTACACGTGGGGCAACTTGGTTTGGCATTGCTTCAAGAAACTTAAAAAATAACCAAACAAAGGATTCAATAGTCTCATCACTAAGTAAGTCACATAAAAAAAGTACAGTCTGCCAATGGTGATTCACACTTACAAAAGGAGCAAATATCATCTAAATAAGCGTACTACCTCTTAAACTCACAATCAGCCCAAAAACAATGAACAACTTTATCTTCCTCATCAATCTGATATTCGAAGAAAAAGTTATGATTCTTCTCTTTTTCGATTCGAACTTGAAATACTCAATTAACGCCTATACATCATGACCCAATTATCCTTGTCGCAAATTCATTTGATGATTTCTAATATCCCTCTCTACACACCCTATCGTTGATGGTCCACCGACATCCATATCCAATAGTCACACTTATTGACACGTGGGAATATTTGCCTCCGAAAATTAACTAACAAGCGCATTCTTAGTGGCAGTTACCTAACAACGTGATCTCAACAAGTGCACCATACTAGAAGTAGTAAGAGCATGGTTGTATTCCTCAATAAATTTACTAACAACCCACCATTGCTTTAATACTGACATTCTTGCGTTACACCCACACCGCGTTTGACCACATCTTCTTTCTCCAGTATGTTCAACATCATCCTTGCACCGTGTTTGATACGTCTCGTCTGTTTTACCATCTTTGGAGCGCACAAATAATTTTCAAATATATTTGTTCGTTGATTTATTCTTCTTACAATTACCCACTTTGGTATTAAATCTCACCTCCCGTGCATACTGATTGTAAAAACTTTGGGCATCTTCATTGGAGCTGAATTCTAAATCGATCTTAGGTTTTGTACTATGAGAAACTTGGTGAACAAACACAATATCATCCTCATACTCCATTCCTAATTACCAAAAGAAAAATATTAAATCGAAAAAAAATGTGAAAAAATAATTTATGACATTAAATCAAATTTTAAGTTGTCTAAGTAATCATTTTAAAATAGAGTTATAACAATAACATTATTTTGAATGAAATTAATAATTTATGGGGGACATAAATGTTATACACAAAATAATTCTAACTTCATAAGAAAAATAATATATATAATAACATCAACAAATATATTACATTTATAACTAATTAGTGCTTCTCAATAAAGATTTAAGTTTATTCATTAAGATTTCCTATATATATATATATATTTTAATCTCGTTATTGTTGCTCAATTAAAAATAATGCTAATTTCTAGGGGAAAAAATGTTATACATATAATATAAAGTCTAACTTCTCATCATAAGAGAAAGAGCATACATAATAACATGAACAAAAAATTTATGTTAGTTTGTTTAATAACTCATTAGTGCTTCACAGTTAAAAAAAAAAAAAAATTATGATTTTTTAATCAAGATTTAATAACAATTTTACTTAATCTCATTATTAGCATTCAGTTAAAAAAAAAAAATAAAAAATCCATAATAAACTAAGTGAAAACATGAACAAAGTATAAAGCTTACTTGAAATAAATTTTTGCCGAATTTGTGAATTTTGAAGGAGCTTGCCAATAACGATGAACTGAAGCTGAAAATTTGTTGAATAAATGTTGTGTGTGTTATAAATAATGTATATATGTGAATGACATTACCATTATATCCCTGTAAACTTTACAATATTACGATTGTGCCATTGTCCACTCCTATAAATAGGAGCCTATACTTACCAATTTATTACACCAATTCTTGAAGAGAAATTCTCTCCTCTAAACTCTCTCCATTTCTCTCTCTATGTTGTTCTTATGATTTCGATGATTTTATAACACGTTATCAGCACGAGTCTCTAACCAATTGAGTAATAACGGGAGTATGCTCTACAGTTGCATCTAAATGATGAGCCTCTGTATCAGAAACCTGATTATTACTAACCAATGTTTCCTTTTCTCTCAAACTGAAAAAGAATGATTCTGGCCGATCCAGATATCCGATCGACGATCGGCCACCGCCATCAGAACGGGCTTGTCAAGGAGAAGACTCGCCTAAAATTTGGCGCAGAACCAACGGCTGAAACAAAAGATATCGACCGAAGAAGAAAATCTGAAAAACTGTGCAAAAACAGATATCTGACCGAAAATTGAAATGCTTATTCCGGACGATTCTGAACTCCGATCGACGATCGGCCAGCGGCATATCAACGGGTTTTTCTAGGAGAAGACTCGACTGAAATTTGGCGCAAATCCAACGGTTAAAACGGAAGTTATTGTCCGGAGAAGAAGATGCTGGCGGACTGAAAAATGATGATTCCGGCCAAACGGTTGATCTTTTGGAAAATCGGAGACCACCGGCATGTTCAGGACGCCGAGGCACATATTATGGTGATGGGTTAATTTTTCCGATCACCGGCGCGTGGCGGCCGGCGGCGGCGGCGCGTGGCGGATCCGGCGATGACGAAAGGCAGTTTGTCCGTTTTGATGAATTGGATTTTTCTATGATCTTATTTTTCTGTTTTGTGCAGTTTTTAAAATATTCCGGCGGTCGAACATGGCGGTTTTCTTAAAAACTGTTTTTGGAGCAATCCTGACGAGATTTTGAACTTCGGACCAAAAGTAAGTTTGTTCTAAATTAAATTTTAAACCTATTGACGGTTTCAATTTATTCATATGAGCAATATATTAAAATATGGACGATTTTGCCCTTAATAATACATACAAGTATAATAATCGTAAATTAACGATTAATATGTGATCAATTGAATTATATTATGCTGCCACCTACATGGTTGGTTTTACCACCTACATGGTTGGCTTTACCCTGTTTAATTATTTCATTATGTCGATTCCGCCTATATGGCCGGTTTAATTGTTTCATCTCGTTGATACCGTCTATATGGCTGGTTTAATTATTTCATCACGTTGACACCGCCTATATGGTCGGTATATCAATTGAATACATATAAACACCTCAGTTGTTGGTTAATTCTAACATATTAGAGGGTTGTTGTCAACATATATACTTGGTGGTATAACCCCAGTATCGTTATTGTTAATATATATATACAATATTATTGTTATTTGATACTTCATTAAATGATACCAGAAGTTATCAATACTAAAGTTAGAAAATATTTTATCAAATGATACCAGAAGTTATCATTACCAAAAGGTTGATAAATATTAATAAAATGTTTTATCCAATGGTACCAGAAGTTACCAATATCTGAATTTGAATGGGTGGATGAAAATTATTCAACAAGAGAATGTTGATGTATGATAAGATAATATCACATGATAGCACGGATATAGCTAATGTGAAAATAATCTCATCAGTATTATGACATGAATGTTAAATGATAAGTGCCTGGAAAAGTTCTTGCACGAGCACTTATATATTCCAGAAGAAGTACATATTTACTCCAGAAGAAGTAAAAATTATCATCTAAACATACTGAAATGATATTATTATTGCTCCTGAAGAAGCATAAACGAGACATACATACAAAATGCAAAAGGGGAAAACATTTATGATCCTCAAAATTAGAGATGTGTTTCGGGAGTAGCCGTATCCTACCACCTCTGACCTTTTGAGGAAATAAAGAAAAAAGTGTGTTTCAAGAGTAAGAAATACTCCATACTCTACCACTTTAAATCTTTGAGGTACACAAGATTAATACATTGATAAAATCCTAGAAATTTATGGTGTGTCTCAAGAGTGAGAATACTCCGTACTCTACCACCACCTATTCTAGAGTTCACAAAGATAAATTTACATTAACCGGACTCCATTTTCGCTTGATTCCCCTTCCTTGCGACCAATCTATCTTTACTCCTGCTGGATCTTGTATTGGAATATATGATTGCAACTTATCCAGCAGTTCCTCGATAGTAGGAGCAGAAATAAGGATTCTCCTAGAAAATGGAGATATGAATCCCTGTTCCACAGCATAATCAAGAAATGTTAGCAAACCATCAAAGAAATTGTTTACATTTAAAAGCCCTATAGGCTTAGTATGGAGATCTAGTTGAGCCCATGAAGTAATATTAAAGATTTCTTCTAAAGTACCAAAACCTCCAGGCAGGGCTATGAAGGCATCAGAACCATATAACATGCAAGTTATGCGTTCATGGATAGATAAGGTTTGTACTTCATGCCCTCGTGTTTTGCCTGCAATATCAGCTAAAGGAGTAGGTATAACACCTATCACTCTTGCTTTCTCTACTAGAGCGGATTGTGAAACACAACCCATCAATCCACTGCTACCTCCTCCATACACGAGAGTGATACCTTTCTCTCCCAATTTCTTTCCTAAATCCACGGCTGCTTCTAGATACCCAAAACCTTTTCCCACTTTTGATCCACAAAATACACAGATAGTTTTGATCTGTCGAAATTTTGGTCCTTCCATTTTTGAAAGTAAAGAAGGAAAATGTTATTTTGGGATGCATGAACTATGAAAAATGTTTGGCTATTTAAAACCGAAAAACTTCACTATTTACTGGTCGTTTTTCGAAAAAGTGAAGATTTACTTTTGACAAAATCATCCTACTCACCTTTCGGCGATTTAATATTTTTAACCAGTCTTTATCAAAACTCGTGAAAGGAAACAGAAAAAATATTTTATATGTGCATATATATCAAATGATTTACCTTGTATTAATGCTGCATAGCCAAAGCATCATTATTTATAACAGCATGGCAAACAGGATCTTTTGCTATTATATTTTTGAGACTATATCTCTCTTTATCGCTGATGAATTTAGCCCATAAAGATAGTAGCTCACGCTGCACATATCCACTAGGGTGCGTCTCAAGAGTCAATCGGATATCATCCAATGACTCCTTACTCAGTCCACCCTTAATGAAGTCTATCTTATCATCTCGATTTATGGATGAATATCCTATTGATTTACAACGGGTATCACATGTCCATCGAGCACATTTGTAGCAACTATTTAATCTTTTTGCTCTTCGCTTCTTTGCAAAAGTACTCTTACCTAAGCCAGGCTTGTGCTTAGAAAATGAATCTGGTAATTCACCAGCTAATCGAACTTTTGCTTCGATCAACCAGCGAACATCTTCTGGCATGCCATGATCCATCAGCAACCTCAATCTTTCGAGCCTAATTCGATAAATTTTTCTCAAATCATTTACTGGAAGATTGGAATAATATTTGCGAATATTTGAAAGTATGATATCCATTTTTTGATGGATCTAGCCTTCTTCCCAAATCATCTATTTAAATGCATTATTCAACGCGTAAAAGAGCGACGGCTCCGCGTGTCAGTGATATGGATTCCATCAAGAAATAATGGAATAAATTATTGAAAAGGTGAGATAATATGCCATTACCTTTTTCGATATAAGGGAAGATTTGGCGACAAGATTGAGATTATGAGATATTTCCTTGGATATTGTACCTGATTTTTCGGTATACTAAAAGTAATAAAGGTATACTGATTTGAACTATATAGAATACTGATGAAATAAATGTTGTATTGAACCAGAAGTTCATACATATGTACAAGTGAAATATCTTATTGAACCAGAAGTTCATACGTACAAGTGAAATATGTATATAGTATGAACCAGAAGCTCATAAATGAAATATACATTGTATTGAACCAGAAGTTTAGCGATATTGTATTGAATCAAATATTCATACATAGAAATGAAATAAAACCGTATAGAACCAGAAGTTCTATAATAAACGGTTAGATTATCAAAAGTTCCAAATTATTTTCTATGAGAATAACTTATTCAGAAATTGTTTATCATACAACAATATTCTATGTCAAACAGGGAATAGCTCAAGAAGCTTTATTATTTGTAAAAGTGCGATATGCATACACTCCACCAAAGCGCACTGAGATATATGATTGAAATTACATCCCTAAAAGAATGACATGTGTTATGGCATTTTAGCCGATTGATAATATTTGAGAACATTATGGTGAAAACACGCCTGAAGCGTAATTATGCCTGAAGCATAATGACTATCGATTCCAAAAATAAATATCTCTTGAATGATTGAAATGATTCCTTTGAGGCTAAATACTCAAAGTAAGTAAAAGGGACATAGTCAAATGATGAGATATTCAGGTACCTGATGATAGAACATATAAAGAGATCTCTCCACGTTATATTGAGATGGAATCGATAAATAAGTCGACTGCATACCCTCTTATGAAATAAGATTGATGAAATCATAATTCTTTGGCCAAGTATGAAACCCTAATGTAGGGATTATTGTTCAAGGACCTGAAGTCCAAATGCTTAAATGTGTAAAGCCAGTAATTATATGTACAAATGAAAAATATTTCACAGTCGTAAAAGACGACTAGTTGCGCGCGAAATTTTTCATAGAACTGGCATGACATATGGTGGATAGACTATAGTCTAAATCACTAGCTTGAGCTCCTTGATATACCAATGAGTGAGATCAAAATGTATGATTCTCATCTCGGTACTTTGGGAGTATTCTTTGATGTACCAGTTGATCGCGGTACGTTGGGATTTCAAGTAAAATGATTGTAGATTATATGTCGAAATTGATATCTATTTCAATGATTGATTATGCTCCTGCAAAATTAGAAATTGCAGTTTATAAAGTGCAAGAACATACATGTATAAATCATTGAAAGATTCAATATGCCCAGATTAGTATCACTATAGAATGATACAAATGACTCCATGATATAATATGTTGAAAGTGAAATTGGAGTGTACTATTTATGACATCTGGGAAATTGATTATTCACTAGAAGTGAATACGAAAATGAATATTCACCAGAAGTGAATTTGAAATTGATTATTCACTAGAAGTGAATTTGAAAATGAATATTTAATTATTCACTAGAAGTGAAAGATGCAATCTATGAAAGTGAATTATAGATTTGATTATTCACCAGAAGTGAATTCTAAATTTGATTATTCACCAGAAGTGAAAAATACAATGAAAAGATTCGTGATTGCACCAATATACATGTAATATTCCATGAAAGGAATAAATACGCGTTGCACTCTTTTTTCCTTAGCTGAGGTTTTGTCCCACAGGGTTTTCATAGCAAGTTTTTTAATGAGGCAACAGTTGAGGCGTATTGATGAAAATTAATGAGAATAATGCACTCTTTTTCCCTTCGCTGAGGTTTTGTCCCACAGGGTTTTCCTAGCAAGGTTTTTGAGGCATCATCATAGCTATCAACAAGCTATAATTCAGCAACACATTGTTATACTGGAATGATATCAACAAATGAAGAAAATCATACACATCTTATGAAGAATGTTATGATATCGACTACACACAAGAAGATTTTCATATATATTCCAGAAGAAAGATGATATCATTATTCAAAAAGGTTCATGAATACTTGATTGCACACTTCAGGGGGAGAATCATGCTGTCATGCTGTACTCTTTTTCCTTCGTCCAGGTTTTGTCCCACAGGGTTTTCCTGACAAGGTTTTAACGAGGCAGCGGCTGTACTCTTTTTCCTTCGTTCAGATTTTGTCCCATTGGGTTTTACTGACAAGGTTTTAACGAGGCAGCACTGAAGCACTGAAGAACTTCAAAGATTCAATACATGATTTGTTCTACTTGAACATTAAGACTCAACGATTGACGATGGCCAATATCAGGGGGAGCAACTGTACTCTTTTTCCTTCGCTCAAGTTTTATCCCATTGGGTTTTCTTAGCAAGGTTTTAACGAGGCAGACAATTGCGTAATATGTCATTCAAGGGGGAGTGTTATAAATAATGTATATATGTGAATGACATTACCATTATATCCCTGTAAACTTTACAATATTACGATTGTGCCATTGTCCACTCCTATAAATAGGAGCCTATACTTACCAATTTATTACACCAATTCTTGAAGAGAAATTCTCTCCTCTAAACTCTCTCCATTTCTCTCTCTATGTTGTTCTTATGATTTCGATGATTTTATAACAGTGTGTGTGTTGTTGTTTTTTGTTGAATAAAAGAGCCAAGACAGAGGAAGATGGTTGGGATGAGGTGAAAGATGGAAATTATCACTGACAAGTGATGAGATGACGTGCAAAGGGTAACAAAAAATTGGGCGGTGGATTTCAAAAGCAAATATGAAATATGCGAGGGGGGATTATTTTAGACACTATTCTTTTACGTAATGATTATAATTTATAAATAAATTTATAAATAATACAATTTCTCAAATTATTTTTTAATTATACATATTTTCTTTCTTCAACTTTTAATCACACATTTACCTAAAAAATACTAAAATAAAAAATAATAATAATGGCTGTAGCAGCCGAACACTGAGTCCGTTAAACAATCAAGTGGGACGTGGCTTGTCTTGGCAAAACTTTGCCAACCACCTGGTAAGAGTTCGGTAGTATTTACTGTTAGATCCTGTTTAGTAATTGAAATTTTTTGATTTTTATGATTTTTTTTATAGTTTTTTTATGAATATGTGATTTAAAAATATTTAAAAATAAAAAATTGTGAGTTTGATTAAAAATGAACGATTAAGATTGAGTTTAAAAAATTGCGATGAGTTTTTATCATTATCGAACAACCTCTTTATATTTTTTATTCTGTCTATTTTGCCCTTACAAGATGCAACAATGACCCAAATCACTTGCTCGTGCCAACTCAACACAATAATTGACATAAGTGGCATCTTTGGGAATCGGATTGTCAACTATAGAAAATTATGATTGACTTTGTTTAATTTTTATTAAAATTTTCATTTTTACTTAATCTAAATCATTTATTAAAAATTAAATTCATAATATTTAACTTTTTAATCAAATTCCAACCATCAATTCTTCTAAAAATTACTATTCATTTAAAAAAAAACTCTTTTTAAACAATACCAAACACACTCTTAAATTTTTTAAAATATTATAAGAACATATTTTTATTCACACATTCTGTAAATTATATGTTAGGACGAGATTGCCCCGATACTTAGGTAGGAGACTTTCTACGGTCAGGGGAACTGAAGTAAAATTACCAAAAATCGGCCCATGAAAATTGTTCAAGTAATGGCCATAAGCCCTAATTTCTGTACCTGAGAAGATATACCCCCAAATTATTCGTAAGGTTTATGAATTTTGAATCCCGATTCCCCAACTTCTAGGTTTACAATTCAATACGAACAAAGAAAATGTCGAAACGAAAATTCGGTTTCGAAGGTTTCGGAATGAATCGCCAAGCTACGTACAATTTCGAGCGATCCTCAGCTCCTCAACGGCTCTACGTTCCTCCGTCGTCTCGCTCCTCTGGTGGCAGTCACGACAATTACGAAGATACTGACCTTGACAATATTGAATACGCCGAAGACCGTGAGAACTACGTCGTTAACGGTGCTGGTGGTGATGATGAGATTGATCCTCTGGATGCATTTATGGAAGGTATACACGAGGAGATGAAGGCGGCGCCACCACCGAAGGCAAAGGAGAAGTTGGATAAGTATAAAGACGATGAAGAGGAGGAGGATCCGATGGAGAGTTTTTTGAGAGCCAAGAAGGATGTAGGTTTACAATTGGCTGCAGAGGCTCTTCAAGCGGGCTATAATTCTGATGAGGAGGTGTACGCCGCGGCTAAGGCAGTGGATGCTGGAATGCTTGAGTACGATTCTGATGATAATCCGATTGTTTTGGATAAGAAGAAGATTGAGCCTATTCTGGCTCTCGATCATAGCTCGATTGATTACGAGCCTTTTAACAAGGACTTCTACGAGGAAAAGCCCTCCATTTCTGGTGACTAAACTGTGACCTAGTATTTTTTTCTGCACTTCTTCTAGTTTGTGATTTTGCTATACTTGCGTATTTAGAGGGTTAACAGTTAACACCCATTTGGAGAGCGAGGGTCAGTTACAGGATAGTGCGGGAACAGCATAGGTTTCACCTACCTGTGGTTGCTATTTAGTAACCTGTTTCTTATATAACAAAGATGGGGTTGAACTGTTGATGATATGAAGTTGTAAATACAAGCAAACACGACAATAAACACACTCATAGAACCAACATACTCGGTTAAGATTAGCAATTAAAGAGACTCTAATGTGGGGAAACTGGGATACCGCAAATTCCAGTAGAAGGAAAGAAATTTTTTGCCTGAGTATTCAACAGATTCCTGCTGGTGACCTGGTGAAAAAAAAAAAATTAAAAAGGGGAATCCTTAGTTTTAGTACTGATTGATTTCTTCCTGCAGAAGCAGTACTATTAACGTAAAGGTGTAAATCTAATTTCCAGTTCTCTCTCTCTCTCCTTTTTTTAAAAAAAACAACTATTCAAAGTTCCTAAAGCCCATTGTAAGACTTGTTTGAAAATCCGTTGTTGGACTTGATTAATCTCCCTTTGCTGTTCAAACTGAATTGTTTCATTTTTGTAATTTTCTAGTTGTTCCAAAACAATCAAATTGCCGTTGGGGTGAATGAAAATGTAGCACATCCTGTTGTAGTGTCTTGATCAATGGGCTCACATACTGATTCCCTCTTTAGTGCAGTCAAACAAGAGTTCTGGTCCTTGTTTCTGTTGCCCAGTCCATTTTTGTCATCTTCTTGGGACTGCTCCCCTCTATTTGCATTTGTTGGCTGCTAACTGATTCCTTTTCATTATCTAGGTATGAGCGAGCAGGATGTTACCGAGTTTAAGAAGAGCTTGGCCATTCGTGTGTCGGGTTTTGATGTTCCAAGACCTGTTAAGACTTTTGAAGACTGTGGTTTCTCTGCGGAGCTAATGAAAGCCATTACCAAACAGGCATATGAAAAGCCCACTCCAATACAGTGCCAAGCTTTACCCATTGTGCTTTCAGGAAGAGACGTCATTGGAATAGCCAAAACTGGTTCAGGAAAGACTGCAGCCTTCGTGCTTCCCATGATTGTCCATATTATGGATCAACCTGAGCTTGGGAAAGAAGAAGGTCCCATTGGAGTAATATGTGCACCTACTAGGGAACTAGCTCATCAGATATATTTAGAAGCTAAGAAATTTGCAAAGACAAATGGGATTCGTGTGTCTGCAGTTTACGGGGGAATGTCTAAACTTGATCAGTTCAAGGAGCTGAAGGCAGGATGCGAGATCATTGTCGCTACCCCAGGGAGGCTGATAGACATGATAAAAATGAAGGCATTGACGATGTTGAGAGCTACCTACTTAGTACTTGATGAGGCTGATCGGATGTTTGATCTTGGTTTTGAGCCACAAATTAGGTCTATTGTTGGTCAAATAAGGCCTGAACGACAAACCTTACTTTTCTCAGCAACTATGCCGCGCAAAGTTGAAAAACTTGCTAGGGAGATACTGACTGATCCTGTAAGGATTACTGTGGGAGAGGTTGGCATGGCCAATGAGGATATCACACAAGTTGTTCAAGTAATTCCATCAGAAGCTGAAAAAATGCCTTGGCTCCTTGAAAAGCTCCCTGTGTTGATAGATGAAGGCGATGTTCTTGTTTTTGCCTCAAAAAAGAACACAGTGGACGAAGTAGAATCACAACTTTCACAGAGGTGTTTCAGAGTTGCGGCTCTGCATGGTGACAAAGATCAGGCTTCTCGAATGGAAATATTGCAAAAATTCAAATCTGGAACATACCACGTTCTTATTGCAACTGATGTTGCTGCTCGTGGTCTTGACATCAAGTCAATTAAATCTGTGGTCAATTTTGATATAGCAAAAGATATGGACATGCATGTCCATCGAATTGGAAGGACGGGTCGTGCTGGCGATAAAGACGGAACTGCATACACTCTCATTACACAGAAAGAGGCACGGTTTGCAGGTGAATTAGTCAACAGTTTGATTGCTGCCGGTCAAAATGTATCTATGGAGCTAATGGATCTTGCCATGAAGGTATTTTGAAGTTCCTGTATAATATACACGGGCATGCTATATTTCACTTTTTCCACAGTTTTTGAAATTGGATAGAGTTTATTTCTACACACATTGCAGTTGCACCACCAGAAATCCTCTCACACAGTCAAATTTTTGGATGTCTGGGTTGCACGGATACTTCAACTAGGGTGGCATGTCAATAATAGACACATGTTCTTACACATTTCAAATATCGACACTCCTATGACACTTTGCCATGGTCATTTTTATCTTTATCTGAGCAGAAGTATTATATATTTTAACTATAAGTTTGAAGTTACTACTAAATAAGAACATCTCCAATAGACTCTTTATATTTAAAGAGCATATTTCACATAATAGAGAGCATCTTTAAATTTAAAGAGTAAAGATTTTTACAAGCTCCAAAAAACTTTTTATTTTTGGCTCTTTATTTTACTTCTTCATAAAATATTTATTGTCATAATGTCATTCTTTAGTTTTAGTTAATATTTATTTTTTTAAAAGTGAATGAACAATGATATCTAATATGTAATAAAGAAAAGCTAATGTAGGAACATTGAAAATTGTAACTTTTTTAATGCATTTACTCTCTAAATTGAAATGTTAAAGTAGAGAGCCTATTGGAGTGAAATTTTAAGGATTGACTCTTCAAAATAAAGAGCGTCTCAAGTTTAGAGAACTTATTGGAGATGCTCTAACAAGGTACTCATATTTAAAATTCAAGAAAAAATAAATAAAAGTATAAAACTAAATTTGTAGTACATAAATGATTTTTTTAAAGAATTTAATCAACGTATGAGTGATGTGTCATGTTAGTACTTTCTTGAAAAATCGCGTGTCCGCGTGTATGACACGTATCGAGTCCTTTCGATACATCATAGATCCTAGTAAATGGAAAACAATAGATCATGAAGTAGTAGTGACAGTGTCATAGCTGTTCTTAGAAGAGTCTTTTTGACCTGCTATACATTTGCTACTGCAGTGTGTCATGATTTGAAACGTATAAAGTTGCACATGTAAACTTCTGTATGACAATTTATATTTCTTTGGAATTTTTGCTTTTGTTGTTTTTATGTTTCATTCATTCATGATTGATTTTTACCCTGTAAATCATTAGGATGGGAAGTTCAGATCCAAACGTGATGCACGGAAAGGAGGTAAGGATCTTGATTTTGCAAGTGACATGCTCTCATAATGTTTTTGATAGTTGCTATGTTCAAATAATAGAGAACGTCTCTGAATGATCCATCGGATCAATATTCTCCTCCATAATATTTTTTGAGGGCGTTCTTCCATTTTGTCGAGTCACCTAAAGGGAAATAAACTTGCATCAAATGTTTAATCTTCATTTGTCGTTGTATTTTCTATATATTGGAGAGTTTTGAAATCATGTATTGCTCATCCATTGGATGTTCAATATTATCTGCAGGTGGGAAAAGAGCTAAAGGGAGGGGAGGTGGTAACAAAGGAGTGCGAGGCGTGGATTTTGGGTTGGGTATTGGGTATAGTCCAGAATCCAATGCAGCATCAAATCCTGTTCCAAGTCGTTCAGCTGCAGTTAATTCGCTGAGGACAGGCATGATGGCTCAATTTAAAAGCAATTTTGTTGCTGCATCATCCCAAAATCAGGTTGTGAACCAGAATCCAGGCATACATGCAAATAAAAAAATGGCTTTGCCGGGCTTTGTATCCGGTGGCACTATAGGTGGAGACGTTCATACTGCCAAGACCAGCAGTTCAACTGGTACTGCTTCTGTGTCGAACATTGCCACCCAGAATTCCAGAGATAATGCGAACCAAAAGCACTCAGAAAGGTGACTTTCCTGAACTAAAAATTCTCAATTTCAAGTGTTTTGATTTGAGTGGAATATTTGCATGCTTTATCACGTATCAAGTTAAAATGGATTTTAAGAGATTCGTGTGCTTCCAATCTATAATTTTGGTGTTAAAACTTGAAACTAGCATTTTTTTTTCCCATTCTCGTTTTGATTGCAGTTCTAGAGAACGACCTAGAGAAAGGCGGAGACCCTCTGGTTGGGATCAGTAATCCATACTGGAAATGATTTGCGCGTTCATGGATGGTACCTTAATAACTTTAAATGTTAAAATTGCTATTGTATTGTCTGTCTGTACTCTTTAATCAGATTTATTGTATCTATCACAATTTTCCGCTTAAAGGCAAGTCACAGATGCTTCAATGTTTAAAGCATGTTAATCAGTCATTTTACCTAATTCTGTTTGCTCTTCAATTCACAGGAATGCATAAACTGCCTCAGTAACATTTTTTCCATTAAAATTTTAGTAGTATTAGATTTCAAATACCGATTATGGATGGAATCTTCACAATTGACGTATAAGTAGCAGGATGGCATTTATGCAATCTTACGTTCAATTGGATAAAAAGAGATTTACATTTAACGGTTTGTATGGACACTGGTACATATGCATTGGAGATTTTTCACGTTACATTGTTTTCTTTCCATTTTATTTGGATGCATCGTGCATCTCCTCATATTGCACTTCTCCGAAAGGGAGAAAATCCCTGTGCGATCATAATGTCGAATTTGCATGGGACACTCGTACACGTTTTATGTTATTTCGACTTTGAATTTATTCAGAATCTCGATTGCTTTTCACGATCTCCATAATGTGATATTTCACAATCACATTGTCTAAGAACTAATGCTGACTTCCTGATAAGAGAGATTGTTGAGAACAAAGGAAAGATAATGTGCATGAATATGATTTTTATTTTTATTTTTTTAAATATACACACATTCAAAGTAGATATGTTTCTGTATTTTGGATATCGTGAACTTTACCAGCTGAAACTCGGTACTGACTGATAAGTGATAACTTCATGCCTTGGGGCATTTTGAAACGTTCATCCCACCAGTAACTTCCCTGCGTCGGATGGCACTTGGGCATAACTCGAGGCATGGTTCCGTAAGGGCACTGTCACCTTCCGGTGGAGGAGGAAGTACCCCAAAATTGAACTGCCCCATTGAACACGCGTTGAAATTAAATTATCAAAAAGATTATTAAAAAATATAAGAAAAATGCCATGAAATGAGTTGCAAATTATTCTAAACTCCAAGTGTGTATGTTTAACGCTAGAGATTTCTTACAGCAGTTTGTAAGGGAGTCCAAAAAATATGATCACTGACTATTTCATATTATTAGAGGACCGGAATTATGCAAGCATTTTTATTCAGCTGTCACAATGTCACTGTAGAGATTCCTCCATAATGTTCCATGGAATTAAAAAAAATTGCTACAAAGATGGGAGTTACAGGACATTGGTTGGTTTTTATTGATTTTCCAAAATCACACGTGAGAATTACCACATATTACCTTGTTATATTTACTTTAGCAATGACTAGGGATTTTTGTGCACGTGTTACCTGGCAGCTATAGTCGCTGAAGTTGGGCTCCATCACTAAAGGAACTCCCATGTACTCCTTGAAAAAGGTCTGGAGAAATAGCAATAAACAAAGATGACAATAATCATAAAATCTAACAATAAAGTGTAACAGATGCCCCTCACAATATAGAGTAGAACTTAGGTGCGTTCTATCAAACTCCAGTGAAGAAACATAGGTTTAAACTTTTACCTAATTGCTGGGTTCATTTCACTTACAGAAATGATAATGTTTTAGTCTGTTGCAGCAATTCAAAATTACAACCTGGCAACGATTTAAATGGTTGGGACATGTTGTGGGTGTGTAAGGCTAAAGGCTTACAGAGGTTTTGAGTAACACGATCTCGATAGAGCAAGTCAGAGGATGGAGAATTAGATTGCAACTAGCATGGTTTTCTAATGATCGAGATGATTAGATGTTCATGACCACTAACGAAGAAAAGATGCAATAAAGGATGAAAATGCAGAAGCCAAGTGACAATCACCAACCTGTGTAGGAAGCTTACATGTATTGATACATACACCTACACATTTGCTCTCCTCCAAATACTTGCATTTCTCCACAAACACCTGCATAAATATACCGATTACTCAAATTCGATCAACTACTAGTAAACATCACAATCAATCCCTAGAAATTTATATTATATGCTTGTTTGGTTGAATGGTGTTTTCTTCTTTGATATTTCCGCGTCATGTCTAGTTTTGTGTACCAAAATGCACTTAAATCACAATCTTACCCCACTGGACAATGAGGATCCATTAGGTAGATTGACAGTGTTAACGGTGCATGGTCCCATGAGCCATTGACAAGAAACTGCAGTCACCCGTGCTTCCCAAAAGAACATCATAATCAATTAATTTAGACGGTAATCAGTAAATACCGATAACATATCATTATTAGTATCATCCTGATAAATTTGGTAAATGATTAATGGATTATAATTGAATGAATAAAATAATGCCACACATACAAAAATCTATCAAACAAGAAACTAGATGGTAGTTTCCATGAATATTCTTGGTTTTTGGAGGTCGGGTTTTGTGCCCCTCTCAGGTGTATGTATGTTCACAACAAAATGGTATGAGTTCATGCCTACTCTGATTGGATTATGGAGTTTTATGCAAAAAACTATAGTCAACAATAATGAGTTGCTGTATTAGATTTTTTTAGGCCAAACATCACAATAATGAAAGATACTTATCACACATGCATCAGTGAGTAAGTGTTTGGTTTTCCATTATGTGCAGTTTGGCTAAGCTTAAAAAGTGTACTTATAAGCAAATGAGTTCTTAATATAATAATATTTTATGTAGATCAAAGTTGAAAAATAAGGAAGTTTACATGTTGACAAATGACAAGGGTAACATATCTTAACATGCTTAGAAACGAAGACATAGCTAATAGAATATTACTGCAAAGAGACATCCAATTCACTCACCGACCATTATAGCAGCTACCTTGCCCCCAGCTAAAGGTGCAATGAGCATTTTGTAGAGCTCTAACAATAATGGAGGAAATAAAGCTCTTAATATCCGGACCTGCCCACAAATCCATACCAGTGAATGATATACTGTTGATACTAATAGCTTAATCACTTTTGGTGACAATAAAGAAATCAATGAAAATGGTGAATACCGCGGATTCAGTAGCTTCAGAATTGGATCGACCGATCATTATACGATGTGCAACATCGATTAATCCATCGTATCCTGGCTTATCCGAGTCCCATCCAATCTCCTGTTAATTACTAAAAGCATCAACAGTGGTTATATGCTAGGCCTTGGCTAAAGATGATATAAAGAAACTTTTTGCCTCCAAACATGTTACTTTCTACCATACTCTGAAAATATGTATCCAGCTTATTTTCAACTTGCACCAATACAAAATGATTAATCAAAACAAAACTTATTTACTGATTATATTTTTAAGCAGTTTAGCTAAACTTACAAAAAGTAAAAAAGTGAATTTAAGAACGTTTTAAAGTAAAAAAATTACTTAATTGGAAAGTAACTTTTAACTTATTGTTAAACTTAAGTAATTTTCCTCATTTTCAACTTTCAAGGAAAAAAAAAAAAAAAAAGAGAGAGAAGAAGATTTTTCAAAACTTTAAACTTCTTATGCTTAAGTGAAGATGTCTAAAAACCATTAATTACGCAACATGATAGAAAAATCTCCCAATTTAGTTCAAGCTTTTTACCGAAAATAAAAAGGAGAAAAGAACTGAAAACAATACCTGAACCATTTTCTTACGGAACAAATTGAGGAAAACACCATCGAGAATTCCTGGCTTGTATTCAGTTCTTGATTTTGTTTCTGTTGCTTCAAGCTGAATTTTTTTAGGAAAAAATATATTAATGAACAAAAAATCAGTAATTTACTGGATTGTAAAATAATTGGAAACAGATGCAGAAATTCATACAGATTTTTGTCCGGTAGAAATGCAATTGCATCGAGCAGAAGCGTCTCTGTGATTGACTTTGTGATAGGAGAGTGAGGGTAAAGAGAAGGAGAACTGGTGAGAAATAGCCATATCCGTAGGCTTCAAGCTCTCTTTCAGCCGAGTTCTTTTGCCCGGGTTAGAGTATCTCCAATCCACGACGATGGATTGGAGAACTACATATACATAGGGTAGGGGGTGTAAATGGTTCGATTTGGACGGTTTTTGATAAATTTTTAAATTAATCATTTAAAATGATTTGACATTTTTTCAATCCAAACAAAACCATTTAATTCTCTAAATCAAACCAAATCAAACCATTTTTTGCGATTTTGTGCGGGTTTAAACCACGATTTGCAAACAAAATTAATCAAAAAAACTTTTCAAACCACATCTAATCACGAAAATCATGTAAAATTATGTTAAGAGACTTTTCGCTAGCATAACATAGTAACATACTGTGTTAAAACTCATGGATAAGTTACACATTAATTAAAAACCAAATATCACGAAGATTACTGTCGAAAAGAAACTTGGTTTGAATTAGCAAAAATGTGTTTCAAATTTAGAATTGAGTTTAATTTTTTTACTGAATCTAGAAAATAGTGAAAATAACAAAATGCCTTGAACTTAATCACATTCCTAAGCCTTCATTCAAAATGAAGGTAGAATCAAAATGTTTTAAATATCCATTGTCCACAACAATATAGTATGACGACAGTACTAAGAATTTTTCCCAACAAAATGACAAATTATACAAGAATCAAAATGACAAAAATGGATTTTGCGGGTTGGCGGTTTGAAACGGGTTTTGAAAAGTGAAACATAAACCAAACCATTTGAAAGCGATTTGGTTTGGGTCAAAACCAAAACGTTGACGGGTCCGCGTGGACCCGAACCAACGGTTTCAAAATTGCGGTTTCAATTCGATTTAGCAGGTTGGCGGTTTAAATTTACAGCCGTACATATACACATCAATAATGGACAGACGAAATATGATAAAAATTTCCTGTAAATGTAAAATGTGAATTAGGATGCTGATGTGACGTTAAAAAAAAATAGGATTGTGAAGTTGAGCGTCTACATCAAGACGCTTCGTGATACATATTGACTTAATATTAACTTTTATTTTTTAATTATTTAATTATTATAAATAAGGACGAATCAAGTTTTATGATACAAGTTATTTTTATCTGGATTCTTTATACAGTGAGAAATTCTGCAGATAAGAGTCAATTTATGCATAGTAATTAATTTTAAATTTAAAAATAAACGTCACATAATCAATATTATTTAAATATAGAAAAAATCATTGGATTGAAATTTTTGACTTCGCGTAAATTCACGAAATGCATTAGCGTTGTTCTTAGCGTAACAGATTCATCGACGGATGGACCAAATCATCTTAAGACCAAATTGTCCTCAACATTTGGAAGAGCTTTGGAAAGTCCATTTCCTTGAAAAACAAATAAGGGCATGTTTGATTTTGACCAATTTTTCAATAAATTTTGATACAAAACAATAAAATTTGTGCAAAATTGATCTAGTGTCAACCAATGACATATACTATTGTGTCAACTAAGATACAAGCATTTTAGATCAAAATTGAAAACTTGTGATTAAAAAATTTGTAATCGCACCCGTGCAATGCACGAAAAATATAATTGACAATTATTTATTGAATATAAGTTGTAAAAATATAATACCCGACATAAATTTTGCATTCATATCTAATGAAAAATGCTCAAAAAGTAAAACATTAAATTCCGACTTACATATTTCTTTTAACGGTTAATTGCTCATTCTCTACTTATCTTAGTCTATTTAGGCGAAGTCAGATATGAACATGCGACTTATTTTATGCTTTACAATTTTGATTTGATGGCTAAAGTCGAGCTTACAATTATTTGATTTCTAAATGTTAAAATATTTACAATTTTCAAATTGTAAAATGAAATAAAGAGGTTAATAGACATTTACAGAATTAATTTATCAACTCACCGTATAGAACTATAAGAATTTGTACTAACTATTTTAATTCAATAATTGATATTTATCTCTTGTTTGATTCCCATCAATTTTTGGAAAAAGTTGAAAAAAGTTCAGTTTTTGGAAAATATGAGGTGTAGATTGAGTTAAAAAGTAAAAAATTGTAGGTCAAAAGTAAAATGTGTAGTGTAGATTGAGTACTGTAGAAAAATGAGATGGAAAAAATGAGAACCAAACATGGGCTTAATAAATTAAACAAATATTTCATTTCATTACACGTAAAAAAAAAATACATTATAACCAAAATTTTCCTAACATTTTAAAAAATAAAAAATTATTCAAACTTAAATTAAATGTTGCAATATGTTAAACTTATACTTGATAAATTTATACGCAATCATATATTTAAATGAATGTAACAAATAGATAATATGAAATACAAATTTTAATGAAATTTTATTGAATGAATATTACAGATATAATTAACTTTATATACAAAAAATCATCTATACAACTCAATTTACAAATGAGGGTTTAACCCACAAAACATAAGGCTTTATAACTTATTCATATATAATTGATTATTCAAAATTATTTTTTTCAATGTTCTTTCTCAACCACATTCTTTAAAAATCATTTTCCACAATTGCACATATTATTTTTGTCTATATTAAATAAACGTGTTGACCATATTCTATTTTTAAATAAAATGATTTTGCTAACACCTTCTATTTTACAAATTGAATCAATGAGTTATCGAAAGTTAAAGTTGTAGAAAATTAAATGATTTAATTGAATTTATTTTAAAAAAATCGAATATCTATTATTTCTATCAACATCAATTTGATAAGAAAAAAGATTCAAAATTAATCATTTAGGATTTAGGTAAGAAATTATAGGTATCATTTTAGGATTTAAATGAAATAAACAAAAAAAATTGGATATTAGAAAAAGTAAAAAGTACAAGTAAAACGTTTAAATTTAGTATTTAAGACAATTTTATGAATGATATGTTTAGAGCTTGCTCTCATTTGTTAGCTTATATTAAACTTTTCGTTGAGATTTAAGATTTGACACCCATATTGCATAATTTTAAATTTCAAAATAATGCAATAATTATCAAAAGAAAAAAAAAATCTATAATTTGACTTTTTATTGATATTTTTTGCACAAATTCGTAAATCATTTAATACATGTATTAATTGAACTTTCCTAATTCTTGTATTAAAAGAAATTTATAAAAATAAGAAATTTCCTAAAATGATAAGTGAAAATGGACAGAAAATTATTTGCGTAAAATTGTGATTATTATTATTATTATTATTATAAGAAAAAGATTCAAAATTAATCATCTATATCAAATTGAATTTAGGTAAGAAATGATAGATATCATTTCAGTACTTAAATGAGATAAATTAAAAAGATTCGATGTTGAAAAAGTAAAAAAATATAAGTAAAACTTTTACATTTAGTATTTAAGACAATTTTACGAATAATATGTTTAGAGTTTTTTTTTTCATTTGTTAGCTTGTATTAAACTTTTCGTTGAGATCATGAATTTGACTCTTATATTGCATATTTTTCAACTTCAAAATAATGCAATAATTATCAAAAGAAAGAAATAATCTATAATTTGACTTTTTATTGATACCTAATTCATGCATTAAAATCTATTTACTATATAACAGTAGGAGTGCATTGCAGATTTTCCCCGCTCAATCTTCCCGCCTTGCACTCAAGCCAAAAGTCATATATTGCATAAAAATCTCTGACAAATAAAGCAACATCTATTTCTCTGGGACAATATTGAGGCTTCCTCGGGAAGCTTGACACGTTTTTTGAAATTGAAATAAAAATACTTTCCTCAATCTCATTATCATATCCTCAGATCCAGAGCTATTTTCCCTTCCCTCTTCTCTACGTGAGCTTCGATCCAACTCTTCAAAAAAAGTTTGACCATATTCTTCACATCGGAAGCATCTAAATCATCTACTAAGGAATCTCCACCGAGGTCTCCAGAGGCAAATCTGAAACCTTCAGCGACTTTCCGTTCAGAAAATATTAATCGATCGATGAAGGCGGAGAAGTACATTTTTGCTAGAAACATTGATGGGGGATCTGAATAAGATATAGGAAACGAGGTGGCCGACTTGGCCTAGAGTGCCACAGAAAACCACCACAGGGAAACTCCTCTTTTGCCACTGGTATTTGCAGATTTATCTTCCTCTCTTTTGGTTTCTATTTATTTATTTATTTACAAATTTCATGAAAAGCTAATAAGGACGATGGTGAAGCTACGGTGCCCTTCACAATCTGACTTTTATAAATGAGTTCACATGTACTTAAACTGGTTTCAACTGTCCATATTAACAGTTGATGGAGATACACGTTGATGACCTAATCACAAAGGGGAACACCTATCTCTCTTGTCGGCAAAAATGCTGCAAATAAATTGCTGGGTAGAGTATTTAGAGTTTGGTTGGGCAGAGGGCTTTATGAAGAGTCTTTGGTAAAATGTTTTTACCATCTTTCAACAATTTAAGAATTGGCCCCTTAATGTTTCAATGCTGAAATCCATTGGGAATATTGATACTGTTGTTTGTCACTTCTATTGTTTAGGGAGTTAGAGTTGATGGGAATTCAGACTTAAGTGATGAAATGGGCAAGGAACTCAGCCAAAGGAGTGTTGTAGCTGGATTAAGGTGGTTTGCTTTCATTGTTGTCATTTTTGGGTTAATTTGTCTTATTCCTCTTTAGTAATTTTTTCTATCGTGATTGCTTCATAGAACCATTGTGCAGCAGCTGATGATCTTCTGCTTGATGAGTAACCAGTTTCTGCAAAAACGTAGGCTGAGAGTGGTACCAACGCTACTTACCTATGCTAAAGTGGTAGTTTTTCAATTTCCTTTCTATCTCCATGTATGCGTACGTATGCATTTTTTTTAAATAGTTTGAGCCTTAAATTCAATTTCATTTTATCTATTTTGCTGAGATTATGTTTGTTCATTTTACTTATAGAATGACATTTAGAAGTGCACTCTTGATGTCATTTTTCATTGTCATGATGGGCAGAGCTATAAGATGTTTTCCTTAATTTTATTATTTGATTGCAACTTTTCAAGTGGAGTAAATGATGGCATTAAGAGTTTGTAGGTATCCCATTTTTAAACCCCATTAAGTGTTTGATAGTATGTCAGTTGTGCAGATTGGTTAGTTGTAGTGGAGTGGATTAAGGAAAATGTACTGATTACTAAACATTTACTGGTGCATCTTAAGTTTTCTCATCTCCAGTTAAATCATATATGTTATTAGAATTTGGAAGGATCTATAAACATTTGGATGCAGATGAAGTTATTGTTCTGGGTGCTTCATTACATGCTGCAAATTTAAGTGATGGAATAAAATTAAATCGTAAGCTGGGAATGCTTGATGGTCCCAATCTTTCGAAAGATGAAAATCCTAGACCATTTATTGTGCCGAGAATGAAAAAAGTTACCGAGCAAGGTAGATTTTTTGGTTATTTTAAATTCCACCTCTCAGCATGTGGTATATTGTTCAGTTTGACTGTGCTTTAGATGTTCGAGATCACAATTTATTTCTTTTCATGTTTAGTTATTTGTGATTTTGAGAGTTTATCTATTTAGTTTGCTTTCCTTTTTGACTTTGTAAAACTCTATAAAAGCACTTTTCTTTTCCTTTTTGACTTTGTTAATTTTGATCAATGAATTGTTGGAAAATGGAATCAATTTTCTCTTGCTCAAGTTGTGGTCCAACTCACAAGCTGCGTTCTTTTCTATTTGCAAGCAGTAGTTGGAACATTTTTGTGCATGTGATTTCCTATCTGCATGCACTATGGTTTGTCACAAGGTAGAAGATTTGGTAGGTGCTTCACTCTAAACCACATAAAGGTCAACAATAATAGTTGAAAATTTATTGGTCCATGAGAAATCATTATCATGGTTAACCGTTCATTACCATTTTTAGATGTGCAATATTTAGGCTACCAGATGCTCATAAGCATATTACTCGATCACCCCCAGGTGTTATCTTCCCCAAGAAGGTAACTTAAGATGATTCAGTCTTGATTTTGATTATCATTATTCTTATAGCCAGAGGATGATATTTGATTTTGGGTAAAGAAAAAAAAATGTAAGTCACTCTGCTTATAATGAAATTTTATGTTATTTGCCAATGAAACATTTTCCTCCCCCTTCTACTCATTCTGTAATACACATTCCCAAATATAGATAGTTACCTTGTGGTATACTGATACTGTATGTATTACATCCCCTGCATAGCAGAACAATTTCATTATTGAAGGCAGCTCTCTTTTTATTTTATCTTTCAGCCTCAAACTGATTTTGTAGTCTTGAATAGATTTTTTTGGGGATGGTTGTAAATATGTTTTAATGACATTTGTATAGATAACTTAAAAAATAGGGAAGGAAAAGTGATATATCATGATGATGATGTATGTACTTTGAGACAGATGTTTGGTTGTAATATGTATTTTGATGAGATTTTATGGTCTTTGGTTCAAATAAAAATATTTTTGCTAGACATTGTATGAATGATATGTTCGATACTAATTCTCATAGCATCTCCAAGAGTCTCATTATCTCAGTGAGTATATTTTAAGATAAGTTACAAGACATTATCTATTTTGACTTTTAAAATATAGAGTGAATTAGACTCTTTAAATTTTGAGAATCGAATCTATTTTCTATTGTTACTTTGTAATTGTTGCATTTGATGTGACATACCTATTCTCTTTAAATTAGACTTTTGTACATGAATTGTATCGTAATATCTCCCATTCTCCCAGTTTTGGGAACAAAGATTGTCATCCATTTTACTTAACGAAGACTAATTGTTTAAGAGAGATTTGTCTTTGTACTTGAAGACTAATGCTACTTTTTATTTTTTTTCCCATTGTTTTGTTTCAGTACCTTATTTTTTGTTATTAGAACATATCCGTGCAACGCACATGTATGCAACTAGTGAATTGATAAAAATAAGAAATTTTTTAAAATAACAGGTGAAATCGTGAAAATGAGCGGAAAACTACGTGTGTAAAATGGTGACGATTATCCTATTATTTTATTTTATATATATATATATATATATATATATATATATATATATATATATATATATATTAAATATAGATATAGACGTATATAGATTTGATAAGAAAAATATTCAAAATTAATCATTTAAGTAAGAAATGATATGTATCATTTTAGGACTTAAATGAGATAAATTAAAAAGATTAGATGTTGAAAAAAATAAAAAAGTATAAGTAAAACTTTTACATTCAGTATTTAAAACGATTTTACGAATGATATATTTAGAGTTTGCTCTCATTTATTACCTTGTATTAAACTTTTCGTTGAGATCTTGAATTTGACATCCATTTTACATATTTTTCGATTTCAAAATAATGAAATAATAATTAAAAGAAAAAATCTATAATTTAACTTTTTATTGATATTTTTTTTGCACAAATCCATAAATCATTTACTATATGCATTATTTGCTCTTTTCTAATTCATGTATTAAAATAAATTGATAAAAATAATAAATTTCCTACAATGGTAGGTGAAAATGGGCGGAAAACTATATACGTAAAATGGTGACGGTTATTCTATTATTATATATGCATATATTAATAAAATTTGTGAATTCCATAAATATCGGGATTGAAAATGAGTTTGAGTTTAAAAAAACGCGTACCAAACATGGGACTAAATACTATAGTGACATTTGACAAACCATATTAGTCATTTAAGAAATTTAACATAAAATTATATTAGATACTAACGCTGTTTGTTAACACTGTACAAATATAAATTAGTTTGTTTATATTTTCAAGGTAAAATATATGGTTAAAAATGAATAGAGAATATGTGGTTAAAAAGTGGTTAAAAAATAGTATTGTTTATAAATTATAATAATCGCATTAAAGAACATATACTAATATAAAAACTATATTATAATGAATTAAGGTAGATGATGATGTTATTTAATTTTTCGTTCAAAAAATAATTATTTGCACTATTAACCGTATAACACAACATAACATAATACTAAGTTGGAGGTGAATTTAAAGGCGGATAAAAAAGAGATATTAAATAATATCCTTTTGCATGAAAAATAAACATAATGTTAATACTATCTATCTATTAATATTTATTATTATTTTATAATATATTACATTCCTAAAAAGGTTGAAGTTCATCCTTATGAGCCCCTACAACCTTTATCTTGAGGATTTGTAGATGATGTAAATCGGGGATGTAGATTGAGAATTTGCTATTTAACTATACTTGTAAGTAGTATCATTCATACATTTGTTAGGATTCGAACTCCTACCCTGCAGCTGCCAGTTAATCTGAGATTTTTCACTCTTTCGATGTTTATTTCTGCCTGCATGTTGATAAAAAAAAAAATGATTATGTATTAAAAACCTGACTTTTAATATTACTTTAATTCCCATCATTAACAGTCCTAATACAAAATGTCTCATAACCCTTTTTAATTTTGATTATTTGATCACTTTTCTCCCACATATCTTAAATGATAGCTATATTAACACCACAATTTCTTATATTTATGTTCTTAATTTTTTTTTTTTGTCACTTTCTTATCATTAAATTTTGGATAATTATCTAATTTTCTCCTTAATGATGATTTTCATTCAAACAGAATTTATTACCGTGCTTTGAAACATGGACAAGTATTTAATCATAATTTTGAATTTTTTTACTTATTAAATTAAATATACGAAGGATAAATAAATCTTTTTATTTACTCTTAACGAAATTTTTGATAGGAATCGATAGGAGGTATAAGATGTACTAATTATTAATTAATGAAAGACACAAAATAAGAATACAATGAAAAAAGAGAGACATAGTCGTAACATTGACAAAGTTTATGAACATTTAATGTAATTAAAATGTAGTACACGTTTAAAAAAATATGGTATGAATATATTTAGCCTATCTTAAATCATATATCATAAAAAAGCATTTTCAATTTCTCCTACTTTTTTAACCACCACCATTTTTTCTTCAAAGAATCACTTCTCGAAAAATTATCAAATATGAGCTCAATATCTTAACGGTTCTTGTTAGAGCCCGTTTGGTCCCATATACATTTTTTCAAGGAGTTTTGAGAGAATGTGAAGTTGGGAAGTAATTGAAAAATGTGAAAAATAGTGAATCTCATAAAAATATATGATTGAAAATGAGTGTGCGGAAAATTTGAAAATTTATGAAGTACACATCTTTCTTAAACCCAAAACGTGGGGATAAAGTGACTGAATAATCCAAGACGGTATTCACCTTATACACAGTAATATAGACAAGTAGTACTAGGGATTAATGATTTTCTCTGAATTTCTACTGAAGCCAATACCTAGTATGTCAACTGTCTACAATGAAATAATCTACAACATAGAAATATAAAAGGCTAAAGCAAATTGTATGGAAAAACCAAGTAAATTATACAAACCCGGTAAAATTAAGCCATTTTTTTCTATCAGGACCCGAAGCTGTGAGTAGTGTAATTCCGAGAAACAAGAAATCCAAGGGGAAAATGCCGAAGGAACAGATCAACACTCATAAAGAGGCTTTCTTTATTCAACATTAAATGCTTACGTCGGGTAACATGAGAACCTGTCAGAGGAACTTTACATCTTCTACCGTTTTAGAGTCACTTCGATGATAGCTATTGGTTGTTTGGGTCGATAATGCTCGTCTGTGTCCACCTCTTCGATTTCCTGAATGGCATATGATAGAGCGAAGACATTGGTTATTCTGACATGGGATAATATGGTAGCATCATAAACTGGATGACCAAGATTGATATTAATTAAATCTAATAATTTTCAGAAATTTTTTGTGATGATATGTAAAACAGTGGCAAAGGAAAAACAAAAGTAGGTACAGAAAGGGCAATGTGCTTCCAAAAATGGTTCAGATTGTAGACAGGACATGGCCCAAAGCAAATACAAGATAGTGCAATAATAATTACTTTAAAATGTGGAGAAAAGGCTAAATAATGGATGAACGGAAATTTCCACTCAGAACAGCCGGTCTGACTTGGTTCTTGAAGCACCAAAAATAAAAGTAACATACATAAATGACTAAGAACTCACCTGTACAATATCTTCTCCCTTTATGACACGTCCAAATACATTAACTTTCTCGTTCAAGTCCGGAATGGGTGCAGTTGTAATTAAAAGATCGAATTTGCCCCCATGGTGCTTTGTCTTAGATGTGCCAAGCATAAAAGCTTCATGCTTCAGGCTGTGTCAATAAGAAGGCGAAGCTTTTAGCCTGACAAATTAATTATTAAAAGATTTCAAAGCAGCACATGGAGGTAGAATAAACCTGGTATCAAGATGGCTATAATGCTTTCCCTTCGAAGTCCAATCTTCAGTAGTTCCAGCATTGTCATCATCACCTCCTTGAATGACAAAGTTCTTTATTACACGGTTAAAGGACATTCCTTTAAAGCGCCCCTTCAAACTGTAAATTCGTCGGGGTTAAAAGTTAAATATGTCCTAATCAGGGTTTTAATAATGCACTTCTAGAAAATTCAAAATGAAAAAGTTCAAGAAGTACAAATTCGAGAGAATAAAAAAGACATCTGAAGGAAATCAACCACCCTTTTCTGAGAAGAGCCTGAGAGTTGTACACAGCAAATTAATTCATTAAATAAATGAACAAGTTACAACATTTATATTTGATAGTAGAAGAATGTGGAATAAACCCTTGCATCTCTCCTTGAAATTATCCAACAATATTCAGTAATCATGAAACTCTCAGGACAGTGTTATCAACATCCAGAAGTCTAAAGGCCCATAGTTTTGTTCATTTTGACTCACAGCTTGCGTTAACAAGTTCATTGTGTACATGCTTGTACATTTATTTTCTATTGAGCCACAGACTAACGGTAGCTCTACCCTTTGAATTTCAAGGTAATATCATTACGAGGATAGGTCTATCTTTTCATTGACCATTATAACTTTAACAGATAATGGAGCATCAGACTCTTGTGACAGTAAAAGTACGAAAACAAAAAAATCAATGACAGAAGCTACACTGGGCAACAGATCTACAAGGGACATATTTTCAAGACATTAATGTGATTGATTGATAAACAAAAAGATTGATCTAAATCATACCATGAGACAACAAACTGCTTGACAACCTCAGGAGAACCTTCATTGTAAATTTCCACAGTTATTAAGCCTTTTGAGGTATTTATCACCTGTTGTCATATAACTAAGTTATCATACTATCTAAAAAGAACAATAAAAATAGAAAAACATAATGTGGAAGTTTAGAACAGTCAAATGAAACATTGGATTTCGTTCAGCGTTTGACAGGGCGGAAAATACATGTGGATGTGAAACAAAAGGATGAAAGTGAAAGAGCAGTTATATTGCATCTGGTATGGAATGAAAAGTAGGAGGACAAGTATACTCAGTATATTCATTTTTCATTTCCTTGAAGGACAGAAAATCCATGCTGCGATTATCTATCCCTATCCTTTTATTGTCATTCCAACCAAATATAGCCTTAATATACATCTGGCAGCATTTACTGCAGATAACAACAAGAAGTGAAGTGCAATCTATTAACAAGAAGAGAAATGACATTTACATAGATGCTTGCGGCAAACACGGAGGAGTGCAGGGCATAACGAGATGAAGTGAGTTTTTCTCATTGTTTGGTATATAAAGCTGAAAACATTCACTAAAGAAGCCTACATCTCATCAACAAAACTATGATTTCACACAATTAACTGACTGCTTTATAGCAGAGTACAAAACTAGTGATTATCTTCCATATCAGGGAACTTACAGCATATTTAGGGATGTCAACTTTCTCTGTATCACCAAAAGCATTATCTTGCTGCAGGAAAGGAAGGGTAGAAAATGGCATTACTGATGGTCGTTGTATGAAAGAAATCATACATAGAAGCAAGCACAATCCAAGGATCAAGAACGCGCATGCAATTATCAAGAGAAGCTTAGTATAAATCTAGGCCACATTGGTTTTTCATTTAGAAATGGTTACCTAGCAAGTAAATAAAGAATGGTATGTCTGGCAACGTGTTTATAAAAAAATTATAAATGAGTGGTGGATAAGTGAATATTAATTGTGGGTGTGTGGATAAAAAGTGGATTTATTTGACCAAGGTGTTTATAAACACTAGAAACTCTTAGCCGAACATACTCCAATATATACAAAAGGAGTAATGGCTAATGAAATTTGTGGGGGGAAGAAAGTATACCTCTACGGCTGATAATGCATCCTCCATCTGAAGTTTTGACCTAAACAGAGATAATCTCATGAGGATTATGAACATAACAATAATTATTACATACAATTTGAAAAAAATATCCTCAAATTTGGTCAAATCGATTATATCAACTAAAATTTTTAACTTGATCCCTTTCATCCAAAACAAAAAATCTTCAACTGAAATATTCAATGGTAAAAATCTGAATTAACATTCCACAATCTAATCTGTGTATCTAAACAATTATTCTACGACGTATATAATAATACATACAATCTGTCCATCTAAATTATAATTTTTTTTTTTAAATTGACAAGAGTAGGGATGCCTAAGGGAGTACAAATAAAATAGAGAATTCAATCCAGTCTTACTTTTTGACAAATTATGATAAATTCCAAAATTTCATGGAGATGCATTAAATCCAGATCACTAAATCAGCAGCTTACAATAACAACTGAAACTGAACTTACAGATTCCTATAATAACAAAGAATTACAAACCATCTAGACCAGTATCTAACTATTCATTTAGCAACAAACATTCTATACATCAGTGTTATTGAACCCGGACCGGCCAGAAAACCGCTGACCTGGTGTCCCAACCGGTCAATTGGATCCTTGGGCAAGTGACCCGAATTTAACCCAGGAAAACCGCCGTTTATTTCATTAAACCCGTGACCCAAATTTTGATGACCCGCCGGTTCATTACTTGTTGGAATTCATTTCATTTTTTAAGTTTTTTAAAACCTAATCTACGTTTTTCCCCAAAATTGATTTCTCTTATATTCAATTTATTAGTCTTTGGCCTCCAAATCCTCTTTGAATGAAGAATTTATTGAGCAGGTGGAAAAAGGATCAAAGAACTTCCATTAGGGGATAGCAAGATTATTAGTGTGCATTAATCATAGAGCATCAAGATTATTTCATTGTATGACAATAATTCATGAGCGTATGTTATATTTGACATAAAATGACCGGCCGTTTCAAAAAGAGTTGACCCGTCTGTTCAACCACTGGGTCACTGGCTGAACAGGCAACCCTATGACCCGGGTTTGATTACTATGTTATACACAATTTTGATCTATTGCCCACCGTGGACAATATAAGAATTGTCCACGGTCAGTGAAAAATTGTCAAGTGTCTAATGTTTAAAATGTTGGACACTTGACGATTTTTTACTAGCGGTGACCTGTGGGCAAATTTTATGTTGTCCACGATGGGCAATAGATCAAACCTCATGCTATACATTCAAGGAATTGCATTTTTCAAGAACTAATATATTATACATACAATTGAAAATATTCTTAAATTTAGTAACATCTAGTATATCACTAAAATTTATTATTTCTAGCACATTTCTCGATCTCTCTTTTATCCAAAAACAAAATCTTCAACTGAAATATTCACTGGTAAAAATCTGCATTAAGATTCCAGTATTCCACAATCTAATCTGTATATACTATCAAAGCATAGTATGACTTATACATTCAATCAGTCAATCTTTATTATAAATCTCTTAAATTGATCAGATTAGGGATCCCAAGGGGAATACAACTCAAATAGAGAATTCAATTAATTCTAACTTTTTACCAAATTATAATAAATTCCAAAATTTCATAAAGACGCATTGAATCCAGATAATAAACGAGCAGCTTACAGTGCAACTGCAACTGAATTAACAGAGGCAAATAAGACCAAAAAGAATCACAAACCTTCTAAACCAGTATCTGCAGGTGGCGAAAATGAAAAGCACCATTCCAACAACTACGATGCCATAAACTACAGTGGTAGCAACACTGATTCGACTTGGTCCCTTCTTCTTCTTGCTTTGTTGTAACAGAGTCTGAGGTTTGATCCTTGCCATTGAACTTTTACAACACAAACTTCAAAAACTCTACAAGAAAAAACAGCAATCATTAATCGGAATTCAGAGCACTAAATGCTATTCTCAGCTCACACATTTCACATTGAAAATATCGAGAACCAGTCAACGAATTTCAAATTTTCAAAATACTGTCTACGATCTGGAAATAAGGGACTTTGAATTGAATTAAATTAAATCCATTTCTAAGGGCAACCTCATTTAACATCTAATAGTAGAATCCACCACGTCACCTAACCAGAAAAGGCAAAAAAAAGGAACAATCACACACACAAAAAAGGGGAAAAAATCCAGTCTCAATTTCCAGAACACATATAATTAACAGAAACATTAATATTATAAAACAACAGAGTAAATCTAATTGGGGGGAAAAAATAGAGTACATACCTGACCTTTTTTTGTTCTTTCTACTCTAAAACCGGAAAGTGCGATCTGAATAAAACTCAAATTGCAATCCTTTTGTGGCAGTTATCGCGATAATTTGATTTAATTTCTTCGTTCACCAGTGTGTGGAGCGTAATTTTGGGTTGAAAGGCAGCAGTGACATCCACTGCGTGAAATATTTGATATTTCTTTGGACCGAACAATTTTTTGGACCGGCTGTGTTTGGTAGGCTGTTGGCGTAGAAATTTGCCAATTACTTCTGTGTACTCTGTAACCATTTTTTTCAAATTTTCTTTCAAATATATATTTGGATAATTGACGCAAAAGGTACCTTTGAATATTCTTGTGCAATTCACTACAAGGTTTATTTTTTGGCATTTTCATCCTCACCTTCACATTTCTTTCCCGAAAATGTCTCTACCGTTTGATTTCATTCAAAGAATCCTTAGTTGACTCAAAAATTACATATTGACCACTTTAATGAAGGATAAAAATGCCATTTGGATTTGATAATTAGCGCAATTGGTCTCCACGTTTCAGACTTCTTATGGAATTCGTCCCAACGTTTTTTTTTTTTTTTTTTTACAAATTCACACTTACATTCATCTTTTATTGCTAAAAACGTCATTACCGTCTAATTTCATCCAAAAATTCGTTAGTTGACCCAAAAATCACATATTGACTATTTATTTTTTTTGATAATCTTATTGACTATTTTAATGAAGGGCAAACAAGTCATTTCCTATTATTTAATTTAAAATGATGTAAAAGAAGAATAAAATAAAAACAAACAAAAACAAAAAAATATTTGTTACTGTTCATCTTCTTCCCAACCCCATTCTAGAAAACAACTATTTTTATGCATTTAATTTATTGGTGGAAATTTAGGGGTTCACATGTTTAGGTCTGAAATTGATGTAAAGAAAATGATAGGCTCGAGGGAGACGATTAGGGTTCCAGTCTGAATCCTTTCCTACCTTAACACAAAAAGATGCCCCGAGAGCAATTACAGCAATTGGAATAAAATAAAGAGGGTTTAATTAAACTGAACAAGTAGGAATGTGGTTGGAAGAAGATGAACAGTAACAAATATATATATATATTTTAATTTTATTCTTTCTTTTATATCATTTTAAATTAAATAATAGGAAATGACTTGTTTGTCCTTCATTAAAATAGTCAATAGGATTATAAAAAAAAAGCCAATAAGTTATTTTTGGGTCAACTAACAAATTTTTGAATGAAATTAGACGGTAAAGACGTTTTTAACAAGAAAAGGTGAATGTAAGTGTGAATTTACCAAAAAAAAAAAAAAAAAAAACGTTAGGACGAATTCCGCAAGAAGTGTGAAATGTAGGGACCAATTGCGCCAATTACCCAATACAAAATGACATTTTTGTCAAAAATTAAAGTGATCAATATGTAATTTTTGAGTCAACTAACGGTTATTTGGATAGAATCAAACGGTGGGGACGTTTTCGGTAAATAAATGTGAATGTGAGGGTGAAAATATAAAAAAATCAAACCTTAGGACGAATTGCACAAGAATGTCAAAGGTAGGGACCTTTTGCGCCTATTACCCTATATATTTTTATGAAAGACGCCACTTTTCATCTCAAGAACTCAAACTTGGAAAAGGAAATTGGGACCAAACAAGCTAATAAAAGAGGTTAAAAAAGGCCCCTACGAGCATGGTGTAGGGATAAAGCAGAAGAAATTGAAATTAAATGATCGAGTTTTTGAATTCTGGTTCTTGAAAAGCAGCGTTTAAATGTTGAAACGTAAGTACTTACATGAAGATAGGGTTACGGTACGCTTGTCGCCCCTCCAAGGATCCATTCTGCACGACGTAAATGAGGGTTCATGAGGAGGAGAATCGTTTTCTGAATATCCAAATTTACATGGAGGGTGAATTAGGAGGTAAGACCGCTCTCCCTTAAGATTAATCGATGTTTATCACCATGCTCTCTCCCACCAAATCTCGCAGTCTCTCCAACAACATGGCCACTTTCCATCCCAGCCACCAATTCTCATCATTTTTTCTCCTCCAAAGATCAATCACCACAATTCCTAGAGCTTCTCCAATGCATTTCATGAATTCGGGAAATACGTATAACATGTCAGCAAATAGACGGAATATGATAAAAATTTATCTCCAATGCACAACGTGGATTAGGATGTTAAGCTGACGTGGCGCTAAAAAAATAGACATTGTGGGGGTGTAGCGTCTACATCTAGACGCTTCGTGAGACATGCTGACTCAGCATAAACTTTTATTTTTTAATTATTTAATTATTATAAATAAGGATGTTGACCAATCAGGTTTTATGATACAAGTTATTTTTATTTGGATTCTTTATACGGTGAGAAATCCTGCAGATAAGGCTCAATTTATGCACAATAATTAATTTTAAATTTAAATAAAAAAATATCACAAACAATATTATTTAAATGTAGAAGGAACCATTGGAGAATAAATTTTTTACTTCTCCGTCTATTTATCCATACTTTCTAGAAGTCCGTCTATTTTATTGTCACATCGAACCCAATCCACGAAATGCATTAAAGATGCTCTTATTATATTAGGGAGAAATTGCATTTCAAATTCCATCCCAAACTTTCCATCTCCTCTCTAAATCGTGAACTGTTTGGACTTCTTATATGCAGGCTGATTATGAATTTGTTTTGGTAAAAAAAAATTGTTTATGAAAAATAAAACATATGATGCTTTCGAGGAAAATTTGTGGTTGAAAATTTTTTTTATTAAATATGTGTGGTTAAAAAGTAATTTAAAAAAATGTATTGTTTATAAACTTGGTTTACTAATCGGAGGCTTGATGTTGAAACTTTTTTTTTCCCCCAATTGATGCTTGAATTTTTTCTACCATGAAGGTTGGACTTGGAGGAGGCTACAGAGTCTTTTTGTCAAAGTCCCTATTTCTAGTTACTTTAAAAGTTTAAGAATTATAAGTTCACAAGAGTAACTCTAGGAGACATTTTTAAGTGATATTGTATTATGTCATATATTTATTGAGTGGTGAAAATAATTACCCACCACTTATTTCTTTACAACCCAAAAATTATGCGACACGTCACAATATCACTTAAAAATGTTCCTAAAATGTGTCTCCCTAAAATTATTGTAAATCCAATTAAGACTCGTTGGGCACCTTTGAACATGACATAATTAACGATCACGTTCTTTCGACCTGTATTTATTCGTGTTGGACAATGCTAACGTGTGTCGGAAGCTTTACTTCTCTTTTTGGTCTAGAAGAATATTCTAAAGCTTGTTGCAATGCCTTCTAATTCTACATATTGTAACTTCTAAACTACTGCATGCATCACCGAATGAGGCAGGGTTTATTCCAGATGGTTCTACAATGAAACCCTCAGCATTGCAGCAACAGTTGAATAACGATTCTATTTGTAGTGTGGATCTTAAGTTTTTTATTATCTAGCAAGCATTTTTGTAGTTTTTTTATAGTGCTAAACGGTACTGAGTAAGGCTAATATTATTTTTTCCCTTTAATTACACGTGACTTATTGCTGAGCAAACTCTATTTTGACATTCTGGTACACTCTCAATCTCTCTCCATTTTTGCTTCTTCATTTTCCCATTTCCAAAAACTAAGTGAAGACAAAGCCTGTAAGTTTATTCTTTTCTTATGTTGCCATTGTTTGATTTCCTTTAAAGATTTATTTTTTCTACAGTACACAATCTCAATCATTCATTAAAAGTCAAGCCCATAATATTTGACTTAAACAATACCAAACACACACACATTGTTAATTGCAACAGTAATTTTGTTTATGGCACGTATACATAAATTATTTCTAATGGGTGTACATAGCTTTGATTTTAAATTAAAATTACTTGGATTTTAAGAAGTAGAATCATCTTATAAATTGAATTTCCTTTAATTTTGACGAGTATATTAAGAGTACTTCAACATTAACAATATGTGGACCTTTTTTCTTATGAATGAAAAATAATTACCTTACAATCATGCTTATGGCCGTAAATCTGATAACCTTGGATGGAAAATATTATAAACTTAAACAATACATAACTAACTTGCATAAGGAAATAATTGTAACGAGAAGTAACATGCGATGAACACCAAATGTTTGTATCAAAATGAAAAATATAAAACAAAGAGATGAAAAGTGAGAAAATTTGAAAAAAAAAAAACTCTTCATATTAATTTTTTATGTATACACATATTAATTTAGCTCAACTATACGAACGTCTACTTTTAACATTGACAGCTAACGTGATCAAAGCACTAGCAATGAAAAATAAAAGGTACAGAGTTCTTTTTTCCCCCTTCAAATTTGCACTTTTCGTTCCAATCTTTTTGAAATGTAACAAATTTACGCTTAACATTTTTTTAGTATAAAAACTCTCCAAACACAAAATGCTCTTTAGAGAATCAATACTTAAAAATAAACTACAACACTTTCTTTAACATTTTAAAATAGCGAGTGAGTTTGACTATTCAAATTTAGAGACAAACTCACACTCCATTCTTAAATTACAATAATTGCAATTAATTTACCACATATTTCAATATTTTTCTATTTGAATTATTCAAGTTATACTTAAATTGATTGACCAGTGACATATAAAACAATATGTTAAATGAAATATTGAAAGAAATTAATAAACGTTCTTTGAAGAAACAAAATAAAGAGCTTGTTTGAGTATTTTAAAAAAATTACTCTCTAACTTTAAAGATATTTTACTTTATAGCATCTAGAGAAATTGAGAGCTTAACTTGAATATTTAATGAAAAACTTCACTCTGCTCATTGTTGGGATATTTGACCTAAATTAAGAATGAAAATATCTTGGACAATTAATTTTCTCGTTAAAGTAGTTAACTTGGAGACCAAGTTAAATGTGAAAGAAAAGGAAGATAATCTTTTTGACATGGATTTCTTTCCTTATTCTGATATTCTAATTCAATAAGGAAATATCTTGAAGTACAAGTAATACACATTTTTGAGTTATGTTTACCTATAAATATGTGTATTGAGGAATCAATTAATTGCACATTGACTAGAGAGTATTGTGAGGAAAAATGTAATTTAGCATCTTGATTTTTCTTGGGTTCTTTGTGGGTTGTACATAGAAGTAGAAATTGGTAGGTGTGATAAAACTTGGTTATTTTTCCTACAATACTTGGGGGGTTTGGTGAGTGCAAATTCTATATAATTGTAATAATTTATTATATAGTGAAAAACTTTGGCGGTTCGTGGACGTAGGCAAGTTGTCGAACCACGTAAATTTCTGTGTTCGTATTTTATTTTCTGGTTTGCTCAATTATTTCTTGAACATCAAAAATTCTTGTATGGTTAATTAGAGAGAATTTGTGTGTAATTCACAACACTCATAATGTGCCATTGGTAAAAGTCATATTTTACCCTTTGCTGCTTTCTCACAAAATCAAACACGGACTCCATTAGAGTTGAAAGCCAGAAAATCAAGGACCCAAATGCACTACTTCAAACTGTCAAGGATGAATGTCAGCATAAACAAAAGAAAGATAGAAAACATAAGAATAATTCTACACGGACATGCCATTCTGACAGAATAAAATGACATTGTGAGTTGGCAGCCCAAATCAACAAAATTGTGGGCCTGGACCTGGAGTTAAAAATGGGATATATCACTCACGTTTCTTCTTTTCCTAGAGAACTCTCAGATTTTCCCGCTTTTCCAAAATCAGCTCCAAGGTGGGTATCTTCCTCCAGATTTTGATCATTTCTTTTCCTAGAATTTCATTCCGAAAGTTCCCCTTTATTTTATTCCAAAATCAGCTCCAAGTACCCTTACTTGCCCCAACCTGATTATCTCCCTCCAGATTTTGAAGTCATTAAGCCCAATATGTCGTTAAATTAGTAAGGACGAGCTAAGCTTTTTGTGTTGATCAGACCATTATAAGGTAAATCATATTCATCCTAGGTTTTCTCTTGCAAAGTAGACCATTAGCAGTAACACATTTAAATCGTTTATATCTTAAAATCCCATTTAAATTAACGTTTCCAATAATTAAACGTTTATCTGATTGTTTTTAATTTAAATTATTTTCATGTTAGTGATATAATGTATTTTGTAGTAGCTTTGTAAATAATATTTTCTTTTTAGCAGAATGGAAGCGAAAAGTGCAAATGAGGACTTGAATGACGAAATTGAGGAACATGATGTAGAGAATTTATCAGAATTTGATTCATGTAAGGAGAATGATAAAGTAGTAGAAGAGATAAGAGATCCAGAAGTGGGAATGGAATTTAATTCCATTGATGAGTCTTTGGAATATTATATAAAATAAGGTAATCAGAAAGGGTTTCCTATTAAGAGACGATCTTCGGAAAAGAATGACGATTGGGAGGTCAGATGTGTGATTTTTGCATGCGCTCGGTTGGGATTTACAACGAGCACATCAAAGAAAGCCTTGAATTTGCGCCCTGTTAGAAAATCTGGATGTATGGCTAATGTTAGGGTTACTTCATGCCTCGATAGTAAGTGACAGTTGTCAACTGTAACCATTGATCACAATCATGACCTGAGCCCAGGAAAGTCCAGATTTTACAAGAAGAATCGGATTATGAGATCATATGTGAAAAGGAGACTTGAACTAAATGGTAGGGTCGGTATTAGACCAAACAAAAATTTTAATTCATTTGTTGTTGAAGTTGGTGGGCATGGAAATGTTCTTTTTTACAAAAAGATTGTTATAATTATCTCGATAAAGTCTTACGGTTAAGACTTGGGAATGGGGATGCTATAGCACTTCAAACTTACTTCCAAAAAATGCGAGCTAATAATTCTAATTTCTTTTATTTGATGGATTTGGATGATGATGGGAGAGTAAGAAATATCTTTTGGGCTGATGCTAGGAGCAGGGCAGCGTGTGAGGAGTTTGGGGATGTCATTACGTTTGACACAACCTATTTGACTAATAAATATGACATGCCTTTTGCTCCTTTTATTGGTGTAAATCATCATGGTCAGTCAGTTCTTTTAGGATGTGGATTGATATCGAGTGAGGAGGTGGAATCATTTATTTGGCTTTTTAAATCTTGGCTTGTATGTATGTATAATCGTGCCCCTGCTGCAATTATCACTGATCAAGACAAAGCAATGAATAAGGCTATTGAGATTGTTTTTCCCTACTCAAGTCATAGGTGGTGTTTATGGCATATCATGAAGAAGTGTCCCGAGAAATTACGTAGTTACAATGGCTATGAATCAATAAAGTATGCTATGCAAAACGCAGTTTATGATTCTTTGACTTGTGAAGAATTTGAGGGGTGTTGGAATAGTTTCATTGAAACATTTAATCTTCATGAGAATGAATGGTTGAATGGGTTATACGATGAAAGGAGTCGATGTGTGCCGGCATTTCTAAAGAATACATTTTGGGCAGGAATGTCCTCTACTCAAAGAAGTGAAAGCATGAATACATTTTTTGATGGTTATGTGAATTCGAAGACGAGTTTAAAACAATTTGTTGAACAATATGAAAATGCTCTACGAAGCAAGGTTCAAAAAGAGAATGAAGTGGACTTTTACTCCTTCGACCATTGGATTCCATGCATCACTACATATCCATTGGAGAAACAATTTCAAGAAGCTTACACCACGACAAAATTCAAAGAGTTTCAAGAAGAGGTGAGAGGTATGCTTTATTGTGCCATTTCTTCATTTAAAGATGAGTGTGTTTATCAAGTGTTTGATGTTAGAGAAGACATGTTTCATGGGAGGGCTCTTCGAGCAACTTTTAAAGTTTATTTTAAAGAAGATGACTGTGATGTAAAGTGCAATTGTCAACTACTTGAGTTCAGGGGAATCTTGTGCAGACATGCTCTTGCAGTCTTGCTTCAAAAACAAGTTTATACAATACCAGATAAATTTATTATTCGTTGGTGAAGAAAAGACGTGAAGAGGTGTCATACCAAGGTTAAAATTATATACTCTGACTGGACTATAAATCCTGAAAATGAACGTTTCGATAAGATGTGCAATGAATTTTATGTAGCAGTAGACTTGGCGACTAGTAATGAGGAGAAGACAAAAATGGTTATTCATTGGATTCAATTGTTGATTAAAGAATTGAAGAAGGATCACGGTACATCTGAATGTAGTAAGTTGATTCCTTCACGAGTAGAAGCCGAAGTTCAGACACCATCACACAATGGTGATGTTCATCTTGTAACAAAAGGAGCTAACATTCGTAGCCCTTTGGCAGTCCATAGAAAAGGTAGACCACGTTTTAAAAGGATGCAATCTAAGACTGAGCAAGTTATTAGAAAGAAAATAGAAAAGAAAAAGAAAGATGGTGAAAAGGGGAAGAGGAAGGAGAGAACACAAGAGAAAACTAGGGAAAAAGGAAATGACATGGAAGTTCAAAACATGGATGACATAAATTGGGAAAAGGTAATTTTGATATATTTAATTACCAATGTTTATTTTTTGATCTATTTTTCTTATCATATGTTGGTTCACAGGTTAACATCCAATACAGTTCACAAGGCTGCACTATACACGGTTCACAAGACTACATGACTTAAGAATACATTGCACCTAGCTCACTTGATCTCAATCTGCTAGTACCAAGTAGTAAAAGCTTCACTCCTAGTAATATGTATTCTGCTGTTTGTTTTCCTCCACCAGTGCAGGTATAAAGTTATTATTCATAGCTTTATTTATGTATATATAGTGTATATCGAATCTCTCTTCCAAACAATTTATTTAAACTAATGTTACAGGATTACAACTATCCATCTTGGAGTGGTGCAGGCTGTGATACGAATATTCAAGATCCATGGTCTTAGCAAATTTTGAAACTGCAAATGGTTTGTCTTTTGGATGATGATGCTCAAAGAATTGCATGAACAAAAGAAGTTAGGAGGCTAAATGGTTTATCTGAAGTTTGTGATTATCAGCAAGTTCAAATGTAGTTTTTTCCCTCTGATTTTTGTGAAGTTTGCACAATGGACAGCTATTGCCATTTTTTGATGCTTGATATGATCAATTTAATCTATTGTTCCAAAGGCTGTGTTGCTTTTTTTTTTTTTTTTTTTTTCTGTTGCCGGTGTCAAGTTTATATATCATCTCTAAATCAGAATTTGAATGTGAAGAGGTGTTTTCATTGTTCATATTGTGAAGATTACATAGCACATTACAATTAGAATCTCATGTTTTCAATTGGGCGCCTGCTGTGTTCTTCTCAGCACCACATTTTAAACATCAACATTTCATTCAGTTATAATAAAACAATATACAAAGCACTAGAAGTAGGACACAATTAGATAATTTCGGAAGGCTGTGATCATTTTTTTATTTTTTCTGTTGCTGTAAAATTTAAATATCACCGTAAATTAGAATTTCACTAAGCACCATGTTTTCATTGGGCACCAGCGTGTTCTTTTCATTCAGCACAATTAGATAATTTAGTTAATGAAACAATATACAAAGTATTGGAAGTACCACACAAAATATACAAATTCATTCCATTACAGGTTTACAACTCTACAAAAATTCCTTTCACAACTCCATTACATTCCACTGTGCTAAACAAAAAATATTAGATCCATTACAACTTCATTTTGCTAAACAAAAATTCATTTATAGCTTCATTTACACTCCATTCCTTTACAACTCCATTAAACTCCCAGTATGCAAAAACATCCAGTCCCCTATGCATAAAGAGAAGGTCATCCTTGTACGGCCAACCATGATGCAAATGTTGTTGCAGAATCTTGATAGAATCATAGAATGCTTGTCGTTATTTTTAACTACAATATGCTGAGTTCCCATTGTCCAATCCTCCACTCGCTTAGTCAGTTTGCAAAATCCTCAACAAAAGCTCCACTTCCACTCGCTTATAATTAATCAGCCCTCCACCCATTTCACCACCATTCTTAGCATCAATATTCTCAACCATCAGACTCAAAATACAATTCCAGATTCTCTATTTCTTTCATTTTACACCACACCATTTTCACCTCCTTAAATAAACAAAAAAGAATAATTCAAAAACAACAAAAGTTGAAAGCTGTGGTCTTTATTTTCCTCTCAACAACCGGAGAAGACGATGGGGTAGTAAAGAGGGGGAGATGGAGAAAATGTCGTCGGTGGGGCAGAAGAGCGGACCTTTGTAGAAGACGTCAATTGTCGCGGAAAAGAGCGGCCCTTCGTAGAAGATGTCGCGGTGGGGCAGATTCTGCAGAAGACGGTTGGAGGATTTGTAGGCGGAGATGGAGATTGTTGCTTCGAATCGAGGCAGAAGATGGTGGTGGATTTTCTAGAGAGGGAGATGTGTGCTTCGAATCAGAGAGGAAGAGGAGTGGAATGATTTGTGTGGTTAGGGTTCTAATATTTGATTTGGGAGGAAAAAACGTTTGTAATATGTCTTGTTTTATATATTATTTTTCCTTTTTTGAGGAATCTTTTCTTTAAAATAGCAGCTCACATTTTTGCTGATTTGGACTGCCACCTCACAATGTCAATTGAACCGGTTATGCATTGAAGATGCTCTTATTCAAAACGTAATGGAGAAACGGACGACTTATCCAAATCAGCTGCTCCATCTTCTACCTCTCTCGTTCGAGTTGGAATAACAGAAATTCAGAGTCAGCTAGATTAGGGTTTCCTGATTCTTACGGATTGATTCGGTTCTTGTATAAGCAATAGTGAATGTGTGATTATTATTCTGTTAAGTTTGTTCTGTATGCATTTTGTAAATATGGATTCTTCTGCCCTTGTTTGAGATCCATTATTTGGGAAAAATTATGGTTTGAAATAGTATTTTTGGGAGGACGTGTGGCAAAAAATTGTTTGACAAGTAAAAAATTATAGACTTGATTAAAATAGATGATTGAGATTGAATATTGAATAAATTTGATTTACAAAAAAATGAGGGCCAACCAGGAACTCTGTTTATATTCAGGCCATTGGTTCAATGGCATTTGACTGATTGAATACAAAATTCGTTTTTCAGCTCCAATTAAGTTCTTATTATTCTATCTATTAGGGTTATTGCACATTGATCTCCAGACCTGTTCATGTACTTTCTATGATTTCGAGTATACTTTGGTTTTTCCCTTAGAATCAAAATCACAAGCTTTATCCTTCTCTATCCAGTTGAAAAACAACTAGGCCCCAGATTAAATCTGAGTCAAAAGTTAACAATCAATCTCAATCACATAATTTATAGGATCCACAACTTTTCAATGTATCTCATGATTTTTTATCAAAATTTACTGAATTTTTTATTTTAATCTCAACCAAGCACGGACTAAATTCTTCCAATCAAGTATGTCCACAATGATTGGAAGGTACTTGACGTCTTGACCGAACAAAATGGAAATGTACAGAGGAAGGTTAGACACATATCCTTGTACAAGCATCACTGCCTCAAAGTTCTGGTCTCCATGTCAAAAACTTCATAACAAATTAAATACGCTCTTCTAGTCTTCTAGTTCTAACAATTTATTTCTTAACCTTGCTTGACAGACAATATGTCAATAACACGTGGGTCCAGAAATAACAAATATAAATTACACTATTGAAAATTATATATAAGTTGAATTAAATTTATTTTGATAAATTATGGCATATTTAGTAAAAAAATATTCGTAAGAACCAACCACAAAAAATTTATCTACGAAAAACTTTTGCATCTCCTATATTTTAAAGTGCCAAATTCATCGTCAATTTAATCGTTTAGCCAAAGATTGTAATATGACATAGAGAAATATTTATCTAGTGATTTTAATTTCGTTTCATATTTCTTGTTGATCAAACATGATCTCAAATAATCTTTTTCGTTTTACCTAGTTCCTGAAAATTTTTATGGCAAGTTTTTCATGAAGTTTCCAAATTTTATATATTATATAAGAAAAAAGAGTCAAAGGTTTACTATTAAAAAAATTAGTCAGAGCGTCGGCAACAAAGCAAAAACTCACACTCGACACTTGGGAAATTTTCCATGGTGACAATATCTCTTCTTCTTTGTCACTGTCATATAGCTTCAAATGGTAAGGAGAGACATAAATGATAGGAAAATCCTTTCATATATAGCTTGCCTAAAGTCCGAAATGAAATTATATTTGAATGCAAAAATTCAGGTGGTTGAGAGTTGGAACGCAGTAACATTATAGCTGTATCGCCATGATCGTCCCAGGTCAAAAAGAGTTTGAAAAACTAGCTCAAACAGAGGACGAAAGTCACTGTTTCAACTGCATGCATTTAAGAGCATCTCCCACTTTTCCTCCTATTTAAAGGCTCTTTCACTGCTTTTATACACAACAGATAACATCTGCCATTTATTTTCTAGCACTCTTTAAAGTAAAGAGATGGGGAAGTTCTTTAAGAATGTTGGAGTGTTCTTCATAGTTTTCTTGATGGTTTTGTTTGTGGTGGGAATTGTGGAGGGAAGATGGATTGAGAAGGAAACCATTGGTAAAGGTGGAGGATTAGGCAAGGGTGGTGGAGTTGGAGGAGGTATAGGTGGTGGGGGTGGAGGAGGTGCAGGTGGTGGATTTGGTGGGGGTGGAGGTGGAGGTGGAGGTGCTGGAGGTGGTGCAGGTGGTGGTATAGGTGGAGGTGGTGGAGTTGGCGGCGGTGCTGGAGGTGGAAAAGGGGGTGGTGAAGGTGGAGGACTTGGGGGAGGAGCTGGTGGAGGTGTAGGAGGAGGTGAAGGTGGAGGAGTTGGTGGTTCCGGAGGTGGTGGCAAAGGAGGAGGAGCTGGTGGTGGCGGTGGAGTTGGTGGGGGTGGAAAAGGCGGTGGTGTTGGTGGAGGTGTAGGAGGGGGTGAAGGTGGTGGAAAGGGAGGAGGAGCTGGTGGTGGCGGTGGAGTTGGGGGAGGAGTCGGTGGTGGTGCTGGTGCTGGTGCTGGAGGTGGAGTTGGGGGAGGAGGTGTTGGAGGTGGAAAAGGTGGTGGAGTTGGGGGAGGAGCCGGTGGCGGTGGAGGGATAGGTGGTGGTGCTGGTGCTGGAGGTGGGAAAGGCGGTGGTATTGGTGGAGGCATAGGAGGAGGTGAAGGTGGTGGAAAAGGAGGTGGAGTTGGGGGAGGAGCCGGTGGCGGGGGAGGGATAGGTGGTGGTGGAGCTGCTGGAGGTGGGAAAGGCGGTGGTATTGGTGGAGGCATAGGAGGAGGTGCAGGTGGTGGAAAAGGAGGTGGAGTTGGGGGAGGAGCCGGTGGCGGGGGAGGGATAGGTGGTGGTGGTGGTGGTGGTGGTGCTGCTGGAGGTGGGAAAGGCGGTGGTATTGGTGGAGGCATAGGAGGAGGTGCAGGTGGTGGAAAAGGAGGTGGAGTTGGGGGAGGAGCCGGTGGCGGTGGCGGTGGTGGTGGTGGTGCTGGAGGTGGGAAAGGCGGTGGTTTTGGTGGAGGCATAGGAGGAGGTGCAGGTGGTGGATTTGGTGGAGGAGCTGGTGGCGGTGCTGGAGGTGGAAAAGGCGGTGGTATTGGTGGAGGCATAGGAGGGGGTGCAGGAGGAGGAGGTGGAGGTGGAGGTGGTTTTGGTGGTGGCGGGGGAGGTGGAAAAGGTGGCGGGGGAGGCTTTGGAGGAGGCGGAGGTTCTGGTGGAGGTCATGATGGCGGCATATAATCGCTCTCATAAGCAATAACATGCAAGTAGTTTAGCATCTATAAAGTATGAATGCACCGGCATGCGTTTCTATTCCTGCGAGGATCCACTTTGCTAATAAATAAAGAGAATTCAAGTATTTGAAAGATTGATTGCATGAAAGGTTTCTCATTCTTTTCCTTCACCTTGCAAGCCGATTTACAATATTTTATACTTGCTAGGTAGCTACACTGTGTTTTCTTTCAAGTGACAAACAGAAATCATACAGGAGAAGAGAAAAACAAATAAATTTCATGTAGTTCGTTACCAAGTTACCTACGTCCACGACCTCGAACAGTGCACCTCGTCCCCCATAAATACTTCCGAGGCACTTAATCTGTTGTTGAAATCTGAAAAAGTGACCATCTTTTGCAAATGCGATGCCTATAGGTGCAAAATGAGTCAGTCTGGGATGCAATGAAGATGGCTATACAACATCATTTACTTGTTCTGTTTCACATAAAAAATTTGCATTATAAACAAAAATATACTAGCTAACTGTACAATAAATTAGGAACTGACAACACTTTTCAGATCATCCTTCCATATGAAGATAACTTTTATGCGTCACTTAAGATGATGAACACGGTAAGTTTTCCTTTATCCATTCAAGAAACTATAATCAGATTTACTTGTTTGATTTGATGTGCTTCCCAGATGGATCAACAATTAAAAACGCATAGTGTATAGCTTAAATTTGAATTATGGAAGAGCCTACATCAGACAGATATAGATTCCACTATTGCTTCCAAAATTGGCAATTTGAAATAATGGAAACCATTTCCGATCCCGGCTGCTGCTTTTTATTCTGGTTACCAACCGAAATAATTATTATAAACACCTAAATTAGCTGTTCCAGTAAAGGAAACAACAGCATAACATATTTTTATAACTTCTTGGACAATGTATAGTCCGCGTCTTCACAGACATGTCTATTTCACCGAGCCCCTCTCTAAGACAGCGCCCAGATCGTTACACCTTTCATGCGGGTCGGAACTTACCCGACAAGGAATTTCACTGCCTTAGGACCGTTATAGTTACGGCCGCTTTTCACCGAAGCTTCAGTCGCCGGCTCCCCTGTCATCAGGTCACCAACTTCCTTGACCTTCTGGCACTGAGCAGACGTCAGTTTCAGCTATTTCAACAGTTTGCTGAGCTTCTTGTGGATCAATGTCACTACCCATTTCCTCATCATTTACTAAAACAGTGATCTCATTATTGTCTATTCTAGCAAAATCACCCATTGGAGCCATCGTTAACCATTGGTCGTTAAAGTGTATTCTCAAAATCCCTCTATCTACAGCTGTAGCAATAGGGGTCCATAATAATTATGACTCGTACCTTTAGCCAATTTACCTCTTAATACAGGATCATTAAAATCAGGTTTTTTTGTTATTGAGATAGGTGAATTCTTATATATCCATCCCCCGAAGGTATCGGGCATGATAATTTTTGATCATCCGGCTCGAGCAAGATTCAAAAGAACCAAATGAATCCATACAAAATCTATAAGTTGCCTATATATACACATATATGAATGATTCAATGTAAGAAAAATTTGATTGTTTTTCCAGAATTGCAAATACCCATTGCAAAAAATTTGGTTCTATGTTAATAGTCAATACCCAAGTTAAATAGAATAAGCTTATTTCCTGCACCGAGGAAATGAAGTGAATATACTAAAAAAAACCACACACACACACACACCCCCCCTAGCCCTTGTTTGAGCTCCATTATTTAGAACTCATTTTTTTTTTTCCAAACTCATTTTCAATCACACATTTTATTAATAAAATTATCTACACATGAACTCAAAATTTTCACTACTTTTTAACAACATATTCTCTAATAATTCACTATTCTATAACTCATTTTTTTTATTTTTTTTTTTAATGTAAAAATGGGGCTCAAACAAGGGGTTAACGTTAACATTTCTAAATGTTCATTTACTAACAGATACAGAATTCCGCAATTGACTAGGCAAACAGACACCCTCTTATCCTTCCAGCTCTGTCTTGGCAAAAGACCCTAAAGAAGCCTCTCAAATTGGAAGGAAAAAGAATGCAAGAGTTAGAAAATGAGTTTGAAAAAAAAAAATGATCATCCACTCATGATATAGGTTACATTATTGCTTCCAAATTATTTTAATGGTAGAATGTGTGGTTGAAAATGAGTTTGAAAAAAATGAGTTTTCGAATAATGAGGTCCAAACATAAGCAACGGAACAGGAGCTTACAAACTTATTCATACGTCCTTTCCATATTTAGATGTACTTCTACTTGTCACTTGAGACGATGAACATGGCCTATTTTTCCCCTTTCAGAACAAGAAAACTGTAATCAAAATTTCCTTACTTGACATGCTCATCCACAGATAGATTCAATCCTCAGTGCAGTTAATTACCAACTCTTTTAACAATTAGATATGCATGTTGTATAGCTTAAAATGGAATTGGGAGAGATCTTACATCAGTTCAAGATTTAGGTTACGTTATCGCTTCCAAAAGTGGCAGTTTCAAATAATGGAAACCACCTCCAATTTCTAACTGCAGCAATAAAACATTAGGGCTTCAAAACCAATCCTAATATGATTATAGAAAACTAAATTTGTTGTTCCACTGAGGAAAACAACGGTGACACATATTCGAGTGACTTCCTATAGACAAAAGAAACCTATTTCCTATATCTAGAAAATGAAGTTGACATAGTGGAATAGAAGATACATAATTTAATGAACATTCCAAAACGTTCATTTACATATACCGAAAGATTCAGCAACATAAAATGATCTAACTAAAATTTAACTGGATAAGAAATATACAAAATTTACCAAAACTGGATTAATCCTTAGAGAACTTGCACTTCGAGAAGCCTCATAAGGATGAATTAAGCCATCTACAAGTAGTAAACACAGAGACAGGCTTCAATCCTCCAAGAACTATTGGTTTAGATTCGGTATTTTAACTTTGAGACCACGCCGGACGTTTAAAAATTAAAAAAAAAACATGAGTTTAAGTCATCTATGAGTAGTAAGCACAGTGACAGATCCTTTGATCCTCCCAGCATTGACTAGGCAAACAAACAGCCAACAGAGCTACTCAGATTGGAAGGAAAAACAAAAGGATGTGACAATTGAATCGGATGAATGAAAAGAGTTGAATCAGTTATCTCCAAAGCCTCACTTGTGATATGGATCCAGAAGTAGTACAGGATGACACCATCATGATTTTTTCCAATCAATATATCTAGAATGCATCCATTCGGTATCTTACCTATCATTCTGAATTATACCACCATAGTAACATGCTTATTGTAGGCACAAACTTATTCTAGAAACTCCATAACTTGAGTAAATTTCCAATCAGCCGATCATCACAAAATAAAGGCATTCATCGTGAATTTACAAAAATTTCACTTTCATAATTGACAATTGTATACCTCGCTATTCATTCAAAAAGAAACAGTCATGTGAACTGATACGGCTAAATTTATGCATCATACGTTTGCTGGTGAAAATTTCAACAACCACAAGCTACAGTTTTTAATTGAATTATAAAAATTCATTTCATAAAATCATTTTTCTCCAGATTATCCTATCAAAGAACTCCATCCAAAATCAAATCAACACCTGATGGTAACAGGGTAAGAAAAATTTATTAAAAAATTAAGAAAACGAACCCGATCGCTGAAATTCTGCACTGGAGGCTGGTTGAAGAAGTAAAATCTAACGTAGATTAAACGAAAAGACAGATTACGAGTTTGTGCGTGAATCTAACATACAAATACCACCCCAAATTAACTGACATATCCATGAAAATCCAGGTGTGTGCTTACACATTAGATTCATGCACAAACCCGAAATATGCCTCTTCTAAATTGTTGCATCTTTCCATAAATCCTCACAATAACAAGATTTTATATAAATTTCCTAATATATATGCCAAAAGGGCAGGAAATATGGCAGCGGGATTATTTCGTTGGAGGCTGTCTATTCCGCGTGGCAATCGGCTTAATCCCGAGCCCTAGAATTTCCAATTGCCATTCTTTTCTCATTCCTACTAGAATGAATCACAGGTAGCTTCACTCTCGTAGCTTTCTGATTTTAAAGAGTTTTTTTTAAGGGGGAAAAAAAATGGATTTAAGAATATGCCCAAATTTGGTTGGTATTGAAATCAAATTTCTAGTAAACTTTGACAATAGTTGATATAACGTATCACTGAAAAGTTGTGAATCCTATAATTGATATTTGATTATTAATTTTAACTTAAATTTAAATTCAAGTATCCGTTTAATAAATAAAATAAACTGATTTATAAACTTAGAGCGCTTGGCGGCTCATTAATGGGGAGAGAGAAATTTTTTTGATGTTTTCGAGATAAAATATGTGATTAAAAATTAAAGAGAGGAAATGTGTATGATTAAAAAGTGGTTTGAAAAATTGTGTAGTTTAAAATGGAGCCGCCGAACAAGGCATAATTTATAAATTATATAATTTCTCAAATTAATTTTAACCACACATATTTTCTCTTTTCAATTTTTAACTACTTCTTTTTATCTCATAATTATAAATAACCAATTTATAAATCAAACAAGATTACCAAACAAAGGCATTTTAATTTTTACGAAAGAGCTATATTTATAAATATAATTTTTGACATTGACTATCCACACTTTCTTTACAGAGTACATGAATATTTACATTAATTAAGCCCTATTTGATTTCAATCAATTTTTGAAAAAAGTTGAGTTTTTGAAGAATGTGGAGTGTAGATTGAATTGAAAAATAAAAAATTATAGGTCAAAAGTAAAATATGTTGTGTAAATTGAGTACTGTAAAAAAATTAGAGGAAAAAATGGGAACCAAACATGGGTTAAGTCTTGTTTAAAGTCGGATAGAATAACTATAAGATTCATGAATATAGCCAATGTCTGAAATCATCATCCTTATGCCCAACATAAAAATCTAATTGTTGAGACAAATATTCATCAGTGTCTCCTAATTTTAATATCTTAATCTTAATCTTAATCTTATCTTAATCTTAATATATATAATAATAGTAATCCACACATAGTTTCCCGCCATTTTTAGCTGCTATTTTAGGAAACTTTGTAATTTTATTAATTATTTTAATAATTGAATTAGGAAACTTCAATTAATGCAAAATTAATTATAGGTGATATGTAATAAATGACTTATTAATTTGTAAAAAACTAGTATTTTCACTCGTGAGATGCACGAAAATATATTTGTGATAATAATTTCAATCAAAATTTATGAAAATATATTAATTGTATATACAATCATATCAAATAAAAACGAAGTACAATAACATTTTAATACAAAATATTATCGAATTTAAAACATTTTTTAAAAAAAGACAAAACTAATTAAAATAGGAAATGTAACATGTACAAAACTAATCAAAATTAGGAGATCCCGATCTTTATAGGATTTCTTTTTCTTTTTAAATTTTTTTCTTTTAAAAAAAAATTATTTATTAAAGAATTATATTAAAAATCTTATACCATATAATCCTTACACTTATTAAAATTAAGAATGAATAAAAATATTAGTATCAGTTCGATAATTCTGTCTATAAATTTATTTGAAAACAACGTATTTTTTACCCACTTTTAACTATGCATATTTTTCAAACCAACTTTTTAACTATATATATTTTTCGAAGCTACTTTTCAAAAGCACATCTAAAAAACAAAACAAAAAACAATATTTTTGTTTATAAACAAAACATAGCTTTCGAACGGAGGTTCATGTATTTTCTATAAATTTATTTATAAGCAAAATATTTTTCATCCATATTTATCTACTGGGATAAATACGACATTACAAATTAAAATTGCATTAATCAACACAATTTAAATACGATATTAATATACACATATTTTTATTTTATTATATTTAATTTTTGTTTTTTATTTCCAAAAATTGGAATTACATTATGGAGGGAAAATAACATTTAATGTTTCTCTCTTATCACTTCTATTTTGATATATGTATAAATTTAACAGTGCTCAAAACTTTTATTTTATTTTATTTTTGGAAACAAATGCATGTAGTGCTTAAAAGTGTAATTTAAATTTGCAATCCTTACATTTTGGAGTTTGGATTGTTCAACGATTACATTTTGAAATTGTTCCAATTCCCATTGCCATTTAATGGATCTTTTTTTTCTTTTATAATTCTCTCTTCTTTTTATTTGGCAAAAGCTTTCCAAATTTAGCAAGTAAATTCGGCGGGAAAGTATGTGTGTATTTTTGGTGACATTTATTTTGTTTTTATATATAAATAGATTTTACTTTTTGGAAATAAATGCATGTAATACTTAAAAGTATAATTTTAATTTGTAATCATTACACTTTGGAGTTTGGATTGTTCAACCATTACATTTTAAAATTGTTCCAATTCCCATTGCCCTTTAATGATTTTTTTTTTCTTTTATAATTCTCTTGTTTTTTCTTTTGTTTTTTTTGCAAAAACTTTCCAAATTTAGCAAGTAATTTTGGTGGGAAAGTGTGTGTGTATTTTTGGTGACGACTACTTTGTTTTTATATATAGATAGATTCAAATTTGTAATAATTACACTTTGCAGTTTGGATTGTTCAACCATTACATTTTGAAATTGTTTCAATTCTCATTGTCATTTAATGAATCTTTTTTTTTTCCCTTTTATAATTCTCTTTTTTTTTTGGGAAAATTTTTCCAAATTTAACAAGTAATTTCGGCTGGAAAGTGTGTGTATTTTTTGTGACGGCTACTTTGTTTTTATACATAGATAAATTAAGATTAAGATAAGATTTCTCATGTATACAAAATGCATAAAAATAATTAGTAAAATTTTACAAACAATAAAACTACTTTAAATTATAATAGCTCATTTGAGTAATACAAGCCAATTTATATATTTAAGTAGTAAATGATTATTAAGTTTTCCACCTTTTTCACAACAAAATTAAAAAAAATTAAAAAAAATAAAATGAAGTTGTTGTTCGAGAAAATTTTGATATTATTTTTATTGAAAACAACATATATTTGCACATTGTTTGGAGTTGCGTTGTTAAGTATTAAAATGAAGCATCCTTAATAATTTCAATTTCATTTCCCATTGCACTAAACGCATCATCAAGCCCCTATTTGGTACTTATTATTTCTAAATCTCATTTTTTCAAGACTCATTTTCAACCACACATTATACCAATAAAATAATCTACACATAAGTCCAAAAATATTCTCCAATTTTTAACTACACATTCTTAAAAAAAATTACTATTTCAAACCACGTTATTTCAAATAATAGGTCTCAAACAGGGGCCAAATGCAGTCAACACGTCATCCATAACATAGTTATTAATTTTACTATGTAAAACGATTTCCGTAATACCCTTCAAATTTATATCAATGTGATGATATAATAATTAGTTTTAGTTTCAATAAATTATTAATTATCATCAGTACCTCATACATTGATACAAGCAAGTTTTAATTCAAATAATTAAAAAAAATGAATAGTCACCGTTATATTAAAAAAAAAAAAAAAAAGATTACCGTTTTCTGGAAAAAAAAAATCTATTAAGAAATGTAAACTAACTTACGTGTCACTAATATTTTTAACTAAACAAAAAAGAACAAATATTAAAGTTTAATAAAATATTAATCTAATTAATGCACAAATAATGCACGAAATTGAAATCTATTTTTATTTTTCAAAGTTAATGTGTAGTTTTCCAAATGTATTAATTTATTTTATTTTTTATAAAGCAAATAATGATGAATATTAATGCATTCCAATATTTGGAAAGTATTTTAGACTGGAAAAAAAAATAATGACTGTTTTGCTTTAATACAAGAGCCATCATATTTCAAAAAAAAAAAAAAAGTTATGTGTAAATATAATGGGTAAATATATTGACATCACACTTTTTGTTAATCAGACCATATTTTATTGTAATGAAGATCCCTAATTTTTTCTTATTTTTACATTTACATTGTCAAGTTTTTTTTTTATAATTTTTTTTATCATCAACTCTTTATTAATTTCCATATATTGATGTTTTCAACTAATATATTTGTTTTGTTGGCGAAAAAACACTTATTTATCTCTCATATTTTTAAATAATCAAAATAATTAATTAATACAAAAGTTAAAAAAATATTTGCACATCCTTTCAATGCAAATTAGCAGAATATTTGAATAGAAATTGTGATTAGAAACAAAATTTATTAATTAATTGAATGTTATAAATAAAAATGTGATAAAAAAAGTTATGGACATAAAAGCAAAACTAAGCAAACACTGAAGATATATCTTGCAATTAAACTATGGTGTAAATTTTAAAAAATGTGTTGTATGAATATAATTACCTAAATATAATTAGCTTGATTTTCAAAATATGAAAAACATGTACAATGGAATTACTCACCGGTGTTAAAACAATTACAAATTTGGATGGATTAATGAGTGAAGTGAATGAAGTAGGATATAAATAAATGTTTTGGCACCAATTATTTCTTGTAGGATCCATTAAAATTGTTGGGGAAAAAATTATAGAATATGAATAGACAAACTGTTAGCATTCAATACATGCAGTCAAGTGTCTATTCACAGAGAAAAACTTGTGTATGGCGGTCATACCATCCTAGGTGGTATGATCGTCCAATTAGAAAAGAATAAGTGTCTTTTTAGCATTAAAAAAATAATTAAGATTTATTTCACGTGATTGGCAGCAAAGAAAATGAAAAAGCATTCCAAAAGTTGACAAAATCTACATTTATGTCATTCTACAAATAATGATCCACATTATTTGAAATATTGATTCTCAATATTTTAATAAAATTTAATGAATATGATTGAAAATTTGTGGGGTGAATGAAATATGTAATTAAAATTATTTGTTCATTTTTAACTTAAATCAAAATCTTTATATTGGAAAATCGGGGTGAGAAATTAAGATTATTTTATTTTACTACACAATTTTTCAAACCACTTTTTAATCACACACATACTCTCTTCAATTTTCAATAACTAATTTTTACATCAAAATCATAAATAAATCAGTTTATAAATCACACAATGTTACCAAACAAATTTAGAGAAATCATTCGACATTTAATGACAAATGGGTATAACAACAATAGAAAAATTAAAGAAAATTGCTTAACTCCAAATCACGATTCAAAAAATTAGAAGAGCTAAACTCACATATAATAATAATAATATTGAGATCCATTATTTCAAATAATGTCATTTGTAATAATAAATTTTGGGAGAATGTGAGGTTAAAATGCAAAGATTTTTTTTAGTTTTCGTGTAAATTATTTTATTGTTAGAATGTATGATTAAAAATGAGTTTTGAAAAAAAAAATGAAATTTTTGAATAATGAACAGGGATTTATTGTTGTCTCGAAGCATATTTGTAAAGTTAATTCATGTTTAGATTTTAGAATTGCATAAATGTAAATTTTGTCAACTTTTTAACGCCTTTCTCCTTTTCTGTGCTGCCAACCACATGAAGCAAGTCCAATGAATTTTTTAATGTTAAAAAAGACACTTGTTACTTTCTAATTTGGCGGTCATGATGGTATGACCGTCCTACACAAGTTTTTCTTCTATTCACAATGCATTACATGCTTCCCCACATCAAATGTCTCATTAATTGTCAACAACTCATTTCCTAATTCCGGAAATTCAATTGGAAAAGGAAAAAAAAATTCAAAAATAGAAACTGTAAATGGGCGGGAAAATAATTTGGCGGCTATTTTGCTATAATATATAATATAGATAAAAAAAATCTATAAAAAGGCCAAATTGTATATTATTTTTATTCTTTTGATAATTATTGTAATATTTTGAAGTAAAAAAATATGCAATATAGGTGTCAAATACATGATCTTAACGAGAAGTTCAATACAAGTTAACAAATGAGAGCAAACTCTAAATATATCATTCATAAAATTGCCTCAAATAATAAAGGTAAAAATTTTACTTATACTTTTTACTTTTTTCAATATCCAATCTTTTTAATTTATCTCATCTAAGTCATAAAATGATATTTATCATTTCTTATCTAACTTCAATTTGACATAAATGATTAATTTCAAATCTTTTTTCTTATCAAATTAAAAGAAATAATAGATATCCGATCTTTCTAAGTAAATTCAATTGAATAATTTTAATTTCTACAATTTCAGGTTTCGATAAACTCTTTGGTAATTTTGAAATTAAATTTATAAATTTACTCATTTTGTTCATTTATCTATTTTTTAATTTTTATAAATTTAAAATAACATCAATTTGTAAAATATATACTACAGACTCTAACAATTAATTCATTGAATTATATAGAAAATAAAAATATAAGGTTTTATCAAACTTATTCTATTTAAAAATAAAATATGGTCCATATAGTTATTTAACATGTACAAAAAATAATGTTTGTGTGTGTGTGTGTGTGCGCGCGCGGTGGGGGGGGGTAACAAGGCCATTTTCAATACTTGGTGAAAAATAAAATGTTATGTTGTATTTGAAACCATTGAATATGAGTAAGTTTGATATAAACTATATAAATGGTTTTAAATGTGTGATTGAAAGTGAAAGATGGTAGTATAAAAAATAAAATAATTGTCAAATCAATCAATTGAGTGGTTAAAAATTGATTTTCTTCTTCTCCAATGTGTGGTTAAAAAGTAGTATCTGCAATTGTGAAAAATTAGTTTTTAAATAATATGTGGTTGTGAATGAATATTAAAAAAATTATTTTTAAATAATCAATTCTATATGTCTAAATAAACTAAGGAAACCAGAGAATGAACAATTAACTGTTAAAAAAAATGCAATTCATAACTTTTTTTTTTTTGTTGATATTTTGATTGTATATTGAATATACAATTTATGCATTAAAGTAAGAAATCTTATGAGGAAAAATGAAATTACAAATTATTCACAATTTGTGTATGCAAGTTATTATTATTATTATTTTTTTATTGTGTTATTTTTATTGGGCATTATATTTTTACAACTTATTCAATAAATATTATTTATTCCATACATCGTATGGGTGCTATTACTAATTAACATATTAATATAGGCTTAGAAGAAGAAACACGTACACACAGAGATGGAGTTAGAGGGGGGTAGGGGGTGGCGATAGCCCCCCAACATTGTCCGTCTGTCCACTATTCCTAATTAATTTGTAATGTATTTTTTAGTTTCGTTCCTGCAAAATTTTGGCTTGCCCCCGCAAAATTTTTAATTTTTTTTTAATTGATAAATATTGACCCAATAATTTAAACTTTAAAATTCAACAATACAAAAGTCTTAAGACAAGGCTGTGTAATAGAATGAAAAATGATTTTTTGTCAAGTACCATGCTCGTGTATATAGAAAATGAGATTGTTGATACTTTTCCATTAGATTCTCTTATTGATGAGTTTGAAATGATGAGAATAAGGAGAGAGTAATTTTAGATGTCCAAGTTATCTCTACCATCTGTTATATAGATAGATAGACAGTTTATTTTTTGTCTTTTTTTATGTTCATCAACGTTCATGTTTTCAATTAGTATAGCGTTAGATACATAGATGGATAAATTATTTTTGTATCGACAAATTGATTGTCTTTTTTGTCAGTAAATCTAAATTTGCATATTTTTGAACTCAAAATCGTCGTTTTCAATGCTCTTAGTTAAAAAAAAATTCGGGGGCTCCACCTCCGAATCCCCTGGAGGGGGGCCAGCCCCCCCTCCACCCCCGTATTTTCGCTTTCACAAGATTTGAGTTTAGGCTATGTCCCTGCGTACACACATTTTCGGAAAGCGTGTCACGTATATCAGCCATCCGCGAGGGATAAATCGTTGTTGAATCTACATTTTTTTATAGTGTTCGTTGTTGTAGATTTTCAATAGCACAAAGAGATTTGACACCTCTCTTACGTACACAAAAATTAATCCTCCTAAAATCTTTTATATTGTAGAAGCTTTAAGACAACCTAATAATACGACAATGGAATATCTAGTACATGCCTAGTCCAAAACATTTAAAAATTTAAAATTAAAAAATCCAAGTAAAATAGATGAGGGTAAAATATGATGAGGTCCCACACAACCCAACATTATCGACCCATCTCTCAAATCAAGTATAAAACTCAAAAAATGATATTTGTACATCATTTTTATCCAGATTGGTGTCCATATGTTGAATTTGTGCTTTTCTAGTCGTTGACTTTGCAAATGATGTGATGGATAAATGAATGAATGTCTACCAAGTGTGTTCTATATAATCGGTAATCCAATATGTAACACCATCCCTACAAATAGCACAGCTCATAAAATTCTCATTGTGCTACCTCCTAGACAACTTGGCAGAGAGTCATCAAGTTCACAAACAAGAGTCTTTAAAGAATCATGGGTGTTTCTCAACAGCCTCTTCTTGAATCCCTTGGATTTCTCAACATTTTACTCAAACAATCCCAGGCCAAGAGAAAATGGTCTTCCCAAAGGGTAAATTAGTAGCATCAAAAGAGGACATGTCAAGAGCAGAAAATCAAGAAGGATTTTAATGAAGAAAAGGGCACTTCTAGATCGGTCTGAAGGCCGGCCCGAAACCAGATTCAAAGGAAGGTAAGAACCCTGAAGAAACTTATTCCAAACTGTGAATCAATGGGATTAGATAGACTTTTCAAAGAGACAGCAGATTACATAATGGCTTTGCAAACGAGAGTTAAAGTCATGCAAAATTGCATATTATGGACAATGTATACTCAGGTTCTGATGAGTGACTGATTGATTATTATTCATATATATAGACGTAAGAGCTGATTGCATAATATTAATTTAGTTAACTTGCTTGGTGTAATAGCATCAACTGGCTTTAACACCAGATATATGCATGAATCATGCATCTGCCTTAGATTATAGCAGCAACTTTAGTGACCATTCAGTTCTATCATGTGAAATTGGCTTTAATTACAAGGAAATTGGCTAAGTTTGGATTTTAATATCTTTAATAATTGTGAGTTTGGGTAAATAAGTGTTCTAGACCTTGGTTTATTAATATTTTTTTAAATATGAAATCTTCATATAAAAATAGAACAAAATCGACACGTTAATTCTTGAAGAAAAGAAAGAGTTGTTGAAAATTGTGTGGAATCATACCTTCGGCTATCGATCGGTACGTACTTGATTACCTATAAGTCACTTGCATCAATCTTTATGTTGGATATTCATTACTCCCTCTTCGAAGTAAGATTTGTCGAATGGGGGATATCTATGAAGAGACGCATCTGTTGGAAAAGTGTCAAAGAATGACAGTTATAATTTTGAATTACCATCTATTGAATATTATCTCAACAGACGCAATGCCTATTATAAATAAATATCTTCCGTCCGGTACTGAACAACATCGACATTCTCCCTTGATTTCTCTATTCTTGCATCATTCTGATACCGTCATTGAGTGTTCTTCGGTTTTGTTAAATTGTCAATATTTGAATCAAACAATCCATATTGTATCATGAGAGAGATCTTCTACAGAACCTCATTGTGATATAGCTAGTTCTATCGGGAGGGGAGAAACATCTCTTAAAAGAAAACACTCTTTATGTGTCTTGAAGTAATTTCAGCGTTCGAATTATTTCCTAATTTTCCCAACACTTTCTTCACTTTCAGTTGATTAGTGTGCTTGGCTTCCTAGTGAGTTTGAGTGAGCGTGTTTCTAAAGCAAGTTTTTACTCATTGATTTACTAAGTTAACATGGATTGCTAGTCATGAATTGCCTCGTAGAATCTTGAAATGCAAACTCCAATCTTCGTCTGCATTTTAGAACAATTCCAAATGTTGTTTAGTTTGAAATTTTTTCTAGGCATCTTCCATGATTCTAGGAGTTGTTATGTCTTTTATTTTCTATTGTTCTGTGAAGACTATAAAAGCCAACCTGAATTCATAAGAGTTTTTTATTTTATTTTATTTTATTTTATTTTGGTGCTTTTGGTGTTCTATAGTGAATCGCAATGAGGAATTAATCACACGACTCTTACGTTTACATAAATCTATTATGGGATATTGTTGATATTAGTGAAGTTGAGGCTCTTTAATCTGCCATATTTTTAATACTAGTAGTAAGTACGTATTTTGCACATCTTATGTATATGATGAATGTTAAAGTAACGTTTTTTAAGTATAATACCGTTTTTGAAAATAATTTACGTAATTGATATTGTTAGAGGAAAATTGTAAATGAACTTCAATTCTTAATATATTAATATTTTATTGAAAGTTTTTGTCCAAAACCTCACCGTCGTTGGAGTGGAGAGGAGGGTTCGTCGTGCCTCACCTTCGACGTACTATAACACAACCATCAACCTAATGCCATAGGACTGCTAGTGATGGCAAACGAACCGGGTCCCCCAACCCATGACTAGCCTCGCGATTTTTTTTTTTTTTAATTCCAAACACACGGCCCGCGAATTTCGGGATTGGACGAGTCAACCCCGTCGTCCCGTTTATTTTTTTTGGTATTTTTTATTAATTTATTTATTCGGGGTGACCAAACCCGCCCCCGCTAGGGTCGTAGAAACCTCCCCAAACTCGCCCCACCGATCCGCGGGGCAGGTTTTTCTCCCCATTCAGGACATGTTCGAGTCGGGTTTTTTCGTCGGCATCACTAGCACCGTAGCTGCCTTAGATCCATCGCCATCGCTAACTTCGATACAACTCCACCACCACCAGGGACCACCACAAATCGATAGACCACAACGGACCGAAACTCCACAACAGATGTGCACTGTTGCAATGCCAAGTAACGGCTCTGGTGCAATGTCGTCGTTGTTTTCTGTTGCTTCGTGTTGAGAAGCCTCTTCGGGCGGTGGTTGATCAATTGCGTGCTACATCTTCATCGGGGGGAGAGGTGGGTTCACCTAGTCGTCATCGGAGGGAGATGTGGTTTCGCCGTATCGCCATTGTTGCCAGAGGGGAGGGCGAAAATGAGGTGAAAATGGTTGATTAGGTTTGAATGAAAAATATTGGGGTGGGGGCACGGTGTATTTATTCTAATTTAATAAAAAATATATTTAACACTTGATTTAAGAATAAAAACTTTGAAATGTGTAGTTAAAATGTAGGGTTCCATATAATTACTCCCTTCAAGTTGTAAATGGTGTCGACCGAAAATATATAAGATATTGAAAACGACTTATTATTCACGACAGTTTTGCTCCCCTATTCATGAAGGGTAGGAGAATTATATACCCAACACTCTTGGGGTTAGAGGAGTAAAAAGTTGGAGTGAAAGTGGAGTCCACTGACACCCATTCCAAGATGGGCGTTTTGGGTAAATAAGCCTCTTACCCTTCATTTTCATTATTCACAAAAAGCTAAGGTTCTGTTCTCTTTCCTGTTTTGAAATCGTTTTCTATTTTTATTTTCGAACACAATAAAAACGTGTTCTCTTTACCATTTTCGAAAACGCATTTTGGAAAAAAAAAAAAAAAATTGTACACAAAAAGCAAAACGCCCAATACCTCGTTTTGGGCGTTTTGGGTGTATTTCAACTAAAAATGTTCAAAACGCGGAAAACGCATTTTGTGAATTTAATTTTTTTTTATTTAATCCTAACTTGAAACTAAACTTAAAATAAAGTTGTTTTTTTTTATTTTTTTTAAAAGAATTAACTTAACTTGGAACTTAGCTTAAATTTTTTTTTTTTTTTTTTTTTTGTGAATTATCCTAACTTGGAACTAGGCTTATAAAGTTTTATTGAATTCAATACCAACATTAAAAAAAAAAAAAAAAAAAAATTAAGTGGGAATTCTTATTGTTATATTTCAAAAAATGCTTTGATAAATGGACACGTAATTTTGAAAGAACTTGCATTTTCTGAATTTTTAATAGAACCAAAGTTTTCTCAAATCCCGACCTGACCAAGCTGTGTTAATATAGACTCTTAGTATTCAAATTAGTGTGTTGCAGGTAAACCATATTTTCAATGTATTGTGAAAGAAAATTTGAGTTTGAGCCAGTAGTATTTTGCAAGCAAATTAATTAGAAATAATTTAAATAGTATTCTGCAAAATTTTCAAACATAACGTATTTTTCAGCTTTTCATTTTTAAAATATAGTTTTCAGAAATGACAAATCAAACGCATTTTTAGCACATTTAAAAACAAAAACAAAAATATAAAACATAAAACATTTTCGAAAATAAAAATAAAAAATAAAATAAAAACAAAACGTTACCTAAAAGATCCACATGAATGCAAGGCAACAGGATGGGCTTATTTTTCCATAACGGAACCTGCTTTTTTACATTTCCATGATTTCATAATTACGTAAATAAATTAATTTTCAAATAATTTTTTTTCCTTAAACTTGTAATGGTAGTTATTCTTGCCCTCGATAAAAATGGTTTGATAAACTCTACAAATCAAGCATTATTTGTACAAGGTTCAAATAAATAAATAATATTTATATGCTGTTGACGTCACTTTTTTGTCACAAAGCTGGTCAACAAATAAAATGGATTGATCTTTGACTCATCATGTTGAGATAACTTGATTTTGAGCTAAACAACAAAGTCCTATAATTGAATTCTAGATAGTATGTGAATTTATACGATGTGGAACTTCTTATCACCAACTCAGGTCTGCATTGTGTATGACCTGACATTCAGGTCTACAAGCGTTTGGACCTGAGCATCACGTCCGCAAGTCATTTGAAGTTAAAGGTTTCTCTTTAAATCAATAAATTTCTCTGTCCCAAATGAACATAAAATCCCCCTATTTATAGGCAAAATGGGGGTAGACATATTTACATGTTTGATCATTCATCTAATAATTACATAATGGGGCAATTTCTAATAGTTATAGACAATTTCACCCATATCTTCATATAAGTATTATATTGACCATTTGAGTTTATCTTGAGTAGTCTTGATCCTTAGTTTGATGTGGAACTTGACCAATAAGCTCGTTGACCACTGAATAGACGACTCTTAACCTTGACCCAAATTTATGGGGTGTAACAAATGTCCCTCAAGGTCTGGACTTATGATCACCTTAAGTTCGGACCTTGTTCAAATACCAACCCTTGCTTCGAGGCTACTCTGCTTCTTTTCTTGAGTCGTTCATAAATAGAACTGATGTCCAAGTCCGCTTGTCAGACCAGAAACATAATTTAGGTCTATTGGAAGATGAAGATGAAGGATTGAAGTTCACATAGAAATCATTGCGCGTGGCAGGCGTTCACCTCGAACCCATAATCAGTAAATTTTGATTGGGTCATACTGTTCTATATTTGATCCAGGTAGTCAAAGTCTTCATTTCATTTATGGAATTGATTTGAGGAGACAATTGAAGAGTCAAGGAGTTGAAATAATTACTGGTTGAAGAGTCACTGAGGACCTGAAATAACATCCAGCTGAAGAGTTGAAATAGTGGCCAACTGAAGACGTGGCCTAGTTGAAGAGCTGATTGATTCATATAAATATTATATTGACCCTTTGAGTTTATCTTGAGTAGTCTTGATCCTTAGTTTGACGTGGGACTTGACCAATAAACTCGTTGACCATTGAATAGGCCTTGACGCAAATTTATGGGGTGTAACATATGCTATAATTATTCAGATGTTTTGTATGCCTTTTATTTTCATATATTTAACTTTTAAAGAAAGTGAATTTGATGCATATAGGTGTTGATGATGCAAAAAATTGTACCTCAGATATTCCGAGCTCGAGCAACAGACTTGCACGAACTTGAACTCCGAATACCTGCAATAAAGGCGAGGAGGTGTGTCCTCGTCGCCCCTCCGATGCTTAAGTCAGTAAAGAGGGAGAAAATTTATGCAAGAGGCTATAAACTGGAAAAATAAGAATTGTGTACATGTGTTATGATCGAGAGTCGCCTATTTATAGATATATAAAAAAGAGTTATAATAGGACTAAAATACATGTGTCGCATGAGTCCTGTTAGGAATCATCTTCCTACTTTTCAGGGATTGAATCATCAGAAGTTGGGTTATGAGATGATTCCTAGTGTTCATAGGGAAACATACATATTACTCGTCAGATAGGGGCCCGACATCAGGTTCGTGGGTAACCCCGATCATATATTACCCCGACCAATATAGGAACAGGAACTTGTAAAGCACCTCTTCGGGGGTGTATGGATGCTCGGGGGAACCTAATGCTCGGGGGTAAATCCAGCGCAATACAAGTGCTGAAACTGTTCGGGGAAGACATAACGGGTCGTGCTCGATCTAGGAAAATTACTGCTCATCACTGGCCCCTGCGCATCCAAGCTGATGCTTTGGAAGCGTGGATGCGCAATTGATTGATGAGAGAGGCCCGGGGATGATGTGGCACTTACGAGAGGTTCCTGACATTTGACACGTCATTCTGAAATGACGCGACGTTTGGCAGGCCACGTGGATCGCGGATTGATGACAAGTGGAGTAGTTTATGGCCCAGATCACGCGACCGTTGGTATTCGTGCACATACCTTCTATAGAATAGGGAGCCTCCCCCATTTGGTACCCTACCTTTGCCATTGAGAGTGAAATCACAGAGATCGTGCTCGAGGGGTGCGTTGGTATTTAAGGTAAGAGCTCGAACTTCTAAGTTATTTCAACTTCGTCTAGGACATGTCTAGCAGTAGTGGTAGTTCGGGTAGTGACAGTAGCTCAAATAGTTCGAGTAGCGAACATCGTAACCCCGAGGATGTAGGAAATTCTTTGATTACTTTGGCGGACCCTGTAGATTTTAGGCCTCGAGTTCAGGGGGAAGAGGAAACACCACTGACCTACCCTGAGGTTAGATGTATATATAAGGAGCACAAGATCATCGAGGTTGCTAGGGAATTCGGGCTAATGCCCCGATGTGATATTAGGGCTCCAGACTCTGAGGATAGGGTAGTGAGTGCTCGAGAGGGGGAGATATTAGTATATAGGGATGCTTTGAAGGCCGGGCTAAGGTGGCCGTTACATCCGTTCTTTGTTCAGTTCCTTGTGGAGCACTCCATGTGTCCGGGGCAATTGGTGCCCAATGCTTGGAGGATGCTGGTATATTTTTTTATTGCTTGTAGGGTATTGTCAATAGTTCCCCGAATAGACCTCTGTAGGATGGTGTTCGAGCTCAAACAACTTCCCCACTTTACGTGTTTTGCCTATTTATCTAGTCGGGGTAGATTTAGGATGCCTAGGATGCCGAGCTCCCTTCGGGGTTGGAAGGAGAGGTTTTTCTACATAATTCCTCAGGAGCCCGGGCATCCCTTTTGGTCGAATTGGGTGATTCCAGATACTGTAAAGTTCAACGAGGGCCAAGCTTATTTTGAGGCTTTAGAGCGAGATAGGTTGGTGCTCGAGGGTTTAGAGCCATTAACACATAACTTGGATGAATTGCTCGGGGATGACGCCCTAGATTGTGCTGGAGTCACTAATTTTGGGGGTAGGACATGTGCTCGTCCCTCTCCTTTTCTATTTTTATTTTTGTTTTCGCTCGATATAATATGTTGTCAATATTTTTCAGAGATAATGTCGTTCGATCCCTCCCGACTGAACAATTTCTTGAAAGGAAAGGCGGGGGCTACTGGTCGGCCCCCTGTGAAAAAAGGCAAGAAGAGGCTTCGGGTTGCTAGTAGACCTGGGGAAGGCTCGCGTACAACACTTAGGGATGAGGATGTTCCTCTTCCTCCTCCTCGTGTATCCCCGGCGAAAGCCCCCCCCCCCCCCGAGGTTGTGGAGCTCGAGGACGACACATCAAAGGACGCTTCTCAATTGCCGGATGTTGTGGAGAGGTACAGGAAGGAGTTAAGCCCAAGCACGAGCCTTAGGCATCTAGAAACTGTGCTGAACAGGGTAAGAACCGAACATATATATATATATATACATTTTAAACCCCCGTTCACATGGTTCATGAATATTGCAGGCTCTGTTCATTGCCTAGGGTATTGCCCTCCGGGCTGTTGACGAAGGTGAACGAGCTGTGAGTCTGAGCAATAATGTGACGATCCGCGAGATGAAAATAGAGCAGCTCGGGGGAGAAAACAAAGATTTGAAGCGGGAAAGGGACGCACTCAAGAAGGAACTCGGGGAAGCTATGGACCGAGCTGAAGAGTTAAAACTCGAGCTTGAGCGGACCTAGAAAAGTTGTGAGGAGAAGTTGATCACTGCCGAGGCTGCTCGTGCATCTGCAGTGGAGGCGTTTAAAGGCTCAGAGGAGTTCGGGCTCATGCAAGGGGAGTACGCCTCGGGCTCTTACAACTACGCTTTTAAACAAGCGAGAGCTATGCTGCGTAGAAAAGGGCTCCCGACCGAGGACATTCGGGGTGACCCCGATCTTACGGAAGGCCTTGTTCTCTCAGAGTCCGAGGATGGTCCTGAGGATGGAGACGAAGAAGGCTCGGGTGATGAGCTTGAGGTTGTTGACAAAAATGCCCCTACCTTGTAATTATCCTCGAGATTTTTTGTATGAACTGTTTTATGAGTTGTGTAATGAAGATCTTTTTTCCGTATGAGGTGTTTTTAGCACGAGCATAGGACATGATCTTTTCGTGCCAAGCCAAAATCCCATTACATGTTCTAACCCCGAACTTACGGTTTGATAACGAACGAGCTCAAGTAATAATAACGAACACTGTGTGTTAACCCCGAACAATGGATTAAAAGTGAACGCTATGTTCTAACCCCAAACTTAGGGTTTGATAACGAACGAGCTCAAGTAATAATAACGAACACTGTGTGTTAACCCCGAACTTGGATTAAAAGTGAACGCTATGTTCTAACCCCGAACTTTGGGTTTGATAACGAACACTGTGTGTTAACCCGGAACAATGGATTAAAAGTGAACGCTATACATGACCCCCGAACAGTGGAGTGTTAATGAATATGAAGCAATAACCCCGACCACAAATATGTCCCTGAACATTAAGTGCTGTAATTATGACCGGAGTGCTATTGATATTGCTCGGGGTTAGAGCTTGAATTTCCTGTTCGTGGGCCAAGGTAGGCGTGCTTCCTTGTGGGGAAGGCCTTCGAGTGCTTGCTCGGGGCAAGACTTTGTGTGCTTACTCGTGGGGAAGGCTTTCGAGTGCTTGCTCGTGGGCAAGACTTAGTGTGCTTCCTCGTGGGGAAGGCTTTCGAGTGCTTGCTCGTGGGCAAGACTTTGTGTGCTTCCTCGTGGGGAAGGCTTTCGAGTGCTTGCTCGTGGGCAAGACTTAGTGTGCTTCCTCGTGGGGAAGGCTTTCGAGTGCTTGCTCGTGGGCAAGACTTTGTGTGCTTCCTTGTGGGGAAGGCTTTCGAGTGCTTGCTCGTGGGCAAGACTTAGTGTGCTTCCTCGTGGGGAAGGCTTTCGAGTGCTTGCTCGTGGGCAAGACTTTGTGTGCTTCCTTGTGGGGAAGGCTTTCGAGTGCTTGCTCGTGGGCAAGACTTAGTGTGCTTCCTCGTGGGGAAGGCTTTCGAGTGTTTGCTCGGGGCAAGACTTAGTGTGCTTCCTCGTGGGGAAGGCTTTCGAGGTGAACTCATAATTGGTGAGAAGTACCTTTTTATTCAGAGATAAAAGTTGGCGCGCAGGCCATAAAAATAAAAAGAAACAAAGTTGGCGCGCAGGCCATAAAAATAAAAAGAAACAAAGTTGGCGCGTAGGCCATAAAAATAAAAGTTTAATTCCGCTACTTGTAGTAGATTTTGAGATTATCTGCGTTCCAAGGTCTTGGTAGTGGCGTTCCTTTGAGATCCCGAAGACTGTACGATCCTCCTTGGGTCTGTCGTATAACTTCATAGGGCCCCTCCCAGGCTGGGCCGAGCTTCTGCCCTGAACTTTCTTGCTGTGACCTTGCTGTTGAAGTATTTGGCTGTCCTATTCTGGTATGATGCTATCCTTGCGCTTGCTTGCTCACGAACTTCCTCGAGCAAGTCAAGATGCTCGCCCATACATTCACCTTCCATATTTGGGAAAAGACGTCTGTAATTGGGCACGTAAGCTTCAATGGGGATTGTTGCCTCTATCCCGAAGGCGAGCATGAATGGAGTCTCCCCAGTAGATGTTCGGTGTGTGGTCCTGTAAGACCAAAGTATGGCTGGTAGTTCTTCGGGCCAAGATCCCCGAGCATCTCCAATCCTCGTGCGAAGGTCTTGGAGTATTATCCTGTTCGTTACTTCCGCGAGCCCATTACTCTGGGGGTGTGCAACTGATGTCTGACGATGATCAACATGAAGATTTACACAGAAATTTTTGAACTGTGCGTTATCAAACTGCCTGCCATTGTCCGTTATCAATACTCTCGGTAGACCAAACCTGCATATGATAGATTTCCAAACGAAAGATCTTAGTTTGGGTTCTGAAATTGTTGCTAGGGGCTCAGCCTCCACCCACTTTGTGAAATATTCAACTGCTACTGCTATGAACTTCAACTGTCCTCGTGCAATGGGAAAAGGACCCAAGATATCGATCCCCCACTGTTCAAACGGTCCCAGACACGAAATAGGAGTTTGGTCTTCGGCTGGTCGGTGTATGATATTTCCGTGCCTCTGACACTTGTCACACTTCTTCACATAATTTACAGCATCTGTCCTCATGGTCGGTCAATAGTATCCGTATCTGAGGAGTCTGTGGGCTAATGACCTAGCGCCCTGGTGATTTCCACACATGCCTTCATGTACCTCTGCAAGAGCTTGAGCAGCTTCAGAAGTTTTGAGACATCTGAGATATGGCAACGTAAAACTCCTTCTGAAAAGAACTCCGTTTATCATGCAGTACCTTGCTGCTCTTTGCTTCACGGTCCTGGCCTCCCTCTGGTTATCAGGGAGACTTCCTTCAGCTAAGAACTTAATGATGGGGTCCATCCACGATGGCTCATGATCGATGTCCATAATTTCAGGTTTCGGGCCAATACTTGGGTGCGACACATATTTCATATGGACTGTTCTCTCAAGATTATCAACACTCATGAACACAACTCTGGAGAGTGAATCGGCCTTGACGTTTTCTGATCTTGGTATTTTCAAAATTTCACAACTCTCGAACATTCTCTGCAGGTCATGAACGCGCAGGCAGTATAGAGTCATCTTCTCCTCTTTCTTCTCGAACGTGCCATCAATTTGTCCAACTACAAGCTGAGAATCACTGTATACCTTTATATGATTAAGTTCAAGCCCGTGAGCAACCTCAAGCCCAATGATGACTGCTTCATACTCTGCTTCATTGTTCGTTGTTTCAAATTCAAATCTCAAGGCGCACTGTACCTCAACATGTCCGTCCGGGCTTATGAGAATGACCCCAGCTCCCGAGCCCGAGGAGTTGGATGCTCCATCCACAAAAATTTTCCAACACTGCTCGGGTGTGTTCGGGCTGCTATCTACTGGCCCCTGAGGCCTTGGTGTGAGTTCCGCAATGAAGTCTGCCAAGGCCTGTGCCTTTATCGACGGTCGGGGCTTGAACTCAATATCAAATTCGCCAAGTTCAATGGCCCATTTTAGCAACCTCCCGGATACATCGGGCTTCTGAAGTATATGCTTCAAGGGCTGATTTGTAAGCACCAGGATCGTATGCGATTGGAAGTACTGCCTCAACTTCCTTGCAGCTACAATTAGTGCCAACGCTAATTGTTCTACGAGAGTGTAACGGGTTTCAGCATCGAGGAGGACTTTGGTGACATAATATATGGGCTGCTGGGCCCGACCAACCTCCTTGACAAGCACTGCGCTCACTGCATTCTGAGAGACAGCCAAGTATAGAGATAGCACATCTCCTGGACTTGGTTTTGTACGCACAGGGGGCATTGCTAGGGATTCCTTCAGATGTTGCAGTGCATGCTCACATTCCTCGTTCCATTCGAAGCTCTTATTTCCCCTTAATATTTTGAAGAAAGGAAAACACTTGTCGGCTGCTCTTGACATGAACCTGTTAAGTGCCGCTACTCGACCTGTCAGTTTCTGAACATCTTTTCTACTTTTGGGGGATTCCATTGAAATTAGAGCCTGTATCTTATCGGGGTTGGCCTCTATACCTCGATGAGTGATCATGAAGCCTAAGAACTTTCCCGACGATACCCCAAACACGCATTTAGCTGGGTTTAGTTTCATCTTGTATTTTCTGAGGGTGAAGAACACTTCTTCGAGGTCCTGAACATGCCTGTCAACTTCTGAGCTTTTGACAACCATGTCATCAACATATGCCTCAACGTTTTTCCCAATCAATCCTGCAAACACCTTGTCTATCAACCTCTGGTAAGTTGCCCCCGCATTCTTTAGGAAAAGGGCATGACCTTATAACAATAGATCGCCGAATCGGCCATGAACGATGTTTTTTCCTGATCGTCCTCCGCCATAGGGATTTGGTGATAACCTGAAAATGCGTCAAGGAAGCTGCACATCCTATGGCCCGAGGTGGTGTCCACGAGGTTGTCAATTCGTGGTAGGGGATAGCTGTCCTTGGGGCATGCTCTATTCAGGTCTGTATAGTCCACACAAACGCGCCACTTGCCATTGCTCTTTTTTACCAATACCACGTTCGCAAGCCAGTCTGGGTAATGAACCTCCCTGATGAATCCTGCCTTTAAGAGTTTGCCAATCTCCTCTTGAATCATAATTCGACGATCAGGGGCGAATTGTCTCTTCCTTTGTTTAATGGGCCTTGCGTCGGGATTCACATTTAAACTGTGCGTGGCAATCTTCGGCTCAATTCCAGGCATGTCCTCAACACTCCAGGCGAATACATCAATGTTTTCTCTCAAACACCGCGTGAGCACGATTTTCAGACCGTCATCGAGATCCCGACCAATGATGACATTTTTCCCTGGTTCGACCTCGACCTCCAACAATTCCTCAACTGGCGACAGCCTACCTCGGTGCTCCACCTGCGTGACCTCTGCTGGGAGGTTCTTGACACTAGTAACATAACACTGCCTGGCTACTGTCTGGTCTCCCCGAACAACCCCCATGCCTTCTGCTGTTTTAAATTTCATGGCAAGGTGGAATGTTGACACTATTGCTTTGATGCTGTTCAACAGTGGTCGGCCAAGTATTGCGTTGTATGTCATTGGAGCCCTCACGACATGAAACATTGTGATCTCCGTTACCTGCTTGGGGTCTGTCCCCAATGTCAAAGGGAGTTCGGTGGTGCCTTCGAGCATGATGATACTTCCCCCAAATCCCTGCAAGGGAGTCCTGATAGGCCTTAAGCTGCTTGTCGATATCCCCATTTTGATGAAAGCTTCATGCGATAACACATTAGCTGCACTTCCATTGTCTACCAGTATCCTCCTCACCTCATAATTAGCTATGATTGCTATAACTACCATGGCATCGTCGTGAGGAGTGTTCACTCCTTCCATATCATCAGAGCCAAAGGTGATGTCAGGGTGGTAAACAGGCTCTGCCCCCGAAGACTGCCTAGCATATATTTTGCGCCCATTTTGCGAATCTCCTCCCGAGGCTGTTCCTCCTATGATAACGTTGATTGTTCCTGCGGTTGGCTTGTTACCCCTTGGCGGTTGATCATGCTCATGATCATGCTTCTGCCTTTTATCATTCCCCACGTATGTTTTCAGGAAGCCCCTCTTGATCAACGCTTCTATCTCTCGCTGTAAGGCATAGCAAGTCTCTGTAGTGTGCCCATGATCACGATGAAAATCACAGTACTTACTCTTGTCGCGTTTCTCTGGCGGGGATCTGATTCTGGCTGGCTACTTTAATTCCTTCATATCTTTGATTTCCATAAGAATGTTAGCGCGAGGGGTATTTAATGGAGTGAAAGAAGGCGGCTGCTCATTCCTTCCTTTCCCCAGATCGTCATGATCACGCCCTTGCCTCGAACTGTCCTCACGCTGTCTCTTTCGATCGTTTCTACTATCCTTCCATTCAGATTTTTCGGGGGTTGTATCGCTCCTCTTCGGATTCATAGCTTCCTCCATATTCACGTACTTCTTAGCCCGAGTAAGAAGGTCAGTTACGGATTTTGGCGGTGTTTTTGATAGGGACATTTTGAAGGCCTCACACCTCACAGCCAGAGTAAGAGCTGATACAGCAGCAGAAATATGAAGGTCGGGAACTTGCAACCTTTCTGCGTTGAACCTGGTCATGAACTCGCGCAATGTCTCATTCTGTCCCAGGGTAAGTCTCATGAGCGAAGCAGCTGTCTTCTTTATACGCTTACTACTTGCAAAGAAGGCCGAAAATTTGTTTGCAAGGTCTGCGAATGTTGGAATGGAGTTTGGTTCAAGAGTAGAGAACCAATCTCTAGCGGCACTTGTCAGAGTTTGGGGGAAAGCTTTGCACATAACCTGATCGGGGGCAACTTGCAAGTTCATGACGTCGGTGTATATATTAAGATGGTTCACTGGATCGGTTGTACCATCATATTCTTTTATCCTCGGGAACTTGAACCTGTCCGGCAGGGGAAAGGCCAAAACATCTGGCGTGAATGGCGTGTTCGAGGTAAACCCTGTTGGGGCCTGTGTGTTCTGTCGCATACCCGCTGCTATTCCTTCCTGGATAATTCTTGCGAGCTCGGCAGGAGGCATGACCACTGTTCTTGAGCTCATAACATTTGGTGGCGATGGCGGAAATCCCGAAGCACTGGCCCTACCAGGATTAGGGGCATGGTCCTGCGGCTGGACCCTTGAAGCATTCCCCTCCTCGGAGGTCGGGGTACTGCGCTGGCTCTGCTGTGTGAGCATATGTGTGAGGGTAGCAACCTGTTGACGGAGCTCCTCCAATGCTCCCTGTGTATCAGCAGTGGGTTGCGGGTGTGATGTTTGGTTTCCTGGTAGCGTGGACTGGTCCTGTGGTGTTGTTTGGGGTACCTGCTCTTCCCCAACAGAGTGAGCATGGGCAGGTAAGTTTGCTTGTGGAAGTCCAGAACGTGTATTCAACATGACTTCTAGTTCTGGTTCCCACAGACGGCGCCAATGATGATGCAAAAAACTGTACCTCAGATATTCCGAGCTCGAGCAACAGACTTGCACGAACTTGAACTCCGAATACCTGCAATAAAGGCGAGGAGGTGTGTCCTCGTCGCCCCTCCGATGCTTAAGTCAGTAAAGAGGGAGAAAATTTATGCAAGAGGCTATAAACTGGAAAAATAAGAATTGTGTACCTGTGTTATGATCGAGAGTCGCCTATTTATAGATATATAAAAAAGAGTTATAATAGGACTAAAATACATGTGTCGCATGAGTCCTGTTAGGAATCATCTTCCTACTTTTCAGGGATTGAATCATCAGAAGTTGGGTTATGAGATGATTCCTAGTGTTCATAGGGAAACATACATATTACTCGTCAGATAGGGGCCCGACATCAGGTTCGTGGGTAACCCCGATCATATATTACCCCGACCAATATAGGAACAGGAACTTGTAAAGCACCTCTTCGGGGGTGTATGGATGCTCGGGGGAACCTAATGCTCGGGGGTAAATCCAGCGCAATACAAGTGTTGAAACTGTTCGGGGAAGACATAACGGGTCGTGCTCGGTCTAAGAAAATTACTGCTCATCAGGTGTAGTAATTTTTTGAAGAATCAATAAACCACTAATAATCATACCATGGTTTATGTTTAGTACTGATGACATGCCACGTTAATTCATTTGTAAATAAATTTATGGTGAGTTTTAACTTTCAACATTTGAATTAAAATTGTAATCCACCTATAAAGCGACGTGTCATGTAATAGAAGCGCAACTTAATAAATTTATGATGTGTCTCAGTATTTGAATTAAATGGATTGTCCACCAATTGATTAACATGTAATTGATGTTTAACATAAGCTAATAACGATGTTTTATATATCGTTTATCTGCCCATCGTATATAAATTATAAATAATCTCTGTACGATTTTGTTGAAAATCAGATTTTTAAATTTTTTTTATACAAGTCGATGAAAAATATAGTTTACAAGTTGATAAAAGTTACAAATCTCGTGAAATGTGTAATTGAAATTTATATTTTTATCAATTATTTTGGGAGATAATTGTATGAGCCCAAACCTTTCAAATTGTGGCAGGTTTTATCCTCATCTTTATTTTATTGCAATCGTCACCTCAAATATTTATTACCGTTGCAGTGGAGGCCTAAATGGATCTAAACCACTAACAATTCTATTAGTTGACCCACAAAATGATATTGACCATATTTTAACAATTTTTTAAAAGGATAATTATATTGTTACTACAATTTTTTATATCTACACTACATTTTAATTACATGAAATATTTTTAATATTTGCTCACGTTTGCTTTTATGTCCTCAATTTTTTTTCAAAGCATTATCATTCTTAACTTTTAATTAAATAGCATATTTTGTTTTTAATCACAATTTATATCCAAATATTCTCTTAATATGTATTGAAAAGAGAGAAAAATATTTATTTTTGACTTTCGTATTAGTTATTTACTTCGGTTATTTAAAAATATGAGAGATAAATAAATTTATTTCACCATCATAAGGAATATTTTGGACCAAATCATTTTTATGGACAAGATATAAAAATTAATAGATAATTGATGATAAAATATTTATATAAAAAAATTGGGAGCATAAGTTATAAAAATAAAAAAAGTTTAAGATATTTACTAAAATTAAAATGTGGCGTAGTTAACAAAGTTGTGGTGTTAATATAATTTGGTTAATTTCACAAAATAACATTTAAGTTTCAACAAAATTTCAAATATACCACTAAAGTTCAATCATACACAAATTGCCACTCGAATTTCAATCAGTTACACACAAAATGTTACTTTGTTGACTTTTTTATTAAAAAAGTGGCACAAACATTCCTAATGTTTGGAAAAATTGCTCAAATGGTCTTTAACTTTTTATTTTGATGTAAAAACCTAAGGCTGCGTTCTCTTTGTATTTCAGTTTCCTGTTTTCATTTTCGAAAATGTTTTCTATTTTCCATTTTCTGTGACTTTTTTCGAAATTGCTGGAAATGCGTTTGGTTTGTTATTTCTGAAAACTGTTTTCGAAAATGAAAAGCTGGAAAACGCGTTCTGTTTAAAATTTTGAAGAAAATTATTTCATATTGTTTGTGAATATAAATGAAATAAAGATATCATATTTTGAGTTACACAACAAAAATAAATGAAATAACCCATATCACACAATTTGGTTATACCAAAAAAGTTCAAAAATTCATGTTGCCCTTCTTAAGTAATCGTTTCACATTTGAGTAGTAACTTTCCCTTCTAAAGTAATCGTTCCATTTAATACTTTATATAGATACATCCTTCTAGTAAACACTCATAACGTTTAAAATTTAAGTTTCAATAAAATTTGCAAAAATCAATTTACGTTAATTAATTATACCCTTACAAAATAAGTGTCTACAATACAAAAGTAAAAAAGAAATGTTTAATAATTAAGCACATGATACATCATCAGAAAGATGGTTGAATTTGGAGTTCTACGCAAAAAACAGAGTGCAATTCGGAGTTGTACATCAAAAGTTATACATGTTTGAAGACAATGACCTATAAAGCAAATACGAAAAGGACTAAATTGAAAGAAAAGTAAAATTTGTGAACTAATGTGCAACAAAATCTGAAGTTGAGGGACCTAAGTTGCAAATAAATTAGGATATTTTCGAAAGAAATTTCAAAATTTGAGAATTAAAATGACAAGTTTTGAAAATCAGGGACCAATAATGTAATTAAAAATGATAAATTTTGACAAATTTCAAATATTTTTGGTTTTTTTTTTTTAAGTGGAAAACGCGGAAAATGCGCGTTTTCTTTTCCGCGTTTTCCACTTACAAGGCAAAAATTTCGGAAAACGCGGAAAACGTGATTTTCACGTTTTCCATTTCCTTTACAAATTTTGAAAACGTTTTTGAAATTTTTTTCCGAAAACGACGCAAGAGAACGCGTTTTCGGAAATAGAAAACGGAAAACGGCTGGAAAAAGCCAAAGAGAACGCAAAGAAGTTTTCCCAATAATCATTTTAATTTTTTTTCAAACTCGGCCTTCAACTTCTCTCCAACTGATGACTCATGTCAATTATGCCTCCAAAGCTCCAAGAAATCATTACTCTTCAAAGGTCAAATATGATCAGGTAAGGTATTCTTTGATAAAAATTTAAAGCTAATCATTGAGATCCCAGTTTAAAACAAGATTCAGGGGCGTGATTAAACCTCTGGGAATATTGTCGTTTATACATTTTGAACAGAGGTGAGAGGATGAAATTACCCTTGTAAAATATGGTAATGGATTACATGTGTGCTTGATGGAGAAATCTAAGGGGATTTCTGTGATGAAACGTGATTTCGATGGTGTAAATGCAAAAATTGAAAAGACAAAGGACAAAATTCGCAATCAAAAAAATGTTAAAGTTTTGAAATTTTTACTGTCCCGAAAAATGAAAGGTTAAGGCTTAGCCAAACGCCCAAACCTGATACTAAACTCTTCTACGACGTCGTCTTGATACGACTCTCTCAACCACGGAGGACACCGCCACCATCACCGTCATCAGCGCGACTTTAAAGTCTTGCAGATGACTCCATCAGTTGCCACCTTGACAGCAGTTGTACCGATTTCTTGCCTCTTTTGCCGTACAAGAGACAATTTTCTCACGCAGGCGCTGTTTTAATTAATTATCTAATCAACGTTTTCGATTTACTTTCTGATGGCATTTTTCAATTTGCGACTTTCGCAAAAAAATTTGCACACTCCCTTCCATTTCCTGTTGTGAAGAAAGATGTACTCGTGATTGAATTTGTGAATTTTCTCATTATTGTACTAATTAATCTTATTTCAGGTAATAATGATCTGCTCAAAATGAAATCTTTAAAGGGGAGCTATACTGGCAATTGTTTAAGCTCTCTTTTATCTCCACCATTCCCATTCCCATTCCCATTCCCAAGCCCAGTTAATGTAGATGATTGCAAGATCCTGCATTGCAGCTTCAGCCCCAGCTATTGTTTCAGAGATGCCTCAGCATTCTCTTCTACAATGATTGGTCATCATTTGACTAATTTCATTACTTTGGATTGTGACGTTGGAAATGAACTTTAGTCTGGTTTGCCTTCCTTTCGTGTTTTGCCTTCACTGGAAATTCATTAGCATCTTCTGTTACTAGTAGGAAGCAGTGAGTCCCATTTTGCAACATTGGACAAATATACTATCTTAGTTACTTCACCTAAGTTTCGAATTATTCCATGTTTTTGTTTGTCGCTTGATAAGCAAAATCCTGTTATAAAGTTCTAAGTAGGTGCATTGGTTATACTAGAAAGTAGAAATGCAATATTGTTATAGATAGATGAAACCAAACTTTTTGACATAGGCCCCTTACCTTAAACTTTATTCCATTAACAGTTTTTTTTTTTATTCCTAATCTAATTTTAAACTAAACCAGAGGAGCCAAGAAACAATTGTGATCACGTAGAAATGACTCCTGAGAAAGGGAAACCGTGTAACATGAAGCCCAGAAGTTGCACCAGAAAGTGCATAAATGGTATTGATTTTTCAGTGGTGTATGTTCCTTCGATTTTGGTAATTGGACAATTAGGCTATATAATGCAAATTTTTCTTTGGTTTCAAGTTGTACTTCAATTATCTGCCTCTGGGCATGTTTGGCAAGCCATGCAGGATAGATCTAGACAGTATTGTCAATAGTGACCAATATAAAAAAGGTGAAACCCCCACCTTCACGGCCCCTTACCTACCCTTGTCTTGCAGTCTTTGTAAAAGATATAAATCGTCGGATATGTCTCAATGGAGAGCTTACCATTTAACTGCGTTTGCAAGGAGCTTAATCCATACCAAATGTAATATTTAAACTCACACCCTGCAGGCTGTAGTTATCAGCTTAGCTAATATTTCACACTTTTCAACTATTGAGCTATGCCTCGAAGGCTTATACCTTTAATAATATACATACATGATTATGAAGTGAAAGAAACATTTGGAATCGCAATATTGAACAGTTCCTCAACAAACCTCTGCTCCTGTTTTGGAAGATTAAAATTAGATTTTTAGTAAATTTTGATAGAAACTAATGGAATGTGTGGTAGAAAAGATGTGGATCTATAAAATTAGTGGTTAAAATTAATTGTTAACTTTAACTTAGATTAAAATATGGATTGTAATTAGTACCAAACAGGGCTACTCGTAGGGATTATGACTTACTCCATAACACCCTAATATGTATTAAATTGAAGAGTAGGTATGCTGCAAGATGTGCAATATCATCTGTATGGAATTGGACTTCACACATTGTACATATAATTAGCCGCTCGATTGAGTCCATGAGGACAGCACAACGAGAACTATGATGTGCCACATGGATAATTGTGAATCGCCAATGAAATCATCTCACTCGAAGAAAAGAGCCAGGGGAATTGGATTAGAACGAGAAAGACCAACTAGGTGAGGGCTACTCGAAAGAAATTCAAATAAACCAAAAATTGCTCAAAGTTTTTGTGATGATCTCTTAGCCATGAATCATGATCATGTATTTGCCTCTTGGACAGAACATACCCTTTTTAGGTCCCTATAAGAATTGTCCACCAAGCTTCAATTGAACCATATTACTCTATCCTATTGTTTACCTATTAAGGTATATATAATATATTTAGTATACATACATCACTTTATCCATCTTATTATCACCAAAATCAACCATTATAATTTTATCAAAACACAAATCGGTAAATCAATAATATCAAGTAGATTAATTCGCCTCAATTTCTTTTTGGTCAACAAAGGTCCCTCAAAAAATAGAGGGGGTCTAGTCTATGCTGTCTGTACAAGGTAATAGAGTTGGTCTTCCTATGTTTAGCCTCTATCATGAAAGAGTTTATAGACTGCTTATAATTATAGGGGTGGTGGGGGGGGGGTGTTTCCACACCCCCTAAAAGTTCGAACCGACCACGCTCAAGATCATTGATTCGAGATTGTAAATTCAGGTTATGCCTTTCAAGGATCAGGGTGGAGGGGATTTAAGTAAGTATGAGCAATTCTCAATAACTCTAGTTTTCCACAAGGAGCAAATCCAATATTTCATAATTCGAACATTGCACCCGAACGCGCTAAACACTTATCAATCATCATCTTTGCCACCGGAAGATGTGACATTGCTTATAATTATAAATAGGTAAAGGAATGATGAATAACCATCAATTTGGTAACTTGTTATAAACAACACATTTTTTTAAAATTATTTTTTAACCGCAAACCATGTCCAAAATCACTTTTATAACTCAAATCTCTTGTAGCCTTTGTTTGATGTAGTTTTGAAAAAAATTGATAAAATGTGTAGTTAAAAAAATTGTGAACCCCATAAAATATGTCGTTAAAATTAAATGTTGATTTTGATGTGAGATTAAAATCGAATTTTAATCAAAACGAACCAGGGTAAAGTTCAATATTACGGTAAAAAAAAAAAATTAAATAAAAAAAAATCTTACTAGTCACTAAAAAAAGTTAAATCTCTCTGTTCGGCAGCTCACGTCTTGTTTGTAAATAGATTTTTTTTTCAAGATAATATGCGTGGTTGAAAAGTGATTACCAAAAAATAGTATTGCAAATTATGATCCCTGTTTATAGGAGCATCTCCAATCATGAGACATTGTCTAGATACAATGTCTAACTATTTTTTTGACAAATGACAAAAATTGCTTACGTGACATAATTAATGCTAGACATTCTCTAACACAATGTTGTCTAGCTCTAAATTTCTCTCTCTTATTTTTCTAGTAAAATAATAATAAATTGCCGTACAATGAACATTATTGTATTTAAGAAATTTTTAATGTTAATGTCTTTGCTACATATACATCCTATTGAAGATGAATTAAACAATCTTATCTTAGACAATCGAGTTGTTGATTCAATTTATATGTATCTAACATTGCGGAAGAACTAGTCAATGGCTGTACGTGGTAGGTGGAAGTGAGTCATCAAACATTAATAATGAAATAAGGAAGCAGATTGATCATTTATTAACCATTAATAACATTTCCCTCTCCTATTTTTTCTGAGTTGAACAGTCTGCATTGCGTTGTGTAACTAGAGTTTCACTTAAACACGTTTCTGCGCACTTGGTGACACCCGCTTCTTACTTGTCTACAGTTCCAAATATATCACTTGAAATATACCTTATTCCTATTGAATATTGGTTAATAAATCGAGAATTGAAAATCGATTAAAGTGACTTTGACCTAATACTCAAAAGCTCGACTCAATCCGTTTAGGTAAAATTGTTTGCCACTTCGCCGCTTCGGGGCGCACAAACGAGGATCGACTGTGGGGGCTCGGGGGTAACGCTCCCGAAAGAGAATTTTGATTTCTTTGCATGTATTGAAGGGTATAGTTGGCATTTCGAAAACCAATATCAGATGAATGAGAAATTACGGAAAATGACGAAAATCTGGTCAAAATGTTTGACCGTGCGACCGCACGGTTAGTAAACCGCGCGATCACACGTCAAATTAATATCCGATTTTTTGAGTAAAACCGTGCGACCAAACGGTCTATAACCGTGCGGCCGCACGGTTGTTCGGCCAAATGACACATTTTCATAAAGGTGCATTGTTTGGAAAGGGGGCATGGTTTGGGCATCAACCACTTCGTCCACACCATTTCATGGTTTATAAATAGTACCATTTGGATGTCCTATTCCTCACAATTTGATATGCAAAAACACCTCTAATCCTCACTTGTCTCCTAAATCAAAATCATTTCATTTATTTTGATTTACCTTCATTGCATCCTTTGGAGTACATAAGCCTATATTTGGTTCGTTGTACTTGTGTTTTGGAGTGCTACAAACACAAGTGAAGACGTTGTATCTTGGGAGTCGATTTGTCGAAATCCGTAGGCACCGTTGCGGGGCAAATTCGACTTAAGGACAAAGAGTCCAACTCTTGCCTCGGCTTTGTCCCTTCTTCTCTTATTCTTTTTGTTTGTGTTTTTCTTTGCCGTTACCCTGTCCAATATTCGGCAAGGATTTACAAAACCATCATTATATTTATTTGGCGTCACTATTCACAAAATCCACCCAACATTCCTCACATTTTTGATATGCAAAAACATCTCTCATCCTCACTTCTCTCCTAAATCAAAATCATTTCATTTATTTTGATTTTCCTTCATTGCATCATTTGGAGTACATAAGTCTATATTTTGTTCGTTGTACTTGTGTTTTGGAGTGCTACAAACACAAGTGAAGCCGTTGTATCTTGGGAGTTGATTGCCGAAATTCGTAGACACCGTTGCGGGGCAAATTCGACTCAAGGACAAAGAGTCCAACTCTTGCCTCGACTTTGTCCTTTCTTCTCTTATTCTTTTTGTTTGTGTTTTTCTTTGCCGTTACTCTGTTCAATATTCGGCAATGATTTACAAAACCATCATTATATTTATTTGGCGTCACTATTCACAAAATCCACCCAACAATTCCTACACATACTTGCGTTCCTACTAGGACTGAACATTTATCGGTTCAGTTCAGTTCGATTCGGTTTGGTTATTAAAGGAACCGAAACTTTTGATTTGGTTCCTTCAAAAACAAGAACCGAACGATTTCGGTTCGATTTTCGATTATTTTTCGATATTTGTTCTGTTCTAATTAAAAAAATTAAATTTGATGCAAATAAAAATAAAAATAAAAATCTAATTGTTTGCGAAATTAAAGGTAAATACAACCAAATAAAGCTTCCAAGTAAAATTAAAGTCCAAATTTATGTATAATATACCACGAATGTGAATATCAAAATCTTGATAGTTAAAATCTTTTTTCTACTCTAAAATCATTCTTATTTGAAAAGGAAATCACGTCGAGGAAGCGAGAACATTTGAATCTTATTAAAAGTAAATTCCACAAAATAATAATACTATAATATTTTATGAAATGACTTAAAAGTATATTACTAAATTCCATAATAATAATGTATCAAACAAACAACATTTCATACAATGTTTAAGTGTCTATACATTAAAGTGTGGTTCTACTTGGATAAGATTGTGAGTCATGGAATTCTAATTAAAATACTACCAATCTAGACAACATTTCTCAAATGAAAAAATTGTGAGTAAATTTATAATCCTCTGACCCACTGTCTACACATTAAAGCGTGAACATAAATATATTTTGTTTTACAATTCAATGAAAAATTCAAAAAAAAAAAAATTTTTTTATTGGTTTTGATTTTGATTTTGATTTTAAGAACCGATCGGTTTCGGTTTTGAATTTTTTTTCAAAAACCGAAATATTTCGATTTTGGTTTACTCAGTTCTGATTTTTTTGTCCACCCCTAGTTCGTACGAACTTTTAAACACTTAAACATGTTTGTTTAACCTCTTTTTAAAAATGATGAACTTGCCGTGAAAAACTTAAAGAAAATAAGTTTCAATTAATATATATATATATGTTCTACGTCTCACAAAATTTATCGACGTTAAAGTTATTGAAATGTGAAATGCGGACAAACTAATGTTTGTAGATGAATGCATATAATTCAATTTAAATTTTATCGAATTACTCAATTATAAAAATTATGTACGTTTTTCAGAGTTTTCACGAAAAGTAAATTCAAACGTGACGCGAAATGAATATAAAAAATTAAAAATAGATAAACAACGTCTACATCTATCCAATGTGCTCACTGGACCCTTTTTTGTCCAAAATTTCAGTCCAATATTTGGCTCATTCACCCATTTAGACATCAGCTTACACTCTCTCGCACCCTCTGAAATAAATTTTTAGTTCTGCCCCTGCCTCTATCGCAAAATAATTCAACGCTAAGCCAATTCATTTGGAATGTTGTTTAAACATTTTTTAACTATTTTTTAATAATACATATTTTTTCAAATCACTTTTCAATTATATATTTTATCTCAAAAACATCACATTCTTTACTTATAAATTAAAAACTTTTAAATAGAATCTTGAATAAACTCCATGTTTCACATTCCTTTTCCTTTCGGTTCGCATGCGTGCTCCTTACGAGTTACCACGTTTTCAAATACTCACGCAAACCCGCGTAAGATTCAATGTATGCTATTCGGAAAGTAAGGGAAAAAAAAAGGTAATGGAAGCAACAATAATTTACGAAGACGAAAAGTAAGACAAGTCATTTCATTTGTTAAATTCAATTATTTTCTGTTTCACCACTATGCATGTATAGGCATCTTGTCTTGTCTTGTTTAATACCTTACCGTCAATAAATCCCCTCCATATATGTTCATGTCTCTCTGTTTACCAGAAATGGCTATTCTCACTTCACAGACAAAGAGAAAAGGCCTCGGGCTCGGGGGACAAACCCTAAAGCCTATATGGTTGATAGTGCATGCTACTAAAAATGATCTTGATATAAATTCACATTCCCACGACACCAAAACATAAAATAACAAGACCCCGCTTCACGGACGGAGCCAAACTTTTTAGGTTGAGGGTCCTATATTAAAATGCACAACAATGTTAAAATAAAATAGCAATAATAAATTTTTTTAATACTTTATTACGATCATTTCCTTACGAGTTCTCCTATTTTGCTAATAGATTGTATTAACGCATTCCAAAACATTTAAAATTTGTCCTAAAATCAAAATAAAAAGACTAAAGAGATATTAAAAAAATTATCAAAGAAAATTAGGGGGTTCTGATTGGTTAGATTTTTAGTAGATTTTGATTAAAGTTAATGAAATGTATGGTTGAAAAATTATATATCCCATTAAATGCATGGTTAAGTTGTGGGTCCCATCATGGGTATAACCACACAAATTTACATTAAAAAATTCAAATTTCTTGTTTATTATAAACAAAAATCAAACAAATGCTAAATTACATGGAGAAGCCGAGGGAACAACGAATTAATACTAATCACTGACAAACATGGAAGAAGCCGAGGGAACAACGAATTAATGCTAAATTACTATGTTCAATAATTCTACTTAGACATTTTTTGGACAGGAAAATTGAACATTGTCAATGCAACGCGTCTTTGTTGGCCGATGAAGAGGTGAGTACATAACACATAGCTTACCTCGACAATATTTCATTTTCATGTCCTAAAAAATATACAACCGTATCATGTTAGTTTTAGCATAGATCCCCCTCCTTGTAAATTGTTGCTCAGATTATAACGTCATTCTATAAACCTCTTTAGCTACTTGGAAATATGTCTCGACCATTTAAATTGTCATTCCTTATTCCATCTTCAAAGAGCATCGTCTTTGTTTCATTTTCCTAGAAAAGTTTTTCCTAAGAACCATAAGAGCACAGCGTGTCTAATCGTTGTTTCAAGAATTGGCCTAAGGTGAGACGAAGAATGCAAGCAGAAAATTTATAAACCCTAGCTAAATTCAGCCCCATTGCCTAAGATTATCACCATTGGAGACAACATTGTAGATTCAAACAAAGTAGCTAGGTGTATGTAACACCTTAAAAAGAAATCATATTAGGGTTTGTAATTATGTATAACAATATCAAACAGCAATTAAGAGCATCACATTCCAATAATGAAGGCTTCATTTAATCTACAATGTCTAGTAATAAGTCAGTTAAAAGAAAAGAAAAAATACAGAAAAGTTGATTATTTTACTCTTCCTTTCTCACAGTGGAGGGCACGATATCTTGAAGCAGCCCATAATCTGTTATCAAAGAAGAAGGTGGAGTGCAAAAGCGCTTCTGGTGTGCAATTGTAGCACAGTTAATATTCGCAGAACCCATAAAACCAAAATTCATTGGTGTAGAGTAGTTGGAATAGACTTGATGAGCTCCAGCTTGTGGTGAACTCAATTGCAGCGGCGACGGAATAAAGTTGGCGGCTGATGCTCCGGTGGAGAATCCCGAGCACGGTGTCAGTGCAGCAGCAGGGTTTGCTCGAGACACCAGTGGACTAGGATGAGTGTGTTGGCCTTCATATGTTGTCATAACTATGGTTGGATCATTCAAAGATCGCTCTATTCTTTTCTTCACACTACATGAAGCATTAGTGCACCTATAGTAGCTCCTGAGACAATTTAAACCATAAAAGTCGAGAAATTGAACATCAGACTAATCTACATAAATAAAAGTACCAAAACCCTGCAAGTGTACTTACCTGGGGAAGAACTTAACTGGGATATAGCAGATGAATAATTATTTCTGGGCTTAAAGTTTACCTAGGGAAAGGGCTGTTTTTTACAGCTTTTTGGCCGTATTTTCTCCATCTGTAGCCATCTTCCAGATGATCAATTTCGCTCTTGGTCATGAAAGCAAATCTTGGCTCTCTCAGCCTCTTCTGACTCGTTTTATTGGGTTTGAACCTGTGTTCACGAGCGCAAAATAGCAAATAAGTAATTTCTGAAAATAAGAAATAATTTTAATAATTTCTACCGGTCAAAGGAACAAATATTCATAACAACCCACATGTCTTTTTTTATCCATAAAAAGATCATAATAATAAATAAAGACTGATGACTTACTGTTTTTGAGTCTTCTTCTCCTGTTCTTCTTCTTCATCTTTTTCTTCTACAACTACTTTAGTCTGTTCGTCATTTTGTCCTCCACCACCACCACCACTAGATTCTGAAGATATAGAGGAAAAGTTCGGTGTTGCAGGTGTATTCAACACTTCTGATGATTCTTGATCAATTGTACAAGTCTGATTCTGATTTGGGAATCCGTGTAACATATCAAGAACTGAAGGGCCAAAATCTTGAACCCCTAGCAGCTCCACGAACCCTAATGACCTATTTTCACCATCAACAGTGTAATCCTCCAAACCCGTGAGTAAATTATTACCACTTACCAGATAATGATCCGAAAATGATGAAGACGGGTTCGAATCCTCCATCTTTACACTCCTTTTACCCTCCATCGATCTATATATATATTTAAAATGCCAAAACTTTCATGAAATAAAGTGACCTCTCCCTTTATCGTGTGCTCTTTTAGACAGAGGTATGAGGAAAACAAAGGGTTTTTAGAGAGAGAAAGAGTGAATGTGAAAATGTGCGGAGAAAGACAGTGCAAATTGCAAAATAAGGTTTTGTTTGGGGCAGACATTTTTCTCTTTCTTTTTCTTTTTTCCTGTGTATTCTTGGGAAGAAAGATTGACTGGATATTGCCGGTCTGGGTTGTACGGAGCACAGCAAAACAATGGAGCAGTTGCCCTAGGAATCAACGCATTCATACGTTAGTTTTGACCGGTAACTGGTTATTATAGTGTGAACACGATCATCTGACACGTAACACGGAGGTTACGGGTTCTCTTTTTATTTCATGTGCATGTGAAGTGTATCCTTCAAAAGATATTCCCTTTTGCTTTATTTAATTTTTGGCTAACTCCACGTATTTAAAAAATCTGTTCAAGTATTAAAATGTAAAAGTAATAAATATTCAAATAATCGAATCAAGATTAAAGAGGTCGTACATGTCCCAAAAAAATAAAAATAAAATTAAAGAGGTGGTAAAATATTAACCTAACCCGTCTTGAGACGATCACCTCTATTTGATAAAAGAATGTGATTTATAAATTAGTTTATTTATATTTTCGAAGTAAAATGTGTAGTTAAAAAGTAAAGGGAGAAAATGTGTATGATTAAAAAATTATTTGAAAGATTCTACAATTATAAAATGATTTATAAATAAATTTTCATCGTTTACCAGGCTTTCTAACTTCAAACTTTTGCTAGTAAATTTTGTATTGTTGATCTAAAAGTAGACAAAATTTGAGGTTGGCACGAGTGTCCTATTTTTACCAATTTAGTTCACTCTAAGAAGAATAAAATTATTTGATGGATTTTATGAATTGATTAAGGAAAAATAAGTATTTTTATGATGCAATTATAATCTAAAATATTTTAAACTTCATTATATCATACAAAGCAAGCAAATGTAACGCCAATCAGGTACAGTGGGATCAAATTACGTATTATTCTAAAAAGAGAACCCTTTTGATGTCAATAATGAACTTTATATATGAAACAATGTTCATACAATATTGAAATCAAATAGATCAGTACCATGATACAAAGAGATTTTAACTTGACGTGAAAATTAGTACAAGAAGTCGTAGATGCACTTCTATCAATGAGAGACGATCATAATAAAATTTACAATTGATATTCAAATTAGCAACTTGTTTTCTTTTGATGCAAAATGAGTTGCAAAATAAAATTGATACATTATTTGTTCAGTAAACCGTTTATAAATGATTATTTATAAATATTTTGTTTATAAATAGCAATGTGTCAATATTTCGTTGGACCATTTAATTTTTATTTTTTTGAAAAGTCAAAAATAATGAACATATATTTAATCTGTTGAAATTGTAGACTTTTCAAAAAAAAAAAAATGTCCAATAAAATATTGTCACGTAATCATTTATAAACAAAAATTTATAAATTAGACAAGTCGAAGCTCAGTCGACTTACGCTCAACTTGGCTTGTTAGTTTAATTTGACTCTCGTCCAATTGAACATCCCTAATTAAGTGTGAAGGGAGAGATATTTATTTTATATTATATTGTAGTAAAAAATCTTACCAAAAGATTGCTACCATTATTTTCTGATAATGAATTATTATTACTAATTAAGCCACGTATTATCTTTAATTTCGTGGAGGTAATTGGGCCACAATACACGGCCCGGTCTCCATCAGCCCGTAAATCAATGGGTTACCGTTGGGATAGGCACATGTGTTTGGGCCCATTTATTGACCCCACCTGTTACATCGATGGCTATAAATTATCCGATGACGCCACAAGCACGTGGCCATCCATTACGCGTTATCGGAATTAGCTGGTGGGAGCTTGCTTGCATTTTACGCTTCCCAGTTGCAATTTGTTAATTCCAATTATTATAATATAATGAAATAATTGCACCATGGATCCTACTTAGTTTCGGAGTAGCAATTTTATCCTTGACATTTATTATAGTTTTACAAGTAAACGAAATACTCACATTTTATTAGACAGTAAAATATTTTATACAATACTAAAAATACTCTATTTTGGTTCTTCACTTTTCTTTTTCAAAAAATAGTTATTGATTTCCCCCATCTTTTATTTACCAATTTTTTATATGTCAGTTATCAATATATTTAAATATGATGTGAATAATTTAAGAACTATTGTAAACTGATTTATTTACAATTTTAAGGTAAAACATATGGATGAAAAATGAAAAGAAAAAATATGTGATTAAAATGTGATTTAAAATTTTATATAATTTATAAATTGATTTATACAACTACGTGTCTTACGCATGGATTATGCACTCCTGCCAATCTCTCTTGCAAGGAAATGATTATTTTGCTATGCATAAAATATGAGTAATGCAATTCACTTTAACTAATGTTTAGCACCAATCTTATGAGTGTGAAGTCATCACACATTATTCAATACATTATACTTTAGATATGCTGAGTTTATACTTAGATTATTCTATTGACAGAATGTGTGGTTGAAAATGAATTTTTAAATAATATATATCAAACAAATGTTTTATTAGACAATGTGATAATGTCGTATTTACTGTCATACAGACTGATATTAAGTGCTAGTAACAATAATAAACATTACTCAAACTATACATCTAATTAATTTAACAACTTGTGACATTACTACATCTACTAAGCAAGGCTACGTATTTGGATTGCACCGTCATGCTGAATGTTCATCCTTTTGAAGGCACCTTTGTTGTTTAACAAAGTTTAAATTGATATATGATTATAATTCGAAATGTAGAACTTATTTGCTCGTTTTATAAAGATTGATGACCATTTTGCTATTAGGTGATTGGTTGACAACCAATAGTGCAGTTTTCCCTAATGTATTCAACTTTTTCCTTTTCACCCTTTTTTATATTTTGAATTTGAATTTTGAATTTTGATTGAAGTTGGGTGCCAATTAATTTTAGGTTTTAAATATAAAAAATATTTTAATAAGCGTATTTGACTGTTTGATCGTACTGCTCCTAGGATACATTTGTTTAATTTTAGTAGAAAAGAGACAAAAATAAAATTAAAGGTTTTTTGTCCTGTAGTAAAAAGTCACCATCTGTAGTTCTGAATTAGAAGGCTTAATTTGTTTTATTATTTTGTTAGATTGTTATGCTCTAGGGCCACTAATCTCTTCATTTATTAAAGATAAGACTTGATTTTAAATTATAGTAAGAAAGTGACATAAAAGAAAATAAAAAAATGTTTATGGTTATCAATATTGAAAATAATAATTACAACAACTGTTATAAATTATTAGAAATTATTAAGAAATTCCTTTGTAGATCTCTACCTAATTTCTTACCTAACTCCCACCTAATTAATATTGTAAAGAATTATTGTGAATGACTTTATCTTCCTATAAATAGAGGCATTCATTGTTGTATTTCACACACCTAATGGAATGAGAATTCTCCTCTTTATTCTCTCCATCTCTTCATCTCTAATTCTTGTTTAGATTTTGATAGTTTTATAACACGTTATCAGCACGAGTCTCTAGCCAATTGAGTAATACGACGGGAGTATGCTCTACAGTTGCATCTAAATGATGAGCCTCTGTATCAGAAACCTGATTTTTACAAATCAATGTTTTCCTCTCTCAAATCAAATACTTTTGACTTTAGAAAACAACCCACATATTGTAGATCTGAAAAACTCGAAACTTTCAAAGTCGATCTACGCAAAACCGTATATCCAATTAACGATCGGAGACCGGATCTGAAATCACGGTGGCAAGACGAACCTCCGACACCGGGCGCGTGCGGGCGCGTGGAGCGTTTCTGGCGACGGTGTCAAAAGGCAGTTTGTTCAGGTCGACGTTTTGAATTTTTCTATGATCTTACTTTTCTGTTTGGTACAGTTTTGGACATTTTCCGATGGTTGAACGTGGCGGCTTCGTAAATATTATTTTTGAAGCATTTCCGACGAGATTTTGAACTTCGGACCAAAAGTAAGTTTGTTCTAAATTAAATTTTAAATCTATTGACGGTTTCGATTTATCCATATGGGCAATATATTAAAATATGGACCATTTTGACCTTGGTAATACATAAAAAATATAATAATCATAAATTAACGATTAATATCATGTCACTGCCCATATGATCGATCTATCAATTGAATTGAAATATGTTGCCACCTACATGGTTGGTTCTACCACCTACATGGTTGGATTTACCAGTTTTAATTATATCATGCTGCCACCTACTTGGTTGGTTATACCACCTATATGGTTGGTTCTACTATGGTCGGTTTAATTATTTCATTATGTTAATACCGCCTATATGGTCGGTTTAATTATTTCATTATGTTGACATCGCCTATATGGTCGGTTTAATTATTTTATTATGTTGACACCGCCTATATGGTCGGTTTATCAATTGAATACATATAAACACCTCAATTGTTGGTTAATTCTAACATATTAGAGGATTGTTGTCAACATATATACGTGGTGGTATAACCCCAGTATCATTATTGTTAATATATATATACAATATTATTTTTAATATATACTTGGTGGTATAACCCCAGTATTATTATTGTTAATATATATACAATATTATTGTTAATATATACTTGGTGGTATAACCCCAGTATTATTATTATTATTATATAGTTATTTGATACTTTATCAAATGATACCAGAAGTTATCATTACCAAAAGTTGGTAAATGTTGATAAAAATATTTTATCCAATGGTACCAGAAGTTACCAATATCTGAATTTGAATGGGTGGATGAAAATTATTCAACAAGAGAATGTTGATGTATGATAAGATAATATCACATGATAGCACGGACATAGCTAATGTGAAAATAATCTCATCAGTATTATGAGATGAATATTAGATGATAAGTGTCTGGAAAAGTTCTTGCACGAGCACTTATATATTCCAGAAGAAGTACATATTTACTCCAGAAGAAGTAAAAATTATTATCTAAACATACTGAAATGATATTATTATTGCTCCCGAAGAAGCATAAACGAGACATACATGCAAAATGCAAAAGGGAAAAACATTTATGATCCTCAAAATTAGAGATGTGTTTCGGGAGTAGCCGTATCCTACCACCTCTGACCTTTTGAGGAAATAAAGAAAAAGGTGTGTTTCAAGAGTAAGAAATACTCCATACTCTACCACCTTAAATCTTTGAGGTACACAAGATTAAAACATTGATAAAATCCTAGAAATTTATGGTGTGTCTCAAGAGTGAGAATACTCCGTACTCTACCACCACCTATTCTAGAGTTCACAAAGATAAATTTACATTAACCGGACTCCATTTTCGCTTGATTCCCCTTCCTTGCGACCAATCTATCTTAACTCCTGCTGGATCTTGTATTGAAATATATGATTGCAACTTATCCAGCAGTTCCTCGATAGTAGGAGCAGAAATAAGGATTCTCCTAGAAAATGGAGAGATGAATCCCTGTTCCACAGCATAATCAAGAAATGTTAGTAAACCATCAAAGAAATTGTTTACATTTAAAAGCCCAATAGGCTTAGTATGGAGATCTAGTTGAGCCCATGAGGTAATATTAAAGATTTCTTCTAAAGTACCAAAACCTCCAGGTAGAGCTATGAAGGCATCAGAACCATATAACATGCAAGTTATGCGTTCATGGATAGATAAGGTTTGTACTTCATGCCCTCGTGTTTTGCCTGCGATATCAGCTAAAGGAGTAGGTATAACACCTATCACTCTTGCTTTCTCTACTAGAGCGGATTGTGAAACACAACCCATCAATCCACTGCTACCTCCTCCATACACGAGAGTGATACCTTTCTCTCCCAATTTCTTTCCTAAATCCACGGCTGCTTCTAGATACCCAAAACCTTTTCCCACTTTTGATCCACAAAATACACAGATAGTTTTGATCTGTCGAAGTTTTGATCCTTCCATTTTTGAAAGTAAAGAAGGAAAAACTTACGAGAAAATGTTATTTTGGGATGAATGAACTATGAAAAATGTTTGGCTATTTAAAACCGAAAAACTTCACTATTTCCGCTCGTCTTTTGAAAAAGTGAAGATTTACTTTTGACAAAATCACCCTACTCACCTTTCGGTGATTTAATATTTAAACAGCCTTTATCAAAACTCGTGAAAGGAAACAGCAAAATATTTTATATGTGCATATATATCAAAAGATTTACCTTGTATCAATGCTGAACAGCCAAAACATCATTGTTTATAACAGCCTGGCAAACAGGATCTTTTGCTACTATATTTTTGAGACTATAACGGTTTTTATCCTTGTTAAATTGAGCATATAAGGAAAGGAGTTCACGTTGCACATACCCACTTGGGTGCGTCTCAAGAGTCAATCGGATATCATCCAATGACTCCTTACTCAGTCCACCCTTAATGAAATCGATTTTGTCATCCCGATTTCCAGAAGAATATCCTACTGATTTGCAACGAGTATCACATGTCCAACGAGCACATTTGTAACAACCGTTAAGCCTTTTTGCTCTTCGTTTCTTTGCAAAAGTACTTTTTCCTAAACCAGGCATGTGTTTAGGAAATGTCAATGGCAATTCACCAGCTAATCGAACTTTTGCTTCGATCAACCAGCGAACATCTTCTGGGATACCATGATCCATCAGCAACCTCAATCTTTCGAGCCTAATTCGATAAATTTTTCTCAAATCATTTACTGGAAGATTGGAATAATATTTGCGAATATTTGAAAGTATGATATCCATTTTTGATGGATCTAGCCTTCTCCCAAATCATCTATTTAAATGCATTATTCAACGCGTAAAAGAGCGGTGGCTCCGCGTGTCAGTGATATCGATTCCATCAAGAAATAATGGAATAAATTATTAAAAAGGTGAGAACAATGAGATAATGCGTCATTACCTTTTTCGATATAAGGGAAGATTTGGCGACAAGATTGAGATCATGAGATATTTCCTTGGATATTGTACCTGATTTTTCGGTATAAAAGTAATAAAGGTATACTGATTTGAAATGTACAGAAATACATACTGATGAAATGAATACTGTATTGAACCAGAAGTTCATACATATGTACAAGTGAAATATCTTGCTGAACCAGAATTTTATACGTACAAGTGAAATATGTATATAGTATGAACCAGAAGCTCATAAATGAAATATACATTGTATTGAACCAGAAGTTTAACAATATTGTATTGAATCAAATATTCATACATAGAAATGAAATAAAACCGTATTGAACCAGAAGTTCTATAATAAACGGTTAGATTATCAAAAGTTTCAAATTATTTTCTATGAGAATAACTTATTCAGAAATTGTTTATCATACAACAATATTCTATGTCAAACATGGATTAGCTCAAGAAGCTTTATGATTTGTAAAAGTGCGATATGTATACAATCCACCAAAAGCGCACTTAGATATATGATTGAGATTATATCTCTAAAAGAATGACATGTGTTATGGCATTTTAGCCGATTGATAACATTATGGGGAAAACACGCCTGAAGCGTAATTATGCCTGAAACATAATGATTATCGATTCCAAAAACAAATATCTCTCTAATGATTGAGATGATCACTTTGAGGCTAAATACTCATAGTGAGTAAAAGGGACATAGTTAAATGATGAGATATTCAGGTAGCTGATGATAGAACATATAAAGAGATCTCTCTATGTTATATTGAGATGGAATCGATAAATAAGTCGACTGCATACCCTCTTATGAAAATGAGGTTGATGAAATTATAATACTTTGGCCAAGTATATAACCCCAATGTAGGGATTATTGTTCAAGGACCTGAAGTCCAAATGCTTAAATGTGTAAAGCCAGTAATTATATGTACAAATGAAAAATATTTCACAGTCGTAAAAGACGACTCGTTGCGCGCAAGATTTTTCATAGAACTGGCATGACATATGGTGGATAGACTATAGTCTAAATCACTAGCTTGAGCTCTTTGATATACCAATGAGTGAGATCAAAATGTATGATTCTCATCTCGGTACTTTGAGAGTATTCTTTGATGTACCAGTTGATCGGGGTACGTTGGGATTTCAAGTAAAATGATTGTAGATTATATGTCAAAATTGATATCTATTTCAATGATTGATTATGCTCCTGCAAATTAGAAATTGCAGTTTATAAAGTGCAAGAACATACATGTATAAATCATTGAAATATTCAATATGCCCAGATTAGTATCACTATAGAATGATACAAATGACTCCATGATATAATATGTTGAAAGTAAAATTGGAGTGTAACATTTATGACATCTGGGAAATTGATTATTCACTAGAAGTGAATATGAAAATGAATATATTTAATTATTCACCAGAAGTGAATTCTAGATTTTATTATTCACCAGAAGTGAATTCTAGATTTGATTATTCATCAAAAGTGAATTCTAAATTTGATTATTCACCAGAAGTGAAAAATGCAATATTTGATTATTCACCGAAGTGAAAGATGCAATATTTGATTATTCACCAGAAGTGAAAGATGCAATCAATAAATTAGTACAACATTGCTTAATATAGCATGTTATGACATCATGAGCTATGAACGATTTATATAAAGCTCATCATAAATTATACGATGAAAAGATTCGTGATTGCATCAATATACTTGTGATATTCCATGAAAAGGAATAAATACGGGTTGCACTCTTTTTCCCTTAGCTGAGGTTTTGTCCCACAGGGTTTTCCTAGCAAGGTTTTTAATGAGGCAACAGTTGAGGCGTATTGATGAAAATTAATGAGAATACTGCACTCTTTTTCCCTTTGCTGAGGTTTTGTCCCACAGGGTTTTCCTAGCAAGGTTTTTGAGGCATCATCATAGCTATCAACAAGCTATAATTCAGCAACACATTGTTATACTGGAATGATATCAACAAATGAAGAAAATCATACACATCTTATGAAGAATGTTATGATATCGGCTACACACAGGAAGATTTTCATATATATTCCAGAAGAAAGATGATATCATTATTCAAAAGGTTCATGAATACTTGATTGCACACTTCAGGGGGAGAATCATGCTGTCATGCTGTACTCTTTTTCCTTCGTCCAGGTTTTGTCCCACAGGGTTTTCCTGACAAGGTTTTAACGAGGCAGCGGCTGTACTCTTTTTCCTTCGTTCAGATTTTGTCCCATTGGGTTTTACTGACAAGGTTTTAACGAGGCAGCACTAAAGCACTAAAACACTGAAGCAGCGAAGCACTTCAGATTTCAGTACATGATTTGTACTACTTATCATTGATGTCATTTTGGATATTAGACTCAATGATTAATGATGGCCAACATCAGGGGGAGCAGCTGTACTCTTTTTTCCTTTGCTCAAGTTTTATCCCACTGGGTTTTCTTAGCAAGGTTTTAACGAGGAAGACAATTGAGCAATAAGTCATTCAAGGGGGAGTGTTATAAATTATTAGAAATTATTAAGAAATTCCTTTGTAGATCTCTACCTAATTTCTTACCTAACTCCCACCTAATTAATATTGTAAAGAATTATTGTGAATGACTTTATCTTCCTATAAATAGAGGCATTCATTGTTGTATTTCACACACCTAATGGAATGAGAATTCTCCTCTTTATTCTCTCCATCTCTTCATCTCTAATTCTTGTTTAGATTTTGATAGTTTTATAACAACAACAATATTAATTAAAGTCATTTATCACAATTATTTATCTTATCTCATCTTTACTTTCTAATCTTTCTTAAGACATTATCAGTGACCGACTAACTGGACATAAGATATTGAGATGTCCTATTTGATGTAGATTTCTTCGTTAATCGAATTTATGAAAAGTGATTTTTTGAAGAATTTATAATAAAAAAAATAAAAATTAATAATAATTCACATATAAAATTATTTTTTGGAATGATGTGTTGTTAAAAGGGAGTTTGAGGAAAAACATAATTTTAAGAAATCTCTACCAAACGGGGACTTAGGTTAAGTAGATTTTGCTTTGATCGGATGACACCAAATATTTAGCGCGTTATATCATTCAGTTTTTCATGACTGGATCGGTAAAGGTAATCTACTTGTTCATGGTGAATACCAACTGTGTAACAATTCAAGATTTTAGTAATACTGTTAAAGTTGTATAATCCGCATATAAGCTACTTAACCTAAAAAAAGATAATTTTTGTGGAATTCTATAGATTATTTTTTATTTTTGTCCTAAGTAGCAACAGTCTACCCTTAATTAAAGGCGCGTTGTAAGCTTGAGATTCTTGTAGCCGTTCACCCGTGACCATTTTAAAATTGCTAAATATTAACATCCAACGCCACCTCAAATCATTTCATTGCTAATAAAAATTACTGAGTACCCCAACACTTTTTGAAGCTTATGTTAAATTGCATTCAAAATATTCCAAGTTCGATTTGATTTATCCCAAAAAAATAAATAAGATAATAAAATAAGGGATAATTGCATCTAGACACCAAACCTTTCAAACATTTGTAAGGTTTACCGTAACTGTCACACCAAACCTTTATAAGCATTGCGGTGAAAGCCCAAATGGATGGAAACCGTTAAATTGTTAGTTGACCAACAAAATGATTTTGATCACATTTTTACAATTTTTTAACAATAATGCTACTTGTAGAATAAGCCTAACAATGTAGTTGACAATTTTCATTTTTTCATGAGATAATGGAAAGTAGAATATTGTGTTAAATTGAACACAATTATTAAGAGTCTCAAGGTGAAAAATTTATCAGATTCTTGTCCCAAAAAAAATACAAATAGCTTCCCGTCCACACATTGCCCATCTGAGACCAAACTGATAAGTGTATTTTATACATTTATTTCTATCTTAAAAGTACGATTTTATTTGTTTGTTCAAGAATATTTGTTATTTATTCTGTTAGTATTTGTTTATATTTCAGGAATAACCCAAAAGTCGATAAAAGAATGAAATTAAAGCCAAAATCAAGCAATTAGATGATAAAAGTGTCAAAGTGTGCAAATAAAGAATGAATGAAGTAAATCAAGAGCTCAATTGGAAGGATACTCAAAGAAGAAATCAGAAATTTAGGAGCCAAATTACAATAATCAGAAGTTGAAGGACCTGATGTACAATAAAACTATGAAGACTAACTTAAAGCGCTTCAAAAGAAGAAATTGCACTTCATCCGAAAGTCTGCGCGATCGCATGGAATTATAACGGCACGATCACATGACCTGTTCAAAAATGGTCAGAATGGTTCTACGGAAGCCAAAACGATCGCATGGTTATTTTTTGAGGTGACCGTTGGGATTTTTCGCGAAATTCAGCATTCTATCTCCCAAAGTAACATAGGCTTTGAGACAACTTATAAATACATGACTTGAGGCACGAAATTAGGGGTTCCCAATTATCTTATTTCAGGCCAAAACATTGTTCTGGGGAATTCATTCAAGGCCAAATTCAAGATTGAAGAACAAGGATCAAGGAGATGAACAGGGTGACTTCTATTCATTTTTCTTGTGAATTATATTTAATCATGTTTCTAGGTTAGATTTTATTGTTGGAATTGTGATGATACTTTAGTTCTGGATTCTATGTTTTGACTTATTATTTGATTTACGCTTTTCATTAATTTGATGTAATTAATTATGTTTTTATTTTCATCTATGATTGTGGACGCATAATTATTGATGTTTGTGATAATTTGCTATGTTCGATAGAGTAGGAAATTATTATACCTTAATTAATTGCCGCAAAGTCCAATACGAGATATAAATGTACCCCTATACTTTGTGTTATCCACAAAAAAATATTCACATATCCTTTAATGCTTTCTTACACATTTGTATTCGTTATAGAAATATAGTCGGATCATGTGTAGGAAAATGTATTAATTCTTGTCCGAAAGGGAATCTTAGCAATATTAGGAATATGGATTTTTAAAACTCATGGATTGAATTTAAATGATTTGGTCAAAATATGGATGATGGAACAAAGTGGATTCACAATTCTAAAATCTTTAATTCATCATTTTCTTAAAGTAAATTTTTCTCACTTTTTAGTTTAATCTTTAATTTATTTTTCAAAACAAAATTTTCAAATTCAAAATTTTCATAGTTCCGATTAAGGAATAATAGTCTAAAATACAATTTGCTCAATCTCTATGGGAACGATATTCGGACTCAAGTCTATTATATTATTTGCGCGATTCGTACACTTGCGATTGGCGAACACAAACCACCCATCGGCATCCCCATCGAAAAACGCGACCACCCAACCAGAACCCATCCATCGACTCTTAGGCTACAATAAACACCACTAGCCCCACTCCTTATGACCATTGTTTGAAAAATATTACATTGATTAAACAAAACACAATTTTGGACTACACAAATCCCACACAAGTACTTCATTCTTGCAATTTAGCACTGCTCCATCATAATCCCTACTCGTCGCCAATTTGCTAGAGCTCAATCCAGTAAACTAACTGAAAAATCACACCGCCTTAACCCGAGGATACTCCATGCTTATCGTAACCTGTAAAGGAAATGCTTAAAGCATCAGCTCAACCGATAGTCAGAAAACAATAATAAAAGTTGAAAATAAGGTGTAGTAGTTCTACATTTGCTTCTAATTTCATCTTAGTTTCATCATTGATCAATTTTCCGATCAGAACAAGACTATATTCTCGGAACCCATAGGTTTCCCATGAGTTGTCAACCATCTCAAGTACTCCCATTGTGGATGTAGTCACAGATTCCTCCTCCGTTTGTACTGGCTCGTCCAATTTATTTTCAAACTCCAGCATGAGATCAACATCATCCTCGTCTTCTTAAAACTAGGTGATTTCCCCTTGTTAAAGAGGAGAGTCAATACTCTTTGTAATCAAATGCAGGTTTTAGTCCTCAAGCTCAAATCCTTGTGATGGGATAGATCTAATATTTAAAACTAACAACCGTTGAATCTGACAAAAATTACGCTCGCAATCTAGCCCAAATCAATTCAGTGGAAATCATTTCAATTTTTGAAATCTTCAGTAGTTTGATGCTTTAGACAAACCAAATTTTGAAATTCTTGTCTGAAATGACTGGCTTGTGAAGATTTCTTACTTTGTGAGAATTCACGGGCATATATTTGTTGATTTTGTCTTTGTCAGGGATATTTTGGTCATTTCGTTTGAGGTTGTCTAATACATTGTTAAACATTGTTGTACAAGTAGCATTATTGATTTTTTAAAGGTCATGTATCCATTCTACTACGCTAAGTACTACCTCTCACATAGAGGTGTGATCACTTGTTATGAGGCCGATCTCATGTCCACCGCAAGTGAGAGAGGGCACTCAATGTGGTACAATAGGGTGAGTAAAATAGTATAATTATTTGTGTAAATAGCGAAAAATGTCACTATCATTTGAGTGTATTATGAAATCATCACTATCGTTTCATTTTTGACAATTACACCCTCCAAATAACTTTTGATTGCGAAATTCGTCATTGCCGTCCAAAACTGTTAACTTTGGCTGTTAAATGATGTGCTGACATTTTTTTGGCAAAAGATTCAGGGCAAAATCGTCAGACCACCACATCCCTGCGTATAATCACAGTAATATTATCATGTTTGACACAAAACGTCTATGGCATGTAAACCTTTTGAGCAAAACATCCCTGTTTCTCAAACTTTTTATGTAAAACATCCCTACCTATATTTAAATATATGCGGTCTTATATTTAAATGAATGTAACGAATTAAACAATATTGACAATGCAAACCATTCGCTATTTACCCTAAAAAAAGGTTTATCATTTGTTCCTACATATAATTATTATTATAACATTTCAATAAAATTGCGGACCAATGAGTTGTTTTAACATTTTTTCGAGAAAACGGGTCATGAATTAAGTGTTTCAAGGTGTGTACCACAAACATATAAACTCGATTTTTGAATTTAATGTTTAATAAATATTTTTTTTAAAAAAGTTTTTAAACTACAAATTAAGTTCATGTAGAAGACTCAACTTACATATTCTCCTTATGATCAATATTTTTCTATTTATATATTGTTCTTCATCATATTCTCCCAAAAACGTAAGATTAGAGATGGCAATGGGTAGGGTATGAGTCTAGCTTGCCAAACTCATATCCTACCCACTAAAGATTTGCAACATCCATACCCTACACATATACTCATTTAAGAATGACGGGTCGGGTGCGGGTTGGGGGCGGGTCGAAGGTGGGTATACTTTTATACCCATTTAACTATTTATTTATTTATTTTTATTATTTTTCTTAGGGCTGCAAAATATATTATAGGTTAGAGGTGCTCTGAATTAACTTGAATCACTTAAATGTTGGGCTTCACTTGAATCTTGCTTAAAAAAAATTATTCTAGGTTGAAACTAAACAAGTGAATTTGAACAATTTTTTTAGACATTAACAAAGATAATAGTTTAAATATATTAATGTTTAGATATTAACAATATCAATAGATATTTGAGTTTTATTTTATATTTATTTATTTTTATTTTTTTTACACAGTCACTTTTGTTTTAAATTCTATAATTTTTTAAGGAAATTAATGGGTATGCGGGTCGGGTATGAGTATTGTAGTAAAACTCATACCCGACCCATACCCATGTCGGGTTTTAAAGTTAACATCTATACTCTACCCACGAACACATTAAGTCGGGTAATCCCCATCTATTTATGTCAGGTCTCCAACATGTATCGAGTCCATGAGTATTATTGTCATCCCTATGTGAGATAGATTTTTTTGGTATATTTTTATTTTTTAACCATTAATTATTAATTCCAAGTTTTTCCTAAAAATTAATCATTAATTTTAATAAATATTGTTACATGAATTTGTTTTTATATCTTCATGTTGGTAATTTCTTTATTCATATTATTACAATTACAATAATTATCAAAAAAATAATAATTATTCTAAAAAAATGGTTTATACATTGAAAAATAATATGTTGATATCATTAATAGCATATCGAGGATGTCAATGCTAATTCCATTAAAATAGCAATTATATGTCGTAAAAAATGGTAATTTTTTTTTAAAATTTTATTGACCTATAATTAAATGTGCATTTAATTATATTCAATTAAATGGATCGCATTTAAAAATAATAAAAAAATAATTATGCAAAGGGTATCTTGGGTTGAATCTCACTTTCTTACATCGCAAATTTTGAGGTTAATTTTCATTTTCGTGCATTGTCAATATTGTTTATTTTGTTACGTTCATTTAAATATAAGACTGCATATATTTGAATATAGGTATGGATGTTTTGCGTAAAAAGTTTGAGAAGTAGGGATGTTTTGCGCGAAAGGTTTACATACCAGTGACGTTTTGTACCAAATATAATTATATTACCGTGATTATAGGCATTGATGTTTTGCGCAAATTCTTGTGGTGGGACGATTTTGCACCTTAATTTTTTTTGTCAAAAAAATGTCAGCACTTTATTTAATAGCCAAAGTTAACAATTTTGGACGGCATAGACGAATTCCGCAATCAAAGATTATTTTTAGAGTGTAATTGCCGAAGGATTGGGACGTTTTTCACTATTTTCCCTAATTCTTTTTTAAAGGATAGTATTATAACTTTATAAATCATATTATGCAAATAAACAAATATATATATATGTATGTATATGTATATGTATGTATATTTTCGTCTTCTTGTTCAATCACCCCCTCTCCCACCCACCCAAACAATATGCAGACACTTGAAATCGACTCCTGATGCCTTCATTACTCAATAAGCAAGGTCTTCGCTGCCCGTCTGCAAATCTTCGACAGTAGACTTCTTTGGCTTTTTATCATCATCCCAAATAATTTATTTTTTTCATCTGCATCATATTTTACCATTTTACAACGACTGATCTTGTCGGATCTCTCAAGATATACTTTCTTTGAAGTCTTCTGAGCAATCTGAAAATTAGTTTTAAGGATAGCATATTAGCTACTGGCACGTTTGGAAACTTCAAATCAGAAATTTTAGAACCAGTTTCTTTCTCCATAACTTGCACTTATCAACAAAAATCAATTAAAATTCAGTATTTCTATGGTGGAAGTGGGTACGATTCGGTGGTGGCTGGAGGTTGATTTTATGGTGGTTGTAAGTGGGTTTGGTTTGGGATTTGGGTTGGATTTTGTGGGAGAGATGGGAAAAGGGGAAAGGGAAGAAGGCGATGGTGGAAGTGGGTTTGGTTTCGGGGCGGGGCGGTAAAGGGGAAGAAGATAATGAAGATGAAGTTTGGGTGCGTGGGTGGGTGGGTGGTGCCGGTGGTCTGTCGACGGTGTGGGTGGGGGTGCATCATGGATGGATGAAAAAGAAATTAGATTGGGGTTAATTTCATTAAATACTAGTTTCAGTAAAATTTCAAATACAAAACTAAAGTTCTATTATTTTACAAATTGCTACTCAAGTCTTAATTGATTATTCAAATGCCATTTTGTTGATTTTTTTATTTTTTAATCCAAAAATTGGCGCGAACAGTCCTTAATGTTTAGAAATCAATTAAATGATCATTAACTTTTTATTTTGATATAAAACTTCTTAATTGTTATTGTAAATTAACAAAAATGGTCTTTTTTAATTTGAATGATCATTATATTATTAATTTTAAATAGAAAAAAATTTAAAATAGAGTAATAACTTTTGCAAAAGTACAGTTTGATATGTTCATAACTTTGTTTTTTATATTTAATTAACTAAAATTAGTAGATTAGTATTTTTCTCAATAGAATTTCATTGATTAAACATACAATATATGTTCATATTCATTGGACTAATAAAATCTTAATTAAAAATAAATAACCCACTAATTTTAGTTAATTAAATATAAAAAATAAAATAAATCACACGCTGTTATCTATTAAGATTTTTTTTAATATATTTTTTTGAAAATTATTTCCCCAAATTTCCTTTTCGAACACACATTTTAAAGGGACTCATAACTTTTTCTTAATTTTAAAACACACATTATATATATATACACACACACACACACACACACACACACACACACACACACACACTTCGTTTTTGAAAAGATTTATTCAAGTAAAAAATTAATTTTTTTCTTTTCAAAAATCTATTTCTTAAAAAAAAAACTATTACAAACAAATATTAATTTAATTTATTTCATAATAATTTTTAGATTATACAAACAAACACACACACACAGACACACACACACACACACACACACACACATGTATATTATCCATTTGATCAATAAAAATAAAATGAGAAAAAAAAAATCTACTAATTTTAGTTAATGTATAAAAACAAAGTTATGAACATAGTCAATTGTACTTTTGTAAAAGTTATGACTCAATTATAAAATTCTCTATTTAAAATTATGTCCTTGTTTGAGCCCCATTAATTCAATTTAAAATTTGGATTTTGAAAATCTAATGGTTAAAAAGTGGTTTGAAAAGTAAAAAATTGTGGGCTTGACTTTTTTGAATGGTTGAGATTGATTACTGTAGAAAAAATTTGTAAAAAAAAGGAGAAATAATGAGGCTCAAACAAGGGCTAAGAATATATCGGTAATTTAAATAAAAAGACTACTGCTGTTAATTTAGATAAAAAAAAGTTAGGCTGCGTTCTCTTTGTATTTCAGTTTCCTATTTTCATTTTCGAAAATATTTTCTATTTTCCATTTTCTGTGACTTTTTTCGAAATTGCGGAAAACGCGTTTGGTTTGTTATTTCTGAAAACTGTTTTCGAAAATGAAAAGCTGGAAAACGCGTTCTGTTTAAAATGTTGAAAAAAATTATTTCATATTGTTTGTGAATATAAATGAAATAAAGATATCATATTTTGAGTTATACAACAAAAATAAATGAAATAACCCCTATCACACAATTTGGTTATACCAAAAAAGTTCAAAAATTCATGTTGCCCTTCTAAAGTAATATATCCATATTTGAGTAGTAATTTTCCCTTCTAAAGTAATCGTTCCATTTAATACTTTATATAGATACATCCTTCTAGTAAGCACTCATAACGTTTAAAATTTAAGTTTCAATAAAATTTGCAAAAATTAATTTACGTTAATTAATTATGCCCTTACAAAATAAGTGTCTACAATACAAAAGTAAAAAACAAATGTTTAATAATTAAGCACGTGATACATCATCAGAAAGATGGTTGAATTTGGAGTTCTACGTAAACAACAGAGTGCAATTCGGAGTTGTGCATCAAAAGTTATACATGTTTGAAAACAATGACCTATAAAGCAAATACGAAAATGACTAAATTGAAAGAAAAGTAAAATTTGTGAACTAATGTGCAACAAAATCTGAAATTGAGGGACCTAAGTTGCAAATAAATTAGGATATTTTCGAAAGAAATTTCAAAATTTGAGTATTAAAATGACAAGTTTTGAAAATCAGGGACCAATAATGTAATTAAAAATGATAAATTTTGACAAATTTCAAATTTTTTTGATTTTTTAAATTTTTTTTTAAATGGAAAACGCGCGTTTTCCACTTACAAGACAAAAATTTCGAAAAACTCAGAAAACATGGTTTTCCATTTTCTTTACAAATTTTGAAAACGTTTTCGAAATTTTTTCTCGAGAACGGCGCAAGAAAACACGTTTTCCGATTACTGAAAACATGTTCTCTTTGTAATTTTGGAAACATTTTCGGAAAGGAAAACGGAAAACAGCTGAAAAACGCCAAAGACAACGCCGTTCTCTTTGTGTTTCGATTTTGGATTTTGAGTTTTGGATTTTGGTTGTTTGTTTTGGGATTACTGAAAACATGTTCTCTTTGTAATTTTGGAAAACTGTTTTCCAAAATAGAAAACTGAAAAATGCGTTTATTTTGTAATTTTTTGATATATTTCTTTTGTGATATTTTGTATGTAAAAAATAGTTGATTTGTTGAATTACATTAATTTTAATGTTAATAAATCACTTAGTTCTCTATGCCAATAAATTCATCATTAATATTGTTTCAGCTAAACAAAAATTTAACGACATACCAACAAAATCTTAATATGGATCTATATATAATGACAAAATAATATAAGAATTTCAAGTGAAGAAAGTGTCTCACATTTACAAATAATAATAATAATAATAATAAATAAAAAATTACAAAATAAAAATAAAAAATCTTAACATGGATCTATATAATGGAAAAATATCATAAGAACTTTAAGTGAAGGAAGTGTATCACTTTTACAAAAAATAATAATAATAATAAATAAATAAATAATTTCAAAAAAAAAAACTTAAAATGAATCTATATAAATGAAGTCTCATTTTTACAAAAAAAATAAAATAAAATAAAAATCTTAACATGGATATATAATGACAAAATAACATAAGAACTTCAAGTGAAAGAAGTGTCTCACTTTTACAAAAAAAAAAAAAAAAAAAATTATAATAATAATAATTTACAAAAAATAAATCTTAACATGGATCTATATATAATGACAAAATAACATAAGAATTTCAAGTGAAGGAAGTGTCTCACATTTAAAATAATAATAATAATAATAATAATAATAATAATAATAATAATAATAAAATAAATAAATAAATAAATATATTACCAAAAAAAATAAAATCTTAACATGAATCTATATATAATGGCAAAATAATATAAGAATTTCAAGTGAAGGAAGTGTTTCACATTTACAAAAAAAAAAAAAAATTAAAACGCGCATTTTGGTCGTTTTGGACTTTTTAACACAAAATATCCAAAACGCAATAAACTTGTTTTGAGTTTCCTTTATATTTTTTTGGTGTTTTGGAAAAAGCTTTTCTGAAAATGAGCAAAGTGAACGCTTTTTCGATATTTCCAATAATCGAAAATTCAAAACGGGCTCAAAACAGCAAAGAGAACGGGGTCTTAGCTTTTGCATTTTCCAATAACTTCAAATTTATTTTTCTTCCTAGAAACAGAACAAATATTGGGAAGGTGCAACAGAAAATTTGCAGTGTCAGACTTGTGATATCCAGAAATATTGATTCCAAGGACTCCGGGAACTATTGTCCTTTTGAACGGACTTCTACATTGACCCATATTCCTAGTTGGGCCACTTCCCGATTTCACGACCCTCTTTAGGTAGTTGAATCTGCAACGATGATTGTCCACGTTATTGAAAATATTTCTAATACTTACTGGATCATTGGGAACTGTCCCTTGCGATAGAGGAAACAAGGGACAATTTCCCATTGGTTTCTCGGTGATCTGAGAGTCCCGAAAGTAAAATATAAATCATTATTAAAATTAGGATAATATAAGGTGTATACACAAGACATATAAATGTGTGCAATAACTGTTTTGTCCTCATTCAATATATCTTATGTGTAATCCAATGTAAACATCTGGTAAAGTCCTTGAAATCAACCAGTTTGGAACAAAAAATTGCAGTCAAAAGACTTTGAGAACTAAGAATTGTTGATTGACAACGTCGTCGAGGCACTTTTTAGAACTTGATTTGAAACCAATTTTTAACAAGTGTTTTGACTTTTAAATTACTATAAGCCCATAAATCAAGCATTAGTAATTTAACGACTTTGAATGCAGTTATAGTAATAACGATAGAGGTCATCTTTCAAAATCGACCTTCATAGCATTCTATATATATATATATTATGAACTAGGTGACTCTAAATTCATCCCCGAAATCAAGGTCATTCTCTATTGTTCAAACAATCAAATACTATATATGTTTGTTACCGAAAAATAGAAATCCTAAATTCACGACGTCCACAATTAAGGTCATTCTCTATTGTTCAAAAAATCTAATACTAAATTAATTGTTAATTTGTTACCAGACAGTGAAATAGAATCTATAGCAGGAACATAAGTTGGCAAACCAATCTTCTTAAACGTACTTAAATATGAAAACCTGAAATTTTCATTATTATATACCTTGAAGAACATAGACTTACAAGTATCAATCTAAAGCCTACATCTCTTTCAACAACTTGTGAGCAATTATATAAGATGCATAAGCATCAACACAAGCACACTCAACCATATCCTCGTCAAGAACCATTAATTCCCAGTCAGAATTCCAAATTTTCTTGCTGTTTCTTCTCATTCCCAGCCCTGCAACTCCATACGCCAAACCCTTTAAACTAGGCCTTCCTCCATAGCTTATTGGAAACCATGTCTTCACCAATGAATGTAAATCCAGGGATCGACAAACACTGATCCCATATTCGTTCTTTAATTTCCTCGCATTTTCTTGAATTCGAACTCCAACGAAAGTAGTATTAGAGTCGAACAGCAAATCCCGAATGGACTGGGGAATATTATCCATGTACGGTATTTGGAGTATAAGACACTTTGTCCCGACGCTTAGTTGTAATAGTGCGACTTTGTTGCTCATTGACTCGATTGGATGACGATTATATTTGCAGTCGAATCCGAATATTATCTTTGGGCCATTGGATTTGGACCTGATGTTTTGCACCCAGTCATCAGCCACTGAAGCTTTAATTGTGACCGTTGTTTCTATTACATTACCGCAGAATTTGACCAAATGGGTATCTGACGAGTGATTCATTTTTCTCGTTAATTGGCTTGAATGATTTTTTTCGTCACAATGAAGTGAAGGTTAGAGATATGAATGAAGATGATGGAGAGAATGCCTCTGCGCATTCCATTTGGATTAGCCTTTAAAATAAAGTGCCTATTCAGTTCGATAAATTGTAGTAATGGTTCAATATTCTAAGAAGATAGTCTAAGAGTCACATATACTAGTATTTATTTTATTACCTTATTATTATGGAAGCATAATGCCTCTTCATATTCCTACCAAATGCAGATGAAAGACTGAAACAGCCCCTATATAAATGCGCATAGATTAATGTAGAATTTACACCAAAAATGGCTTCCAAGTATCTGGTTTCTTTCTCCGGTGCCCGTAATTGAAGCAACAGCCACCGACAAGGCTGCCATTGTCGATGACTGGGTACGAGAAATCCGATCAATGTACTATGGACAACAAAGAATTGTCGGACTCGACTGTGAATGGAGGCCTCACTCGATCCCAACAATGAGTTTCATAAAATGTATATTAAGATTAATTATTAACTTTGATTTATATTTTAATCTGCTTTTCTTACTGAACCAAACATGGACTTTGAAATTGGTGTTTTAATCACCCTTAGCGACCGCTCTCGCTCACCTCAATCTGCTCGTGCCGACTCGAAATCAACTCTTTAAAAGAACTGAATAATGTACTGCAAAATGCATAATTTCTACAAGTTTTGGAGCATTTCTATGAACAGAGAGAGACATAATAATCTTAAACAATTTGGAGCCTCCTAAACTAATAAATCTGGGAAGAGCATCCATCTTTTAGCTTCTGCTTATGTAAGTTCTATACCTTAGAATTATGAAAGCTGCAAATCTGTAACCAAATATGAAAACCAACATCATAACTAAGTTGCTCCATTTCTGTGACTCCTTCAAGCCTTGATTTTTCAGGAATTGGTCACCATAGAATAGGCATACACCACCTTCAATACTTTCTAAGCATCTCGATTCTCCTCCGAACTCATTTATCATAAAGCATTCAAATGGATACTTGAACAGACTCAAGTATTCCATGAAACTCCAATACTTAGGTATGGTATCCTTGGATATGAAGTAGCCCGAGAAGAGGAAAAATGAGCCCATAACTCCAGCAATCAATGACATTCCCACGACGAAATTCGGCACCAGTGCACTGAAACAGACTACAAAAGAATTTGACATTAAGACAATCATCCAAACCACTAGAGAGAAATAGAGGAATCCATCGATTCTGCGTCTCATTCCCACTAACCAGTAAACCGGGGTAGCGTAGAGAATGGCAACTATAAGTAGAAAAGGAATGAATACCACAGCGTTTGCTATAATGTAAGAAGAGACTCTGTAGGCTCCTCTGGTTGTCTCTCTCATAAAAATTCTCCTTTCTTGCAAGAAAATTGGTAAGGCTTCTGTTGTAGATGACATCAAGAAAGTCAGGCTGAAGGCAAAGAAGCCTATTTGATTTTGCAGTTTCAATCTCTTGGAGTTATTAAAAGCATCCATGAAAATCGTCCCTAATACGATTCCAGCTAGCAATGCTTGGATCGTCCTTGCGGCGAAAAGTTGTTTAGTTCTGATAATGTTGAGGAAGAATCTCTGGCTCAGGATCAATACCTCTTTGATTGGAGAATTGCAGTATAAGCTATGATTTCTTTCCACATGATCAAATATGGAGTCATGAGCATGTTCTTGTTCCATTTCACATTTTTCGATATCGGTTTCTTGTTCTTGCAGGCTCTCTATAACATCAATGGCGAATTCAAGCACATTGACATGTCGAGGGATACAATGGCCTGCGGACTGAATCCGCTCCTCTAGGTGACTCAAGGAACCATTGTGAAGGGAAACACCATTGGATAACAATATAACTTTGTCGATTAACTCGAGAATTCGAAATCCAGGTTGATGGATGGTTAGCACAATAGTCTTACCTTGGTTCTTGGCCATGGACTTAAGCAGCGACGTTACATGAAGCGCGGAGGCAGAGTCAAGTCCTGATGTGGGTTCATCGAGTAGAAGAACCGCAGGATTGTGTACTAAATCCACCCCGATTGCTACTCTACGCTTCTCCCCACCTGAAATTCCTCTGTTTGATTCACTGCCTATTCTCACTCCAGCAATGTGATCCAATCCAAGCTCCTTCAACAGAGTTTCCACTCGGATTTTGGCCTTTTCACTTCCCCCATCCAGCCTTAGACGCGCACTGTACGTAAGCGTTTCTTCAACAGTAAGAAGGGGGAAAAGAGCTTCATCTTGTGTCACATAACCCGACACCCTTCGAAAATACGCTGCATCCATTGGAAACTCATTAACAAGAACACGACCGGAGACTCTACATGGAACGATCATTCCAGCAACAACTTCCAACAATGTGGTTTTTCCAGCCCCACTTGGACCAGCAATTGCTGTAAGCTCTCCTGAATTAGCTTCACAATTTACATTCTTCAAAATGCACCTAGTATCGTCCCTCCTTGTCCCCTTCCAGCCAAGCCAACCATAACTTGTAGGCAGTTTATAGGACAAATCTCTTGTCTTAATTTGATAACACTGAGGTTCTTGGTGACCAGAATTTGATTTTTTAACTGGTAAGTCCATGAAAAAAAATGAAGTAGAGGGGAAGATGAACTAACTCTTGGTCCAGGCCTTTCTTTATAGACCTTATATGCGCAATGCTGATGTTATATACTTATATTTGCCCAATGGATTCACAAAAACAGGTTGACTGTTTATATAATACTGTTCGATCAACCAAAGCTGGTGAAGATCATGTGGGCTCAAATTTGGAGGGCAATTTTTCTTTCTCGCTAAAAAGTCACATGAATTGTGACACAAGATGCACCATTGTTGTGATTTAAGGGTATACTATAATATATTGACTGTTTCAAAAGTTTGTAACTGGTTGGTTTAAAATTCAGTTGTTGGGATTACCAATGAGAAAAGGAAAACTGATTTTTCACATTTATTTCCCAGGGACCATGTTTGCAGCATGAGATAACTCTCTCTCTCTCTCTCTCTCTCTCTCTCTCTCTCTCTCTCTCTCTCTCTCTCTCTCTCTCTCTCTCTCTCTCTCTCTCTCTCTCTCTCTCTCTCTCTCTCTCTCTCTCTCTCTCTCTCTCTCTCTCTCTCTCTCCCGTATACATATATATTCACATATACACACATTGGTAATGGGTAGAGTATGGATCGGGTTTGGAAAATCCTTACACCCACTAGATATTTATAACATAAATCCACTTAAGAGTAGCGGGTTGAGTGCGGGTATACTTTTATACCCATTTAAAACTCGTTACATATTTTAAGTGGAAATTACACCTACCCCTACATTATAAGATTCAAATTAAAAAATAAGATCAAAGTTGTATTATTACAAAATTCAGGTTTTAATTAAGATTTTAAATAATTAAAAAATTTAAATAATAATATTCTAGAATTAAATTAATTACCCAATCTAATCTTTATTTCATACCACTTCAAACCCTAATCTAATCCTTCCTCTCTTTCTACACATATTAACGTCTTCTCCATCATCACCACAACTCCAAGCCGCTCATCCCCTTCACGACCACACCACAGCCACGTCGAAGTCCCCACCGTCGTCACAAGACCTCGTCGGCAGCGACAATATCAAGGGCAGCGCTACTACATCGCGCACAAGCAACGGCGGCGCTGTTGCTACATCGCGTGAGGAGAAGCCGGAAGCACTGTCACTGCTTCGATCTTGCGATTTGTTTGGGATCTAGCTTTAAATTGGTAGGTGTTTGTGATTTGCTTCTATGTTGGTGGTGGTGCTCGAATCTAGTGGTGCCTTTCGCGATCTGGCTTTTAAATTGGTAGGTGGTGGTAGGTGTTCACAGTCTTCTTCTGTAATGGTGGTGGTGCTCGAATTCGGTGGTGGTAGGTGGCGCGATTTGCTTCTTCGATGGCAATCGTTGGAGGCAGGTGGTGTTTTTTAATGGTGGGTGCAGGCAGGTTGCTGGCTATGGTGATAGTTGGGATGCTTCCGGGTGGTGGTGGCGGTGATGGCTGTGATGGTGGAGGAGTGGGGTTAGGGTAGGGTGGCTCATTTGTTTGTGCGATGGTTGTGGTGGCGAGTGTGGTGGTGGAAGTGGTGGTGATTGTGGTGTGTTGAGGTGGTTGACTGAGGCTTAGGTGGCGGCGACGTTAGTGGTTAGGGTTTGAGACTTAATAAAATTTGTGACCTAATAATGTTATTTTATTTTTTTTGGCGGTAGCGGCGATGAGGCGGTGGGCCTCTATGTTGAGATGGTGGCAGTTGTGAGCTGATGGTGGTGAGAATGTGACGTGGGCAAGTTTTCGGATATACTGTGACCTAATAATTAATAAGTGAATTGTGACTTAATAATATGATAATTGTGACTTAAAAGATTGGTGACCTCATAATTTGATAAGTTGTGACATAGAAATAACTCGGGATTGATTAATTTAAAACTTGTGACCTTGTAATTATTTGTGACTTGATAAAACTGTTATTGTGACCTACTATTTTGATAAATTGTGACCCTAAAATTATTTGTGACTTAAGCAATTTACATTTTGTAACCTAAATTTATCTTGTATTGTGACCTAGAAATAACTCGGGAATGATTAATTTAAAACTTGTGACCTTACAATTATTTGTGACTTGATAAAACTGTTATTATGACCTACTATTTTGATAAATTGTGACCCTAAAATTATTTGTGACTTAAGCAATTTACATTTTGTAACCTGAATTTATCTTGTATTGTGGCCTAAATTTATATAATTAATAAAAAAATCTAATTATTGAATTTAGTTAAATAGATACCTGATTTTTGAAATTTTTTAAGTTATATTTTAAAATTGAAATTGTGTATTCTAAACACCTTATATATGTATTTTTCCTATATTTTAATTTTAATATTTTTTTTTGACATTGATAATGTGTGTGTGTATATAGAATACTTGTTCAACAATAATATAAGTCTCTCTCTCTCTCTCTCTCTCTCTCTCGCTCTCTCTCTCTCTCTTCAACAATAATATAAGTCTCTCTCTCTCTCTCTCTCTCTCTCTCTCTCTCTCTCTCTCTCTCTCTCTCTCTGTATACATATATATATTCACATATACACACACATTGGTAATGGGTAGTGTATGAGTCGGGTTTGGAAAATACATACCCTACCCATATATCTACTTAAGAGTAGTGAGTTGGGTGCGGATATACTTTTATACCCCATTTAAAACTCATTACATATTTTAATTTTAATAATTTTTTTTTTTTTTTTTTTTTTGACATTGATAATGTGTGTGTGTATATAGGAAAATTCTGCTTGTACTTACCATTTGACATATAATTTGACATAAAGTAATATTTCGTGATATATTACCTTTTAGTTTATCATGAGAATTTAAAAACAAAAAGTGCACTTTCCCTGCACTTCCCAAAGTGGAGATCAGTGCCTGAAGCTACCAAAAAAGAGCTCCCGCCATACTCTGCATTCCAACCCGTCGACGTGGTGTCATCTTCTTCCACATTTCCAGCCGCCACCTGCTCACACGACGACATTTCACCGGAGTAATCATCGATCAATTTTCAGTGGCTGAAGCTTCCAAAAAATTCCTCCCGCCATACTCCACCCGCCTTCAAACCCGTCGACGTGGCGTCATCTTCCTCAACATTTCCAGCACCCACCTGCTCACACGACGACATTTCACCGGAGTTATCATCGCCATTGGAAACACTTCAATGTCAGAAGCATTCGGTAATATCAAATCCGAATTTTTAATGCTCCCAAAGTAGTCGTTAATGTCACTCCTCTCAACTCTGTTTGTGAGCAACCCCATTTCTCTTTATCTTGATTTGTGCCTCTTGTACATAAAATCTTCTGCTTATGTCTGCAAAATGTGTTTCAATAAACCAAAAGCTTAAAGCAGATTTAGCAAAAATCCATGGACAAAAGGACACATTTCACTGATTCAACATTTTGAGTGTTGGAAGTATACGAGATGCGATTGACTTACCAATAGCAGCAATTTTATATTCATATTCGGTTGATAGTGTTTACAATCGTGACCATTCATATTCGGTTGATAGTCTTTACAATCCATTCCCAAGTGGTGTTCTTTGTAAATCTGAATCTACACGTCTCTTTGATATGTTAGGCTTGTTTGATATCATAGATAATATTTGAAACAATTACAAGCATGTAAAAAATATCATTTGAAATCCTATGTGTAGTTTACAGTTTAAATAAGATTTATTTAAAGTTTTCTAACTGGCCGATTATAATTTTTTTGAAGATCATGATTTGTTAGGTATGTTTGATATCTTATGTGTGCATTATATTTTAAACAATTACAAGCCTTCAAAAAATATTGGTTTAAATCCGATGTAGCACAATTTGGAAGAAAGGCTTTCAATTATTCAACCATCACACCAACCACAACTATTCTGCGATGATTTGATCTTATTTTAGCATAACATGATTTGTTATTCTTCATATGCACCAAGCAATGCAATGTGTGGCCCTTTTTTTTTCCAAGATCATGATTTGTTGAATCTTTTTAGGCTAAAAGTTTGTATAATCTATTAATGTTTTCCAGGAAATCAACCCTCATTGTTTATTGAGGATGATCCTTTGCTAGAGGACAACTGCGTTGAAATGAATGAGATAATAACGGGGAATGGTGATGCAGAGAATGATGGAAACACGTCTGAGAATATGGAGACTGTACCAGAAGTTGGGATGAAGTTTTCTAGTCGTGATGAGGCATTTGAGTTTTACAAGAAGTATGCGTATAATGTGGGCTTTCCTGTAAGGAAAAGAACTTCGAAAAAAGGACCAGATGGTATGTTGTTATATGCAACATTCGCTTGTAGCCGAGAAGGAAAGAGAGTTAGTGCGACAAGCGGTTCATTGAAACCTCATCCAACCATTCAAACCGGATGCAAGGCCAAGATGATTCTGTGTTCAGACGTGTTAGGAAAATAGCTTGTGACTAAGGTTGTTCTTGAGCATAATCACAAGACAAGTCCATCGAAATCCAGGATGTACCGATGTAATCGACAATTGAATGATCATGTCAGACGAAAGCTTGAAATAAATGACATAGCTGGAATACCGTTACACAAGAGTTTTAACTCAGCTGTCGTTGAAGCGGGTGGATATGAGGAGCTACATTTCATCGAGAAGGATTGTAGAAATTACATTGACAAGGTCAGGAGATTAAGATTGGGAGAAGGAGACGCAAGTGCGATACAATCTTATTTCTCTAAAATGCAAGCACAATGTCATGGTTTTTTCTTTAGTGTAGATTTGGATGATGAATCTCGGTTGAAGAATGTGTTTTGGGCTGATAATAGGAGCCGACAGGCTTATAGAGAATTTGGGGATGTTGTCACATTCGATACCACGTATCTAACCAATAGGTATGACATGCCGTTTGCCCCTTTTGTTGGGGTGAGTCATCACGGTCAATCCACACTGCTTGGTTGTGGTTTATTATCCAACGAGGACACCGAGACCTTTGTTTGGCTTTTTAAGACATGGCTTCAGTGCATGGATAGCATTGCGCCATCCGGTATCATTACTGACCAGGATCGCGCTATGCAGAATGCAATTCAAATTGTCTTCCCCAATACAAAGCATAGATGGTGTTTGTGGCATATTTTGAAAAAATTGCCAGAGAAATTTGGAGGTCATCCTTGTAAGGGTGCGATACTTACAACTGTGCATTGTGCTGTCTATGAATCACAAATTCCAGAAGAATTTGAAAATACGTGGTCATCAATGATTGATAAGTTTTCACTACATGATAATGCCTGGTTGTCTGGATTATATCATGAACGAGCTCGGTGGGTACCTTGCTTTTTGAGCACATGTTTTTGGGCAGGCATGTCAACGACACAGAGGAGTGAAAGCATCAACGTATTCTTCGATGGTTATGTCCATTCGAAGACCTCGTTGAAGCAATTCGTTGAGAAATATGAGCGGGCCTTGCGGTGTAAAGTTGAGAAGGAGTTTCACGCAGATTTTAAGTCATATTCGCAGATGGTACCCTGTGCGACGAAGTATGAATTGGAGAAGCAATTCCAAAGTGTGTACACAATTTCAAAATTCAAAGAATTTCAAGAAGAGATAACGGGCAAGGTGTATTGCGATTTGATGGCTATCTAGGATGGTTATCCTAGTAATGGTAGTAGGTACATAGTTTGGGAAGATATCATACTGTATGAACACGTGAATAGAAAGGATTTCACAGTAGTGTTCGAGAGAGAGACACTGAAGATAGGCTGTAGTTGCCATTTGTTCGAATTCAGAGGGATCTTGTGCAGACATGCCATCTCAATACTTATACGAAATAGGATCAAAATGCTTCCTGAAACTTATGTGCTTCGTAGATGGAGAAGGGACGTGGTTAGAGCATACACAAGGGTGAAAATAAATTATGACGGTTGGGTTAGTACTCCTACTCAAGTTAGATATGAACAACTTTGCAAAAGGTTCGAGAGTATGGCAAATTTGGTAGCAGAGGATGAGGGACGTACAACAGGCCTAATGGAATGGATGGAAACTCAAATGAATGAGCTACAGATCTCAAGCTCGAGTACAAGTCCATGTATTATCCTCAATAGATCTAAGGGAAAGGACAATGAGTTGGATAAAATGTCGAACGATCGGATCTTGGATCCTAAGTGCGTTAAATCGAAGGGGGCACCTAGGAAATTGCGTAAGAAAGGACCATTAGAGACATGTTCGAGGAAAAACAAGGTAGGTGTGTCATTTGAAATGCATTATTTAGTCTCATTAAAACATGCCACTGCAAGACAATTGCTAAAAAATAAAAAATAAAAAAACGTGTTATGTTGCAGGGAAAACCGATGTCAACCAAAGGAAATACTTCAATCCAGCATAATGTTGAAGAAAGGCTTTCAATCACTCAACCGTTACTTAGACAACAACCACTAACATTTAATCAATATTCTTACTCACAGCCTGTTTTGGTATGTTTAGTTTGTAAGAACTTGTGATTTGGAATAAGTATTATAAATTTCATTTACATCTCAAAATCATTTATGTTGTGATGTGCAGGGAGATCAACTTCAAATAGGAGCTTATGGAGTAAATTGGATGGCACCTAATGTCTTGAATCAACATTTTATTCCAAGCTACTGCCCCCAAGTGCAAGATGACCATGACCAAAGTTAGAGAACTTGTTATTTCAACTGATCTTTTGTAATGAATATGGGGTTTATTCAGTAATGTCTATGTCCATGGCATGTTACAAACTGTTTCTTTTTTCTTTTTTTTTTGAAGTATCAATGACATAGATTTTTGCCCAGTTATTTCCATGTGTCATAGCTCTTGTGATTTTGGAATGTATCAAACTGATTTGCATTCATCTGATAATTGTTGCTTATTTCACAGAGTGATACTTAATTCTGCATCAATACCAGGTTACACCACAACTAAGTTATTTGATAGCTTGGAAGTTTTCACAATGTCATAGATTTTTGAGATTAAATGTCAAAAGAAAACTCACAGGTCTTCCACCAGAACATCATCCATTGAATTCAAATTGAGTTTAAGTGGCTACAATCTCACAAGTTGCAGAGTAATATTCTAATACAATACCAAATATTGCAAACTACCACAAATTCACAATCTACAGACTTCACGTTAAGCTAAAATGCTAGTTTCAACTTCACTACTACATTTCACAAACTACCACAATGTCACATTCTACCCAGCCAAAATAACCCATAGCTGCTAGAGAAACTTCAGTCCATGATGTGTCCTTCAGGCTTGTCATCCTGTCGAGCTTTATTCTTGCGAATGGTGAAAGTTACTGATATCTCGGCGTCCTCATCACCAGAAACTCGTGCACAAGTTTTTAATAATGCAGCCAAATCATCAGAACCATCTTCACCTGCCTCTACCGATTGCTCCTTGCTTGATTCACCTTCATCCCATTCGAAAAAACGGCAATTCTTCACAGTGCATGAAAAGAATTTCATCCCTCGATATTTACTTGAAATCTTCTCCACCTCGAACCATCTCACGTAACCATCTCCGCATACAGGACATCGACGCTTGTTCTGGCATTCGTTGAACCAGTGCCCAACTTGTCTGCAGCTATGGCATATACCGTAGTTCTTCCCCTTCATATCGACTCTACATATATAAACGAGTTGGTTTTGTAATTAGCAGTCACGGCAAAAATGAAGAATTTACTGGAAAGGAAACTTGTAATTTCACATACTGATTTTTTAAAAGTTGTTTAAAAATACTTCAGAATATATCACCAAGAGAAAAAACACAAATTTAAATGGATGTAATGCAGAAAACTACGAATTTTAGTGTTCATACGTGGATTCGAGGTCCTACTACTGGGGATAGCTACAGTGCTGGGGTCTTCTTCGTAGACTGGCGTAGTGCAGGGCTCTTCTTCCTCGACTGGTGTCCTGCTTACTTCAATGGATTCCAGGTCTTCCAAGAATGGGTCTTCGATCTCTGCTGGAATTCTTTGCCCGCGACGATTGCGTGGTTTTCACTAGAAAATGACAACAAATCTGAAACACTATCGTTGAACTCGTCCCTTGCCTGCGACGAATAAGAACTCCGGTTAGCAGCTGAGTAGAACGGGGAGGCGATAATTTTGGTGGGCTCGATTTCTAGGTTTCATGGATTTGTGTTTGAAGAATTTGGGAATGGATATGAAATGTCGGTGAGGGACGTCCAAGTAAAAGGCTGAGTGTAATTTTTAAATTAACCATAGGCTTTTTGGTCTTTTCTCAGAATATGTCAACAAATACGTTAAAATTTAAGTACAGGCAGCGGGGTCCGTGTATATATATAGAATATTTGTTTAACAATAATATAAGTATCTAATTATAATTTTTTCATGAAATTCATATGTAATATACTAATTAACAATCTATGCGTAACATAAAAATATCAAAATGAAGTAAAAGTATAACAACATCCATTGTCCAAAAATAAATAGACCCCAATTGTCATAAGCAAATATCAAAGAATCCACTTGTTCAAAATTATATACTGTTAAAATTTAAATACGATAATTTTTTTTTAAAAAAAATTAATCGATATATAGGTTGGGTATGAGTTTTTCTACAATACCCATACCCGTGTCGGGTTTTTAAATCTACATCCATACCTTACCCACAACCCATTTGGTAGGGTAATTTCTACCCATTTGTGTCGGGTACCCAATGGATTGCGAGTTCGTGGGTATTATTGCTATCCCTAACACACATATATACATACATACGTAATGGCGCCCGATGATTAGCCCGACAAGACAAGACAAGACCGCGCTCAGGAGTTTTTCAAGGATGGATGCCATGCACTTCAAAAGAACTCGTGTTACACATTTTGCTATAAAATTTAATTTTTTTTTAAAAAAAAAAACAACTAAAGTCTATTATTTTCAATAAATGGTGCCATTTAAAATCTTGTCAATCCATTTGATCCAACATTATATATGTCTATAAAATAAAATCAGCTTGATAAACTATTATTATATAATTATTGATCAACTTGGCCGTATGAATAATTTATCTAAAGATCCCTTGAATTCAGATGATTTTATGTGAAGTCTATTTCTTAAATTTATCACAACTTGTGTTGCATAGTGTAGAGTCAACTGAAGCCGCACTTCAGGTTTGATTTGAAGCAGCACTTCACTCTTCAGGTTAGCTAAAGGCTACTTACTAGTTACTACAATTGATTTGACTTGAGACACTAGAAAGAAGGCTGAAGGGGTCATTTTAACTCAAGTTTTTAATATTTCTCTTCCATTTTCCTTCTTCTCTCTTCAATTTCATATTTTTTCCTCTCCCATTAAATATGTAATGCAGATATTTGAATAATAGATGGAATCCTTAGAGATAAACTTTAAACGTAATCGTCTAGTCGATAAACATCAATGCCATGTAGATTGGAAGTTATTTTATTAACATGCTACGCAAATGTCCTTCCATGAAATGTATTGGAGATGTTCTAAGAGTTAAATTGAGCTTCTTAAAGAGTTCTTTCTTTTTATTGGGGGGCGGCGGAATCCCACCAGTTAATGCATAGCGGAAACAAAAATGAGCTAGAAAATAGAAGAACACCAGACCTCTTGTAATTGTCTTCTGAAAAAAAAACCAGAAAATAAACAAGAATATAATCATGTAGCTGCAACAGAAGCAAAACCAGCTACTGTGGTGAGACTGGCAATACCTTATGCTTCTTCGCTTGACATTTCACATCTATTTTTACATAGATTAAAAAAAGCATAATTAATATATGTTGAAACTATAAATTTACTTATATTTTACCTAATATGCTCTTATATTGAATAATGGATAATTTACATTTGTTGATAATAATGCATATTAAATAGAGATGCATTAGAATATTAAGATATTAATACACCTCAATAAGAAAAGTAATCTATAATTTGGAACAAATAAAAAAGGAAAATAAGCCTATCTTTGTGAGGAGTATTTTATCTTGCCTCAAAAAAATAATTTCACTTTTAATGGTGTCGTATCGGAAGACCGTGAACAGCTAATTTGTTCACTCATATATATATTGGTTAGATATACCACTACATTAAATAATGTAATAAAAATAATTATTTTATATTTGTTGATAACAATGAATATTAAATAAAAACATATTAGAAAACCTAAAAATATCTAGACTTTCAATAAGAAAAGTAACATATAATTTGGGACAGACAAATAAGAATACAAACTTATCTTCACTGGAGAGGGGGTGTATTAATTCTTCACAAATTCAATCAACAAACTTTGCCTCGAATCCGCAAGCAATCTGCGGTTCTCTAAGTTGGGCGACTCTGCCAACCCGTTTATATTGTTTATTTTTTTAATAGGGAAAACTGAAAAAAAAAAAACACACGGGTTTTGGCGAGAGCAATCGAAGGACCGCCCCGAAACCAGCCCCGCGGACCCTATTGTTTAGAGCGATCAAGTCCTCGGTCTCAGATCCGCCATTTTTTTTTACCATCCCTACTTGTTTTGGCCAATTTTAAAGAAAATATTTTCTCATGGGTGGAGGTAAGAAAATTTAAGCTGTTCTTTTTACTTTTCCATCTTTTATTGAACACACTCTGATAAGAAATATATCAGTAGATATTTCCTACTTTACTTTTTCATGTAACTAGGAAAATTTTCGGAATGTCCACGTCATTCAAGATATTACCCTAACTTACTCTTTACTCACCACAATTGCCTTTATTATATCAAAAGACAAAAATATTATTCATTTAAATATTTCAAAACACAAAAATCCCCAAAATTTGAATTTCAAATTAAAGGTGGAACATGGTGATGTGTTCCGGACCCTCGACAATCGGAGTCATAGCAGGCTTGACGAAAAAAGTTAAATATTCAAGCCAAATAAAAGTGAAATCCAGTCAACCATGTCGGAATTAGATGCATAATATGTGTTTTTCGAGTAGAAATGAGCCACTAAGCAAAACTCATGGGCTAGAGCCCTTGAGCCAACTGATTTTATAGTCAAATTCCATCATTTGGGGCTTCAAAACAGCAAGTCAATTATGCAGACGGAAATTAGGATTTTGCGTATTTTTAAGTTAAATTTTGTTTTAAATTATTTGTTTGCCTATTTTAGAATTTCAGTCTAATTAGAATTCTATTTTGAGTCAATTAGCGGCTAGGTTATTTTACTTATTTATATTCATTTCCATTCATTATAATTCAGACTTGAGACTTTGATTTTGATATAACAGTTTTTATTGAGGATTCAATAAAAGATATAGATGGATTCCTATATTTTCGAACTTATCAAGAATATTTCTTGTGGCGTTCAAATACCGAACTTATCAAATATTTCTTGAGAATATTTGTAGCGTTCAAAACCAGAAACTCATCAAGGAGATTGGACAAATCCTTGTAGCATTTCGAAAGTCTTGGTTCTTTATTCCGCATCGTCGAGCCATCGCGTCGTGAATATCGGGTCATGATTCATCCGTCCAACCACAACCTGAGTTTGGAACTTTCCGACGTTTCTTCCGCGCTTCGAACCTCATCACATGGGGTCTGGATGGTCTTGCCCGAGACCTAATCTAGAGGTTTCGGGATTTGAGGACAGACACATCCAGACCCGGTGTCGAAATCTGTAAAACTCTTATATATATATATTATATAAAATCATAAATCATAAATTTAGAAAACAACTAAATTTTTTTAGAAAATGACCATTATCATATAATATGAGAGGCGAAGATGAAGTCGGGGCAATTACATTTCTAGATGTGTTTTTGGTAAACATACAAATAGTAGTGAAAGTGCGAAGTTTGGGCCTAAATAACTCAATTTTCTCCCATGAACTATATCTAGCATTCAGAGTTTGTCTCGATTTGGTACCACTCTCGTAACCCACACCGAATATGATGGAACCCCTTTTTCATTATATTTAGAATGAAAATAGTGTAGTGGGGATGAACATGGAGATGAAGTTGGAGAGGGAAATTCGACGAAGAAAGTTTGAGAACATTGAAGGATCGATTTGTGCAGTTAGAGAGTTTCTTCGTCTTTTCAAAATTCAATGTTAAAAATGAGGATGAAATGGGAATAAAGATTTTTTTTTTTTTTTTTTAATTTGAAAAGATGGGTCAAAGTGTATTTTGAAATAGGGGTCGAGTCATACGGCTATTTTCTACTAATTTCTCTTGAGAATTGTGATTATGTATGACAATGGATCGGGTATGGAAAATCTATATCCTATTTATTAGAAATTTATAACATCCATACTCATAGACCTATTTAAGAATGGCGGATTAGGGGCGGGTCGGGGGTGGATCGGAGACGAATATGTTTCTATACCTATTTGAAATTCATTACCTATTTTTTACTTTTGGAACAAATGCAATAGTGTAGTTAAAAGAATTTCTTCATTTTAAATACTATGATCTTGTTTAAGGAAATTAATGGGTATACGGGTCGAGTACATGTTTTGTAGAAAAAACTCACACTCGACACATACACATGTCGGGTTTTTAAATTCACCTCCATACCCTACACACTAACTCATTTAGTCGGGTAATCTCGGATCATTTGTGTTAGGTTTCCAACGATTTTCGAGTCTGTGAGTATTATTGTCATCCCAATTGTAATGCTTTAGAAAATTTGCAATTCAGATCAAGTCTGAAAGGGAAATCTTGTATCCTATGTTCTTTAACGCAATCATTATAATTTATAAAAAATTTTAAATCACACACATTTGTTCTTTTTATGGGTGGGCATTAACCCACCAAACCCGCTAAAATCGTCCAACCCAACTCAACCCGATCTGTTTGGGTCGATTTTTGATGAAAATTAGGTTGAATTGAGTTCTACAAAAAAAAAAAATTGGTCGGTTTGGGTTTTTAACCCATCCCGACCCAACAATTTTTTTTTTTTTAAAAAAATAGGATCATTTAAATTTTAAGAATTTCAAGCACATTTTATAATTTTGATGAAATTCAAATATGGTTTGAACATATTTTAATTTTATTAGCAAGTATTCAATTTATTATATTTGAGCTTATTGTATTGTACATAATTGATTTGAGTTAATGGTTGATTTATTGGCTTAATTTTTTAAATCTTAAGATTTTTTGCTATTGGACCAAAGCCCAAACCACACAACCCGACCCGATCCAACCGAAACTTGATTAGGTTGGGTTGGATTGGGTTTGAACTCATACTTGGATTGGGTTGAGTTGATTTTTTATCAATCCTACCATAGTGAGTTGAGTTCGGGTTGGGCAAAAAATCGACCCAACACACACTCACCCCTACTTCTTTTCGCTTTATAATCATATTTTAACTTAAAAATATAAATAAACCAATATATAATTCCAAATATCTGAAATCTCAAAAGTTTGGATCAATTTTCCCTGACTATTTTCCACTAATTCCTCTTAAGAATTGTGATGCCGTAGAAAATTTGTACTAATTCTGATCAAATTCAAAAGAGAAATCTGGAAGCTTCTGTTCTTTAATGCAATTATTATAATTTATAAAAAATTATAAACTAGACATTTTTGAAATCACTTTTTTATAACATATATTTTCTATTTTCAATTTTTAATTATACATTTTATCGTAAAAAATAAATTAATTAATTTATAATTGTAAATAGATGAAATCTCAATGGTTCATTGGTTTGAAAGAATCAGTTCCTCCACCCAAAAAAAGAAAGTGTTGGACAGGTGGCAAAGCATCAGGCTCACCTCGTGGAGTATGGAGGACACGTCTGCGGCGCTTTCCGAACAACATCGTACTACTACTATCCGACAAACCTCTCTCTCTCTCTCTCTTCTTTTTTTCGTTCCGTTAATCAGGAAGCTCAAAATTAGGTGAAATTTGGGAATAAAACCTTTCTAGAAACTCCAAAATCCTATCTATAATCTTCTGATCTCTCTGCCTTCAGATTCTGAGTTACTTCTTATTTGAACAGTGATTTTGGTACGCATCTTGTCTTGATATTGTAAATAAATCCAAATTTTGCATTTTTTTTTTTCGTTTTTTTATTTTCTCTAGAAGGAAGCTGGATAAGAATGCATATTTCAAGGTAAAATGTTAGTAGTTTTTATTAATTCTGACCCCTCAATGATCTTTCAGTTACAGGATTGTCGTACTTTTTGTTTGAATTTCTTAGGGTTTACTGGGTCAATTTGATATTTGTGGGGGTCAATGAAAGGATTTCTGGATGTAAGAAACAAAAGTTGAAACCTTTAGTTTGATTTGAGCGTTTCACTGTTTCATAAATCGGTTTGGCCTGATATTGATTATCTGCAATATCAAAACATTGTAGAAATTAAGGAACCGAAATTCTGGAAGATTGGAAAATTTAGCAAGAAAATTATATTGTTCGGGATATGGAATATTATAAATTGAAAGAAAAGGAAATAGTTATTGATATTGAGAGTGGTGGGACAAGCAGTGAAGATGATACAGGAAGTGATTCTGTATTGTGCAAGAAACAGGCGAAAGATTTGTTGAAGAAGATTGGTACTAGTGTAATAGGTTTTAATGGATCGTCTGAGGCTGATCCGAGCCTGAAATCGAAGGGCGTTTTGGGAGAATCGATTGAGGAGTCACATGAGAGTTTGAGGTTGTTGATAGAACAGAGTCCGGCTGGACTACAAAATCAAGATCTTATGCGGGTTTTGGAGAAGAGACGTGAAAAAGAGCTGCCAACGATTGGAAAGTGTAAAAAGGCTCCCAAGCCGCCACGGCCTCCTAAAGGTCCAACCTTGGATGCTGGTGATATGAAGCTGGTGAAAGAGATTTCTGTGCTTGCCACAAAGAAGCGTGAAAGGATGGATCGGATGAAAGCATTGAAGAAGATGAAAGCAGCCAAATCATCGTCGTCATCATCATCACCAACATCATCCTGCAGCACCCTGCCGGCCATGATCATCACAATTCTCTTTTGTCTTGTGATAATCTTCCAAGGTACCGTACTCAACGCTCTCCAAATTTATCGATTGTATTTGTTATCTACCATATTTTGCTCTAAACCTTTATTAGACATTCTTTTCTGCTCTAGGAGCTTGCTTGGTTTACAGTTTTGAATAGGACTTGACAGTAGCATGTACGAGATTTTTGCTTCTCTACTTTCATAAAACACGGTTCAAACAATGTAGAATCTACCTCACCAAACAGGTTCTGGAAGCATCGAAGGCTCTCTTCATAAATTGATTGATAAGTGTTTGATCAAGTCAATTTTAGAAAAATACTGGTCCAAGTACTTGCCCGCGTCTATCGTTATCATTTTACGCACTTTATTTTTACCCCATTCCGAGAAGTTTGTAAGATCTCACTGTTTTTGCCCTTGTAGATTTGTTATGTGCTCTGGATATGTAAAGATGTTGTGTTAGACAATATATGGTTGACTAAAAAAAAAAAAACCGACTCGAAGCAATTGAAATCGAGTCCCCTCCTTTTGTTCTAGAATTTTTAGTCTGTCTTTCGTAATTAGCATATTTCATGACTTTAGGGTCTTTCGTTTTGCCTCAGCAAGGTTGTAAGATATGACCATGCTGCATCTCCATTTAATTAATTCACACTTGATCTTCCTTTCCATCTGAGACTGAGATACAGGATGACAGAAAAGGATTGAAAATCTTCCGTGCTTAAGTTTATGATTACTGGACAGAAATCAAGCCCTTTTGGGTTCTTTGTTTCTGATTTTTTTTTTTTTTTTTTTTATCTGTGTTTATTATTGCTCTCTGATATACAAAACCAGGTTTGAACCTTAAAATATTTTGCAGGACTTGGTTCGAGAAATAGTTCGCCTTTGACATTCCCAGGGGCTCCCGAGCCAGCAATGATGAACAAAGGCTTGATTTCTGTCGAATTTCCCAGTAATGGTTTGTCAAATGATGACAGGGTGCCAAATTCGTATTCTCCAGAGTACGATCTATTTCCGACTACTACAAATATAGAGGTTCCCTACCACCTTTTTCCTTTAAAATAGTTTGGCTAGTTATTATGACTTCATGGATGCAGTTTTGCAGAACAGATCTCTGGTTTGGAATTCAGATCTCAGGAACGAGAGTCAGCTTCAAATTTTGTCATCAGGGCAGTGAGATGCGTATGTACAAATTAAGGATAATGGGATTGAACTATTTAAAGTTCGTATGTACAATCATTTTAATTCATTATGTTCATTTGCAGTCCTTCACTTTATAAAAAATATTCTTCTGCTAAAGAAGTATACATTCAGACATTATCCATGTTGAGGTTTATAAATAGTCACGTGACAACATTTCGTTGGTTTCATATTTGTGAGAATTCAAAAAATAGTGGACGAGAATATTTGATCAGCTATAATTGTTGACTTTTCGAAAAAAGATATTGTCAGTATCACGTGGTCGTTTAAAAACAAATTTACCAAACAAAAGCTAATTGATTTTACTCTGTTCTGTAATGCAATCATTATAATTTATAAATCAAATTTATAAAAAACACAATTTCTTAAATCACTTTTTAACCACACAAATTCTCTCTCTCCACTTTTTAACTACTTATCTTACCTCGAAAACAATAAAAAAACTATTTAAAAACTACTAAGGCGTTATCAAACACTATTAAAAACTATTACATTAAAATATTCAGCAATCGCATTAAATAGACTAGCAAAAAGTGCTTATTTTTGCACTGAAGGCACAAAGAGAGAAGCATACCATACTCGATATTCTCTACATGAAAAACTTGACATGTATAACTGTATGCATCACTTATTACCAGCTGGCTTTTGGTAGAGATCATCAATTTTCACCTGCACAATGAAATTAATTCAACTTGTGTTTGCCTTATAAAGCATTATTTGTATTATGACTATAAATAAGGAATAGGATAGAACTGGATTACCTTATAGCGCGCGAGTAAATTCTCTCGTTTCTTCTTCATTGTTGCAGTGACCAAATCCTTATCGGTATCAAGAAGATTATGTTCCACAATTACGCCTCTGATGTACTCAAAACGTCTTAGCTGGTTTTTAAAAGAAATAGCAGATTGATCAGAAGATGGTAACGGACGAATATGGTGAAGGGGAGTAAGCCCTGTTTGGTGTATAGAATTTTTTGAACAACTTTCCCCAGAACTCATTTTCAACCAAATATTTTTATGGGATTAACCACTTTTCAACCTCTTTTCAACCACGCATTCTCCAAAAATTTCAAATTTCTTCCAAAATCTCCCACACCAAACATGCTCTAGGTATATTGGGCATTTGGGCTGGAATCATAATTATACTCTCAGTAACATCAAATTCATGCATTGATACTGAAAAACTAGAACGAGGTGCGACCTTGTTTCTTTCGGCTGTCAACTTCAACTGAAGGAGGATATAATCTTGTAGCACCTTAAGGGAGCATAGTTCGAGAAATGAATATTTGAGGCCGTTCTGTTCTGCCCACTTTTTGGTGCTATCTTCATTTGGTACTACTACTGCAACCAGCGTCGACTTGAAGCTGTCCCCATAGACCCAAATCTGGAAGGAACGATCACACATATAATTAGAGAGACGTGAAAAAGGATTGCAGGTTGAAATATATGTTGACAGCAAGGAACTGATGCTCACATCTTCAATAATCGGGGTGATGCCATAAACTTTTTCCAGATATTCTAGTGCAACGTACTCTCCTTGAGATAGTTTAATAAGATTTTTCTTTCTGTCGATAATTTTTACAACTCCATTTGGTAACATCTCCCCTATGTCACCTGAGGGTACAAAAGGTTCAAGAGCAGCGCACAAAATCTAATATTAATTTTAAGATGAGACTTGTTTACGTATTCATAAACTTATCTACCTGTGTGAAACCATCCATCCCTTAGGACTTCCCTTGTCAATTCTGGATCCTTGTAGTATCCTGCAAATGCTGTCCTTCCTTTGAGGCATATTTCACCTCGAGGTGGATCTCCAAGTGGATCATACCCCATTTCTGGAACCTCCTCCAGACGGATCTCTGTATATACAAATGCAGAACCAACTGTTCCCATCATGCACATTTCGTCTGGGAAGCCAAGAGTGGCCAATCCACAACTCTCTGTAAGCCCTGAATCATTGACATTGTGATGTGGAAGGTCAATAACAAGTAACAACACATAACTGGTCAGATGGGAAACGTTAAAACAAGTAAGGTCCTGTTTCTTAATAAGAAAAATACTTCATTTCCTGTATCTATTATTAGTGGTAACGCAATCTTCACATTTATCTGGAGAGAACCAATTAGGCGTGGGCGTGATTCCATATGATTCTAATTCCTAAGGCAACGAACAGAACCAATAACCGATGGTTCTTTTGAAAAAAGAACTGTTAGTTCTTTCTGTAAGAGAAGAACCAAACCGTTCGTTTCTTTTGATTCTGGTTCCAATTTTCTAAACTAAAACTTTCAAACTTAAGCGATGAAGCGATGGATTTTTGCTCATAGTTCTCAATCTTTTTAGGGGACAGTCGTGTTCAGCAAATTTTTGAAAACAAGATAACAACTTATTGTAAGATGGAGAGTGAAAATTTATTGTTTATTGATTCTTGAAGAACTGGTTGAAAGCTTGACAGTTGAATGGCAGAATCAGTGAAAAAAAATTGATTTTTGATATATCATTTTTTTTATTACTTGTTTTGCTTATAGTTATTATAATGTTGAATGAATCAATAGTTGTTGGATAATTGATAATGACTAATGGACTCGATAACATGCATTAAGATTATTATTTTTTTTTCAAATTTATATTTTAAAAAAAATAAAAACGTGTTTTGTTCTTAGTTCTGGTTCTGAACCTAGAACCGGGACCGAATGATTCTTGATTTTCAGAACCCGAACATTTTAAAATTCTTAAAGAACCGAACCAAACTGAACCGAACCGAACCGCTGGTTCCGTTTCTTTTGTCCAGGCCTAGAACCAATTAAGGAAACCATGAAACAAAGGTAAGAATTGAATCCCAATTTTTTTTTTTTTTTTTTTTCTCCCTGAAAATGTTGGTTTTACAACATTGGACAATATAAGAATGAAAAAAGTATATAGTTAATTACCATAGCCTTGTACTACAAAAGCACAGGAGGTAACACGCAGGAATTCTTCAATCTCACTGCCTAGTGGTGCACCACCAGAAACTATTAGACGGATCCTGCCGCCTAACCTGTTTTTGACCTGACAGAAATTCAATAAAGATGTTATCAGAATTAACTGTGTTAAATTGGGTTTTGCTTTTCTGCAAAAATAATTTCTCTAAAACATAGCAGGATTTTCTTTCAGGTTTCTTCTTTTTTATTTTTTGCTTCAGGTCCATGGTAGGTTCCATTTCATTGAAACAGTCAAATTCATCAAAACTCAAGAATCTATCTTGTCTTGTTATACATAGCAAATAGAGAAGTGCTCAAGTAATATTAGAGTATCAAAGCCATAAACAACAGAATCTTATCAAACACCATTTTGGAAGTTCAAACATATAGAATGATTGGCAATTTAAGTAAATTTTTTTATCCCAAACATGCTTGCATATGTAATTTATTTCAAAATAAGTAACTTAGTTCTAACTTTGACTAACCAAGAATATAACTTATTTAAAATTTACTTATTCAATTATGTAAAAGTAAACTCACAAGTTGGTTGTTTTTTGCCCTCTTTTTTTATAACATAAATATTGTTAAGAGCCCTTTGGTGTGAAAACTGTGATGCTGAACTGGACTCCCGATAGATAAGAGAAATCTTAGCCAAACATGCACTAATTAGAGAAACTTTAGACTAACTAGGGTCGACCACTTGTGGTCCAGTTTCAATTTTAAGGCATGATGGTTCAAGTTATGTCTTGGCACTGAAGCTCGAAGCATATAGATTTATGAGGTTAGGCACAACCTTTCTGAAAGCCAGAAGATCTGCCAATGGCGATGCATTTTTCTGTTTGTACCCTAAATTCATCCAGTATAGTTTGCTGTATTGTGAAGATCAAGAGACAGAAGCATAAGTAGATGTTCTCAAGTAGTATAATTCTTCATAGAGAACTGACAAAGAAAAAAAAGATATTATTCAAAAGTAATACTGAAATTAACAAGGTATTACTATCTGTAGAGCAAGTCGAAGATTTTTCTCCGCCGTGGATTGAGTTCTTGAAGAGCTAGTAAGACTCCTGATAGAGAGATGAAATTGATTGTTATCCACCAGCCTTTATACTAACCAATTGAATATATATATATGATTAAAGATGGATAAATTTCTCCTTACCTTCGTGTATCCTCTCAAAAACTCGAGGTACTCCTGCCAAAAATGTTGGTCTCAACTCCATCAAATCATCCCTCAACCCATTTATATCCTTTAACATATAGCAAGGAACCAAGTCAGAGGATGAGGTCCAACAAAAAGGATTACATCACTTTAGCTTTGTTTTTATTTAATAATAATTAATTTAGCTTTTGTATACATTGTTTGCTTTATATGCTACTCTTCTGTACTCTCCACAATCATATGAAGATCAAAGGAGACCAATATTAGAAATTCTGACAACTTACCCCGTGAAAGTAGCCAACTGAAGCACCCTTGTGGAAGAAATATTCTTCGATCATGCGATCAAGAATGTGAGCAAGGGGTAGAAACGATATGTATACGTCATTGACTGTCATCTGTTATGAGTTCCAATGAGTGACATTAGAATTGCAAGATGAAGGGGAAAAAAACGTGTTAGACAGAAATAATAAGATCTTAGACAGTTATATCAAGAATATGTCGGAATCATATATATGCAATTAGGCGCACGGAGGTTGCTTAACAAGTTATGGTGTTTTGAACTATAAGGCCTCTTAAGACAGAATCCATAAGAAGGAAAGACAAGTTAAATTAGCAGTCATGTCAGAAAATGGGAAATATAATGCAATATAATTTATTTTGCAGGGGTAAAGAACAGATCTTACCTTGTCTTCAAATTGTTCCATGAAAAGATCGACACCTATTATGCACGTGGAAATGTTTTCATGTGTCAATATAACCCCTTTGGGATCTCCACTAGTGCCACTGGTGTACATAATTGTGCATATGTTAAACGGCTGTGGTGGCACGATATCTGATGGATACTTCCTTCCCTGGCAAATGATAAGCAGGATTTTAATTGATGGGAAAACTACAACTAACAGAATATTAGAAATATTGCAAGAAGATTGAATAGTCAGTGCATTATTTACTGGGAAAATGATAGTCACTCGACTGAAAAATTATCTATGAGAACCCCAAGAATCCTACTATCAGTGAAATGCAAGTATATCTTGATCCTTCTTTCATATTTACATATGATAATACACAATATTCCCAAAGAGGAATACTGCTGTTTTAAAAAAGAATGCACAATGAAAAAATTACCATTTCAAGGAATTCATTCCAAGAACATGATTTTACACCGATAGAGGCTGCATTATTCTTATCTTCCTCTGTCATCGAAGAGAAGCAAACTACCACTGCAACCACAAGAAGACTCAGTAAAATGCCTTTAAGCTACTGCAACTAATTAAGATTTAAACCTACATTTAAGCCTTCGAGCATGAGTGCACTCGGGACTCAACAGCTGCAAGCAAAAGTTTGTTTAATCAGAAAACCATCCAAGAATGTGCTTTGAAACTTATACTGAAAGCTTAATGGGAAAAAAAAAAGGAAAGTAAGTCTGTGATGCTAACTTCTTTTACTTTTTTATCTTGGATGAAAACAAAATCAACCTCTGCATGATCTATGATGTAATTTACAGCTCCCGCTCCTGCTTCATGAAAAATCCACGAGGTTAAATATTTTTCCGGCAGCAGCAACTTCATACGTTTAAATTCCATGCAGACCGCAGGAGGAAAAGTAATGAATAAAGATTAATCAAACAATATCTACGTACTGGCAAATCACTCTTGGAGAAAAAATATGATAATTGAAGGAAAAAATAAGTTCAAGGAACAAAAGGGCATTCAGTGGAATTCGTGCAGTAAAGTGAAACAAGAAAGTTCACCTAGAGTATCATAGAGTGGAACACAAATTAAACTTTGAGCACTGCACGCCTGCAAAATATCGGTAGTACTTTCTTATACAATACTCAGAAAACACAGAGAGAATAATGAAACTATCAACAAAATTTGGAAATACAGATGCCAATATCCAATCTAACCTCCATGGCCACAATCCACTCAGGACAATTCGATCCATAAATTCCAACTCGAGCACCCTAAAAATTAAAATAATTTATATTTCTCACTAAAGCCAGTGTGCAAATATATAACTAAATGAAATCAGAAAATATAAGATACTAACTACAATACAAACATCATAGATGTGTGTTCTTACAGGTTCAATCCCATGAGCCCGTAATGCAGAACCAACGTGTAAAACTTCTTCGTATACTTCCTTGTAGGATTTCCACAAATAAGGACCCCACTATAGATAATAACACAACCAACATAAAATATATCAGAGTGATTTCTCACGCAAATGTGAAGTAGCTCAGATTTTTGTGAACATTCGCAGGATGAGTAGGATTATATTGTACCTTCCCATTAATAATTTCACGCCATCCTAGCATCTTGTTTCCTGGATACTTTTCGACAGACACTCTGCACATAAAAAATAAATAAATAAATAAATCAGGTTCTAGTGAACCTAACAGCAGTATGTGAAGGCTGGTAAATTATTTTTTCTCCCAAGGATCAGTAGTAGATTAGTTGGGATATCTAATCCTATGCAAATGTTGAAACAAAATGTTGTCTGGAGCCTAAAATGAATACTTGTCCCTCAACTCAAAAGTTCAAGTATCAAGTCACCTTAATATTCCTACTATTTGAAGGACTCATAAGAGACCAGTATTGTGTGTGTTAGAAGCGTTGACACATTGTGATCATTTTCTCCAGTCTAGTGAAACCCTGCAGCAACAAATTGAGCAAAACGCCCTCAACGAGCACATTTTGCTTGTTTAGTGAATAGGGCATGCACAAACAGAAGCCCAACATCCACTAGAGATGGTCTTGGGGATATTGGTCTTCCCCAAATGTTTAACCTTTTAGGGTGGAACTCCAAGTCCCTACAAAGGTCATGTCCAAGACAGATACGAGGATGTAAAAGATGAATCCTCAAACGCATCTGGAAGATCCAGAACGAAGATGTGAGTCCAATTTAGTTATGATGGAGGGACATTCCACGATGGATCCTCGATGGTACCGTGTGTTTATGCTGTGGAGATGGCTATCATCTCGATTAAACGTGTGCATGATTTTCTAGTAAAAGAACATAGATGGAGAACACCAGAGGGGGGCTGTGATGAACCATGATGATGTGGTACATCATTCAAGGAGATGTGTAAAAAAGTCCCGCGTTAGTTGACATGTGAAAGGTCTTCGGTATACAAGGCAATCGAGCTATTCTCCTAATTAGCCTATGTTTTTTAACGCAATCATTACAATTTATAAACTAATTTTTTCAGCACAAGTTTCCAAACCACTTTCTAACCACACATTTTACCTAAAAAATTATATAAACCAATTTATAATTGCTACAGTGTTACCGAACATAGCCTAGTTACACTTTCGAGACAGAATCAAAGTCTCTAAACTTCTAACAAAAGGAAGTAGCATTTATTCCATAACACAAAACACAAACTTTGTTTCAGATTTCATAATTATTCAGCAATTTGACAAATTTAATTATTTCAAATTCAGTATTAGTGGATATTCTAAATTACCTGAACATTTCCCAAGCAGTGCTTAAAGCAGGATCAGTGGCTGGAAAGGCATGTTCTGCCATCAGATTTCTGTAAACAGGACCAACTGATAGCACCCCATCTCTCCCTTCCTTCCCTTCCTCCACCTTCACTGCAAATTTCTCCATTTTACCTATCTGCGCAAATCCAATACTCAGTCACTCTGCAAAACAGAATTATATAGTGAAAATTTCAGTGTTCATAAACAAATTAGTTGATAGAGCTGACATTTAAGTAGCAAGCAGAGCAAGAGTTTTTCATCCATATACCGATTTCATGAATGGGCCGCTACATTAAATGCAGGCAACTAGCCAACTACTATAGTACAAATACAATAACACTGAGTTCATAAATACTAATTCGTACAATAAATTAATTGTTTCGCTTTTCCCCTTGCCTAACCATGAATTCCAGGCACAATAAATTTAGCCTTCATACTTTTGATGGTGCAGGTGACTAGTGAGTTGGTTTGGGTTGGTAAAGAGTCTTAAATCTGGTTATGCAACAATTAGAGTATGCAGTGCCGGCCGGGTGTCCCCTTGCGAATGTTAAAAAAGTACCCTCATTCTTTAATTATAAAATATGCGTATAGAGAAAAAAATAAATTATTTTTATAAACTCACTATAAATAAAAATGTCACATAACAAAAATATTGTTTTCAATGTTTTTCTTATATCGTTTTCATGTTATAAAGAAAATGTAAACTAAAAAATTAAATTTATGTCTTGTAGAACATTCAAAACATTCAAAAGTATGAACTTTTATAAGAAAGCGTCATCCAAATTACTAATATCTTTGATAACCAATATGAGTTGACCCGAAAAAAAAAGAAAACTATTCAAACAATATCATATGTAAATCTTGAAATGCAACAAATTATTTAAAATTTGTTCTTCTTGCATCACTTAAATCATCTATACCTTCATTTCTATCATTTTCATCATGTACTTCATTTGTATCACCTACAAAATTTGTTTCATCGTGACCATCTTCATTATTATTATTTTCATTGAGTCCAAATTTTTTCTCGTGATTTAGTTGTTGGTCATTAGCTAAATCTTCTGTTGGCGTGTCAATTATAGTGTATTTATCTTGCAATCATCCAACCACGAATCTATCAAGAACACCTTTTTGAGATTGTATTAACTCTTCACATTTTCTCTTTTTCTTTCATTTATCACATCCAGATAATTGTTTTTTATAAAACATTTTTAATCTTTTTATCGCAAACAAAAAACAAACAAAAGAGAAGAGAAGAGAAGATAAATATTATTAGAAAAATATAACCTGGTTTAAAAATGACTAATAAAAGAATCTGAATCGAGCACTGCACCGAATGAAGTCAACGAACCAAGCCCACTAGCACTGTACACAATTTGAACTTCAATTGGAAATCTGGGATTCGGGTTCAACATCAATATATCAAAATTCAGCATCAACATTCAACAAGTCTAAATTCATCACTCATTAAAGCTGAAAGCAATCTAACATTTTACCTGCAGAGTCACGTGATGAAGGCAGAAGCTGAAGCATAGTCGCAACGATGGAGGGTTTTTCCGTTTTGGAACTTGGAAGACAGACGGACGGACAATGTCAATGAGACGGAGCCGAGTGATGAATCCGGAATTTTCTTGTAATGAAGATAGTGATGCAGACGCAATGAGCTGATTTTTTATTTCTAGAAAGTGGAATCTGGCTTCTATTCTCGGGAGGTTTGATTTACATAGGAAATGGGGTTGTTTTGGAAGATGGGGAGTCTCAAGCTACCGTCTAGGAGTAGGTTTTTTATTTACAATGGGGTGAAGAATGAAAAAAAAATGAAAATTTGGGAAAATTTTAGAGTTGGTCCGTCCCTTTGCTGTCCATGTACTGGTATAAAAAAAATCTAATTTTTTTTTTTTTTAAAAAAAATAATATGTTCTAATATATTTTTCAATATTGGTGCCCCTCCAAAATTTTGGTACCCTATTCCTCGCATCTCTCGCACGATCTTAGGGTCGCCTCTGAGAGTATGGTAAAAAATGTTGACAAATCTTGATTTTAATAAACTCATAAAAAAAATGTGGAAATCTATGGAAAAGAAATGTAATTTTATTTGTAGATATATACATAGATATGCTTACACAGGCATGATCACAAGCGAGCTAAAAAATTTTTTATTTTTCTGGGAAGTAAAAACTGCTGTATTTTAGGATGCAGCATAAAGAACATGAGAATCAACAAACCACGCCTTTCGCCAAATTTTTACTTTACACTATATTTGAATTTCAGCTTCTCTATTTCAATTCAAAAACATTAAATCTTATATCAAATGTACATTATTCATTAATTTCCTTAGCATAATTGGCGCAAATCATGTCAACCTTTATTTTTTTGACAATTTCGTCCCCACTTGCACCTTTTTTTTAAAAAAAAAAAAAAGACTTCTCTACCGTTAAATAATCTGTTAGTTGACTAAGAAATTTTCCATTATAATGAAGGTTAAAAAAATCTTTTTACATTGTTTAATTTAAAATTATATAACAAAAAAATTAAAAGCTTAATTTCACTAATGGTCATCAAAGTTGCAACAATATTTGAAAATAATCAGTGAAGTTCTAATTTTGACCCCAAAAAAAATTGCTGGGACGCTCCCATCCTCTTCCTCCTTTCCAGCCACAGCCCCCACCCTTCCCAGCCTTGCCTGACGATCATTGCCATTGCCGGCCAGAGTTCTGCCGAAAAAATGCCCAAAACACCAGTAGCAGCTCCTCACCCTCGCACACCCAACAGAGTTCTGCCGGAATTCTGTCGGAAAAATGCCCAAATGCTAAAAAAAATTATAAATCCACTCTTCGAAGCCTTGGTTCATATCCTGAATCCAAAGAAGCAGCAACATCCCAAGAATTTCTACATGTTTATAGAACTGTTTTCCAGGGGTTTTGTGCTAAACACACCCCATAACAAGCCCAAGAACTCAAAAATCGTCGGGAAATTCTCTCTATTGTACCTAACCGCTTGTGACAATTACATATAACTCGATCGCCTGACTTTCTTAGATTGTCCTCAGTAAATCCTCCTGAATTGTTAATGAAGTCGGACTCGGGCTCTAATGTTATTATTGGGATTTTTGACACTGGAATATGGCCAGAACGACGGAGCTTCCATGATGAAGGACTTGGGCTGATTAGCTGATTCCGGCTACCTGGAAAGGCAACTGCAGTGAAGGTGATAATTTGACCAAAGCCAACTGCAACATAAAATTAATTGCTGCTCGATATTTTAATGCTGGATATGAAGCCCATGTTAGAAAATTTACATCACAGATAATTATTTATCTATGATCCAAAATAAATCATCATGCTGAATTATCAAGAATTAAATAACTGAAGCGGAAGCGTACCTTAATCAAACGTGATTCACGATAAACGATTCGACGGTGTTTGGATCTTCTAAATCGATACGTAGTCCTTATTTTCTCTCTGATGATGGGATGTCAGACAAGATGAACAGTACGTAGGATTCAGGGACCATAACCGACTTTATATACTGAATTGCCAATTAATCTAATCCGGCCCATCATGAATTAGGTAATAGTCTGGTATTTACACATAAAAGCTCATACATTATTTTAGATGCATTAAAGCCCAATTTACCAAATCCTTATTAGATCACTTTAAACGGGCTTAACCAAAATTGATACCTTTTTTATTCAATACACAATAATTTCACATATAAGCCTACACGATTGATTAAAATCCTTACAGCCCATATCGTAGGAATTAATGATACAGAATAAATTAAGTTTGCTAGAGATACTGAGTGCCATGGAACCCACATCGCATCCGTCACCGCTGGCAGAACTGTATAATCAACGCCTCTTTTTTTTGTTACACTCACGCTCGCAAGGATGAGGAGCTACTATTGGTGTTTTGGGCCAAAATTAAAACTTCCCTGGTTGTTTTCAAACACTTTTGCAACTTTGATGATCATTAATGAAATTAAGCCTTTAATTTTTGTTTTTGTTTTATATTTTTAAATTAAACAATATAAAAAAAAAAAAAATTACTCTTCATTATAATGGTCAATAGATGATTTCTTAGTTAACTAACAATTTTTTTTACGATAGGGACGTCTTTTGCAAAAAAGGTGAAGCTGGGGATGAAATTGTCAAAAAAAAAAGGAGTATGGATGATTTTCGCAAGAGAGTCTAAAGGTATGGATGTTTTGCGCCAATTACCTTTTTCCTTATTTTCTATTTTTAAAAAAAATCACAATTTCTTTACACTAAATTATTTGGATAATTAAATACAAAAAGCATATTTATATTTTTAATAATTAGTATTTTATAAAAATAATTTATTTAATAATTAATTATTTGAACACTTAAACGTTAATTTTTTCGTAAACTAATTAAAATTAAACTTTTTATTAGCTAAAACTTCGAAAAACAAACATGAAAATTTAAGTCACAGAATATGAAATACGTAACAATGACACAACTCGAAATAACATAGAAAATTTAGGTACAAAAGCAATATTTCTTGGAGAAAATGTATAGATTCTATGCAGAGAACCTATAATTTTTCTGTAAAAAACAATATTTGTTGAAAATGTGATAGTTTTAAAGCACAACTTAATGCTTTCACAACTCAAATTGTGAAAAATCATAGACTAATTTTGAAATAAAAATGTCTTCAAGCAAACGAACTACTAGTTACATAGTTGATGAGGACATCCACTTGACTCATGTATACTTAGATATCTCTCAAGATCCCATAATCGATATTAGGGGTGGGGAATCCCCGAACCCGATGGGGACCCGCCCCGAACGAGGTGGGAAATCCCCGACAATGACCAGAATGGGGCATGGATGGGGATTGCTATCAAATCCTCATCCCTGCCTCAGACCTGCCCCGAAATCATCCCGATTAATAAGTTTAGTTTTAAAAAAAATCAAACAAATTAGAAGTGCCATAAACCACCCGACGCCCAAATACATAATTTCAAAATCAAGCCCTACATTTCAACTCTATACTACTTTTCATTTCTCACTCTCACGAGTCTCATCTCATTCTCTCCAAACATACTTCTTAATATAATTAAACTTATACTACTCAATAAAAGCTATTATGAGTTTTTTTTTATTAATGTTAATCATTCTTTAAAACTTTTAAATGAGAATTTTAAAAAATAACCATACTATAAGAAAAGAATTTGTATAACTAAAATATTATATAGCCATTATAAAAAAAATTAAAAGACAAAAGTACACATATAATAATAAACAGGGACATAAACGAGGATTATGGGCATCCCCGACCCGCCTCGTCCCACACCCGACCCCTGGTAAATCTTCGACAGGGCGTGTTCGCTATAAACACACCGCAAGTGTACGTATCACATACAAGTAATAGTGGACTAAATGAGTCTGGTTCATCAATTCCACAACGATTGTTTATTTCAATTACACTCCAATTTTATCAATTTCAACAATAAACACACACAATAAAGTTTGATTTTTGAAATGTCCTAGTACTAAAATTAAATTCACAATTGTAACTAAATAAGTAGAAAATGGTGATAACTTGATGATAAAGGAGTGTTGGAATTCTTGATTTCACTTGACCTTCACCTAATTGATTTCTCAACATGCACATTAAAATGTAATTTCCTAATCATGCTAGATCTGATTTTTCAAGCTTAGTCAATTACCTCTCTCGAGTGAAACCAACTCTAATTAATGGAATTAACCTACTACATCTCTATGTCGATTAAAAACACATCAATTGCATTAAAATTTTGTGAAAAATAACTCAATTGATCATATAGGGTTTAAGGTATATCTCTATCCTTAACACGAACCTAAAGCAGATATTGTATTGATCTAGAATACACAACAATTTCTCAATAATTGCATATCTCATAAAATTCAATCATTAATTTGGCCAAAATAAATGCAAGACAATAAATACAACAATAAATGCACAAGATAATAAATGCTCAAATTCTCAATGCAAGCATAAATTTCAACTAAGTTAGGTCAAGTTTCATCAATCATCCCAACACAAAATAATTTAGCCCATAGTGAAATAACAATAAATTTCAAGAATTAAATACATCATTTCAACAATTGATTAAAATATATGAAGAAATATGAAGATTAACAATATAAACTTCCCTTCAACGATGATTGTAGCTTCAAAACATCAATGTTCTTCCACAATGTTGTAAGTATTTCTTCCTTCAATCAACATTTATCACAAAAATATTAAATTACAAGAAAAATTACAAGAGAGAAGTAAGAAAAATGAAGAGAAAATTGGAAGAAATTGAAAAAGAGGCAAGAGGAATGCTCAAACCCTAGCCTAAACCTAGGGGTGATAAACATGCTGGACAGTTCGTGAGTTCGGCTCGGTTCGGTTCGGTTCATTAAAAGTTTGGTTTGGCTCGTTAAAAAAGGGCCTTGGGCTTGGACCGGACAAAAAATTTGGGTATTGGACAGTTCGAGTTCATCTCGTGAAATTCGTGGACTAGTCCAACGGACTGAGAAACATGTCGAAATGGGCCGGCTCGCGAGCCGACCGGTCCGGCTAGTCCCAAACAGTCACAATTGTGACTGTTTGAGACAATCTCTCAAACGGTCACATTTGTGACCTTTTTTTTTACACTTATAATTTATAAATATACACACATTTTTCTTAATTTGAATCACAATTCTCTCAAGTCTCAACTCAACTCTCTCAACTCTCAAATTTCAATTGCAATATTCTACATTTCTACTTTCTAGTTATATTCTAATTTATAGTGCCATAGCCTATAAACCTATAATTTTTCGTTTTCATATACAATATTCAATATTGTCTCTCAAATTCAATATTTCATTTCCATCTCCAATTTTAAATTTCCAAATTCATTATTTCTAATGGACACTTACAATCTCATGGTTATTCTTCTAACCAATTTGTTGATGAATTTTTCGGTCTCAAAGAAATTCCAATTCCTAAAAATTTGGTGGATTTGGAAAATGAGATTGATGATATAGATACTAGAACTTCTCTTAATTTGGATGACATTTCCGATGAATATGTTATTGTTACATATGGATCCCGCTCTGCTAGCATGACGACAGGCTCCAGTAGAAATCCAAAAAGGGCAAAAAACTTGGGCTGCTGGAATTTTTTCGAATTGATTAAAACAACGGCCATCGACGATAATGGGAATCCAGTATTCAAAGCACAATGTAAAACTTGCGAAGGACTTTTCTCTTGGAAGAAGGGTGGGGGTACAACACACCTCAACAGACACTATAAAGCATGTCGAAAATCAGCCTCGGTTGAAGCAAACCAATCAACTCTACAGTTTGGTCAATCGAGTCTAACCAATTGGGTTTTCAACGAAGAATTAGTTCGTCGAGAAGGGATGGTCATGTTCGTATCGAGTGGTGAGTTCCCGCTTTCAATTGTAGAAAGTTCACAATTCATGGAATTCATTCAAAAGTATCTCCAACCTAGGTACAAACTTGTTTCTAGAAATACTTTACGAGCTGATTGCATTAATAAATATTGCGAGAGAAAACAAAATTTTATAGATGTTTTAAATATATATAATGGTAACTTATCATTTACTTCGGACTTTTTGGATTGGCAATAATCATAGAGGTTATGTAGCCGTTACTTGTCATTACATTGATGACATTTGGTTAATGAACAAAAGAATTATGACATTTAAATTTATTGATTACCCACATAATGCAACAAATATTTTCAATGTACTACTTACAATTCTTAGAGAATTTAATTGTGATAGTAAAATTCGTAGTTTTACACTAGATAATGCTTCTGTTAATAAAGCAGTGATAGATAGATTAGCTAACCACATGAATCCTGAATTTGATGGAGTCTTGTTTCATGTTCGTTGTGTGTGTCACATTTTTAATTTAATAGTTCAAGGTGGTCTTAAGCATATAGAAAATCAATTGAAAAAAATTAAGTGTGCTTACAATTTCATCATGATAGCACCTTCTAGAAAACAAGTTTTTGATGCACATTGTGTAGAAAATGGTATGCCAGCACGATCATTTGTTACAGATGTAGGACATAGATGGAACTCAACTTATTTAATGATTGAACATTGTCAAAGTTACGAGAATTTAATATATGAATATTACAACGGTCGGCACTCACATGACCCAACTTTTGATTTGAGAGCTGATGATTGGGAACTTGTTTTCATGTTAAAAAATTTTTGAAACCCTTTTACGATGCTACAAACGAATTATCTGGTGTTTATTATCCCACTAGTCCTTTAGTGTTGAAGCATTTTTATTGCATTGCTAATAATTTTAACAAGTACAAAAAATTTCCTATTTTTAAGCAAATCATTACATCAATGGAGACTAAGTTTAGAAAATATTAGGAAAATGTACCCACTTTATTTCCATTAGCAACGATTATGGACCCTAGAATAAATTTAGAGGGAACTAAACACACTATAATGTCAAATAAATTAACTTTTGGGACTCCGTTGACATTTACAGATTTAGAAAATGTTAATGTAAAATGTACGAGCTCAATGCCGAAAAGTCAGACAAAAATGTTAGAATAACTGCTCCCACCAGTAGTGTGATACAAAATGAAGAAAGTGATTTACTTTCCTATCTTATGATTATGAAGGGAACTTCTAGTACACATGTCAGTGTTTCTAGTTCTTCTAGTACATTTAATAGTTGAGATGAAACTCCAAGCGAGTTAACTAGGTATTTTTCACACAACCTTCTTAGCATGTTAGACTAGGATGAGAGAAATAATATTGATATTGTTAAGTGGTGGACACTAAACGAGCCTCAATACCCAGTTATTTCTATGATTGCACGAGATCTACTAGCACCTCCGGTATCAACTGCAGCATCGGAGGGCCGAGGCTGCTTTTAGTGCAGATGGAAGAGTGTTATCTGAATATAGGTTAATGCTTAAAGAAGACATACTGGAGGCTTTAATGTGCTTGAAGGATTGGCAGTTTGCGGAGATAAAGTTACAAAATAGGATAAGTGAAATTATGGTAGAGGAATTCGGAGAAAAATCGTATTAGTGAGTAAATTATTTTGTATTATTAATTATTATGCTTACAATTATGTATTATGCTATAAATAATATATGCATTTTTCTTTTATTGTATTTTGAATTCTTTCTTTCAAATTCAAATAAAAAAATTGTATACGTAACATTTTGTTCGTGTACAATTTTAACTCCGCTTACAAGAAATTAAATATAGCCGGTCCCAAGCCCGGATTAAAGGAGGAGGGTTTATTTAAGTTTTTTATATTTTCAAATTTCAATTATTTCAATCTTTACCACTTACCCGTTTGAAAAAAAAAAAAAAAAAAAAAAAGAAGAAGCCCACGAGCCGGCGTCAAAGGGGCAGAGCCGGCCCGGCTCGGCCCGTTTGAAAATCCTACCTAAATCTTCAAAAATACCCAAAATCGCGTAGATCCGTGTTTGACAGTGTTTTGGCCGAATCGGGTCGCACTGGTTCGGCCCAAATATTTTTTCAAAAAAATTGACCACACGATCACATGGTCACCCTGAAAATGCTCAAGTTAAATTTTAGGCCAGAGCCGCGAGCCCCACCTGGCTCGAGTCACGCGTTCGCGTGGTTCAGCTGGGTGTGGTTTTGTAGCTTGGTCCTTCAATAAATTGTAATCGAGGTCCTCCAATTTTTAGTGTATGTCAACTTAGCCCCCAAAGTTTCTGATTTCTTTCAAAAAGGTACTTGTAAAATTGCGTCTGAGTTCATTCAAGTTTTGGAGATGTGCGTTCTGGCCCCTCTTCTAATTGCAAGTCTGGTCCTGAACTTCTAAAAACTGACACCTTGATTCCTTACTTATTTGCTTTGCATGTTTTGGTTCTTTTTCCTCCTATTTCTTCAATTAAGCTTTCATTTAGCTTCTTTCTTTTATTTTCACCCATGAAGTTGAATGTTAAGCCTATATATTCACAAAATATGCACTATTAAGTAGGTATTTGTCCAAATTACTAAAAAAGTACTACCATAATTGTATGAAATATGCATGTAAAATGCACTCAACAGGGCGAGGACGAGGATTGGCATCCCTACCGTGAACCCGCCTCGTTGCTATTCCTAATCGATATTCGTAAAAAATGCTCGAAGCTATGGCAACGTGTGGCCGAGGCATACAATACCAGTAAATCACCCCACATGAATCCTCGACCAGAAAGGTTAAACTCAACACACATGGGTGAAATTACGAAGGTTGTCTCAAATTGCGAGGTTGTGTTCGTTAAGTTGAAAATTTGCATCCGAGTGGCGCATCGAAGCAAGACATTGTAAGCATTCATATTTAATATACATCTTTACTTTTATTTCATATTTTACCGATTTACATTCTTGTAACATGTCTTGCAAATGGACAGAGCCAAGATGCTATATGCACGAGGCCCTACTAACAAGGGCATGTTCAAATTTGATCATTTGTGGCCCCTACTTAAGGATATTGAAAAATTCTCTCTGACGCCAAGTGTGTCACGTCAAGATTTTCAACCCTTTCCAAATGCTTTTGGATCTTATGAACCAGAGTTCCCACTAGCCGGCTCTCCCTCGTCCTCTAGACTTTCATCATTTTCTTTGAACATGGAAAACGTGACTGCTGGGGGTACCTCGTCTGAACGGCCAGTCGGTGTGAAAAAAGGCCAAAAACAAAAAAAGGATTGAAGATGATACCAAAAAGGAATTGGATGAGATGAAGACTGAAAACAAAGAACTCACGGAGTTGGTAAAAAACGGAGCGGCTGATAGGCAAAACTTTTATCAGTTGCAAATGTATAAAGAGGATAACAAAATATTATTGACAAACTTGGATTCAATATCAAATCTGATGACACGTGAGTTCATAAGGGGTGAACAACAACGAATTATTCAAAAGAAGACCCAATAACAACTAAATGAAAGTCAATTTGACTCAAACTCGTTCAATCCGTTATTCGATGGTCTAGGTGGCTTCGGAGGAAATTTGCTAGGTTACTGAAAACGTCTCTTGTATGGCGTTCAATACTTGTTCGAGAATTTATGTGTTTGTTGTGTTTTAATTAAAATTTGGCTTGTCCAATTATTCCATAGCTGTCGCATTTTTCAATCAAATTTTAATGTGTGACATCCCGTAATCAATTTCTATTTACTACTTCTTTATTTCAAAAAAAAAAAAAAAATATTAACCACAATTGAATAAAAATAAACATTAAAATTTATTTGACTACACAAATTATGGACAATTTCAACTTTACATAACATATTTTAAACAAGCTAAACAAAATTGTAGGGACCAAAATAGACAATAAATAAATGAAATATGGACAAAAAACAATTAAAACATAATTGTAGGGGGGAAAAATAGGGCTGAAACCCATTTATCAGAACATCCGGTAAAGCTAGTTGGAGCACTTCACAGCGGCAAAATGGCGTGATTTTACCGCCGGTCTGGAGTTGCTCTAATTTTTTTCCATGCCAACTGGAATATTAAAACCCACCTAACTCATACGTCTACCCAAAAAAACAATATTCGAGTAATTCTATTGTAAATTAAATAAATTATTATATCTTTGATCTCGATTCATTTTCTCATCAAAAAACCTAGTCAAAGCAAAACCTTAGGAACTGATCCCCCACAGGATATCCACGTGGGGGTTTTTTTTTCATTTTTTTTTTTGGTTTTTTTTATATTTTTTTTGTTTTTTTTAATTAAACCTCTTTGTCGACTGAAATTAAATATTTGTATTTAATTTTACTAAATTGGCTATGGTTTGATCATCATGTTAATTTTAAAAAAATTATTTCATTTTACGGAATTACAAATACTGATCACATGATTTAACAGACGAATTTTCACTTGAATTGAGACAAACTTACATTACAATATCGGAAAATTAAAATAATACAACTAAATTTCAATGATTCATTGCCATGATCCGTATACATCATAGTCGAAGAAGTTGGGAGGTTGGTAGGCATCCGTCTGACTGGGGTGATAGGGTTCTGCCTGAAATAAGTTCTGTGAATAGGATTGTGTATGGTATGCTCCTGCCTCCTCTGATTCCTGTGAGTAGAGATGGGGACGATAGACATTGTCTTCTGCTGACAGCGCATCCGGATATTTTCGCTTGTCATGTCCGGGTCTACTGTAGATTCTGCATACTTGGTTTGCTTGTTTCATTGATTTTTCTTTCGATGACTTTATTCGTTTTCCACTGCCCTTGGCTCTTACAGATTCTGGATCCCTGATCGAAGTATCCCAATGTGTGACTTTGCATTTATCCTTAGTTAATGATGGGGTTACTCCCTCTGTCACAAGTAAATCATTCACTCCAATTTTTACGTCTCTTAACCTTTTAAGCACGTAACTGTAGATATTTGAGATAGTGATGCATCGTCAAATAGATTGTTCGATTCTGCTCTCATTGCTCCAAGACGCGAGGGAATTGGCATTTGTTTGTTGGACTAGGGTGGTGCGTTGAAAATTGAACTCGATTTTTCGTCATTTGTCCACCTACGAATGATATAAAATGGAGGCAACTTGTAAATGTTTTTGTGCGTGAGATACCTCAATATATGGCGGCACGGGATGCCCTCATAAGAGAATAGCAAACATTCGCAGTAGGCGAAGTCGTCCTTTTTGTAATAAGAAACTGTCCGTCTTCGACCATGGTCATCCCCCTCTGACTGGTGTTCGACCTCATATCTCTTTAAACAACTCCAATTTTTAACACGACGTATCCCGTACGATGTGCTTTGAGAAAGATCCTCCTGAAATAGGAAAAAAAATCGTTTCGTGTACACCTTAGACATCTGCTCTTCCATCACGAAGTGTGTCCTCAACTGAGGACGCTGACTCGAATTAATGTGGTCTTCATATTGTTCCTCATGCCTCTGGTGCACAATAACATCGTCAAACCTTGTTATAAAATCCATCAGGGTGTGATTCCAATTCATGTATTGCTTCATGAAGGAGTGGTGCGCCTCGACACGTTGGCTACTTGACATCCCACCAGAAAAATAAGGTTTCACGTACGCCTGTACCCGGTGCCCCCGTATATCAAACATATTCTGCAGCCATTCGTTGTTGCCTAAAGCAATGCTACTCATTAATGTCTCCCATCTGCTTTCGAACTCTTCCACGGTTTCAGACTGATGGATTATGTTCATTAGGATACCTTTGTGCATTGCATACAATACGGGTCCCAATTTTTCTAAAAATTTGTATATAATGTGCCACAAACACAATCGATGGAATGCAAAAGGGAAAACATTAGATACAACATTACCTATCGCCTGATCTTGGTCTGTGATAATAAGTTTGGGGGCTTCGTGTGTTGGCATGGCTTCCAAGAACTTTGCGAACAACCACTTAAAAGACTCTATCATCTCATCGCTCAAGAGACCACAACCAAGTAAAATTGTCTGGCAATGGTGATTAATTTCTACGAATGGCGCAAGGATCATACCGTATTTGTTTGTGTTGTAGGTTGTGTCAAACACAATAATGTCCCTGAATATAGCATAATTGTTCGTGACTCCGAATCTACCCAAAAACGTCGTCTTAAAATCCCATCACTGAAGGTCTCGTGTGCAAAGAAATAGTTTTCATCGTGTCACCTCTTATTGGCCATGTACTATATAAACGTTTATGCGTCGTGCCCCATCAGCTCCAGACGTTGGTCCCTTTGAGCTTTTCTGACGTCTCGCTCGAGGTATCCCATCGACGATGGCCCGCCTGCCTTCACCTCCATTATTTGAATTTGTTGCCACGTTGGTACATTTGCGGCGAAAAACTGTTCGACTTGGCACCTCCTAGCCTCTAGCAATTCATTGTGTGAGCGTAGAAAGTGGACATCATCTTGTGAGCTAGGAGGATGGTTATGTTGCTCATAAAAAGATGTGACGCCCCATGTGTCCGCACATAAACGCTTCGTCGTCGACATTTGTGCATTACACTCTGTTCTCGTGTGCGACCGACTTCTTTCCCTGGTCCTTGGTGCTTTTTGTCATTCTGCCATCGAAGATCGGTCTTCCCTTGTTTTGCACAAGTAAATTGCTTCCACCAAACCTCGCCAGTGTCCTTTCTCTTCTTACTATTGTGATTACGCATGCTAAATCCGTCTGTTTTAGCATCCGTGGAAGAAGATCGGGAGTTACTTGTGGCACAAACACGTTACTTTCGCTATCCATTTATTTTCCGAATGATGGAACAAAGATGAAGAAAAAATAATTTTATTGAAATTGTGGAGAGTATGAAAATAATTTGGTGTTGAAATTTTGTGGAGAATTTGAACATATATATAGTATACAAAAAAAAAAAAAAGCTATTGGAGGAAAAAGAATTAAATTAAAGAACTACCTTTCTTGATTTTAAAAACAAAAAAATAAATAAATAACAAATAGAAAGCCTCCACTTGGATATCCCGTGGGGTAACCCCTAGGAGATCATCTCCAGCAAAACCTTTGATAAATAGGTGGCAGGACAAAGTTGAATGCACAACAAATGTTTGTTTAAATACCACACTGAACAACCGTTATTGTAATTTGAAAATTAGAAATTTTACATCATATAGATCATATATGATATATGCAAGGACTTACAGAATAATTAAAGTGAAACCAAAAAGGGCAAAATTGCTTTCTATATGATGAAAAGGTGATGGAGAGTCCTTTGATGAGAAAATGTTAATTATAATTTATAAACAATACAATTTTTCGAACTACAACAAAAATGGCAGCTAAGGGCCGCGGAACTCAAAGCATGGCAGTAGAACACAGACAAATTTGGGTAGTTGAAACGGGTCAATAATACTGATATCAGATTCTTATCCATCAATAAATCCATTGCTACTAATATTTTGAAAAATGAATTAACTTTGTGCGACGTCATTGACGCGGTGGATTGCACTGCCAACGACTTGGACGCCATGCGGAGACTGCAGTTTAAGCCTTTAAGGCTCGTATAGTGACTAAATTAATTAAGAATTATAATAACATTCGGATAGTAATATATGGCTTCAAATGAACAAAGATTCTAGAAGTTCAGTTGACATTTTGATAATCAGACAAAAAATTTCACATTTTTTGAGTTTGGAATAGGAGGATTTGAATTGGTAAAGTGTAATTGATTAACAAGTCTTATTATTATTATTATTATTATTATTTTTGGAATCTGAAACAAGTTGTTTTTTCTTTGTGGGGAAAGGAGAGAACGACGTGTTGAACAGATGAAGAAAACTTTTAGTTATCTCTACAGAAAAAATGAGATATGGGAGTGAAAATAGATAGACGGACATTTTTTTTAAAACCTCCGTAAGGGAAGGGAGAAAACCTCCGTTATTGTAATATTAAAAACTTTGATAACAATTCTGTTAAATGTTTTTTGTTTAAAAATAAAGATGGTAAGGATTTCAAAGTAAAATATGTGATTGTAAAGTAAAGAGAAAAATGTGTGTGGCTAAAAAAATGTTTGAAAAATGTATTGCTAAAAACAGTTTGCAAAAAGGGGGCTAATGAACCCAAAATCACTTTTAAGAACTAATTTAGAATTTCGCAAGAACTTTACATGGTCATTTAAAGAGAAAATTTGTGTTTTGAAACTTATTTTTTTTATAAAAAAAAAAAAGAATGCACGGTTGTAAAATAGAAAAACATATTGGATTTGTATGTAAAATAATTTGCCCCTATTTGGCTCTCATTTTTATAAAATCAAATTTATTTAATACTCAATCTCAATCATTCATTTTCGTCAAGCCTACGATTTTTTACTTTTTAAATATTTTTTAACCACACTTTCTTCTAAAAATACTATTCAAAACTACAATTTTTTTCAAAAAATGAGGGCCAAACACATGCTTTATTATGTGCATGTGTGCAGGGACGAATCTAGAAAATCAATCCAGCACGAACGGATTTGTTTCAGCACGAGCGGACACTACTAGGTAAGAGGAAAAAAAAGTTCCACACTAAAATTATAAGGTAAAAAAAAAAAATTTGGCGGATCCAGTCCGAGAGGCCGAACACCCTAGCCATATGCTAGATTCATCCTTGCGTGTGTGGTTGAAATAAGTATGAAAAAAAGAGTTTCGAAAAAAGGAGACAAACAAGAGCTAAAATTTTATATTGTTTTTAATAAGAAAATTAACTCGGTATCCTCTATGTAATTATGTTCGGTAATACTGTAGTAATTATAAATTGATTTATTTATATTTTGAGGTAAAACGTGTGGTTAAAAATGGAGAAAGAAAATGCATAGTTAAAAAGTGATTTGAAAAATTATTTTATTTATAAATTAGTTCATAAATTATAATGATTGCGAAGAACAAAGGCTTATAGTTTTACAGAGCTGAATATAATATCTTAATATCTTAATCTTAATCTTAATATATATATATATATATATATATATATATATATATATATATATATATATATTATTTTATATATATATAAGTAGAATAGCCGTCATCAAAATACACACATAGTTTCCCGCCAAATTTTTTTTCTAAATTTGGACATTTTTTGCTAAAAAATAGTATATTAAATATTTTAGAAATTATTATTTTACATATGTCATTAATTGCATTGTCATCCGTACTATGCTATTAATAACATCAAAATGTTATTTTTCTATTATGTTATTATTCTTTTAATAATTATTATATTATTTTGAAATAAAAAAATATGTAATATGTGTATCAAATTAAAGATTACAGTGAGAAGTTTTAATGCAAGATATTAAGTGAGAGCAAATTGTAAATATATCATCCGTAAAAAATATCAAAAATTAAAGGTAAAGTTTTATTTTATATTTTTCCTCAATATCTAATTCATTTTAAATTAACTCATTTAAGTCTTATAATATTATCTATAATCGGTTAATTAAATTCATTTTAGTCATAGATAATTAATTTATGTTCTAGTTTTTTCTCATCAAATTAAAATAAATAATAATTATAAGAATTTTTAAGGCAAATCCAATTAAGTTGGTGTTAATTTAACAAACGTATGATTTCTTCAATTCATTCATCATTTTCACATTATTTTTATTTATTTATTCTTTTAATTTTTCTATTTTTCATTATAAATTTAAATAACTAAAATATGCAAACATATATTACAGATTTTAACAATTAGTTCATATAGTTTCTATTAAGCAATTGATCAACCAGTAATTTTTATTAAGATAATAATGTAATAATATTAATAAAGAAATTGTCAGTATGAAGAAAGAATAATCAATTAATGTAACGATATTTAATAAAATTAATGATTATTTTTTTAGAAAAATACTTAAAATTAATAATTAATGCTTAAAAAATAAATTGTACCAAAAAAAATCTATCCTACACCTCTTTTTGAGAAGAATACAATGAAGAAAATTAATTAAAAAGAAAAAGTCGATTTTAAGGAGAATATGTAAGTGGAGTTTTGCACATACATTGTATGAGCCTAATTTTGTAGTTCAAAAGTTTTTTAAAAAAGAAAATTTCATTTATTGAACGCTAATTCCAGAAATAGAGTTGATATGTTCAGGGAATAATTTCTAAAACACTTAATTCGTAATCTATTTTACCGTAAAAATGATAAAACAATTCAACGGTTTACAATTTTATTAAAATATTAAAAAAATAATTATATTCCGTAAAAATGGTGAAACTTTATTTCTTAATTTTATTAACATATATAGACAAAAAGACTCACTGTATATATTTTATTTATATTTTCATTAATAATTTTTTTATTGACATATAATTAAATATGCATTTAATTATATTCAATTAAATGCATCGAATTTTAAAGTAAAAAAATGTTAATCATGCGAAGGATGTTTTAAGTTGAATTCCACATTCGTGTATCACAAATCTTGAGGTTAATTATCACTTTCGTGCACTGTAAATATTGCTTAATTTGTTACATTTATTTATATATAGGATCACATATATTTAATTTTTTTGCAATTACTTTATTTTATGTAAATTATAATATTTTTAGGGTTATTATTTCTATTCACGTTAGTCACAAATATTTGGACGAAATTTTTTATTTATTCTATACATGTATATTTGAAAAAATTACATTATTTAATTTAAATTTAAGCAATTGTTTAAATATATTTTGTCTAAAGAAAATTCGTAGGGAATATATTACACGGGTGTAAGTAACTACAAACTGTACAAATAATGTATTATTTAAAGAGGTTTTGTCTATAACAACTTTCTCTTCTTCATACATATTTAAAATTCCACCTTTACATTTTTCATCATATTTCATTTCATGCCAAATCCAACTATTAAAGATTCAACACAATAATGTTGAACCTTTATTGTTACACTCACTAGACTACCCATAGAGTAATAGGTAGACTCCTCGCTTAGAATCTTGGATCATGTTCTATTTGTTGTTTTGAGATCGTTTTCTATTTTTATTCTCGAAAATACTAAAAACGCGTCCTCTTTACCATTTTTGAAAACGCATTTAAAAAAAAAAAAAATTGTACACAAAACGCAAAACGCTCAAAACCTCGTTTTGGGCGTTTTAAGTATATTTCAAAAGAAAATGTTCAAAACGCGGAAAACGCATTTTGGGAATTTTATTTTTTATTTTTTTATTTATTTTTATTTATTATTTTTTAAAAGAATTTTCCTAACTTGAAATTAAGCTTAAAATATTTTTTTTTAATTTATTTATTTTTTTGTGTGGAGAACTATCCTAATTTGGAACTAAATCTAAATAAATTTTTTTTAGAAATATCTTAACTTGGAATTAATCATAAAATAAAGTTTTATTGAATTCAATATCAACATTACAAAAAAAAAAAAAATTAAGTGGGAATTCTTGTTATTATATTTCAAAAAATGTCTGATAAATAGACTCTGTTAGTTTTGAAAGAACTTGCATTTTCTAGATTTTGATAGAAATAAAGTTTTCTCAAATCCGGAATCTGACCAAGCTGTATTAATATAGACTCTTAGTACTCACATTAGTGTGTTTCAGGTAACCATGTTTTCAATATATTGTAAAAGGAAATTTGAGTTTGAACCTGTAGTATTCTGCAAGGAAATTAATTAAAAATGGTTTAAGTAGTACTCTGCAAAATTTCAAACAAAACGTGTTTTTCAACTTTTCATTTTCAAAAACAGTTTTCAGAAATGACAAATTAAACGCGTTTTCAACAAATTTGAAAACAAAAATAGAAATAGGAAATATAAAATATTTTCGAAAATGAAAATACAAAATAAAATACAAACAGAACGTCACCTTAGATCCCTTCTCCCAATTTAGTTGTTTCATTGAAATTTCATCGCTAAAATTTTGATACCTTGACTCCTCGTCGGCTCTTATTAACACAAACTCAAATAAGGACCTTGTTACAGTCACTTCAGAGCTTACTCTCGAGGTGACCGCCTCATCACATAGAGGGGAGACTTTTAGCATTTTTCCTCAAATAAAATAACAAGTGTTTGGACAATTTTCTTCTCTTTCATCAAACAATAAATAGAAAATGTCAACATTGCACACTACAACGGAAACATCTTTCATTTTCAAGTGTGGAATATTTGGGGTATGTATGGCTAAGGCCATTAATTTGAAAAAGACACAGATTTATTTACGTAATTTTTCATATCACTTTTTAATCATACATATTTTTTCTCTTCAATTTTTAATCGACATCTTACTTAGAAACACAAAAAATTAATCAAATAATTTCCAATATATTCTGTAACGAAATAATTACAATTTATAAATCAATTTATAATCAACACAATTTTTCAAATCACTTTTTAACCATCTAAATTTTCTCTCTTCACTTTTTAACCACACGTCTTACCTCAAAAATAACAAAAAAATAATTTAAACACTGCTACAGTGTTACAATTCCCCCCCGTAGCCGCACCCATAAAATATCTATTAAAAGGCCCTATTCGGTTGGAATATGAACCAAATTAAATTTTGTATTGAATTTATTTGTATTTTCTAAATAAGATGTGGGGTTAAAAATTAATTTGAGAAATTATGTAATTGAAGAGAGAAAATATGGATGATTAAAAAATAATTTGAAAAATTATATAAATTAAATTTATTGTTTTTTTTATCTTTTAGTGTATTAATTTGACAAATTAATACACAACCGAACGGTCATTAATTCGTAGGTGCACTTGTTTCCCGAAAAGGACTTGTATGACAGACACGACCAGAAGATCAGCCACTCCATGCGAAATGCGAATTATGATTAAAGGGACTTGTAACTAAGCTCCTGTTTGAGCCCATTAGTTGAAAAGACTCAATCTCAACTATTCATTTTAATCAAGTTCACAATATTTGACATTTTAAATAATTTTTAATCACATATTCTTTCAAAAATAATATTTAAAATCATATTATTTCCTAAATAATGGGGCTCAAACAGGGACTAAGCATGTGTTTGGTAAACAAGAAATTTTGATTTACAAATTACACAACTTCTCAAATCACTTTTTAACCACACATATTTTCTCTCTTCAATTTTCAACCACTACCATTTACCTCAAAATCATAAATAAACCAGTTTATAAACCAAACAGCATTACCAAACAAATGCGACTCTATTTGACAAACATATCTTTAAACATGTTTTTTACAACACAATCCTCTAAATCACTTTTGAACCACATATTTTCTCTCTACTTTTTAACCACACATTTTACCTAAAATAATTTTAAAAAAAAAAAATTAACAAACATGTTATGAATTTTCCCTCAAAATTGCAGTTTTTTTATACATCATTCATTCAGAAATCCAACATATGAGCTACTCCATTTAATAAGAATCTGTTCAGCCTCTGTTTGATGTTACATTATTTGGAAAAAAAAATTGTTTTAAATAATGATTGATGTGATATTGTGTGATTGAAAATGAAAGAAAAGTTTTGGATTTATTTGTAAAATATTTTATTCTTACAATGTATGGTTAAAATTGAGCACAGAAAAAATGAAAATTTTAATGGGATCAACAGAAGCTGAGATGAAAACGTACCACCACCAAGCACTTGTCTAGGTTTCACCGTAGTTTCTGGGTCCAATTGCCTTTTGTTCAATAGACATACCGTGAGCCTTCGGACCATGTTCTCAACCTTAAACTTGGATTCATGCTAATCACTGAAAATAAGGTAGCAGAAAGTTATTGGGTACCGATGTACACTATGCCAACTAGGTAAGGGAAATAGCAGCTGGACACGTTATGTCATGTAAAATAAAACAATCTTCGAATTTTAGAACAACATATTTCAAACAAACTAATTACCCAGGACAGGAGGAAATGGAATCAGGTCTTTCAAGTTATTACAGTTTTAAACCATAAAAGCAAAACCTCGTTTACCAAGTCTTACCAAATAACTACAAGATATATACACCTAACACGGGATTTACCATTACAGACTAACATCTCCAATATTATCATAGCGAGACTCAAAGTCGAGGATACCACTCTCTGCTCTCCTTGCAAGAAAAGGGCGTGGTTTACAAAGGCGTGCCAGCCAAGCCTTCAAAATCACACTTGACATTATCGATGCTCTCTTTAATTTCCACCAGTTTAGACTGCAAAGAAGCAACTTCACAATTCTTCGTCTCTTTAGTTGATCCGGCAACTGAAAGCTTTTCTTGCAAGTTCCTTATCTGTTTGTTGATCTCACCAATTTCTTCGTCCACCTTATTTATCTCGAGATTATGCTCGACAATTTGGCCATTGATTTCCTCTAACTGGCCCATAAGCTTTTCCTGCCTTTCTTTCACTGATCCCAAGCCAGTAATGCGGTTGCGTACTGCCACAACATCAAATCCATGCTTTTCCAAGTCCACAAGCGTCTCTAAAATGTCATCCGTAATGCTTTTGGGATCATTAAATTGTAACCTAGAAGCTTTATCAACCATACTCGAGAAGGTCACCATATAACCTACAGCTAAACCTTCACGAGAACTTTCTTTAAAAGATTCCAAAGGTTGGAAATGTGGATTTTGCGGCATTCTTTGGAAAACTTCCATGGATTCGATTGTTTTCCAAAGCATTGTATTCTTCACAAAGGGCAAGCTTTGATGTTCACTTGGCACAGTTTTATTTTGCTTTTTGCCAGTTTCAATACATTGCTCAGCAGTTCTTATGGGTAAAACTTCTGCACGAAATTAATATTGTTAGGAAATCCAGACATATAAAAGTGGAAACACCAAGAAAAAATATATTAGCCTTATACCCGAGCCATCAAAAGCGGTTGGAGTTGGAGACTGTGTTCCTTCGATCCACTTAGAAAGAGGTTCATCATCCAATCTATTGCTGGGTACTTCAGCAATGACTTTCTTGGCGTCCTTGACTATGCCATTTGAACCCATGCTTTTCTCGAGGGATGCATCTAGAGAAACAATAAGAGGACGAAAAGGATGACATCAGCAGACATAATATTAAAAAGTTAGATAAAAAGCATCAATAAAAATAGAGGTTGAAAGCATAACAGTGCCTCCAAACCAATATCTTGAAGAGAAAACTGCCAGTAGTAGAACTGCTTACCTTGAAATTGAGATGCAATCATTTGATCTGCAGAACGTCTTTTTCCTGTATTTGATGAATTCCTCTCATTTGGATTGATTACCGTTCCAGCAACTTTCTCACCTGGGACTTCTGCAAAGTTGGTCTTCGTCATATCAGCAGACCTGTTTTTCTGCTTTCGCAGACCATTGAAGAGATTCTCATGATCCTTGCATGGTGTGCTTTCCTGATTACCCACCGAACCATTCATCCCTGACATCTCAACTTCACCACTTGCGTAAGAACCAACATCATTTGCTATACAATCTTTTGTGATCATTTCATCTTCCAAAACGTCTCTTTTTTGCATAGTGCCTAAATTTCAAGAATCTTCCAATCAGCAAATCTAGAAAGTAGTTATTAACATTTACGGAAAAAGAATTCACTGATCAAGGATAAAATGAAGAAACAGGAAGACTGAAAAAATAATTCACAGACCTGTCATCAGAGTTTGGGGGCTGTTGATCAATATTTTTCTAGGCCTTCCCCTCTTTCTCTTCAGAATGTTCACTTCAGTACCTGATTGTTTACTCTCCTAAAGATAGCACAACAGTAATGAAACAAGCAGCAAGTGCATTTAATTAAACAGAAGATCAGTAAAATATAATATAAAGGCATGAAATAATGAGGTTAAAGGTCGCTATACTCATTGTCTAAAAAAATCTGATTGAGCCTCGCCTCAGTGAGGTGAACAAAAACGCAGGAAAACACAGCTTGCGAAGCAGTTTTAGAGATATGTGCTTCATTTGAGTGAGGCATGCATCTCAAGGATTTTGAGGTGTGCGCTTCCTATTTCTCCAGACTTATTTTGTTTCGGCATGAGCCCTCATAACATTAAAAATTCAGATTGACCCACTTCATGAATGGCCTTACTACTCCCACTAGTTATTAATTAAAAATTAACTGCATTCGAAAAAAGCAATTACTATAACATAAAAAATTGTGTTTCTTATAAACTCACTTTGTGAATAGTCCACCAAGGAACCATCTAAAGCGATATTTACTTTCTTTCTTCTTTTACTTTCTTTCTTTTTTCTTTTTTTTTTTTTAAACTTCACATATTTTTATTTTTTTTTAAAGTTTTATGAATATTATAAAGATTTTTTGATATTATTTGCATTTACTAATTTTTTACATTGTTCTGGTTCTACTCCAAGGAAGAAAGCCTTAGAACCCGAATATGTGCCAAATATTAGTAATCTAAATAAGTTGGCTAGCTGGTGTGAAAGGATACAGGATAAAAACCAAAAAAAAAAAAAAAAATTACATTAATTTTTAACTTTGTGCTTGCTTGAAGTACAGTATAATTTAAAGGTCAAAACAAACTTTAACCAAAAAACCATACAACGACTCACAACTACTAACCACATATCCACCACTAATTTCTATCACATAAATTCAGGTACTACTTTGAAATCCAAACAAGCACAGTTTTTTTTTTCTGCTTTTCTTTTATTTATGCAAGAGGGGAGGACGCAAAGTAAGGGATTCAAAGAAACAATAATAGGAACCGGAAATTTTAACCTAATAATTTAAGACAAAAAACTCAAATGACCCAAATTAAAATGCCCAGCATTAAAGCAAAATTGAAGGGGGGGGGGGGGGGGGGGGGCACCAGAGACGGATATATGAAATTTCAATGAAACTTGACTAAGATGGGGATTGAACAGTTAAATGGAAATCGTGTTCCATGAAACAATAAAAAAGAGACAAGATGAATTTAATATTAGCAGAGCAATATAAACTTAATGAATGGGAAACATGAAAGGACCTAGGTACCCTAGTATAACTAAAAGGAAGAAAAAAAATGAACATAAAAGTAAAAGAACCACTTTGGATAATGAAAGTTTCAAAGAACTATTATCAATATTATATTCTAAAATTTGCAGAAATATTTCAATAAAATTACTCAAAAGCCCTGTTATATGTTAGGCAGCAAGATAAGCAGCACCTGATCAAGATACAATTTAGAATATACGCAATAATACAATATTTCCGTTTGAAATAACTGATCATCACATGATGCACATTAAAATTGAAGGCAACTTTATGATTGCAAAATGTTTTTTCCCTTACATTTTAAGAGAAACAAATCTTACAAACAAGATTACAAATTAACCCTAAAATATTATTTTTATTTCTGGCAAACCTTTAAGCTTACATTTACGAAAGATTTTGTCATTTAACAAATTAGTCCCATGAGATTTCAAAATTTCATGTTAGTTGGCTTTGCAAACCAGTCCTTTAATACCTATTTACAGAGAAAGACTCTTCATCAAGATTCAAAACCATATATAAACAAGTGCCAGTTCAATTTTTATATTCACCTTTATGGTTTGTATATCTGAATCATTTGATAACCACTCCTTGACACTCACAAGCTTCACAGATTCCTTACCATGGGACTCCAAAGCCCTTTTACCTCTTAAACCCCCTGTCTTATGTCTTGAGCTCCGCAATTCAGTACATGCTAAACCTAATACGATCCCTAAATCAGTTTCCCCATCCACATCATCCTCCTCTTGAACATCTGCAGCATTTTCCACTAAAATTGAGCTCCTTGCGTGCTAATAAACTTTCCAGTAACTTTAACTTGAATTAATAAAAAAATTAAGAAGACGAGAATCCAACTAAATACCTTCTACAACAAGTTCTGGATTTCCAACTTGCAGTGTTCGTGTTCTTCCTCTTTTCTTCATAGAACTGGATGTAGGCTTCTTTTGTTTTCCTTGTTTTCCCTGCTGCACGATGTAAAAGTAACAGTTTTCAGCATAAATGCCAGTTGATGCGATAAATATACTGTGTAGTTCTTGGTTGGGAATGCCAGTTGTGTGGTATGACTTACAATTCTCCTCCCCCAGTAAGTATTCTTAGATGAAAAATCCTGAGGCACGGGTGGTTTAACAGAGCTGGTTATCGTATTTCCAGAGGTTGGGCTTAAAGAACCATCCGGCACACCTTTACTTGGTGTTTCAAATATAGTTCGTTGATGAGGTGCAAGAGATGGGGCCACTGCTTTTCCTTTCTTGAGCTTTTTCAAAGGCTGTGTAAGTGTATCAAGAGAATCAAAATGTGAAAGATGCCTGCTCTTAGTCAATTGATTAGTAACAGGAGAAGGTTTCTGAATGCGAGTTGATTGCTCCATTCGAGTCTCCATTTTCTCTTTAGAGTTGTTCTTTCCATTGCTTGAGCTCCTTACTGGTTTAGCCATTGCAGTGCCTTTGGTGCAAATGTGACTTCCCTGATTTCCGTCTTCTGAAGATGGGATCAAGACATCCTGGAAGAAATGTCAAAAACACTAGGGTAAATAACCCAATACAATTCAGCATTGTGGATGCACAGATTTTCTGACAATTATGATATAACAATAAGCAAATTTAGGCATACCACTACGAAATCATAGGTGCAGGTACAATAAATTGATTACATATAATTTGACAATAAAATATACAGATAATCCATGCAAAGGGGGAAATCCTGAAATATTATTTAGAAAAAACAGGTAATAAAGATATGAGTACGATTTTTAATCGTAACAGTATAAGATGGTTTATAATTTAAGTTGGCGTATAATTAAGTGCCCAACAAGATAAAAACAAATCCTTCAGATTACACGAATTACTTTGCCAAAATATATTTGCAAATTAAATAAATAGTTGGGCCTAAGGGACAAATTCAACATGATGCGTGAAGGTAAATATTTTTTTATTTTTATCAACTATCCAACTTTAAGACATGTTTCATGTTGGCCACTGAGATTTAATCTATAAAACCTGTTTCATGTGATGTTAGTCTCCTTGCAACTTAGAAATCTTGTACCATAATTAGCATCAAGTCAAAAAGCTTTCAAATGAATCCCCTCTCCAGCAAGTCATCAGCATGAAACAAAATTAAAGTTGAATGGCTCATTTATATATCAAATTAAAGTTATGTAACCAAATTGAAACCGACATATCAGTTCGGTTACTAATTTAAATTTTTTACCCCATGATATGGTGGAAAAGAAAATCATACCAGGAATCGAGATAGATTAACCCTCAAATTTCTCTCCCTTCTACTGGTTCGAGATTTAATTTATCCATGGATTGAATATAATCAAATCACATCAAACAAATTTAATTCAACCAAATGTCGTGAAAGACAAAAGGAATCTAACCAAATCATTTCCTGTAAACCATTCAGGTCAGTGCTCAAACAAGAAGTACTACTTGCCTAGTACCACACAGTACAAGCAAGGTCCTTCTGCCTCCTTCCAATCATAAAAGTATTAATCACTAGATCGTACAAGGACAGGTAACTCATTTTGAACTATGTGCAGATAATGACAGCCAGAAACCCCAAAACATTTTATGAACATAGTTGTTTTAGATAGAGACAGCCAAGAAGGACAATGCTGATCACCACAAACAAAACAGAATTGGAATCTGCTGAATGAAAAGCTAAAGCTAACCTTGGAAGAAGTGATCCACTTTCCCTCTATCCATTCCATGTGTGGTCTTATTTCCGACTGATGGAATTTCCTATTCTTATTCGTCTCCTTGAAGAAGACAAGGTACCTACTATCCTCAAGCTCTTTTGTAATTACCCCGCTCCACCAGCCATTATCAAAAGATACATCAACCTTTTCGAGGAGATCAAATTTTTTACTCTTAAGAAGTGGTGAACAAGGTCTGACATGGAGGGGATCAATGGTTACTTTCAGAGGCTGAGCCTCATCACCAACTTTTGGGCTTCGGTACTCCACTAGGAAAGATCCATTTCGTAATATGTCCAATATAGTTGCCGGGAACCAAGCATCTCGACAATCTTCAGCATCAAGTGAGACCTCTACTTGTCTCCCAACTTCAAACATCAAAGCAGCTGTGCTCTTCCAAATATTTCACAAGAACGAAGATAAAAATATCATGAATAGGAAGTTAAAATTGATAATATCTTGTAAGATTTAATGATCAACAGAGTTCAGCAGGTCTTAAAATTAGAACAAGAAATAATCCTCATTTACAAGATCGTCACAATGAAAAATCAACCATCACACTAACAGCTCCCAGCAACTTTTCAACAGCTTCATCATGTGCTAAAGAACATCTAAGAGCCTGTTTTGTAATGGTGGTTTTGGAGGAATTTTAGGTTTTGGGGGGAATGTGTAGGTGAAGTCTCATAGAAACGTCTATGTGGTTGAAAATGAATTTGAGGAAAAATGAAAAAACCGGTTCCACTATTCGTACAGGCCCACTTACAGATAACAGGCTGGCTTGCTGAGGTGGACTTCAATTCAATTCAAGTGGATGAATAAATGACAAATCTGCCCTTCTCCTTTTTACACAGTGATTTCAGCAGGTAGTGGACCGGATAAATAATTCTGACCTTCCCTGATAATCCTAAGATTTTTCAGTTTCTTGAGGGTCGAAGGAATTCTTCCGGTTAGATTGTTACTGTAAATGACAAGCTCCTCAAGTGAAGTTAGATTGCCAATTTCCTCAGGGATTTGTCCAAATATATAATTCTCATACAGATAAAGCTCTCTGAGGTAACATTGCAGATTTGGGTAGGAAATTCTCCATGGAATCTATCTGTGCAAAGGTCTAAAGTTTCTAGATGACGAAAACAATTAAAATCATTAGGGATTGGACCGGAAATGAAGGTTTTGGATATATTCATCACGACTGAGGGAGTTCACAGATGATCGATAAAGAACCAGACAAGTTACCTTAAAAATTAGCTAAACACCCTATACCCGTCCAATTGCAAGGATTTGAATCTGAAGAACTCCAGCTTTGAAGATTATGATAAGAGTCTCTAAGGGATTTTTTAAATTCCAAGAGAGTATTTCCCTCTTCATTTAATGATTGAACAAAGACAACCAGGAAACAAAAATGTAATACAAAAATGAAATGCTTTTGGCTTTCCATTTATGAGGAAACAAAGCAAGTAGAGCTTGAAAAACAAGTACTAAGCCTTGTTCCATATAAATTCGAGGTCGTGTTTTCAACTGAATATGGCCAAGATTCTGCTGTGTATTGGAAGAGGAAACTTAAGGCATGGATGAGACAACTATAACAAAGTGAAACAACATAAGCTGTCCCAATAATGTAAAGTTACTTACATATACAAGACAATCATCAAGAAATTTCTCAGTTGCTAACACTGACACAATCAATGACTCTATGCCGCTGACGGAGTCTCTTGCCAGAAAATGAAGCCATACCAAATGTTGAAAACTTGAATTGAGGTGCAGTACGGTGGATAAAATTGAAAATCCTTAATAATGCCTGCTCGGAGTTCGATATCGGATGTATAAGGGCTGGCCGAGGTTGATTATTGTGGGGGTGATCGGTGATGGACTCATACAGGTTGGAAAGCTTCCATGGATGAACCCAGACGGTGGGGATCTGTATTTTCTATTCTTTTTTGCCATTTATTATACCAATTTTTTATTATTAAAAATGTCCATGTTGGCAATCCAACTAGGCTCATCTGTATGGTAATCTGTATGTGTATATGTACAAGTAGCTTTTTCCTTTTACCTACCACATATCCGCAAGAGTGAAATTACACCATCATGGTAAACAAAGTAATACTTCTACTTTCAAAAACTTTTATGTAAGCATGCCTCGCCAAAAATATGATCCCACAAATAAAAATAAATAAAAAATAAAATAAATAATAATAATAATAATAATAATAATAATAATAATAATAATAATAATAATAATAATACACACACACACAAGCGCAGAGAGAGAGAGAGAGAGAGAGAGAGAGAGAGAGAGAGATCATTTTCCAATATGAAATTCTAGCAATTTAGAAATATGAATATAGTAACATAAAAATTCGCAATAGATTGAACTCGCAATAAATATACTACATTCTATTAATCCGACAATTCCTAAATGCAAAACAAAATAGCAACTGATCAGCAGTATGCTTGGTAATTGGCCACCTTTCAACCCAATAAACTCGAATATAAAAAGCAATAGATTAGAGCCTCATAAACCCCAAAAACTTAATAAACCGAAATGCATAACATACAAAGAAGAAAATAATGTGAAAACAATACTTTCAGAAAAATAAGAGGAAAATGTTACACCTCATAAACTCTAAAAACTCTGGGGTCTTTACCAGCTGAACGAGTCGAACCCACAGACCGTCGACCCAATCCCAGTGGATCCGCAGGTCTGTAACGCCAAATTAGAACTCGTCTGGAGAGTTTTGAAAAGTGACTACAAACTTCGGACCTCCGTCAATTAATCTCCTTACAACACCTGTCCACCACGCATCAACGACGTCGTTTACTTCAAACACCTGAAAAATCAATTCCGGTGGTAGCGCTGGCCTCACAGACGCCACATTTGCATACTCCTTTAGAAGCTCCGACTCATTTTTCATCCGCACGTAAACTTTGTTGGTACCTCTTAGGGTTTGAATTTTTTGTCTTGATTTTTGTAGGGTGTTAATTACGGTCGCTAGAGATAAACGTCTTCACATGCTTCCTCGTCGGATTTTACCTCGAGCAGAGAACCCTTCGGAAAGAGAGAATTTTGTCGCCTCTGGAGTTGTTTTCCCTGTGAAATTTACAGCACTGCCTATTTCTACCAGCTTTCTGCTAGACATCTCGTCCCCCACCCAGTCATAACCCTAGGGTTTCTTTTTCCAAAATTCCTTTCATTTTTTTTATTTTTCTCCTTTTTCGGTGATTTGTTTGAGACCGTTAATTTAGGTGGTTGTGGGTTTGGGGACCATGCAAGCTGCAACCCTTCTCGTTCGGTAAAGTAAGCCTGCGTTTGATTGCCGTGGTTTGCCATAAAAATTGCCCAAGTTATGGACCAATTTTCCATCTTTCAGTATTTGATCCAAAATTCTATTGAACCAGGGGATGAGATGACGATTTAATAAGTTACTAATTAGACATAATTTGTGGGCTTTAATTTTGATTTTACAAAAGGTTAATTGCATGGGGCACTATAAAAAAATATCAAATTGAAGAATCCGATTGCTGATGAATTTACTGAAAAATACTGTCTTCCTTCACTGTTATCTCCTTTCCCCAGCACGGATATCATTGGTTTTCTTCTCGACTCCCAAGCTTCACACCGACGCTACCTCCGACCACCATAACCACGACCATGGCTAACACCACCACCACCATTACCACATCGACCGGACTACCACAGCAACCAGAGCAACCACACATCCACCACTGTTGTTTCTTCCCCGTTGCTTCCTGTTCTACGATGCACCGCCGCCCAAAATTTTGAAGGGAAGAAACCTGAAATCAATTTGAACATTGCAGCGGAAGAATCTGAGGAATCAGATTTCATGCCACAATCAAAAGAACAATTCCATCCAGTCGTCAAAACACCACGAGCTGTTCGCCCCATCGTCTCCACCATAAATGTCAAAAGTATCAGCTAGAATTTAGGCCATCAAGCCACTGCCATAGGCAAGCAAGTGTTGAAGAATCCGACGGAAGTGGAGGAGGAGGTTGAAGTCGAGGCAATGCCAGCCATTGTATCTGATTCAAAGAACAGGGTTAGTAGTCGTGGTGGCTCAGTGGTTGTGGTGGTGGTCGGTGGTCGTGAACTATACTTGAAAGTGTAGATAATAGTGCACGAAAGTATTTGATTAATGTCTGAATCCAAATGTGCAAATTATGAACGAAAAATAACAAATTAGAGCATTGTAATAAATCCACACTTCAGGAATTTTTAAGCAACTCATATACAAGGCAAACACTCACTATAAAACTATGAACTCCTTATACACAAATAGAAGATATCATAACAAAATAATAATAATAATAATAATAATAATAATAATAATAAATAGAAGATATCATAACAAAATAATAATAATAATAATAATAATAATAGAGATCACTTGAGTTCCTCAAACCAGTCATCTATCAAATGAAAAATTGGACAAAACCCTAATCGAAGACCCAAAAGATTGCAGAGAATATGATATAGCTAATGTTTTCAAAGATCTCTAATGAAGAAGAACTTTGTTCTTTATCATGAAAATTAGAGTTAAGTACAAACAAAAACAAAACCAAAACTTAAATAGAGTAAGAAAATACATCTAAGCACTAATTAGAGCATCTCAAATGTTGTTTTCTATTTTGAATGTCCATCTAACATAGCGATAAAGTGGAGAGGCCAAAAAAGCCATGTAGCGCAATTTATAGTAGAAGGATGTCCATTTTTAAACAACTTCTTAGACAATCTTCCACCCAATTTTTTTTTTTTTTTTTAATCATTTTTTTATGTATTTCTCTACTTTATTTCTTGCCACATTATTTTTTTAGATGGTGTCTACCATTGGATATACTCTTATGTTTTAAAACCCTAGCCACCCACTTCAAATATAGAATATATAAATTTTCTACTCTAAGTTTGCAACACATGCAAAAAATTTAATGCCCCATATCAGATTGTTTGGAGAGGCACACCAAATGATAGGTTTGCCACCAAGTCTGCTTGGAAATTGATTTGGACGGGTCGAATGTCTCATGATTCTTACCGCATGATGTGGAGCACTATTCTTCCCCTATGTATCTTTCTTTAGTTGGAGGTTATGGCAGGGACTGATCTCTGTTGACACGATTATCAAGCAGCGTATTAGGTGTCACTTAGCATCTCGCCAATAGTACTATTCACAAACTGAGACTATTACACACATCTTCATAGGCAGCACGATCTCATATCAAGTATGGCGACATTTTGGGGACGTCTTTCAGGTACCTATGACTCTAGGTGAGGATATCAGGCAGTGTTTCCAGATATGGAGATATTATGGACGATATGGACGGTTAGGGCACATTCGCACCATCATTCCACTTTTGATATTGTGGTTTATGTGGATCGAGAGGAATGACATGAAGCACGGAGATATTCGGATTGAGGCGAGATGGATCGTTTGAAGGGTTTATCGCATGTTCTCATTCGTCTATACGGCAGGCCCTTCAAATCGCACCATTGGTGTGGGCATCTGGCTATCGCTCACTATTTGGTATATTTATTGCTCCATTTATCCCTTCACCCTCATTTACGTTCTTTGGCATACTTCATCAATGAGATCTTACAAGCTCAACACTGATGGATGTATCAAGGACGGTGTTGCTAGCGATAGGGGTATTATTAGTGAGTCAGTGACTATGGTGGACATTGCATCAGAGTATTAGCATTCTATGGGACTGTCTTATCCTTGAGGTTGAGCTACGAGCTGTTCTTGATGGTATCTAATGCGAACCCCTTTGATGTTTGAAATAAAATTTTCCACAACAATTTGAATCAACTCAAGAAAGCTAAAATGGTAAAATAAACTTTGAACCAAGTTTAATCTAGCCAAAATTCTAAGAAATAAACATAGTCCAATGGATAGAAATAAATAAATTTCAAGGAGTGTGGATTTAACAACACAAGAATAATATACTCAAAATGTAATTTAAGACCAAAGAAAGTAACAAGTTGAAAGAGGAATTTACCTCCAAATGTTCTCAAGAGAGACTTCAATGTTCAAGCCATCAAAGTTATGGACTAGGGTTTTGAGAGTTTGCTATTTATAGTAAAAATGAAGGAAAATAAAATAAGAGAACTAGACTTAATTAAAATTCGTGAAATCTGGGTTCCGGGCAACAGCGCGATCGCATGGAAATCGCCAAAAGTCTGTGTCTCTCTCGGGCACGTGATTGTGCGCTTGTTCTTCCCCATGATCGTGCGGGCTTCCTTTTGATTTTTGACCCCAACTTGATTCTTGACTCCTCTTTCGACTTAATCACTTTGTTTGGCCTTGAATCTTCTTCCAAAATAGCTCATAATTGACTCGGAGCTCTTCGAACATGCACTTCAAAATTTGCTTGGATGGTAGACTTTGGATGATTCAGAGCTTCCTTCGACATATCAATCACATTCACCATTTTAATCGGGGCACTATCTCTAAAATTTACAGTGAGGGTAACCAAGTAGCTAACTCACTCACATATGAGGGTTGGGATCAGCGCTGCTATTAGGAATATGGACGGTAGGATTTACCTCACCGGCTCAAGGCACTTGTGCAGATTGATAGATATGGATTGTCCAGCTTTAGGGATTTATAGTTTAGTTTATCTTTACTTTTCCTTTATTGCACGGGGAGTTCTACTCCCTCATTTATTACTTTCATTACTTTGCTTTTCCACTTGCTATATTGTTGCTTTCTTGGAGGTCAAGTTTGTGTCCCCACCTTCCATGTACTATTTCATTTTCATGACATGCATGCATGCATGTATGTATGTATGTAAATGTTACTATTTTAAAATTTACTATTATATCTAACTAATTGATTAATATTCATTTTTTTTCAAACAAACGTGGTAACTATAAACTCTACTATATTTCGTGTTAATAATAATATTTGAGCACATTCCTTTCATCGTTGGATGTATTTTAAGGATAAAATGCTATATTGATATCAAAAATTGCAAAACACCTACTGTACTCGCATGAAATTGTGTGAAGATCTACATTATTTTTCACTAAATCAGTTTTTTCATTCACCCTCCCTTCTTGAACAAATGCATCATTTTTCAATAAATGTTTGATTAAATTTTTTACTTGTATATTCTTTTAATTTTCATGTTACAAGTTCACCGGACGCGTTGCACACATTGTTTTTTGTCCATACACAAAGTGATACTCCTATTCAATCACATTATAGCCAAGAAACAAGAAAAATAGCTTCTATCTGATTTCCAGAGGTTTGGCTTACTGAACCATCATGCACACATTTATTTGGTATTCAAGTATAGTTTGTTTACAAGGTGGAAGAGATAGGGTTGATGCTTTCCCTTCTTTGAGCTTCTTCAGAGGCTATGATAGTGTATCAAAGGAATAAGAAGGCGAAATATGCATGATTTTTATCAATGGATAAATAACATTAGAAGATTTCTAATTCCAAAGACTAGGAGTTGATTGATCAACTCGAGTCTCCATTTTAAAGATAAACACTCCAAAAATAACAAGAATCACTAAACACCTACCATACTCAAGCATGAAATCGTGTGAAGATTTGCATCATTTTCACTAAATTAGTTTCCCCATTCTCCTCTCATCTTGAACATTTGCATTCACTAAATTCTCCATAAATTATATTTACTTGTATATACTTTTAAGTTTCATGTTACTAGCTTACTGTACGCGTTGCGTACATAGTTTGTTTGTCCACACACAAAGTGATTCTCCTATGCAATCACGTTACATCCAAGAAACAAGAAAAATAGCTTCAATTTTACTTCTAGAGTTTGTGCTTATGAAACCACAGCCCACAGGTACGTCTCTGGTAAAATTTAGTCCTTGAAGCAAAAGTTGCAACATAAGTCCTTGGGTCCAAGTTCTAGTTTCTACTGCTATTTGTTTTCTTGATAGTGATGGTGTTTGATGGTGGTGGTGCGGTGGTGTTAGTGTGTGGATTTGTTGAGGCGTGGTTTGCAGTGGCTGAAGGTTTGTGATCTAGTGGTGGTAGGGTGACTCTGCTTACTGGTAGTTGATAAATTAACAGAGCAAGAAATCAGGAATTAGTAGAACCTGTTGGATATTGATTAATAAATCGAGAATTGAAAATCGATTAAAGTGACTTCGTGTCGACTTCGGCCAAATACTCAAAAGCTCGGCTCAATCCGTTTAGGCAAAATTGTTTGCCACTTCGCCGCTTCGGGGCGCACAAACGGGGATCGACCTGCCCGGTCAGGTCGCGGGGGTCGAGGGGGGCAGCGCCCCCCGTGGGGGCTCTGGGGCAACGCCCCCGAAAGAGAATTTTGATTTCTCTGCATGTATTGAAAGGTATATTTGACATTTCGAAAACCAATATCGGATGAATGAGAAATTACGGAAAAGGACGAAAATCAGGTCAAAATGTTTGACCGTGCGACCGCACGGTTAGTAAACCGTGTGATCACACGTCAAATTAATATCCGGTTTTTTGAGTAACACCGTACGACCGCACGGTCTATAACCGTGCGGCTGCACGATTGTCCGGCCAAATGACACATTTTCATAAAGGTGAATTGTTTGGAAATGGTGCATGGTTTGGGCCTCAACCACTTCGTCGACACTCTTTCATAATCTATATATAGGACCCTTTGTGTAGCGACCGAGAAATTTTACGCAATTTAATATTTATTTTAAAGTTTCGAATATCGTGCCGCTACGATCTCACCCATTTTAAGTTAACGTCACGACGCGTTCGTCTAGCCAAGTTGAGAAAATGTAAAGTCAATTTGATTTTAAGTTAAATTCCGAATTTCAAAATTTTATTATTTTATCTATTTATTTAAATTATTATTCTCAAATCATTTTAAATTTCAAATTACATCAAGTTCATCGTAACAGATCTATTTTCCAACTCAGTTGAATTCACGTGTATTATTTCTCGATTTCCGTTCCTTGTGTTTCAAACCCCATAAAAGTCCCAACATATTCCACCAACCCATACTCCACCAACTCCAATTAACTCCACCCCATACCTATCAAACTCCCACTCACCTAAATCCATACTCTTCACTTCACCCAACACTCTTTATACATCACCACACCCCTCAGCCTTGATCCAACACAAAAACTAATTTGCAGTTCCATTTCCTCCTGAACCCCTCCCTTCACGCAGCCAACCTCTCCCAAAGCCATTTGCAGCCACTGCCAGCAACCCCAACTCACCACCTCCATCACGCCACCAACCTCCATCATCACCACTGTCACCACTCCTGCAGTCGCCGCCTGCAACCCATAACCGAAGACACAACCCCCCTGCAACCAACTCCAAACCGCCCCTGTGCAGCTCCATTTCAGCATCCAACTCCACTGCCTCAACCATTTTCGGCCAAGCAACCACCCTCATTGCCAAGACTTGAGCACCACAGCCACCATCACTACCAATCACCTTCACCTCCATTCATATCAACCATCCACAGCCAAAAACTCGACCAAACTGAACAATCACCCCAATAGACCCAATCACCATCACTGCCAATACCCCAAACCACGACCACGACCACCCAAATCGCACCCCTCAACACTGGTTCCCAACCACCAAATACAACCGGCCAAGAACCACCAACCATCATCACCACCAACAGACCAAGAACCGCCCAACTACCTGCAACACTGTCATCTTCAAACACCCAACATCATCATCATCATCATCATCATCATCATCATCATCACCACCCAAGAATCCACCACCGAACCACATCCAAACCGCCTACTGCTCGTCGGCCAACCCACTTCCAAAAATCAGAATCAACCCCAAGAATCAAACCCAAAAACCCCAAACACAACTTACCCAGTAACTTACCTCGATCGCCGCCGCCTACTCGCCGGAAAATCGCGAATCAAGCCGCGGCTTCGCGTCGGTTCTCGCACCAAATCCCTCAAAAATTGATCCATTTTTCCTACCCGCAGCTCGCCGCCCCCTGCGCCGGCGTTCCGCCGGCGAATCACCGGCTGAAAGGGTCTGCTTGCTCGAAGCTCGCGCCTCCGTCTCTCGCCGGCACTCTCACTGTTTCTGAACGCAAATGGTAGAGAGAGAGAGTAAGAGTTATTTTATTAAATTTTGATTTTTCAAAATTGCAGCTTGGTCCCTGAAGTTTGGAATTACTTCAAATTAGTCCTCAAGTTTTAAAATAATCTAAAACAGTCCCTACAGTTTAAATGTTTTAAATCTTACTTTAAATTTCAAAAGTTATTATTTAGCCATAAGTATCAAACTCATTTCAGTCCCTGTAGATTTAATTCATTTGATTTTAAGTTCAAGTTTTACAAGTTATCTATTTCAGTACCTCAAAGTTTTAAAGTGTTTCAAATGGATCCCTATAGTTTTAAAATCTATTATTTCAAGCCCTCTAATTTAACGTTCATTTTAAGCTTCGACCCAACTTTTGAAAATTTACATTTTAGTCCCTCAAGTTTGAAAAGTATTCATTTTAGTCCCCCAACTTTCAAAATCAGGGATTTTAATCCCTAAATTATACTTTATCATTTTAACTATAAAATTCAAAAGACTAATTCGACTTAATCTTCTAATTGGCTAGACGAAGCGTACGGAGAATTAAAGAATGGAAGTCGTTTTCCGCTCAATCACACTCGTCAAGTTTAAGGTAGACTCGCCCCTATTAATTGATTTAAATTATGATTGCATGTGAATGTGTATGTTATGTGACTTATGTGAAAGTCATTTTTATGAAAGAAATGAGAATGTATTTCTTCGGAAATAACGATGTTGTTATGCTTGTCATAACTTATATGCTTTTATGCATGAGAAAGAAAGAAGAGAATGTCTTGCAAGATAAATGATGATGTTATGCATAACATGTGCCTTATGTGCACAAGAAGAAGAGCAACCCACACCCCATGATTTTAAAGAGCCTATGATTTTCAAAAGAAGCCAGGTGCTTTAATGCACAAAGAAGAGCAACCCACACCCTATAATTTCTAAAGAGCCTATGATTTTTCAGAAAGAAGCCAAGTGCTTAAATGCACAAGAAGAGCAACCCACACCCTATGTTTTCTAAAGAGCCTGCATTTATGTGTTCAATTATATTGTAGATTAATTAATTGGCGATGAGTCTACCGAGTATTTCATTCGAAATGCTCAACCTGTTATTTTAACAGTTTTGCAGATCTCGGAGATGGTGGCAAGTGATGGATGATGGTGGCAATAACCGTTAAATGATTGAAATGTCTTACTTTAATGATTTCCGTAAGTTCAAACATTAGAAAATTTTGAGAATCCCAGTTATTTGAGAAGTTATGATATTGTCAACTGCTTTACAAAATTAATGGTTCGATTTGCTATTTCAAATTGTTTCATAAATGTTTTCAATCTTATCGACCATTACAGTTTATTTAAATGTTTCCAAAAAATGAATTTCAATTATTTCTTCCGCAAAAATATTATTTGAAAAATTAGATCAGACGATGACGTGGTGAACCGGGTATTCAGAACTCGGGGCGCTACACTTTGGGTGTCATATTCCTCACAATTTGATATGCAAAAACACCTCTCATCCTCACTTGTCTCCTAAATCAAAATCATTTCATTTATTTTGATTTTCCTTCATTGCATCCTTTGGAGTACATAAGCATATATTTGGTTCGTTATACTTGTGTTTTGAAGTGCTACAAACACAAGTGAAGCCGTTGTATCTTGGGAGTCGATTGCCATTATTCGTAGGCACCGTTGCGGGGCAAATTCGACTTAAAGACAAAGAGTTCAACTCTTGCCTCGGCTTTGTCATTCTTTTCTTCTTCTTCATTGTTTGTACTTTCATTGCTGTTACTCTGTCCAAATTTCGGCTCGAATTTACAAACTTTTATTATTTGGCATCACTATTCACAAATCCACCCAACAGAACCTTGCATTGCATTAGTGCCGTTAGGAATCTGAAAGGTGCAATTAAATTTTTTTATCGTAGAAATGTGCAATTATTGGTTTGACTTGTCGTGTTGGTCGAAGCACGAGCAATGTCTGGAAGTGCCAATCTGTTGAGAGATTTAGTTGAAGCTGGGGCTTCCTTGTTACTTATTGGGGCCCACGTTTTATATATTGAAAATTTGGAAATAAGAGCTTATAATTTAAGTGTTTGTTTAATTGTTTGGTCAAGCCTCCTAAGTTACTTTTATAGCTTATTTTCATGACTTTGTGGTCACTTTGCTTCCAAATGAGGTCTAGTAACTGGTCTGCAGTAGCTCATTTTTAGAGTATTTTGTAACTTATTTATAAGGAAAAAACTATACGAGTGATTACTTTTGATTTTTTTATTTCTTGCAATTTTACAGTGAATTTGTATAGTTTATTTTATGTGAATATATGAATTTTGTCGTTATTTTCAGTCTTTCGTTCAAAAAAAAAATTCGGGGGCAGCCCATATCTCCAAGAACAAACTATTTGTTTCAGGTCTACGAAATCACAGGTACGGCTCTGATGAAACCCTCTTGCACACCTTTATTTGGTATTTAAAGTATAGTTTTGTTGACGAGCTGTGATAGATGAGGCTGATGTTTTTCCTTCCTTGAGCTTCTTTGGAGACTATGATAGCGTATCAAGAGAATAAGAAGGCAAAAGTGCATGATTATTATCAATGGATAAATAACATGGGAAGGTTTCTAATTCCAAGGACTAGGAGTTGATTGCTCCATTCAAGTCTCCATTTTAAAGATAAATAAATACTCCACAGTTATCAAGAATCGCTAAATACTTACTATACTCAAGCATGAAATTGTGTGAAGATTTGCATAATTTTTTATTAAAATTAGTTTCTCCATTCCTCCTCCCCTCTTGAACATTTGCATCATTTTCACTAAATTTTCCATTAAATTATATTTACGCATATATTCTTTTAAGTTTCAAATTACTAGTTTACTAGACGCGTTGCGCGCATGGTTTGTTTGTCCATAGAGAAAGCGATTCTCCTATTCGATAACGTTATAGCCAATAAAACAAGAAAAATAGCTTGGATTTTGTTTTTTGGGCTTATTGATATTTCAAGTACAGTTTGTTGATGAGGTGCAAGAGATGGGCCAATGCTTTCCCCTCTTTGAGCTTCTTTAGAAGCTGTGATAGTGTATCAAGAAGGTGAAAGATCATGATTTTTATCGGTGCATAAATAACATGAGAATGTTTCTAATTTCAAGGACTAGGAGTTGATTGCTCTATTCAAGTCTCCATTTCAAAGATAACACTCCACATATGTCAAGAATCGCTAAACACCTATCATACTCAAGCATGAAATTGTGTGAAGGTTTGCATATTTTTTTCATTAAACTAGTTTCCCCATTCCCCCTCCCCTCTTGAACATTTGCATCATTTTTCACTAAATTTTCAATTAAATTAAATTTAATTGTATATTCTTTTAAGTTTCACATTATTAGTTTACTACACGCGTTGCATACAAGATTCGTTTGTCCATACACAAAGTATTTCTCCTATTCAATCACATTACAGCCAAGAAACAAGAAAAATAGTTTTGGTTTTGTTTTCCAGATGTTGGGCTTACTAAACCATTGTGCACACCTATATTTGGTATTTCATAATTTTTCGGCTTCAAAATAATGCAATAATTATCAAAAGAAAAAAAATCTATAATTTGACTTTTTATGGAGTAGATATTTTTTTCACAAATTCATAAATTATTTATTACATGCATTAATTGAACTTTCCTAATTCATGTATTAAAATAAATTGATAAAAATAATAAATATCTTAAAATGGGTGAGAAACTATGTGCGTAATATGGTGACGGTTATCATATTATTATATATGTATAGATAGATAGATTAGGGAACATAAGGGAGTGAATGGTGGGAACTTGAACACGTGTCTTTAGTTCGATAAGGGGTACCCCTAACCAATGGGGTGTTGCCCTTGTCCCAAATGAAATACTTCCTCCGTCCCATAAATATAGTCCGCTATTTCTTTTTCGTCCATCCCAAAAAGATAGTTAACTTTCTTTTTTAAGAGTGAAATTAATATTTTATGTCTCATTTTACCCTTATTTAATGTATTTTTTGGTCTAAATAAATTTATACTCTTTCAATTTTATGAGAAATTACAATATTTATTAGGGGTATATAAGGAAAAATGATGGTAAAATTTATTTTCCCAATAACATTAAGGGTAAATATATTGACACCACATTTTTTGTTAACCACACCACATTTTAATTGTAATGAAGATCCCTAATTTTTCCATATTTTTACATTTACCCATCCAAGTTTATTTATAATTTTTTTTCTCATCATCTTTATTAATTTTCATATCTTGTCTTTAGAGACGATTTTCTTTTAAAATATTTATTACGAGGGCGAAAAATACTTATTTACTTCTCAAACTTTTCAATAATCAAAATAAATAACTAATTTACAAAACTTAAACAAAATAGGGAGCCGTTCCTTGTACCAAGGAATTTGACAAATACATTTGACAAATAATCTCCACCTCTTATTAAATGAATCTAACGATCCAATTTATCTAATCAATTCCCTTAAATCTTTCCAAATTAACCCTACCCCACCTCAGATACCAAAGACCCATCTCATCAGTCATCCCCCTAAATGACCTCCTTTCTCTCACTTTCCAAATTAACGCCCAGTGCCTACCTCCGACGACTTCCTATACTCTCACGTAGAAACCAATCGGACTTCACCATGGCCACCAGTCGGAGTCGCCCAAGTATGCACTATATATTTTCTCTCACCATCTTCTACCTCCCTTCTCGATTAAACCTGTTTACAGAGGAAAAAAAAAAGCTGCCATTGCCGCACCTCTCCCGATTTTATATTATGGACAGACTGCACTTTAAATTAGCTGTTGCTTGTTGAATATTTATCATTCGAAATTTCTACTGATTTCTGCTTATTGAGAGTTTAGTTGTTTTTTGTTTAATGTTTACTTAGTTGTTGTGCTTGTGGTTTAATGTTTAACGAATTTTCGTTGAATGCTTATGCTTCGTTGATGAATTGATTATGAATAGTTGTTGATTAGTCCTCCAAAATGGATGATTCTTGCGCTCAAAACTTTAGTGGATATTAATAAATTAATACTTGGTTGCTGTTGATGCTATATTGCTTATGATTGGTTGTTGCCTGGGGTAGAATGCTCCTGGATTGCTGCTTGTGCTGGTTGCTACTTGGTTGTCCATGCTGGCTAGTGGAGTGATGCTTGGCTAAGGGGAAGGCATTGGAGACAAGATTCAAAAGCTGTGTTATATGATGAAATTAAGGACTGGAAAGATTTGTTGCTGCTAATGCTAGATTACATGACATTTCCCATTTTGTCATTTTTCGTATTTCAATATTTGAAGCCAAGAATATTAAATGTTCCTTTCTTTTGTACAATCAAATAGTTATTGTATCAATCAACTTTAGTTTATTTGAAACTTCTTTGCAATGACTTTATTTATTTATTTGGCATACAAACCTTCTTTGCAGTGAATGGGCAATATCAAACAAACAAGAAACAGGAAGCTAAAATGAAGATTGCTATCTGATCATCAATAAAATTGAGAATTAAAGTAGTACAACTTATAACACCTTATGTCTTATACACCTCAAGTGGTTATAACAATCTCTCTCGTTGAAACCAATGTGATCACCACCAAGAATTGAGACAACTTTGGCAACTTTTATGTTCTCATTTTTGAATGACTCGGACAGATCTTTTGCTGACTCAGGCATGCTTCTATTTGACCTCATTTTTACCCTTTTAATTGGGGAAACAAATTTATGGTTGTGATTATCTTCAAATGCTTTCACAATCCAATGGCCACTTTCAATATCATATGAAATTCTCATGTTAGCCTTACACCCACCTCTAACTGTGGAGCAACTTCTTCTTTTTATAGAGCCAACTGTATCACAATTTTCTGCCTCACTTGATCCTCCAACAATCCTTCTGTTATAATATTTGCCTTCATGTGAGCACACAAATTTAACAAAAGTAACTTCATCTATACGTGTGCGTGACTTGGCCGTTGTTCGGGTACGAATCCAAAAACCATTACGTCGTCCAAAATTCTCATAATATGCTCTTGCTTCTTCCACTGTCTTGAATCTCTCCCCAACTCGAGGTGTTTGGGATTGTGTCGATGATGGCCCAAGCGCATTATGTTGAATCGTAGGAGAAGAATTATCACATCTAGTACCATCCATCTACATAACAAATTTGAATGAATCATATTCAAGGACCGAATGACTTTGAATCCAAAGATTGTGAATTTTATACATTTCTCACAGAGAGGAGTGGACTAAAAAACAAAAAAAATGATTTAATTAATAAACCAACTAGTTGAATTTATTCTAGTTTATACGTTCAAAAAGCTTGAAATTTCATTTTTTAAAACTCAAAACCCAAGTTTAAGGATGCAGCCAGAAATTAAAAATCGAAAGAATAAAACCATGATTTGAACAAAGGCCACACATTTTTAACGCAACCTATATATTTTCGAATGCATTTTACGTTTTTTTAAGGCCAAAAAAATGACAAAAACAACATCCCACAAAATCAAAGATTTCAATGCCCTGCATTAGAAATAGCAATAGAAAAATTCTTCAATTACGCACCTTGAGTTTTGTCTATCCTTCTTTGTATGGCTGTGGTTCTAGTGACGATTCAGATATATTTATTTATTCTTTTTTTTTTTTTTGACCTTTGTTCCCGATTAAGATGGTGAGAGAAAGGAGACTAGGATAGGGTAGGAAGATTTGTGTGGGGGTGGAGAGAAAGATATGTTAGTGGGACAGTTTCTGAATTTAGAAGATTTCAAGAGAATAAATGTGAACCATTAGATTGATTTATATTAATGGTTAGGATTATTTGTCAAATGTATTTGTCAAATACCTTGGTAGGAGGAACGGTTCCCAACAAAATATTTGCACATCTTTTCAATGTCAAATTAGCCGAATATTTGAATAGAAATCGTGATTAGAAACAAAATATGTTAATTAATTGAATATTATGAATACTAATTCGATTAATAAAAAAAGTTGAGGACACAAAAACAAAAGTAAACAAACATTGAAGATTTTTCTTGTAACTAAAATGTGGTATAAATATAAAAAAAGTGTTGTGTGAATATAATTACCCTAACATTAATTGACATTTCTTAATTTATATGAAAATGGGTAGATGACTATCTTTATGGAACGTAGAGAGTACTATTATTGTCCTATATTTTTTGTTATTTATTTATACAGTCATATTGCACATTGGTTTGGTATATTTTTGTTTTATCGGTTTGTAATTTTGTATGAAAAAACAGCAATTGGTTTACCAATTCTGTAACAAAGACAACCTCTAAGAAAGGGTGATGCTGATCGCCCCATCACATGGAGGACGGGGTCCACATTAAATAATCTGAATGAAAGCTTTAAAAGAGAAGTGCAATACTTATGTATGCACATTAAATGGGGATATACTGAAAAAATAAATAAAAAAATAAAAATTCGGAGTGTGTTAAAAGGAAAAGGGTGAATAACACAAATCGTATATTTCATTTTAAATTTGATATTTAAACCTTTATTTGAACATTTTCTTGCTAAATTGGTTCATGTCGTCAAATATGATTAATTGGTGCAAAATGTAACCATTTTTTACTTTCATTGTGCAAATCATCAATATCGTTTCAATTTTAGCATTTGACCCACAACGACTTTTCGTTACGCCAAATGTCATTATCATCTATTTTTTCATTAAAATATTGTAAATTGAATCGACCAATTTATCAATCCATTTAAATAAATCAAAGTCCTAAATTTTTTAATTAGTGCAAATGAGTCTCACTTATAATAATTTAATGGGTAATTAGTAAAAAAAAAAAAAAGAATTAATTGCCCCCCGCCCCCCCCCCCCCCCCCCCGCCCCCGGGGTAAAAAAGAAAAAAAGGGAGATTCAGACCCATGCTTCAAGAATCAATATCAATCACTATCCTCCAATTAGTATTTACTCTTCAGTAACCAACTTGTTTGATCAGCAATATTCTTGCGATGTCAAATCAACGCGCACCTCTTGCGATCCAACGATATGGCCTTTAAATTTGTTCACGTGATTGATCGTGGACCCTCAGATCTTGACAATCACGAGACGCCTTGCAGGTTAGTCACATTTTTTCTTGCACATTAATCTAATCTTAATCTTATATATCTTATTATTATTATAAAGAAGGATAGTTGGTGAAGAAAATCCCGCTCAAATTTTTGTCAAGAATCCCGCCTAGCCTGATTGGGAAAGAGAGAGAGGTTGCAAAATTCCCGCCTATGTTTTTTGGGAGGAGAAAAATAGTGAAATAAAATAAATAAATTAACATTATCTCCAAAAAAGTTAGTCCATGTCAGAGAAATGGCAGGCGCATGAAGGTGAAAATACTGCTGATAGAAGTTGATGTGTGAATTCAAAATTCAATTTTCAAATTAAAGTAAACAGTCAATAATCAATAATTGAAAGAAATGGTTCAATAAACCCTCCGCTCTTCTCTTCATGGTCAGATTTTCGCAGTGCTTTGTCGAGTTCGCCTCCATGAGCATCTTCCTCATCGCTGAACCATCGAAACAGTCAAGACATTTGGGTGATGGAGGCTGGTTTGGATCTTCATTTCCCTCCTCAACTGGTGGTGCAATCGGTACTTCTCTATTTGTTCCTTAAAATCACCTGATTCAGTTTCAGCACCACTATATTTTTGCTCTTTAAAAATCATCTTCAAAGACGAAGGAGAAGTCGGTGGCAGAGTCAGGCGTGGTCGTGGCGATGGTTTCGGAATCTGGTAGATTAGTGGTCGGAGGAGGTGATGGCAGCGTATGCAGATTTTTCCAAAAATCCTAATCGATCAGGGGGATTTGTGAATAATAAAGGAAACTGGTTGGCTATTCAGAGGAAATTGTTGCAATTGGAGAGGTAATCGTCTCATTTGATGAATGTTTTAGGTGTGCTTTATCTTTCTTATAATTCTCTTATACAGCTGTTTTCATGTTGATACCCCGTTCATTGACTCTGATATTGTTGATGACTTGGTGTGGAGTTGATTCTTACCTTTTTCAGGCAGGGATTTGCAACTATTATCTGGCAACAGTACTTCCAAGGTCGGGTTCCTGAGCATGTAAGAGGTGAACTGTGACTTCGACTTATGCACAATTTTTTTAAAAAAATACCCTTCCCATTCATTAGTTATTGTAAAGTGGTAATTTGTAATATGTGGATCAATAATGAGGCTGGTAATGAATTGTTTTTGACTGACTCAGGAGTGGTTCAGCTGACCTATGGTTGTCAGAAGACTTTGAAATCGCTTGGTATTGCTGCTTGTGCAAAGATTACCGAAATTGGTATTGCTGAGTAATGCAGATTCTTAAAATCCTTGGATTTACAGGGAATATGCTGATATTTACTTGGACTTTCCATTCCATTTGTAGTAATTTTTCTCAGTTTAATCCAACTATTGAGAAAATAATGCATAGACTCATATATGTGTCTTTGTGTTAACTGGAACATAAATTATGCTATAAATTGACATGTGAATTATTATTCTGCTGGGGTAAATGTTTCTTCTTCTTCAAAAAAAATAAAAAATATATTATTCTTTCATTGGAGAACAAACTTTTATTGAGAAAATGTTTCTTATGAGCTGTGATTTATGTATGAATCAGTAATAGCTTGCTGTAATGGCTGCATAACATGTGAGACAGAAAAAGATGAGAAATGGTGGGAAATGGAAGCCATAAACGGGTATTCAATATGATCTAGACTTTCCATTAGTTCAGTTTTTGAGAGAGATTGCTTCATTTGGTGAGGGTGCTATGTAATGTATGCTTCAAACACAATTATAAACAGCATCCTCTCATATAACATTTTAGGGTGGGACATGGTGGCATTCATTTTTATTTATCATTTTTTCAGATAGAAGTCTTAGTGTAATTCTAATTTCAGGTTCTGAAGTAGGTATATCCTAATCTATCTTCCTGTTGCTCACATGCTGCCATCACCAATTCATTTGTGACTTCTTAAGCTCAATACAGCCTAAGCTCCCCACATTTACAGAGGTACTGTTCATCAGAGTTTTGGGCAACTTTGAGTTTTGATTTCTAGCAGCTTTTAGTTTTAAAATTTAAGATTCCCTAAGCAGGGTTTTAAGCTAATTCAAGTCTCTGCAACTTTCATTGGGTACAGCCTAAACAATTTTTTTCCTTTATGAATTTCAAATTGATCTTTTTTGCATGTTAGTTCTAATTATAGTTGGATATGAACTTAGTGCATGTTATGTGCAATTTTATTAGAGCATAATGTAAAAGATTTTAGCTTATTTTCAGTCATGTGCTATTGAATTTTAACTTATTGCTTATTTTGAGATTTTTTATGGTAGAATAACTTGAATTCTTATTATATTTTTCACTATTGATGGTTTTGTTGATAAATGAGCATTATTTATTTGTATATTCTAAATATTTAATAGTGAGATGATGATTTTCTGATATCTTGGAGCTGATAGTATATGTTAGCATATGATGATAATGAAATGGTTCGTCTATGCGATTGAATTTTTCATCTGGAACAAGGCAACAGACTCCCTCTCTTACATGGTTATCATATTTATGAGATACTAGAGATTCTATCTAACATAATACCCCTCTTCTTCTTGAACTATTTTTTGAACCCGCTTGATTAAAATATCAATTGATTTTGTTAAGTAGTTCATTAGTATTTGTTAACAAGACTATTAGTTGATTATGATATTTATTTCTTTTAGCTGTTATTATCAACGCTAATGCCATATTATGTAAAAATATGTTGAAAGAAATAGTCATTGTCTGCCAACAAAGCTCAATACTGATTGATTTCTGTTTTAAATGAAACAAGCATGAGAACCAGTCACAAACAATTGTTTGGCATACCAAGTGGAACAGCAAAAATAAAAAATAAAAAAAAATCATGTAGTTTAACCGACTCTTAATTTATTGGGAATGCTACTTAGTTTTTTTTTTTGGTTGTAGTATTTATTTATTTATGTGAGTAAAATTTAGTTTTTAATTTGGGTTCAACTTTTTGCATCACTTGGAAAATCTTTTTCCTTTCATTCGAGCAGGTATATGTTTTCCTTTCCACTGTCCTATTGCTCCTTTCAAATCTATGATATTCTTCGAGATAAGCATGGCCATTTACATTGAGTACATGGCTTACAAGTTTCGAAATGTTATTTTTTGAAGCCCTTTATCTTCGTGATGCTGATTTCTTGGTGTTTCATCTCAGGTTCGTGTTGCTGAGTACAACAATGTCCGGAGTCAACTTACTGTCATAAACAGAAACAAGGCTGGAAGGTATGTCATTAATCTGAGATTTACATGTTGAACGCTTTGGGTTGTGGTAACTGTCACAAACTTAAAGTGGACACGTCTTAGTTTGCTGGTTGTTTAGAAAGCCCCATGGATATTTGTTTATTTAAGTATAACTCATGAGTATTCTTAAGTGCAGGTAGGTGTTTTTAAGATGGATAACTCATGGTTTTTATTGTTTTATAGATATTTGTAGAAAGAAAAAGTTAATGGCCCTGATGGTAGTAATTTATATTATGAGCTTGCTGAGAAAGCTCTAGATGGAGTACTTGGTGATAGAATAAAAGAATAGGTTTCTCAGGAATCAGGTATAATTATTATTAGTTTGATCTGTGTCCAGTGGAGTCTACACTGAGAATATTCTTGAATGCATAAATTTGCAATTTTTATGCAGCATTATGTTTATTTTTTCTTTTGATTTAAGGGGTGAGGGTAGAGAGAAAAGCTTAAGCCTACTGTTAAATTGATTCTTCTATATTGATAACATCTTATTATCTTATTATTATTATAAAGGAGGATAGTAGCAAATATTTCCCTCCAAAATGTTCCCCCCAAAATGCTGATCCGAAAAATATATTCCTAAAAATAATAAATGAGGACAAATGAATATGTAATAAATATTGTGTTCGGAAACTATTATAATCAAGTTTTCGTGTGTTATTTCATTTTTTAGGTAGAATTTGTGATTAAAAAGTAGTTTTGAAAAATGTGTGTGATTAAAAAGTAATTTGAAAAAACGTGTTGATTATAACACCTAATAAAATAACACATTTTACCGAACACATGCAAAGTTGTCAATTGTCACGTCCAAGTCAGGTTTACCAATACCCATACAAATTTTCTGCCGAGATGAAACAACGCTCCAGCACCATCAATTCAAATTTCAAATTTTATTTCTACAGCAGCTCCATTTCTCGCCTCTCTCTCTCTCATCGTTCTGCTGCACTTTGAAGATACAGAGTGGACTTTGGAAGAAGAAGAAGATGATGATGATGGAGATGGAGATGAAGATGAAAACTCTGAGACTGAAAAAGACTTCGACAACTTCGAAAACCTGCAAATCGAAGAGCCTGAGGTGGGGGCTGAGGCCGAGCACTTGAAGCTTGCTGATGGGTATTATGAGATCGAGGCCGTACGCAAAAAGCGAGTCCGAAAGGTCTGTCATTTTCCCCCTTTTATGGGTTTATAGATGATGGAAAATTTGAGATTATCTTTTGTTTGTTAATTTTCAATTTATGAGGGGTTCTAAGCGAAATAAAATGGAGGTTTTAGTTCTGGTAGGTTTATGGAATTCTTCCTTTTTAACTGAATTTTGTTTCTGTTTGATGATTTGGGGGTTTTCTGGAGTGCGAAAATTGAAGGCCCAAGTGCAGTACCTCATGTGTTTTGAGAATTTTTAACAAGTGACTTCCTGTTTGATTCGATAGAATTGAGTAGATGGTGGTTTGACGTGCATCCTAATTGCTAAAATGTCTTGGATTCAGTCAGCATTTGGAAGTAAAATCAGCCCAGTAGTTCTTTTCATCATAGTAATACTACCTGCTATATTCTTCATCTCTGGTGCTCTCCACCTGTTTGTTAAATTTCTTGTGAAGCAAATAAATCTATATATCTATATTTCAGTCAGCATTTTTACTTGTGCTTCATCTCTTTGCTTTTTATTGAGAGTTAATTTTTTTTTTTTTCCAGTTGGGATTTACAGAGATGTTTTCCCGTTCACATATGTTCTTCATCCGTCTCTTTTTCCAGTTTAATTTTTTTACCCGTGCTTTATCTCTTTTGCTTTTCATCTCTTTTTATTGCATCCTTGCCTTCTTTTGGTGCAGCATTCAGTGGAGGTAAACATGATTAAACCATAATCCACATCTTCTTCCATTTCTTGCAGGCATGAAAAATACGTGACCCAATATCGAGCAATTTTTGTCGTCAACTGCAAGATTACAAGTGAGAAAGGGTCGGAACCAAGCAGTAAGTTATCTTATTTGCCTTCTACTCTAATTGATGCTTTGTGTATGTTAAATGACTAAAAAATCTGCTACCATGTTGGTATATTGTGAGTTCCTGCTGAGTACAGTGTTTTCTTGGCAGCCGGTGTTTATGGGATCGCTGGGCTGCCCTGCTCTTTCCTAACCGCTGATCCATCCGTGTTTCTCGACCGTGCAATTTTCTCTATTTATGTGTATGACTGTATGATTTCGTAGCTATATATGGAAATTTTTATTTGAAATTTGTCCGATGTTTTGATTTTTTGTGGCGGTATTTTGTTACTCTTTTGATATAAAGGTTTCCTAAATATTAAACAAGATTGTGGTTCCGAATCTTCTGATTATTTGGGTGGGTTTTGTTGAAATATTTTTGGTAGGTTGTGATAAGGTCGTCAGGCTCCGGCCAGACCACTTACTGCAACGGCATGTCCCAATACCTCCAACTCATTGGATGGTAAGACTATCACTCTCATAATTTTCTGTGTTTTCCTCAATAACCTTATTGTAATTTTTGATAATTTAATTGAGTACAGGAAACTTGCAGTTATTAATATGGATTCTGCGAGTGATGCTCTGCCGTATCCAGTTTGTATTATTTTTTCCAACTTAATTAAATTGTTTGTGTTGTGTTTGAGTTATTTCCTTATGTTATAAAGATAATATGAACGTGATATAAATATTGAGGATCTCATTTCAGCGTTGTAATGGCTGAGCATTCTCTTGGTCCCAATGGAGGTAAAGATTGTTGATTGTATATTTTTTTTTTATTTTCCATATCATATTGTACATTTTCAGGATTTAAGTTAATCAATATCTCTTACTATAGTTTTGATCATTTATGCGGTTGTGCCAAGATGGTTAATTTTAATTAAATGGAGAAAAAAGGTAATTTTGCATAAAAATGTATTTGCTCCCCCTTTCACTTTACCTTTCGTCAACCTAATTTTTCTATCCTTAGCAATAATTGCAATTGAGGTTACTTCAATAATGATGTATATTTTATGAGTTTACTGCTTAAAGTTTCAAATTTAAGTGATTGATAATGATAGGATAGCACTGTTATAAACCATGATGGTGGAAATGTGTGACATTCTTTGGATTATTGTTTTTTGTGTTTACTTAAACAATTTCAACTTCAAGCGGGGAAGAAAAAGAGCAGACAAGACCATGAGTGCAGAGATAAATAAGTTCAAGTTCGTAAAAAAAAATGTAATTTCGACTATCTTCTCTGTTTTTAATTTTTTGCCTTGAGTAGTCATAGGCTTTTTTGTTGAAGTGTTTAAACTTTTGTTAGTTGAGATTATGCAAAATTTTCATCGAATTATGAATGTCATGATATCATTGATGCGTCCATTGAATTTCAAAAGGCATATGAGAAGGGAATCCACAAATTTAATCAAATTCTTTAATCTAATTAAAAATTTATATATGTTTTACACAAAAACTTTATCTTCATTATTGCTTCTCATTTTCATTTATCATTTTGATTTTGTTATATTTATTTTTGGATTTGTTGTTAAAACATTACTTATAAAGATAACAATTGAATTTTGTAAGGAGCGTGGAGTCAAAGCCTCGAGTGATTTTTATGTCAAATACATGCATCTCTTTATCTTCATTTGTATCTTTTTATGTGATTTTTATGTCATGGTGATGTTTTGACAATTCTTTGTGTTGGATGGCATTTCTTGGTATTATTACAAGCCGTGTTGTTTCAAGTGTTTCCTTTCGATATAATTGATTCGAGATATGTAACAACCCTATAAACCAGGTGGTAATGTGAAGATAATAATTGAATTTTGTAAGGAGCGTGGAGTCAAGAATTTAATTTTTATATTGTGAAGCTCTTCTATTCTGTCAGTTGCATAACTTTTTATTATTATGTGAATTGGTTGATGTCCTACTTAAAATACTACCAATTTTGTATATGTTACAGGATGAGGATGACAATGATGATGATGAATCCGAAGAAAGTGCTGAGGACACACCAAAGAAGGTAGTGTGTAGTTTCTTCCTCGGTTTTCTTTCATGTTCTGCTTAAGGTTTTCATTTACCTGTTGACAATTCTCTATTCTGATGAAGGTTGAACAAAGCAAGAAAAGATATGCAATTAATTGGTGCTGATACTCAAAACAAATCCACATGGCTGCAAATAGTTCACCTATGATTTGCTCAGAATGTCATCTTCTCAATTCTCTTCAGGTTAGATTGTTAAGCAAACCTTATGTCTTCGTTTCTGTCTCTCTCATTTTCATTTTTAGTTTCTCCTTTCGACAATTTAAACTTGTGTTCTTTTAATTGTTGCTGCCAATCTTATTGGACAAGGAGGGTGTAACTCTGTATACAAAGGGCTGTTTCATGATGGAAAACCAGTGGCAATAAAGATTTTGATGTCAACAAAGGAAGCATGGGAACAGGGAAGGAGCAAACATTTGGTTAGTTTATTAATCTTGGCGCTTCTAATTATCCGCTAAAACCGCAGGATGATTAGTTTAAATTCCTTTTAAGTGGATTAATTGTTAATAAGTTATTACATTGTGGCTTTTTAATGTCAATATTCTTTATTTGTTCTGTTGGTGAGAAAGTTTACTTTTAAAACACTTTGGAGTTTTGTTGGATTGGTGGATTTTTGTAGTTGATGCCCTGTAAAATTTGAGAATTTTGAGTTTTTCAGCATTTTATAATTCTGCTCTGAATTGGGCTCTAGGAATTTGATCGACCACGGAAAGAAAAGGTCAGTTAATTACAACTATTTAGTTGAACCTTTTTTGAGCAATTTGTATAATTTAATTCTCACATTGTTGTGCTGTTGTGATCCTTAAATATATTTTATGTATTGAATTGTATTTGTTGTGAACAATGTGAAGAAGCTAGGTGGTTGGTTTAGTAAGCTTGAAAATATTGCGAACTTTTACCAATTTCTATACTTCTCTGAGGATTTTTTGTTCTTAGTCCGATATAATTTGTATGTGAAGGTTGATCACACTGTACACTTTCCCTCGACTATAGATCGACTTAATATTATGACTAAATAAACAAATGTTGTGTGCAAAGAAGTTTGCTGTTATGAGTGCTTATGGAGAATCAATTATGATGCTGACTTGAGTTTCACTCTTGGTGTCTTCATGGTAAAGAATAGAAAGATGGAAAAATTTGCATGTCATTAATGTCTAGGTAAAAGGTCTATTTTGATATTATATTTTGGAGGCTATTACTTTTTCATATTTGGCATTTGCAATTTATGCAATGTATGGTTCATGTCCCCATTGTTCAATTTTGAAATGTGATTTAGAATGTTAATTTTTTAGTATTGTTTTACATGTTAGAGTATGATTTTGAAATTTGACTACAAGTCTAAAGAGTGGCAATGAACATTTTTTTTTAATTTATTGTTTTTCTCTAAAGAACTATTTGGATGCCCAATATATTGGTATTGGAACATTGGCCCAAAAATTTATTGTGATTTCCTTTCTTCCACAAGTATAACGCTATTACATTACTTGGGAATCGTGAGTAAGACATTAGGGAGATTGAACAGTCAATACAATATTCAGATGGAATCACTATGATGGGTTTTCAACAGAGTTATAATGCAATATTAGATATTGTAACACTACAATATTATACAAATATGAAAATTCTTGAGTGAATATATGGAAGTCTTTTGCTGAATTGTGTGATGTACTATTTTTTAATGAAACACAGATGTTTTTTTTATATCTAATATCGTTCATGGTTAGTTATTATAATATAATATTATTTTTTATTGTCATGGTTAGTTATTGTAATATAATATTATTTTTTATATCTAATACCGTGCATCGCACGGGTGGATGAACTAGTATATATAATAATAAGATAGTTGGCCCAATTTTTCCCGCCAAAACTGATGACATCATTTTTTTTCCAGTCAAAGTATGGAATTTATTTGTTTGACTTAAGATAATTAAATATCAATTATATCAGCACCATTGCATTGGCACTCATTCCCCACTACACGAGAATCAGTGCATTGGTGATAACAAATTGTTTAATCAATTCTATAATACATTGATTCATTAGTTGGATCATTTTTATATGGATTTCAAGAACAAATTATGTAACATTCAAGAATGTAAAAAAAAAAAAAAAAACAATTTCCTTTTGTGAAATAGAATTTTTTTTTTTATCATTATTATATTTTGGATTACTAAAAATATCTACAAAAATATTATTTGTAACGTTGAGCAACATTAACGCAAGAAATAAAAAATATTGTTATTTTCCATAAATAAATTTAATACACGTGCAATTCTTTTTCATGTATTGATTGATGTTCTGCATGATCTAATTGGAAAGTTTTAATATCCTAAATTTTAAGGATTGATATAATAAAGTCCAATAAAAAAATTATGTTTATTCATTCTTAGGGAAAACATTTTTTTTTCCTGTGATCATTCTTTGAATTAATTCATTAATTCACATCTCATTTTTTAAAATTCGTTTTTAACTATATTTTATTAATGAGGTATTCTATACATAATATAAAAAAAATATCTACTTTTTAACCATATATTCTCTTATAATATACATTTCTTTTTAATTGTATTGTATGCAATGACCATGAATCGTAATTGTTTAAAAATTATGAACCACAATTATTATTTTTAAAGATTTTTTTTTTTTTAATTTACATTGAATTTTGCTATTGAATACTTTTTTGTTTCTTCATATTCTTTCCCATAATATATGAATTTAATTGTTTTTGTTATATATTTCTCACATTTTCATTAATTATTGAATATATTTAGTTAATTATTCATTAATTAATAATTATAATTTTTTTTGTTCCGTGCAATGCACGGGTGCGAATAATAGTTAGTGCTTATAAAGTACACATTAGCGTGGATTCCACGTAAATTGCCAAAATAATTTCCTACACAAGACGTCTAGAAAAGTTTCTTCTTTTTGAAAAGTGACTCGTGGCATTCCTTGAAGCCCTTCTCTACATATTCTTTCGGTCTTGAAAATTGACAATCTTGCTATGTTCGTTGATTCGATGTTCCAACAATATAATCAACATTATACCCCTAAACCCGCTCCTCGAGAAAGCATGAAGCTTGATGGCTGAACAAATAGTCATCTTTCTAATCTATAAATCTTGGCCGCGAGGAATCAAGAGATCTTTTTTCGGTGCTAACTTGAATATCGGGTTGTTCTTAAAAAGAAATAGTTAGAGAAGGATCAATTGGCCTAAATGAATTTCTAGACTCGCGGATTTATCGACATTAATGGTTTTTATCTTAAATAGTCTGCAACTTAACTTTATATCAAAATTAAGTCATCAAAAACAACTTTTAAGCTCTTTTTACTCGATCGAATAACACAGTTGATAGTGACTAAATGATGCGTCAAATCATCAAAGTGATCACACAACGCCACAACCAAACTCTACTGAAATGATATTTATATTAAGATTTTTATTTATAAAATAAAAGAAGATTTAATTGGCTAATGGCTTATGAGCCAAGTGTCACCATATATATAATATGTGCCTATGAAAGGCAAGGCCTCTTCGTCGGTCAATGCTCTTGCCCACGCCACTCTCCCCCTTGAGTTGGCTCCTGGTCCGCTGCACTTGTATTCTCCATAATACACTCGTCTGTACATAGTAATAATAGAAGAATTCTAATTTCTTTCTCGTTTTCAATATTCTCAAACATGGTATTATAGTAAAGGGTAAAGTAGTTACGTACGAATCACTGCTGGTTTTGCCCCAGTCACTCCAACCTTGAGGAAGAACAATCTTATCCATGAATGTGTAAGAGAAAATAACTCTCGAGTAATCGCCCCATGCTCGTCCTAGATAAACCGAACCGCTACCTGTTATCGTGCAGTTCTTGAAGGAAAATCCACTTGAAATCGATGAATTCGTACGTTTTTGAGCTGTCAATGAGGCAACCTTCTTGGCCACCGAGTTCAAGTAGCAATTCTGCCCAAATTCACAAAGCAAGCATGACTCGTGAGTAATATGATTTCACAATCATGCTATGTGTACAGATTTCTATACAGATAGGTGTACAGAATAGACACGTGACAATTATTCATTATTTTCACATCATCTCCAAAATCAACAACACATTCTCTGTACATCCATCTATACGTTCAATCTGTACAAACAAATTTTTCCTACGATTTCATCATTAGTTGTCTCATCACTTGTCTAGTGACACTGAGCACTAATTCGTTCAATGGAATTGTAATGCATTCGACGATGAACCAATGGTTAAATTGTCAAATAGACCTGTGACCTGTGATGATAACAGCTATTAGATGATCAAATATCTACGATACGGTCAGTTGGGTTAAGTAAGATACGCCTATAGGTTGAATATACTTTTTTCAAGGCAGACAAAGTGGATGTGTTCACCTCATAGAGTGATCTGCCATAGCCAAAAATGAAATCAACGGATCCTTGAATGAAACAATTATTGAAATAATGAAGGCCTTTGTGGTCATAAAGCGTGTCTTGACTCCCATAGAAACGACAGTTATAAAATGCAGCCTTTGTTCCAGATATTCGAAGTGCCACTGCTTGCTCTCCTGTCGATCCATCATCATGTGGAGCTGTGTTCTGCATTCACACATATCGAATTGGTGAACAAGTCGATAATTTTGCAGAATACTGAGATTGAATCAAGAAAATAATCAGATAAATTTTATTTTCAGTTCTAAATTAACTTGTCTCAAATGAATTATTAAACTACAATTTAGTTTTAAATGAGATTATTGCACTTTAAAATAATTTTGAATTTTTTTTCAAGCATTAGCTCTTAAAATAAAGAACGATTTGTATTTAAATTTTAAAGAATCTTCTGAAGAGGCTCTAAGAGATTTATATTAAATAAATTTAGAGGATGATAAGTGACAATATAATGAAGTAGTGAAATTTAAAACAAAGTTCAAACCAAGATTAATACTAATTAAAGTTTAGTCGTACACCCAATTGCAATTATTCTCTTAAAATTCAGTGGCAACCTATGAAATTTATTATAGAGATATTCTTTTTGTTTTCCAAGATCACATTCCCCGCATGGAAAATACTACCTCCAGCTGCTCCTGAACAACGAAACGCTAGGAACTGTTCTCTTTGCATGTGTTTCAGTTTTCTTTTGAGTATCTATTTTTTAGTTTTGAAAATATGTTTCTTTTTCTCATTTTGAAAAATTATTTCTCAAAAACATGTTTTTCACGTTTTCGATTTTTTACACTAAAAATACCGAGAGGCGGGAACGCTCAAAATGACCAGAATTGTCGTTTTGTATTTTCTTTACGAATTGTTTCCGCATTTTCGAAATGACCAACACGTTTTTAATATTTTTGAAAGTTAAAAAGAACATATCTTTAGTTATGAAATGAAAGAGGTTAAGCTCACTTGCCAATACGTACATAAAGTTACGTAATAAAAATGTTAGAACGACCTAAGACATATATACTACATATTACTCGAACATAAACAATTAATCGCAATCAAGGACATGCATGAAATCATCACTAGGCAATTATTTACAGAAGGACAAGCTCACCTCAAATTTCATGTTGATGGCAACGAAGTAATCCCCGTCAATCGCAACCGTGGCGCTTTGGTAAGTCTTTAGCGGCTTCCCATCTCTTCCGGTCGCAGACGCGGTGTCATTGCCCGTGACGCTCGGTGGATCACTGCCATTGCCCGAAAATGTTATGAAAGACATTGTTCTAGGGATCCTGATCTTTTCCCTACACATGACAACTCCAATTCAAATTGTAAACCAAGAAACAAACACTGATTAATTAATTTCTTGAGAATAGGATATTACATATATTATATATATATACCTATAAACACCTGATTTTATGTCCAATACCACTCTTCGAGCATTGTGCAAAGGAATGCTGTCAACGGCTTCTTTGATAGTCTTGAAATCACCGGTTCCGTCTTGACTCACAATTATTCGAATTTTGTTCATTTCAGCCACCCGTAGCTTTGGATCCCAACGAGTACTCGACTCTCGACCGATTGACTTGGCTTTAAGATAAGCTTGTTTCTTGTGATTTTCGACGTTCCACGATATCCATCTCTTGAGGTCTCTCTCTCTCTTAACATTAGCTGAACGAGCCAGAATGTAAGAGAAAAAAAGAAGACAAAAAATAAGTTGAACTTGAATTTTTTGAGTCATGGTTGGGAAAGAAATGCCTCTATATTGCGTGTTAAGTAACTAGCATATATATATTAGTACATTGCATGGTGAGACAAAAGGTTAGAACTTCTTATTTTCTGTAATGCAAAATTCAAAAATTTAGTAATTTTAAAGACAAAAATCATATGAGTCATTCCTTGAGAAGGGTCCCAAGATCTGTCTCCATTATGTAATTTTTGACAATTTGTAATGCGATACAGGCTTCATGCCAATATTGGGTATGATGGTGGAACAATAGAGTACCGAATATTAGCTGTATTCCATATGATTTTGCCTTGTTCTGTATATACATTTAAAAAAAAAAAAAAAAAAAAAAAAGAGGTAAACTCTAATCTTAGAAGTCTCTACCGCCCTTCATGTCCTAGGAATTTGTAGAAAATATAAATCGCGAAATGTAACTCAGTGAAGTAGAGTTTAGAGTTTGCGGTTTAATTGTACTTGCAAGGAGCCTCATCCATTATAAAGGTAGGATTCGAACTCTCACCCTACAGTTGTCAGTTCAACTGAGATTTCTCATTCTTACATTTGAACCAACTGAGTTATGTTCCGGGGGCGTCTTGTTCTGTATACATAATTTGCCTTCGTTTGGTAAACGATTTATATATCATACAATTTCTCAAATCACTTTTTAACCACATATTTTACTTCAAAATCCTAAATAAATCAATTTTAAATAACTACATTGTTACCAAACGAAGGTAATTAATTAATTGGGTATCCCTCACATGCTGTAGTGGAATTTACGTATCGTACCTTGAAGGTTGGGTCATCGGTCCTTCTCAAATATCATATATATAGCAAGTTTATTTGTCTGATCCATAACACGTTTAATTTTGGCTCTACCTTACAATTTCTTACACAATGTTCTTTTACTAATGATTACAATTTATAAACAAATTTATAAATAATACAATTTTTTAAACTATTTTTTAACTACACATATTTTCTCTCTCCAATTTTCAACCATACATCTACCTAGAACTAACAAAATAAATAAAAAAATAACGGCTACCATGCAGCTAAACACTCGAGTACATTTTCAGGCATTTGCGTTCATTTTGGTACAGTTCACGATGTTTTGATTTAGCCTGCTTAAATACACAACTCTCTTTTCTTGTTGGATTATGATCCAATCGGATTACATCATGTTTCAAATCCTAATCCTATCCTAACTTGCTTCACTCTCTTTAATTTCAACATTTAATTTATCATACTCATTTTCAAGCGTATATTCACACAATAAAATATTTTTCACATAAATACAAAAATTTCCTTATTTTCCGACCACTTTTCTCTAAAAAGTCATTTTCTGATTAAAATAGGCATCTTGTTACTAAGGGTGTGTTCGGAATCTTTTATTTGCAAAATAAATGGAATGTTTGTTGTCAAATCAAAGAATTTAAATTATTTGTTGATTTATTTGTGTTTTCGAAATAAGATGGGGGGTTCGAATAAGATGGGGGTTAAAGATTGAAGAGAGAAAATGTAAATGATTAAAAAATGGTATGAAAAATTGTGTAAATTAAATTAAAATAATCATTACAAATTAAATCATTGCCGAACACACCCTAAAAGTGGCTAAGGAGCAAGGAGGGTCAGTATTTTAATTTATAGGCATCATCAATGACATATCGATGACATCATTTGGGGCTTTTTTTTTTAACACTTTATGTTTCAAAATTCTGATTTGGAATCTGTTTGCTCCATCTAAAATTTATACAAAAACTTTTCAAAATGAATCCCAATTATCTTTCCTTAGTGAAGCGCACAATTTTTTACTTTTTAAATTAATATAAATCACAAATTCATCAAAAAACACAAAAAAATTACAAAAATCAAAACTTTTCCTTGAACCGAACGAGCTCTTAGTCATTGAATTTTTCAACTGTCAATTTTTACCTCTTTAAACTCGTGAATTTAATGCAATTGCTTCAACACTTCTCCTAATTAATTGACTTTAAACCCAGATGATCATCAAAATTTCTTTTCCTTACTTTTTCATTTCATTAAAATGTTTGATTTAGTCCTCAAACTTTTCAATTATCAAAATTTGCCTCCCTAAACTCAAAAACTTCATGCAATTGCTCCAAAATTTCTTCTAATAAATTAATTTAAACTCTGGATGATCTTTAATCACTCTCCAAGCCGCCATATGTCAATATCTCCTTGTGTCACCTTCAATTTTTTTATTTTTTTTTCCTTCCAAACTATGGTGTGAATGTCTTCCAATTTTTCCTCCATTTTTTTCAACTTATATAATAAAAAAAGGGTAAAATCGAGTATTGATTTTTGTGAACATGTCCAACTATGGTGTGTCTTCTTCTAATTTTCCCCCATTTTTTAACTCTTGATTGTAAAAGATATTGTTTTCTTCATAACACAAAAGATAACTCATGACGTTTGGATCCAAACTTTTTAGCAGAAAATATATAACTATCGTTATTGCTTTTATAACAAGTCTAGAATTCGCTATACCGAAAAATTCTTCATCATATCTATATCTATGTCTATGATTTATATATTTGTTAAACCCTTGATTATACAATTCTCCATTAAGCTATAGTAATTTAGGTTTGAACTTGAGTAATTAAGTTAAGTTTACTCATTATACTTGGCACACATTCTTTTTTATTATTTTCAAAACTTGAAGATAAACGATTTTGATCTTGCATCTCAATCAAAATTGAAATTATATTTTCTTATTTCTTCTATACAGATACTACTTATTCTTGTATAATTTTATTATCTTGTCCTAATAAAGTAATTTCATTTACAAATTTTATATGACAACTCGAATAAACTTTCATTGAAACAAGTAACATTAGTTCTTAATTCTGCAATTAAAAATGCATTTATTGTTACTTTCTCATTTCAGATTTTCAATAGAGATTAATATAAATTTACTCATCCTCATAAAACAAAATTATAAATAACATTAAATTATTATATTAATGAAAGATCTAAACTCAATAGGAGAAATTGTCACTATTGGAACTTCAATGCCTCATCTTTTAAGTTTAAACATTTACATCGTTTTACTACTATAAATTATATTAATTCAATAAATCTATATATCTCTGACGATATATGTCACAATGACGATGGTGTAACTTACAGGCTTTCCACTTACTTTTTTCCCCTTTAAATTGATTCTTAGAGGAAAATAATGTATGTATAAATATTAAGTTTACGTTCAACCATATCTAAATTCCAGTGTTTAGAAAATCGAAAAAGACAACGGAGTGAAAGGTCGAAGGTTCGTCCGGGTCGAGTTGGGATCGAACCGATTTCAATTAAAACATCAAAAATTATTTCAAAAATCACAAGATTTAAAAAAAAAAAAAAATGTTATTATACAAATAAAGTAATATTTACTCATATTCACAATAAAATTATACACAAAAGTAGCTTAAAATAACTAGAGAAAAACAAAACAACAAAAAATAATGTTTCTTTTATCATTTTGTTGATCTCGATCTCATTTCCCCTCATTCAAGAGGAATAAGTCCGAGAGGAAAATCAATTTTGCAATAAATTTTAATAAAAATTGATAGAGTGTGCAGTTAAAAAATTTTAGACCTCATTTAATATATGATTGAAATTCATTTTTTTACTTTGACTTAAATTAAAATCAATTTGAATTTGAAATCCTACCAAATATGGTTAATATATTTTTGCGCGGGTAAAGGATTTTAATCCTTCCTGTTCGTGATATGAATGGCCCCATTTCGATGTGGCTCTCTTTTAAACAATGCAATTTGCTAAATAAATAAAGAGATTTTAATCAAAGAGTAAGGATTAACGGTTCCCTTACTCTTTTCTGACTTTTTAATGTGTATTTCTTCCTTCGTGTATCCTTTCGTAAGTGAGTAGTATTGAAGCATAAATCTCGAGTACACTCATCCTGAGCAATATCTTCCGGTTCAACAGTGTCCACCCCCCCCCCCCCCCCGGCCATTGTTACTACTAATACCTGACCCCGTCGACTCGACATTTTTGCAAACAATGACCCTCACTCAATCTCAATAGGACAATTCAAAGAGGAGAACGAGGACAACTGACTATCGCTAAAAGTCAGACTACGAGGCTTCTTAGCCCTCGGGTGACTGATCTCATTGTGAACATGTAGAGATAGACACCTTATCTATACAATAACAATCTCTCTTCAAGACAGATTCGTGAAAGGTCAATTTCAAGGGCTTCAGCGATGGAGTTTTGCCTGCAGGTTCAAAGAATCATCAAGCCAGCTTTTCTTTTCGGAATGTGAAAGAGCAGTCGAAGCAGACATTTCGTAATTACAACAACTAAGATATATATATATATATATATATACTAGTGTTAGTCGTGCTTTGCACGATTTATCGTTTAAAGTAAATATTGATAATATTGTTTAAATGCGTATTAAAGTGAAAACGTGAAATATTTTGTGTTTTTCAATTTTGGTTATGCTTGTGCATAAATGTTTATATTTTTGTTTTTAGTATTTGTCAAATGTAAATAGTTGGTGGACGAAGTGAGGCGTCCAAGATTAAGGAAAGAAGTTGTATACTCAGCAAATAAATTGGTTTCATTGACATGGCAAAGCAGAAAACCTACATACAAAACAATGCAGCTAAACAAAGACAAATATGCATGCAAAGTTAAAAAAAAAATGCAGTAGTATCATTCGCCTAACATCTTTCTATTTTCTCCTTGTAAAGAGTAAAAACATGATAGTTAGATATCACGAATAATTGATTTTACTTATGTTCTTCGTAATAAAACTTAAACTCCCAATAGGCGATCCCAAGAATTAGAAAATAGAAGCATGAGTTTATTTAACGAAATATTCCATTTCCTACAATTGCATTTCAAATTAACTCTGATTTTTGCTAAAACAAGGACATACTTACGCACATACCTGCAGATACATGCAATTATGCAATGAACGAAAAAAAAACTAAAATAGTGATTATGTTCTTTCGACTTTAATCATATTGGTGAACACCAGCAGCAAGTGCGAACTACAGTAACAACTAACCATCCTTCGATACTTTGAATGCCTCCGACTGCTTTACAAACAAAAATCATTACACATATTAACCATAATATATTATCTATATTCAAGAACAATGCACATACTACAAACCAAGTACTTCAAACGAGCATCTAATTATCATATTATAGAAACACACATCTAAAGGCAAGGACTCTAGATATCGTGGCTCTGCTACAAGAGTAGCTTTCCCTTTATATATTGAGTGTCCTACATAAATCCTCGGGGACAAATGTCCTGACACAAATAAAACTTAGAGAGTGAATACAAAGTACAAGTAATTCAAAATATAACTGCTACCATATTTTTATAATGGTAACTCAAAAAATCAAATTAATCGGCCGAAATAAAAATAACTATATGGAAATATGAAAACAAATCGGATTCTTAAGGACCAAATTCAGAACAAAAGTTAAGGTGAACAAGATCCTATTCTCTTCTCTCTTTCTCCCTCCACCTCACCTCTTTATGGCTTATTAGAAAATAAAAAAAAAAAAAAAAAAACCCAATCCTAGAAAATAAATAGACCTATGCATCGAATTAAGAAGGGAAAAATAGGTACCCAAGAAGCAAGAACTAATCGTGAAGCCTGTTTGAGGTCTCCTTGTCAATCTCGCATCTAAATCCATAGTATCTTTTCATTCAAGAAACAACAAAGACAGAAATGAAGACGGGTTTTTACCCAACATCGCTGTTAAATTAAAAAAAAAAAGAAAAAAGATTCACACAGCAAACTCAAGAAAAAGAAACACAAGGAACTCAAATCCCAAAATGAAGCCAACATAATAAGCTTTAACCACGTTGAAAGTCATCAACATTCAACAGCTCAACAAGCATTCACAACTTGTAAAGAAAATTGATAACTAAAAAAATAAAATCTCACAAACCTCAAATTAGGCTTTATGAACAACATCAAAGAAACAAGCCTTAAAGTCAGATAGCAAATAAATATATAAACAATTGTTTATGTAGTTTTTACATCTAAAATCAAACTCCAGCTTGGATTTCAGGTCATCAAAATCGAGGCTCATCGCTTCAAATCTGTTCAAGGAGATGGTCAGCAGGGATATGCGAGAGGACTCTTTGATAGAAGAGTCTGAATAACTATCATACATTAAAAAACCCTTAAATTAACGGATTCGAGAGAAATGTAAAAATCCTGAACGATGCATTTATTTGACCATTAAAAAAAGGCAATTTGTACTCACAAAACAAGGTCGTCAAAACTTAGCTCGTCAGAATCGAGATTGGATGGAGCGGTGCTGTAAACACGATAACGGAAAATTTTGAGAGAGAGAGAGATAGAGAGGTACTTGGATAGAACTTCACAAAAAAAATTCTTCAATTTTCTTTAGCAATGAACAATATAGAGTTCAATAACATAGTTTTGTGCCTAATTCAGTTTAGAGGCATAACAAAATGAATCATTGGAACGACAATCGAAATCAAATAATTTTACTCCTAATCTACAGTTCAACACTATTTTTCATTACCTTAGTTCCCCAAAATTCAAAACATAAAGCTCAATGACCAGCATATATCAGGATTGAAACCAAACATAATTAATCACAAATAAATCAACCAACAATATAGAAAATTAGCTGTAAATGCTCTCAACTTATTCAAAGCATAAGAAAATGCATTTTAGATGTGTATATAGGGCCTTAAAAGATTTACCTTCCATCGCACTGTGACTTTTATTCAATATAAGGCGAGAATGGAGGTTAATACCTGCAAGTAATTTCAAGAAGGTTGCTCCTACCAATGTTCAAGGCTTCACTACAATGGGAAGACAAAATGTCAGCCGATGAACAAACGCCAAGCATTCAAAATCTTATGTATTATCTCTGAATTATCATTACAGACATCGAGCATTCAAAATCTGATATATAATCTCTGAGTTATCATTCAAGATAATGCTGATATCTTTTTGTTATTCACATCCCTGAAAAGCATTTCCCAAGATTTTTGTAACCTTCAATACTCATGTTCATATGTAATAAATGATTCTTCCTGTGAAAAAAGAATAGAAATATATGGTAACCTATAGGGCAGAAGAAGATTTATGAAATTCTCACATGATTTTTGCGAAAAGTGGCAGCAATCAAAACTCTCATTATTCTGCCTTTTTTTATTTTTTTGCCAAGAAACAATTTAATTATTTGATGTGCAATATAAAGATGTGTGTTTTAAAATGTAAATTATAATTCTTTACTTTCAAAGTGCTAAAGGTTGTGTGGTGCTTAATCTATTTAAAGAATCTTCACAAAGTCCAAAAATTTAGCAAATACATTTCTTTCTTTCGGTTTTCAATACAAGCAACATGCAAGAGAACATGGGAAAATCCTTATTTCTTGGAAATGAAAATTAAGAAGCAAGAGACAAAATGAAGAAAAAACAAATCAAAGAGTGAGCAATAGGGACAAAATACTAACTGGATTTAGATCGTGGGAAAGTGTCAGAAATACAAAAGCACATTATCCTTCTGCAGCTAAAGTGTATCGTCACAGAAATTCTTTAAACACCCACCAACAAAAGGGAACCAAAAAAACCAAGTAAATATCTAAAATATCACACAAGCTCCAAATAGTTAATGAACGACCACAACCCACCAAAAGGGATATAACCCAATAGAAAAAGTAATCAAAATGACAAATGAACAATACCTCACTGTTGCCCATAAATGAAATAACTGGAATTTAAATTCTGTTAAAAACATAGAATGTAAATACAGCCAATTATGTTAAACGTGAGTGCACACATTATTTTGGATATTTTTATTACGAAGTATAGATTGCGACTAAACTTTAAAAATGTGCTGATGCTATCTTAACTACTGTGTGATAAATAAAATGAATATGCAAAACTATATCGCTGATAAAGATAAGGTTTCACAAAATCGTACTACATATTGGAAAATGACTTAATTCAATATATTCAATATACTCAAGCAGCAAAAATAGAAATTGGCCACACATGAAATAATTCCACAACAAAATGTTAAAATAATAAAGAAATAAAAGGATAAAAACATGGATCATTCAAAATCCATGCTTTTTTAACTTGGTAAAGGCAAAATTCTTCATTGAAGTCCACAAATGCATCGGCTTCATGATACGGTAATTTAATCGATTCATCTAAGTCAATCAGCTTATATAAGTAGCTCGAATAACACACGCCACATTTCGACTACCGTTAAACACAAGGAACATACCATATCAACAACAATAAAAGTAGCAATAAACAAAATAATAATAATTAAATTTATTTATAAATCAACGGAAAAGAAGCCGAGAGAACTCGCAGTTCAAGGAGCTGGGCCGGATGGTGGTGCGATGGAGGCGGAATGAATGAAGCCCTACCTTTATCAATTGCTCATCAGATTGACTGAAGCTGGTTATATTGTTAAAAATAGGTTGCGGTGGAAAGCACTCGGTTCAGCTCACGAAACCTCTTCTCCCTTTTAACAGGCTGGTTGCGAAATCGACGGAGGAACGACGGGCAACGGCAAGAAGCGGAGAAGCAGCGATACAAGGCCATCTGAAGAGGAGCGACGCTGTGATGTGAAGAGAAAAGAGAGAGAGAGAGAGAGAGAGAACGGGGCTGTGACGCGAGGGGAGTTTTTGGCGAGAAACCCTAAAATTTTCACCTATGTGCGTACGAAGTCGAGATCAAGACGACGTAGTTTTGATCCATGAATGCTCAGACGACGTCGTTTTCATCCCATTAATGCTAAAATAATAGAAACACACAATAGATAGATTCGAACCTGGGACGTGAAGCAACGAACATCCTAACTCTAGGAATCTCACCGCTGGACCATGATGAACAGGATGTGAATAGTATCCTGTGAACAGTATATGAATAGTATTTTTGGATCCGGATCTTTTAAATATAGTAGGATATACGGTTACGGTTATCTTTGATATCCCATCTTTCTTTAATTTATTCTCAAATCACTTTATTCTCAATCACTACTACCTAGACTTGAAATCGCCCGTTTGTAATATTGCACCAAATGGAAAAAGGCACAGTTATAGGATTGACACAGATAAATTGGCAAAGTATGACCAAATAATAAAATTATAAAAAAACCTTCGGTTCTTAATCGACCCAAATCCGGATGATATTCATCAGCTTATGGAGCTGAGGTATTACGCTGATTGATTATCATGAATAACACACGCGTCCTGTTTTAAGTGGCAGAAAAGGAAGTGATTCCTTGTAGAACATGAACAACAGAATTTTGAAGATCTCAGTTGCGAATATGTAAAGAGGGGATGTTGCTAAAGAAACGACAAAAAAATTATGACTTATCCATACTACGAGAATCAACTTTCAACCGCAGCAAAAGGAACCAAGTTCAATGACAGAAAAAAGCAGAAGTCCAAAGCAACAGAAAAATGAAAGCTTCTTCCAGCCCCGATACAATAGTCGACCTCATCCATAACAAATTAAGCCTGCAAAATTGCAATGAATATAAACATGAGGAGCGGCCAAAAGCATAAATGTGCAAGCAAAGGATCAAATGACGTATTGATGTTCAAGAATCTGTAAGCCAAACCTTGTTTGCAATGTTGTTTGAGAGCCAGTCCAACCCCTCATACAGACCTTCACCGGAAGTGGCACAAGTGCTCTGAATGTACCTGCATTTTGAATAACATAAGTACGATAGAAACGCCTAAAATAGAAAGACCCGACTATTTTTCGTTACCAGTGTCGTTGGCGGAGAGAATGAAGGCCTAGCTTGTCAGTTATTTCAGCAGCATTCATTGCATTTGGGAGATCTTGCTTGTTTGCAAATACTAGCAGCACTGCATCTCTCAACTCATCCTGATAGACAGCACAGATGATTGTTGAGAACCGAGAAGAAAATGAGTAAAATGCCACATCTTATGCAACACTAGAAAAAAACATGATTAGATATCAAGTTACACATTCACCAATTCTTCAATAATAGGTATAACGAGGTTTTTATCGTGTAGTCAACACCAAATCTCCAATTTTTTTTATTTTTTTATTTTTTTTAATGTGACTGCATCGGAACTGAAACAATATAATATAAAGAATCATTCTCATGTTCTATACATAAAAATTCACTATTTCATTGTATTCTTAACCCCTGTATTATGGGAATGAAGAGCAGGGTTCTCTTACCTCATTCAACATCCTGTGCAGCTCATCCCTTGCTTCAACAACACGATCTCGGTCATTGCTATCAACCACAAAGATTAGTCCTTGAGTATTTTGGAAATAATGTCTCCACAGTGGACGGATCTGCATAAATTCTTGTAAAGAATTAGCATGTAGATGTGAATGACACTGCAATATAGAAATTGTTGAAATTTAAACGAATTTAAATGTGACAGCTGACTTAATTTCTGAACAAGAAAGTACCAGCGCATGGCACTCATTATGTTTACAAAGAATATGCCTCGGGTTATTATTTATTCACAGAGGACTAAACAAAGTCAGCAGTTAAAGCTTCTGTTATCCAACTCACTTCCTGACAGTTCAATACTGGAAATGTGTTTATGAAATATCTAAATTGACATTTACTTTTGTTAGTGACTGGAGTAATCACATTTCTGAATCATCATTTCAGATAATAAATTATCTTAATTCTGACAAAATCTTTCTCCCATAAACAGCAGCAGTTATCACATATAAAGGCATAAGACCAATAGGACAGGTTACTGGGGATTTAGAGTCTCACTTTTCCACATAAGTATTTGAGGAGCATCTGCATGCCAATGGACTACCGGTCACGTATATGCAATTAAATAATTTCTAACTGGTAACCTTGTGAACTAATTTAATTAACTTCAGCAGCCGCATGTGCTCTTTTTTACTTGGTTTAAGTAAAAGAAGGTACTCACAAAAAAAACCTCATATGCGTCTTCTGCTTTTGAAAGTGCATGAATTTACATCCAAGGTCATATCGAAGATATGAATGTATTCATCAATACGAAGACATCAATAATCATGTCACTTCATACATTGGGGGGAAGAAGAAGAAAAACCATAAACGAATATACCTTATCCTGGCCCCCGACATCCCAAACTGTAAAGCTAATGTTCTTGTATTCCACAGTCTCCACATTAAATCCTGACCAAATAATGATTCAGTTTTGATGTGCACTTGACAATAAACTGCATACACTTAAAACGAAAAATAGAAAAAAAGAACGATGAATGAAACCATAGGCATCCAGATTATATGAAGACATAAGCCCTAGTGACATATATTCTTAAGTTAGTACCATCAGATTAATTGCAGCAACGAAAAAAAAAAAGAAAAAACAGAGATAGATACAGACACAGTAGTAAAGTAAAATATCCTCCATTGCCAATTAAGTAAATTGCTCTACTTACAGATTAAGGTAAAAAACTCCACCAAAAGATCCACCCTTCAGGAAACATTAGATTGATCAAAATAGATAACTAAAATGCTTGTATATATAATCGGAAAATGTGCATATCAATATTTTAATAAGAATTAGTTTCATATCGATAGGAATTTTACATCTGAACATCATTGAAAATGATAATTCTCATTGATTAAAGAACCAGCTTTAGGTCATAATAAGTGCTATAAAATCTCAGTTACATTTAGGAGGGAAATGTCAATCACTAACAAATGACACTGCAAAAGAAAGTACTTCAGAAAGAAATTTTTCCCTTGCTTGGACATCTGATGAAGTAAAGATAAAAATCTGCTGCAATACGAAGGTCTAGCACAGAGAAATCTTGAGGAAGAAAGAAATGAAAAATCACAAAAGAAAAATAAAAGAATCTTGGAGGACCAAATACATAATAAGACACACATGCATTGTGAAGTCAAAACTATTAAATTATGTAGAAAGAAATATTAAAAACATTGAATAGTCCAAAACATACCAATGGTAGGAATTGTTGTGACGATCTCTCCAAGTTTGAGCTTATAGAGAATGGTCGTTTTACCAGCAGCATCAAGACCCACCATCAGTATGCGCATCTCTTTCTTGGCAAACAGCCGACTGAAAAGCTTGGTGAAAGACAGCCCCATCTCTGCAACTACCAACTCCAATGAATTAAACTCTTGTATCACAAAGCATTAAGAGGAAAATTTTGAAAAAAAATAAAAAATTATATATATATATGAGAGAGAGAGAGAGAGATGTGTGTGTGTGTGTGTGGATCCTGACTCTAAGAAGCAAAAAAAAAAAGCATCTGGCAAGCAAAAAAATTGCCAGATTGATTAAAAAAAACTAGTCTTCAGGACCTGAATTTTCTAAAACTCAACCTGATTACATCTCAGGATTAAGGAGGCTTTCACATGAAATTTATTCTCTAGATCATAGCACATATACAATGTAAAACACATTAGTTAAGTATTTTGTCAAATAGAAAAGAAAAGGTTGAAGATATATGCTTAGCATCATAAGATTGTCACAGGGTGAACTTAACAAAATAAAACAGTGAAATTCTTAATCATTGCAACTGATTGGTCCCAGATGATCGGGCTATATAGAACATGAGCAATCATTCTAAGAATTACGGTACATAAAGACTCTTATTGCTGAAATATACCCTAAAAATTAATACTTTCATCACCTGCGTCACATCAGAACTGGAACCGAGAGATAAATAAGAAAAAGATTCATCCAGCAAAATTTATACAGGCTAAAGTTGATAAATTCTAATAAATATTCACAAGAACGCGTGACATCTTGGATTTCTGCAATGAGATCGCATTTCAGACGTATAATTGGCGAAATGCCAAGGAAACTAAAAAGTCAATCGCAAAAACGCATACGTAAAACATCCTTCAACCTCGGTCTTCTTATTTATTCACCAAAAGAAGGATCTCAAGAAAAAGAGAAACAAAAACTTATCGAACAAAAAGATCTATATTCCTATGAATTCATGATTTTATAAGAATTCAGTCCGAGCTATAGTTAATAATTATCAAGAAATCGAGCTAAGAAATTACCAAGTACCTAGGGTTTTGAAAAGCAATGATTTGCAAGTGGGGAGAGAGGTTAATACTTACATAAGGAATGGCGAGAAGTGAGCCAAGTATAGAGATCTCCCGGTCGAAGTGAGCCAAACATTCAACACTTTATCCATCACATCATTTTCAAAATTAACAATTATCACTCTGTCAACTCAAAATTCGATAAACTAGTTGGTAACCTAATATGATAAAGTAGATTAATTCTACTGTAAAATGGGGGTCGGGCTCCCATTATTTGCCTCGATTTGTCCAAAAAAAAAATTCGCATCGTTCTTTTACGCAATAATTACAATTTATAAACAATACAATTTCTCAAACTATTTTTTAACTACACACATTTTTCTCTCCAATTCAATTTTCAATCACACATCTATCTAAAAAATATCAAAATAAACACACAAAAATTGCTGCTACAGTCGTTGAACACTTTATAAACAATTCCTCAAATCATTTTCTATCCATACATATTTCTCTCTTCACATTTCAATCATACATTTTACCTCTAAATATAAAAAAATATATGTTTTTAAACACAAAATTTTTAAGAATTGAAAATTTTTTATCTTGCATTTCATTTTAGTGCTTCTTGTCCAACTATCTTTCACAACTCATGAAGTGGGACAATCTTTTTATTTAAGCCTTTGTTCGGAGGCTTTCATAGGAAAAAAAATAGTTTTTTTTTTTTTTTTTAGATGGATGGTTGAAAAGTGGAGAGAGAAAATGTGTCTGTTTAGAGATTGATTTGGGGAATTATGTAGTTTAAAAATTGGTTTAAAAATCAAAAAAGTTGAAATACCGAACAGTGACTAATACATCACATCATCTTCATAATTAACACATAACAATTTACCACCTCATAATTGTCAACCATAAGTTTGATAAAAGTTATACAAATATCATATTTCCATAAAAATATGTTGTTAAAAATGAGTTTGAAAAAAAAAAATCTAAAACAAGCTCTTTTTCAACAGAAATCTCAACTTCCATACAAATTCATACGATGTGATTTGTAATTTTTATAAATAAATTTATAAATAACACATTTATTCAAATAATATTTTTTAACACAAACATTTTTATAAATTATTTTTCAATCACAAATTTTCTCGAGAAAAGGAATTCTTTATTTATGAACAAAAAACTTTTATCAAACAGTTTGATAAAACTTTATAAAATTATTCGAGGTCAAATATTAACTTTATTTATGTATCATATTCATAGTTTATAATACTCATTATTATTATTATTATTATTATTATTATTATTATTATTATTATTATTATTATTATTATTATTATTATTCATAAATTATTATTATTATTCATAAATTTCGTAAAATTTACTATTAGTCTTCTTCATAAATTATTTATTAATTTAAGAGACTTAAAGCATTTTCAAGACTCTATTTTTTAAAAAAACATATTTTGCAATTTAAAGAACATACGTAAATTCAGAGAGTAAATTTTTTTTTTATATACTCCAACGGTCTCTTTATAATTTTGCTACTCTCGTTACGTACTTATTATTATCAAGAGGAAATTGTATTGGGTGACAAAATTTGTCTTTGTATCAACGAAATGACTTTTTTTTTATATAGTTTTGACAAATCTAACGATTTTTCACATATTTACCCTTCACAGAAATTTTTATATCACATATATCCTACTTACATGGATTTGACATGTGTAGAAATAAAGTACAAAAAAGTAGAAAAAAATAGATCATAAATCTGATACAACCGTCGTTTAGATTATCTTGGAGAATCGTGTGAAAGAGTGTATTGCAATTCTCAGACGACTCCAACTTCATTCTATCTTCTTCTTCTTCTTCCAAAAAAAAAAAAAGAAGAAGCTTCCTTCCAAAAATCTCTCCCCATCATCCATACATTCTGACAACAGTGTAGGGGTTTTTGAAGGCTAGCATCTAAAAACCAGCACATTCATCCCTTGACTCGCACTCTGTCTCCCTTATCGCTCGCTCTCCTCGCCACGCAATCCTCACCGATTTCTGTTAACGCCGGAGCCCATCCCACCGTCAAGCTCCAAACCCAACCACCCTCCGTCGACGGTAAGCCTCTATTTCTTTCCCATAAATCATTGCTTTATTTTTGAATAAGTTGTGTTGTATGTTGGTTGAAAGTTTGTTAGTTTCGTGTCGAGATTTACAGTGTCCCATATTTTTTCCTTGATTGAACTATTTTTTTGAGGCTCGAATTTGTAGAAAATCTTAATTTTTGGAGAAGAGTGTTGATTTTAAATACACTATGATTTGTTATATGATGATAGTGATGAGTCTTTGGTCAATAAATTTTAGGTCTATGAGTATTGGGTTCGATGGTTTCAAGTAGTACACACTTTACATATGTCATAAGCATTTTTATTTGGGTAAACCATCAACCATGTTCTTCATTTTAAATGATTTATGTCTATGAATATTTATTTATATTTCATTGCAGGATTTCCAAAAAACTTTTGATTCCTGCCAAATTTTTTCCCAAACATCACCAGCATGAATTGATTTGTGACATAATTTTACTACGGATAGCATCAATTCGTTGCACATAAATGCTTCAATCTTCCCATGTTCAACATAATTTTTGTTCCTTTCTATTCATCAAGATACCAAATTCTGAATTATGTGTTTCACCACATATGAAGATTCTCGATAGTTGGCGGTAGACGTACTTGCACCGAAGCATCTGTCGAGAAAATTCTATCGTTCTCGACAGATGCTTATTTTTTTCCTTCAAAAGTATAAAAATCATGGGAAATATTTATGTTTTCACCCGAAAAACTCATCATCTTTTTCAAAATATGAACTAGTAGCTTTATCTATTTTTAGTTCTTAGTCTTAGATCAATTAATGGCTATCGCTCTAACATTTGAAATTTTCTTGAAACTAACATGCATTTGGACTACTGTAGTACACATGACCCTAGAAAAACAATTGGGAGATCTATTTGGGTGCGTGTGAGAGATTCTAATTAGATTGTGACTTTTATAATCATTTGTCGAGAAAATTCTGTCATTCTCGACAGATGACATCTGTTATTCTCGAAGGATGTGATAATTTGTTTCATTCAATATACATTTCCATTTACCAACTCTGGCTTACGTCTCCTTGCACGTGGAAAATGATATGTGTACTATTATGTAGCGACCAAGAATTTTTACGCGATTAATAATTATTTTAATAGAAAATCGTGTCGCTACTATTTCACCCATTTTTATTAAGTTAACGCCGCGACGTATTCGTATAGCCAAGTCAAGAAATAATCGAGATCGTTCGATTTTAAATTAAATTCCGAATTTCTAAAAATATCTCCATTCTCTTGATTTAAAGTATATTAAGTCCAAGTACTTAATTCAATGTTATCCCAATATTTATTTATACAAAAATTATTTTTATTATTGAAATTAAGAAAATATATGCAAGCATGAGAGGTTCCATTATATGTAATCATGAAGAGCATAATATTTGTATAAATATGGAAAAGTATATGAATGATTTATATACTCCATTATATATAATCATGAAGAGCATAATAATTGTATAAATATGGAAAAGTATATGAATGGTTGATAGACTCCATTATATGTAATCATGAAGAGCATAATATTTGTATAAATATGGAAAAGTATATGAATGAATTATATACTCCATTATATATAATCATGAAGAGCATAATATTTGTATAAATATGGAAAAGTATATGAATGATTGATAAGACTCCATTATATGTAATCATGAAGAGCATAATATTTGTATAAATATGGAAAAGTATATGAATGATTTATATACTCCATTATATATAATCATGAAGAGCATAATAATTGTATAAATATGGAAAAGTATATGAATGATTGATAGACTCCATTATATATAATCATGAAGAGCATATTATTTGTATAAATATGGAAAAGTATATGAATGGTGCTTTACTTTAAGAAAATGATGTGTTAAAATTAATAAAATTGAATGATTATGTTTACAATATGCCAACTTTATACATCTATTTAAACCCATCTCTTTTACACACAACTCTACACATATACACTTATTTCCAACCTCTTGACAAAATCCACAAGTAAGAGAAATTCAAGGTGGTCAAGAAAGTTTTGGTCCATTTACTACTACACTTCATTTTAATCTTTTAAAAGGTAAGTATATCTTATGTTTTTATGAAAAGTAAGTATGTTTTTATGAAAGGTAAATACACCTTATGTTTTTATGAAAAGTAAGTATGTTTTTATGACAAGTAAATATATCTTATGTTTTTATGAAAAGTAAGTATGTTTTTATGAAAGGTAAATACACCTTATGTTTTTATGAAAAGTAAGTATGTTTTTATGACAAGTAAATATATCTTATGTTTTTATGAAAAGTAAGTATGTTTTTATGAAAGGTAAATACACCTTATGTTTTTATGAAAAGTAAGTATGTTTTTATGACAAGTAAGTATATCTTATGTTTTAATGAAAAGTAAGTATGTTTTTATGAAAAGTAAATACACCTTATGTTTTTATGAAAAGTAAGTATGTTTTTATGACAAGTAAGTATATCTTATGTTTTTATGAAAAGTAAGTATGTTTTTATGAAAGGTAAATACACCTTATGTTTTTATGAAAAGTAAGTATGTTTTTATGACAAGTAAGTATATCTTATGTTTTTATGAAAATGTTTGGATCATTGCTATGAAATCAATCTCACAAGATTGTTATGGGTTCCATATGATATGTTTATGATTATGCTAAGGGGACCGAAGTTTAGTAGCGCTACACATAAGAATTCTTGCCATTTAAGTTCGGTAAAATTCTTGTGTCTCCCTATGTTTATGAGTATTTCGATCATATCCTATGTTATGATGAAAATGATCCATATGCTTTCAAAAGAAAATTTATGCTTGGTATACTTACTGGGATTTTATAAATCTCACTCCACGATATTTACCATTTTCAGATAATTGAAGGTTCGAGGCGGTCAACATGGAAGTGGCAAAAGTGGTTAAGATTGATGAGATAATTATGTTGAACTTTATGTAAGAAAATTATGTTCTAATTTTATTCACCAATAAAATTATGGGATTCTAATTATTCTTTTGAATAATTTTACATTACTATTTAAGTCTCGATAATATGATATGAGTCACTTTTAGTGGCACTCGAATGGTCGAGAATTCGGGTCGTCACAGTTGGTATCAGAGCAAAGAGTTTTAAAAACGATTCTGTAGATTTTGAAATTTTATTTCTTAAAAAAAAAAAAAAAAAAAAAAAAATCACTATTCACGTGAACAGTAAAACGACGTGCTATTCATGATGAACAGTGAACGAAATCACTATTCATTATAAAAAAAAAAAGTTGAATTTTCACATGTCAAGTATGGTTATGATTTTGAAAAGCATGATGAAATTTGATGTGCGAATTTCAAGGACAAAATTCATTTTAAGCAAGGGAGTTTGTAATGTCCTGAAAATTTTATGGAATATAATTAGTTAGTGATATGATGTTTATATTGATGTCTTTGATAAATTTCTAGAAGTTCGGGGACTAAAGGAAAAATAAGATTTGACGATAAATTTTATTTGGGTTAAGTTATTAATTATTGATGGGGAGATAATTACTATATCGATATTGGATTTGTTTTGAAGACAGTGATTAATTAGGAATTATGATTCAAGAAAATGTTGATTTGGATACAACCACATTAAATTATTGTTGATTAAGGGAAAATAAGATTATATGAAATATTTTAACTCATCACTCTACTATGTCACTCTCCACGTATTGACTCCTCGAACCAGGTATGTTATATGCTTTGCAAGTCATTTACGATTTTATTAAGACATGTTAAGTATGAAATCTTCATATGTTATGAATCTTTAAGTGAAATATACATTTTGAGTATGATATGAATTGATAGAGGATATTGATATGAATTTTGGTTCATATTAAGCTTAGTAAGACTGACTAAATTAGAAAAATAAGTTGGTTCGTAACTTTTGCCAAAAAAATATATGGAATAATATATTAAACAAACAAAATTAATAATGAATTTGTACAATAATTTATCCCTTTATCACTACCTTTGTGTAAAAACAAGGGAAAAACTGTGGATGGTTATTAGTACTTCCTCTTCAAGTTTCAATTTTCGGTTCAATAATTTATCCCTTTATCACTACCTTTGCTTAAAAGCAAGGAAAAACTGTGGATGATTATTGGTACCACTCTTCAAGTTTCAATTCTGAAAAAAATTCGGAAAGAAAGAAAGAGAACGGGTGTTGAGCATAATGGGAATAATATGACTTAAGAATGATTTTCAAAATAATTGTTGTCCTCGAGTTTAGAAATGATGAACCTTAAATGGACTTTGCATAATTGATTTTAGACATGGCACTAAGTATAAGAAGTCCACAGAAATGATTAGAAATATGTTCAGATTATCTATCATTTAGATTTAATGAGAAATAGCGAGCCAATTTTATGAAGTTTTATGAGATGTTAAGATTATAAGTGATATGATTTTAATGAGACTTTTATGAGAAGCATTATGAAGTTAGAGATTTAAAGTTTTGGTTATTGGGAATTAAGTAATGGCTATTATGTTGAGTAAGTGAATTATGCCTCTATATTGAAGAGAAATTTATTATGAACTTTGGCCTTGTGATTAAATTTTGGGAATATGATTTATGACTTATAAATATAAGTATGAGTAATCTTTTGAGCCAATTAAGGTATTGAAGGAAGTGATATTGTGATATTGACGACTATGATTTGAAATTGTTATGTTGAGGAATTATGAATTGAATTATGGGATATTTTTTGATGATATTGAAGTGTTGGAATCGTTTTCAATATTTTTAGATCGTTGTGATCAAATGTGGAGTTATTTATTATTGTGAGTTATGAAGTATGCTTATGGTTTGGGATAAGTCCAAATTACAAGGGAGACTATGTCCAGAATTTTATCATTTGGAATTAAGAGCATGATATGATAAGCATCCACTAAAGGAATTAAGGTTAGACATGCAAGTTCATTTACATCACAAACGAGATTTAGTAGATGATAGCAGAGATTTTATTATTTTCTCATAAGGAGAACACACAAAGAGTCACACTGGAAAATAAATACATGAAACACGCAAAAGCAAAAGAAAGCAACATGGGAAATTCCTCAAATTGAGAGATGTGTTTCCGGAGTAGCCGTATCCTACCACCTCTGACCTTTTGAGGAAATAAAGAAACCTTCAAAGAGGTGTGTTTCGAGAGTAAGAATACTCCGTAATCTACCACCTGGAACCTTTGAGGTACACACAAGATTTAAACATTAAGGAAATCCTAGGAAATTAGAGGGGTGTCTCGAGAGTAAGAATACTCCGTACTCTACCCTCACCTATTCTAAGATTCATAAAGTTAAGTTTACATTAACCGGACTCCATTTTCGCTTAATTCCCCTTCCTTGCGACCAATCTATCTTAACCCCTGCTGGATCTTGTATTGAGATATATGACTGCAGCTTATCCAGTAGTTCATCAATAGTAGGAGCAGAAATAAGGAGCCTTCTGGAAAATGGAGAGATGAATCCCTGTTCCACAGCATAATCAAGAAAGGTTAACAAACCATCAAAGAAATTGTTAACATTCAGAAGCCCAATAGGCTTAGTATGGAGACCTAGTTGAGCCCACGAGGTAATGTTAAAGATTTCTTCTAAGGTACCAAAACCTCCGGGCAGGGCTATAAAGGCATCAGAACCATATAGCATACAAGTTATGCGTTCATGGATGGATAAGGTTTGAACTTCATGCCCTCGTGTTTTGCCTGCAACATCTACCAAAGGGACAGGTATGACACCGATTACTTTTGATTTCTCTGCAAGAGCAGATTGGGAAACACAACCCATTAGACCACTGCTACCACCCCCATACACAAGAGTGATACCTTTTTCCCCCAGTTTCTTTCCAAGATCTACGGCCGCTTCTAGATAACTGAAGCCTTTCCCCACTTTTGATCCACAAAATACACAAATAGTTTTGATCTGTTGAAGTTTTGGTGCTTCCATCTTTGATAGTAAAGAAGGGAAAACTTACGAAGAAGATGTGATTTTGGGATGCCTGAACTATGAAATATGTTTGGCTATTTAAAGCCGGAAAAATTTACTGTTTTTGATTGATTCTGAAAAAGTAAAGATTTACTTTTGACAAAATCGGCCAACTTTTGACTGTTTTACCAAAGATATCACCTTTCGGTGATTTATTTCCAGCTTTATCAAACCTCGAGAAAGGAAAATATATTTATTTTCAGCTTTATCAAAACTCGAGAAAGGAAAATATATTTTATTTCCAAAACGCGTGAAAGAAAACAGCAAAATATTTTAAATGTGTATCAAGAGATTTACCTTATATCATTGCTGAACTGCCAGAAGCCTCATTTTGTAAAACAGACTGGCAAACAGGATCTTTTGCTATTATATTTTGGAGACTATAACGATTTTTGTCCTCGTTAAACTGAGCGTATAAGGAGAGAAGTTCACGTTGCACATAACCACTTGGGTGCGTCTCAAGAGTCAGTTGAATATCATCCAAAGACTCTTTACTCAGTCCACCCTTTATGAATTTGATTTTATCATCCCGATTAGTAGAAGAATATCCTACTGTTTTGCAACGAGTATCACAGTTCCAACGAGCACATTTGTAGCAACCATTCAGCCTTTTTGCTCTTCGTTTCTTTTCGAAGGTGCTTTTGCCTAAACCAGGCATGTGCTTTGGAAATGTCATAGGTAATTCACCAGATAGTCGAACCTTTGCTTCGATCAACCAGCGAACATCTTCTGAAACACCATGAGCCATTAGCAACCTCAATCTTTCGAGTCTTATTCGATAAATTTTCCTCAGATCATTCATTGGAAGACTGGAATAATACTTGCGAATGTTTGTAAGAATGATATCCATGTTTTTGATGGATCTAACCTCTTCCCAGCATGAACTATTTAAAAGCATTAAGGATCGGAGGGAATCCGCGTGATATTGATTCCAGCAAGAAAGCGCGGAATAGAATAATGGAAAAGAGGGAACAAGAGTTTATGCGCCGTTTACTTTCTTGATAAAAGGAAGATTTGATGATGACGGGATTTGAGATATGGAATATTTTCTTGGATTTTGGGTACTGATATTTTGATATAATAATCAAGGTATAGAAATAATACGGGGATACGTGAAAGTGAAATAAGGACTGTATTGAATCAGGATTAATAAGTTTGTGCAAGTGAAAGGAATACCTTACGGGAAATGTTATGATATTTGAGTTAAGAATTTTAATTATTTGGGAGATATTTGTTTATTGAATTTTGCAGAAATTTTGGGTTACAAATATTGTAAAGATAAACTGATGATTATGTTGATATGTGAATAACATGTTTGGGTATATTACATAAAGAATATTCAGGTAATCGTTTTAATTATTTTGGGATATTTGGTGATAAGAAGAAATGACAAATTATTATGGTATGATATGTTAGTAAAGATTTATTGAAATTTTAGAGATATTAATACGAATATTTGAGGTTACATGATACGATGATAAGTGACAGGTTACATGAGTACTACAAGATATGATGAAATATCACATACGATTGGAAATTTTCATTTTGAGTCAGAATTTATGAGTAGACACATATGTCTATTATTGATAAGAAAAGTACATGTTCTTAAGAAAACAAAGAGATGCATTTAGTAAAAGTCCAGTGGGTTAGATATTATAATGATGAGATTACTAAGAGAAAGAAAGAAGAGAAGAGATTCTGATTAAGTGTTCAGAAATCATAAGATCAAGTAAGTTTAATTTCGAGGACGAAATTATTTTAAGGGGGTAAGTTTGTAGCGACCAAGAATTTTTACGCGATTAATAATTATTTTAATAGAAAATCGTGTCGCTACTATTTCACCCATTTTTATTAAGTTAACGCCGCGACGTATTCGTATAGCCAAGTCAAGAAATAATCGAGATCGTTCGATTTTAAATTAAATTCCGAATTTCTAAAAATATCTCCATTCTCTTGATTTAAAGTATATTAAGTCCAAGTACTTAATTCAATGTTATCCCAATATTTATTTATACAAAAATTATTTTTATTATTGAAATTAAGAAAATATATGCAAGCATGAGAGGTTCCATTATATGTAATCATGAAGAGCATAATATTTGTATAAATATGGAAAAGTATATGAATGATTTATATACTCCATTATATATAATCATGAAGAGCATAATAATTGTATAAATATGGAAAAGTATATGAATGGTTGATAGACTCCATTATATGTAATCATGAAGAGCATAATATTTGTATAAATATGGAAAAGTATATGAATGAATTATATACTCCATTATATATAATCATGAAGAGCATAATATTTGTATAAATATGGAAAAGTATATGAATGATTGATAAGACTCCATTATATGTAATCATGAAGAGCATAATATTTGTATAAATATGGAAAAGTATATGAATGATTTATATACTCCATTATATATAATCATGAAGAGCATAATAATTGTATAAATATGGAAAAGTATATGAATGATTGATAGACTCCATTATATATAATCATGAAGAGCATATTATTTGTATAAATATGGAAAAGTATATGAATGATGCTTTACTTTAAGAAAATGATGTGTTAAAATTAATAGAATTGAATGATTATGTTTACAATATGCCAACTTTATACATCTATTTAAACCCATCTCTTTTACACACAACTCTACACATATACACTTATTTCCAACCTCTTGACAAAATCCACAAGTAAGAGAAATTCAAGGTGGTCAAGAAAGTTTTGGTCCATTTACTACTACACTTCATTTTAATCTTTTAAAAGGTAAGTATATCTTATGTTTTTATGAAAAGTAAGTATGTTTTTATGAAAGGTAAATACACCTTATGTTTTTATGAAAAGTAAGTATGTTTTTATGACAAGTAAATATATCTTATGTTTTTATGAAAAGTAAGTATGTTTTTATGAAAGGTAAATACACCTTATGTTTTTATGAAAAGTAAGTATGTTTTTATGACAAGTAAATATATCTTATGTTTTTATGAAAAGTAAGTATGTTTTTATGAAAGGTAAATACACCTTATGTTTTTATGAAAAGTAAGTATGTTTTTATGACAAGTAAGTATATCTTATGTTTTTATGAAAAGTAAGTATGTTTTTATGAAAAGTAAATACACCTTATGTTTTTATGAAAAGTAAGTATGTTTTTATGACAAGTAAGTATATCTTATGTTTTTATGAAAAGTAAGTATGTTTTTATGAAAGGTAAATACACCTTATGTTTTTATGAAAAGTAAGTATGTTTTTATGACAAGTAAGTATATCTTATGTTTTTATGAAAATGTTTGGATCATTGCTATGAAATCAATCTCACAAGATTGTTATGGGTTCCATATGATATGTTTATGATTATGCTAAGGGGACCGGAGTTTAGTAGCGCTACACATAAGAATTCTTGCCATTTAAGTTCGGTAAAATTCTTGTGTCTCCCTATGTTTATGAGTATTTCGATCATATCCTATGTTATGATGAAAATGATCCATATGCTTTCAAAAGAAAATTTATGCTTGGTATACTTACTGGGATTTTATAAATCTCACTCTACGATATTTACCATTTTCAGATAATTGAAGGTTCGAGGCGGTCAACATGGAAGTGGCAAAAGTGGTTAAGATTGATGAGATAATTATGTTGAACTTTATGTAAGAAAATTATGTTCTAATTTTATTCACCAATAAAATTATGGGATTCTAATTATTCTTTTGAATAATTTTACATTACTATTTAAGTCTCGATAATATGATATGAGTCACTTTTAGTGGCACTCGAATGGTCGAGAATTCGGGTCGTCACATATTATCCTCATGATGTGCCTTCTTTATAATGTGCAGATGAATTTTCCATTCACGCACACATATCCTAGAGGAGCCAGTTGAAGTACATAAAGCTTGTATTCAATAGATTGAACAGTTCCCAGAAAGAAGAATTTTAGAATTCTTGTTTTGGGTATTTGACAGAACTTGCTGAGCTGCAATTCTCAGCCCAATTGATGCAGCAGTTGATGTTCCGCTTAGTTGACTCAGGCAAGATCAACGAGTTGTGGTTCAATTTCAATGGCCATTACAGTAGATTTGGGTTGACCGAGTTTGCTATTGTGACTGGCTTAAATGTGGTGGGCCGGTGAATCCCGAGGAGTATGAAAAGACCATACAGAAGAAGAGACTGAAAGAAAGGTATCTCAAAGGGAGTGAAAGAGTCACTTGTGGTGATTTGGACCAGGTATTCATGCATTCTTCTACAACGAGGGCGGACCAATTTAAACTAGGCTTAGCTTTAATAGTTGAAGGTGTTTTTGTAGCACCTGAAAAAAAAAAAACATCGGCATTGACCTTACCACGTTGTCTTTAGTGAAATGTGCTCGAGACCAAAATGCGAACCCAGCTCTCTCCAAGTAGGAAGCCGCACATGGACTAACAATTCGTATTTGTCCCATTATTCTGTCAACATCTTCTAGTCGGTGTAGCAGCTTTTTTGAAGAGAAACGTTGCACTAGCACTACTATATCGGTGAATTAAATTCTTTTCAATATGTCACATGCAACAGCCGTGATGAGACAGAGGAAATAAATTGATGATTTCCTTCTCAATACTTTTTTTCCATCAGAAACAAATACCTGATCCTCGGAGTCTCCTATGAGGTCCTTCAACTTGAACAAAAACCACTTCCAGGACTTGTTTGTTTCCTCGTCCACAACACCCTAAGCTAATGGATATATTTGTTTATTCTCATCCTGAGCAGTTGCAAGTAGTAAGGTCCCTTTGTAGGGACCTTTCAAGTGACTACCATCAACGCAAATCACAGGACGGAGGAAGTGCAAATATCCACGTATACTTACACCAAAAGCCAATAAGTAGTAATGAAACTTATTGCTGGAATCTATTTCTATGTGCATAACAATTCCTTGATTTTTCTCACCTAGAACATGATAATATGAGGCAAGTTTCTGGAAGTTGTCCTCCGGTGTTCCCCTCAACGAATGTATAACAGCTTCCTTTGCCCTTCAGGCCTTGCTATAACTAATTTTAACGCAGATTTCACGTTCCATGTTGCGTACAATTACCTTAGGAGCAATGTCATGTTGGGTTCATTCAATCTGCCCATTATGCATTCGGCCACTATCGAACTTGTAGCATGTTTAACATCGTGACGTCGATAGTCCACAGAACACGTATGTAAGTCACAAAATTTTCGAATCATGAAGATACCTGACCTTTTAATGACCAATGCCCGTAAAATCCAATTACAGTTACCGTCGACACAAACAACATGTAATACATTTGACCAAGATCTCTGAACCCGAAACTAAAATTTTTCCTCAACGCAAGAAGTCGTAATTTTTTTGTACAACTCAGTCTTATTCATGAAAATTTAATTTGATGCAATATCGGAAGTGTCTACATGCTCTACCCCTACATGCATATCCCTATTTGTAGAGTTAGGTGCAGATAGAGAATCCTCACTGAATCAATCATTCGCCACATTTTCTGACACACACACAATGGATTATCTACATTATCATGCATAGTGTCTTCCATTGTACCACACACAACATTGGCCGTTGCATTCTCAAATATCACAGGAACTATGTGGTCCACCATGGTTTCGTCTGCGGGTCTAAATTCAATTTCAGAACGTAACTCATATTCTTGGCAACTAATGTCCATAGCTGCATCCACTATAAGAGCGGGTGTTTCGACAGCAGTAACACATAGAGCTGTTTCTCCGTGAATGGTTAAGTACCACTTCAAATCTTCCTCTTCCCGAATTTTGGCCGGTGGTATGTTCATGTTAGGCACCTTGAATTACAATAACATCTCACGATGTTGACTAGTAGTTGGGAGCTTCATGTTCAACTGTTCCGTGATATCGCTAAGTACTACAATAGATGTAGTATTGTTCTCACGCCACTTCCATTCATCAGTATATGTACGTCAGAAATTGATGCATTTCACAAATTCGAATTGAGAACAAAATTAGACAACCTCGCATTCAGTTGTTCATGTTATCGATCTTGAACTGGGATTCCCGACAGTTAAAATGTCGGGTTCGACATTTAAAAACTATTGGGAACGACAAATGAATCGTCGAAGACGACTGACAGAACTGTGCGTCTGTAATTCAAAAACTAGGGTTCTTGCTAAAAACTTTCAACAGAAATTAATGTCTTCCATCAATGCTCAACTACCACAATACTTTAACACATCAAGAAAATCACAACAAAAAAAGATCTTATGCATTTATGAGGACATTTATTATGTCATCCAAATCCAAATCTATGGGTCTCAAGATCTCAATAAGATGGAAACATGAATCATTAACAAAAGATTAACATATTTACTGCCCATATTCATATGTTAAAAAAATGCTTACCTTTCAAATTATCCATATTCATATGTTACAAAAATGCTTACCTTTTAAAATGGAATTTCAAGTTTCAAATTGTATCTTCTTTAGGTATTAATGGAGATAGAGTGAAAAGTCTTTTTGTGCAAGAGATATAGTATTCAAATGAAATGGAAGAAAGAAAATGAAATTTACGTTTTTTTCTATTAATTTTTTTTAAAAAAAAAATTGCAAAATCTTTTATCCATTGGCTAATTTATTTGTCCATTGGGTAGTTGTGAAATTTTATGTACATCACATCAATCAATTTTTGAGTCCACTTGCTTAATTTAACTTTTGTCTTGTAGTAGTGTGAGGGCATATTGACTATTCATGAGCAAAATTAGTCATTTTTTAGCAAGTTTGGAAAAGTTGTCATTTTTTTTTATTTATTTTTTTGCATTATGCATTTTCTTGTCATCCATGCAAATATCCCTATTATCAACTTCCCTCCAAATTATTATTATATTATTATATTTCCCTCAATTTTCTTTGTACATATCTATATTATATTAAAAGCAACTGAGATTCTTCAAAATTAATTTTGAAGAATCTTAATTAGAATCTCAATCTAAGAATCTTAAAAAATCGTGGGTTTTTGTTTACCATTTAAAAACGCACATAAATATGTAATTGGTTCTCCTTAAAACGTGGTTTGAAAATCGATCAGTATATCCAGCAGTTGGCATAATATGAATTTTAAAAACAGTTTTATTAATCCACCCACGTTCTCCACACCTACCGAAATTTCACCTACCCTAAAATCTGAAGTTCCTCTCAATCCACTTTCTCAACTTCCCAAATCATTGGATTCTTCTCCGAATTTGCAAAATGGATCTAATCTACCAACCCGACTGAGTTTGGCGACTGAGAATAGTCTGTTTGGAGAGATTCTCACGGTTAAGAATCTTAACAAGCTCGATTTAAGCAATAACAGATTCAACGGATCCATATCTAAGAGCATTTGCAATACATCTAAAATGCAATACCTACTGCTAGGTCAAAATTCAATAATAGGGGAGATGCCTCATGAGATTGGGAACTGCACGAAACTGCTCGACTTACAATTCGGAAGTAACTTTCCATTTTCTCACTCATTAATTTTCTTACTATTCATTACTTTATATCTTTATTTGTTTTCGCATAGTAGCTTTAGTTGACTTATGAGTATCTGCAGGGGATTGGAAAACTTATAATTAGTTTTTATACGGATTATGATTAGCAATGTTAATTCAAATTACTATTAATTCAATTGAAATGAGGTCTTTCTCTTCTCTCTTAACTTTGCTCCAAATCAAAATTTTGTGTACAGGGAGCAAGGGAGGAAAAAAAAGGGGGTTTTAGTTTTATAGGGATTTAAAAGTCGACTCTTTTAGGTACATATACTGAATTCTTGACCTTTTGTATTTCCAATTCCGGTTCTGAATTTTGAACAAGTTTATACTTTTTTTTGTTGACTAAAGCACTTCAGTGAGTGGGATTGAATTGAGTTTTTAGTTTAGAAAATTGATTTGTTGATATTTGGGAGTTTTGGAGGTGGATTCTGTCTCAAGATTCGGATTTGAATAAATTGCATAACCTATTTATTCTGAATAAAGAAGAGAATGAAATCTGTATTAGAAATCAATGATGTTATGTCATTGACACAAATATTATTGTTTTCACCATTCTGTTATGATGTTTTATGTGATCTATTTTGCTCCAGATTGCTAAATGTTTCTTTCATTTTTGTACTGATCAGTCTGTTGACATTTTTTCTTTTTAATATCTTCATATTATACACATATGGGAAAAGGGGCTTCAGAAAGGAAAAATAGATGAGGTGATTTAACCTTCTTATCTTATAAACATCCTTATATTCCTTGGAAATATATGTTGGAAAAAATATATTGCTATCTTATGTTCTTGAATTGGAAATTTGAAGTAAATGTGAACTTTTTTTTTTTTTTCAGGTCAAACATGAGGCTGAAAAGGTGAAGAATTGGTTGGATGAGAAGGAGGTTGGGTAGAAGAAGTGAGTTTTCCTTTTATTCTTTTACCTTTTTGGTCTTAATTTCCATTTTTTTAATTTTATTTTGTTTTTTAGGCAGTTACCTTAATTTCTGAAAAATGGATTTTAAATTAACTGGTAGTTACATCTAAATTTACGCTATTTCATTTTAATTGACCATCATTTTCTTCCCAACGATTAACCAACCACCTCAGCTGTAATCTTACAAAAGAAAAAACCATAATACCCACCCAACTCACCCCGAGCTTCAATTTGATCTTAAAAATCTTTGGGTGTGGAGAGAGAACAAAAACAAAACAAAAGTACATTTTCTTTGAGCGTGAGAAGAAATCGACATGGCCATGGATTGTGAGTCTCGTGAGGAGTTTGAGGAAAGAGAGGAGATGGATTCCAAATTTGCAAACATTGCGGCATGTCTTAGTTCCCTTACTCGAATTCTTGAGCAAATGCTGTAGCATCAACATGTCATCTATGTATATAATCTCAATTGGCATAATAATTCTGAATTTATATTTTTATTGTGACTTTTCTTTTTTAGCAGTTTTCATAATTTCTAGGTGGTTGAATTAGTGGGTGAGAATTGTGTAAATTTAGTGGGTGGTTAATATTCTTTCACGTCCTCACCTCTCTCTCTCTCTAAAAATATACTTCTTCTTTTCCTTTTAAGAATAAGAATTTTACGACAGTAGTTTTTGTTTAACAGTTTAATTAGCGATGACGAGGAAAAGTGAAGAGAAGAACAAGTACATGATGACAGTAGTTGTTTCTTAGTTTTGTCATAAGATATAGTTAAATGGTCACTGTAGAAAGTTTTAGTCTCCCTCATGGAGTGTTGAACAAATTTCACCTTTGGGCATCTGGTGTTGATTTTCCAGATCAGTGGCATCCTATTGATTCCATTAAAACTTCCAGAGTATCACATCTTTACTCCATTTGACAAAGGTAAATGATTACTTATTGTTGGTACTTTGCATGCTTGTATCTTTTAGACAAACACATGACTCCAAAAACATGAGCAAATTCTGAGTTCTAAGCTTTGACTTTATCCACCATTCTTATATTATACTTGCATTATTCATATGTTCAACTTGGAGAAGTAGGCCATTTGCTCAACATTCTATCAACCCTTTTTAAAAATGGAAAAGTGGATAAGACTTTTTTTTTTTTTTAACTTCACATATCTTTATTAAAAAAGAAATAAACATACAGTTGTTCATTATGCTTGTCTATGATTTGTTATGTGTTATATTTGCTCAATTTGTGAATCCATAATCGATACAGGTGAACTACTTCTTTGTGGGAGCTTAGGTTGATTGACCTCTATGCCTAGTAGCTCGAGGTGGCATAATCAAGTGTATTCTTGATCATCACTTTTTAGAATTCAATGTAGACTAATCCATTGGAATTCTTATACTTGGAAGTGAAAATTTTGATTTTTCTCAAGCATGGACTCGGCGAGAAGAATCCTCTCGCTATGAGTGAGAACTTGATCAATGTGAATGTTTCTTTATCATTCATCACTATTAGAATCTTGCAACTATATGGAGACATGAAATTTGCAATATTTTTCTCCGTTTATGATGTTGCTCAAAATTCAAAATAGCAACTATATGATTATCGTTTAACTCATGATAAGATCTTTGAGTTGAGTTTATAAATTGCTCTTACCTCCTGTAGCATCTAACTCCTAAATATTTTCTTTCTTTCCCTTTTATTTGCTTTCCCTTTCATTTTTCTTCAGTTTAGACAAATTGGAAAGTTTAATAATTTTAAAAGAATTAAAAAAAAACTTTTTGAAGAAATAAATAAAAATCAATTCAAATGTATTTGAATTATTGACCATTAGCATATTAAAAAAAATATGTTAAACAAAAAATAAGAAGAAATCAATAAATGATTTTTTAAATAAAAGAATGAAGAACCAAATGTCAAAAATACAAAGAGCAATTTTGGAGTAAGAAATACCTTTTTTTTTTTCCTTAAATAAAATGTGTTATATCATTGTAAATATTATATGTAAACGCATTGATCAATTTTTTGTTTTGAGAAATATTCTTTTGTTTTTTCAAATAACATAAAAAATTAAAAATTAATTCAAAAACTCAAAATTGAAAATTGAAATACAAAAATAATGGTCCCTTCATTTTTGTTAATGAAATATGTCCGTACATCGTAAGAGTGTGAAACTAGTTATTATTTAATTTAATTATACATGGAACGTTGAAAATTATAATATTTTAAACGTGTTTAATTATAACACCACAAAACATCATAAAATTGTTTTAATAATTAAAAAAAAACATTTACTTTAAACCTTATAGTCAACAACACAATTTCATAACCCTTTTTTAACCAACTAGGTTTACACCCGTGTAATACACGGACGTATTCAATTGATAAAGTATAATATACAATCAACAATAAGGGCATGTCATGAGCCCTAAATCAAGAGTGTACAAAATTTTAGTTTTGAATTACTAGCTGATGCGAACCCCTTCGGTGCGTTGATCGAAAATTCCCACAACAATTTTAATACCAACCCAAGAAAGCTAAAGTGGTAAATAAATGGATAAACACCTTAACCCAAGTTTAAATCTAACCCAAAATTCAAGGATTAAACTAACCCTAACCCAATGGAGAGATTAAAACAAATTCCAAGGTGACGGAAATCAATAACAAACACAAGAATAATAATACCCTAGATTTAGTTGAAGAAATTCCAAAGATAATACAAGAACAAAGGAGGTTAACCTTACCTCAAGGAGTCTCTCTTAAGATCAAGCTTCAATGAACAACCAAGTTATCTTTACAAATGAAAAGGAAAGTGTATAAAAGGTAGAAAAAGGGCAAAATGTGCAATTTCGGTATTTACAAGAAAAACCCCGTTTTTTGTAAAATTGAGTGTTTCGGTCGACCAGAAAATAGTTCGGTCGATCACAGGGTCGACCGAAAGGGGACTTTCGGTCGACCACCACTCAGCCGAAAGTGACTGAGGCTGGATCAAATTTCCTCTGCAGAAGTTCGGTTGACCGGAAGAAAGTTTGGTCGACCGAAAGTGGCTGAAACTCCAGTTTTGGCTCCAACTTGATCCTTGGCTTCTTTTCTTGATTTATTCACGTTGTTTAGCCTCGAATCTTGAACCTCTTCAACTTCGGATCTCGTCATGGGTCCCACGGGCACGTGCATCGAGGTTTGACTTTCCCGATTCTCATCATCCCCTCCCTCTTGAAAAGGATTCGACCTCGAATCTTGTTTGAATGCACTATCGTGAAACTCCTTGAACTTTGATCTTGCAACATTGTGGATCACAGGTTCGTGCAATGAAGTTGGACCCTCGTGATTTTCATCATCTCCTCCATCTTGAAAGAGATTTGACCACGAATCGACACCTACAATAAAAATAGAAAATTCAGACACAATAAATGTAACTGAAATTTCATACTCACCGTGTAAAATCAATTTGTAGGCGTTGCGAAGAACTTGAGAGGTGCCAACATCGCAGGGTAGCATTTTGGATTTTATTCGATCGAGAACCCGTTCTTCCCTTGAAAAGAACCATTTCCAACCACCCGGATAAAAAACGAATCGCCTCCTGCCATGGTTGGCATGGGACATACATTGTATGCCAATCCCCTCAGATGGAGGCACGAGCCTCCTGCGAAGGGGCTTAACCAGATTTGCTTTGTTATGCCCACATATACTAACATTTCCATCAATAAATAAGTACATCAAGCTCAAAAGAGTTAGTAGGCTAGGACCATAAGCAACAGCAAGTGGAGAAAATTTGCTAATAGGATAAACACTTTTATTGCAAGCAAATTTAACAACCACAAATTGAGCATCATTTATATGCAAATGCACCACTCCCCCAAAGAAAAGATTCATCATGTTGATAGCAATGCGGGTTTCATGACATGGAGTAAAATGTGAAAGTTTAATACCCCTACCAACATCCACAAAATTAGCATCATTTCTTTTCTTTAGTCTAAGTAGACCCAACACAAAATCCATAGAATGATTAATCCAAGGTTTACTGGGAACATGCAAATGTGTTTATAAAACTTGAGGTAAAAACTTAGATTTAGCCATTTTGAACGTTTGGCCTTTACCACAAGTGCAAACATGTTTGTCACCAATTTTCCAATGAGGCCAATAAAAGTGATCACAAAATATCTCCACGGCCCCCTTGGTTTCAAAGTGCCCAATTAAACAACCATCATGTATCTTACTCATTAGAAATTCGCACATGGCACATTTAAAAACAAACAATTCAACTTTCCAAAACAAATAGTTATCATGCCCATAAATTCCGTCAAAATATTGCTCATAGCACGATTCACAAATGTTTAACAAATTCGGATTAGTAACATGGATGCCCTTAACATGCTTAATACAAAATGAGTTGGCACTTAGACAATTAGGTACACATAAAAATTTGAATTTACAAATGAGGAATTTATCAAGCCAAGGACCTTCATTACATGCAACATTTCCACATGACAAAATTTCATTTGTCAAGTCCACATCAATGTCATACAATCCTTTGATGTATTCCAAATATAATAACCTTGCTCTCGAAGAAGTGTTAGGAGCGTACCTCCTAGATGTTGCATCGGTTACCACATTTTCTTTACCTTGATTGTATTTGCTGTGGTAGGAAAATATCTCCATAAAGTTCTTCCACTCGGCATGACTTTTGAGTTCTTGGTTGCTTTGATAATTCGGTCTCACGATCTCCTGCAACAAAGAAGTAACCAAGCTAGGGAGGGCATTGTTAGAAAATTCAAGAGTAAAGAACATTTTTGTGTGATCTCTCCTCTCAATTTTCTTTGTGGCACTCATCACTCCCTCACCTTTTTCTGAGGTAGTAACCTCAACTCTCGGTGCTTCTCTCGCTTCTCCTTTTTCTGGAGTCGTGGCTCCAACTCTCATTGCCTCTCCTTTTTCTAGGGACGTGGCCCCAACTCTCTTACCCTCATTTTTATATTCTTCAATTCTCTCAATTGAATCTTCATTTTCAATTTCTTTCTCCTTTTTCTTTTCTTCTTCATTTTCACCTTCCTTGTCTTTCTTTTTCTCCTCTTCTTCATCCCACTCCTTCTTGAGTTTCATTTGATCTTTATGAACTTCCTCCAAACTCAAAGATAGGATCACAACCCTTTTTCCATTCATTTGGAAGCTATACCGGTTTTTCCTCTTGTCATGTGTCACACCCCTATCACTTTGCCAAGGTCTCCCCAAAATTATGTGTGTAGTGTGCATGGGAACTACATCACATATCACTTGGTCACAATAGGTTCCAATGTTGAATGCAAGAAGAACTTGTTCACTCACTCTCACTCCCCCATCATCACCCAACCTTTGCAATACATAGGGATTAGGATGCTTCATAACCGGTAACCCCAATTTCTCCACCCTCTAGCACTCACCAAATTCATGTCACTCTCCCCATCTATAATGAGACTACATGCCCTATTCCCCACAAGGCATCTAGTGTAGAAAATATTTTCTCCATCCTTCTCCTTCTCATTATCATGGGCCAATGATGTTGGTGGCCTAGCATTCATTTCCAACACTCCCTTCTCATTATCACCCCTCCTATGGAATAATGGACTTTTCATTTTTGCCCTATCAATAATATCATCAATTCCATCTCCACTCCTATCTACCCATTCTCTTCTCCTCCTATTCATACTCCATTCTTCTTCCACTTCTCCAACTTTACCCATTCCATGGAGTGATGAATTTTGCATTCTCGCACTATTAATATTTTCATCAACTCCATTTCTCCTACCTTCTAACCACTCTCTTCTTTTCCTATTCAAACTCCCATTTTGTTCACCATCCCTTTCATCATCCCAAGCATCCCTTCTAATTTTCCTATTCAAACTCCCATTTTGTTTTCCACTTCCATCCCTATACACAATGTTCCCAAATTTATCTCTCACCCTTCTTCTACTACACATCATTTCTTCATCTCCCCTATTTGATGTACTCTACCCTCTTGTCCCTAAATTTTCCAACTCACCCCCACTTTTCTCCATTTGTCTAGCCATGGTGGTTGAAAGATTTTCGAACAAGTACTTCAAATCTTGAGTTTGAGAATTGAAAATGGACATGGTGTGCAAGTGTGAAAGTGTTCTCACAAGAAAATATTTCTCTCGTGTTTCGCTCAAATTTGGCTTTTACCCTCTATTGAGCTCACCACTCTTGCCTTTTTCCACTCAAAATCTCCTTTCTCAAGTTCTCCAAGGAAGGTAATCAACTAAACCACAAAGTATAATTCTTGTGGAGTTAAAGAAATCACCAACAAGGAAGAAGAAATTTAGAACAAGTAGACACAAATAGCAAGTAGAATTTATGTGCTTGCTAAACTCAAAATGAACAATATTTATGTGGGATAGGATGCTAGGAATCACAATTTAGCAATGAGATTGACAAACCACAAGTATTAGACAAGGCATATATGTAGAGCAAATAAGCACAAGAGTGTAAATTTCAATGAAGCAATTTAGCAAACACTTTGTACTCAATATTGAAGTGGCCTTGAATGTGTATTATGTGGATATATGAATAAATTCCCAACAACCCAAATGTAGTAAGGAATGAATGATCAACAATTTTCCAATGTATGGAGCAAGTGATATATGGAATAAAATGTTGATAACACAATCTCAATTATGGAAATTGGATAGCCCCAAGTAATTAGCAATATATGGGTATTGAATAATAAAGCACTAAGGGAGTATTTTTGTTTGGGACAATTGATCAAACACTTTGAGTACACAATTGGAAAGTGTAGGTTTTGTAGTGAATGAATATGAAATTCCCCCAACAAACTCACAATCAATATACCCAATACATAGAATCAACAATACACATGAGCATATCAATTTTCCCCCAATTTTTTTCAATTTTCGTTTTTTTTTTTTTTTTTGCAATTTTTTTTTTCACAATGACAAGAACAACAACAAGAAAGTAAAGATAGGTTTACCAAATTAGAGCCAAGCTCTGATACCAAATGATGCAAACCCCTTCGGTGCGTTGACCGAAAATTTCCACAACAATTTTAATACCAACTCAAGAAAGCTAAAGTGGTAAATAAATGGATAAACACATTAACCCAAGTTTAAATCTAACCCAAAATTCAAGGATTAAACTAACCCTAGCCCAATGGAGAGATTAAAACAAATTCTAAGGTGGCGGAAATCAACAACAAACACAAGAATAATAATACCCTAGATTTAGTTGAAGAAATTCCAAAGATAATACCAGAACAAAGGAGGTTAACCTTACCTCAAGGAGTCTCTCTTAAGACCAAGCTTCAATGAACAACCAAGTTATCTTTACAAATGAAAAGGAAAGTGTATAAAAGGTAGAAAAAGGGCAAAATGTGCAATTTCGGTATTTACAAGAAAAACCCCGTTTTTTGTAAAATTGAGTGTTTCGGTAGTTCGGTCGACCAACTGGTCGACCGAAAATAGTTCGGTCGATCACAGGGTCGACCGAAAGGGGACTTTCGGTCGACCGCCACTCAGCCGAAAGTGACTGAGGCTGGATCAAATTTCCTCTGCAGAAGTTCGGTCGACCGGAAGAAAGTTCGGTCGACCGAAAGTGGCTGAAACTCCAATTTTGGCTCCAACTTGATCCTTGACTTCTTTTCTTGATTTATTCACGTTGTTTAGCCTCGAATCTTGAACCTCTTCAACTTCGGATCTCATCATGGGTCCCACGGGCACGTGCATCGAGGTTTGACTTTCCCGATTCTCATCACACAAACTGACCTAACTTTTTTTGATATTTTGAGAATGCTGGTTTTATTTAGTATGATCATCCCAAAAGAATTTGGTCATCTATACTTATACAATATATAAAAGGAGAATAGTGGATTAATGTGAATGCAAAGTGGATTAGTGTGAATGCAAAATCTGGATAGATGTAAATGCATTTATTGCCTCTTGTTTGTGTGTGTGTGTGTGTGTGTGTGTGTGAGAGAGAGAGAGAGAGAGAGAGAGAGAGAGAGAGAGAGAGAGAGAGAGAGAGAGAGAGAGAGAGAGAGAGAGAGAGAGAGAGTACTAATATTATTTTAATAATTTTTAATTTTAATAATTGTGTAAAGATTATATGATATAATAATTTCTCGATCTCCAATGTTGTTCAATTGTCGTATATTTGATGAGTTAAGACTAAACACATACTTATAGTTTATTGTGATTTTTGATTGAAAATTGAGAAAAAGTTAAATATGTGAGATAAATGCAGAAATTATAAAAAATATATTTATATGTTGAACAAGCATCAATATTTGTACTCACAATATTACATCGAATATGATATACAATTAAAAAATTACAGATCTTGCATTTATCATTAAATGAAGTTTTCAATAATTTGGATTATTTATGTTGCTTTTAAATTTTAATGATTGTTATAATAAAAAAAATATTTTTGTATCTTTTGTATTTGTTTTGATTATGTATAATAAATTTTATAAATGCTTATCTATATTGCGAATTGCAATTTCAGTTCATCGCACTGGTGAAAATCTGTACTATATATATAAGTAGGATCGTTTGGCAGAATTTAATTCTTAAATTTTTTAAATTTTATTTTTACAGTAAATAATTAATATGTTGTTATTGTTATTTGTATATTTTAGTTATAATTATTATTAACGTTAATATTGAATGAGTTCAATCAATATTTTTAGTTATCAATATTAAAATTATTATTTAATTATTGATTTTTTATTTATTTGTTGTTATTAATATTATAAATCCTATATGTAGCAATCAATAATTAAATTGTGATTTAGTTATTAATGGTCAAATCATTTGTTATCTTTAATATTACAAATCATATTTTCTAAAATATATATTATATATATATTATTATTAAATATTTTAATAAATTAAGCCTGTATTTAACAATTATATTTTTGTTTCGAGGTCAAATGTGTGATTAAAAATAATTTTAAAAAAATATGTAGTTAAAAAGTGGGTTGAAAAATGTGTTTCTTATAAATAATTTATAGAAAAAGTTATTGAACGAAGGTTAATATTGAAGAGTTAATACTTTGATTTTTTTTTAAGTTAATAATATTAATAGAATGATTAATATATTTTAATCATTCTTAATTTTAATAAAACATTTTAAGATTATAGGGTATAATTTTTTGTATAATTTCGTAATCTCCAACTTTACTCGGTTGTCGTATCATGATAATCGCTAGATTTTCAAAATTATTATTTTGACTACTTATTTTTGTAAATAAAATTTTATTGGTTAAATTCAAATATTTTTAATATTTATTTTCTAATTATTGTGATTGATGTTTTTGAATGAAAATTAAAAAATAATACAATAGACAAATGTAGAAGTTATTAGAAATATGCTAATACATTTCGCATGCATCAATATTCATGAACATAATATTACATCAAATATGATATAACATTAAAAAACTACTAAATTTACATTTTCAATGAAGTTATTAATAATTCATAAAAAATATTGAAATCAATAATAATTTATTTTTTAAATATATAAATTGACGTTTACTATTCAATTTTTTTTTTAATAATTTGAATTACTTATGTTATTTTTAAAATTCTAATAATTATTGTAATAGAGAATTCTTTTTTATGCATTTATATATATATGTTTTGATTATGTATAAGTACTAAAATTTTACGAATACTTATTGAAATCGATATTGCGGATAATAACTTTTGTGCATCGTACGAGTGAAATACTAGTTTTTATAAAGTCAAATCAAATTGGTAATTATACAAAACTTTCATTTTTCTCAAATTTCCATAAATTAAGCCCTGCAGAAATCTTAAATGTTGAAGCCTTATGCACTAAGGCATTTGCAATGAGCCTCGATCCATTTGCCCAAGCAGCTTCGTCATATTCAACAATGCATTCATCCCTCATCCTCTTTGTTTCAGGGCAGTATAACAAATCTTCTTGCTCTTTGGATCAAATACATGTGCTAAACCAACTGGTTCCCCTTGATCTTTCTGTAATTGTAAAGATATCACTGATGGATAGTGATGTATTGATAGTCTACCCATCGCCCACATGTAGCTCAATAGCACTGTATCTCATCTTTTACTGGTTTGGTTGGGTAAGACCTATTGGATAAGACCTCTTTGATGTCAGATAAAATATTAAGATAGTATAAAGCAAAATTTCATTTTCTATTGGTCTTCCTCTATTTCTTGGCGAACATTTTTTTTTTTTTTTTGCTTTTTTTTATCCAGTAAATATTTGGATAACAAATCTATTATGTGCATAAACAACCATAGTTCTTACTTCTTAGGTAAAATTAAACTGAAAATGGTAAAGTTGACCATTTATGAAAGTTCGGGAGCCTTTTTAAAGTAAAAATATGAACAATTGAAGCTTTCTTTTTTTAAATCTTGAAATATCTTATCTTATGAGTCATCATGTTAACTAATTTTAAATATGTAATTTAACAAAAATTACTTGGAGCAGAACTTCATTTGGTAGTGAGGAATAAATATTCCATACGCTCAAACCCCGAATGCATTTTGCACAATTTCGTTGAGCAGTTGAAGTGCGTTTGAGAATGCATTTAATTCACAATTTGATTTAGAGAGTTTAGGTTCTGAGATTTGTTTGCAAATTCTTCTTATAAAGTGGAAATGGTCCAAATTAAAATAAAAATGGCTCTAGAATCACACAATCGCACCAGTTTGGGGGGAAGTTTCTCCCCCCTTTTCCTGTGATAGTAGTTGCTGGAGCGTGCGACAATAGCTGTGGTCGGAAATGATGAAAACGGGAGCTTTCTTGTGATTTTATTTTTGGACATAAAATTGCACTTTTGGTCATTTATATTTTTTTTATTTTGAACGATTTGTACCTCAAGTAACGTTGTCGTAAGAGTTTAGGATTAATAATTGCTTCAGCTTTTGAAATTCGGTGACCATTTTGAATTTTTATGCAACTTCAATTAACCCATTTCATCATGCAAAGATTGCAATTTTTAGTCAGAAGGAAGAGATTGTTTCTCCTTTTTAAACTACAGAAGTCAAAACCACCATCAGGCACCCCACTACTGATTTTCCCAAATGTCCATCTCAATGGCCACCGCTCTCCCCCCGCCCCAATCTCCGCCACTCTCCTTCAACTCTGATAGCGACTCCCCTACCCACCATCACCACCAGCATGTTGATCTCTCCTACATCATCTTCCAATCATGCCCCTCTCATTCCTCCACGGATTCCTCTTCTCAACGCGACCTTGTCAAAATTCAATCTTTCTTAATCTCCTTCCGCTCCGGTGCTCTCGCCTCATCCTTCTCGAACACATCAAGCCTACTGATCCCACCTGGTCCTACACCTCCCGTCGGTTTTCCCTCTACCACACGAGCCACCTTACGTGCTTCAATTCCCAATGAGAACTCCATTGTGCGGCCCTGCCAAAGGTGCCATGTCGAGTATCCCAAATCACAAACTCCCAAGAACTAATATTGTTTTTTTGGAAAACTTGAGGATCCGTCTCGCGATTGATGGATTTTACCCCATTCCTGTGGGGAAGTATGTAGCCATGCTTTAAGAAACAATTGTAGGCACTTTTGCTTGATCTTGTGTCACCCGAGCGCTTGCCCCTCGTGCCCAAAATTAGTCAAGACAAAGTGCTTTTGCGAGAACTAAGTGTGTGTTTGGTAGGACTTTTGAAAGATTGAAAAGTACTTTTAGTAAAAAAATATAAGCATTTGGCTGTCATTGAGAAAGTGTTTTTTGAATGGATAAACATTTTTTAAAGCTATTTTAGAGAAGCTCAAATTTATAGATTTTACAAAAAAATGAAATCTATAATTCTTATTATGAAATCTATTGAAAATATCTTATTTCTCGTATTGAAATATTATATTTTATTAATTGATAAAATATGAAATAAGTTGAAAATATATTGTTTTTCATAACTCGTATTGAAATATTATATTTTATTGATTAATATGGAATTTTATTTTACTAATTAATAAAATAAAATTTATTGACAAATTTTTTTTTCTATAACTCTTATAAAAAATATATTGAAATATAATTCATTAATTAATAAAATATGAAATCTCATGAAAATAAATTGAAAATATATTTTTTCATAATTAATTAATAAAAATATGGAATATATTGAAAATAGTGAAATATTATATTTTATGAATTAATTAATTTTTTTTTCAATATAAATTTCAATATTGAGGTGAAATAATTTAAATTTTTAGCTAACTATGAGATATAATTATAAGTGTTAGTATATAAAAAATCACTTTTATAGTTATATTGCCTAGCAATCAATTTAATCTGAACAGTGCTTTCTGGAGTCACAACCAAATAGTCAACTACTTTTTGTTAAACAACACTTTTTAAAAACTCTACTGAAAAAAGTTATACTGTAAAAAGCTCTATTACAACAGCTGTGTGAAACGAATCCTAATACGGGTTAGAAACTATCCACTACTTTTATAATCCACTACTTAGTAACTACTTTGAAAATTTGAAAATGAAAAAAAAAAAGGGCCAATTATAATGTCAACAGAGATTCTGGGAGGAAAAAAAATTCAGAATCACTGTTGACTTTATAATTATAATAATAATTATAATTATAATAATAATATAGATAGATTTCATTTCTAGAAAACCACCTAGCGATCACATAGAAGATTAGTTACCGTCTAACATTTTTTCAGAGTTTATATGGTATACTGTAGTTACCTATATTATTATTATTATTATTATTATTTTTTATCGTAATAGTAATAGTTACCTATATTCTTGTTTACCAACAATTTTGTGTACATACAAGTGCATATGCTTTTCAATATTATGGAGTAAACACTCATATACAGTCTCGTCATCATATCAAACATACACTAGAAAAAAGACATGGATGCTCGGGAATTTTTTTTTTTTTTTTTTTTTTGGGGGGCGGGTTTGGGAGGTTAAAAATCGATTTGATCCGAAATCGACATATACCCACACCGAGTGGAAAGAAAAAATTTCAATCCTTGAATCACGGGGGGAATACAGACCAAGGTTGACCCACTCCATTACGCCCCATTTAATTAAAAAAAAAAAAAAAATCAATTGAAACGGCAACATCAACCTTGCAAAAAAATAAATAAATTAAAGTTTCAAGACGACAAATGAATCGATATCCGATCCGCCTAGCTTGGGAAAATGACGGATTACGGTACAAATATGGATTAAATTAGATTCTCGTTGAGCGAATACAGATCCGCCCCGAATCCCCCAATTGCCATCACTAATGGATGTGTTTCCATCCAAATAATCGAATTGATGCAAAAGCTTTCCTCAAATCCGGTCAAAGTGGCCTACTGAATTAAATTTCACTTCATAGATTTCCCAATTGCAAAACGAAAATTATAAAACAGTCATAGTCATGAGACCTTCACGCTAAAAACTAGAGAAAAAGTTTTTCAAGTACCCAGAACAAAGACACTGAATGCCGGATTAACGTGAAAGATTAGAGGCAACTCATGTCGAAGACGCAGGAGAAGACAGTTCGGTTCGCTCTCCTATCATCCTTTCAGCCATTTCTCCACGTTCACCTAAAAGAATGCATTCCTACGTCAGAAAAACAGTCGAAAAATGAAAGCTTACAATTTCTGTTTACAGAGATCGAAGCTTACCAGTGCGAACTCTTATTACATCTGACACAGGAAACACTGCACAAATAACAGATGTCTTGTCAAGAATTCACCAAATTTTCATTCATTAAAATTCTGGATGAAGAACAAAACTATTTTCTTCATGTTTTTGTTGAGGATGAGAAATTAATTACACTATAGATAGATATAACTAGTCACTAGAACACTTGGTATATAGGGGAGCTAAAATGCCACAAGGAAAATACGTATGATAATTTTAAAGTTCAAAATTCCATATGCAGAACCATTACACAACATTTGCAGATCAAACTACTCTAAACTTCATAGATTAAGTTGCACAAGTTACATTTCTAGGATTTCAAATTTATAAACACAGACAAAATCCTCACTTCTGGGATACTTATGACTCTTGTAAGCTGTCAAAATGAGAGTAAATACTTCTGTTTCGTCAGCCAGATAAAATGTCTTAGACATGGAACCCACATTCTCCACCAGCATCCCCAGTCCCAAAATGAAAATGAGATATATTTGTTTTCTGAAACAAAAACAAAAATAAAAATAAAAATGGAATGACAGCTTGAAGCTGCAACTGTGATCAACTTGTTGCACGGAGTTATTCCAAAGTCTGTTAGCTAGTGACGAGAGTATAAAATAAAGTCCCCCCGCAAAATGGAACCTTAAATTGCAGCCTCAGTTTTTTACAAAAAGGGGATCAAACTATCCCGAAATAAACTATTCCAAATGAAAAGGAAAATAGTTGTAATCTTACAGAAAATCTTTCCATCGCCAATCTCTCCGGTTCTGGCCTCTTCAATTATCTTTTCTATGACAGCTTCAACCTAAGGCGGTAAAAATTATGGAATACATGTAAGAATGTCTTTCTTCCAAAAGGAAAATTCCTCTAGAGCATATGGATAACAGCTGTTTTCTTAAAACAGAATCAAATATAAAACAACTTGAAAAGTTCAAGAAATATTTTTTAGCTCCTATTACCCGGTCTTTGCTCACAACAATCTCCATCTTAACTTTTGCAACAAACTTGTCTTCAGAAAATTCAGAGCCTGCAGGTGGTAGAACTGTTAAAAAAAATGTGATACCAACAAACAAATTCTAAGGGAGATAAGACGGCCATGACATGCAGAACCATTCCTTTGCCCCCACCCCCAGGCCCTCGATTTGTTGCATGTTTCAGTTAGGGATGAACTAGTGTTATCATGAAGGATTGATGAAAAAAAATCCATATCAAGCATCGTCAAAATCTGAACTATGCACAGTTATTATATTGATATACCAGCTTGCCTTTCCGACAAGCCACCTTGAGCACCAAAGCCTCGTACATCAGAAACTGTGACGCCACGAATACCCATTTTCAACAATGCCTTCACGTATCAAAAGAAATAAATAGTCAGAAATATTCTATTGCCTTTGGTTATCAACACATAGTTACCAATATAAGCTCGCTGTATGTAAATGCTGATATTATGCAACACATTATTTTCCCATATGTTTTTTCGGATGGAATCATGGGTATTCAGTGCATTGGTAAGCCAAGTTCAAAAAAAATGAGAAGTACAGCCCAATGGTAGTGAAAGTGAAATATAATAGAAATATAATGTGTGTGACAAAACTTCAATCATCTTAGGGAAACTTAGCCTGTATTGTTGGGATTCTAATACAAGTACTTGGTCGAAATCAATTGCATAAGTTTCAGGTTTTACTTAACCAATGGCATATAGTTAGCTGTTTAGTGAAACAACAAAAGGAGAACAAAGAACATAGTTTCTAATTAGTGTGTAAAACAATTGCAGTAATTCATTACTCCTTACCGCAGAGACCTGCGGGATCCTCCAGGGTCTGATTCGTCCCAGCAGAATATGACAAAGAACATGACATTGTGAAAAATGTATATAAATGAAATGAAATTTTAATTCAATTAACTCAAGAATTTGGTTAATTAAGAGTAAGCGCTGGGCTAGAAGTAACCTTAGAATTGCTTCCACTTTGTAAAACTTGGCGTCTGGTACATATTCTACAATGTAAGACCAATGGAGAAAGGGTTGCAAAAATTAGAACTTACAAACATGTACACAATTATCAAACCAATCGTGCTATTCCTGTTTGATAAGGAAAATGCCATTTGTACCTATGGTTGTACAGAATTTTTGTACCGAAAGTGTGATGAACGTTGATCAATGTGTGATGTGATGTGTTGAAAAATAAGTATTCTCATCCGTACAAGTTTTTGTACAAATAGCACGATATTTTTTTAGTCTGTCCAAAAACAGAGGGGAATGCGCATTTGCTTGAAACAGTTTCCAAATAATCATTTTACGCCTTTTAGCACGTATAGAACGGTTGATTATGCCTCGCTGAAAATCTGAAATTCAAAATGCTCGGGGATGGAAATGAGGGAATGTCTACAATACCTGGATTTAATCAGTTTATGGGGGTAGTATGGGATCCGTAGTCTGGGAGAAAATAATCCGTTTGATTGAGTACGTTACCTATAGATTTCTCGCACCCATATCATGAATGTTTGGAATCCATATTATGCAAGGAGAAAGATCTCTTGTTCTTATTATAGGATCGTGATTGGATCCGCATATTTTTGGTAAAGGGAATAATCTTCTCCTTTAAAAATAATCAAAAATGGAAAGTGTATTGGGCATCTTTACTTTGTTCGTTGGATCTCTAGGAATTACTTTCAATCAAGAATTGGACTAATCTGGCTAACATTGAACTTGGTAAAATGAAATGGTTGAAAAATGGAAAAATGAGATTATTCAGGAATACACATTGAATGCTGAAATTACGAATTAAATTTGTGATAGTAGATCCAAAGAATAAGTAACTTATTTTTGGTTCCGTACCTGGAGAAACATGGGCTCTGATGATTGGAATTAGAGAAGCCTTAGCTGTGCAATTGAAGGTGAAATTAAGTGGAGAAGGGCAGAATTCCCTGAACCTGGGGGTAATTGACACAGATGCAATATGAGAGAAACCTTGGATGTGAGAACGGAAATAATTAAGAGTGCCGTTTGATTTCGCCATTGATGAAAAAGCCATGGTTTTTACTGCTGATAATTAGTAAGAAGACGAGTGAGTTGGGGGTGGCGGAGCAGAAGCAGAATCGCCTCGAAGTTAACGAATTTGCGGTTTCATTCGAGGAGCGGGAGGAATGAAAGGAAAACTCGCATTACTATTGAGCTGGGTTTGCCAGCGAAGTTGAAATTTGAATGAAAATAAAGTCTCCGTTTGTTAAAAAAAAATTTATTTAAAAATATGTTTTTTAATGTTTCCGAGGTAAAATGTGTGATTGAAAAGTAGAGAGAGAAAATATGTGTGATTAAAAAATAATTTGAAGAATTGTGTTGTAAAAAACTTATTTTTAAACAAGTTTCCCAAACAATTAGGGAATTAGAAGTTTAATGTGTTTGATTAATTTAATTTTTTAGATAAAAAAAGTGGAAAATTTTTCGATTTTTATTGTTTGATTGACATTATTTTTCATGCAAAATAAAATAAAATTTAGTTATTTTAATAAAAAATATTTTTTCACATATTTGTATTTGATAATGATAATGTTAATTTTTGAAGAAAAAAAATCAATTAACAACAAAAAGTCAAAAACAAGATCAAACGTGACGAAAATGGTAAAAGATTTTCCATTGAAAATAAAACCTCTCTTAGGAAAATAAATTCCTCTAAACCAAGGAAAATATTGAATTTCGAGACAAGTTGAAAAATTTGAATAATCAAACATCGCAAATATTGAAAAATCATATGGAAAACTCATTTCCCATGAAAAAGTTAATGCTATCAAACGTAGCCTTATGAACAATATTACATGTACTCTTTGGATCACCCAATCCCACCACTCACATGGGTGGACAAAAAATATTAAAATATTTTTAGGTCACACCCATGTGAGTATTGTCTAATCTATTGTGTAACAATTTGTATGTGTAACTGGAATTATCCAATTATTATTGTATATAGTTAACCCTTGTTTGGCCCCATTTTTTACAACAAAATTTATTCAATAGTCAATTTTAACTATCCATCTCCAAATATCTTTTAATTATACATTCTCCAAAAATACTATTTAAAACCACATTTTTCACAAAATAATTGGGGCCAAACACACACTTAATTTCATAATTGGTTACTAAAGTTACCACAAATTTCAAATTGATCCTTAACATTTCAATTGGTCATAAATTCATGGTCAGTCGATGATATTGCCATTACTTTTGTGTGAAATTTTACGGGTCAAACCTTAAGCCCCTGTTTGGTAGAAATTAAAATTCAGATTTTAAACTAAGACGAAATAATAATTAATTTTAACCACATATTAAATTAAATCCACGACTTTTAAACCATGTATTTTATCAACTATTATCAAGATTTCTAAAAATATAATTTTAATCCATACCAAACAGAGGCTAAATACCCAGATTAAGACTCATATGAAATAATAACTCAGAATCAAGTCTTGATTTTGAACTGCAATTGTGGATACATATGTGATGAGAATTATAGGAGGCTCGATAAAGAAAAATCAATCATGTGAGCCAAACAAATTTTGAGTACATTTTGAAAGACTCCCGCGGTATAAAAGAATAGTATCCAAGGCCAAGAAGGTCCAAGAATTGAAGGTGAGACTCACTTATAAGCTATGGAATCAAGTCGAGGTGAAATAAATGAAGATGCATCAACTTTGAGATTCAATTAAAGTTTTGATAGAGATAAAATTCGAATTTGAGGTTCACTATCTTGAAGAATTGTAGCCATTCTCGTCTAGTTTCCATATCATTTTGAATCACCTCAATCAGACATCGTAAGCAAAAGTTATTGACCATTTCGGTCGTCGGAAATGGAGGTCGACCGAAACAGCCTGAGACTCAATTCTCAAGCTTTTTTTGTGCAATTTCCGATTTTTCTTTATTTCCTTCATTATTTGTACTATTTATATCACACTTCAACCAAACCTTAGATAGTTTATGATGTATGAATATTGAAGTCTCCATAGCGAGCAAATTAGATGTAAGAATTCATCTTCAAATCTTGTTGCCTCTTTGAGGTATTATTCTCAACTTCATATAGAATGTTATAATTCTTGTATTGTTGGAAGAAACCTTTGAACTTGCTTATTTCTCTCTATTGGGTTGAAGATTTTTTCTTGAAATTTTGATTAGATTAAGCTCGAGTTTATGTTTATTTTACCATTTTAGCTTTCTTAGGTTTGATACAAAATTATTGTGCAAATTTTTTGCCCAAATACCAAAGGGGTTCGCATCAATAAGCCACACCCATATTTGCTCATGCTTCTTTATAAGCTGCAGCAAAGGTATTTGTGTCATTCTCATTTTGATTACCACTTCTTTAGTCCTCTAACTTTTTAAAGCGATCTTTTAATAAAGTGATTTTACCACTAATAAAAATATTTCTTGTTCTTCAAGTTTGTTTTACCAAACCTCTTATCAATGCCCATGTTGTTCTTGTTGTTGTTATATTAATTACCCCTTGTTCCTGAACACATGTTTGTTTTGATTCTTATCGGGATTGTATTTCTGACTGTAGTTAACAGTACCTTTGATAGGTTTCTTTGAGCTTACATTCAAATTCTTTATATTCAGGACTTTTTTATGTTTAGATTTCAATTTAAACTCTCTATTCATTTGGGATTTCTGAATTATTTGAATGGTCAAGTCTTCCATACCATATTCTAAATAATTCTTAATTTTCTTATGTTTTTCGCCTTGAGAATTTAGGAGACAAACAAACTTTTGGCTAGAAGATACCTTCTCATCACAGTTGGTAAGTTTTTGAATTATTATATTAAATTTGTCCATGTTTGTTTCTATGTCAGCACTAGGATCAAACTTGAATCTTAAAGTTTGTCTCCAAAGAAAACACATGTTAGGTAGAGTCTTGGCGAGGTAATGTTTTTCAACGATTTTCCAAAAGTTCCATAGCCTTATCAGTGTCACCAACCTTTCTAATTACATAATCAAAAAAGTGTAAGAACAAGGTACTCCAAGCCCATTCTCCTAGCTACAGGTAAATCCTCAAGCCAAGTTTCATCTATAACTTTAAAACACTTTAATTGCATCAAGAGGACTCTCATTTTTTGTGCCAGATACTAAAGTCTCATTTGTCATCCCACACTTCAACATCTATCTTAGATGTCATGTTATGCAGAAGTGTACAATATCACACTATCACAGAATGTGAACCAAATCACAATAAGAACACTCATATTGCAGAAATAGACCGTGCAGAAATTAAACGTAGAGAATGATTGCATACAAGGAGATATACAAAACAGAATCTCAAGTATGAATGAAATATATACACAAGTTATTCATGTGCAAGATTACTTTCAGAGAAGAGAAAATATTTTTCACAAAATATCAAATGCTAACCACAGTTTAACAGAGCAAGAATTATATACAAACTTGGTAAAATTGAAAAAGAAACTTCAAGATTTTAAATAGGAGTGTGGAGGTTTCTTATATTTCAGAATATTCAACAACATGCATGAATACCATTACTTCTAAAAATAACATAAAATATCCTTAGATCGAAGCCCTAACTCCCTTAGATTCTATGGTTTTCAGGAAACCCTATGCAAATGTAAATTATGGGGAGATTCTCAAGAATCTAACTTAGATATTAGGAAACTTGAAGACGAGAGTATGAAACTATTATTAGAACTGTGTTTTGCTTGAAGTTTACCTAGTGAGTACAAAAGATCAAACTCGGTACTTACGATTTGAAGAAATTGTACAATAGAAATACCAGAGATCACCATCAAAAATAGACCGAGCGTTATTTTTACCAAGACGGTTTTAAAAAATTTCAGATTTGGACAAATCCAGTACTTCCTAGAAAAAACTTTAAGAAAAAAATTAGATCTAGTGTTTTAAACGAAAAAATAGAATTTCTTTTCAAGATCAAAAGTTACAGTTTTAGAAAAGATTTTTCAAAGGCTCTGATACCATTGTTGGTCCCAAATCCAAGTCATACATTCTAAATAGCAAGAAAAGTGTAAAAATAACAAAGAGAACACAAGATTTTTTTGCCTAAGCTCTGGAGGTTCAGTGTTAAAAACACTTACGTCTTCCGTTGAGAATTCACAACGGATTAAGCTCTAATCCACAAAAAATGCCCCCAAGATAGAGGGCTAAGAGTATGGATCCAGAAGAACACAAAAGTTCACAAACACCCTAGCAAAACAAAGTTTCCCACGAAATTATGCAACAGAGAAGACATTGCTATTAACTAGCAGTTCTTCCTTTCAAAATTTCACCCAAAAAATTACAAGAATCCTCTCACATGAAGACTGAACAAAATTAGAACCAGAAGGAATCAGAGAGAAAGTAAACGACCAGGGTTAAGTCTCTAACCCTAAAATGAATCAAAACCAAGTGTAAAGGTAAGCCAAACAGTAGGCCAATCCAACATCCAAGAGACAAACAAATCTCCAATATCCAATGGCCAAGGTAAGTATTGGACAAAGGCATGTAACTTAAAAACATGAGTTAACCAATTCCAGATGTTTTCTCCAAACAGGCCACATGCATGGGCTGGGTAACGATCCAATTGATATTTGGGATAATTTTCCAATTTCAGTAAGGGGAAATTACATGGTAGCTTGCTTTTCAAGAACACAATTCAAAAATCAGGTTTGTAGGGTTTTTATTCAAGAATCAGGTCCTAGTTAAAGTTTTGAATTATAATAATATAACCCAACTCCCCCACACAACACCCACCCAACCACACTGATTCCACTCGGTTGTAAACCCGGTCCTTCCCATTATTCTCCCTGTTTGTGCATTGAGGCAGATTGGTGGTGCTGCAAATGAGATATCGATGTAGGGGTGAGAAGCTGTGTCATCGCAACTACATAGCAAGGAGGAGGTGTTGATTTTCTATTGGATTTTGGTAGAAGAGAAGGCGTCATCGTAGCTACGTCGTAAGGATTAAGAGTCGTAGCAGCTTTTCAAATATATCTTTTAGATGGTGTTACAGAGGCGCCGTGCAGGTAAGTGGTGTTTGTTGGGGTTTCTGGAGGCAATTTGTGTGGTGGTGCTGGCAGCAAGGTGTGTGGTGTGTCTTGTTTGTGGTGGTTTCAATGGCGATTTGTGTGGTGGTTGCTGACGACGATTCGTACGGCAGTTGCTGGCGGCGAGATGTCTGGAGTTTGTGATGGTTGCTGGCGATAGGTTCTTGGTGATTGTTGGTTGCAAGGTCTATGGAGTGGTGGTGGTGCTGGAGCTGATTAGTGTGGTGATTGCTTGCGACGATTTGTATGATGGCCGTTGGCGTCAAGGTGTCTGGAGTTTGTAGTTGTTGCTGGCAGTGAGGTGCTTGGTGATTGCTAATTGCAAGGTCTATGGAGTGGTGGCGGCTGGTGTTTGTTGGTGGTAAGGTTAGGTGTGGTGGCGGCGGTGTTTCATGTGGTTAGTAATGGTGCGACGCAATGTCGGTGGTGGTGGCGACTGATGGTGTGTGACCAATAATACGTAATTTGTGATTAGGAAATAGTATGTGATAATTTGTGACCTATAATTGAATTATTGTGACCTAATAATTTGATAATTGTGACCCAAAAAATAAGTTGTGATTAATTAATAGTTGTAGCCTTAATTTGTGACCTGTAAAATTTGTGGTCAGTGACCGATAAATAGATTGTGACTAACTAAATCGATAATTTGTAACCAAAAAATGAGTCAACCAAATAATTTTATAAATTATAACTTATAAAATTTATGATCTGTGGCCAAGAAAATTAGTGATTTGTGAAAACTGTGACCATAAAAATTCTTGATTTGTATCCGAAAAAAAAATGTGATCAATGAAATTTATGATTTATGACCAATAAAGAAATTGTGACTCATAATTTGTTAAGCTGTAACCAATTGACTTGAGATTTGTAATCGAAAAAAATCATGACCTACGAAATTCGAAATTTATGATTGAAAAATAAATTGTGATTGTGACCATAAACTTATGATTTGATTTGTGACTTGTGACCATAATAAGCTGTGACCTAAAAAATTGTGACTTGTGACCATAAACAATAAAATATATAATTAATTATGACCTTATTTTTGAAATAAAACCTTAAATTTTTCAATTTTGAAAATGGATACTTTAAAACCTTAGTTATGTATTCTTCCCTTTCAGTAACCAAGTGAATAGCCCAAATTAACTTACAGTTTGGTTATGGTCTTGACTCTTGAATCATTTGTCACGTTATCATGTTAGTTTTTTCATTTAATTACTTATTATAAAATAAATTACTGATCTTAATAAAAATAAAATAATATTACAAAGTTTAAAAAAATATATCATTGCAATTTCATTTTGATTAAAAAAAAAAAAAAATCAAAATCATAAGAGAAAGATTTTGTTGTGAAAAGAATAATGAATCCTAATATTGTAACTTGTAAGAACTCTACCAAAATTAATCGGCTCAATCAAGAAACTGAAATTCGATTCGATATATAAAAAAATTGAAATTTGAAAATCGAACAAAGAAGATGTCTGGTTCTTCAAGAAATTGAGTGAACAAAAATGATATTTGAAGTATAATATGAATACCGATTCTTGATTAGGAGCAAGGGGGTTACTAGGTTCACAGCCTGGGTTCGACTCGTTGAGGGGGAATGGGTTGGGGTTTATATTGTAACTAGTATACGCACCCGTGCGTTGCACGGGAAAAAAAATTATAATTATTAATTAATGAAAATGTGAGAAATACACGACGAAAACAATTAAATTCATATTTTATGAGAAAGAATATGAATAAACATAAAAGTTTCAATAGCAAAATTCAATGTAAATTACAAAACACTTCTTTCAAAATTTATGATCCTTAAAATTTAGGATATTAAAACTTTCTAATTTAATTGTGCAGAACATCAATCAATACATGAAAAAGAATTACACGTGAATTAAATTTATTTTTTGAAAATAACAATGTTTTTTTATTTCTTACGTTAATGTTGTTCAACGCTACAAATAATATTTTTGTAGATATTTTTAGAATGTCAAAATATAATAATGATAAAAAAATTAAAAAAAAAAAATTTCTATTTCTCAAACGGAAATGGTTTTTTTTTTTTTTTTTTCCATTCTTGAATGTTACATAATTTGTCCTTGAAATCCATATGAAAATGATCCAATTAATGAATCAATGCATTATAGAATTGATTAAACAAAGTTAGATAAAAAAAAAAGATTAAACAATTTGTCAGTACCAATGCACTGATCCTCATCATCATAAGACAGAAATTAACTGCCACAATTTGACCGTGAGGAAGGCAAAAAAAAAAAAAAATGGAGAGCAGTTTAGGCGGGAAAACATGGGCCAACTATCCTATAATAATAATAATAATAATAATAATAATAATAATAATAATAATAATAATAATAATAATAATATAAGACTTCTCCCGTACACAAAATGCATAAAAAATAATATATTAAAATAATTAATAAAATTTTACAAACAATAAAACTACTTCAAATTATAATAGCTTCTTTGAGTAATAAAAATCAATTTATATATTTAAGTAGTAAATAATTATTAATTTTTCCACATTTTTTCATAAAAAAAATTAAAAAAAAAAATTTGAAGTTGTTGTTCAAAAAAAAAAAATTGATATTATTTTTTTTATCGAAAATAACATATATTTGCACATTGTTTGGAGTAGCGTTGTTAAGTATTAAAATGAACATCCTTAATAATTTCAATTTCATTTCCCATTGCACTAAACGCATCATCAAGCCCCTATTTGGTACCTATTATTTTTAAATCTCATTTTTTAAAAACTCATTTTCAACCACACATTATATACCAATAAAATAATCTACACATAAGTTCAAAAATATTCTCCAATTTTTAACTACACATCTCCAAAAAATTTACTATTTCAAACAACATTATTCCAAATAATGGGTCTCCAACAGGGGCCAAATACAGTCAACACGTCATCCATAACATAATAATTAATTTCACTACGTAAAATGATTTCCATAATACCATTCAAATTTTATTAATGTGATGACATAATAATTAATTTTAATTTCAATAAATTATTAATTATCATAAGTACCTCTTACGTTGATTTAGCAAGTATAATTCAAATAATTAAAAAAAATGAATAGTCACCGTTTTCTTAAAAAAAAAAAACTACCGTTTTCTGGAAAAAAAAAATTATTAAGAAGTGTAAACAAACTTATTTGTCACTAATATTTTTAAATTAACAAAAAAGAACAAATATTAAAGTTTAATAAAATATTAATCTAATTAATGCACAAATAATGCACGAAAAAGTAAAGCTATTTTTGTTTTTCAAAGTTAATGTGTAGTTTTCCAAATGTATTAATTTCTTTATAAAATTTATTTTTTATAAAGCAATTAATGATGAATATTAATGCAAACAAACTTACTTGTCACTAATATTTTTAACTAAACAAAAAAGAACAAACAATAAAACTACTTCAAATTATAATAGTTATATTAAAATTTTTTGTAATTTTTTTATCATCAACTCTTTATTAATTTTCACATCTTGTCTTTTGAGACGATTTTCATTCAATATATTTGTTTTGTTGGCGAAAAACACTTATTTATCTCTCATATTTTTAAATAATCAAAATAAATAATTAATACAAAAGTTAAAAAAAATATTGCACATCCTTTCAATGCAAATTAGCAGAATATTTGAATAAAGTTTGTGATTAGAAATAAAATTTATTAATTAATTGAATGTTATAAATAACAATGCGATTAAAAAAAGTTAAGAATATAAAAGCAAAACTAAACAAATACCGAAGATCTATCTTGCAATTAAATTATGGTGTAAATTTAAAAAAATGTGTTGTATGAATATTGTTACCTAAATATAATTAGCTTGATTTTCAAAATATGAAAAACACGTACAATGAAATGATTCATCGGTGTTAAAACAATTACAAATTTGGATGGATTAATGAGTGAAGTGAATGAATTGGAATATAAATAAATGTTACGTCAACAATTATTTCTTATAGGATCTATAAAAATTACAGGAAATATATATATATATATATATATATATATATATATATATATAGAGAGAGAGAGAGAGTAGACAAATTATTAGCATTCAATACATGTAGTCAAGTGCCTATTTACAATGCATTACACACTTTCCCACATTAAATGTCTCATTAATTGTCAACAACTCATTTTCCAATTCCGGAAATTCAATTGAAAAAAAAAAAAAAAAAATTCCAAATATGGAAACTGAAAATGGGCGGGAAAAATTTTGACGGCTATTCTGCTTTAATATATAATATAGATTGTAATGAATACCAATTCTTGATATTAAATTAGTTTTAAAACACTATTCTTTTATGGACAGTTTACCAATCTTTTATAGACAGTTTACCAAACGTAAAATAGGTTGGGGATTATGTTCTGATAGGTAAACTGTCAATAAAAGTTTTTTTTCCTTCATGTTTCTTCAAATTACTTTTAAATCATACATATTTTTCGAAACCACTTTTTAATTACACGTTTTATTACACTGTTCTTTAAAGCAATCATTACAATTTATAAACAATACAATTTTCAAAACTATTTTTTTACCACACATTTTTTCTCTTCACTTTTAAAATATACATAACTCAAAAATATAAATAAATTAATTTATAATTGTTACTTATTAATCGCCAAGCAGAGGCTGATCTTTTTCGAATCAGTATTTAAGCATTTTACAAAACGTAGAAAAAGGGTTACGCAAGTTTCTAACGCATCATTTTCTTTAGCTTTATCAAGCATCTGAATTCTGAAACCAACCATCATTTGGACTAATGGTGACTTTTGCAAGCGCTCCACGATACCTTGTACTTTTGATGTCTTTTTTTTTTTATTGCTTGTGAGCCAACCGTTGAAATACAATCACTCATTATTAATAATTTGGCACAAAGCAAAGAATCTTTAGTGCTTGTTTGATCCACATTATTTTTTTGAAAAATTTGAGTTAGGATGGACGTCGGATGGTTCGGTTCGGATATTTCAAGAACCGAAATCGAATCATACTTTTCGATTTTTGTAAAATGGAACCATTCGGTTCCATTGAATCGAAAGAACCAAACCAGAATTAAATCATTTGATTTTGGTTCGATTTCGATTCTAATTCGATTCTAATAATTATTTTTGGGGGGCCTTATCGAGGAGTATTAGATATCGGGAAGCGAACCAATAACCTGAAATAAATTTTTATCGAATATACCAAGATCAATGATTTCAAACATCCTTTCACCCCGAATAAAGTATAGGATTCTCCATGAAATAGAAGATATTTATAAACCAAAATAAGAATCAAATGACTTAGAAGGTTTTTCGAGTATGACAGAAGTCATACAAATAAATTTATATAGTAAACTTGTGTGATGAATCGTGAGTTTTTAATGTATTATTATTAATTATTTATATTTGTATTTAAATATATAATTAATCCCATCATGGTCATTTACAACTTTGCTTATTAATAAGTTAGTCTCATTCTATTTTCATTTATTAAGAATTTCAGTCCAAGTATGAACTTAAATGTTACAATAAGGTAGAGACGTAACAAATTTCATAAAAAGAAATTAATCATTTTCACTTTACCTAAAAAATTTACAAATTCTTTTCATTTTTAATTTTAGGGTAACCAATTAAGAACATAATAATAATAAATAAAAAAAATCAAAGAACGGTTCTAACTTCGAATTTTTGGTTCTAAAAGCGGAATCGAGAACCGAACCGAGAACCAATCGTTCTCGGTTCCAAAACCGATTTCCTATTTTATTTTTTTAAAACCATACGGTTCCGATTTTTTCCGTTCGGTTCTGGTTTGGTCATATCGGTTCCGATTTTTTTGCCCACCCCTAATTTGAGTTTTGAAAGATTGTGTTGTGTAGATTGAGTTGAATGGACAACAATGGTAGGCCAAACGTAAGATGTATAGTGTAAGTAATGTATAAAAATGAGAGCCAAACAGGGGCTTAGGTCTGTCCTGTGTACGTAGTTTTGGAAAATTTTAGAATTTTGAAAAAATGTATTGTTGAAATGTGATTGAAAAATGTGAAAAGTGTTAAGTACTATAGAAATACGTGATTAAAAATGAAATAGAGAGAAAAGTTAGAAAAAATAGTTGAGACCAAATAAGGGTTTTATTGCATAATTTAGATGGCTAACAATTAAGAGTGTGTAATGTGTGTGAGATAATTTTTCTTAAAAATGAGTTTTGTAGTATTGAATTTTTGGAGAATGCATAATTAAAAGGTATGACGAATTTTAAATTTGGGTACACAAAATTATATTATTGGAAGATGTGTGGTTGAAAAAGAATTTGAGAAATAATGAATTTTCAAATAATGGGTAACAAAGAGAGGCTAAATGAGTTGAGAAATGTTATCTCGAATTAGTAAATTTTTATATCAACATTTTCTTGACACGTTGATACTTTATAATTTGACATATTCTCATATATCAAGAAAATATGACGTGATAAATTGTCAAAAAGATGTGATGAGAACAACAAATTAAAAACAGTGGTTGATTATTTAAAACTTATTATTATCAATTGTAAATTATATAATTATTTTTTTTGATTACCAGCTTCTCATTTAGGGTAAACAGTACAAATGGTCATCAACATTTGAACTTCTTACGAAAATGGTTTCCAATATTTAGATTTGATATTTATACCCTCATAATCATCAAATATTGCGAAAATGATCTCTACCGTTAGATTTCGTTAGTTTCCACCTTTAAAAATGGGTAAATAGCATAAATGATCCATAATCTTTGAGTTTTTTGCGATACTAGTTCCTAGCATATTAAGGTCATGTTTGACATATTTAGTTTTGAATCTCCAAACTTTTGGCATGTTTAGTCCATAACATATTAAGTACCTATACGTTCAACGTATTTAGTCTCTAACATATTAAACCTCTATTTGAGACCAATTATTTCAAATAATGTGGTTTGTAATTGTAATTTTTTTTTAAAAAAAAAAAAATTGGTTAAAAAGTTTTTAAAAATTTTAATTTATTTGTAGATTATTTTATTGATAGAATTTGTGATTGAAAATGAGTTTTAAAAAAATAAATTTTATTCTGAATTTCTAAAGTGTACAATAAAATATTTAATAAAAATTCACCGTATTAACATTTCAATCTATTGGTAAAAAAATTATAAATTTATTGAATATAAACAAACAAATACACTAGACATTATTTTAGGAATTGAATAATAAATATGTTTTTATCAGTTTTACTTTCGATTTTCGATTTTGAAAATCGATCGATTTGAAAAGTAAGTTTGGAGAATTTGGATTAAAAATTAAGATTTTTTTTATTTATGCATAAATTAAAAAAAAAAATTAATAGAATGTGTGGAAGAAAACGAGTTTTAAAAAAAATGAAAATTTGAAAATCGATATTAATCAGTTCCCAAAATCGGAAATCAAACTTATTAAAACATATTTGTTATTCGATTCCTAAAATGATGTCCAATGTATTTATTTATTTCTGTTCCATGAATTTATTATTTTTTTATCAATAGGTTGAACTGTTAATGAAGTGAAATTTTGTTAAATATTTTATTATGCACTTTAGAAATTCAGAATAAACATTGTTTTTTTAAAACTCGTTTACAAGCATACATTCCATCAATTAAATAATTTACAAATAAATTCATTTTTTTTAATCACAAATACTTCAAAAAATTATAATTATAAACCACATTATTTGAAATAATTGGTCTCAAATAGAGGCTTAATATTTTAGTGACTAAATACATCAAACTTTTAAGGACTAAATACGTCAAACGTTTGAAGGTTATAAACTAAATATACCAAACACGACCTTAATATATTATGGACTATTATCGCAAGAAACTCAAATGTTAGGAACCATTTGTGCTATTTCCACGTTTTTAACTTTGGAAACTAACGGAATCTAACGGTATGGACCGTTTTCGCAACGTTTTGTAATTCTGAGGGTATAAATGCCAAAATTTAAACGCTGGGGACCAATTTTGCTAGAACCCAAAGGTTGGGGGACCATTTGTGTTGCTTACCCTCTCATTTATTTTGTTTTAACTTTTAAGCATATGATAAGTTGACAATAGGGATGTCAATTGGACATGTTCAAATTGAGTATTCCAACTTGTGCCCCATCTTGCTAGAACTAGATAATCTCAAGCTCGCCCGCGATGTGGGACAAGGTCGGTTGACCTTTCCCTCCCCATTTATCGTCCCGCGCCGCCCCACGACGACGACTTTGGAGTTTTACATCCCGTCCCTAACTTGTCAAGCAGGTCGACGGGACTAATTTTTTCGCCCCATTAAGATCGGGTAATCATTGGGTTCGGGGCGGGGTTGATTTTTTTATTTTTTTTTTATTTTTTTATTTATTTTTTTTTGCCACCTCTAATTGACAACCACCAATTAGCTCTAATGATAGCTTTTGCATCATTCTTTTTAAGAGATGACAAAAAATTTCAACTTACTCAAAATCCCTGATCCTCATTAAGCGGAAAAAAAAAAACTCGCCTCACAACTTGGTCACCCCAATCCTGCTCCTAATTGTTATTGAAAAAAGTATATAGAGAAAAAATTGTAGAAAAAATAAATAAAATAAAATAAACATTAAACGGGACGAGATGGATTGATATCCTTGTTCTTTTTCTAGATTATGCAAGTGTTTGGTTAATAAATAAATTAGTTTATAAATTACACAAATTTTTAGATTACTTTTTATTCACATATATTTTCTCTATTTAATTTTTAATCACTATTATTTACCTCAATTACAAATAAATCAGTTTATAAATAAATAGCATAGTGTTATAAAAAAGATTGTACTCTGTGTTGCCATCTTATTGGTTGCTTTTTCGATCAAGTATTGACACGTTATTATACTTTTGATTTGAAGTGTAAAAAATTATCCAAAATAATTGAAATCTCGACACTGTGTCCAAATTTGATTGGCAAACAACTAATCAAACGACGAGGTAGAATATCAAATTTGACTCATTACTTTCTAGACAAAGAATTAGCTCGTTAGCCGCCGTTTGGCCCCAGTTCTTGGGATTTTTTTTTTATTTAATTTTGAATAGTATTTTTGAAAGAATGTGTAGTTAAAAAATATTTAAAAAGTAAAAATGATAGATTTGACTAAAATGAATGGTTGAAATTGAATGTTGAATAAATTTGATTTTTCAAAAATGGAGGTCAAACAAGGGCTTAATCTATTTGTACATGCAGATTGTTCGAATTTGTTTATCAATGGAGTGTGGGCACAATTGTGGTTATTGATTTTAAAGAAAGTGTGGTGAGTAAGTTAATGAATATTTGTCAAATAATATATTTATAACTCAATTGATAAATGGTTATGTACAATACAAATAGCTTAATCCTCATACAAATAGTTATGTGCACTATTCAATATCGTGAACATAATTAGTGTTATATGCATGTTACTATTTGTTAAAAATTTGTATTTAAAAATATGTTTTTTATATTTTCGAGATAAAATATATAGTTAAAAGGCGGAGAGAAAAAAAATTTGTGTGATAAGCCTCCGTTTGGTAATACTGTAATTGTTTATAAACTGATTTATTTATAATTTTGAGATCATGTTTTTAACATATTTGCCAAATAGAGGCTCGACGTTAAAGTAATATGTCAAAACAACATAGACGAGAATAAATTTGATTATTATTAGGAGTGAACAAATAAATTGTCGAATCGATAAATCAAATTAAATCGCAACAAATGATTTGGTTTGGTTTGATTTAAAGTGTGAAATGATTTTATTTGGTTTGAAAAAAAAAATCCAAACCATCTTAGGTTTGGTTTATGTTTTATCCTCTGTTTGTTAAAAGTTTTTTATTTAAAAATATATTTTTTATACTTTTTAGGTAAGATGTATAGTTGAAAAGTGGATAGAGTAAATACGTGCGATTAAAAAATAATTTGAGGAATTGTATTGTTTCAAAACATTTTTTTTTAGTTTTGCCAAAATAGAGGCTTAATTGTCAAAACTGTAATTTCAAACTGTCAACTCGTCAAACTTCAAAAATCAAAAAAATCAAAATAAAAATAAAAAAGAAAGGTAAACATTCAATTTATATATATATAAAAAAAGATACATAACACTTTTATTCTCTATAAATCAAAATTGAGGAGTTAAAAATTAATTTGTTTAAATCTAGCGTCATTTGAAAAAATTCTTCCTCTTAAATTTTATAATCATCGTCCAAGACATTTTTTTTAAAATAAGAAAGAAATAAGAACGCACTAAGGGTGCGTTTGAAATGGTTAATTTTTAAGGGAAAATCAATTCATTTTCCAATTTTTTCAAATTTTGGGTGTTTGATTGTTACAATTTTTCGAGCAACTTCATTTCCCAATTTGGTAACCACGCGCAGATTTTCCTGTTTTTGAAGCAATTCATTTTCTCACCTACATTGAAGAATTAATCTTCCATGAAAAACTTTCAACCATTTTCGTCACGTTTGATCATTTTTTTTTGTTAATTGATTTATTTTTTGTCAACAATTAACATTATTATTATCAAGTACAAATGTTTATAAAAAAATAATTTTTTTTAAAATTAAAATAGCTAAATTTTGCTTTATTTGCCATGAAAAATCATGTCAATCAAACAACAAAAATTGAAAAATGAACCACTTTTTTCACCTAGAAAATTAAATCAACAAAACACATAAAACATCAAATTCTGAGAAATTCAATTCCCTGGAGTTCATTTTCTTTCCACCCAAATTTCACCATCGCTATCAAACGCAGCTTAATAATGTTTTTAAAGAAAATTTGAAATATTTGTTTCTATATAATTAATTTATTTATTTATATGAATTGATTCAATATACTGCACTCAATTAGATGCTAAATATTATTAATAATAGTGTTTTCGGAAAATTTTAATTATAATTAACACAATTTTCAACACCATTTTTTAACCATTCATATTTTTTCTTTTCAATTTTCAACCACACATTTTATCTAAAAAATATAAATAACACTAATCATTACCTGTTATAACAGTTGCCGAACACAAGTTAAACACTTAAACCAGTTTCAATTCGAGATTTTAGACGGATACGTGTCTTTGAACTCGTTTGGATCTACTAATTCATTCGTTGACAAATCGTGATTTCAAACCTCATCAAATCACGAAAATGATTTGATTTAAAAAAATAAAAATAATTTGATTTGAAAAAACTTGAAAACGTCTAAAATGATTTGATTTAATCTTGCTACAATTTAAAGAGTTAATTTGAGGTCTAATCCACTAGATCCGTTAACGTCGTCGTCTTTCTTAATAATCTCGTTTCTATTATTACACGGAGACGGCAAAACGGAAGAAGGTCTTTTAAACTCGACCTCTGTTGTAAAATCTTCCCATTGAAATGCTGGCACCCAGGCGGCGGCTGATTTCCCGTGGTGGTCGGTGGGATCGGAATCGGACTTCCTCTTCCTCGTATTATTCCCCTTCTCGGTTTGATCGTACAACTGATTCCTTACATCCTTGAAATTTCTGATCAATGCAAAGAATTCCTCTATCTTCTTCTCATCATCTTCTTCGTCCTCACCAGCATTTCTCTCTGCAGCGCGGTTCTTGTTTTCCATTTGCGTGATGCTCAAAATTGTCAAAAAAAGAAGAAGAAAATACACGTTACTCAACGTTGACGGCTTTAAATTTGTTCTGCTCTGGTGAATTTATAGGGCGATGATCTGTTGCTGTTACGAAACGCCCCCATAACGACCACAGATTTTTTTATTAGGTAAACAGAATCACATGCGCGATGTCGTCAGATTACGTCATAACGCTTACGTAAAATATTCTTAGTCTTCTCGAATCTGATCTCACATACGATTTTAGAAGTCAATTATTTTATTATTAAATCTACTTTTAAAAAAAAAAAAAAAATCATAAGTCTTATTGTATTAATTTGCAAAAGCACCTTTCCGTAAAATTTATTTTACCAAATTAATTGGCTAAAAGATAAAAGAGACAATCAATTTAATTTACACAATTTCTCAAATCATTTTTAATCATCCATATTTTCTCTCTCCAATTATACAATTTCTCAAACCAATTTTTAATCTCACATCTTACCTAGAAAATACAAATAAATTCAAAACAAAATTTAATTCGGAAAAAATGTCTACCGAACAGGGCCTTAATTATCAACGTGGAATTTAGAGATTTATTATTGACTGTTCGGATCAAATTCTTGGATTACAAACCAGTTTTTTACGAATCTCGAGATAAAATGTGTGGTTAAAAATTGGATAGACAAAAAATATGTAATTAAATTGTGGTGTTACAAATTGAATAGATTATAAACCAATTTTAAAACCCATTACCGAACATAGGCTTAATTATTTGACTGTTTCAAATTTGAGTTACTTAAAATCGGTTTTACATTTAATACGGAGATTTTTTTTTACAATTTTGTTGATTGAAGAGGGTCAGATGGAAAATTAGAAATAGATTGATTCGAACCCACTGAAAATCATTGAAAAGTCTATGTCTATGTTATCTTATTATTTTTTTCTTCTCTAGAGTACCCTGTTTGGTTTTGTTTAAAATTTTCTCTTTTTTTACGGTACTCAATTTTAATCATCCATAAAAAGTCAAGTCCACAATATTTGATTTTTCAACTAAATCGCAATCATCCATTCAACAAAATTATTATTCATTTCAAAAAAACTCTTTTTAAACAATACCAAACACATACAAAATTTCAATCATCTATTAAAAATTAAGCCCAAAATATTTACTTTTCAACCAAATTTCAACAATTCATTCTCCTAAATATCACTATTTATTTCAAAAAAAAACTATTTTAAACAATACCAAACACATATTTGATTTAGATTAAAAAAAATATTTTTATTAAATTTTAATAAAAATTAACGAAAATTGTGTATGAAAATTGTAGTTCTCATAAAAATGTATGATTAAAATTAATTAATTATCTTTTTGACAATTTTAATTAACTTTTTTAGTTTTTTAATCAAACATAGACAAAGATGTGAAGAATAGATGGCCAAGGACAATAATATACAAACACTGTCACACTGACGGACCCAAGGGGTACACCTCCAACTTTAAAAATTGTTCTCTTTTTTTTTTTCTCCCTCCTTCGTTTTCCTCGTCATCTCCATCAGCTCAGAAAAAAATGATAATTATTTACCTAGATGAGTATCAAAATATAGAGATTCGTACGGTACAATTGTTTTTAAAGATGAATTCATGAAGTTCGAGCTCAACATAAAAATTTAACTAGAAACGATTCATAATTTTGATAGGCTACTTGATTCTATTCTCTTGATTTTCAACAATATTGGTTATTGGTGATATTTAGGTGTTGGGTGGGTGTTATTTCGTTTCTTAAGCTTCCATAAGTTTATTTCCTTCTTCCCTTGGTTGGCTGCATCATCATTCGCATTCGCAATTTTTAATGATTGTTCGTCATCCTCCACCATCGTCAAAGTAACCTCTTCTAGAAAGTCCCAACATATCATGTTAGTAACTGGACGACTCGGGGGGTCATGGGGTCACACTATCGTGCCTTACAAACTAAAAATGTTTGTGTCTAACCCTATATTCAACCATTCTACATGTTTATCTATGTTCGGTGTAATATACCAAAGATACTTCTACAGAAATAGAACAGTAGTCAACATGATTTGGTACATTACACATGACCATGACGCAAGCATGGGACGGCAACGTGAGTAGGAGATATGGATTCTTGCTCAATTAGCTAGCCAAATGACCTTTGACTTTTTTGTCAAATGATCCTTAAACGGCTTTTGTAATAGATTAAAGCCACCTTTACTAGAATCTTGACAAAGAAATTAACAAAAAATGAGGTGGCGACTTTATATGTGTTGATTTAAGAGTTTATGTGATATGTGAAATGATAAAATTGTTACACATGTGTATTATGTAAACTGTCTTGTTAAATTTCATGTTCAGGTTGCATTTCTCTATTTCTCTTTGTAATAAATCAGGACATTCTTTCATTCTTAGTACAATGGTCCTGAAATCAACATTTTCATGAGTTACCTGTCCTTTCAACCGAAGTTCCGGCGCTATTCATTTCTATTTCTATTAAACTAAAAAGCAAAAATAAAATAAAATGAATTGTATAAATCTATATCCCACCCCTACATTGTAACTGCGACCAGACCCCCGCCACCACTCCCATCAAAGCCCAGTCCGTTGAGAAAATTCCTTCCCCCTAATAAAATATTCGCTTTGTTGAAGTGACATAAATTTTAAATGAAGGAACCAAGAAAATAATAGAAAACAATGAAGAAGAAATTAAAGACTTGAATCGCAAAAAATGTTATCCTGAGCCCTCTTGTAAAGAGAATACTAAATAACCTTCAAGCAAATTGGTTTAGCGGATTTCAAGCATCGAACCAAGTATCAAATAGCATAATTGAAGAACTTGGAAATAAGGAACAAGAAGAGCAATAAATAGGATTTTAAGTATGAAGAACAAGAATGAGAGAGTGATAATCTCAATATAATGTATGTTTATCTTGTATTGTAAAACTTGAATTTTATCCCTATTTATAGAACTCTATCACAACTATTTGTTGTTCACACAACTCTTCACAAAAGATTGATGAAAATGTACATTCAAGATTTTGAAAATTTCTGCCAACGATCAAATTTTTTAACCAAGCGATCGCTTAACGTTAAATTTCTTAAACAGATTAAAATCTGTTTATACCATGCTATCGCTTGGTTCAAATTTCTGGCCGGTCCTATTTGATTGGTCCAGTCAGTCCGATTCGGTTCTTCTGGTCCGATTTACACTTTTTTTTACTCGATTTTTGCACTTTTTCACCTTATACTTTGGTTTACTCATCTCATGTAATACCCTAATTCACGTATTTTTAAAGGTTACAAAATTTTAGAATTATTTTATTGTGTCTTTGATTATATGTTGTTGAATTTTTTTATATTATAGTATATAAGAATGGAATTGGTGAAAATAAATACCACAAGTAAATTCTTAAGGATTGAATTACGAAATTTCCGAATTTGTCATTTTTCTCGATATTGCGTAGAAGTTTTGGAGACTAAATTGAATGGGAACCAAAGGCTGAGGACCAACTTGTACATGGATGGAATAAAGAAAAAAATAGAAAAGAAAAGCAGCCCTTATGTCGATTATGGTGGAGAGAACAGAATAAATTTTTTTTTTAAAAGATATTTTATCACCACTAAACCCTTTTAAATCCTAATTTTTTTTTAACATAAAAGTTAAAACCACCACTTAAATAAAAGGAAAGAGAAAGAGGTTAGAGAAAGAAGGGCCGAAATTTTTGAGGAAGAAGGGAGAAATTTTGCAAAAATTTTAAGAAAGAGAAGGAAAGGAAAGAGGATAAATCAGATAAATCACAAGCAAGGTGAGATTGTGAATATTGGAAAAGCATACCAATCAAGCTAGAATATTGGTCGAAAGTTGTGAGTGGAAATCTTTCTTTCTTACTCTTTAGGAAAGAAATTATTTATGTTGTTTCCTATGAAATTCTGGGTGTTAATGAAAATGATGTTTTCTATAGTTTTCATAAAAGTTATGGCTTATCTTTGAAAATTTTTATATGTTTCGAATGATATTTCATGATTTTGAGATAATGTGAAAGTTATGAAAAATGATGTGATATGTGAATTATTAATTATGATTTCAATGCAAAATTTCACAAAGTGGTATTCGATGTTGATATGTATTTGCCTCCTACAGAGGTAGGGGCATATGGCTCAAGCTGTTTAAATATGCATCCTACGGGGGAATGGGCCTATGGCTCAAGCTGTTTAAATATGCCTCCTATGGGGAAGGGGCTTATGGCTCAAGCTATTTAAATATGCCGCCTTGGTGAAGGGGTCAAAGGGTACCAGTGACTCAAGCTGACACATTGTGTGCATGTGGTTTGATATGATACAATACGATTGATGAGTTTATGATATGAGAACTTTGGTGAATTTTGTATTATTATTACATGATGATGTCTTCTTGCTTTATTTGTGAAAGTAAATTTTGAAAATAATAATAAATGATGATTTCTTGATTTCTTACGCAAATAAATTTTGAGAAATATAGTTTATTATTATATTTTCCACTCACTGAGTTTATTAGCTCACCTGTTTTTCCCAAATAATTTTCTTTTAGGTGACAACTGAAGTTGAGTAACTTCTAGTACTCCTAGCCTGTGACATCAAGTTTAGAAAAGAAAAAGGTGGACATGATTAAATAAAGTTAATTTTTGAACACTTTTGTCTTTTGAAAACTTTGTAGATCTTATGGGTTGTATTTATTTCATATGTCGTGTAAATATAGTTTTAAGTTTCACCACGTGCTGTTTTATACAAGTGTGCGGGATGTGTTTTTGTAAACTAAGTTCATCAATACTGAATCGTGTCTGTAACTACTTATATGTTGAGAACTGTGATTTAAAGTTATTTTTGAAAAACAGGGTGACATATGTGTTAATTATTAAAGGTGAATACTATCTAATTATTTTTAGAAATTCAAGATTTTACGAGCTTTGATGATAGGTTTTAATTTTTAGTTAAAATCTATCATCGGCGCATGTCTCATTTCAAGTCTAGTAAGGTTACTTGGGGTGTGGCGTGTCATCTCATATATATCTAAACAACATTTTTTAAAACAATCCCCTACTTGTTCAAATATAAAAACTCAACTTAGAATCATAAACGATGTCACGCATAAGATAAGTTATGTTTCGATTTGAACCTTACATTAGTGCTAACATTGCAAAGTAATATCGAGATCTCAGGTAGCCTTAGCTTTGAACCAGTTATCCCTTATGATGTTACCGGCGATATCGCACAGGTGAACATTCAAACTCAACATGTTCCATACAAATTTACTTTGGAGCGTTAATGGCCTTGCGCCCATCCAAGTATAGGGAAATCCTTTGAGAATCAATCTCATCGTGTCCTAACATCTTCTCTTTATGAGATCTCTTACTTCTTAGAGGTTCACTAGTCTCAATCACATCTTAAGAAGATGTTTCTAGTGATTTATTAGAAGCTGAAAATTCATTTTGAATTTCCATTGAATTTTGAGGAATATCGTCAACGCTTAATGAATGCTCAAAAAATTCAACATCTCGTGAATCTATAATTACATTGGATATTAGATCAAGTAACCTAAATGCTTTGCTATATATAGCATATCCAATAAAGGCACTCTTGCTCCTAGTCTTGTTCTTCTAGGATTGATGTTTTTATAATAAGTCAAACACCTACACTTTAAAATATCCAATGTTAGGTTTTCTATCTTTCCATAATTCATAAAGTGAAACTTTAAGTTTCTTAGAAGGAATCCTATTACTTATGTGGCATGCGGTAAGTAAGGCATCTCTATTAAGGTTCTATTTTTTCTTCCCGCTAGGCCATTTTGTTGCGGTATTCTAGGTACACTACATTGATGTATAATACCATGCTCTTCACAAAAAATATCAAATTCTTTAGAAAAGTATTCACCACCTCTACCACTTCTAAGAGTTTTAATTATTTTATCATTTTGATTTTCTACTTCATTTTTATATGCTTTAAACATATGAAAAGCCTCATCTATATGTTTCATCAAATAAACATAACAAAATCTAGAATAATCATCAATGAAAGTTATAAAGTATCTATTGCCACCTCTAGTTAACATACCATAAGTTCACAAATATCGGTATGAACCAAGTCAAGAACATTAGATAATCTTTCTACACTTCGAAAAGATTTTTTAATTATTTTTTACTTAGTGCAAATTTCACATTTTTCATTTTTGTAAATTCACAAGATAGCATTCCACTTCTTATCATTCTATGCAAATTATAATATCCATTGTGCCATAATCTATCATACCATAAATTTAAAATATACACAAAGTAAGAAGAATTTATTTTATTGATAGTATTGTCGATAATACACAATTTGGCCATTCCATTAGTAGAATAGCCTTTTTCAACAAAGAAATCATTGCGAGACAATACAAGTTTTCCTGACTCAAAAATACACTTAATGCCCGATTTTCCCAACAAATCACCACTTCCAAGGTTTCTATTCATATCCGGCACATGTAAGACATTTGTGAGTGTTACAACTTTTCCAGATGTGAATTGAAGATCAACATTTCTTTTGCCTATGATTTTTGAACAATGTTCATTCCCCATTTGTATTTATTGACCATCATCAATTTCTTGATAGGTCTTGTAGAGAGATTTGTCATAGCAAACATAAACGGTGATGCATGTATCATACCACCATCCTAGAATTTTTCCTTCGACGAAATTTATCTCGCTTATAGTCGCAAGATTTCATCATTGTCAATTGAATTAACCTTGCCTCCAAATTTGCTTTGTTTTCTATGTCGGCAATCTTTCGCAAAGTTGCCAAATTTTTCACATACAAAGCATTCTTCCTGAGCTTCTTTTTGAATTTGTTGTTGTTGTCCTTAGTAAACTTTCTCTTATTTACTTTGGTCACTTGGTGTTCTTCAAGGCATTGGTTTTAGAGGTCCCAACACGGAAATTTTCAATCCTATCGCTTGCCCTCGACTCTTCTTCAATTCGGAGATGTTTTTGAATTTGCTCCATCGAAAAGTTTTAAGAGTTATGAAGATTTTTCTTCCTATATCCTATCCAAGTAGAAAACAATTTTTCAATATTTGCTCCTACTTGAAATGATTCCGGAATTTCTATTTTCACCGCCTTATGTTTATTGACCATCACTTGTAACTCAAGCACTTAGGGTAATTGGGGTACATTTTCCAAGAACTTAAAATCAAAGTACCTTGAAAATAGGAATTTGGTAGTACTTTCTTCTTCGGCCTTATATTTTTTTCAAGTGCATTCCATATTTCTTTTGCAGATTTTGTGTTGGTGTAGAAGTCATAGAGACGATCCATGACACATGAGTTCATCTCTTCTCGCTTCTTTCGATCAATTCTTGCTTGTTCCGTGTCTTTGTCGGAAGGTTAGGGTAGATCTTTCAAATTAGGATCAAGAATGTAGAAGATTTTCAGCGCCATTAGCAAGAACTTTTTTTTTTTCCATCTTGTGAAGTTTGAACCAACAAAGTGGCCCAACCATACCAATTCTTGATTCATCAACTTGATTGTAGCCATATTTCGGTTGTCATGTCAAAATTTAGCTTTTAGATTATTGAGAAAATTCCTTCCTCGTAGTGAAATATCCGCTTTGTTGAAGTAGACACAAACTTGAAATCAAGGAACCAAGAAGATAATAGAAAACAACGAAGGAAAAATTAAAGGTTTGAATCGCAAAAAATGTTATCCTAAAAGATAAATTTGCGCCTTTTTGTAAAGAGAATGCTAAAGGGCCTCCAAACAAATTGTTCTAACCAATTTCAAACATCGAACCATGTATCAAATAGCACAATTGAAGAACTTGGAAATAATGAATAAGTAGGATTCTAAGTATGAAGAACAAGAGCGAGAGAGTGATAATCTTAAAATAATGTATGTTTATCTTGTGTTGTAAAACTTGAATTCTATCTCTACTTATAAAATTCCATCACCACTATTCATTATTCACGCAACTCTTGACAAAAGAGTGCAAAATGTTGATGAAAATGTGCATGCAAAATCCTGCCAAAGTTCGAATTTTTTAACCAAGCGATCTCTTGACGTTAAATTTTTTAAACAGATTCAAATCCGTTTATACTATGCTATCGCTAGATGTTGAACTATGCCATCACTTGGTTCAAATTTCTGACGAGTCCTATTTGATTGGTCCGATCCGTCCAATTTGACTTTTTTTGGTCTGGTTTATACTTTTTTCGTAAGCAAAAGTGGCCCTAAATAAACAAAATATAAAAATGAATGGTAGAGTATTAGCCTTCGTTCGACGGCCCAATATATACAAAAATTTTCATACTACTTTTTCATCACACATATTTTCTATTTTTTATTTTCAATTTTTAATCACATATTTTATCTAGAAACACAAATGATTAATTATAAGGGCTAATTACGTACATTCATACTATTATATTTAAAAGTTTTAATCAGGTATTTAAGAAATAATTAATAAAATCAGGTATGTTGACCTTATTGTTTTGATCATAACAAACAAGAATTTATTGTGTTGCTAACAAGTGTGCTTCAAGTGTTTCATGTAATGATAAATATTCAAAGCACTCAATGTTCAAATCGTCTCTTAAAGATATAAATCAAAATTATGTGATCGAGCACATGAGACGTAAAGAAGATCATGAAATCATTGAAGATATTCAAAGATCAAAATTGAGGTTGAAAAGCATGACATGAAGATCAAGAATTCAAGCTTACAAGATTAGAGTTGATTTAACGTATGTAAAGGTATAACACTCTCAATCTTTAGCGATGAAATTCAACGAGCTCGAAAATGATTTTTATGCATCAAGAAACTTATTTGAAAATTCATCAATTGCATAAAAATGATTTTTCAAATCATACCTTTAAAATATCATTTTCAAAATCAATCTTGATCAAAAAGCCGTGCAAAATCAAAATCTTAAACTTTGAAAAATACCGGTCGACCGCAAATTTTACCGGTCGACCGCAAGATGCAATCCGGTCGACCGCATGCCAAGACCGGTCGACCGCACTGAGTGTTTTTGAACTCAACGGCTATACTGAGGTCGACCGCAAAAGACAGAATGTGCGAAAATTGATCTATAAATAGCCTTCTCTCTTGCATTCATTCACAACAACTTAGAAAACATTTTATACAAACTTTCTTGTGAAAATTTAGTGTTCTTACTTGGTTTATATTTATCTTTTATTTTCATAAAACTTTGATTGATCTAAACTTTGTTTTATCAAATTCATCAAAGTTTTTGGAAGAAAGTTTTGTGACGATTCTTGGTTTTACATTGTTTAAACTTCTTCAACATCTTCACACTATATTGGAATTGAAGTGTAAGTCTCTCTTTGTTCTAAACTTGTTTTAATCTTTTAAAAGAGAGAAATTCCAATTAAGGAACTTTGATTATTTGTACTACATTTTTCATTATCATTTGATTCATCAAAGTTCCATTGCCTAAACACTTTGAGCTTAACTTATTGTTAATTATTCAAGTGTGGCATCTCTTGGTACGTAATTTGATTCAATATTTTTAACAAGAGATTATTTGAAAAACTTTGTTTGATTGCATTGAACTTTTCATTATCATTTGCATCAAAGTTTTTCTCTAACACTCGAGCTTAATTCATTGCTATCTATTGAAGTGTTAGCCTAACTCTCTCGGTACTTAATTTGAGTATATCATTTGTCGAGAGAGTTATTTCAATTGTACATTCAATTCATTATATCTTGTGGTTTCGAGAGCCTTGTGAAAACTCGATTGTTGGTTTCGAGAGCCTTGTCAAAACTCGATTGTTGGTTTTCGAGAGCCTTGTCAAAACTCGATTGTAAAGGATAGGCGCTCCTTGTTGTAAGTCGCCTAAGGATTTGGTACTCCTTGTTGTAAGTTACCAAAATAGTGGATTTGGCCTTGCTCGTGACGGAGAGCTCGGTAACGGGGGACGTAGATCACGTTGGTTGATTGAACCTCCATAAATCGCGTTTGCACTCTCTCATCCCTTTTTATTTACTTACATCGCACTTACTCTATTCTATCAATTTATATTGTGCAACGCTTTATCTTAGTGCTATACTTGCCTTATCAATTAAGTTTACACATATATAGCACACTACATTGATAGTTTAGTTACTTGTAACACTAAGTGCTAATACTTGTACCTATTGGTTTTAAGTTTGAGATTATTTATCGAAAAAGTTTTATAAACCAATTCACCCCCTCTTGGTTAGTTTACTCTTGGGCTAACAAGGTATTCATTCATTCAATATCTTAAAACTGAGACAAGGAAGAATCTCTCTAGAAATTCCAGCCGACTTCGATCAAGCCCAATTGATCAGACCTTCGCGGATTTTCGTCGACTATCTTGTGTTCTCTCAAGCCAAGCTATTCCAACTTTGTTTAGCACTTACATAGTGTTTCTTCCATGGCTTCCATCGATTGAATCACAGGTGACTATTTCGATCATTTAGCTCGTCTTTCTCCTGTTTGTTGTCTTTCAATTCATCATAAGCTATTATTTCTTCCTTCCTTAGTCTCCTTTGTTTATCAACAGTTTGGTAATCTTTTACTTTTAATTCAATTTGTTTGAATTTTTTTCTCTGCTAATTTGGGGATTATTATTGAGGTTTTAATGATTGTTAAATATGGAAGAAATTGATAATAAGAGGCGTTCTCTTTCACTGGATCAGGAGGATAACAATATATTAGTTGTTGATTCAATTATTATTAACTCAGGTATCAAAATTTCCGAATTCGGTTTAATTGGTAGAGTGCTAATCAGGAGAAACTTCTTTCACAATGCCTTTTTTTTTTTGGAACAAAAGCCTGTAATTGTTTGTGTAAATTTTATTGAACTTGATTGTTGCATTGTTGGCGAGTCGAATCTTTAAGTTTGTGGCTGGTTGAATCATTGAATTGTTGTGAATGACTACAGCAGAGTTGGATGACAAATCATCTAGCAGCACCACAGACTTTTAAGGCGGCGAATGCAATTGGCATTTTATCAGTATATGTATACGGGAAGTTAATGATTTTTAGAGCTGGAATCCCTCATATTCTGATGATAGTAGCTTAACTACCTGGATTGAACACGCTTGGAATCATACTATGGGGCATCGCTCCTCTCCATGTCCACCCTCGAGCCACCAAGATTATTACCGTGCTAGAAGGTAGCTTTCAAGTTGGTTTTGTAACCTCCAACCCGGACAACAAGTTGATTAGCAAATTCCGACAAAAGGGTGATGTTTTTGTTTTCCCAATGGGGCTTGTTCACTTACAGCGTAATGCGGGAAATGGAAATGTTATTTCCATCTCAACCGTGAGCAGCCAAAACCCCGAGATTTTCATTTTAGCGAGTTCTGTATCAGGTATTGAAAATGATTTTCTTGCCAAAGCTTTTCAGATGGATAAGAGCACAATTGATAACCTCAAAGCACAATTTTAATTGGTTGGTCTTGCAAAATTATGTATTTTTCAAATATACATGTAATTTTTTGTTCAATATCAGAATTAATAGATAATAGAATGTAGCATTGAGCAGTAATGTACATATTCCCAAAATCATGTATTTTTTTTTTATTCCTATGCATACGCAAATGGGTTGTGAAGATACTTGAAACATATTTGGATGAAAGAGGATGATTGATAATGAAAAAATTAAGTAAATTCTTCACTTAGTCATATTCTCTTAGCTTATTGTACATTTATGTTTGAGTATTAATGTTTCAACTTGGAGGCAGGTTCTTGTTGCACGAGTGTTGTATAAAGCCATTGTGAGATCTTCTACTTAATTAGTCCCAACGAAGCATTTTCCATAAAAATCTGCTCGAAAGGTCTCGAGAACATTCTGAAGGTTGGAGATGCTGAGAAGAACCGAGTTTACACCGAAAATGTGAATGTCTTTTGCTATGATGATTGATGATGCTGGTGGAGAAGATTAGCGGGAAGTAGTAGAGATATCTTGCTTCCATATCTTTTGTTTAATTTTATTTTTCTTTTGCTTGAGGTAGTTGTGGTGGTTGTTGAGACGGTTGTGTGTTGTTGAGATGGCGACGATGATGGTATTGAGACAGTAATTAATTACAAATTGCGAATAAGCACATTGACTTTACGAATTCATTAGTTACAATTGTAATTAATGACATAACGTAATTAAGTTACAATTGTATTTAACTAACAGTTGTAATTAATTACAACTCGTAACTGATCCAATTAATTTAAAAAATTAAATTTCAAGTGATTTGTATACATTTAAATTACAATAGTAATTAATTAGTTATATTTGTAATTGATTACAAAATTGAGATTTAGTTACCATATTAATTAATCACAAATTGTAACTCATTATAATTTGTAATTAATTCAATTATTTTTAAAAGAAAAATAGAACTTTGAATGACTTGTAATATACAATTAATTTAGAATAGTAATTAATTAGTTACATTTGTAATTGATTTTAAAATTGAAATTATGTTACCATTGTAATTAATTACGAAGTGTAATTTATTACAATTTGCAACTAATTCAGTTAATTTTTTTAAAAAATGAATGGAATTTCTTGTGACTTATAATATACAAATAAATTACAATAGTAAATAATTAATTACTTTTGTAATTGGTTACAAAATTGAAATTTAGTTATAATTGTAATTAATTACAAATTGTATTTCTACAACTCCATGGAAAAAACCTGATTTTGAGAATATGTTTTGTTTTGTTAAAATATATTTTAAAATGTCTGATACTTAAATATAGGTGTTTCAAGTTATGTATTTGTGTAGTTAACCTAATTATAATTTGCAATTAATGGGCATTACTACGCGTACTACAATCATAACGCATGGTACAAATTGTATTTGATGTATTCTTTATGTGCAATTTTATGGTCAACTTGAGGTCACACGTGATCTTTATCTCCTATAGAAATTAAAAATCAAAATTTAATTAAAGTCAAGTTCAATTAATTTAACCATACTGTGACGACCCGAATTCTCGACCATTCGAGTGCCACTAAAAGTGACTCATATCATATTATCGAGACTTAAATAGTAATGTAAAATTATTCAAAAGAATAATTAGAATCCCATAATTTTATTTGTGAATAAAAATAGAACATAATTTTCTTACATAAAGTTCAACATAATTATCTCATCAATCTTAACCACTTTTGCCACTTCCATGTTGACCGCCTCGAACCTTCAATTATCTGAAAATGGTAAATATCGTGGAGTGAGATTTATAAAATCCCAGTAAGTATACCAAGCATAAATTTTCTTTTGAAAGCATATGGATCATTTTCATCATAACATAGGATAGGATCGAAATACTCATAAACATAGGGAGACACAAGAATTTTACCGAACTTAAATGGCAAGAATTCTTATGTGTAGCGCTACTAAACTCCGGTCCCCTTAGCATAATCATAAACATATCATATGGAACCCATAACAATCTTGTGAGATTGATTTCATAGCAATGATCCAAACATTTTCATAAAAACATAAGATATACTTACTTGTCATAAAAACATACTTACTTTTCATAAAAACATAAGGTGTATTTACCTTTCATAAAAACATACTTACTTTTCATAAAAACATAAGATATACTTACTTGTCATAAAAACATACTTACTTTTCATAAAAACATAAGGTGTATTTACCTTTCATAAAAACATACTTACTTTTCATAAAAACATAAGATATACTTACTTGTCATAAAAACATACTTACTTTTCATAAAAACATAAGGTGTATTTACCTTTCATAAAAACATACTTACTTTTCATAAAAACATAAGATATACTTACTTGTCATAAAAACATACTTACTTTTCATAAAAACATAAGGTGTATTTACCTTTCATAAAAACATACTTACTTTTCATAAAAACATAATATATACTTACTTGTCATAAAAACATACTTACTTTTCATAAAAACATAAGGTGTATTTACCTTTCATAAAAACATACTTACTTTTCATAAAAACATAATATATACTTACCTTTTAAAAGATTAAAATGAAGTGTAGTAGTAAATGGACCAAAACTTTCTTGACCACCTTGAATTTCTCTTACTTGTGGATTTTGTCAAGAGATTGGAAATAAGTGTATATGTGTAGAGTTGTGTGTAAAAGAGATGGGTTTAAATAGATGTATAAAGTTGGCATATTGTAAACATAATCATTCAATTCTATTAATTTTAACACATCCTTTTCTTAAAGTAAAGCACCATTCATATACTTTTCCATATTTATACAAATATTATGCTCTTCATGATTATATATAATGGAGTCTTATCAATCATTCATATACTTTTCCATATTTATACAAATATTATGCTCTTCATGATTACATATAATGGAGTCTTATCAACCATTCATATACTTTTCCATATTTATACAAATATTATGCTCTTCATGATTACATATAATGGAATCTTATCAACCATTCATATACTTTTCCATATTTATACAAATATTATGCTCTTCATGATTATATATAATGGAGTATATAAATCATTCATATACTTTTCCATTTTTTATACAAATATTATGCTCTTCATGATTACATATAATGGAGTCTTATCAATCATTCATATACTTTTCCATATTTATACAAATATTATGCTCTTCATGATTATATATAATGGAGTATATAAATCATTCATATACTTTTCCATATTTATACAAATATTATGCTCTTCATGATTACATATAATGGAACCTCTCATGCTTGCATATATTTTCTTAATTTAAATAATAAAAGTAATTTTTGTACAAATAAATATTGGGATAACATTGAATTAAGTACTTAGACTTAATATACTTTAAATCAAGAGAATGGAGATATTTTTAGAAATTCGGAATTTAATTTAAAATCGAACGATCTCGATTATTTCTTGACTTGGCTATACGAATACGTCGTGGCGTTAACTTAATAAAAATGGGTGAAATAGTAGCGACACGATTTTCTATTAAAATAATTATTAATCGCGTAAAAATTCTTGGTCGCTACAAACTTACCCCCTTAAAATAATTTCGTCCTCGAAATTAATCTTACTTGATCTTATGATTTCTGAACACTTAATCAGAATCTCTTCTTCTTCTTCTTATATAGCATCATCGCTACCATATTTAACCCAACCATATTTAACCCACTGGACTTTGACTAAATGCATCAATTTGTTTTCTTAAGACATGGACTTTTCTATCAATAATAGACATATGTCTACTCATAAATTCTTCTGAATCAAAATGAAAATTCCCAATCGTATGTGATATTTCATCATATCTTGTAGTATTCATGTAACTTGTCACTTATCATCGTATCATGTGACCTCAGATATTAGTATATATCTCTAAAATTTCAACAAATCTTTACTGATATATCATATCATAATAATTTTTCCTTTCTTCTTATCATCGAATATTCTCAAAATAATCAAAACAATTCCCTGAATAATCTCTCTATGTAATATACCCAATAACATATCAACATAATATCATCAACTTATCTTTCCAATATTTGTAACCCAAAATTCAGTAAACAAATATCTCCCAAACTAAGATTCTTTACTTAAATATCACCACATTTCCTGCAAAGTATTTCTTTCACTTGTATATACGTATGAATTCTGATTTAATACGGTCCTTATTTCTCTTTCACGTATCCCCGTATTATTTCTATACCTTGATTATTATATCAAAATATCAGTACCCAAAATCCAAGAAAATATTCCATATCTCAAATCCCGTCATCATCAAATCTTCCTTTTATCAAGAAAGTAAACGGCACATAAACTCTTGTTCCCTCTTTTCCATTATTCTATTCCGCGCTTTCTTGCTGGAATCAATATCACGCGAATTCCCTCCGATCCTTAATGCTTTTAAATAGTTCATGCTGGGAAGAGGTTAGAATCATCAAACAATGGATATCATCCTTTCTAACATTCGCAAGTATTATTCCAATCTTCCTATGAATGATCTGAGAAAGATCTATAGAATAAGGCTCGAAAGATTGAGGTTGCTGATGGCTCATGATATTCCAGAAGATGTTCGCTGGTTGATCGAAGCAAAAGTTCGACTATCTGGTGAATTACCTATGACCTTTCCAAAACATATGCCTGGTTTAGGCAAAAGCACGTTTGCAAAGAAACGAAGAGCAAAAAGACTGGGTGGTTGCTACAAATGTGCTCGTTGGAACTGTAATACTCGTTGCAAATCATTAGGATATTCTTCTACTAATCGAGATGATAAAATCGAATTCATAAAGGGTGGACTGAGTAAGGAGTCTTTGGATGATATTCGATTGACTCTCGAGACGCACCCAAATGGGTATGTGCAACGTGAACTCCTTTCCTTATACGCTCAATTTAACGAGGACAAAAATCGTTATAGTCTCAAAAATATAATCGCAAAAGATCCTGTTTGCCAGTCTGTTTTACAAAATGAGGTTGTGGCAATTCAGCATTGATATAAGGTAAATCTTTGATACGCATTTAAAAATATTCTTCTGTTTCCTTTCACACATTTTGATAAAGCTGGTAAAAATATATTTTCCTTTCTCGAGTTTTTATAAATATTGAAAAAATATATTTTCCTTTCTCGAGGTTTGATAAAGCTGGAAATAAATCACCGAAAGGTGATATCTTTGGTAAAACAGTCAAAAGTTGGCCGATTTTGTCAAAAGTAAATCTTTACTTTTTCAGAATCAATCAAAAACAGTAAATTTTTCCGGCTTTAAATAGCCAAACATATTTCATAGTTCAGGCATCCCAAAATCACATCTTCTTCGTAAGTTTTCCCTTCTTTACTATCAAAGATGGAAGCACCAAAACTTCGACAGATCAAAACTATTTGTGTATTTTGTGGATCAAAAGTGGGGAAAGGCTTCAGTTATCTAGAAGCGGCCGTAGATTTTGGAAAGAAACTGGGGGAAAAAGGTATCACTCTTGTATATGGGGGTGGTAGCAGTGGTCTAATGGGTTGTGTTTCCCAATCTGCTCTTGCAGAGAAATCAAAAGTAATCGGTGTCATACCTGTCCCTTTGGTAGATGTTGCAGGAAAAACACGAGGGCATGAAGTTCAAACCTTATCCATCCATGAACGCATAACTTGTATGCTATATGGTTCTGATGCCTTTATAGCCCTGCCCGGAGGTTTTGGTACCTTAGAAGAAATCTTTAACATTACCTCGTGGGCTCAACTAGATCTCCATACTAAGCCTATTGGGCTTCTGAATGTTAACAATTTCTTTGATGGCTTGTTAACCTTTCTTGATTATGCTGTGGAACAGGGATTCATCTCTCCATTTTCCAGAAGGCTCCTTATTTCTGCTCCTACTATTGATGAACTACTGGATAAGCTGCAGTCATATATCTCAATACAAGATCCAGCAGGGGTTAAGATAGATTGGTCGCAAGGAAGGGGAATCAAGCGAAAATGGAGTCCGGTTAATGTAAACTTAACTTTATGAATCTTAGAATAGGTGGGGGTAGAGTACGGAGTATTCTTACTCTCGAGACACCCCTCTAATTTCCTAGGATTTCCTTAATGTTTAAATCTTGTGTGTACCTCAAAGGTTCCAGGTGGTAGATTACGGAGTATTCTTACTCTCGAAACACACCTCTTTGAAGGTTTCTTTATTTCCTCAAAAGGTCAGAGGTGGTAGGATACGGCTACTCCGGAAACACATCTCTCAATTTGAGGAATTTCCCATGTTGCTTTCTTTTGCTTTTGCGTGTTTCATGTATTTCTTTCCAGTGTGACTCTTGTGTGTTCTCCTTACGAGAAAATAATAATATCTCTGTTATCATCTACTAAATCTCGTTTGTGATGTAAATGAATTTGCATGTCTAACCTCAATTCTCTTAGTGATTGCATACCATACTATGCTCTTAATTCCAAACGATAAAATTCTAGGCAGAGTTTCCTTTGAAATTTGGACTTATTCAAACCGTAAGCATACTTCATAACTCACAATAATAAATAATTCCACATTTGATCACAACGATCTAAAAATTGACCACAATTTCATCAAACTTCAATATCATAAAAAAATATTCCAGAAAATCAATTCATAATTCCTCAACATAGAAATTTCAAATCATAGTCGTCAATATCACAATATCACTTCCTTCAATACCTTAATTGGCTCAAAAGATTACTCATACTTATATTTATAAGTCATAAATCATATTCCCAAAATTTAATCACAAGGCCAAAGTTCATAATAAATTTCTCTTCAATATAGAGGCATAATTCACTTACTCAACATAATAGCCATTACTTAATTCCCAATAACCAAATCTTTAAATCTCTAACTTCATAATGCTTCTCATAAAAGTCTCATTAAAATCATATCACTTATAATCTTAACATCTCATAAAACTTCATAAAATTGGCTCGCTATTTCTCATTAAATCTAAATGATAGATAATCTGAACATATTTCTAATCATTTCTGTTGACTTCTTATACTTAGTGTCATGTCTAAAATCAATTATGCAAAGTCCATTTAAGGTTCATCATTTCTAAACTCGAGGACAACAATTATTTTGAAAATCATTCTTAAGTCATATTATTCCCATTATGCTCAACACCCGTTCTCTTTCTTTCTTTTCTTTCTGAATTTTTTTCAGAATTGAAACTTGAAGAGTGGTACCAATAATCATCCACAGTTTTTCCTTGCTTTTAAGCAAAGGTAGTGATAAAGGGATAAATTATTGAACCGAAAATTGAAACTTGAAGAGGAAGTACTAATAACCATCCACAGTTTTTCCCTTGTTTTTACACAAAGGTAGTGATAAAGGGATAAATTATTGTACAAATTCATTATTAATTTTGTTTGTTTAATATATTATTCCATATATTTTTTTGGCAAAAGTTACGAACCAACTTATTTTTCTAATTTAGTCAGTCTTACTAAGCTTAATATGAACCAAAATTCATATCAATATCCTCTATGTCTCATGATTCTACATAAAAAGGAATAAATTAAAATTCAGGCTTCTATCAATTCATATCATACTCAACATGTATATTTCACTTAAAGATTCATAACATATGAAAATTTCATACTTAACATGTCTTAATAAAATCGTAAATGACTTGCAAAGCATATAACATACCTGGTTCGAGGAGTCAATACGTGGAGAGTGACATAGTAGAGTGATGAGTTAAAATATTTCATATAATCTTATTTTCCTTTAATCAACAATAATTTAATGTGGTTGTATCCAAATCAACATTTTCTTGAATCATAATTCCTAATTAATCACAGTCTTCAAAACAAATCCAATATCGATATAGTAATTATCTCCCCATCAATAATTAATAACTTAACCCAAATAAAATTTATCGTCAAATCTTATTTTTCCTTTAGTCCCCGAACTTCTAGAAATTTATCAAAGACATCAATATAAACATCATATCACTAACTAATTATATTCCATAAAATTTTCAGGACATTACAAACTCCCTTGCTTAAAATGAATTTTGTCCTTGAAATTCGCACATCAAATTTCATCATGCTTTTAAAAATCATAACCATACTTGACATGTGAAAATTCAACTTTTTTTTTTTTTATAATGAATAGTGATTTCGTTCACTGTTCATCATGAATAGCACGTCGTTTTACTGTTCACGTGAATAGTGATTTTTTTTTTTTTTTAAAGAAATAAAATTTCAAAAATCTACAGAATCGTTTTTAAAACTCTTTGCTCTGATACCAACTGTGACGACCCGAATTCTCGACCATTCGAGTGCCACTAAAAGTGACTCATATCATATTATCGAGACTTAAATAGTAATGTAAAATTATTCAAAAGAATAATTAGAATCCCATAATTTTATTTGTGAATAAAAATAGAACATAATTTTCTTACATAAAGTTCAACATAATTATCTCATCAATCTTAACCACTTTTGCCACTTCCATGTTGACCGCCTCGAACCTTCAATTATCTGAAAATGGTAAATATCGTGGAGTGAGATTTATAAAATCCCAGTAAGTATACCAAGCATAAATTTTCTTTTGAAAGCATATGGATCATTTTCATCATAACATAGGATAGGATCGAAATACTCATAAACATAGGGAGACACAAGAATTTTACCGAACTTAAATGACAAGAATTCTTATGTGTAGCGCTACTAAACTCCGGTCCCCTTAGCATAATCATAAACATATCATATGGAACCCATAACAATCTTGTGAGATTGATTTCATAGCAATGATCCAAACATTTTCATAAAAACATAAGATATACTTACTTGTCATAAAAACATACTTACTTTTCATAAAAACATAAGGTGTATTTACCTTTCATAAAAACATACTTACTTTTCATAAAAACATAAGATATACTTACTTGTCATAAAAACATACTTACTTTTCATAAAAACATAAGGTGTATTTACCTTTCATAAAAACATACTTACTTTTCATAAAAACATAAGATATACTTACTTGTCATAAAAACATACTTACTTTTCATAAAAACATAAGGTGTATTTACCTTTCATAAAAACATACTTACTTTTCATAAAAACATAAAACATACTTACTTTTCATAAAAACATAAGGTGTATTTACCTTTCATAAAAACATACTTACTTTTCATAAAAACATAATATATACTTACTTGTCATAAAAACATACTTACTTTTCATAAAAACATAAGGTGTATTTACCTTTCATAAAAACATACTTACTTTTCATAAAAACATAATATATACTTACCTTTTAAAAGATTAAAATGAAGTGTAGTAGTAAATGGACCAAAACTTTCTTGACCACCTTGAATTTCTCTTACTTGTGGATTTTGTCAAGAGATTGGAAATAAGTGTATATGTGTAGAGTTGTGTGTAAAAGAGATGGGTTTAAATAGATGTATAAAGTTGGCATATTGTAAACATAATCATTCAATTCTATTAATTTTAACACATCCTTTTCTTAAAGTAAAGCACCATTCATATACTTTTCCATATTTATACAAATATTATGCTCTTCATGATTATATATAATGGAGTCTTATCAATCATTCATATACTTTTCCATATTTATACAAATATTATGCTCTTCATGATTACATATAATGGAGTCTTATCAACCATTCATATACTTTTCCATATTTATACAAATATTATGCTCTTCATGATTACATATAATGGAATCTTATCAACCATTCATATACTTTTCCATATTTATACAAATATTATGCTCTTCATGATTATATATAATGGAGTATATAAATCATTCATATACTTTTTCATTTTTTATACAAATATTATGCTCTTCATGATTACATATAATGGAGTCTTATCAATCATTCATATACTTTTCCATATTTATACAAATATTATGCTCTTCATGATTATATATAATGGAGTATATAAATCATTCATATACTTTTCCATATTTATACAAATATTATGCTCTTCATGATTACATATAATGGAACCTCTCATGCTTGCATATATTTTCTTAATTTAAATAATAAAAGTAATTTTTGTACAAATAAATATTGGGATAACATTGAATTAAGTACTTAGACTTAATATACTTTAAATCAAGAGAATGGAGATATTTTTAGAAATTCGGAATTTAATTTAAAATCGAACGATCTCGATTATTTCTTGACTTGGCTATACGAATACGTCGTGGCGTTAACTTAATAAAAATGGGTGAAATAGTAGCGACACGATTTTCTATTAAAATAATTATTAATCGCGTAAAAATTCTTGGTCGCTACACATACATTTCATAAGATTCATAACTTTTCAATCACAAATTTTATTAATTCATAAGCCTCCGTTTGGTAACACTGTTTAATTTATAAACTTGTTTATTTATGATTTTAAAATAAAAAATAATTGATGAAAATTAGAAAGAGAAAATGTGGGTGATTAAAAAGTGATTTGAGAAATTATATTATTTATAAATATGTTTATAAACAAAAAAGATTTTTTTACCAAATGGATGCTAAGGTTGTGTTTGGAAAACATCTTTTTAAAATGTTTTTTCCTACACAATTCCTCAAATTACTTTTTAACAACACACATTTTCTCTCTCTATTTTTTAACTACATATTTTACCTAAAAAATATAAAAATATGATTTTGAAACAAAAAACTTTTAACAAACAGAGTCAATATCAATTTTAGTCCCACCAAACAATTTTTTTTTTGGAAAGTCCCACCAAACAAAATTAAAACTCTGTTTGGTAAATTATTTTACAGAGGGTAAGATTTGCGTAAAAGGCGAACTACCCGGATTGACTCCACAAATTTTTATTTTGTTTCGTACGGTCAAAGATAATGACGCCCTTGAATTACGTCATAAACGCATACGTAAGAGTTCTTCTGGAAAATCGCAAATCAAGCCTTTATTTGGTGTGGTTAAAATCAGATCTAAATCTATATTCTATTCTATATCTATATCTATATTTTATATTATTTACATATTAAAGCAGAACAGTCGTTAAAATTTTTTTCAGTCCATTTACAGTTTCTATTTTTTGAATTTTTTTTTTAATTGAATTTCTAGAATTGAGAAATGAGTTGTTGACAATTAATGAGACATTTGATGTGAAAAAGTGTGTAGAGAAAAACTTGTGTAGGAGTATCACCGTCCAATTAGAAAGCAACAAGTGTCTTTTTAACTTAAAAAAATTCATTGGACTTGCTTCATGTGGTTGGGGGCACAGAAAAGGAGAAATGCATTTAAAAAGTTGACAAAATTTACATTTATATCATTCTAAAATCTAAACATGAATTAACTTTACAAATATGCTTTAAGACAACAATAAATCTATATTCATTATTCAAAAATCTCTTTTTTTTTTCAAAATTCATTTTTAATCATACATTTTAATAATAAAATAATTTACACGAAAACTAAAAAAATCTTTGCATTTTAACCACACATTTTTCCAAAAATTATTATTGCAAATCGCATTATTTGAAATAATTGATATTATTATTATTATTATTATTATTATTATTATTATTATTATTATTATTATAATATGTGAGTTTAGCTCTTCTAATTTTTTGAATCGTGATTTGGAGTTAAGCAATTTTCTTTAATTTTTCTATTGTTGTTATACCCATTTGTCATTAAATGTCGAATGATTTCTCTAAATTTGTTTGGTAATATTGTGTTGTTTATAAATTAATTTATTTATGATTTTGTAGTAAAAATTAGTGATTGAAAATTGAAGAGATAATGTGTGTGATTAAACAGTGATTTGAAAAATTGTGTAGTAAAATAACCTGATTTATAAATCAGTTTATTTTGTTTATCAAACACTTGCTAAATGATGAAACGTGTGACATATAAGTTCGATGGTTAGTGAATCATTATATTTTTGGTATTGCATATTATTTAATTGTAATTTCCCAGTGATAGGAAATAAAGATTATTTGGATTTTAAAATAATCTTAATTTCTCACCCCGATTTTCCAATTTAAAGATTTTGATTTAAGTTAAAAATCAACAAATAATTTTAATCACATATTTCATTTACCCCACAAATTTTCAATCATATTCATTAAATTTTATTAAAATATTGACATTCAATATTTCAAATAATGTGGATCATAATAATAATTTTTTTGAGAATATGTAGTTAAAAAATAAGGAACTTTTTTGAGTTTATGCATAGATTATTTTATTGACAGAATGTATGAATGAAAATAAGTTTTGCAAAAAATTGAGATTTTGAATACTGGGTACCAAACAAGGATTTATTGACGTTTTGAAGCATATTTGTAGTTTTTTTTTTCCTTTCCCAGAGCAAGCCTGTTGGTAAATTGTAAGTTAATTCACGTTTTAATGTAGAATGGCATAAATGTAGATTTTGTCAACTTTTGGAATACTTTTTCATTTTCTTTGCCGCCAACCACGTGAAATAAATCTCAATTAATTTTTTAATGCTAAAAAGACACTTGTCTCTTTCTAATCGGGCGGTCATACCACCTAGGATGGTATGACTACCATACACAAGTTTTTCTCTGCAAATAGGCACTTGACTGCGTGTATTGAATGCTAACAGTCTATCTATTCATATTCTATTATTTTTTTCCAGCAATTTTAATGGACCCTACAAGAAATAATTGTTGCCATAACATTTATTTATATCCTGCTTTATTCACTTCATTCATTAATCCATTCAAATTTGTAATTGTTTTAACACCAATGAGTCATTCCATTGTACGCGTTTTACATATTTTGAAAATCAAGCTAAATATATTTAGGTAATTATATTCACACAACACATTTTTTTAAATTGACACCATAGTTTAATTGCAAGATAGATCTTTAGTATTTGTTTAGCTTTGGATGAAATTTTTTATTTATTCTAAACAACATATATTTGAAAAATTGCATTATTTAATTTAAATTTGAGCAATTATTTAAATATATTTTGTTTATAGTAACTTTCGTGTATCACACGGGTGTGAGCAACTACAAACTATACAAACAATGTATTATTTAAAGAGGTTTTCCAAAATTGATGAGAATTAGAATTTATTTTTATTTTGAGCATTCATTGACAGTTTGTATAATTAATCAAAGCAAATTATATGTTCAATTTTTTTTCGATTTTGTAATGACATTTACAGTAAAATCATTTCATATTATTCTTTCGTGCAACGCACGGGTGTGATACTAGTTTTTATCAGATTTTAATAAAAATTGATCCGATTTATACTTGAAAAATTATGCGTCTCGTGAAATATGTGGTCTAATCTAGATTTTAATCTATTTCAAACGGAGATAAAATATTAGGCTTAAAAGAAAATTTGCTTATTTATACAACATGTTTCATCAAATTACTTTTTAATCACATACATTTTTTAAATCACTTTTTGATCCCATATTTTGCCTAAAAAATATTACATTCTTTGTTTATAAACAAAAAAAGTTGACAAAGCGGAAGCTTTAAGTTATGTTTTAGAAAATTAAACGGCGATTTTTTTATGGAAAGGAAAAGTACATGCAAGGTGGCTCAAATAACATTTTGTTTTCTAGGTAAAATACGTGTTTGAAAATATTTAGATGAATGTGTGTAATTAAGAGTGTCTTGAAGAAATATGAAGAAAAAACAATTGTTTTTAATCATTCTCCCAAGTCGCTTTGCCTCATATATTTTCCATTACCACATTTCAACTATATATTTTACTTCGAAAAAATCACATTCTTTATTTATAAATTTTTTTCCCCTGACAAATTGAGGTCAAGCTTACTAAACACTTGTTAAAGTTCATATCAACAAAATGATTTGCCATGATAAAAGCATTCACAATAGAAGAGTTAACTTACATATTAGTGGAATAAGTAAGTTAGCCACAAGTTAAATTCTTTGTTAAATCGCTAGTAAGTTAACCTATAAAGGGACATTTTTTAATTTCTCTTTCCAATCTGTATCATCTCACCGCCCACTCCCAACACTCACCGCCCTATAACCTTTTTATTATATCATTTCATATTTCTTCTTTCCTCTTAAATATTTTAATATCGATAAAAAAAAGTTTTTTTTCGCGATTTCATATTATATGATTTAATGAGATCTTCAAAATGAATAACATATAAATATATAATTTTTGGCTATTTAAAAATAAGTATTTATCATATTCTAGCGCTTAGATAAAATTTAACAATCCATATAACAGTAGTTAGAAGTTAACTTTAACATATATATGTGTCACTTAATATTTAATTTTTTGCTTAAGATGCTAACAAATTTAACTAATCCACCGTGGATGCTCTAAAGTCAAGGCCCCATCCTATTAACATAGCTCTCTCTGCCTCGAACAAAACCATATTGATTTGAAATATTTATGATTAAGAAAATTATATTTTTTTTGTTGAAAACTTTAAGAATATTTATGAAATTTGTCAAAAACTTTCAAGATATGTTTTTTTTATTTATTCATTTGTCTACAATAATTAAAAACAAATTTTGAAAATTGAAAAAAAGAATTCTTATATCATGTTTGGTGCATATTAAAATTCACTAAATTTTTTAATCAAAGTCAATCAATCTTTATCCTACATTATATTGAACATGCTATATTTCAATCACAAATCTCTTTATTTTCTATCAAAATTTACTAAAAATTAATTTTTACCTACTCAACCTAGATTAGTAAGAATTGACCGTCTTTTAAAACCTTGTAAAAAAAAATCATTCTTTTAAAACCAATTTTCATAGTTGATTGTTCATATTATTATTTGGTGCAAATTATTTGTTGATTGATTAGATAAGGTTAGATGGAAATGGGGGTAAGGACCTATCAGGCGAATTGGATTGATTTGAACCCACAGGACAATTTCTAGGATAGAATAGTACTTATCCTAATCGGAGTATAGGCCCTAAACTATGGGATTATGCAAAAACGGTACATAACTTTCAATTATTGGTATAAACATTTCTAAATTTCCAATTAATGATGAAATTGGTAACTTTGAATATTTTCCATTTTTGAAAAAGAGAAATTGTCAAATATGATAAAAAGGGAAAAGACAATTCAACCTACCAATCAATCTAGAGTTAATTGTCTCAATGATCACTGAACTTATACTCATGTCTACAATCGATCAGACGATCATTGAACTTTAAAGTGTAGAATTTTGATCACTGAGCTTATTATTTAATTATGTCAATAATTACTAAATTGTTGTGCCTATGTCTCCGACTGATCACTGAAATTAAAATTGTCGAGTTTTGGTCACTAAACATATGAGTTAATTGTTTCAATAATTATTGAACATGTGTCTATATCTTTGAATGATCACTAAAGTCTCAAAGTATTGAGTTTTAATTACTAAACTTATCAAATTGATAGACGCTAGTCATTTACTTAGCTTTCGTAACAAAATTGACAATGTGGTAGACGGAATGTACATATGACGTCACGTCACCTTCAACTGATCAATCACGACACACCAAATTACAACGTGAGAAAGCTTTAAAAAAGTCATATATTAGTCACTAAACTTTTAAAACGTTTTCTATTGTTTACCAAACTTTAAGTTGATCGAGTTTTGGTTACTAAACTTTTAAAGATGGCACGACTGACCTGAGAATTTATAAATACTCTTTCAAATTATCAGTTGTATACAACAAATCAACAGTAAAAAAATATTTTTCAAATTTTAGTAATCAATTGAAAACGTTCTTAAAACTTTTTTACTTAGCAATTTGGTGTGCCATGATTGGTCAGTTGAAGGTGACGGGCACCAAGTCCGCTTTTTGCCTGTCACATCATCAATTATGTTACGAAAGTTAATTAATAACTAACGTCCGCTACTTTGATAAGTTTAGTGATTAAAACCCGACATTTTAAACTTCCATGATTAGTTGATGACATATACATATGTTCAATGATTATTAAGACAATTAATTTATAGTTTAGTGACCAAAACTCGACATTCTAAATTTCAAGTGCTAGTCGAAAACGTTTACATAAGTTCAATGATCAAAACTCAATACTTTACATTAACATAAGTTCTTTGAACAAAAGTATCTTCAATGTATTTGTGTGACCACAAATTTCTATCAAAATTGTTACCGGCTCCACCATAAAGACGTGATTGGGAGAAAGTAGATAATGAATGACTTTCAATCTTTACATTGATGTCTGTTTCTTTAAATTATTTTTCTTACCTTTTAAACTTTTGTTTAAAAACAAAAAAAAAAATTACATTTTGAAAAAAATTATATCTATTTCGTAAAAGTTTTTTTGTTCATAAACAAAGAATGTGATATTTTTGAGATAAAATATGTGATTGAAAAATAATTTAAGAAAATACGTGTGCTTGAAAAGTAATTTTGAAGAAATGTCTTATAAACAAGTTTACCAAAATATTTTACCAGCAACGTGTTAATAATTGACATCCGTATCGTGGAATGGAAAATGCTACTTTGCCACTTAATGATGCCATCTTGGATGATCGGATTGTTGCGAGTTATTGATTTGATAATAATGTGATGGGTAAAAAAATAGATAATTGATATGAGTATACGTGTAAAATTTTATGTCAAATTTTTTATTCCATGATTAATATGGAATGGTTGTTAGGGATAACAATGGGTGGTGTCCTCAGTTTGGTAACTTGGCTATTTGGTTGGTAAAAATTGTTTATAAGTTTTGTTTATGAAGAGTAAAGATAACATTTCATCGGTCATTTTAAAAAAAAAAAAAAATCGACAAAATAAATTTGTCAAAGATTTTCACTCACAATTTTTTACTTTTAAAAAAAGGGATCGACGAAATATTGGCACGTTGATATTTATAAACAATCATTCATAAACGGTTCACCAAATAGAGGTTTGTTCATAAACAACATATTTTTCTAAATCAATTTTTAATCATATATACTTTTTCAAATTATTATTCAACCAAGTTTTTTACTTCGAAAATATTACATTAAAAAAAAAAATTATCAAAAGGAGGCTAATTTTTTTTTAAAGAAAGAACATAAGTATTTTGCACACCAAGTGACATTTTTTAAGGGAAAATTGCAGACATGGTCCCAAACCTTTTATTTTTTCGCAAACTTTATCCAAACCTTCACTTTGTGTCACCCACAGTCCCAAACCTTTCATTTAGTCGCAGCACAAGGACAAATGAATGCAAAACATCCAAAATTCTGTTAGTTGATCGAGATATTGAATTTTGACAGAGTTTGACTAATTTTTTAAAGGGTAAAATGGTAAACTCACATTTTTTTAATAATACACAATCTAACCCTACCAAATCCAAAACAAACCCAGCCAACCCCCAACAAAATTCAACCCTACCAAACCCAAAACGAAATAGCCGCCTCCAATCGGTGAACCACCTCCGGCTAGCCACAGCCGAAATTTTACTGGCGTCATAATTAAGGTTCAAGACTACATTAATGGAGGCAGATTAAGATCAAGATGAAGCCCATTCTTTGTAATCGTGTCAGTTCTGTCAACAACAGAGGAAGAATTCGAATCACTCTAAGCACCGCCAATACGATAATCAACCACTGCCTTGTTCAGCCCGTAGGGTCTGGCACGATGGTCTACCATCGAATGCTTGATCAATGGCTCCAAAAAAAAAAAAAAAAGAAATCCTGCTGTCCATTTAGCATCATCACCATAGTCAGCTGATAGTGTAAAAACTGATATCAATTAACAAGAACGAGACCTCCAACACCACAAGCACCAATTTCGTCTACCTCAGCAACGAGTGAGATCCAGCTCAATCTGCGCTTGCCTTTTTTTTTTTTATCAAAACTCGACCACTCCACCGTCCTGTTGTGGCTGGGACTATGGTCCTCAGAGGGCAAGGGAAAATTAGTTTCGACCAGCAAATAATTTCCATGAAATTGATAAAGCCTGGAAAATTAAATTTGACTTTGTTCACAGCATTTTTTACTAAATTGTTTGCTTACCCTATCAACGAATGTGTGTCTTTTTCCTGAAGCTCCGACGGGGATAGATCCAGACCCAACTTGCTAAAAGTTCATTTAATTTATGTGGAGGGTTTTGTTTGGGATCTCCAGCACTTTCCCTGTTTGTGGTGGCCGTGGCAGGTAGGGGCGGCAATTGGTGGCGGCGGCTGCAGCAGGTGGTGGTGGTGATCGGTGTTGATGGAGGGTGGGGGTGGGAAGATGATGACTAATTTTATTTTGTTTCTTTTCTTTTCCTTTTTTGTTTAATTATTTATATTTGTTTATATTGAAATTACAAAGTCATCATTTTGCCCCTATGATATTTGGTCAAAATCAGTTTTTAAGTCAAGTAACAGAATTTTAGATGTTTTCCATCCATTTGTCCTTGTACTACTATTAAATGAAAGATTTAGGACTGTGGGTGGCACAAAGTGAAGGTTTGGGTAAAGTCTGCGAAAAAAGAAAATGTTTCGGACTGTGACTGCAATTTTCCCTTTTTTTAAAGTTGTCCCAAACTCTATCCACTCTTTTTCAGAAACGGGGAAAAAATAAATGATTAATTAGACTTCACACTAGTTTTATTTAGTGTCATTAGATAAATTAGTGTTACTCTTGCCGTGTATGGATATTGTACTTAAGAAAAATGCTTATATTAATGTTGAGATTAGTTATTTCATTTCACCTATAAAGGATTACTGAATTTGTTGTAAAAGTATACGAAATAAGCATCATATATATGTTTAAAAAAATTTGATGTTTAAAATATTATAAATTTTAGAAAACTTCTTTGAAAACAACATTTGTTGTTGAATTGTTTTGCCCATCATCCCTATTGCAAATCAAAATTTTCAACCCTTTTCGATTTGTTACTTTAGAGATAGCAACGTATAACTGAACATGAGTAAAAATAGGTTTTTTCAAGTACAGTCCAACATGATACAGGGATTGACCCTGAATTTTGTTGATTGTCATTGCGTATCACACAATTAGAGAAAATTGTATTATTAGAAACTCGAATGACAAACTTGGATCACATGGAGTCAACGTCATTTTGGGGATAAGAATCTTATGACTTGCATTACTTCTAGCAAGATTTTTCGCTTCTAGAACACGACTTCCGAGTCTTGTAATGACAAATCTTGTACCGTTGTATAAGCCAACAGACAAATCTTGTGTCATTTCATCCTCAGTGTCACTTCCTCTTTTATTAAAAAGGTGAAAAATAAATTAAAAGTAATTTCAACTTTTAAATACCTTTCATATTATTTAAAAAAAAAAGACTTATTTGTAAGAATATTTTTGTAAGTCGGCCAATCAAAAGAAAAGAGTGCAGAAAATCCTCTTAACGACTATTTTATCTAGTTGAAATGAGAAGTCCCAACAAAAAATAAAGAGTAAATTACACAAAATCATACATTTAAATTGAAAATTTTAAAAAATGATAATTATAAACTATTTTATAAAATCATGTATTAATTACTAGACCTAACCCTAACCTTAATTAATCAACTTCTCTCTTTCTCTGAAAAAACATACCGAGCCCTCGTTTCTCTCCCTCCCCCACTTAGCAAATCACGCACATCAGCAAATCGATGGGTGTCAATTAATGATTTTGATGATTTTAGATCAATTTCACCTGGGAAAATAATTTTTTTTCTCTTAGCGTTTGGGTGACAATCTACTTCAAAAATTAGTTGTTGTATTCCAGATTTTGATGCCCTCGCTTAATGTATTTGACAGGATCCTGGAGCATCGTCATGATACTTCATGGTGGAACTATCGAGACTTTGAGAAAGTAGCAGAAGAAATGGATTCCATTGTTGATGTGCATGAATTTCTATTGTTCATGATGGAATTATCAAGACTTGGATTACAATATATTTCATGGTGGCAGAAGACTTGGAGCACTATCATGATACTTCATGCTTGGATTACGATATTTTTTTGCTGATGTGCGTGTTTTTCGATTTGTTGGATCTATGGTGGTGTTGTTATGATGGTGGATCTGTGGTGGTGGTGGTGTTATGATGTTGGATTTGTGGTTATGGCGGTGGTGGATCTATGGTAGTGATGGTGGTGGTAGTGCTATGATAAGGGACTTTTCGTGGTGGCGATGAATGTGGTGATGGCAGTTGTAATTAATTACAATTTTGGTGGTACTATTAAGCCTACGGTGGTGGTGGTGAAATTACAATTGCAACTAATTACAAAATTTAGATAAAAGTACAATTGTAATTAATTACACAATTGAAATAAATTTAAAAATGTATTTTCGACGGTGGTTCGACGATGCGATTATGGCGACGACAATGGTGAAATTACAATTGTAACTAAAATAAAGTTACAATTACAATTAATTACTTAAATAAAATTACAATTACAATTATAATTAATTAAAAAACCTAATTCAAATTTTTTATTCTATAATTATTTTGACACTTGTGTAATTAATTATAAATTTTCTGATTAAAAAAATTACAAAACTAAATGTGTGTAGCCCACTTCTTGTGTCTTGAAGGGTACCATAGTGTTTGGGTACTAGACCAAAATTGTATGAACTTAACCCAAAAATAAACGAACAAAATTGGTCCAATCAAAAATGCCCTTGACCCAATTATTTAACCCTACGTCTATACAAAACATACACATTCTAAATCTTTCCATACCCTTCATGATTCTTTATCGTCGCTCGTCCCTGTTTCGATCGCTTTGAAAAAATGGTTGAAACACGCCCTCTCTCTGTTAAAAAAAATCGCGGATTCCAAAAATCACTTCTCAGATTTTTGATATTATGTTTCAATTCTCAATTTCTAACCATAAATTCCTCAAAACTTCGAAATTGTAAATGTGGAATCATGTTTTTATATATATATATATATATATATTATCACCACAATTAAGCAACCAATAATCAGATCCGATGTTGTGGTCATGTATTTCAGCAAGATAAGTCAATTTTAGTATGTGGTTTTTTATTTCTTTGTTTATTTTTTTTTTCTTTTGAACAGGTTTTTAACTTTGTTGGTTTTTTTTAGGGATGACAATGGGGCGGAGAATCTCCAAACCTGACGGGGACCGATCCCGTTCCACGCTTCGAACGGGACAGGGAATCCCCGTCAATGTCGGGAATGGGATAAAAATTAAAAAACGTCTCCGATCGGGATGGGCGGGGAGGGATTGCTATCAAATCCCCATTCCCACCCCGAAACCATCTCCGATTAATAGGTTTAATTAAAAAAAATTCAAACAAATTAAAAGTGTTATAAACCACTTGACGCCCAATTATATAATTTCAAAATCAAATCCTACATTTCAACTCTATACTACTCTTCAATGTCTTCATCTCTCACTCTCAAGCCCTGTCTCATTATCTCAAAACAATGAAAACATACTTCTTAATATAATTAAATTTGTATCACTCTATAAAAACTATTGTGATTTTTTTTTTGTATTAATGTTAATTATTTTTTAGAGTAATTAAATGGGAATTTTGTAAAATATTCATACTTTAAGAAAAGAGTTTGTATAACTAAAACATTATATAACCATTATAAAAGAACATTAATGAACATATATAATAATATTAATAATAATAAATAAATAAGGATGTAAATGGGGATTATGGGCATCCCCATCCCATCCCTGTTTAAACAGGGAAGGGATGGGACGGTGATGGTAAATTTTCGACGAGACGGGGCGGGTATAGGGATTGACATCCCCGCCCCGTTGTCAGTCCTATTTTTTTCCAGATAATGTTATGAAGAATATTTTTTGTAATGAGATTTCCCAAAAATAATATGAATATGCCTCAAACTCACAGCTTTCATATATATATATATATATATATATATATATATATATATATATCTCCCCCCCCATCATCTCTCACAATAAATATCGGAATGTTTCTCTATCACATTGTTATTACGAATCAATTCCAAATATAAATATCATTACAAACTAATTAATACAGAAATCAGGTGAAAATGCAAATTTTTAATATCAATAATTATATTACAAAATTAAAATTTACTTATAACAATAATTTTAATGAAGATTACAATACTTGTAATGAAAATAACGATACTTGTAACGAATATTACACTAATAAAACGACAATACATGCAATGAAGATTATAATTCATTTAATCAAATGTACTTTATTCATAATTAGTGTCACACTAAATAACATGCATATCTTACAATATGAGAAATGTAATTTTAACATATATTGTAATAGTTGTGATAACGTATATTTCATATAATAAATACATATTACAATGATTTATACCAACATGAATTTATGTCACTTACAAATTGCATGACATGAAAATGCAGTATAATAGTTTCAGCCGACCGTTACAATTCGTATAATGTAACATCATCTCACGAGGAACTATGATTTATACCAATTGGAATTTCCAAATGTCCTAAGTTATATGATGCATAATGTGCATGATACTCGCCCCCAGGGCAAATCTCTCAGTAGTAAAGGGGAGGGGTGGTAAGTGCTCAGTGCGGCAGTGTGCAGAGTTCGATTCCTCGCAAGGTGGAATTGGTTTTGTTGCAAGCGAGAATTATTGAAGGATGCTCATGCTTATACAATCCCCTCCACTAGGGATGACAAAAAAACCCGAAATGATCCGCCCCGTGACCCGGTATTTTTTTTAAATAATGAAATGAGAAACTAAAATAAATTTGATAAAGTCCAGAAGAATTGAACATTGGTGGAATTTAGGGATATGAGAATATACAACAACTATACCATTATATTGTTTATTGATTTTTTTCTTCAAGTATATACATATTATTTTTAAAGTTCAAACTTAAAAACTCTAACTAGTTGAACGCCTAAATTTTTTACGTAAAATTTCATTACCAATTTATTTATTATTTAAAAAAAAAAAAAATCGGGTCCTTAGCGGGGCGGGATGTCGCCCCGCGAAGTCGCGGGGGCGGGGCTGGGCGGCCCTGACTCGCCCCATTGCCATCCATACCCTCCACCCTGGTCCCTGGGAGGCATAATCTTAATTTACAATCTCGAATCAATGACCTTGGGCGTGGTCGGTTCGGGCCCTCAGGGTGTGGGATACACATTTTTTTTAATGTGCATGATACTCAATGAGATACTTGTTATTACCACAACCGCAATGTACAGTAATCACTTCAAATTCATGAATTGAGTTGTTATTACAGGCAATGTAATATTACAACATTATTATATATTTTGTAGGTAATAAAATACCATGATATTACAAATACTATAATATTACGACTTTTTGAATAGTTGGAGGCTAATATACAACGATATTACACACATTGTAATATACTAACATCACGTCCAATATAGAAGATGATTTTTCATATTATTAAATTAATAATTGTAACTTTCATAATTATTAGTTTATTTTAAGGTAATCACATCTCTAAAATTAAGGTTATCATGATTAATTAAATTAATTATTAATTACATTTCTCTCTCAACATTCATACATTTAAGGTTACCCCAATTAATGACTTTAATTAAATAATACAGTATATCTCCTAAAATCTTACTAACCTTCTGGGCTACAATAGCCCAACAGAGTTGTGTTTGGCCGTAATTACTGGGTTGGCCTACAACGGATTTTATTTTTAGGAAATTACGCCCTTGTTTGGTTTACATTAATTTTTTTCTTTTTGTTTTGCGCTCAATATCAACCATCCATTAAAAGTCAAGTCCACAATATTTGAGTTTTCAATCAAATTTCAATCATTCATTTTCCTAAAAATCACTATTCATTTTTTTATAAAAAAAAAAAAAACTCCTTTTAAACATACCAAATACACTCTACATAAAATACTAAAAAAAAAAAAAAGAACTAATTACTTTAATACACTTAAAACTAATTAAGATATCTAATCACTGTAAAAATACGGTGTAAGCAAAATAAACCACAAACCACATCTGCATTCCGCTCTCTTCATCCCTCACAAACCCATTAAAACTTCCATTGAGTTGTTGTGAATTTGGTGAGGTTGGTTTGAGCAGAGAGTAGCTGGCATCTCTTATGATTTCAAATCTATCCAATTGCCCCTTTCTTCCCTAACAAAAAAAGCCCCATCTTTTCGAAAAGTTTTCACCTATATATAGAGTAAAATTCTTAGTCCTCTATGAATAATAACACCATTCAGATCCTTATCGATGACGAAAATCAACAACAAGGTCAAAATGATCGGTTTTCCCTCAGACCATTATCTTTGAAGAGACCCTATGTTCAACAACTTTCGAGTTTGCTTACCAAGACTCCGAATTTGTCAAATGCCCTTCATGGATATGTGCCTCCACCTCCGCCTCATAATTCTGCTTAGCATCCTGTTCTTTTTATTTCCATGTCTCTCATCATCGATCGGGATAGAGATGGCCAAAAAATTAAATCCATCCCACTGATCCGTTGATCAGATCAAAAAATTCCAATCCGTGGATTGGCCAAGATCCATCTTGATCTGCCTCGTTTCAATTTTAAAAAATAATGATAAAAATTTAATTTAATTTTTTTCAAAATTTTCAAATTTTTTTAAAGATCTAGTTTAGAATTATATAAAAATGATAATAATAAAAAAAAAGACCGAACCCAATTTGCCACGAGAATTGGTGGACTGTGGAGCGGATCTGAATCCAGTAAAATTTTGCATGGTGGATTTGGATCGACCTCAATCTACTCCTTTGCCATCACTAGATCGGGACTACTTACTGCCTACAACTACAACAACATTTGTCAGTGTGTTAACCCAATCCACATAGTTATAAAGAGTGATTCGTGTTGCTTCACCTTCGATTTGCTCAGTTGTGAACGGACGAGACAAGCATCAAGCAAATAAAATACATACAAGACATTTTGAACTAAATTACTTGAACAAAACTACAACAAATTCGTATTTTCCAGTTAGTAGCAACTATCTGCAAGAAGTGCACATTGTACCTTGTCATCGAGATTGTCAATGAGGTTGTTAATCACATTGTGATTCTAGCAAAATTAGCTTTGAGCAATGCTATAGTCACAATGTAGTTAACCATCTCGATGACAATCATCTCACATGTGGGGGTGAGACCACTCAAATGGAAGTGACCCCACTCATAACATGTGATGAGATTGTCAATGAGGTTGTTAATCACATTGTGATTCTAGCAAAATTAGCTTTAATTAAAGGGAGTTTAAACTCAGTGTAGCCAACCCCATTTGATCTCCTCCCTTGCTGAGGTGCCCAAGACCTACATGGAAATATCGAATAAGCACTTCTAATGTGAGCCGAATGGATAGGATACATCGACCATAGGGTACAAGCAATATATAATAGTATGAATTACCTTAATTACTTCAACAAGCTTGTCCACTCCACTTTCACGAGGAAAGAGGGGCTAAAATTCCTAACAATTCTCACTTCAACAAGTCTCTATATAACAAATTTAGGGTCGGCCCTATAAACAACACTTGACATGCTAGTTTTATCGTTTCCATCTCATGAAATTCATTAAACTTTGTCTGCCATTTGTTTTGGAGAAAATTACACCCACATATAGTTTTCAATTTACCAATTCTAAAATCAGATTTGCACATAATTTGTTCAAAAATCAAGTCAATTAAATCTTCAAATAATATTTTATCCCAAATTTACACACAATATATTATTCAAAACCCTATATTATTTATCTCATTCCCCTTCTCTCTACCCTCTCCCCAAGGTCCGCCGCTGCCACCGATCGATCATCGTCGTCGCCGCCTTTCACCATGACACACATATAAGTTCAATAGACAATCGGCGTTGCCCTTCCCCACGGTGTTCAAATGTGTGTTCGGGATATGTACTCCTCGGGGGCTCATAGGTTGTTCAGGGGTACCAAAATATAATATGAGATAATAATTATGTGTTCGGGTTCGAGGCTTTTGTGAGAGCTCGGGTATAGACAAAATTTGTACTCATCAATATCGGTCCCGATTAACTATTTACGGTGGTAAGTGTTAATGTGCCCAACGTAAGTGTGACGTTGACACATGTCCAAAAATTTTAACAATGGACACGTGTCAATATTACATCCATGATGGGCACATTAACACCTATCCACCCAGGGTAGGTGATCGTTTTCGAAAATCATTAACGAACTAAGATAAAGCCCATGCCCATGTTTGATGAAGATTAAAATTAGATTTTCAACGACTTTTAATAAAAGTTGATGAGGTATGTGATTAGAACGTCATAAAACCCAAAAAATGTGTGATTATAATTAATTGTTGACTTTGATTTTGATAAAATCTAGATTAATTTTTTCTCAAACATGGGCACCTGTTTGAGCCTCATTATTTAAGAAATAATGTGGTTTTGAATAGTATTTTTAGGAGAATGTGTGGTTAAAATTTGTTTGAAAAGTCAAATATTGTGGGCTTGACTAAAATGAAGGGTTGAAATTGAGTGTTTAAAAAACTTGATTTTCAAATAATGGTGCTCAAACAGGGATACTGATATCCTTTATTTTGCTCCATTTGCAATGTTAGGTAATACTACAAAGAAGTTCGGATGAAAACGTAAAAAGTAAAAACACAAAATTCACGAATAATTCTATGAAGGGAAATGCTTGTTGTACAAGGGCTTGCATGTACATGCCTTGTACATGTAGCATTTCCTTTTTATGAATCCTTGATTCGCTAACAAGCACTAAAAAAAATAGGTAAGTATAAAAAACACGATCAACAACCGGGCAGTCAAAACTACATGTCCCAAGAGCTAGCATGCACCCGTTAGTCTCTAGCAATGTACAAGAAACTACTTTAAAGCTAAAACGACCTTTTATGCAATAAAGTACAACTGAGCAAGAAGCACACGCATACAAAGCACTTTTTACTTTATATCCCCATGTTCTGAATCTTTATGAGACTTTTGCTCCTGAAGTCTAATTTTTTGAGTTGTAGTTGCATTTTTCGTTGCCCGGGTATGCCCATTGTATATGTATAGCTTGATTTATCATTTTCCCGGGTATGTCCGGTGTATTTGTACTTGAATTCGCTGATTGTTTCCACACCACTCCCGGGTATGCCCCGTGTATTTGTTCTGGAACCTCACATCTTTGTTGGGGCATGTCGTCATATTTTGGTGTTTGTTTTTGAACTTTATAGGTTTTGCCTTTGATTATTCCCAGGTATGCCGGGTGTATTTATTTAGAGACCTTGTTAGGACATGTTGCCTTTTTTTGGGTCCTTGGCTGTGTCTGAGTTTTGATTTCTTTTTCATGCTTTGTTTGCTTGATAGCAGGTTCGATTTGTACTTCTCGAGTATGCCCGATGATTTTGTATCATGAATTTTGATCTATATATTTACATCTTTGATAAAAAAAAGTACAACTGAGCAAGAAGATACACAAGAATGGCCCTTGTGGTGGACAATTACATTTTTTTTCTGCATTGCAGGCGTGGCCTTCATCGTTTCTCTCTACGTGTTACGAATAAAGGAAGCATTTGACAGAAATTATGAGATTCTGTTGATTGGGAATTAGCCTATAGGAAATTTGAGGTTCTCTCAGCTTTGGAGAACTTGTTGGAGAGGGTTGTACCCCGGCTTGCTGGTTAGACTTCGTTTTGCATCATTCTTTATACTTTGCGAATTTTTGGCTTATGACGTGCTTTACTACGATGCATCTATCTATGTGTATTACACCGAGTAAGTTCTTGAATTTTAATAAGCACTTTTTGTAATATACTCACTCTGCTATATGTTTTACAGTTGATGGGTGGTATGCATACTCTAAATGTTGTGCTTCTCCTCCTTGACACTTCAATCAACAGCCTTGTAAGAATCTAATTCCCTCAATCTTCCCACCAACCGTCCAGTCTGTGTGTTAAAATTTGTGGGTCCATCTTAAAGGTCAACCTTGCTAGGAGGATTAGCCCAAACTCTTATAAATTAGTCTATATTTTCATCTTTAATCGATGTGAAATTTTATCCCTTAACATTATGGACGTGCGATGGTCAAGCCGATGAAATTTGGCAATTATAGAAGTCTATGCTCGACCATTACCTGGTTCGAAAGCTGTTACTTGTTTTTTTTTTTTTTTACATGATGAGGTATCAATTTTGAATGAATATTTCTTGGCAGCCCTTTCCTTAGTTTGGGCTTGCATATTTCGTGCTATGGAGTTGCTGCTACATCATTTATTCATTTTCCTGAGGCTTGTGGTTTCACATGGTGGCCATGTCCTTTCCTTGAAAGTTTCTGAAAATGGTAACTAGTCTAGTATTCAATGATCCTATATCAATAACTACAGACATGCATAAAAAATCGGAGAAAGAGACAAAATATGATGGAAAAAGAGTGTAACACCCCAAGTTTAAAATCTTTAACTTAGGCATGTTAACTTCTTTTCACTTTAAATGCGGAAACCAAACATTTAAAACCTCAATATTTTTACTTTTCTATTATAAAATTTTACAAAAATTTCGACAGAGTCTCCTCTGTAAATTGGACTTAACCAACCTGTAAAGGGACTTCAAAACCATTTTAAAGCATGCATCTCAACTTATTCAATCCCATACATCATCAAAACCATTCAATAAGTCTCAAACTCCTCAACGATATATTTCCAAGTAAATAAACTTTAGCAAATGAAATAAGATGTCATCTAACCTCTAATACTACACCAATACTTATTCAAAGCTAATTGCAATCAAAACCATTAACAATAATAATTGAAGGAATAATTAATGCAACACTTAAATGAATTCTAATTTAACTTTATTTTCAAAAAATGAAGGTAGGTATAGCCTGAGTCTGTCGCCAAGTGCTCTCCTCGTCTCATCTAGCTTTCATCACCTGAAATATCGGGGAGGGATTGGGGTGAGCTAAAGCTCAGTAAGTAAACCTTATGCACGTGATGCATGCTCATGACATGAAATTCATTAGACCATTCAAAGTAATTACCCCCATTTACTTTACTTTTCAAGACATTCATACTTTCCAACTTTCACTTAAACATTTCCAAAACTTAACTTCATTCCTATCGTGAACTCACTTAGTGTATCTTCTAGCCAATCACAATGCAGTGGGCAATTTTCCTGGTTTAAAACCAGGTTATCACTTTTCCACCGCATAGCGGTTTAAAATTTGCCACCGCCAAGCGGTTTAGCAATCGTCACCGCAAAGCGGTTTAATATTTGACACCGCCAAGCGGTTTAGCAATCGTCACCGCAAAGCGGTTTAATATTTGCCACCGTCAAGCGGTTTAGCAATCGTCACCGCGAAGCGGTTTAATATTTGACACCGCCAAGCGGTTTAGCAATCGTCACCGCAAAGCGGTTTAATATTTGCCACCGTCAAGCGGTTTAGAAATCGTCACCGCAAAGCGGTTTAATATTTGCCACCGTCAAGCGGTTTAGCAATCGTCACCGCAAAGCGGTTTAATATTCCCTATTCTTTCTTAAAAAGTCTTGGGATGCATAACTTTTGAACAAACTTGCACCTTGACACATTTCCTTCAGTTAAAAACATTTGACTTCCCAATTTCGATGCCAATGCATGCTTGATGATGCAATGACATGGTAATGTGCATGCTTGAACATTCTTCTCAATAACATATACTTTCATAAAGTAAATGAAAATTCATCAAAGCAATTAAGTTGCAAGGCAGTCGTTTACACATTAATTTCACATTTACATTCAACTTTGATAAAAATAGGGGGGAGTTTACTTACCTGCAGTCCTTAGTAATTTACCGTTTCTGAATTTGCAAGTGGGAAAGTCTCGGATGCCCGTGACGTCAATGTACCACAATTCCTAATTAAATCCATTCATAAATAAGGTATAACTTTAGATTTGGAACAAACACGTTCATCATCCTATTCAATATTATAAACAAAACTCATAACTGAGGTTAACATTTCTATTAGACTCACAATTTAACTCCAACGTGTCCTTAAATCATGTCAAACACATATACTATCACATTCGAAATAAGTGTTTAAATTCAAGAGTAAGAAACATCGAAATCTCACTTATCAAATTATTCAAAAGTCAAAACTACTCAATATTATAAGCTTAACTATTAAGGTACTTAAATAAAATCAAAGTTGGAAAAATGTACACGACTTTACAATTTTCTCAAAATCTAGTAATTATAATTATTACTCACGTTCACACAAAAATCATATTTGAAATAAGGGACTTAATTTCATACAACTTACGAATTGTACTAATCCATTTACTCAAATCTCAAACTAAATTATAACTTAGTCAAACTTTACAAAATTACTTAATCGTGATTCTAACAAGTTCACACTTCTAAAAATAACTAATTATTACAAACTTTACCACAAGGTCGTTAACTAAACTTCAAATTTTCACAGCTTTAACGTTATACAATTACAATTAAAATTTCAAATAACTCATCAAGGTTCCAAACCAAATTCTCAATTTGACAATCTATGATTTAAAAATCTAAACAAAAATCAAAATCTGAAACTTTAACTAAAACTTTGGATCGTAATATATATATATATATATATATATATATATATATATAAATCCATAAATCTGAAAGTGCACACACACACACACACATTGTCCAACATCTCAAATTAGCAACTTAAAATTCAAAAATCTGAACAACCCATAATCTGAAATTAATACCTAAGGATGATATTTACATCAATACATCTATAGACATTACCCAATTCTCCAAATTTAACAATTATAATTCGAAAATGTAACTAACTTAAATCTGAAAATATGAAAAATCTTTACATATTTACACACACTCAACATATATACACATATATACACAAATCATTATATACATATACATACATTTGTGTGTGGGTGAATGTGTGTGTGCATGCGTTGTGTAGCAGTGGTGACGTGTGTGCGAATGGAGAAGGAGGGGCTTACTGTTGGGGGTGGTGGCTGGTGGTGGGCGTTGTGGGCGTCGTGGTGGCGGTGGTCGGAGGGAGAGAGCAGCCGAGGGAGAGACGGAGAGATGAGGGCGAGAGGCTGAGAGCGAGGGACGTGAGGCGAGAAAGAGAGACGAATCTGAGGTGGGTTAGGGTTAGGATTAAGATTTTAATCTTTTGAAAATTTTCAAATTACTCCCTCAAGTCTCCTCCTCTATCTAATTAAGCCCATAAGTTTTATTTACTCTCCAATTGTGACTAAACTTTCTCCCAATTTTTCATTTAACACAATTAAATAGAAAATAACATGTTTAAGCAATAAAACAATTTATCACCTAAAATTACACATAAACTATTAAAATAAACAATTTATAAACTTTTAATTGGTACATTGATCGAGACGGCGTCCAAGTTCTTCCACTGCAAAATAATTAAATTTATAGACATTGAAGATCTTAAATTTATAATTTATAATAACATTCACATGAATATTACGTGAAATTTAAAATTGCACGTAAAAATAAAAAGCGGCCTTACAAAGAGCCATTCAAAATTTTGGTCAAAATCACTATAAAGATAATGACATGCACAAAAAAATGCAATGGATTAAGCGCAGAAGAAGCTCGAAATTAATAACAATTGCAATAGTGCCTTCGAGTCTTCCTCTGTGTGAATCAATTAAGTCCCCGTTCAATTTTTTGTTGAAAAGAGAGGGACAAACAGACAGACAGACAGAGAGGACCTTTTTTTTCACAAATATGGTTGATGAGTGAATTGTCAATGTCCTCGTTACAATTATATACACAGTTTTTAACTTCTCAATTCAAAATTTGATTTATAACTTATTTATTAAAATTAGATGATAAATTCTTTAATATACATAGTAATAATATTATTAAATTAATCTACCTCATCCACTCCAACTCACCAACTTAGCCAACACCCCAACCCTAACCTTAACACATTTTCAACGAAAACATGGCCATCTTTTCCCCTCTCTCTCAGCACATAAACAATGCACGGTCAACAAAAACGCTAACGACGACACATTGATCTTCACTAACAATGGGCAACTCTCCCACCGGACATGTAGTAACTCGACATTGGAGGATGTCTAGATGCAACATCCATTAATGTCGAGTTGCCACGTCCACAATGAGCAATGTTGACGTCGTTTTTTTGTCACAAAGCTGGCCAACGAATAAAAAAGGTTAATATTTGACTTCTTACATGGAAATAACTTGATTTTTAGATTTTTGGTTAAGTTTGTGGGTCCTTCTTTGATAATTAGGGCTTAAGGATACCGAGGAAAGAATTTATGTAAACAGCTAATCAGATCAATAGCAAACTGAAATGGCGGAAAAGTAAATTCATGTCCAGTTTGGTGCTGATCTGATGGTCAGGTCGAAATACATTATTCAAATGACGAAAGTTGGGAGAGTTTTCTGTATTAATTACCCTTTTAATGAGCATTTTTGTCTTTATATTAACATAGGAGATGAGACATAATTATTACAACACATCATGTCTGCAAGATGTGATTGACATTGTTGAAGGACACTTCTAACAGAATAATATCAAATGATTACATTGACACGTTACAGATAATGATGATAACTGACACATAATGCCCTGATTTGAACATTATGCGAAATCACATCTCATGCGAAGATCACCTCGGTGATGTAAATCACATCGTTCATCATGATCACCTCGGTTCTGATATGGGGCTATAGTTGTTGTCCATTTATTCAGGTCGCCCTAGAACATCACAGGCTACCTCGCTGACTTGGGCTGCATTTTGACCACTGACTCTCTGACCGTTAAATTTACTTTTCACTTCAACTCGACATATAACAAGCAACATAAGAGTTGTCCACTATGAACAACATATCAATTTCGATAAAATTGTACCTAATATATGATATTAACATGTGAACTAGCAAATGCTCTTAAATACTACCAAAGGTTTTGGATCCATTTGGGTAGCTTCGAAAGCCCACCCCAGTGACCCCACAACAATATTTCAATCACCAAAGTTGCTATAATTTTTGAAGGCATAAATTAAAATTAAAGTTAACAATTAAAATTTACTAAAAATTTAATTCTGATTTCTACAAAAAAAGGTAAATAATGCTTGACTAAAATAAATAAACAATTCGTATTCTGCTATAAAATTAGGCAATAGTTAGGTAAAATATTTTAAATGAAAATTACTCTTATGCCCCTGTAAAATTTATATATTACGATTATACCATTATCCAATATTACGATTATGCCATTGTCCACCCCTATAAATAGGGGCCTATATTCATTATGAAATATTAAGAATAAGAAATTCTCTCTGATTCTCTCTATATTCTCTATTGTTTTAAAAAACGTTATCAGCACGAGTCTCTAGCCAATTGAGTAATAATGGGAGTATGCTCTCCAGTTGCATCTAAATGATGAACCTCTGTATCAGAAACCTGATTATTACTAATCAATGTTTCATTTTCTCTCGAACTGAAAAGAATGATTCCGACCAATCCAGATATTCGATCGACGATCAGCCACCGCCATCAGAATGAATTTGTCAAGGAGAAGCCTCGCCTGAAATTTGGAGATAATCGACGGCTGAAACAGAAGATATCGACCGGAGAAGAAAAGTTGAAAAAACCGAAACTTTCAACGCAAATTCACACCAAACCATAAATCCAAATGATGATCGGACAACAGATCCATGACGACGGAGACGGGACGATCCTCCGGAACTGGCGCGTGTCAACGGCGGAGTCATCGGCGCGGCGGCGCGTGAGGCCCACGCGCAGACGTCGACACCGAGCGTGGAGGCGCGTGGAAAGGAATTCGGCGATGACGTCAACAGGAAGTTTGTTCATTTCGACGTTCTTGATTTTTCTATGGTCTTACTTTTCTGTTTGGTGCAGTTTTGGATATTTTCCGGCGGTCGAACAAGGCGGCGTCGTAAAAACTATTTTTACGAAAATTCCGGCGAGATTTTGAACTTCGGACCAAAAGTAAGTTTGTTCTAAATTAAATTTCAAACCTATTGACGGTTTCGATTTATCCATATGATCAATATATTAAAATATGGACGATTTTGCCCTTAATGATACGATAAAATATATTAATCGTGATTTAACGAAATTGATTAATCATTATTAATGATATGATGATAAGTGTTAATAAAATATATATTCTAAATTATTTAACACTACTATGTAATCAATACGATAAATTAAAAGATTTAAAAGTAACATAATAGTTGTCATACCGTGATGGATTGAGTTTTATGGACTGGATTTATACCTTAACTGGAGATGACTCATTATCGTAACGGATTGGACTATTATGAATACCTTGACTGGATTTGAAGATACGACTCGCTCACTCATGAAAGGTAATTATTTCATTATGTATCAGTTTAATTATTTCATTATTTCGATTCCGCCTATATAGCTGGTTTAATTATTTCATTATGTTGACACCGCCTATATGGCCGGTTTAGCAATTGAATATATAGAATACTTTACATATATTCATATTTTACATTATTTCAGAAACACCTCAGTTGTTGATTAATTCTAACATATTAGAGGATGTTGTCAACATATATACATGGTGATATTATTATTGTTTAACCTATATACATGGTGATATTATTGTTATTTGATACTTCATCAAATGATACCAGAAGTTATCATTACCAAAAATTTGGTAAATGTTGATAAAAATATTTCATCCAATGGTACCAGAAGTTACCAATATCTGAATTTGAATGGGTGGATGAAAATTATTCAACAAGAGAATGTTGATGTATGATAAGATAATATCACATGATAGCTCGGATATGGCTAATGTGAAAATAATCTCATCAGTATTATGAGATGAATATTAGATGATAAAGTGTCTGGAAATGTTCTTGCACGAGCACTTATGTATTCCAGAAGAAGTGTATATTTACTCCCGAAGAAGTAAAAATTATCATCTAAACATACTGAAATGATATTATTATTGCTCCTGAAGAAGCATATGCGAGACATACATGCAAAACGCAAAAGGGGGAAACATTTATGATCCTCAAAATGAGAAATGTGTTTCGGGAGTAGCCGTATCCTACCACCTCTGACCTTTTGAGGAAATAAAGAAAAAAGTGTATTTCAAGAGTAAGAAATACTCCATACTCTACCACCTTAAATTTTTGAGGTACACAAGATTGAACATTAACAAAATCCTAGAAATTTATGGTGTGTCTCAAGAGTGAGAATACTCCGTACTCTACCACCACCTATTCTAGGGTTCACAAAGATAAATTTACATTAACCGGACTCCATTTTCGCTTGATTCCCCTTCCTTGCGACCAATCTATCTTTACTCCTGCTGGATCTTGTATTGGAATATATGATTGCAACTTATCCAGCAGTTCCTCGATAGTAGGAGCAGAAATAAGGATTCTCCTAGAAAATGGAGAGATGAATCCCTGTTCCACAGCATAATCAAGAAATGTTAGCAAACCATCAAAGAAATTGTTTACATTTAAAAGCCCATTAGGCTTAGTATGGAGATCTAGTTGAGCCCATGAGGTAATATTAAAGATTTCTTCTAAAGTACCAAAACCTCCAGGCAGAGCTATGAAGGCATCAGAACCATATATCATGCAAGTTATGCGTTCATGGATAGATAAGGTTTGTACTTCATGCCCTCGTGTTTTGCCTGGATATCAGCTAAAGGAGTAGGTATAACACCTATCACTCTTACTTTCTCTGCTAGAGCGGATTGTGAAACAAAACCCATCAATCCACTGCTACCTCCTCCATACACGAGAGTGATACCTTTCTCTCCCAATTTCTTTCCTAAATCCACGGCTGCTTCTAGATACCCAAAACCTTTTCCTACTTTTGATCCACAAAATACACAGATAGTTTTGATCTGTCGAAGTTTTGATCCTTCCATCTTTGAAAGAATAAGGAAGGAAAAACTTACAAGAAAATGTTATTTTGGGATGCATAAACTATAAAAATCATTGGCTTTTTAAACTTGAAAAACTTCACTATTTACTACCGTATTTCGAAAAAGTGAAGATTTACTTTTGACAAAATCACCATACTCACCTTTCGGTGATTTAATATTTAACCAGCCTTTATCAAAACTCGTGAAAGAAAACATAAAAATATTTTATATATATATATATATATATATATATATATATATATATATATAAATGATTTACCTTGTATTAATGCTGCATAGCCAAAATATCATTGTTTATAACAGTCTGGCAAACAGGATCTTTCGCTATTATATTTTTGAGACTATAACGCTCTTTATCGCTGATGAATTTAGCCCATAAAGATAGTAGCTCACGCTGCACATACCCACTAGGGTGCGTCTCAAGAGTCAATCGGATATCATCCAATGACTCCTTACTCAGCCCACCTTTAATGAAATCTATCTTATCATCTCGATTTATAGATGAATACCCTATTGACTTACAACGGGTATCACATGTCCATCGAGCACATTTGTAGCAACTATTTAATCTTTTTGCTCTTCGCTTCTTTGCAAAAGTACTCTTACCTAAACTAGGCTTGTGCTTAGAAAATGAATCTGGTAATTCACCAGCTAATCGAACTTTCGCTTCGATCAACCAGCGAACATCTTCTGGGATGCCATGATCCATCAGCAACCTCAATCTTTCAAGCCTAATTCGATAAATTTTTCTCAAATCATTTACTGGAAGATTGGAATAATATTTGCGAATATTTGAAAGTATGATATCCATTTTTGATGCATCTAGCCTTCTTCCCAAATCATCTATTTAAATGCATTATTCAACGCGTGAAAGAGCGATGGCTCCGCGTGTCAATGATATCGATTCCATCAAGAAATAATGGAATAAATTATTGAAAAGGTGAGATAATGCGTCATTACCTTTTTCGATATAAGGGAAGATTTGGCGACAAGATTGAGATCATGAGATATTTCCTTGGATATTGTACCTGATTTTTTCTGTATAAAAGTAATAAATGTATGCTGATTTGAACTGTACAGAAATACGTACTGATGAAATAAATACTGTATTGAACCAGAAGTTCATACATATGTACAAGTGAAATATCTTGTTGAACCAGAAGTTCTATAATAATTGGTTAGATTCCAATTCAATAATGGCATTCATTAAAGAACCAGAAGATTGTTATCATTGCTGCTTGTTCTCAAAAGCAAATTAATTATCTCACTAAGAATATGAATGACTAATTATTTGCTCAAGTAATGATATTACGAGCAAAGTGATAAATGTTAGCATGAATATATCTTAAAGTCATTAATGATTTTACAATTAGTTGAGATAATAAAATATTATATTGCTAATGGTTTAGCAGATTAAAAGCCTCAAGTTATTTGCTATGAGAACAATTTGATTATGCAGCAATATTCTACATATAAACATGTCAATACGATGAAATAATGATTTGCTTGTGAAACTTTATGATTTTTAAGAAGTGCGATATCTATATACACTCCAACAATACGCACTTGATATATGATTGTATGACATGTGTTGCGGCATTTTAGCCGATTGATATAATATAAGATTTGTGAATATTATGGGGAAAACACGCTTAAAGAGTAATTATGCCTGAAGCATAATGAGAATCGATTCCAAAAATAAATATCTCTTGAATGATTGAGATGATCCCTTTAAGGCTGAATACTCATAGTGAGTATAAGGGACATAGTTAAAAGAGATTCAGGTACCTGATGATAGAACATATACAGAGATCTCTCTATGTTATATTGAGTTGAAATGGAATCGATAAATAAGTCGACTACATACAACCCTCTTATGAAAATGAGGTTGATGAAATTATAATACTTTGACCAAGTATATAACCCCAATGTAGGGATTATTATTCAAGGACCAGAAGTCCAAATGCTTAAATGTGTAAAGCCAGTAATTATATGTACAAATGAAAAATATTTCACAGTCGTAGATGACGACTCGTTGCGCGCAAGATTTTTCATTGAACTGGCATAACATATGGTGGATGTGACTATAATCTAAATCACTAGCTTGAGCTCTTTGATATACCAATGAGTGAGATCAAAAAGTGTGATTCTCATCTCGGTATTTTGAGGGTATTCTTTGATGTACCAGTTGATCGCGGTACGTTGGGATTTCAAGTAAAATGATTGTAAATTATATGTCAAAACTGATATCTATTTCAATGATTGATTATGCTCCTGCAAATTAGAAATTACAGTTTATAAAGTGCAAGAACGTACATGTATAAATCATTGAAAGATTCAATATGCCCAGATTAGTATCACTATAGGATGATACAAATGACCCCATAATATAATATGTTGAAATTGAAATTGGAGTGTACTATTATTATATTTGAATATTTGGGTATGCAATTGATTTTCAATATGCAAAATTATATTATCCACCGGAAATTGATTATTCACCAGAAGTGAATATGAAAATGAATATTTAATTATTCATCAGATGTGAATTCTAGATTTTGATAGAAGTGAATCAATTCTAGATTTGAGTAATGCAATCAGTCAACTAAATAAACATTGCTTGGTATAGCATGTTCAGTACATCATAAATAAACTATGACATCATAAATGAGCTATGAACGATTTATATAAAGCTCATCATGAATGATATGTTTTGATGAAAAGATATGAGATTGCATCAATATACTTGTGATATTCCATGAAAAGGAATAAATACGCGTTGCACTTTTTTTCCCTTAGCTGAGGTTTTTCCCACATGGTTTTCCTAGCGAGGTTTTTAATGAGGCAACAGTTGAGGCGTATTGATGAAAACTAATTAGAATAATGTACTTTTTTTCCCTTCGCTGAGATTTTGTCCCACAAGGTTTTCCTAGCAAAGGTTTTTGAGGCATCATCATAACTATCAACAAGCTATAATTCAGCAATACATTGTTATACTGGAATGATATCAACAAATGAAGAAAATCATACACATCTTATAAAGAACGCTACACACAAGAAGATTTTCATATATACATATTCCAGAAGTAAGATGATATCAATGTTCGAGAAGATCATGAATCCTCAATTGCACACTTCAGGGGGAGAAACATGCTGTACTCTTTTTCCTTCGTTCAGGTTTTATCCTACTAGGTTTTCCTGACAAGGTTTTAACGAGGCAGCAGCTGTACTCTTTTTCCTTGGTTCAGATTTTATCCCATTGGGTTTTACTGACAAGGTTTTAATGAAGCAGCACTTCAGAACTTCAAGATTCAGTACATGATTTGTTGGAATGTCAGACTCAATGATTCACTATGGCCAACATCAGGGGGAGCAACTGTACTCTTTTTCCTTCGCTCAAGTTTTATCCCACTGGGTTTTCTTAGCAAGGTTTTAACGAGGCAGACAATTGAGCAAGTGAGTAATATTTCATTCAAGGGGGAGTGTTATAAAATTAGGCAATAGTTAGGCAAAATTAGGTAAAATATTTTGAATGAAAATTACTCTTATGCCCCTGTAAAATTTATATATTACGATTATGCCATTATCCAATATTACGATTATGCCATTGTCCACCCCTATAAATAGAGACCTATATTCATTATGAAATATTAAGAATAAGAAATTCTCTCTGATTCTCTCTATATTCTTTATTGTTTTACAACATATTCCCAATTGTCCATAATATTTAACAACAAATCCTACGCGTAGAAGGCAAAAAAACTGGGGACATGGGGATGTCCCTAGCGGCTTAGGTGACTCCCCTCACTTGGCAGGTCCGAACCCCCTCCCCGACAATCCTCTGTACTCAAAAAATTAAAAAAAATATTAAAAAAAGAAGGGCAAATAATTAGAAATCCTACTGCTTCCAGGATGTCCTCGCACCATATATATAATTATTATAATTATAATTACACCATATGAATCGTTTATCAAATTTTCTTTTATCTCTGTCGAGTTTTCCGACCATCTAGAAACCCTAGATCATCTTGTTCCGTTCGTTCGCGTAATCACATTCGATTTCAATTCTGAATCAATCTTAGAAAAGAGAACAATGGCGATGGACGATAGCTGTGCGGTGTGTGCGGAGGTCTTGGAGTGGGTGGCGTACGGGGAGTGCGGCCACAAAGACGTCTGCTCGACTTGTGTCGCTCGCCTCCGATTCATCTGCGACGATCGCCGCTGCTGTATTTGCAAGACCGAGTCAAACGTCGTCTTTGTCACTAAGGTGAGCACCAACAAAACATCTTCCTTTATTAATTATAGCATCTTTTTGCTTCAATTTTTGTAAAAGGTTTGAATTTGAAGAGCGGGTTAACAGGATTGGTAAAACTAGGATTTCATAAAGCAATATCTCGTAGAAATTGGGCCTTAAAAACAAATTGAAATTAATCCCTTAACTAGTTTTGTAAACTGGAAAGTGGTTGTTGATTGATTGAAGATTTTAGAACGATTGATGAAAACTAAATATATTTTCTTGGGTGCAATTAGGCCCTCGGAGATTACACCAATGCGATAAGCGATTTTTCAGTATTTCCATTGGAAGTGAAAGAAGGTAGAGTGGGGAAATATTGGTTCCATGAGGACACACAGGCTTTTTTTGACGATTCGGATCACTACAAGATGATCAAGGCCATGTGCAGGCTTTCTTGCAGTGTGTGCGATAATATGGAGGGACAAACCCAAAATGGATCCATGAGGAAGCCAAAGTTTAGGAACATTGAACAGCTTAAAGGTCACTTGTTTCACAAGCATAAGCTCATCATATGCAGCTTGTGCTTGGAAGGAAGGAAGGTATTTTTTACTTATTTACCAATTACTAGTTCTTTCTGTATTATAAGAATCATCTGTTATAATGCAGACTTATTTTATTTACCCTTTTTTTTAATAATAATAATTTTTATTTCTAGATTGCCATATCAAATGGTACAAATGTAGATCTAAAACTGGAGAACACTTTTTTTGATAAAGGAATGAAATTTTAGTTCTGTTTCTATGTTTAGCTTCATGATTGACCAAATATGACCTTCCAATTGCTAAGATGCATGTAAAGCTGTAAATATGGTGTATATTAGCTTGTGTGATCGTATAATAATTTCCACGAGATTTTTGCATTGGTCGGCATGCCACAATTTATGTGGAAGATGTGAAGTAGAAACTCACACACTCAATAATAGAATGTCTGATAACTACCAGAAACTGATAATTTATTTTCCTGGTTATATACCAGGACATCAGCTGAATTTATTTTCCTTAGTAAAGAGGGATTACCTTGATTGTTTTTGATACAAATGCCTGCAGGTTGTGTTCTGAGCTTCAAATTTTATATTGGATAATGTATATACCCTTCGTTTTTTATTATTTTTTTTAAAAGTAAAAAGTCCCGCATTTATCATCTTAACTGCGTCAATTCATTATAAGTCTGGCTAGAACACCTGACAAGCTGTTTTTTATTCAATCAGGTTTTTATATGTGAGCAAAAGTTATACACCAGAGCACAACTGAGTCAGCATATAAAGACTGGTGATTCTGAGGTTGATGGAACTGAAAGTGAAAGAGGTGGTTTCATGGGGCATCCTATGTGTGAATTCTGCAGGACCCCCTTTTACGGGGATAATGAGCTGTACACACACATGTCCACTGAACATTACACTTGTCACATCTGCCAAAGGTGATTTTCTGGACTTTTGCATAGAAGTACCATTGATTTGGTTTTATCAACATATGTAAAATTTATTGGGATTTTACACTGTTCCTTGTAGGCAGAATCCCGGACAATTTGAGTATTACAAGAATTACGATGACTTGGAGGTTACTACATGGCATTTTATTGAAATCTTCATAAATGCTTCCTTAATTTGTTTAACTGAAAAGACTTGTCTTTTCCCATTTCAGGTGCACTTCCGCCGAGATCATTTCTTGTGCGAGGATGAGGCATGTCTAGCCAAAAAGTTCACTGTCTTCCAATTTGAACCTGAATTGAAGGTCGGCAAATCTAACCAATCTCTTTTTGTTAGCATTCATGCTTGAAGAGTACCATGTTAGGATTTTGAGCCTTGCATGGATAAGGACCTCTATGATCTACCCAGTATTCCTTCATTTTCTAGAGCAATTTCTTGATATTTTTGCTTGTTCGATTTTCAGAAGCACAACGCTTTAGAGCATGGAGGCCGTATGTCTCGTTCACAGCGCAATGCTGCTCTTCAGGTAGCTATCCAACTTTATTGACCCCCGCCCACTTTGTATAATTAGTATCTACTTTGCTTTATTCATTTAAGCTAACCCCCATCGTTGAATGACTTATCTTTCATTTTTCTCAATCTCTTGATTACATGACTATTAAAACATGCCATCATGGTTTATCCTTGCGCAGATACCTGTCAGTTTGCGATATCGGCGAAGTAATGATCAAGATAATCGTCGTGGAAGGGGACGGAACTTCCATCGTGATAATTCTTATAATGAACTCTCTATGGCAATCCAAGCAAGTCTACAGACAGCCACTTCAGAAGGTAGATTTCATGTTGCATCGTCTGGTTCCAATGCTGCTGCTGCTGATCATGGAGACATTAGTGATGTTGAGACTCTCATTCCACCTCTTGAATCTTTATCTACTGCTGACGCTGAGCCAACTTCAAGATACCTTCAAGCTGTGTCACATAGTGCAAGAAATTCTACGCTCGAAGAGTCTTTGTTTCCTCCGCTGTCTATGGCTCCAGGAGGTGGTCAACATGATTCTCAACCTGATATTTTACACAAGAACACTATGGCTGCACAACTCCGACGCAAGAGCAATAGAAAAATCAAAGCCTCTAGCTCTGCTGTAGCTTGGTCAGCAGCGAGCCATACCCCTGCCCGACAAGCTATTACTTCAAATGCATGGCCTGCCATAAATACTGGTTCTGGGTCAGCATCTAGCTCTGGCCAGTCCAAACAAGCACCAGCACTTGCAAAACCAATGGTTAATCCTCATGCATGGCCTGCGATTAATGCTGCCTCTGGTTCTGCATCTAGCTCTGGCCAGCCTAAACATGCAATGAAAAATGGAATTGTTCTATCTAGTTATTCAAGTTCTGCTCAAGCAATTCATGATTCATCATTTGCAGGTTCTGTAAGTTCATCCAGGAAGGGTGGGAACACCGTTGGGATCAGTCATTCCACGTCAGCCCCTAATCTTTCTCAGAGGGGATCTTTTGACTCTTCATATTCTGATTTCCCTCCAGTTTCTGTAGCTCACCCTGGTAAGAAACCTGCGAGTGACCAAGCTGTTTTGAAGGTGGACGACGTTCACAATGCAAACAAATCTTTGGTGGAGAAAATGCGTGCTGCTCTAGGGTTTGACGAAGAGAAATACATGGCTTTTAAAAAGATATCTAGTGAATTTCGTCAAGATTTAATGGACACCGAAACATATCTGGCATGTGTGGAGCAGTTTGGTTTGTCGCATCTTGTTCTAGACTTGACTAGACTCCTTCCTGATGCTTGGAAGCAGAGAGAGTTGATTGATACGTACAATGCTAATATGAAATACAACTCTTCAAGAGAGAACGATTATAGTAGTAACGGTATTAGCTTGAAAGATGGTAATGGTTCTAAGAAAGGCAAAGGCAAAGCTTTACTTTCTGGTAATAGTAGCATTTCAAAAAATAACCTAGTAGATAACTTTGTTAGCACTGTTAAAGAAATGCAGTTGAGCTACAAGCCTTCCGAACTAAATGTAGAAGTGTTGTCGAAGGATGAGTATCGAGCTCCGAGAGGCAAATCAAACATGGTGGCTGACAATTCAGGAGCTGATTTGAGTGGATCTAGCGAATCTATAAAGCCCAAAAGCCAGAACGACTCCACGTCAGCCAGTGGTACGTCCAATCAAATTTCGGGAAATGGGAATGGAAAAGGTAAACAGAGAAAAACCTCAAAGTTTCACAGAATCCGCCTAGGTACTGGCTCCGCAGAAGCATTCTTGGATCATAAAAATTCAGATCCGGATTCAGATTCTGACCCAAATCAGAAGAAGGCAACCTCAGATGAGCAGGATAATGCTTCGCGTGGTGTTTGGAGAAATGGTGGAGGTCAGAGACTTTTGGCAGTTAATCCGAGAGGGCCGAAAAATTGATGCTTGGAATATCCATCTGTTGTTTTGATGAGTTTCTAGTTGAACTAGCTTTTCTGATCAGTTGCTTCTGCAGTAATTTAAAAAGTCTCAAGGTAAAACAGTTTTTGCCGAATGCTGCTGGGGTTACGAATTTTGATAAAGGCCCCGTATTTTTGATCTGTTCATATACATGTAGAAAGAAGTCTATAATTTAAAGGTGCAAGGATGGTTGCCCTCGATTTATAGAATGTCTTAATATCAGTTCTAAGCTTTTTGGTGCCCTCAACTGTGTTAATTCAACACTGCGCTTTGCCTTGGCTTTGCATATGTGGAATGGCCACACAATCAAATTTATGTGAAAGTGTATATTATAATGATGCTTGAACATTTTGTTTCTCTAATGAATTCAAATAATGCTCAGACTACCCGTCTGATTTGCTGTGAATAGTTGAAAGTCGCTGCTGTTAGATTGGACGGTTTTCATAGTTGTGTTTGATTGGAGGGTGAAAAAGGAAAATGAAAATCATTTTCCTACCTCCACCAAAAGAAAATAAATTCCTTGATTTCAAGTAAAATTTGTACTTTTTAGCTTTGGGTGGAAAATTATAAATTATTTTCATGAAAATTTTGTCAATCAAACACTCAAAGTGAAAATTGACTAGAAAATATTTTCTTCTCTCTCTTTTCCCATGCAATCAAATACACTCGCTTTCTGTACTGAAAATAAACATACCAATTCATTCAGAGCTTCATTCTATGTATCTTGGTACCTAAAGGCTATGCTTTTCTTCAATTTCCTGTGCAGTTTTTAGGGTTAATTATAAATCTATTTCCGACTATAAATGACTATTTGGACTACTCGTCTATCACGATGACAAACTTCTGTTTATGTGCGAAACAGCAACAATTGCTTCTCAATGACGTGATACACAATTCACAAGTAACAAATACTCCCTCTGTCTTACAAAGATAGGCTTGTATACTATTTTCGTCCGTCCTACAAAGATAAGCCACTTACTATAATGAGCATTTATTTAATTTTTCATTTCCTCATATACCCCTAATTAATGCACATTGATAGTTAATTTCAATATCAATTTAATGGTACGTAGATTGAATGAATTAATGAGTCTTTGAAATTAACATATTGATATATTTGAAAAAGTATAGATAAATTTATTATTTCATCTATATTAACCACCATTTCATTTCTTAATCTGTGTGAAAATGAGAACAAACCTATCTTTGTGAAACGGAGGTAGTACTAGTATTTGTTTTACATGGTATAAAATTTATATGTAGGGTCTATTCGGCTGGCCATTATAATTCAAATTATAATGGGCACAATTTTTCAAAACCACTTTTTAACAGTACACATTTTCTCTCTCTAGTTTTTAACCCCATCTTATCTAGAAAATCCAAATAATACACTATAAATCAAATTCCATTTATTTCAACCACCAAATGGAGCCGGGGATATAAATGCTTCTAATTACAGGTGAATTTACAGAAACAATTACGATCCACACCTTTTATTCCAAACACCACCTCATTGTTAGAAGATGCATAATATTTTCACACGGTTGATATAAACACTTCTAAAAATAGAATAGTACAATAATCAAGATAGTAGTGGCATCATACACAACCAAAGGTTTTCTCGCTGCTGTAACACATGTAGAGGAACCCATCATCATCCTTGTATGAATCGTACAGAGACTCCATCAAGCTTGCTGCAACCAACAGTTAACAATATAAATAGATCACCAACCACATGTCACTACTCTTACAAGGATAACTAAGAGAGGTAATGGAGATTTACATGTTTGAGGTAAGGTATCTTTCACGAATACAAAGAGAGCTTTCCCAGGACTCGGAGCCTGCCACTGAGGATGTAAATGAATTGCCCAACAGACATGTCTCGTGGGACAAGGAATCTGTCATAAAAAGCAAATGACGGATTTGACTACCATGTCTCAGTTCATGAATGAGTTTAATCTTCATCAACAAATTGCAGAATAGAACTTCAATCCACTGAATAGTCACTAACAATAAATGACACAAAGAGATGGCAAGTAAAAAATGTTGAATAAAGATCAATTTTGAGTTTCCAAAATACAATTCTGTTTGAATGACATGAATGCGGAAAGAGACAGATGCATAAACTAGGGTAAAGAGAGAGAATGATCACGAGCCCCCACTTCAGTAATAATCAAGAATCACCTCCAGAAACAAATTGATTTCTTCTGGTAAAGGAACAAGTACGCTAGAGCATCACACATCTAAATTCAGAGTTATATTACTATCTTGAGAAGAGTAGCTTATATAAATCAACTGTAAACCAGTCTTCTTTCTTGAACAAGGCACCAGTGCACAGAAAAAGTAAACCCTAAACAATTCTGGTTCAATGATTGTTCTGCATGCAGTTTGCAGGAGATGCCAGGATAATTTTCACACACTGGAGAGCAAAGTTCACAAAAAAATAGTGCAACTAAATGACTAAGGATACCATCAAGAAAGCTGTTCTGTTTAACTAGTCTGTCTGTTTTCTAATATATTTGTTTTTGGATGCATTGAATATTTGAACACAAAATGCCCACAAACACATGCTGTCATTATATTATGAAGAAAGGTGACTGTACATGCATATTCCTCCCCCTCCCCCTCCCCCTCCCCCTAAACAGCCATGAATAAGAAGAGAAGAGAAGAGAATTTGAAGTAACTAATACCACATGGCATAAAAAGGGCAAGAAAGCAAAGGGAAGTTAGTGATGGCATAGCACCCATATCTTACTTTCTCTTCTCCATCTCAGGTAGGTCAGTTTTTGAATACCTCTCAACCACCACCTGTAATAAGAGGAAATGTAAATAATGGCATGACAAACTCGATATCAATTTTTATTCATTCAATCAAGTACTTGTACACCAATCTGCCTTCTCAAAGAATAAAGCTCTTGAACATGTAATTAAACAAATTACAAATGCAATAGTTCAAGTCTGAAGATCAAGATTGAAAGCTGCAGATATCTTTGCCTCCTCAGTCATTCCTGAAGGAATCTTAGAAAAGATATTTATTTTTCAAAATGCTTAGTTTGAATCCTATATGAAGGGGGCTTAAGTATTGTAATAGATACAACTTTGATAAGAATAAAAATTGTACTTTCTTCCTCAATTTCTCTCCCTCCTCTCTTTCTATTTCTCCCTCTCCCTCCCCTATTCTACTCTTTCTTCTCAATCTTGTTCTTGTACTTGCACGGTTGTGTTTGTCATCACTCCCCCTTCTCATCTCAGCATATAGATTAAAGCATTTGAGTGTAATCCATATGTGAAACAAGTTGGTTCTGCAGTTTTAGAATTATGCTAATCCTAAGCACTCAATCCCCAAGAATTTCGTAAGTCGCTAAAGAAAGTGAAAAGTGAAAAGTAAAGGTATTAAGCAGAAGGGAATTGGTTCGGAACCCGAGCCATCGTGGATTGACAACAAGCACTTAGCAAGGTTTATGAGATAAATTGTTTATAGGGCTCGTTAAAGGTGCACTATTTTGTGATGTATCTGAGAGACTATCCTACTAAATCTTGGGATAGCCCAAACCCTTATATCTTGGTTATCTTTTACCCCTTACATGTCCTAGCTAATAGCAATGTCTCGTAAAAAAACAGATGTACATGCAAGGAAAATGATTGGCAACTAGGTCCTTTTTAGATGAACTCTGCAAATTAAAGCCTCCAAACTTTCTTTAACTGAAGCTGAACCAGACAAAAATCCAAATTTGGAAAAGCATTTAACATCAACGACTTTGAAATTGAACTGTCCCATATTTTGATAATTATGGTGCGTATTATAAATTCAAATAACGAATAAACTTGCAATTTATTTAAGCATTAGTTCAATTGATATCAAATACTAGAACAAAATTATTGTGAAAAAGTTTGAAATAATAGGTTACCGGTACTCGGTCGGGATAATTGGCGATGATTTCTTGTGATTCTTGGCATCTTTCGTCTGTATCAATGAATTAAACATGGTTGAATTATTAATAGAGATTATTATTTAGAGGAAAAGATGATGATAATAATAATAATAATAATTAATAAAAGAGAAAGAACAAACCCAAAGAGAATTGTTGTTTGAAGGATTGAATCCTGCCACGCCCCATCTTTCTACAACTCCCAAATGCCCCGTCAACACTCCGCCGAGACTGGATTAAAGGGGAAGATTGATTGGATTATAAGTAATTAATAAACTATATTCAATTGTTTTCACAACGAGCGGGGATAGCTCAGTTGGGAGAGCGTCAGACTGAAGATCTGAAGGTCGCGTGTTCGATCCACGCTCACCGCATTTTTCATACGTTTTGGCTGTCATTTTTGACTAACATTCTAATCCAATTATAAAACGCAATTTACTATTCCCTAATATTATTTTGACCATCTTCCGTTAGGCTGCAACGCATAACCACACAATTATTACAAAAAGACAAATGCCAGAATAATGGGGACGAAATCGAAACACGTTGTAGAAGAAAATATTAGTTCGGATGACTTCAAATTCGGGCTAAGCTCCTACTTGATTTAAATAAAAATTAAAAACTTTTAATAAATTTTACTCCTTCCGTCCCAATTATATAGACTTGTTTGACTTTTCATACAGATTAAGAAAATATATTTAATATCATTGAAAAAGTAATTTTTGTAAAAAAAATTCAAATTTCCAACTTATCCTTATTTAATACCAAAACTATTATATTGGAAGTAATAGATAGATGTACATTGTTAAACAAACAAAATAAATAATTTTCAATAAAGAAACAAGTCTATATAATTGGGACAAACGAAAAAGAAAATGCAATTTATATAATTGGGACGGAGGAAGTAGTAAAAGTTGATGAAATGTAGAGTTGAAAAGTTGTGAATCCCACTAAATATATAATGAATAATTACAATGTCATTCACAATGACAATGACAATGTGAATGACAATCCCTTCACAATTAATATTAATTATAGACTTTAAATTAGAATCTAAGGCATGTTTGGCAATGGAATTAAATATCTAACTTTTCCCTCAAACTAGTGTACATACGCACTATGCATGATGTGTATATACCAGTGCACTTTATATTTTAGGAATATTTATTTTGCATGAGTATAAAAATTGAGCGATGCACGTGTATATAGTTATGTCTCTATTTGGTGGAAATTAAAATAAGATTTTTAATTGATTTTGATAAGAGTTAATTAAATGTATGGTTGAAAACTTGTGAATGCCATAAAATTTGTGATTAAGATTGATTATTGAATTTGACTTGGGTCAAAATTCAAATTTTAATTTGTATCAAACATGACTATATATGTATGTATAAAAATAGTTTATCTTTACAGCGTACCCTTATTATTAGATATTCTAAATCATAATTTTCCATAAATATTTGAAGAAAAATAATTAACTTGATAATAGAACGGAGTGAATTGAAGATATATTTTTAATTAATTCAGTCTTTTTGCTGACTTGTCACTTCTTTTTATCCAATTGACTAAGTGATTGGAGTTGCCCTTATAGTCTAAAACCCTTAAAGAAATTTTATGTAGATTATAAGAATTTCACATAATATTCATTAAGAAATTCAAATAAAGGGCACTCACATTTTATAGACAAATACATGTTTCAATGGGCAAAGTAATCCTCATGAAGTTTATGAAATACAAAATTTCATTTTTCTCTTGGGAACAGTACACAACTAAGATGGTTAGAAGATACAATTTCAAAGTTCAAGAAAAATATTGGAAACTTCTAAATTCAGGTGTTAATTTGATTTTCTTAATTAAAATAAATAGTAGAAAAATATTTTATTAATTAAATATACTAAGGTCACAATACTATAAAATTAAGTCACGATAATATACAAATTATGGTCACAGTCACAAATCAAAATTTAGAGGTTACTTTTTTATCAAATTAATTGGTCATGACTTATTTCGCGATCACATATTATATAAGTATATGGTCATGACTCATTTTTCGATCACGATTTACAAATTTATAAGTCACAATTTATTATTTAGTTATAAATTACAAATGTTACTTATTTCTCGATCACATATTATAGAATTATTACTTGGTCACAAATTATTTTTTGGTCACACTCTAAAATTAATTAGTCACAATTTATTACTTGATCACAAATTACAAATATTATAGGTCACGACTTATTTTTCAGTCACGGATTACAAATATTATAAGTCACGTTCTTTCTTGATCATAAATTATAAAAATATTAGTCACCACTTATTTTTAGCTCGTAATTTACTAATTAATTGGCCATAACTCGTGAAGAATAAAATGCAAGAGATTTTTCCAGCGAGTATATATAATTACAAATTTAGTTAAACTCTCAAATTTTTTAGTTCACATATAATATTTACTAATCACAATTACGTATTTATTGATCATATGCAGTCAACACCACCCCACTATCGCCAATATTGCCACCACCTCGAACACCCACAACTACCACCACTTGACCCACATTCACAAGCTCTTCACCTCTAATCCACCGCGACTGCCACCACCGACCACCATCACCTCCACCTCCAACACCCACAACTACCACCACCTGATCACAACCCATATATTAACAAAAGCAACTTATATAATAATAACAAAATGCAACTATCCCGTTGACGGTCGAGCTGATGCCAGATGATTGGCGAATCAGCGTCATATATATGACATTAGCTTCTCGATTGATGAAACGCCAAACCTGTTGCGAATTTAAAGGCATTCAAACACGATATTCACTGCCATCTAGCACATACAACAGCCCCCCTCTCATTACATGCAGATTAGAACTTGCTGGGAGATTGCAGCATCTGGAAAGTTTTTAATGCAGTGAATGGCACATTTGTATTGAACACAGCATTACATAGTGTATAGTTTCTTTCTAACTAACGTTGTGGGGCCTATTGCTATCCAAAAGATAAATCTCACAATAATTTCATGAATAAGTTGCTTTTAATTAAGTCGATGTAAAAGTTACAAACATACAATACACTCCCAAAAAAAAAAAAAAAAGCAAATTACAAATTCATGGAACAACATAAATAGGTTATTCTTGTCAAAATAGCTATTTCTACATGTGTTTCAACTCTACAGCTTATACAACTTTTTAACACACTTAATTTCACATTCAGCCGGAACCATAGTCCAACATCTCCCACCTAAAGGGACTGAACACAAAGAGAACTTCAGGGGAGCTTTTGAAAAGAAGAGCCACGCAAACACAAACAACAGCTATGCCCACCAATGAGAGCACTGCAGGCTTGTAAATCAGAGATCGACTGCCAATCCCATAACCAAGCTTCTGATCACAAGCACTACACGATCGTTGAATGGTCATTCCTATCTCAAAACCAGTCGTAACCCCTTCATTTTGCTTCTGAATGATGCTTCCATCTGAAAGAGTGGCAGAAATATCAACCACCACATGCCCAGAAGATACTTTCTTTTTTATTTTCCTCTGCACAAGATGAATGTAAGAATAGTGGCCTCGCAGACGAGCATAGTCTTCAGGCGTAAATCCTGTGCTGTCACGAGCACTCTTCCAAGCTTCGACTCCCACCTGAATTAAAACACCAGCAATTTAATTACGCAAGTGCTTGCTTGTCATGATCTCAAGTTCCTATCATAAGTTGTGGTCACATGGAATGTGATGATAACAAGTAAATAGTAAGTTGTAGCCCATAGGTCATATGAAATGTGTGTATAAAAAGTACATTTGACCAGCTTAAAATAAGTTTAAACTTTGCCAATTATGCACTAAATAAGTCCATGCAGTACATTGGCAAGATTTTTTTTTTTTCAGTAGAAACACAAGCACTCAGTTCTAGTTCATTGATAAATTGATCGCTACTCAGAGTAGAGCCACGCGTGTCAAAATCATTACCCCTAAACTAGCTCAACCATATAAGATTGCTCTAAAGGCCAAGCAAACAATAGCACAGGCTCAGTAAGACAATGAACGGTTTGATAGAACTAGGTTGCACCAACACTCTGTCGGGAGCCAGCGTGTTGTGTCGGACAGGTGTCCGACTCCGGACACTCTCCGACACGTGTTGGAGCTACACCATATATATCTAAATGAAAAAGGGGAAGGGGCGAAATGCATGCAATTAAAAAAAATGATAAATCTAACTTACAAGTTTGTTTTTGTTTGATAACCTCATTTTAATTCAATAAATATACAATGTGTTGTTTGTAAATAAGACTAAAATATTAATAAATTAAAAAAATTAATTTACGTGTCCCCAACGTGTCGTGTCCTAACTTTTTTTAAAAATCACGTGTCGACGTGTCGGTGTCGTGTCATATTCGTGTCGCGTGTCGGTATCCGTGCAACTTAGTGATAGAAGATTGCATGTGTGGAAGAACAAAGTTATATGGCTCACTATAAACATCATAACTAATGGAAAGACAAACAAAATTACCTTTCCAGGATCGTCAGTCAGTGCATCCAGTATATCCTCAGATCCATCCCTACCAGCGGCAACGTGAAGAGGTGTCAAACCTGCAGGCCCAACAACATCAGGTCTGAATAAGAAATCCCCATGACTTTCAACCAGGGATTTGTATTCTGAATTTACTTCATCTGCTACGCTCTCTGGGGCATATCTCAACAGTAGTTCTACAAGAGACCTAGAATTTTTGCGCACCCCTCGGTGAAGGAGGCCCATATCATGCAGTGCAAACTTCAAGAAAGGCTGCTCTCCTGCACCCACTATTCCACTGAAAAGAATGCCCAGGAGTTTATTTACAACAGCACACCAATCATGGTCAACGGCGAACTCCATGAGGTACTTAAATCGTTTAAAAGGAAAACAGTCAGAGTTGGGATCCAAGTGCCCCAACCTAGACTTCAAACTATTTCTATGGAGAAGCCATCCCATTTCATGGATGAAATCCATGGCTTCATTGTGTGCCTCAAGTTTTTCAGTGCCTCCGAGGAACGAATCTGTCACAGCCACTTCTATTTCTCTCTCAAGTGTACAAATCTCAGTGCAAACATCATCCTCAGCAACTATGAAAGGAAAGAAGCTGCTACTGAGACCATGATCTTCAACCTGAATAATTTCAGATAACATACTAACGTTAGTAAGCTGCTAAATTTAAATGGCCACCATGCTGTGATGTGGGAATCAAAGAACCAAGCTTTATAATATGGAGACATTCTGTCTGTAGAAGTCAAGTCAATGCAAGAGGCCAGACAGAATTAGTCCTCTCAATTAGAGTGCGATATTGCACAAAATGATGCATGCAATAGATAAAAATTATGACACGCTCTCTTATATAAAAATATATATATGTATTACAAACAGAATAAACATCACCTCAATAAAGCCTCTCCCAGTAACAGCCGGAATAGGACAGGAAAAGTTAAGACAATGAACATTCCCCTCAAGGCCATCAACATGTTCCGACGACTCGCTATTAGCTTCCAGATAATTACCTTCTAGGGAACAGAGTAACCTGGCAAACAAAGGTTTAATAGTTACATGTGATATTCCATTGGCTTGACACAATATCCAACGTAAATGACTAGACGCAGGTAGAACACAAGCTGACAAGATAAGGCAAAAACAAATGATAAACATACCTCGCAGAAGGCCGTGATAAATTAACACCTTTAACAACAAATTGAGCTCTGTCAGATGATGTCACGGCAATTGGTTTGATACTTAGAATTGAACTCTGATTATTGCTGCTGAAAGGCAAAGCGGTATCTACAACAACCTGACCTGAGTGCAAGAACAGACCCAACCGATCAATCTTACACAAAATTTAGAATCCTTCAGCAAAGATATGACCAAAAAGAAGATTTTTCCGAAAATCCACTGACCATTGAATACAAATGCTATTCGATTTTGCACTCTTATGTAAATCCATCCAGTGCTCCAGAAAGTGTCATCATTAGAGAAACCCAGAACCCTGCTCAAACTGGAGCTTAAATCACAACAGAGCTGTAAAAAGTGATTAGATTTAAGAATTTTAAGAGGTTTATTAACAAATGTACAAACAGAAATTTCACGATTAAACTTTTAGAAAAATTAGCATACCTCCTTCCATGTAGACTCAGATTGACGAAGGTAAATAGTTAAAATGATACAGCCAGGTCTAATGTAGCTCTCTATGTCAGTAGGACTGTGAGATAACCAATCAAAAATCTGGAAGTTCAAAATTTTACATTATTAAACTTTTGGAGAAAGACAGGAAGAGGTTTTATCATTTTAGTTTCTCCTCTCTTTGGCTGGGGGATATTGCTTGTCCAACGACAGCTAGAAAGAAAAAGTCGGATTAAATAAGTAAAAGGAACTTAAAAATACCTGTGATCGTAAAAAGATGGGAAAATCGCTCGGCTGTTTCCCAAATAGTTTGCAAACAATGCGATCTGTGCGACTCTGCAATGAAAATGAAATGTGGAAAGGAAAGAATATGAATAGAATGTAAAAGACGGCAAAAATTAATCAATGCCACAGCTAAATAGACTAATCAAAGAAGTTTTTTTCTTCACGTAAAATCCAAGTAAAATGTGTCTAGAAGATTTTCACAACATACATCGGGCCAACTGATAATGAAACTAACTGCTACATGAACTTAGAAAGCAATTTAAAATTCAGTTGATGGATCAATTTCTTATCATCAACCGTATGGTAAAAATATCACTTTCACAACTACAACTACAAGCAAAGTTGGGATACAATAACAAAACCCTGTTGATTAATCAAACAATGTAATTCTCCTATTTTTAAAGAAACTCGAGGAGAACATATTCATAACACGACAAGTGAATGCACAATTATACCAATTCAAGATACTTTTAGCTTGAGATTTGAGAAGGAAAATAAATTTCAGCATTGAAAACAAAAGGAACAAAATTTAAAATATACTAGGTGAAGTGTATGAAGAGTACACTGCATAAATAAATATACCTGAGCATCCCAACTGGAACCGGAAGGTGACTGAGCAGAAGCTGAATCTGAATTTCTACTTGTTTGAGGAGGACTGTACTGATGGGATTCTTGTTGCGCCCATGAAGAGTATTCAAGAGAACCAGCTCCCAGATCCAAGGGGGCAGGCAAACCTTCTACATCCTCCATGCCATCATTAGAATCCACATATACATCATTCAAATCAAAGTTATTTAGTTTGCTTCTCCCAGCAGAATTTTCCCTGACTACTGCATAACCAGGAGAACTGCTTAGGACAGGGAACACAATGTCTGGCCTTTGAGAAGTTGCAGATTGTATGGGCTTGTCCTTCTTTGGCATTTCATCAGTGGGAATCATAGAATGTTGTCTTTGGCCAGGAGAACCATTTGAGAGCAAGGCCAATACCGACTCCGTATTCTCCATACATGGCAGACTCCTCAACATGTTTTGAGATTCCTGCAGATGCCCTGATATGTTCATGTCACCATGTAAGTTGCCATGACTAGCAAAGCTCTTTAGAAGATGAGACAGTAGATCCTGATCATCTTTGTGGTTCAATCTACTGGCTGCAACTCACGGAATCCAAAATAATCAGTTTTATGAAATATATATAAGATAATTGAAAATAATAAACAATAAGAAGATGTATGAAACTATATTACATAAATTAAAATCTCAATATTGAAAGGGGAGAGCATGTTCAACTCACAATGCATGTCAGAGAGTATTTTCAGTAAGCTCATTAATAGATAACCACTCGTTTGATTATCATTCGTAGGGCCGTTATTTTTATCATTGTCAGGTTGGGTTTTCCTCCTCCTTTTATTGTGGCCAGCTAAACGTCTCCGGCAACTTCGCTTCCCCTCATCAAACTCTTGGAGAGCATGAAACCTGCAGATATACAGGAAACCTTAGGCATCTAAAAACAAAACCTCTGGAAAATAACACTGTGCCTCTAAAAGCTTTCTATGACTTGGACCCTAGTAACATCAATTCCTGCACCTTACTGAAACCAAATTTGAGTAAAGAAATTATCAACATAATTATTAGGTGCATTACGAAAAAATGACAAATATCCAAGACAGTAGTGATGACTTGACAAGGATAGCATCAGAAAACACGAGGCTGAGGAATTTGGACCAACCTGCTGCACTGCTGGCAGAACCGTTGCATGACACTACCAACAAGTGCCTTATTAGCCTTGGAATGCATCTCACAAACCTTATGCCGTCTATGATAGTCTTTGGCCTTACTCAGATCAGCCCCACAATCCTCAACCTGACAAACTGAACGACTTGAAGTAGCTCCAGTTAACTTGGTCTTTTTCCCGGGCATTCTATCAGAACTCCCCCCGCCCCTCTCCATTCTAGAATTGCCTTCATTGAAGAGCTGCAGCGCTACACTACCAACCTCATCTGTCAAATTGTCATCTTCAACAACAATAAGCCTCCTTTTCTTATCCAAATCATTCTTCTCTTTATCAGTCCCGTGATTCATTTCTTCTGAGCAGGAAGAGGACCTGTTAGAAGAATCCATAGTTGTTTTTATTCCCGTCTCAAGCGGAAAAAACTGCCTGCTCTGGCAATTCGAGAGATTAGGATTGATAGGGGTAGCAAGGAAGAGATCTCCATCCCATTTCCAATCACTGGGATCCCATTCCAGGCTTCTCTGCCCCACCAACCTTAAACCCGCAGAATCCATACCATAATAAACCTGAGCTTCACCTCCTATTCTAGCCTCCATAGATTTACTACCCAAAACTCAAAAAGAGCCAAAAGCAGGAAGCAACCAGGTGCTTAATTCTCACTCCAGTCTCCAGGACCAGATCAGAAATCAAATCTTTGAAGCTGCTACCTTTTGATACAAAACCCTTAATTATTAACTAGTCGGCCTCGGTTCTACTCCAGAAGTCCAAAAACAGTACACCGACACAACCGTGATTCCAATTCAAAGCAACCCACATAACCAAGTTCACTCTAAAGTCTAAACAGCCACAAACCTATCCAATTCCAAAAATCAATATTAAATTTTAATAAAATCCCAATACAATCTTGTTATATAGCAGCATCAGAAATTAATTAAAGATGAAAAGAATCAAGAAAATAAACGCTACAATAAGAAATAACAAAATCAATAACAAAACCTCGTGAACAGCTGAGTTAATTTGTACGCGTTCCAGCGAGTCGTGTAAGAGCAGGAATAAAGTAAACTGCAAGTTGAGTGGGTGAAGGCGAAATGTGCGGGGTAGACCATAGATGGTGGGATATGAATGGGAATATGGTACTGTAGCGGGGTGTGGTGTGGTTAGTGGTGGTTTTGGTTTCTTTTTCTTTATTTCGATTCAATTCAAAAACTGTTTATTCTTAAAACCGGGTATCCGTTTGTTAATCTCTCTTTGTCAAACATGTTTTAAAAAGAGTACGTTTTTAAAGAATACAATTTACAAAATTACTAGTTATCTATCCGTACGATGCACGGAATACATAATTTTTAAATCATGATTTTAAAAATATCTTGATTCAATCATATTAAATAAAAAAAAATCAAATTTAAATCAAATTTCAATACAAAATGATATTGAATTTAAAACTTTAAAAAAGACAAAACTATTCAAAATAAAAAAATGTTATATGTACACTAAGTATACTGCGTCACTCAAAATTTGTTACTCATTAAAATTTTTTACAAAGTATTCGGCGGCAGTTGTAGGAATTTTTTTTTGTTTTTTTTGGTATTTTCTAGGTAGATGTGTGGTTGAAAATTGGAGAGATAAAATGTGTGTGGTTAAAAAATAATTTGAAATATTGTGTTTATAAATTAATTTATAAATTGTAATCATTGCGTAAAAGAAAATTTTGTTATATAAATTTTTTTGACTTTTATTTATGTTTTTCTCTGAAAATTTGTCCACCTCATCACCTATCTCCCTTTTAATATGTTATAATTTATTATTATCTATATTTTTTAATGTGTTGCTTATATATATTTTATTTGAAATTCAATATATTAATTAATATTTCCTTATTTTTTAAACATGCCAATTTTTTTCAAAATGATGAAATGATTAAGCCTCCGTTTGGTAATAATGTTTGGTTTATAAACTTATTTATTTATGATTTTAGGGTAAAAAGTACTGACTGAAAATTGGAGAGAGAAAATATATGTGGTTAAAAAGTTGATTGAAAATAATTAATTATTTTTGTAACATGCGTATTGAAAAGTCTACTCATTTATTGACATATTAGGAAGTAAAATTTCAATAATTCTATTTATTTATTTTCAAAATATATTAATTCAATTTTTTCATTTCTAACTTAACAAATTTATATAACATATATTTATTTATTTAAAAATATATTAATCCAAGTTTTTCATTTTCACTGTAACACATTTACATAGATATGATATGACATTTATTTATTTATGTTCAAATATATTAATCCAATTTTTTCATTTCCTACCTAACACAAATTTTTGTGACTTTTATTTACGTTTTTCTTTGAAAATTTGCCTACCTCATCACCTATTTCCCTTTTAATATGTTATAATTTTTTATTAACTATATTTTTTAATGTGTTGCTTCCATATATTTTATTTGAAATTCAATATATTAATTAATATTTCCTTGTTTTTTAAACATGGTAATTTTTTTCAAAATGATGAAATGATTAAGCCTCCGTTTGGTAATAATGTTTGATTTATAAACTTATTTATTTATGATTTTGGGGTAAAAATTAGTTGCTGAAAATCGGAGAAAGAAAATATGTGTAGTTAAAACAAAGCTAATAAAAATAAAAAATTATGCATGTACACTCAGTGTACTGCGCTACTCAAAGTTTGGCACTTGATTAATTTTTTTATATAATATTTCTTTTGACTCTTATTTACGTTTTTCTCTAAAAATTTTCCCACCTCATCACCTATTTTCCTTTTAATATGTTATAATTTTTAATTAACTTTATTTTTTAAAGAGAGGGTCACACTAGTTTAGGAAATTATGTGATTGATTTGTTTTTTCTTAATTTTGATAAAATAATAAATAAATCACCGTTTGGCGGCCTAAGCAAATTTTTTTTTTATTTTGAAGTTTTCTACGTAAATGTGTGAATAAAAATTGAAAAGAGAAATTTGTATGGTTGAAAAGTAATTTGAAAATTTTTATTATTTATAAATTAATTTATAAATTGTAATCATTATATAAAAGAACGGTGCGTAGAGTGTTTCCTCGAAAATAAGAATTGAAAATATATTAATAGAAAAATCAACAAACACTTCATGGGATTTGGGTGGAAATGTCATTTTACATGAAAAAATTCCAATTAAACACAAATCCCGTTTGTACATCTCAAAAATTGGTTAAAGATTAATTCAAAATCAATAATTAATTACAATCATCCATTATCCATAATATTAAATCATACGTTCCATCAACTTTTATTAAACAATTCTTTTATATAGACATAAAAATGGGACTTGTTGAGATGGCGTTTCGCCAGTGAGAATAAAAAGATGGATCATGTGCTTCATCATTACAATAATAGGCGTCAGTCGTCACGACGGTCACGTTGACAACATTCAATTTTCATCAGATTTTGATGTCTATCAAGAATTTTTGTTGATCAAAACCTTATCAAATAGGGTATCATTGTCTATAACTTTGAACGAGACCAAGAGTTGATTGGTCATGTGAAGTGTTGGACTGTTCTTGCGCTTTGGAGTTAGCGTTGACCTAAAATTCCTCCTCAAAACTCGTTCAGAATTAAAGAATCTAACTGTTCGGCAGCTTAGTTGTCAGAATTTTATTTTATTTTTTTGTTATTTTTTTTAAGTAAGATGTGTAGTTAAAAATTGAAGAAAAAAAATGTGTATAATTAAAAGGTAATTTGAAAAATTATGTTGTTTATAAATTATAATTATGTGCGTTAAAGAACGACGTGTAAACAACTGAACATCTGAACCTAACATGCAATTGACAAGGATACAAGTACACTTAAAAAAAGTTGTAATCCACACCTTGATGGTCAAAATCGACATTGCCCTAGACCATTGGTTTGAATGGTAAATCGCAGGATGTGTCTCCCAGAAATTAGGGTGGAGGATACTGAAGATCTTCACGAGTGGTGATAATTCCCGCTTGTCACAATGCCAAATTCATTTTCAGGACTCGAACTCTGCACCCAACCTTACTGAGCATGTTATCAGTCATCCCCTTTGCACTGAGAGATTTTTCTTGGGAGCAGGATCCAAGCACACTTTGTATTGCGAAGGGAAGACAGGAATCAGTTATAAGTCAATTATTAGACAATAATTTTGAAATAATATTAAGCCCAGTTTAGTGGAGTTTAGAATCGAATTTTTAGTAAATTTTGATAAAAGTTAATGAAGCATGTTTTAAAAAAATTGTGGGTCATATTAAATATGTTCTTGAAATTGATTATTGACTTTAATTTAAATTAAAATCTAAATTTTAATTTGGATTAACCACGTACGTTCCCTTTCATGTGACTTATTATGAATCATTTGTCAATAAAATAATTTTGGTGTATTTCTTATTTGGTTATGAGATCAATCTATATTCTTTTTGGATTATTGAAAACTACAAGTGATGGCAGAGTGTAGGAATAAAGAATTTTTTTTATACTGGATTGATACATAGAAAAAAAAATCATTAATGCTATATTCGATAAAATTGTTGCAATTATAAATTGATTTATTTATATTTTTTAAGTAAACTATATAGTTAAAAAATGAATTAAAAAATATTTTAAAAAATTATGTTATTTATAAATTGATCTCTCCCTCCACGGCCATGGACGTGACATTTAAAGTGGCATCTTAATGGAATCACACTATTGGGCTAAAGTCACATGCTCACGTGTTTTCCCAAAGCATCCAATCATACAAAATTTTTCATTTCATTTGCATCATATAAAATTACAAATAATTGAAATGATGTTTTATTCAAAACTTAGTGGATTCCAGTTGATTAGCAAAATTAACAGTTGAATCCTACTTAGGAACTTGTAAATTGTAAATAAAAGGAATCTGCATTTAAAAAAAATAAAAAAATGACTTCAAAAGAATTATAATATCGAAAGTGATCCGACCATCATTTAGGAGGGGTGATGAGCTAGCACGTTTGACTTGGCTTAAAAGTAAAATAAAATAAAATAAAAAGTAAATTTATTGGTATCAGGATTTAGGAAATGAATTTTTTAAGACTAATAATAATCCACTTACCTTTTTCAAGAGGAAAAGTTTTCTCGTAAAAATACTCTTAAATATGTTCATAACGCCCTTTTTAAAAATGTGCTCTAATCAAACATGTACACAAAGTTGACAAGACGACTCTTAAATTTTTAATATAGAATTCAATGTCTAAGGTCATGACGACTCAATTACCTAAGCCTATATTTGGTTAAAAAAATTGTTTATAAACAAAAGAAAATTGTGTTTTTTAAGTAAAATAAGTAATTGATAAGCGATTTGAGAAAATGTATGATTTAAAAATAATTTGAAAAAATATATTTTTATAAACAATTTATAAAACGGGAGGCAAATGAACTATAAATTCTTGTCAATTTTTCATAATAATTTGACCAGAATGACTTTCTGACAAGAGGTTTGTAGAAAATGGAGAAATATTATTGTTAGGTAAAATATGATCATAAACTGTCATGGGTAACATTTCGTTGGAGAATTTTTTTAAAAAGTCAAATATTTTGACTGGTAAAAATAATTGGTAAAATGAAATGTTGATATATTGTTATTTATAAAAAAAGATTTGTTTGGTGGTTGAAATAAATATAATTTGATTTATAATGTGTATAATTTAGGTTTTTTAGATAAGATGTGCGGTTAAAAATTGAAAAGATAAAATGTGTGTAGTTAAAAGGTTGTATGAGAAATTGTGTCCATTTTCGACGGCGGTTTAATGAGGAAAGAGAAAAAAATATGTTGTTTTCGAGGTAAAATATGTGGTTAAAAATTGGAGAGAGGAAATATGTGTAGTTAAAAGATGATTTGAGAAATTTTGTAGTTTAATTTATAGTTTAAACTATGATTTAATGAAGCTGCAAATAGGGGTGGGCATTAACCCGTCCAAACCAACCCAACCCGATCGGTTTGGATCGATTTTTTAAGAAAGTTGAGTTGGGTTGGGTTGGGTTCTACAAAAAAAAAAAAAAAAAAAAATTCAGATTGGATTGTGAGTTGAGTGAAAAATACAATCCGACCCAACCCAATAAAAAATTTTAAAATATAGGACCATTTAAATTTCAAAAATCTCAAGTCCATTTTTAATTTGGATAAAATTCAAATATAATTTGAACATATTTTAGTTTTATTAGCAAGTATTCAATTTATTATATTTGAGCTTATTGTACTGTACATAATTTATTTGAGTTAATAGTTGATTTATGGACATAATTTTTTAATTTTCTATGATTTTTAGCTAATTGGATCAAAGATCAAACCACCAAACCCGACCGAAACTTCATTGGGTTTGGTTGGATTGAGTTTGAACTTATGTTTAGGTTATGTTGGATTGGATTTGGTTGATTTTTTATCAATTCGATCATAGTGGGTTGAGTTTAGGTTAGACAAAAAATCGATCCAACCTAATCCATGCCCACCCTATATGCAGAACACCTACTTGAATTATAAATTTTTAGCTCATTAAACAACCTTGGATGAAAAGTTTCAAACGATTGATATATATTATTTAAAAGGGTAATCAGCACGTGCGTTCATATGGTTTGCTTTATTGTATAAATTATCCCCTATGTTTCATTTTTGGCATTTGAGCCCTTGGGATCAGCCATTTATTGCGCAAATCATTTATGTCGTCTTCTTGACTTTTTCCGTCGTATGCAGTTTACTTGTGTGATTTGTCAAATTACATTTTGGTTTTAGAAAAAAATGTCCATATTTTCGCACCTTATAATAGCCACTCTCAATTTTGTCAATTTTTTTTTTTTTTTCCTTAATATCTTTGCACGCGAGAAAAAAACACATCATACGAGTCAATTAAATAAATGCTCAATCAACTTTACACAAGGTTAGAAATGCTACGTCTTATATTAGGGAAGGGTATATAAATCTTAGATATTAGGTTAACTATCTTAAACTAACAAACTTAATTTTTTTATTTTTAAATTCAGGTGTTAAATAGTAATTAATAAATATAATATATATAATATAAAAATGATTATCACTTATATATTAAATTAAAACTAATATAATATATTAAGAGTCTGTTTGGTAATGTAAAATTTTTTTAGTTTTGTGGTTTTTTGATAAATGTATACTTTAAAAATGTTTAAAAAGTAAAAAAATTGTGGGCTTGCTTAAGAATGAATTGTTAAGATTGAGTTTTAAAAGTTGAGATGAAAATTTTCTCCTTACCAAACGAGCTCTGAATAAAAAATTCCAAACAACACCTAATCATAACATATCCATGATTCATCCTATTAGTGCCACTCACCCAATCGTGCCCCACCCGACCCACGAAGTCACAATTTGTTACATAATGAGTGAAATGACGAGTTTTTCAGACCAAATATCGAACTTCGTAACACTTGTTGAATTAGTAGTCAAGTCTCGAGTAATCTCGATTATGATGGGAAAATCTCGAGTTGATGTGCGATTTAACACGTGTGGTTGAAAAATAAGTATAAAGAAAAATGAAAAAGATATCCTAGATCAAACAAGCTCCAAGTAACATTACCATTTCATAGTAACTAGAGTTATATAGAAAATGCATGTTCAGGAGAGTTAGACAAAAAATGATGATCAAATATAGGAGTGGATTGGCGGAAGTATTTGACAGAACAAATAAACAGAACGAGATATGTGAAGGTCATTTTCATTAGGTGGATTATGGAATGTGTCACATCCTCGACGTACTCCATCAGATTAAATGGTTAACTCCATGGTTTTTTCAGAGGTGAACGTGGAATAAGGCAGGGTGATTCACTTTCACCTTTCCTCTTCGTACTTTGTCTTGAATATCTTCCGAAATCCTTGAATATCGCCACTGAAGATAGTGAATTTAATTTCCATTCCAAATGTGGTCCACTTCAAATTACTCACCTAGCCTTCGCGGATGATTTGTTACTTTTTGCAAGGGGAGATGCTACCTTTGTTGAACTACTTCTCGGTTGCCTTCAAAAGTTTGGGGATATTTCAGGACTGAAATTGAATGCTATGAAGTCATCTATATTCACTGTAGGTATTGATGAGGACACTCTTCTAGACATTCTATCATTGGCGAGCATTCCGAAAGGCACAATGCCTTTTAGATACCTTGGGTTCCCTCTTGTTGCACAAAAGCTTAAGGTCTCATGCTCCCTTTGTGGACAAAGTAGCAGACAATATAAGATCTTGGCCAAGGAATTCACTTTCACATGCGGGTCGAGCAGAATTAATCAGGATAGTGTTCAAGAAATTGAAAGTTTTTGGCTTTCAATCATTCCAATTCCATCTTCAGTGTTCGACAAAATCATAGGCTTTGCATGAATTTCCTTTGGAATGGGGGAAAGCCACTTGTTGCATGGAAAAACATTTGTCTTCCAAAATCAGAGGGAGGGCTTAGTTTCAAAGATCTTAAAGGATGGAATGCATCATTACTTGCAAAAGTCCTTTGGAACTTTCACGACGAAAAGGACTCACTTTGGATCCGTTGGATTGATCAAGTTTATCTTCGAGGCTCCTCCATCTTAGACATTCAAGTCCGAAAGGATGATTCAACTCTTTTCAATAAAATTTTGGATCTCAGGGATACTATTATTCGACTAGAAGGCAACACAGCATGCTGGCGGTAAACTGGCCAGCTGGACTGTTCAAGGCAGGTTTAATAATGCTGTTGCTTATGATTATTTCAGGGAACATGGGACTAACAAAGCATGGGAAAATACAGTTTGGCGAAGCTACATTACTCCTAAGATGGCTTTTAATCTTTGGCTGGTTGTACTGGGCAGAATCCACACCAAAGATAAACTGGCTTACCTCGACATTGATATGAAATGTGAGTTCTGCGATCATCCTGTTGAAAGCTAGCAGCATCTTTTTTTTCCAATGTAATTTATCTGGAAGAATTTGGGACAGAATTAAATTGTGGCTTGGTATTACTTGTGCTGTGAGCACCGTCCCTAGTGCAATCAAATGGATCGAGAAGGAAGTGAGAGGAATCACTCGGCATTCAAAATCCAAGCACATAGCACTTGCAGCTACCATTTATCATATATGGATTGCCCGAAATAGACCACGTTTTGAAGACCTTAAGCCGAATGAAGATAGCATTGTACGAATAATCAAAACACATATATACAGAGCAATCTTTGATCTGTATCATAATGTTTTGAATCTTTGTGAGTCTCTTGCGATTGAGGGTTGATTTATGTTGTTTTGTTTATTTTGACCATTTTCTCGGGTATGCCCGGATGTATATGTATTTTCTAGTAATGTTTGTATGATCATTTGCCCGGTTATGCCTGGTGATTTTGTATTTTTAGTTGTAGTTAGTTTGGTGACTTGATGATTTCCCCGAGTATGCCTGGTGTACATGTTCTTTGAGGGACTCTCTTTCGTTTTTTCCTGGTATGCTCGCTGTTGTATATATTGTCATCTGTTTGGATGCATCCAAGTTTGTATAGTTTGCTAGGTATTCTTGGCAAGTATGTCGCTGTCTCTTCCTAGGTATCTATTTTGATCTATATAATTTTTTTTACATTAGATCAAAAAAAAAAAAAAACAATTTGCACCCTTGTAACACAAGATAAAGATATTTTATGGCCATTGCTCTATTTCAAAAAAAAAAAAAAAACCAGAAGTGACGAGGATATCTCACCTTTCGACCTTGCAATCTTTACCTCTTCAGAAAATTGACTTTTCTCTTCTACAAAGAAGCAAACCCAACGCGCTTACTTTCAAGAGGCTTGATTTTTTCCTGCCAAAAGCTGCGTGGAATTGTAGCAGTAAGCTCACTTTCTATACAAGCAAAGATGAGCCTCTATCTTTCTTACACGCACTTTATAGTAATATAGAATAGATAAACCCGTTGATTCCCCCTTTAGAATTAATTTTCTCCTCATTTATCGCCGGATTCGATTTCCGATCCTCTTCTCTTCGATTGCCCAACCTCGTTTCTATCTCGCTTTCTCTCTCACTCACTCTGTGCGTGGATTGTGGAGTTACTTGAGTAGATTGGCTAGTACAAGACTCTTTTGCATCGCTTGCTGATTTCAGGTTTAGTTATCGCTTTCCTTCAATTTTGATCTCGGTGTTTTTGGTAAATATGTGACTTGAATTTTTTGCTTCGAGTAAATTGATGATCATTTGTTATCTAACTGGTTCCTCCTAGATCTCCGTGTCTGTTCGTATCAATATTCTCGTCTTAAATATCTAAAATAGCTTTCCTTCCTTTTCGGTCTTTCCGTTTATGGTTATTAAATTGTTTCGATCTACAACACTGCAGGCGGATGAATGCATTTTGTGTTGGAATATTTACACCGTTATTGAATTTTAAACGTATAAAGAGTTTAAACGCAAGGTTACAAATATTAATTATTTCTCCACTTTGGAAAGCGAAGCAATGACAAAGACCTCCTCTTAATTGAGTATGGTTCATATGTGCCGATCTCCCAAGCTGGAGATCCGGGAGGATGAAACTGTTGCATAGACTTGATGAAAACTGAAAAAGGAAAAAAATTGATTATTGTTACCACGGTCACACCTGCAACTCTTTGTCAAACATTTCGTTTGGCTTCTACTCAGATAATGTGACGGCAAAAGACATTCAGGACACGTTGGCGAGAATATATATTGTAGAGGATCCAATGATTGTTCGGATCACTATGAGTGATTATAAACTAGTTTTTTTCATTTTTCGAGTAAGGTGTGTGGATTAAAATCAGAGAGAAAAGATGTGTTGTTAAAAATTGATTTGAGAAATTGTGTAGATTATAAATTGGTTTATAATCTAAAAGGTAAACATTACCGAACAGAGGCTAATTCATTGCCAAAAAGATTTTATGTTACTAGTGCTTGATGGTAGAAATGTAGCCTAGCAATTTAATGAAATTAAGTAAAATGCTGATCAGTTCATTACATGTCCTATAAATATGGATAAAATCTACTAGTGAGTATGCTACTATAGATACAATTCCTCATTTATGGAAATTCAGCAAGAAGTGATCTTTAAAAAAAAAAAAAGGGAAAAAGATAACTCTTGCTAACTTGAGAGCTATTCAAAATTTGAAAAGGACGATAGAAGTTGTGACAACTATAATGATAGCTTCAAAGTTTGGATGATGAAGTAAGTAGCTACAAATACATGACACATGAAGAAGCAAATGCAAAGACAAGGTTGTGGGTATGCTATCTGAAATTAACCTCCTTCAAGTGACTTACCTTGGTATGACCAGGCGTGTTTCTAGAAACAAGTCTATTCTTTGATTATACACCCAAGGACTAGGTAGTGTCATCTACATGGGAATGAACAATTGTTGTAGTCAAAGGGGATGAAAATGATTTTGGTTAATTATTTTACTTATAATGAAGATTATTGTAGGTTTTGTTATGTTTTTCTTTTCAGTTCAAAGTATGATGCTTTGAACAAATATGAAGTGTGCAGGTTGAATTATGTATCACAACATGATAAGAACTAATAGAGCCAGTGAATATTAACCGTTGTGACTGTACAACAGCTAGTACACCTTTTGATGTCCAATGAGAATAATAATAGTGGCTGGTGTTATTGCATGTTTAATATATTGAATAGCTTGTATTATACCTAACGTTACACGATCTTCAAATTTCTTAAAACACTACCATAATTTTTAGCCAGTGGTCCTAGAGTCATGATATGAACTGTTGATGTATGCTAGATCAAAGCACCTCAACTGTCTTTTGTCATTTCACACCCTTGATTTCAGCATTTTCTGTTTACACTTTTATCGTAATTATGCTAATTGTGTAGCAAGTAGTCTCCAAACCATTGGATCATGGAAAAGACATTGAATTGCAGTAGGTAAAATGGTTGTATTGTAGTAATTTTCTTGTACTTGGACTGTTTCGAAGTGCCATGGCTGGGTCAAATAAGCATTTGCTTAAAGGTTTAAGCTCCGGTGGAAATCTTCCTAAATTTATTAACTTTTTGGAAATTATTGCCACAGTCAGTAAGAATTTTGCATGATTCTCCAAATATTCAGATGAAATTACTCTGAATATTGACACAGAAATACTGTTTCTGCTAGATCATTATTTCATTTTTTATTACTTTTCATGATATGCAATATGCATCAAAAGGAGCTATCTTTCTTATAGGAAAAAGGAATCCTATTATACAGAGAGGAGATCTTCAAGGAAAACAAACATGAGCTGTTTTGGCTGTTGTGAAGAAGATGATGATATTGGTAAACATACTAATGGTGGAGGCCAGTATATGATGAAAAAGGCAGATGGTAAGTCTGCAAGCCCAGTATGGGCATTTAGGCATTCACGTAAAGAGCACACAGACATGATAATAAATTTTCTCTGCATAAGCTTAAATTAGTTTGTTTGTATGCTCTTGCTTGTTCTCTGGCTTTTCCTCTACCAATCTGCTTTGTATCTGGTTTATTTTCCTGGTTTGCATGAACCTATGTGCTTACTGTTTGAAAAAAAAAAAAATATATATATATATATATGTATGTATGTATGTATGTATGTATGTATATGTATTCTTTTCTTCCGTTTCATGCACGTGTTATTGTTTGTCCTATTGGATCTTCAACCCCTCCCTCTCTATTTAAAAAATAAAAGCACACTGATAAATTGATAGAATACGGGTTGAATAATCGTAATGTCACTATTCACCTACAGTGTGTTGCCTGTTCCTTCTGTGCACTCCTCTCCAAACTTTTTTAACGTTGCATAGTTGTGACTTGTGATGTAAGAACAAAGTGTCTAAAAATTGATAGATTATGAATAATTGCAGTGCCACCATTTACACCTATAGTACCAATGCTACTTTCATGCTGGAATAATTTACTAGGATTTGAACGTCAGAACTATTGTCAATATTGTTTGGGAGTTGGTTAATCTCTGTAAGTCTGTTTTATGGGGCAAAGGGCCTAGGTTGAACACTACGTCGTGCTAAACTTTGTTTATTAATCTGGATTACATTGATAAACTTAGAGTTGATTTTTGGTTTTACTTAACGTTTATTATGATTTAAGTTTCCAATCAAATCAAGCATTCAGCTAAGAAGGGGTTGATTTATGAACTGTTTAGAGGTGTCTAATTTAATCCACACACCTTGAAATATGCACTTTGAGATCTTTTTGACTTTTCTATTCTTGTTTTTCTTTCCTGTTTCATGTTACAAGATTCACTTTGTTTTTATCTCTTTGATCGGTAACACTGTAACAATTATAAATTGATTTATTTATATTTTTGAGGTAAAACATGTGGTTGAAAAGTAGAGAGAGAAAATGTGTGTAGTTACAAAATGGTTTGAGAAATTGTGTTTATAAATTGTAATGATTGCGTTAAAGAATAGAGGCTTAGTGAGAAGATCAGGTTTAAACTAAGCTGAGTTCTTCCTCCAGGAAATGAAGGACATTATCATACAACAGATGCTGCACTGAAAGCACAAGCTGTTAATGTCCAGCCTATTGCAGTTCCATCAATTCCCGGGGATGAATTGAAAGAAGTTACAGATAACTTTGGCTCTATTTCTTTAATTGGGGAAGGCTCATATGGACGAGTATATTATGGAATCCTTAAGAATGGTCGGGCTGCTGCAATAAAGAAGTTGGATGCAAGCAAGCAACCAGACGACGAATTCTTATCGCAGGTTTCATTTGAATATTGTAACTTATCCAGTCCTAGAGGAATCAGGCGTTCAACATTATGAATATTCAACAAATTGTTTTTGAACTTGCAGGTTTCTATGGTGTCGAGGCTAAAACATGAAAATTTTGTTGAATTACTTGGTTATTGTGTTGATGGAAATCAGCGCGTACTTGCCTATGAATTTGCATCTAATGGTTCTCTTCATGATATTCTTCATGGTGTGTTACCACCTCCTGCTACATTTTTTTTTTTGGTTCCTTGTCTGCTTCCTCCCACCCCCCAAAAATTTAAAAAAACCCAAATAATCTTGAAGCCTAGATAGGACAAATCTGAAACGACATTACATTCCGATGTGGGACATCAAATTTAAAAAACGTACATGATGCAGTTTCATTTGAATAGTAGGTGGTCAAGCTATAATTACAAATGACTGGTTAAGAGGTTGTTTGAGATAGGCCTTTGTTGACGTTTTGAGGATTAATGATTCCCATCTTTTGGCATTCCCTTGCCTTTGTACAAATTAGAATACCCGATTTCGTGTCTACTCTGACCTTTTATTATTTAGTGTTCTATATGCTGAGCTGATTCATACAAGTACTTGAGGAGAAATTTCAATTTTCAATCTTCACTTGTCATCTTTCAGGAAGGAAAGGTGTTAAAGGAGCACAACCTGGTCCTGTTCTTTCATGGGCCCAGCGGGTAAAGATTGCAGTAGGTGCTGCTAAGGGACTTGAATATTTGCATGAAAAGGCAGATCCTCACATCATCCACCGTGATGTTAAGTCCAGCAATGTGTTAATCTTTGATGATGATGCTGCTAAAATTGCTGATTTTGATTTGTCAAATCAAGCTCCTGATATGGCAGCACGTCTTCACTCAACTCGTGTTCTTGGAACATTTGGTTATCATGCTCCTGAGTAAGATACTTTTGGAACGCCATATACATTTTTCTCCCCTCACTCCCCTTTTGAAATATTGAGAGGAATTTTTTTTTTGTATACTCCAATAATGCTCTCTATTTTGGTTCTTCGTTTTTCTTTTTTAAAGAAAAGTTCATTGATTTCTCCTCATCTTTTATTTCTTAAATATATTTGTTATATGTCAAATGGCCAATCAATTCAAATATGATTTAAATAATTTAAGGAGTAATGCAATCTGTAGCTCATTAATGCAATCCTTATAAAGTAAGAATAGAGCCAAACTCAATCTCTTTCTTATAAAGTTAATAAAGTCTCTTGGAACTTATTTTTATGCATGGACTCTAAAATATAGTGCATCTTGTATTTTGCATTTTGCATTTAGGAGTAAAAATAAGACAGAATGGTCCATATTTAGAGAAACTCTTGGAGATGCTCTTATATACACCTTTCTCCCCTCTCTTCCCTTTGGAACTCAAAAGTCAAGGTTATAGATCATACGTACCACGTAAAATGAGTTAATTGGCTCACTATTTTATGGTTGTTGAAGCTTGAATAAGCCATTGGGTTCTAATGCTAACCTGTTTGCTAGTCTTTCTTGCAACCAGGATCGTTGGATGAGATTTTGATAGACCTTTATGACTACAGTATAAAAAATTTAGTCATCATGAATTCTATTTCGTGAACGTTGTGTCCAGTCATCAGAACACTTTGTATTCTTATTGTTTAATTGGCTAAAGTCCAACTTCAGAGTTTCAGTTATCTGAATCCTGTGTTCATTTGGACCTCAATTTTCGTATTGGCACTAAAACAATAACATGTGTTTTGTTATTTACTGGTGCATTTTGGTACCTCGTTTGGCAGATATGCAATGACTGGACAGCTGAACTCAAAGAGTGATGTCTACAGCTTTGGTGTTGTCCTTCTAGAACTTCTTACAGGACGTAAACCCGTTGATCATACATTACCTCGTGGGCAGCAAAGTCTAGTTACATGGGTATTATGTTTCTTCCCTTTTTCCCTTCAAACATCTGTGGTTTATTTCAGATCTCATTGTATTCGAAATAAAGAATCTAATTCCTTTGTGCTCTAGTTGTTTACTCAAATTTTCTGCCACACAATTTAGGCTACGCCAAAGCTGAGTGAAGACAAGGTCAGGCAATGTGTTGATGGAAGACTGGGTGGAGAATACCCTCCTAAGGCAGTTGCTAAGGTAATTATCAAGTTTCCAATTTAATGGAAAAGATTTACATCATTTTTGTTATAAAGAAAGATACACTAATACAAATCTTATAGAAAGATATTATCAAGTGTTTATTTGCTATGTTTCTCTCTTTTCCTTGCTCATTCTCAATATATTAATGCAGATGGCTGCTGTGGCTGCCTTGTGCGTACAATATGAAGCTGATTTCCGGCCAAACATGAGCATCGTAGTCAAAGCCCTCCAGCCACTTTTAAACGCTCGGCCAGGACCGGCTGGTGAAACTGGCCAGACATGAGACTTTCAGCCAAGCTACTAATTGTGCTGCTCTGGGAGGACGAGTTGGTGAGTAGAAGCACATGATAATATCCCTTTCTTCTCCATGTCTAAATTAATCAGTAATTTTATTAGATTGAAGTGCCTCCAGTCAATTTATTCGATTGTTCATAATGTATACTATGATTGCGTTGCGTTGATCTAGAATCAAGAGGTCTGTGGGAATTCTTTGTGAGTGAATATCTGATGAATTTAAGTAAAATATCAACCAAACGGATATGGATAATACTGATGAACAGTTCCCCACCCCGAAGCATAAATCCCAGCTTGTTTAGTTAAGGCTGGAACCTGGAAAGTCTTGTTCCTTATCAGTATTTTTGAAATAATAACTATGCTTGCTGATTAGCATTGAAGACATATTAATACACGTGGCTGGCATTACTCACGTGGCATCACTCCATTGGTCCTTGATCATTTTCTGTTTTAAAGTTTGTTTCTGCTTTCCTTTTCGGTTATTTTTGGTTCACAGTAAAAGGCATTATATAAGTAGCCTTTCTCTTTTGTATATAGATTTACAGTGATCATAAATAAAATGAAGGTTTTCCTCCAAATAAATCTTAGCGTAAGCATTAATTTAGGAACGTGCTCCATGTGCATAAAATTGCAATGACCATAAGAATTAACCGGACTTCAGGAAACAGGACAAATTACTTCATATGTAAACGTCAGCTAGGTTATTAATCAGAATCCCATAAAAAAGGGTGGATCTGTATGAGCTTTCATTCGCCGACATATATCAAATAATTAATATAAAATGACCACAAAATGTTACTATAATATTATCTTGTCATCTTTTTGATGTAAATCGAATCCATAACACACAAGGACAATTAATCTAGACGGATTGCAAGTAAGAAAACAAGCGCCTTTTTTTCTTTTCTTATTTCATAAGCAACCAAAAATCTACAAGCTGTTTAAGCGTCTTTAATTAAGAGAAAACAAATAACCTAGAGGGTCAATAGTTTTTTAATGGGTTGGGCTTACAAATGAAATAATAAATAATGAAAAATAAGGAATCGGAAAACTTAAATTGCCGTTTTGACCCATTAAACAATCTCAAAACGTGTGAAATCCACCCTACGTCACGGCGAAGCGGTGTGTTGAATGGGAATCGTCGAGAGCTTTTCGAAAAGTACTCATGGGTCAAAAACGGACACTGTATACAGAAATTATGCTCATTTCTTTGGAGCTCGATCATCAAAGCGTTCCATGTATGCAAGAGCTTGTTCTTCTGTATCCGACACACGCACCTCATCACTTTTTTTTTAAAAGCAACATAATTATATTTAATATTTGTAATAATTAAATATTCGTTTTAAATTTAGAGTCTTATATACATAAAAATTATCGATTTAATAATTGAAATGACGTAAAAAATGAGTAGAATTGATCAAAGTATTGGTTATTCTATAATATAATGGGATTTAGGTTAAAGATTGTGATTTATTAGGACGGTGTAGAGGGGAATTGAACTCGTTGACCAAAAAATTTACCGGAAAAAAGTTCGAGATTCCAAGGCTTTCATGTGATAAGCCTTTGTTTGGTTACAATATTTCGTTTATAAAATAATTTATTTGTGATTTTAAGATAAAAGATAATTATTGAAAAGAGAAAATGTGTGTGGTTAAAAAATAATTTGAAAATTTATGTAGTTTATAAACTAATTTATAAAATAATTTATTTTGTTTACCAACTTAATGACTTATGAGTCGTCAACCTTTAAAAGTGAATTTTTGATAAAATAAACATGAAAATAACAAACTGTTGTAAAACTATTATGAAAACAATAGAGAATATAGAGAGAGATATGAGAGAATTCTTCTCTTATTGAATTCATATGTGTTGACCACAAAATCCGGATGGACCTTGGACCAACACGTCTCAGCTCCTCCCTCTTGAACACGTGAATCTCCTGCGCACTGTGACAAACAATCAGTTTGCAAAGGGGGCCGAGGTGGCTCCCGTTTGCATTCCGATGCCTAAGTTAGTACTCATTTTGGGCAAATGTATATTGGGTGCGGGAAATATAAATGTGTAGAAGAGAGAAAAGGGAGTGAGAGAAGTATAGAGTTAAGAGTGAGAAATTGCTAACCCTCTACTTGGAGACAATTGTGCTTCATTTATAGTGAAACTTCTTGTCTCGGATTGCGACACGTGGCATACTTTACACTTGTCATCACCCTAGCTTATGGATGTGACAATCTTGCTTTTCAACCGTAATCATTGCTACATTTTGTAGGGGATGGGCGCCTGTCACATCTGGGTAAAGGCAGTGTCCCATCACTCTCTTCTGGTCAACGCCATACAGCGCCCCGACTGAGTATAAAGCACATCGGCTGGGCGTTAACCAGGTCGGCTAAAAAGGTTTGCTTGACATACCACCTCGGCATTCATCCTAAGGTGATATTCTAGGCCTTAGCTGTGGGGATTTGCCATGACTTCACAGCATTAACTTTTTAGGGAGTCAATAATGAAATTCCTTAGGTAAGGCTCGGATCCATATCATAGTCGACCTTCTGCCTCGGATTTTCTCTCCCTACTGGCCAGGATCATATCAGCGCATTTCCTAGGCGGCGCATTCAATTCGGAGGAGCTATCGGTATTTATTTCCAAGAAATATACATATAAAATGGGAGGGGGGCAGCATTTCGCAGCGCGTGGCATGCACTGTGATAGCTGAACGGTTTTTGTCCCTCCCTTTGACAGCTGGCGCTTTGATTAGCTCATTTTCCAAGAAGCATGGGTTACCCACATTAATCATGTGGCTCACGAAACTCAAGTAATCTAGACCGTTAGGATGCCTATAAATCCTTCTTCATTTTACCATTTCACCTTTTACCATTTTCTTAGAATCTTTGCAGCCATACTTTCGCGAAAACTTGCGCCGTCTCTCTCTTCCTTGCGAGTTTCGTGTCTTTTCTTCAAGGGTTTTCTACCCAGCATCCACCCTTAACGTTCCACAGTTTTCCTTGGCGAGTTCTTCATTTCAAGTGCACAGTGTCAAACATTCGTCTTTTGAAGGTAAATCTCTTGATCCCTGTATATGCAAGACTTTCTTATTTTTAGTTTCTCATTGTGGGTTTGAGAATTCTGTTTTTGCACTTTGTTTTTCTTTTGTTGAGTCTGACTCTCCTTTAAAACAAAAAGAAAAAATGGAAAGAGTTGGGGGAACGGGTTCACAAGAAATGTTAGCGATGGCGGTTCCCATCAGAGGTTTCTGCCCCATCTCTTTATCGGTTTTTAGTTCCCGTTTCTTTAGGGAGCAGGTTAAGAGGAGAAATAGGAAAATCAGTGGCATAATTTATTTGAGTGATTCTGACAGCGAAGAAGAAAAACACCAGAACTACATGGCTCATCTGTCATCCGAGGAGGAATCCGCGCTTAGGGAACTCCGAAGCAAACGAGACAGGGAATTGGGAGGAGAAATGGCGGCTGGCTCCTCTTCAGGTCACCAGGACCTCGGCTTGATCGTTAGGGCACCGTTTAGGGCGCATAGGGAAGAGTTGGGTTTGACTGCTGAGGAGATCGCTCAGGTAGAAGATTGGGTTGACCAGGTCAACAAAGTTTCGGGCTACCATGTCGACCCCGATCCAAACCCAGAGTCATGGGAAAGTAGTGAGGTTGCTACTGAAATCCGAAGGATCGATTTGGCCTCGGCTTCGACAAAATTCAGGTTTCCAGAAGGGGTCCATCTGGTGCTCCCTACCCCTTCCTGCCGACCTTGCAGCCCTCCCCCGGGCCAGGCGGCTATATGCCACGATGCCCTTTCTTGCGGGATGAGGCTCCCCATGCATCCCTTTTTCAGGGCACTACTTAGGAGCTATAACTTGTGCCCCTACCAGCTGGCCCCCAATTTCTGGACTCAGGCTGTGGGGACTTGGTTGGCGTGGCAAGAGGTCAACCCGGATCATCCCATCTCACTGCACATCATTCACACTCTCTATACTTTGAAGAAATCAGTTAGGAGGGAGAGAGACGTGAGATCGGATGTTAAGGATTGGTATTATTTGTCCCCCAGAGGTTCTTATACTCCCGTTATTACCGGTCACCCTACCTCAATAAAGAACTGGAGGAACCAGTGGTTCTGAGTTGCTGGGGAGTGGCAGAGTTCCCCTGTGGACCCTAGTCCAGAAATTACAGTTCCCCGAACTCTTTCCCTACCTAGTGAGTCTTATATTTGCTTTAAAGTCTTTAAGTGTCATGCGTCTTTTGCTCTTTCATCCATACTCACTTTTCTTGACTGCTTCTTAACATATTATTGGCTTATGGCAGGGGACACTTTTGCCCATCTCCTCCCTGACGCGGATCTAGCGACAGTAAGGCGTCTATTTGCCTACAAGGGCACTTTCCAAGGGGTCATACAACAGAACAAATTATTCGTTAAACACGGTCTTATGCGAGCTATGAGTAAGTTCGCCTCCTTATTGCTGTTACATCTTGTGTTTGTTCATTTTTTTTTTTTTTTATATATATATAACCCCCATTGTCCTCCTTTCCTTGCTAGGTTCCAAAGAATTCCCAAAGATTTCTTTAAAGGGCCTCATGGCTACGAAGGTTCCTCCGGCTCTGTACTATGGGAGCGAGGTTGAAAGAAAGCAGAAAGCGGTCTTGGCCGACCTGCAAATTGGGGTGGCAAGAGAAGTGTCTGAGAAGTCTACTGCCCAACTTCAGGGCCCTCTCCCAGCTCTACTGCCACCGCTCACTTTGCTGCCAGTGGGTCCCCAACAACCCAACATTGCTGGAGAGGCCGATCCTGAAAAAGGCGTCGCCAAAGGGAAAGGGAAGAGGTCGGATAGAGGCGGACCTAAGAGGGGCAGGGAGACTAAGGATGCCCCAGTGCCACCTTCCTTGTCCGAGGACATTTCTGAGCAAGCACTTGAGGAGGAGCCTGCTCCCTTAAAAAGGCTCAAAAGGGGAAAAGGCAAGGAGTCCACTTCCGCACCTCCGCCATCAATGATCGAGGAACTGGAGGACGAGCCATCCGTGCCCATGCCGGGCTTGGCTTATGAAGTGACACCAGAAGGGGCGGAAGAGCTTAAGCATATTAAAACCAGCATCCTCCCCAGAGATGTCACTTTCAACCCTTCATTGTCCGACTCACCCAGTTCGTCTCCAGCCAGGGTGGCCTTAATTACCGAACAGTTTTGGACAGAGGGTTGGGCTGCCTTTTCCTCCAGTGCTACTCCGTCTCGGAAGCTGCTCGCTGCCAAGGCTATGAACGCCAGAACTCTGGTTCTCATTGACGAGGTAGAGTCCTCCGTGGAGGTAGCTCAATGGGATAAGAGGGATGCTGAGACTGCTCTCCGCCACGCTGACAATATGCTCAAGGAGATTAATGACCTTAAGGCCCAGCTGTCCATAGCCCGCAAATCTTCTTCAGAAGAGAGGGCTAATGCGAAGCGCCTCTAAGAGGACAATGAAAAATTGAAGCATGACCTCCATGCCTCTGAATCAGACGTGGCGGCCTTATGCAAAAAATTGGATGATTCCAATCGTGCACAGTCTATTGCCTCTGAGGCCCTGGCCGCCGCTAATGCAGCCAAGTTGAAGCTAGAAGCTGAGGCGGTAGCGGTAAACAAAAAACTGGGGAGGGAGCTGGAGGCTAGGGAGAAAGCAGAGGAGGACCTTGCCTCGCTGGGAAAATACATGCAAACGAGGATCACTGAAGTCTTGGAACAGACCGTCGCAACACGGGTGGAGAATGCTTTAAAAACTAGAGTGTCGGAAGCTGTCCAGGACTTCAAGGACACCTTTGAAGAGACCCCTGAGTATGATGCTATGCAGCGGGTTTTTGGGAACTTAGGGGTTAGGATGGCCTTGGGGGACGTGAAGGAAGCTTTTCCAACCTTGGACCTGTCCTCCATTGAAGCATTTTACCCCGAGCCTCAAGATGCTCCTGCAGATCCTTTAGACGCATCCAGCAAGGGTTCTCCAGAAGGCGTTCCTCCACAATGATCCTCTTCCATCTTTTACCTTTTTGTTAGTTAGTATGTTCATTTCTGTTTTCTTCTTCTTCCCTTTTTTTTTGTGAGTGCCCCGGCACCTAATATTGTGAGTGTAGCCTTTATTTGATTTGTAAATGTCTCATTTTCATGAATGGAATGGTCTAATTATATTTCGGCGTAGCAACATTTCTAACCGTTTAAGCATGAATATTTCCAAGTGCGAGTGTTTCCTAATTGTATGATGATATGTGGGGCATTGTGAATGTCTGTCTGTAAATGTCTTGATTTGTGAAATGCACATATTGTAAATGTCTATCTGTAAATGTCTTGATTTGTAAAATACACCTGATTTAGAGCACCTCGGATAGGCATAACTTAGTTCGGCTGAAGGGGCTGAAGGGGCTTCTGTGCCTTTCCTCCTCGGCCATTAGTCCAAGGCGATATCTAAACTTTGGTCATGGATGGCCATATGGCCATATTTTGGGCGTGCTAGTCCCTCAAATCCGATGTGGTCATTCATGAGCGGATCGAATTTGTCGTCACTTCGCAGCAATAATTCTATTCAAGTTTAATCATTCGCTATACCCCCAGATCCGACACAGTTGATGTACTTACGTTTTCTAATTAGATCTGATCTTGACCAACCTTTGAGCGATTTCATCTTAAAACTATGTGACATCTACATTTACAACTTTGTATGAACCTCTGTTAATGTCGCAGTGTAAATTCACCGGAGTCCCTTGTTTTTAACAAAGATCCTGCCTGGCGGAGGCGTGTGGTATTTGCGGCCAAAATAACATAAGAATTTTTTACGTTTGTCTTTTACGCTTATGCACACAGCACTTAGCATATATATATATATATATATATATATATATATATATATATATATATATATATATATATATATATATATATATATATATATATATATATATATCTTGCAAACGCTTTGTCTGGATGTATGAACTAACTTAACGCACCAAGGATTTTGGTTTATGTGACAACATTTGGTTATATTTGAATGATTCCAAACATATTGCGCGGTGAATGACGGTGAACGAGTGCAGCACCTTAGATTTGAGTGGTTCGAAGCATTTATTGTATTAAAACTCCCAATCCTTACGTGGTGATCATAGTTTAGCCTTATGAGAGTCCCTTGTCCTTAACAATTTTTATGCATAGTGTGGACGTATGGCGTCATGACCAAAATAATTTTAGAATGTGCGTTTATCCATTATGGTTGTCTAATAGAGATTGGCGTAATTTTTAACGCAGCTCGCCCACGATTTTTTTGAAATAATATGATAATGTTGCAATCATAGAGGAATTTAGTTTTATTGAAAATAACGGCGAAGGTGGTCCGTGTTCCAAGGATTACATAGAGGTACTCCAGACAAGTCCTCAATTATGTATGTTCCTGGTACCACCTCGGCAACGACCTTGTAAGGGTCTTCCCAGTTAGGACCCAGAGTCCCTACTCCTGGCTCATGTGTTGAAGGAAGAACCTTTTTGAGGACCAAGTCCCCAATATTAAAGCGTCGGCTCTTCACCCTTTTGTTGTAGTATCGAGCCATCTTTTTCTGGTATTTGGCCATTACCTCTTGGGAATCATTCCGCTTTTCCATGAGGAAGTCTAAACCGGCCCTTTGCGCTTCCTCGTTCCTAACTTCGTCATAATGAATTTGACGAAGCGTAGGGATTCCGATTTCGACGGGGCATACCGCCTCGGCTCCGTAAGCCAGCGAGAAGGGTTTTTCACCAGTAGCGGTGTGCGAGGTGGTTCGAAGCGCCCATAACACTTGTGGTAGCTCGTCTACCCACGCGCCCTTTCTGAATTCCAACTTCCTTTTTAGGGTATTTTTTATGGTCTTGTTCACCGTTTCGACCTGCCCGTTGGCCTGTGGGTGATGTGGAGATGAGAACATCTTCCTGATTCCCAAATCGTCACACAACTCATCCACGCTTCTGTTTTTGAACTGTTTTGCATTGTCACTAACCAGCGAATGTGGTATTCTGAACCGGCATATGATATTTTTCCAAATGAACTTGGTGGTGTTGACCTCGGTGATCTTCATCAAAGGTTCCGCTTCGACCCACTTGGTGAAGTAGTCAATTGCTACTATCGCAAAGCAATTGTTACCAGCTCCTCTGGGCATAGGACCAATAATGTCAACCCCCCACTTTGCAAAGGGCCAAGGGCTAGTCACCACAGTTAACTCGTGATGCGGCTGATGTGGTATGGCCGCGTGTCTTTGGCATTTATCACATTTCCGCACAAAGTCATGGGAATCTTTTCGCATTGTAGGCCAAAAATATCCCTGTTTGAGGGCTTTCCGAGCTAGCGATAAAGCCCCGGCATGGTTGCTGCAGATGCCCTCATGGATTTCTCTCATCACATACTGCCCTTCCTCTAGCCCCACACATCTCAGCAAAGGAGAGGTATAACTCCTCTTATAAAGTAAGTCGTCCAAGAGCACGAAGTTCGCAGAGTATTTCTGCAATTTTCGAGCTGCTTCGGGCTCGTTCGGAGCTGTCTGATGCTTTAAATAGGCGATTAGGGGGTTCATCCAGGATCCCTCTTCTTCAATCGCCAGGATCTCCGGTCCCGACTCAATGGAAGAGGTCATCATGTGCTCTACGGGGATCAGATTGTGGAGCTCTGAATCGCTGTTGCTTGCTAGTTTGGCCAGAGCATCAGCGTTGGAATTTTCTGTTCTGGGGATGTGCTGTAACTCCATTTTTCCGAAGTGCATAGCTAAATCTTTTACCTTCTTCAAGTAAGCGACCATAGAAGGTTCTTTGGTAGAAAATTGCCCATTGAATTGGCTTACAACAAGCTGCGAATCGTTGTTCGCCACCACGGACTTAATCTTCAACGCTTTTTCAAGTCTTAGCCCAGCTAATAATGCCTCGTATTCAGCAACATTGTTGGAGGCTTTAAATCCAAAGCGGATTGCACTGTGTAATTTAAACCCTTCTGGGCTTACTAGCAATATTCCTGCGCCGGATCGTCCATCAGCCGAGGACCCGTCAACGAACAATTTCCACTCCTGTCCATCATGTTCGCTGTCCTCGGTGCTATCTACCATTTCGACCTCAGGTGGATGGGTGAATTCAACTACGAAGTCTGCCAACGCCTGACCCTTTACGACGGTCCGAGGCGCATAATGCAGGTCAAACTTGCTGATTTCTATCGCCCATTTCAGTAACCTCCCAGAAACGTCTGGTTTTTGCAACACTTGCCTCATGGGAAAATTGGTGAGCACTTGTATGGAGTGTGACTGAAAGTAGGGACGAAGCTTACGAGAGGCTGTGATCAACGAGAGAGCAAGTTTTTCCATATCTGGGTAGCGCGTCTCGTCGTCCAGCATGGCTTTGCTTACATAATATACTGGCAACTGGTTCCCATCCTCCTCTCGGATTAACACTGAGCTAACAGCCTCTTTGGATACAGCAAATATAGGTAGAGAGGCTCGCCAGATTTTGGTTTTGATAGCAATGGGGGACGGCCTAAAGAAGCTTTCAGGTCGACAAACGCCTGCTCGCATTCTGGTGTCCATTGAAATCGCTTTCCTCCCTTCAGGACCTTGAAAAATGGCAAGCATTTGTCCGTGGATTTTGATACGAACCGGTTCAAGGCCGCAATTCTCCCCGTTAAGCTTTGCACTTCTTTTGGGTTTCGAGGCGACTGCATGTTTAACAAAGCATTAATTTTGTCCGGATTGGCTTCGATTCCCCTCTTATTCACCATGAATCCGAGGAATTTCCCAGATGCTACCCCGAAAGCGCACTTCGCTGGGTTGAGTTTCATCCTATATTTTCCCAAAACATCAAATGCTTCTGACAAATGGTGGATATGATCCGCACCGACCATGCTTTTGACTAGCATGTCATCAACGTATACCTCCATAGTGTTCCCCAATTGTTTCGAGAACATGCGGTTTACCAGCCTCTGATAGGTAGCTCCCGCATTCTTCAAGCCAAATGGCATAGCTCGGTAGCAATAGAGTCCCCTATCTGTGATAAATGAAGTATGCTCTTCATCCGATTCGAACATGGGGATTTGATTGTACCCGGAATATGCATCCATGAAGCTTAGCAACTCGTGTCCTGCTGTGGAATCAACCAGCTGATCGATCCGGGGCAATGGAAAGCTGTCTTTGGGACATGCCTGGTTCAAGTTGGAAAAATCAATGCATACCCTCAATTTCCCATTGTGTTTTTGTACTAAAACAGGATTTGATATCCACTTTGGATATCGGGACTCTCTTATGAAGCCATTTTTCAATAACTTTGCGACCTCGTCTTTCAAGGCCTCATACTTGTCCGAACTCATGGGCCTTCTCTTTTGCCTGTGCCCAGGACTTCGGGGATCCAGCTGGAGCCTGTGACAGGCCTCCTTAGGATCAATCCCAATCATGTCTCCATGTTTCCATGCGAATACATCGAGGTTTTGAAGTAGGAAGTCCTTCAATTGACTCTTGTATTCTGTTGGCGAGTCCAGTCCGATATTTAATTCTTTGATTTGATCAAGTGGGTCTACGCCGAAGCATTCCAACTTTTCGGCCGGGGTGGGGCAATTGTCACCTGCCATCCTGGGGTCTAGATCAGCTAAATCCTCTTCTAGGGTCATCGTGACATCCTTATCTTCAGATGGCCCTTCACCCAATCTTTTAGGGTCTGGGGCAGCCTTGGCCATAGCTACATCACTGATCATGTTCAGGCTTCGATCCTGAAACTTCCGGATCGCATTTGTGTAACAAGCCCGGAATTCTGTTTGGCTTCCCCTTACGGTTGCAACGCCATGCTCCGTGGGGAACTTCATGCAAATGTATTTGGTATGCGTTACAGCCCCCAAGTCAATAAGGCCAGGCCTTCCAATTGAACCATGGTAGGAGGAGATTTTGTCAACTAACAAAAATTCCATAGGAATTCTGGAGAGGGTCGGTGATTGCCCTACTTCAGTCATAAGTGTTATGGATCCTCTGGGGGTTATGCTGTCCCCCGTGAAACCGTATATTGGATCAGGGACTGGAATGAGTGGGGTGCTGATCCCCATCTTATCAAAAGTTACCCCATATATCACATTTACCGAGGCACCATCATCCACCATCATTCGTGATAGCCCATTCCGAGCCACCACCACTCTGATAACCAATGCGTCGTTGTGTGGGAAGTGCACTCCAACGGCATCGTCTTGTGTGAATGTGATAGGTTCCGTCCGAGGAATCCCAACAGGATGGGAATGTATATGATAGTTCACATTGCCGGGCTGCTTGGCCTCTCTTATATACCTCTTTTGGGAGTTGTTTGTGCTCCCACCTGGGTGGGGGCCTCCCAGTATTGTGTCGATTTCACGAATGGGGAGGTCGACCACAGGCATAGGTGGTTCCCGTGTATCTTTAACTTGTGCCGAGGCAGTATCTTGACCCTTATTCCTGTCTCTTTGACGATTGTCAATCCTTTCTTTGGTTGAATTCTTCCACGGGGCTCTCCTATCAGCTCGGTTGAACTTCTGGCCACCAGATTTTTGAGTTCTCCCTGTTTCGGGGGGGGGAAGTCACCTCCCCTTCTCCCTTGCGCCTTTTGTTCAGCTAACATATGGATTTCCCTACAATCCTCTATTGCGTGACCGTAATATCTGTGGTAGGCGCAGTAAGCCCCAATCATGGGCTGTTTCCAGCTTCGGCTGCTTTCCACTCTCCCTTGTGCCGTGGGAGGATTTTGAGAAGGGGTGTTAGAGTGCAAGTGAGGGATAGCTTCCGTGATTTCTGCTTCAAAGCTAGATCCTGTCCCCGGGAATGGACGAGGTGCACCACCTCGGTTACTGCCGACCCTATCCTTGTTTCCACCCTTTTTTAGGTCCGTTTCATTGGAGTACCCAAGGTTGTATCTCCCTTGGGGGTGATTATCTCTTGCCCTAGCCATTTCCTCCGATACAATCTCTTCCTTCATCAGGTCTACCAGGGTATTGTAATCCCTTGGTTTCCTGCTCCGGACATCCCTCCAAAACATGCTGGTCATATCTAGCCCTACTTTTAAGGCGGAAAACATCTCCGCTTCTGTGATATTTTCGCAGATATGCATTTCTTCAGTAAATCTAGCTAGGTAACTTTTCAGAGATTCGTCCCTTCCTTGTCTCAGATCCTGAAGGCGTTGGAGGGGGAGTTGGCCAGGCCTCGAAGAAACAAAACCATTCTTAAAAGTAGTTTTCATATCCCTCCAACTGTGGATGCTGCCCGGAGGGAGTTTTTTATACCATCGTATGGCACTCCCCTCAAGGGTTAAAGCGAAAGCTTTACATTTCAGTGCCGGGGTCGCCCCGGCTATTTCCATGCTGGCGCGGTAATTTAATAGGTGATCATCAGGGTCACCTCGACCAGAGTATTTTTCTATTTCTGGCATCTCAAAGTCATGGGGAACGGGGCATCTACGGAGGCCCTCTGTGAAGGGACTTACTTCCTCTTCGTCATCCAACTCGTATGACGGCAGCTCGCTGTTCTCATCGTGACCGGAATCCTCCGGGTCACGGTATTGGCCATAGGGCGGCGGAGCGTGCTCCTGCCTTTGTGGTGGTGGAACGCGGCCGTAGTTTGGCCTTTCATGGCTCTGTAATTCATTACGAGGATTAGTCCGAACTGCTTCGGCTCTTCTTTCTTGCCTATTCCTAGGCTCATGTACTGATGCCATCCTTTCTCCCCCCATACCTTGTTGGTCCCTGTACATTTGATCCTGCGACAATGCTTCTTCAGCGCGTCGCTCGCGCCTATTTCTAAGCTCTGCTGCATTATGCCGACCTGGGTCCGTTTGTCCCCGTCGTTGTCCCCTGAATAACCCTCCCATTCGGCTGAAAACACTGCCGGATTTTGCGGGAGAAGCCTCCCTGCATCTAGCTGGGAGTGGGTTTTGTTCCCCATGCGTTTCATGTTCTGGGTCTCTCTCGTAGAAGGGCTCGGATTCCACTTCGGCGTATGCCTGCGGGTCCTGATAATAATAAGATACAGTGGCCGCCTCGGATGGTGAATAATGTGGCTGTGAGTATTGCTGAGGCATCACGGCTTCGTTCACAGCATACCCTCTGGCCATAAAGGCATTCATTGCAGCAGTTTGTTCTATTTGCTGCCTCTGCATCTCCAGCATTTGGGCCGCCATACGTGTCATGTCTCGCATCATGCGGCGATTTCGGTGCCGGCGAGGTGGATTAGGTTGTGCCACTTCCTCGTTGGCGTTTTCATGGATTTCTTGAGGAACTTCGTCCTCGCTGTGTCGGCCACTTCTTCCCCTACGGGGGTTAACATCACCGTCACTTTCATTCATGTTTCAGAAGAGTTTCTGGTCTTAGATTGCTTTTCAAGGATAGATAGACCTTTGTCTCTCTGTTTCAAGCCTTTTTCAAGGTTGTTAAACTTATGTTTCAAAGTTCTTTACCTTTTTCAAGGGTGTTTAGACTTATGTTTCAAAGTTCTTTACCTTTTCCAAGGATGTTTAGACTTATGTTTCAAAGTTCTTTACCTTTTTCAAGGTTATCCAGCTTATCTCTCAAAGCTCCTACCTTTTTCAAGGCCAACCAGCCTATCTTTCAAAGCTCCTACCTTTTTCAAGGCCAACCAGCTTATCTTTCAAAGCTCCTACCTTTTTCAAGGCCAACCAGCTTATCTTTCAAAGCTCCTACCTTTTTCAAGGCCAACCAGCTTATCTTTCAAAGCTCCTACCTTTTTCAAGGCCAATCAGCTTATCTCTCAAAGCTCCTTGCAGTTATCCGCTCTATTGTAAGAGGTTATTCGTCCTTTTTCAGGACTACCTTCCTATGTGTGACTTTTTACCATGTGTTTTCGTGGTTAGCAGTATGGTTTCCCACAGACGGCGCCAGAATGTTGACCACAAAATCCTGATGGACCTTGGACCAACACGTCTCAGCTCCTCCCTCTTGAACACGTGGATCTCCTGCGTACTGTGACAAACAATTAGTTTGCAAAGGGGGCCGAGGTGGCTCCCGTTTGCATTCCGATGCCTAAGTTAGTACTCATTTTGGGCAAATGTATATTGGGTGCGGGAAATATAAATGTGTAGAAGAGAGAAAAGGGAGTGAGAGAAGTATAGAGTTAAGAGTGAGAAATTGCTAACCCTCTACTTGGAGACAATTGTGCTTCATTTATAGTGAAACTTCTTGTCTCGGATTGCGACACGTGGCATACTTTACACTTGTCATCACCCTAGCTTATGGATGTGACAATCTTGCTTTTCAACCGTAATCATTGCTACATTTTGTAGGGGATGGGCGCCTGTCACATCTGGGTAAAGGCAGTGTCCCATCACTCTCTTCTGGTCAACGCCATACAGCGCCCCGACTGAGTATAAAGCACATCGGCTGGGCGTTAACCAGGTCGGCTAAAAAGGTTTGCTTGACATACCACCTCGGCATTCATCCCAAGGTGATATTCTAGGCCTTAGCTGTGGGTCAAGGTCCATTGGGCCACTATTGGGCCTCCGCTGGTGGATCACTGTACCTTTCTTTGGGCCCGGTGAAACTTCTTGTCTCGGATTGCGACACGTGGCATACTTTACACTTGTCATCACCCTAGCTTATGGATGTGACAATCTTGCTTTTCAACCGTAATCATTGCTACATTTTGTAGGGGATGGGCGCCTGTCACATCTGGTTAAAAGCAGTGTCCCATCACTGACTCCATCACTCTCTTCTGGTCAACGCCATACAGCGCCCCGACTGAGTATAAAGCACATCGGCTGGGCGTTAATCAGGTCGGCTAAAAAGGTTTGCTTGACATACCACCTCGGCATTCATCCCAAGGTGATATTCTAGGCCTTAGCTTTGGGTCAAGGTCCATTGGGCCACTATTGGGCCTCCGCTGGTGGATCACTGTACCTTTCTTTGGGCCCGGATTCAACAATATGAATGAATGAAATAAGGCTCCTATTTATAGGAGTGAACAATGGCACAATCGTAATATGTAAAGTTTACAGGGGTATAATGGTAATTGGTTATTCACTTATGTTATAATATTTATAACACTCCCCCTTGAATGACCTATTCCGCAATTACCTGCCTCGTTAAAACATTGCTAAGAAAACCCAGTGGGATAAAACTTGAGCGAAGGAAAAAGAGTATAGAAGTTCCCCCTGATTTTGGCCATAGTGAATCATTGAGTCTAACGTTCGAGTAGAACAAATCATGTACTGAATCTTGAAGTTCTGAAATGCTGCCTAATTAAAACCTTGTCAGTAAAACACAGTGGGATAAAATTTGAATCAAGGAAAAAGAGTACAGCCGCTGCCTCGTTAAAACCTTGTCAGGAAAACCTAGTAGGACAAAACCTGAACGAAAGAAAAAGAGTACAGTATGTTTTTCCCCCTGAAGTGTGCAATTGAGGATTCATGAACTTCTCGAACATTGATATCATCTTTCTTCTGGAATATAAAAATCTCCTTGTATAGCATTCTTCATAAGATGTCTGTGATTTTCTTCATTTGTTGATATTATTCCAGTATAACAATGTGTTGCTGAATTATAGCTTGTTGATAGCTATGATGATGCCTCAAAAACCTTGCTAGGAAAATCCTGTGGGACAAAATCTCAGCGAAGGGAAAAAGAGTACATTATTCTCATTAATTTTCATCAATACTCCTCAACTGTTGCCTCATTAAAAACCTTGCTAGGAAAACCATGTGGTACAAAACCTTAGCTAAGGGAAAAAGAGTGCAACGCGTATTTATTCCTTTCATGGAATATCACAAGTATATTGGTGCAATCATATAATTTATGATGAGCTTTATATAAATTGTTCATAACTCATGATGTCATAACATGCTATATTAAGCAATGTTGTACTAATTTATCGATTGCATATTTCACTTCTGGTGAATAATCAAATCTAAAATTCACTTCTGGTGAATAATTAAACATATTCATTTTCATATTCACTTCTAGTGAATAATCGATTTCCCAGATGTCATAAATAGTACACTCCAATTTCACTTTCAACATATTATATCATGGAGTCATTTGTATCATCCTATAATGATACTAATCTGGGTGTATTGAATATTTCATTGATTATACATGTATGTTCTTGTATCTCATAAACCACAATTTCTGATTCGTATAATCAATCATTGAAATATATATCAATTTCGACATATAATCTACAATCATTTTACTTGAAATCCCAACGTACCGCGATCAACTGGTACATCAAAGAGTACTCTCAAAGTACCGAGATGAGAATCATACATTTTGATCTCACTCATTGGTATATCAAAGAGCTCAAGCTAGTGATTTAGACTATAGTCTATCCACCATATGTTATGCCAGTTCTATGAAAAATTTTGCGCGCAACGAGTCGTCTTTTACGACTGTGTAATATTTTTCATTTGTACATATAATTACTGGCTTTACACATTTAAGCATTTTGGACTTCAGGTCCTTGAACAATAATCCCTACATTGGGGTTATATACTTGGCCAAAGTATTATAATTTCATCAATCTCATTTTCATAAGAAGGTTGTTTATGTATGCAGTCGACTTATTTCTCGATTTCATTTCAACTCAATATAACATAGAGAGATCTCTTTATATGTTCTATCATCAGGTACCTGAGTTTCTTACATTTAATTATGTCATTTTACTCACCATGGGTATTTAGCCTCAAAGGGATCATCTCAATCATTCAAGAGATATTTATTTTTGGAATCGATAATCATTATACTTCAGGCATAATTACGCTTCAGGCGTATTTTCCCCATAATGTTCACAAATATTATCAATCGGCTAAAATGCCATAACACATGTCATCCTTTTAGGGATATAATCTCAATCATATATCTAAGTGCGCTTTGGTGGATTGTATACATATCGCACTTTTACAAATCATAAAGCTTCACAAGCAAATCTTTATTTCATAGTATTGACATGTTTGTATGTAAAATATTGCTGCATGAGAAATATTTATATTCAAATTATTCTCATAGCAAATAACTTGAGGCTTTTAATCTGCTAAACCATTAGCAATATAATATTCTATTATCTAAACTAATTCGTAAAATCATTAATGACTTTAAGATATATTCATGCTAGCATTTATCACTTTACTCATAATATCATTACTTGAGCAAATAATCAGTCATTCATTTTCTTAGTGAGATAATTAATTTGCTTTTGAGAACAAGCAGCAATGATAACTTGTTAACCTGAACAATCTTCTGGTTCTTTAATGAATGCCATTTTGCATTCTTAATAAATCTCATTATTGAATTGGAATCTAACCAATCATTATAGAACTTCAGGTTTAGCAAGATATTTCACTTGTACATATGTATGAACGTCTGGTTCAATACATTATTCATTTCATCAGTAAGTATTTCTGTATAGTACAAATCAGTATACCTTTATTAGTGTACCGAAGAAAAATCAGGTACAATATCCAAGAAAATATCTCATGTTCTCAATATTGTCGCCAAATCTTCCCTTATTCGAAAAAGCCAAAAAGGTAATGACGCATTATCTCATTGTTCCCACCTTTTCAATAATTTATTCCATTATTTCTTGATGGAATCGATATCACTGACACGCGGAGCCACCGCTCTTTTACGTGTTGAATAATGCATTTAAATAGATCACTTGGGAAGAGATTAGATCCATAAAAAAATGGATGTTATATTATCAAATATCCGCAAATACTACTCAAATCTTCAGATAAATGTTTTGAAAAAAATTTACCGAGTTCGACTCGAAAGATTGAGGCTGCTGATGGATCAAGGTATCCCAGAAGATGTTCGTTGGTTGATCGAAGCAAAAGTTCGATTAGCTAGTGAATTACCAGATTCATTTTCTAAGCACAAGCCTGGCTTAGGTAAGAGTACTTTTGCAAAGAAGCGAAGAGCAAAAAGATTAAATAGTTGCTACAAATGTGCTCGATGGACATGTGATACCCGTTGTAAATCAATAGGATATTCATCCATAAATCGAGATGATAAGATAGACTTCATTAAGGGTGGACTGAGTAAGGAGTCATTGGATGATATCCGATTGACTCTTGAGATGCACCCTAGTGTGTATGTGCAGCGTGAGCTACTATCTTTATGGGCTAAATTCATCAGCGATAAAGAGCGTTATACTCTCAAAAATATAATAGCAAAAGACCATGTTTACCAGACTGTTATAAACAATGATGTTTTAGCTATTCAACATTGATACAAGGTAAATCAGTATATTGTGTGTATATATATTTGCTCATATATTTATAAAATATTTTCATATTTCATTTCTCGAGCATTGATAAAGTATATTGAAAAATCACCGAAATGTAAGCTTTATCAAAAGTAGTGTAATTTAGTCAGAAGTAGGTTTTCACTTTTTCAAAAGACGAGCAGTAAATAGTGAAGTTTTTCAAGTTTAAAAAGCCAATGATTTTCACAGTTTCATACATCACAAAATATCATTTTCTCATAAGTTTTTCCTTCCTTATACTCTCAAATATGGAAGGACCAAAATTTCGACAGATCAAAACTATCTGTGTATTTTGTGGATCAAAAGTAGGGAAATGTTTTGGGTATCTAGAAGCAGCAGTGGATTTAGGAAAGAAATTGAGGGAGAAAGGTATCACTCTCGTGTATGGGGGTGGTAGCAGTGGTTTGATGGGTTGTGTTTCCTAATCTGCTCTCACAGAGCGAGTAAAAGTGATTGGTGTTATACCTACTCCTTTGGTAGATATTGCAGGCAAAACACGAGGGCATGAAGTACAAACCTTATCTATCCATGAACGCATAACTTGCATGTTATATGGTTCTGATGCCTTTATAGCCCTGCCCGGAGGTTTTGGTACTTTAGAACAAATCTTTAATATTACCTCATGGGCTCAACTGGATCTTCATACTAAGCCTATTGGGCTTTTAAATGTTAACAATTTCTTTGATGGTTTACTAACATTTCTTGATTATGCTATGGAACAGGGATTCATCTCTCCATTTTCTAGGAGAATCCTTATTTCTGCTCCTACTATCGAGGAACTGCTGGATAAGTTGCAATCATATATTTCAATATAAGATCCAGCAGGAGTTAAGATAGATTGGTCGCAAGGAAGGGGAATCAAGCGAAAATGGAGTCCGGTTAATGTAAACTTAACTTTGTGAATCCTAAAATAGGTGGTGGTAGAGTACGGTGTATTCTCACTCTTGAGACACACCATAAATTTCTAGGATTTTATCCATGTTTAATCTTGTGTACCTTAAAGATTTAAGGTGGTAGAGTATGTAGTATTCTAACTCTTGAAACACACCTTTTCTTTATTTCCTCAAAAGATCAGAGGTGGTAGGATACAGCTACTCCCGAAACACATCTCTAATTTTGAGGATCATAAATGTTTCCCCCTTTTGTATTTTGCATGTATGACTCGTTTATACTTCTTCAGGAGCAATAATAATATCATTTCAGTATGATAATCTTTACTTCTTCTGAAGTAAATATGTACTTCTTCTGGAGTACATAAGTGCTTGTGCAAGAACTTTGATCAAAACTGCTTATCATAATCATATAACACTTATCTCATAATACTGATAAGATTATTTTCACATTAGCTATATCTTTGCTATCATGTGATATTATCTTATCATACATCAAAATTTCCTTGTTGAATAATTTATTTTCATCCACCCTTTCAACTACAGATATTGGTAACTTCTGGTACCAAATGATAAAATATTTTTCTTAAGATCCAACAATCTTTTGGTAATGGTAATTTCTGGTACCATTTGTTGAAATATCAAATAATAATAATATTATCAAATTTATATAAGTAGAGATATTTAAAATCAGTAGAACAAACCATATAGGTGGTAACAATACAAAGAAATAATTATATTTCATAAATGAGCAAGTCATATCTCCAAATCTAGACAACGTATTCATAATAATCCAGGTCGTTACGATAATGAGTTATACTCAACACATCACGACATGACAACTATTATGTTAATTTTAAATCTTTTAATTTATCGTATTGATCACATAATAGTATTAAATAATTTAGAATATATATTCTATTAACACTTATCATCATATCATTAATAATGATTAATCAAATTCGTTAAATCACGATTAATATATTTTAACGTATCATCAAGGGCAAAATCGTCCATATTTAATATATTGATCATATGGATAAATCGAAACCGTCAATAGGTTTGAAATTAAATTTAGAACAAACTTACTTTTGGTTCAAAATTCAAAATCCCGTCGGAACTGCTCCAAAATTAGTTTTTAAGAAAACTGCCACGTTCGACCGCCGGAAAATTTCAAAACTGCACAAAACAGAAAAGTAAGATCATAGAAAAATCCAAATCATCAAGACGAACAAACTGCCTTTTGACGTCATCGCCGGAATCCGCCACGCGCCGCCGCCGGTCGCCACGCGCTAGTGGTCGGAAAAATCAACCCATCACCATAATGTGTGCCTCGACGTCCTGAACATGCCCATGGTCTCCGTTTCTCCAAAAGACCAACCATTTGGCCGGAATCAGCATTTTTTAGTCTGCCAGCATCTTCTTCTCCGGCCAATAACTTCCGTTTTAACCGTCGGATCGGCGCAAAATTTTAGTCGAGTCTTCTCCTAGAAAAGCCCGTTGATATGCCGCTGGCCGATCGTTGATCGGAGTTCAGGATCGTCCGGGATAAGAATTTCAATTTCCTGTCAATTTTGTTTTTTTTTTTTGCACAGTTTTTCAGCCTTTCTTCTCCGGTCGATATCTTCTGTTTCAGCCGTTGGATCATCCCCAAATTTTAGGCGAGTCTTCTCCTCGACAAGCCCGTTCTAATGGAGGTGGCCGATCGTCGATCGAATATCTGGATCGGCCGAAATCCCTCTTTTTCAGTTCGACCAAAAATTTTGAAAAATTGGATAAATTTTCAGATCTACAATATATGAGTTATTTTCTAAAACCAAAAGTATTTGGTTTGAAAAAAGAAAACATTGATTAGTAATAATCAGGTTTCTGATACAGAGGTTCATCATTTAGATGCAACTGTAGAGCATACTCCTGTTATATTACTCAATTGGTTAGAGACTCGTGCTGATAACGTGTTGTAAAACTATTATGAAAACAATAGAGAATATAGAGAGAGATATGAGAGAATTCTTCTCTTATTGAATTCGTATGAATGAATGAAATAAGGCTCCTATTTATAGGAGTGAACAATGACACAATCGTAATATGTAAAGTTTACATGGGTATAATGATAATTGGTCATTCACTTATTTTATAATATTTATAACACAAACAACTTTATTGTGACAGAAATCATCAATGTTTTATAGTAGCTCTCTATTAACGTTTACCTCTTTCACGGTTTGGCAAAACTCTAACAATTTATAAATTGATTTATTTATATTTTTAAGGTAGATGTGGTTAAAAATAAAGAGATAAAATGTATATTATGATTAAAAAAGTGATTTGAGAAATTATTTTGTTTATAATAACTCCATTAAAGTTTACTTTTTAACTGTTTGAATGATTTTATTAAATAACGGAGATATGGAAGTCCTGTAAAATTTTCATCATGTAAGCCGATCTTATATATATAGAAATTGTTGAAATCTATAACATCACTTTTGAAGATTGAATTCGTAACTCTATTATATATGTAAAAGATTTAAGTAGTTGATTTTCTAAAAAAATATATAATTAATTTGTTTAGAAAAAAATTACATATAAGATGATAATTGCACAATATACTACTTTTACATTCCTCGGTTGAATTTTACTTACATTAAAAGTTTAACTATTTTTTATTTTATTTTCCTTTTCCGTTTCAAACCTTACAATATTCGTACAAACATCATTCTCCACTATTGTGTCACCTCCCATTTTCTTCAATAAAGCTCCAATGACCTACATGCTGAATGTGTTAGTGGAACTTTAAAAGCATCATAAGCATAGTAACATGTAGGGGTGTAAACGGATCGGATATAGATCGGATCTGCTTTTATCAGATTCGATCAGATAAGAATAATTCATAGAATCGATCCGATCCGATCCGATATTTCGACGGATATTTGACAGTTAAATCGATATCCGATTTGCTACCTTATCAGATATCCGATCAGAAATTATTTTTAGCATAATTTTTTTAAATGTTTACATATTAATGAGTAAAATTTACTCATATAATTAATTATAATTTCATATCATTCATAAAAAATAAAATCATAATATTTCAAAAAATTATACAATATATATATATATTACAAGTTTTAAAATGAATATTATAATATATAATAATATTATATTAAAATTATGCTTTATGAAATACATTACAAGATTTAAAATTTTAAAAAATATATGAAATAAAATTATATAATAATATAAAAATACATTATATTATTATAAAAAATTCGGATCGGATTGACTTATATCCATATTTATTCTATTTAGTTAACAGATTATTGGATTTAGATCTTTATCTGGTTATCGGATTGAGACGTTAAATTCATCTCCCGTTAATTTCATCGGATTTCGGATCGGGTTCAAATTCAAATCCGATCCATTGACAGCCCTAATAACATGACACTTATTTTGAAGAACATAAATTTCGATAGTAAAAAAATTGAAGTATTCATCAATTATACTTTTAAAAAACGTAAAGTTTTGTTCTTTAACACTTTAACATTCATAAATTGATTTATTTATATTTTTAGATAAAACATATGATTAAAAAGTGGAAAGAGAAAATGTGTTTAATTAAAAATTGATTTGAGCAATTTTTTTATTTATAATTCGATAACATTGTTTGATTTATAAACTTGTTTATATGTAATTTTGAGGTAAAGAATAGTGGTTAAAAATTGGAGAGAGGAAATGTGTATAGTTAAAAAGTGATTTAAGAAATTGTGTAATTCATACACTGATATATAAACCAATTTATTTCATTTACCAAACACTTGTTAAAAAACTCGGTATTTATGCAAGGGGTAAACAGTACAAATGGTCCATAACCTTTGGGTTTCTTGTGATAATAGTCTCTAACGTTTAGATTTTGACATTTATACCTCAGAATTACCAAAAGTTGTAAAAATGGTCCATGCCATCAGATTTTTTTAAGTTCAACCGTTAAAAAAACTATTTGAACCATACTTATTTAAATTTTCAGAAAGATATTTATGTCTTTACCAAAAGATTTTGACATATTAAGTCCAAGTAAAAGGTTGTGTGTAAATAACGTCACTGGAATAAACATATTTTGGCACATTAAGTCTTTAACCTATAAACATTAAATCCCTAACATATGAAGCCCGTGTTTGAGACCCATATTTCAACTAATGCAGTTTGTAATTTTAATTTTTTGAGAATGTGTGGTTAAAAAAGTAAATTTTATTTATTTATTTATATGTAAAATATTTTATTAATTGAAAACTTCATTTATTTCAAAACTCATTTTCAACTACACATCCATCAATAAAATAATTTATATATAAATTTATAAACAGTTTTCCAAACAGTGACTTATTAATTTTATAGAGATTGATTAAGTTCAACAACAATTTGTCACTACATTTGATTTAGATAAAAAAAAAATTAGGAATTGAATAATAAATATTTGGGGGTGGAAAAAAAAAGGACCTGAGCTGATCGAATTAAAATCAAACGAAAAAAATCGAAATTTATTTTGAATTTCTAAAGTGCATAGTAAAAGATTTAACAAAAATTCGCACAATAATAGTTAAACGTACACTTCAACTTAATGGTAAAAAAATAAAAATTCATGGAACACAAGTAAAAAAAAAAAACAAACAAACACATTTGACATTATTTAGAAATTGATTAACAAATATATTTTGATCAATTTTACTTTCGATTTTCTATTTTAGTTTTGAAAACCAATTGATTTCTTTCTATTTTTTTTTTGTAAAAACAAAATATATTTCGATTTTTTCGGTTTGATTTCAAACTGAGTGATAGATTGTTATTGAATTTAATCAATCTCTTTAAAATTAATAAGCCACTATTTGGTAAATTGTTTATAAATTTATATGTAGATTATTTTATTAAAATAATGTGGTTGAAAATGAGTTTTGAAAAAAATTAAGTTTCCAATCAATAAAATAATCTACACATAAAAAAAAAATCTTAGCTGGCGTTCTGTTTGTATTTTTTAAAATGTTTTCTAATTTTTGTTTTCATTTTCTGTTTTTAAATATATTAAAAACCCGTTCTATTTGCAATTTATGAAAATTGTTTTTAAAAATGAAAAACTGAAAAAAATGTTCTTTTTGAAATTTTGTAAAATGCTACTTTAACAATTTATAATTAATTTGCTTGTGGGTTAAATTATAAAAAAAATTGTTTTCTGAAGATTTACTCTCTATTATAAGAAATTAATTTATCTAATTTTTATTGGAATGATATTAAAAATAGATAAAGTCATTAACGATCAAGTCTCAAAAATATTATAAGAAATTAATTTATCTAATTATTGTTGTCACATTCATGTTTAAGTCACAATTAAACATAAGTCCATATAAACAAAATAATAACACAAAGAGTTTGACTCAACAAAATGGATGCAAGTGGTCCTAAGCCAAAATAATCACATTGTTCAAGGTATTTTTTGAACAATCTTGCTACACTCACAACGAGTATCACAATGAGGATGACAATTAGCCTACGTGGCTCAATCCTTTTTTTTTTTTCACACATCACAACATCTTTTAAATCAACAACAACAACACTTTCACATCACCAAATTGTCACCTATATTGTCAAAATAATTGTGCAAGTAGATTAATTATTTTTTGAATTATTACTCTAAATGTAGAGTTTACTGATATAATCTCATACATAGAAGCAAAACAACTCATGTTTATAATGCAGTGTTTAGAAAATCAGATCGGACCGGCCAGTTCGACCGGGAAAATCGGGAACCGGACCGGATTCATCCCAAAAACCAGCCGGTAAAAAATCCGTCGGTTCAACCTGTTTTTAACCGGTTCAACCAGGAAACCGGCCGGTTCAACCGATTTTTCATTTTTTTATTTTTTTTTTGTTGTTTTAAGCTATTTTTGCGTATAATTTTATTTTCTAAATGAGTAAATATTAGTTTATTTATAAAATAACTTGTTTTTTAGAATTTTTGTGATTTTTAATAATTTTTTATATTTTAATTGAAATCGGTTCGACCCCGGTTGGACCTTTTGACCCTGACCCGTTATCTTTTTTCGGTTCGAACCGGTTTCCGATTTTCTAAAGATTGTTATAATGTTGGGGATTTTATATTTTTTTCCAACACAATAACAACAAGAATTCCAATTGAATGTTTTTTGTAATGTTGATACTGAATTTAATAAAATTTTATTCTAAACTTGGTTTCAAGCTAGGATAATTTAAAAAAAAAAAAAAAAAAGTGTTTTCCGCGTTTTGAATCTTTTTGTTGAAATACACTTAAAATACCAAAAACGAGATTTTGGGTGTTATGTACAATTTTTTTCTAAAATACGTTTTTGAAAATGGTAAATTGAAAACGTTTTTAGTGTTTTCAAAAATAAAAATAGAAAACGACATCAAAACAATAAAGAGAATGAGGTCTTACTTTTTAACCACAAATTCTCCAAAAAAAATGACAATTACAAACTGCATTATTTGAAATAATAGGTTTCAAACAAGATTTTAATATGTGAAGGATTTGAATAAGCCAAATGTTTGTAAGTTAGGAACTACACGCGCCAAACGGTCCAAATTTTTGTATGTTAGAAATTTAATACGTCAAAACTTTTTGATAAAGACATAAACACCCTTTTGAAAATTTAAAAAGTGGGGTCAAATAGTGTTTTTAATGATTAAAATTAACATTAGGGATAAATTTCACAATATTTGATGATTTTAAGGGTATAAACGCTGTGATCATTATTGGAAGAAACCCAAAGGTCGGGACCATTTGTGCGGTTTACCTTATTTACCTTGTGAAAAACAGAAAAAGGTAGTCTACCGGGGCAGAAAGACATCAGCCTACATTCATCACTCGTCGCTTTTCCCGTCCTCCGACTGGAATTGGAACTGGACAGATATGAAATAGAGGGAATACTGAAACGGAAGGATGAGGTATCAAGGGTTTTGGCGAAGCAATCTTTACCTGCTCGTTGGCGCCTTCAAACAATTCCAATCGCCAACAAATGTTGTTGTTCGAGATCAATTAACGTTATTCAAGAGAACGCTAAGCTCGTATTCCACCGCTACCCAAACTTCAGAATTTCAACCCCAACTTTCTATTGATTTAATCAACATAATGGAACACAAATTATCCGCTATACAACACAGGAATGCTTATCTTCAGGGCATTGTCAATCAGGTAACACAAAACAATTAGTTTCTTCTTTGTTTCCCCTGTCAATTGGTGTTGTGTATAACGTGTTTGTTAAAATACTTCTGTGACCTGTAGTAATCTCTCTCTCTCTCTCTGATGTTGTTTTAATTGAAGACAGCCGGATGCCTTGCCTGAAGAATATTCGAGGGCCAACAAGGAGTTACGGAGGCTCGGAGATTCAATGGATCTTATATCGGAGTTGAGGGCTAAACAGAAGGTGGTTGATTCATTTTGTAATATGAAGCCAGTTTGGCCAAGTTTAAGAAATTTGCTTACAATTCTGTTTGGCATTATTCAAAATTTCATTTTTTCGGAAACTCATTTTCAATCACATGTTCTATCAATAAAATAATATACACAAACACAAAAAGATTCTATATTTTCATAATAAGTAAAGTTAAAATGTCAAATGTCCATGCTCATTCATTTATTATAGTATGTTCTTGTGTAAACTTGTATGCTATTCGTGGGATTTGGTGGTCCTGTTTTTGGCAGGAAATTGAGGGGCTCAAGCAGGTGATAGCTGAAAGCCAAGACGACAAAGACATGCACGAAATGGCTTCTGAAGAAGTTGGACCGGCATTGGAAGAAGAGAAACGGCTGCAGTATCTTTTGCTCAAGTCATTGCTACCCAAGGATGACGCAGATGAGCGCGACTGCATTTTGGAAGTGAGAGCAGGTATGAAATGCAAATGTAGCTCAATGTCCAACTATTTGAGGCATACTTTTGCAGGTTAATTTTAAGCTGAAAATATTTGCTGATCATTGCTATAATATATTTTAGGAACTGGAGGGGATGAAGCTTCTTTGTTTGCAATGGACATATTCAAAATGTAGGTGGCTAGTACTATATTGGATATGCATGATTCTACCAATCAATTGCTTCTTTTAATTTTCTGACCTTTTATCGTCAAATTATACATCAGGTACGAAAAATACTCATCGAGGAGAGGTTGGAAATTTGAAGTTATGGATTTGGCAGAATCTGACCTTAAAGGTTACAAGGTTTGTTGAGCAGCAGTTGTTATAAAGTCTTTAGACAGATGGTCTCTATCATGCCATTTTTTATTGTTGCAATTTGGAATTATGAGTAAATTTGTCATCTGCATCAGATACTTTCCCATTTTATCTTTGCCTTTAAAACCAGTTATTAGAAATGTACATTTTATTATTAGGAAGCTAGTGCAGCAATCTCTGGAGCTGGTGTTTATGGGAAATTGAAATTCGAGAGCGGAATTCACAGAGTGCAGGTTTTTTATCTCGTATCTTTAACGATCAGATATTATTTTCTGTTGGTCTGCTAAAGTTTTGGATCTTATTTTGCAGCGAGTTCCTGTGACAGAGAAATCTGGACGAGTTCACACTAGTGCTGTGTCTGTTGCTATTCTCCCTCAGGCGGATCAGGTGCAGATTCCTTCGGTTTGATGTTCTTAATTTGATTATTATGAAAGTTTAAGAAAAGAAAACTAGAGACAAACAGAGTGAATTGGATATTATTTTATATATTCTATTTCCTTTTTGCAATCTTTGAGATAGAATTCAAAATTACATGAACTACACATCGTAGTTGTTTATTATTATTATTATTATTATTATTATTATTATTATTATTATTATTATTATTATATGATTCTACAGGTTGATGTGCAATTGAGGAATGAAGATTTGAGAATCGATACATATAGATCTGGTGGTTCAGGCGGTCAGCATGCAAATACCACAAATAGTGCTGTTAGGGTTACTCATGTACCATCTGGATTAACCATTGCCATACAGGACGAACGATCCCAGCATATGGTGAGAAAGGCGTGCAATAATTTTCATCTAACCTTTTCTGATTTTTACTTTTACCAAGATTGACACTCTTAATTCTGATTGACTTTTTAGAGAATGGTGCTCAAACATGGGTTTAATTCTTACTCATGTAGCCATATATTTTTGAATACCTTAATTATTACAATTTATAAGTGTTCGTCTATTTGGGCAATCAATAATTTGTTATAGTTCATAAATTGGGATTTTGATTTTTGATAGTATGGAAGGGATCTTGATCAATTTTTATTCACTTTCATTGTCTCATGTTTTTTTAATATCTTCTTTTAGAACAAGGCCAAAGCACTCAAAGTATTGTGTGCAAAGTTATATGAGATGGAAAGAACTAGGATTCATGCAAAGCGTTCAAAACTTCGAGCTGAGCAGGTGTGATTTATAGAGATTAGAAAGTGACATCATCGTCTTCCTTCACTTGATTTTTACTTTTTCACACCTTCTTCAGATTGGCAGCGGGGACAGATCTGAGCGTATCCGTACATATAATTTTCCTCAAGGGCGAGTTACTGATCATCGCGTTGGCATCACTAATCATTCAACAGATGGCGTAATGCAGGGAGAGAATCTGGACATATTCATAGATGCTCTTCTTTTGCAGCAAGAGATGGATGCAATTGCAAATTTCAGCTCTACTCAGTGATTACACATTTACACTGACAGATCTATCTGGCGTTTACAGCCTCAGATACGTTCCTCTTATTTAGCTCTCCTCTACTGAAGAGTCTCACATGCAGTTGTACTATTAAGTAATCCTATACCATGACAAGAAACGGACTCGACTTGGGGAAAATCACTCACTTTATTATACAAGTAAACCTGAGCTCAGAACTACATAAAAAGGGATGTTATTTATGAGATTATTAAAACTTCAGCAACATGATTCATGGATGATTCCTGGTGTAAGATCTGCTCGGAACCCTCTTAAATGCATACTTTTTCATGCAGTTATAAAGTGCAATGCGATGATCTTTTCAGTTTTTGTGATGAACGTGGTAACACATGAAGTTAAATCAGCGTCCATTTGTTGTAGCGTTTTTCTCTTATTTCATCGCTATTCAAACTCTTCTAAGAGTTCTGTTGTCTTCTATTGTTTTCTATTTTTATTTCACTTTCTCATTTGCATTTAATTATAAATTTATATTATAATATATATCCAGTTTCCATTCTATTAATATTTATATAGAGTCCAGAAGGCAGAAATGCTCTTTGTGGATAAGCTTTACCTAAAATCTATACCCTGCCATTTATTGCTTGCTACTGTAATGAATATTACCTGTGCATTTGAAGCTTCAAGGCAATTTTCCCATGAAGAAATCCTCCTGAAACTCAACTACCTGGTACCAATTGGCTAGAAGAAATTTGTAGTGCTACAAGTGACTTTCCAAGAGATTAGCCAACAAAATCTTCCCAGAGTTATTTGGACCGAGCTTGCTGAATTTGCTCGCGTATCTGGATTATAACCTTTTCCCTGATCTTGCCCATCTCTTTGAGCTTGCAAATTATGTATTCCGATTTACTGCATCGTTGTAGATTGCCAAAATGGTTAATGTGATAGTTTCACTAAGAAAAGCAAAACAGAATTAGATGATTCATTTGTTCTTAGATGAATTTTCAAGATTGTTTTAGTTACATCATTATTTTAAGGCATTGTTCGGTGGCTTATGGAGGCAACTTAATTTAGTTTATTTGTGCTTTCTAGGGACGGGTGATTAAAATTTGGAAAGAAAATATGTGTGTGATTAAAAGTAATTTGAAAAATTGTGTAATTATAAGTTGAATTATAAACTGCAATTATTGCAGTTGTCTGTTGCTAAATCAACTCACCAAACCACAACCAAACAAAGGTGGAATTAAAATTTTGACAGGAGGTGGTGTGCTTGGAACAATTTTAAGCCTCCATTGGGCGGCTTGGCGTAAATCAACAATTTAATTTACAAATTTCTCAAATCACTTTTTAAATACATAATTTTTTTTTTCAATTTTTAATTACGCATTTTAGTATTTTACCTAGAAAATACAAATAAATCTTCTCTCTCCAATTTAAATAACTGTCGATCACTTCCTAAAGTTCAACATTATAAATTAAATTATTTATTTTTGATGTCAAAGGAAAGTTTAGGGTGCTTTTGATACGCATATTTTCCATGAACAATGAAAAATATTTTTCTTTTAAAATGAAAGTGTGATGTTTGATTACTATTTTGTGGGGCGAAAAATATTTTCTGTCTTGTTTTGTTTCGATCTCTGTGATTTTCCTTCAAAATAAAGATTTTTTTTTTTTTTTTTTTTTTTTTAGTTAAGATAGTTTACTAGGGATGGCAAAAAAAAAAAAAAAACAGTTTCGACACGAACCTTGTGAGGCCGCGACTCTAATGGGGCGGAAAGAAATTGCCCCATGGGACAATGAGGTAGGTTTGAGTTTGATATCAATTATCCGAAACGGGTTCGGGGCGGGTTTTGGTTGACCCACCCCGCAATTTACATTTAAAAAAAAAATTTAATTCTAAAAATGCGAAAAACACACTTTCAAGATACAATTTCTTGCTTATGATAACATCTTTGATTTTGTGATGAATTGGGTGCTTGATTCTTTTGACTTTTACTTCTTTTGAGTAGGAAAAAAGTTTAGAAACTTGAAGAAAATTATGTTTAAAAAAAAAAGCCGGGACGGGTTGGGATGGCCCGTTTTGATTTAACGGGTAATGGTATGATTTTGATATTTTTTTCATGGAACGGGATACCCGCTCCAAACTCGCCTCGTTACCACACTTTCAAATATTTTAATTCCACAAACCCAAATTTTTTCATTTTATTTTTCATTAAAAATAATTTTTGAAAATAATTTTTTTCACCAATTTTTCATACTCGCAAACATACGAATTAGTAAAATTAACTCAATACCGGCATAAAAGTTTGAGGATGTTAACATGGACGCAGACAGAACGACACCGTTTAAGTGCAAGGCATAGTCCACGATGGACATTGCCACGTTTCATCCACCAATAATGTGCGGAATTACTACCAGCTCGACACATAGTAAGACTAATGCCGCGCGCATTAACGAAACGCTCTTCCCTCTGAGAACCCTCTCAAGGAAACATCCAGGAAAAAAATTTAGAGAGGGGGAACAGGAAAGGTTTAATCCACAGGTTTGCATTTTTATTCGTATTCATCTTTACACATTTGCCTCATCTGTTGTTATCTTGACGCCAGTAAACCTCAAGATTGAGCCTGATTTGAATTCTCAATGAATTAATTGTTCGATAATCTTTCCAAGATTTATCACGAGGTTGTTTGCTCACCTTCGATAATTCTTGATTTGTATTTTTTATTTTTTGGCTGAAAGGTGAAACCTTGGGTTGCTGATCATGGGCAGAACTTGCTCGAAATTCTTGGGTTTCAGTTAAAACTCATTATCGTTGATCTCCTTGGACCTTTGGGATCTAAGGTTCCGTAGTTTGACTTCATAACTTTTTAGGTGTCCATATATGTTTCGATTAAGAGTTTTTGGGGAAGTTTTTGAATTTCAATATCCAGCAAGAGCTTGTATCGTGGGTAATGATTTCTAGGGCTAACTGCGGGGGGTGAACCGGTGAAGTTTGAAAATCTTGAAATTGGAACTGAAGTTTTTGGGATTAGATCAACGTTGAATGGCCAATCAACCACAATCTTCCGTTGGGTACTCTGTAACTATTACTCCTAGCCCAGGCACCCCATTGCCTCGCCCGGATTCAAAATTGGGCACCCCATTGCCTCGCCCGGATTCAAAATTGGGCACCCCTCCTTTCCCTACCCCACCACCACCACCATCATCATCACCATCTCCATCAGGTCCAAGATTTCCTCCTCCACCATTTATACAAGTAAACCAGATTCCATCTCCCTCAATAAAGACTCCAAATATACCATCACCAGCAGATGGAATCCGAACAGGTAGCCCAGTTCCTCGGATGAGCACTCCACCTGGCCCTCCTGTGTTCTCATTGCCTCTTCAACCAGCTGCTGTGCCATTCAGAACTTCTCCCGCATCTCCTCAGCCTGTAGCATTTTCCTTGGGTTCTTCTTTACCGACATCATCGCCTCCCTATTTTTCAAATGGGTCAGCTGAGTTGCAGCACCAAATTTCTGACATTACAGAGGAATTGGCTCATGTTGCAGAATCTCCTAATGTCTTATTCTCAGCTCACAAGGTATATTTTTATCCTTACCTTAATCAGTTACACAGAACCAATGCTCTTGGTTGTTTAATTTTGTAATTTAGGAAAATGTTATATAACTAGTACTGACTGTCTTCAGTCTTTGATGGAGTGTAGCATATGAATGTCAACCGACATGATATTTTCTTCAAGTCCTTCTACATAGAATATTATACTTATCTATAGATGCATAATTTGACTGGTGACTATAATGCCTTGGCTTTTCAATCTAATTCTCAACAACATTCTGTTGCTTGTAAGATGAGACACTTGCATGTCTCTTATTGTTCAACTTGGCCATGTTACCCCTGTAGGTGTTGAAACAGAAGAAATTAGCCAATGTACCCAGTTTAGGTTTTGGGGCATTAGTTTCTCCAGGCAGGGAGGTGTCACCAGGTCCTCAAATAATACAACGTGACCCTCATCGCTGCCAGAATTGTGGTGCTTATGCCAATCTCTACTGCAATATTTTACTTGGTTCAGGCCAGTGGCAATGTGTAGTTTGCCGAAATTTGAATGGAAGCGAAGGGGAATATATAGCTTCCAGCAAGGAAGAGCTCCGAAATTTGCCAGAACTATCCTCACCTTTGGTTGATTATGTCCAGACTGGGAATAAGAGACCTGGCTTTATTCCTGTGTCTGAATCTAGGATGTCAGCGCCTATAGTTCTGGTAATAGATGAGTGTTTAGATGAGCCACACCTGCAGCATCTACAAAGCTCGTTGCATGCATTTGTTGATTCTTTGCCCCCAACAACAAGACTAGGGATTGTGCTCTATGGCCGCACAGTTTCCGTTTATGATTTCTCAGAAGAATCAACTGCATCTGCCGATGTACTTGCCGGTGACAGATCGCCCAGTCAGGAATCCTTAAAAGCTTTGATATATGGGACCGGGATATATTTGTCTCCAATTCATGCTTCCCTCCCTGTTGCTCATGCTATTTTTTCATCGTTAAGGCCATATAAATTGAATCTACCTGAAGCTTCCAGGGACCGCTGCTTAGGTACAGCAGTGGAGGTTGCCATGGCCATAATTCAGGGTCCCTCAGCAGAAATGTCCAGAGGGATTGTTAAAAGGCCTGGTGGAAACAGCAGAATAATTTTGTGCGCTGGTGGACCCAATACTTACGGTCCTGGTTTAGTTCCTTATTCTCTCAGTCATCCAAACTACCTACATATGGAGAAAATAGCATTGAAGTGGATGGAGAATCTAGGCCGTGAGGCTCATAGACGTAACACAGTGGTTGATCTACTATGTGCTGGAACATGTCCAACAAGAGTTCCTGTTTTGCAGCCTCTTGCAAAAGCGTCTGGTGGTGTTTTCATTCTCCACGATGACTTTGGAGAAGCATTTGGTGTGAACTTGCAGAGGGCATCTACAAGGACTGCAGGTTCTCATGGTTTATTGGAAATTCGTTGTTCTGATAATATTTTTGTTAGTAAGGTGGTGGGCCCTGGTGAGGAAGCACACACGGACAGTCAAGAAACATTTAAGAATGATGGTGCCATAGCAATACAGATGTTAAGTGTTGAAGAAACACAAAGTTTTGCAGTATCATTGGAGACCGGTGGAGACATCAAGAGTGATTTTGTGTACTTTCAGTTTGCTATTCAATATTCAAATATTTATCAAGCTGATGTCTCAAGAGTAATTACTGTTAGATTGCCTGCCGTAGATAGTATTTCAGCATATCTAGAGAGTGTTCAGGATGAAGTGGCTGCGGTTCTTATTGCTAAGAGAACTCTCTTACAAGCCAGAGACTCAACTGATGCTCTTCATATGCAAAAAATGATAGATGAGAGAATTAAAGATATTGCTAACAAGTTTGGTTCCCAAATGCCCAAGTCAAAGCTTTATCGGTTTCCCAAGGAGCTCTCTTTATTGCCTGAACTGCTATTCCATCTCAGAAGAGGCCCACTTCTTGGAAGTATAATTGGTCATGAAGATGAGAGGTCTGTGTTGCGGAGCTTGTTACTCAATGCATCCTTTGATCTATCTCTTCGTATGGTGGCACCTCGCTGTCTAATGCACCGGGAAGGTGGAACTTTCGAGGAACTCCCGGCTTATGACCTTGCTATGCAATCTGATGCTGCAGTTGTTCTAGATCATGGATCCGATGTCTTTATTTGGCTGGTATGCCACTCAGTAATTCTTTTTTGTTTTGACAGTCTTCTTTTAGGTTATGATACTGTGTATTTATAATTTGGTCTTTACATTATCAATTGTTGCTTGGTTTGAGTGCTCAAAACAGTTTTCATATTTACTCAACTTTAGTTTGACTTTGTTTTATTTTTTATTTTTTAACTTAATATTTAGTAAAATAAATATAGGATCAAATATCTGTACTGTGCATGTATTGCTTAATAATTTACCGTGGATGTTATGAATATATTTTATGAAAGAATTGGATAATGTTACCATCTCCTAAACAACTCCACTTAGTTTCATGTGTCATGATGATGGGGCCAGAAAAAACTGTTATTTTTAGCAATGAGGAGTTAATATGTTTTGGCACAAAAGAAAAGCACTAAAACCAGGGCAACATTACAACTGCTGATAAAGCAGGTGTTACTGCACGTCCATGAACATGTCCTTTGAACCCACTGTTGCCAGACTACTCCTTTTCGGATGTTACCACTTACCACCTATGCTTTTCTTGGTTTATACTTGTAGACTTTGTTGCCTGTCGAGCAGCATCAGGCCATTTTGTTTCCTTGCAACATAATAAAACCCCTCTGTGAAGTGAGGATGTAATTCAAGGTGGAAAGCTTGGCCCTACAGAAATGTTTTTGTATCCAATAAAAAACTGCATCTAAAATCTTGTAAAACTACATGTGGCAAATACCATAGCCATCTTAGCTAGTGGCTGGTGAAAGCTTGTACACGAAAGGGACCTATTAGTTATTATGCACTAAAAATAATTTTTATGAAGATGAGCTTTTGAGAGCTATAAAAAGGGACCCAAGAAAGATTTCTTTGGATCTGATCACCTGTGAAATTACTTTGGCCCTGCTCTATGTAAATGCTTCACAAGCATAGAAGTCATCCACCCCTCCAATCCAGCATTCAAAAGCCATCCTTTAAATAAATAGAAAAAGAAAAGCCACAGAGTAAGGTTGCATCTTTCATCTGTTGCTCATGTTTGACCAACATAATCTCTTCATTTTTTCTCTTTTGATGTGTTTTTTCTTTATTTTTATTACTATGTTTCTCTATAAAATTGTGTCATTACCTTTAAATGGGTAATCAGCAAAGCTTACTAACCAAAATAGCTGAATCAAAAGCGGTCTTTATGAGCTAAAAGTGGAGAGACTTGAAGGGAAAATAAATCCTAGTTGATTGATTTGGTTTGTGGGGGTCTTCCCTTTTTTGTTTCCAACATCAAATGCATGAAACGGATGACATCAGGAAATGTGAGTCATGCAATTATACTTTTGTTCCTAGCTCATGTATTTATTTATTTATTTATTTTTACAACCGTTAATTGTGTGAACACGTGTGAATAAAGAGTGAGAATGGATCAGAAATTGTATCGGTTGATAATACACACTTCCTCTCTCAGGTTAAATTTCTCGAGTCAACTTACTTATATCGTTTGTCTTCATTTAGGAATTCATAAGACGTGCCAGGCTTGAAGTTTTTTCTGAACTCTAGTTGGTACACATTAGGGAATAGGGACATTGTCTGGGTTATATTGGCACTGTTGACAAGATAACCAAGCCTTCCAGACTGCAGAATCTAGGTCCTGCATGGGTATTGGTACACAATTCATATAAGATTTGTTTGTTATGCTTACATGACAACATAGCCTTTGAAGCCTTCCAGACTTGATATTGACTTGTATACTTCTAAAATCAGTATTTATAAGCACGTGACCTTTTATTTTTCATCAGTATTTACAAGCACGTGACCTTTTGTTTTTCTGGTTTATACTTCATACTTGATTTAATAATTTAACTTGTCATAGTAATTTTGTAAAATCAGTATTTGTAAGCAAATGTGAATAACTTACAATTATTTATATTTATGTGTAGGACTTCAAAGTAACAATTTTCCAAATTTTATTCAGGGTGCTGAACTTGCTGCCGAGGAAGGAAAGAGTGCTGCAGCTTTGGCAGCCTGTAGGACATTGGCTGAAGAGCTCACTGAAATGAGATTTCCAGCTCCTAGAATTCTTGCATTTAAGGTACTCTATTTCCCGTATTGGAAAAATAGTTTCCATTCAAGATTTTATTTTTTACAAACCAAGATTCTGAGTGCTTCTGGTTTCTAACAGGAGGGGAGCTCTCAGGCTCGATACTTTGTTTCTCGACTGATACCAGCACACAAAGACCCCCCTTATGAGCAAGTATGTGCTTATTAAGCCCTTGTTTGACAATCATTTTAAAGAGAAATTGATGTTTTAAATAGTGATTTTTTGAAAAAATGCGTGGTTAAAAAAGTATGGAAAAGTTTTGTATTTATATTATTGTGTGAATGTATGGTTGAAAATAAGTATGAGAAAAAAAAGTTTTGAAAAAGGTTGTCAAACATGGGCTAAATTGCAATTTATTTGGAGCGTTTTTCAGTTTGTTTATCCTGGAATTTAGTTTTCTTGAGTGAAATATAACACAAGTTAGGACATTCCAGTCTGTTTGGTGATTAAAAAGGAAAAAAACTCAACATTTCTGACTTACGACTGCAGGAGGCAAGATTCCCTCAGCTTCGAACTTTGACTACAGAGCAGCGAACTCAACTAAAGAGTAGTTTTATTCATTTTGATGATCCCAGTTTCTGTGAGTGGATGAGGAGCTTGAAAATATTGCCACCAGAACCAAGCTGAGAGATACTGAAATCCTTTTTCTTTTCACGTACACAATTTTTTTTAGATACTGGTCGTTGAAGTTTTCATACCATGTGGAAATTTGGTGTTCACCAGTTAAACGACATCTTTCTCAATCCAATTTTGTATGTTTTTAATGGCTCTAAGCAAGAGAAAAATGTGAATGGCCTCTGTCTCTCTCTCTCCCCCTCCCTGAACTTTTCGTAATCACATGAAATATGCTTTTTGAAGGTCAATCTTCCCATTAATGTAATGATCCTAGTGTATCCTGCCTGCGATTTAAGTTATAACGCCTGCGATTTGTTACAACACTGCATATATATAACAAAGAAAAAAAATGACAAAAGGTCACGGACATTACAAACTACGAATCGACTAAGACTACAACCAAAGCGAATAGGTGTGAAGATAATCAAAACTTACTAAATTTTCTATAATGATGTACACTAATATTAAAACATTGTTTCTGCCGACAAAAATATTGATAACTTTCCATTATAAAAAAAAAAAAATTAATATTCTCCACCTTTGCAGCTATCGAAAGAGAGGCCATAACAGCTAATTGACTCATCCATGGCTTACCCTTCTGATCCTCAAAAACTAGTTGTAAATGAAAAAGGGAAACCTATTTTTACTCCATTCTTCTGGCTATATAGGAAGACCATGTAGAGAAATCAAGTCAACATTCAAATGAGGACAAAGCCATTTTTACATTACCACATATTCCTTTTTTCGGTGATATGAAGTACTCGAATGTTGAAGTGTACAGTCTAGCAAAATAAGCCCAGAAACCAATTGAGATTACTTTCACCCACCCACCCACGAGCCACAAGACTCCACCCTCCCACATACCCATGAACACAGAGCTACAGGATCGCAAAACCCAGTCCAAACCAATTTGAGAATGTGTAAATGTTAAAAAATAAATAAAAATAGACTCAAGGTTGAAGAAAACTCAATTCCAGCCTCTATAATCGCGATTGGGGACTGATGTTTTAGATCCACCATCGTGATGTCGTCGCAGGTAGCGACGATAGGACCACTGAACGGACTGGATGAATTTATGGGGGATGATGATGGGGATTTAGACTTGCAGATGAACGATTAGCGACTTCGACAGAGGGATTTCAAAATTTGAGATCGTTGTTGCCCTAAATTCAAATCCGTTTTGTAATGGGGGTGTTGAGTATTTCATGGGTTGGAGTTTTACTGTCTCAGATCTATATTGATTCAAATGGGAGAAGATGAAACCTTGAAGAGGAGAGTGTTTTCTGGCACAAACAAATGAGAGTACGTAATTGAGAGAAATAGGGGAGAGAAAAGATTTGAAAGAGAAAATGCAATATTAATTGAGAGAGAGAGAGAGAGAGGAGAGAGAAATGTAGTATCACGTACAATTCTAAATTGTTTAAAAAATTGGTATTTATCTAATGAAGGTAAGAATAATTAGTGTAAAGCATAATTATTCTTTTTTATAAAGCAAAAGTGACTGGATTCTCCAATACTCAAAAATGTTTATGCTTAACAATAACACAAGATTCTTATACTTTGCAAACTTTTACTTTGTGTAAGTGACATAATAAACGCATTTGTGACTGAACAATTTATTATTACAACTCACTACTCAATAGATTCTGTAAAGTTGACCTATATTTAAATATAGACCTCAACAATGCATGATGAATATTTTTTCATTTTATTTGTGTGAAGCAGGATTAGGTTTTATCTGGATCTGGATTTATATTTATTTCACTTTAATCAATGTAAAAATATGGAAATAAACAATCTTATTACAAGAATATAAAGTTTCACACATATACATGACAGTAATCTATTTAATTATTCATTACACCAATTTCAAAATCAACAACCTACAATTTTTTGGTCAAATTTTTCAGGCAAAGTAGTTTTATCGGGAACAAAACCTCACCTCCAGCCAATAATATATAAAATATATACGTTTGTGTTCGTGTAATTAATTGTATAGATCAGTTTTTAACAATCAAAGTGAATTTTAAAAAGTAGTTTTTAATAATAATAATATAATAAAAATGAAACTCAACGTGGCATCTTAAAAAAGTAGTATACATCGTTAAGTTGATAAAAGAAGTATAGTTTGAGGACTAACCCTACAATTTCCCCTAAAGCTTTGATGCAAGAATAGAATTTAATTTAATTTGTTTAGGTTACCCGAAGAACAGCCGCTGCAGCTTATCTCTCTACTGTGCTCGCATTTGACTCTACGATTGCGGGGGAGAGAGGAAACTCTTCCGATTGGTACGCATTCTTTTTATCCCTTCATACCATACTTGTATTTTTCCGTTCAATATATATATATGTATTAATTAAGTGCTGGAACAGAATGAATGAATTGACATAACTGCTTGTTTAGATAAATTCTTAGACAGATAGCGGATTTGTTTCTTTAATATTTTTCTCTGGTGAGAATTATGTAAATGAAGAGGTTGCCTTTTCTGTTTTGTTTTGAATTTTTCACAGTTAGTATCATTTCTTCTATGTATGCCGATCTGTCTTCCCCTTTTTTTTTCGATTATTTATATAACATTCCACCCTGGTCGTACTGTTTAATTGTTACTAATTTGCCTCAATTCGTGTCTGCAGATCTGTCCTGTGCTGTGAAATTTTATAGAATCATTATCTCATGGCTGGTAAAGATAAAGATGCCAATAGTTCTAACACCAGTGAGTATCCATCTACACTCTTATCTCATCTCAATAGAGTGCTCTGCGTCTCTCTTTTCTTCTTTATAGAGGAGGTGTGTATTTGCATAAACTATGTGTCTATTCTTTTAAAATATTATGATTTGGTTATGTAGAGGGGAAAAAGAAGGAAGTGAAGAAGGAAACTGGTCTAGGTCTCTCTGTCAAGAAAGATGATAACTTTGGAGAGTGGTATTCTGAGGTAAGCCTTCTTTCTATTTCTCGCTGTTTTTTGAATGTTGTCATATGTTGAGTATTTGTTTTGTTTATTCATGGCTACATATTTTTTTTGATAGATGTTCCCTTCATTTTTATTTAACTGTTTTCTTTTGAAAATAAAATTCTGAATACAAATTCATGGGGGACCTTGGACTTATTTTATCTTGGAGTTCGGCAAGGAAAACACTGATTTTTCCCCCTTATTATTATGCATTTGGTTTCAAGGGAAAACATGGAGGAGAGGAAGTGTACAAACCTAATAATTGATGAGCTTTACAATTCATGTGTTTTCTCCCCCATTTTTCTGATGTTCACCAACTCTTATTACAGTGTAAATTGACATTATGTTACAATGTTCACTGTTCTCCTAAGTTAACTGAATGTCAATACATCTTAACTTGCTTATTTTCTTATAATACATTAATACAATATTTTGTCCTTGCAAACCTATCCGTGATTTAATTTGACTCCCAATTTCCTGTTTCAGTCTCATAATTTCAAAACTGGAATTTTTTCGATCCAGCAGCCTTGATCACCTTTTCTCTCCTTCATTATATAGGTTGTCGTTAATGGTGAAATGATTGAGTACTATGACATATCTGGTTGTTACATTTTGCGGCCATGGGCAATGTCCATTTGGGAGATTATGCAAGTAAGCTTTCAATAAGTGAAACTCTATTATCTACTGATATTATGTTACTTGACGTAATTGCATTTAATTTTGATTTCTTTGACCTTTTCAGTAAATTCAATAGTACACTGAATAGGTCAGTGATTTTTTTCAACACTATAGACTCGGACTTGGTTTATTGTTGTTGCAGTAGTTGTAGCTAATTGTATTGCATGTGTGAAAAGCATAAAATAACATATACATCAGATGTGATCTCCAAATTTGAGATGCACATTAGAAGTAACAGTGTCTTGTACATTCCTATCTTCAGACCTAAATGATTAGCTGCAGTCACAAGGAAAAAACTGGACTGTTTTTTTTGTCCTATAATTTTTCCTTACTCAATAATTGTTTTATGTCTGATAACCTTCGCCTTTTTTATTCTTATCTCATTTGTTGAATCCATATATGTCTGTTGAATCTGTTTCCTGTGTAAATGTGCAGACCTTCTTTGATGCTGAAATTAAGAAAATGAAAATCAAAAACTGCTACTTCCCTCTTTTTGTGTCCCCTGGTGTTCTACAGAAGGAGAAGGATCACATAGAGGGGTTTGCTCCAGAGGTGAGATTGCTTTGCTCTTGGATCTAGTTTGTTACACCATATTTATCTGAGTTTGTTGCATAATTAAGTTATCTTATGGAAGTGTATGGATATTTTCTTGAAAATTGGAGATTTTCTGGTAATAACAGTAACTATTGATTTAGCCTAGTTTCCTTTCTGGGCTGATGACAAACAGGCAGCACATGACTAATGACAACATCAAGTTTGAAGCACCTTATTCCATATTCCTTCCCATACATGTATCATTTTTCATCACTTTGATCCATTAACTTAAAATTAGTATTTACTGAAAGATACAATGATCTTGAGTTTTATGATAAGCCCACCATCAGGAATGCAATCTCAACTACTAGAAAAGAGAACTCCATCCTAGGAATATAATCTTTAGTAATGAAATCTTCTGTGTTCAGAATGCAATTTCCATAATGTTGATTCTTCCTTGGTTATAATAATGATCTTGAACTATTTACAGGTTGCATGGGTTACAAAGTCAGGAGAATCTGATCTGGAAGTGCCCATTGCCATTCGACCAACTAGTGAGACTGTTATGTATCCTTATTTTTCCAAGTGGATTAGGGGACACCGAGATTTGCCTCTGAGACTTAACCAGTGGTGCAATGTTGTTCGATGGGAATTTAGCAATCCTACTCCATTTATCAGGTGCTTTTCAGGGAGCTTGTCTTTTAGTTAGTTTTGTGCTTTCTTGGCAGGACAGGTTAGGTAGTCTTGCTGTTAGAAAGTGGATACAACTTCTAGTTCATGAGGCCAAGTATTTGTGTAATGGTATTAGATTTGCCAAAAACGAATCGATCTGTTATTCTCCAGGTTATCCATTTTTTAATGTAAAAAAATTGAACAGTCATATCTCGTGACAAGGAGAATAACTGAAAACTGTCAAGAATTAGTTTTTTCTGACTATTAATTGGTGATATCATCTTTATGATTTTGCAGGAGTAGAGAGTTTCTTTGGCAGGAAGGGCATACTGCTTTTGCAACAAAGGAGGAGGCAGATACCGAGGTACTTGCTATATTATGGATTGCAATGCCAGGATTTTTACTTGTTATGAAGATACTGAAACTTTTACTTTTGACAAAATCTTTACTCTTAATTGGATCCTCAATCTAAAAAATTTAAAGATTATTGCATTTTAATTACAAGACTGTACAAAATTGTCAGCCTTTCTTTTTCTGTAAGCTTAAGTACCTTTATCAATGCTATATCGTGTATCATGCTGCTAGTGCTTTAGATTTGTTATGTTAGGTCATCTTCAATTTCAAAGTACTGCTTTCTCGTTCATGTTTGTTTAGTGTTAGCGTCAGCTTTGACACTCCAAATATGTACATATACATTAATGTTGTGGTGCCCTTGGTCAAACAGCGTTATTTCTTGTTGTCGGAGCAAGGGAATGCACTTGAATTATCTCGTAAAACATTGTGCTAATAAACACAGTACTTGCACTGGCTCCAAGTGACCTTTTCGGTGATTACTGTTACCCTTCCTATCCTGTTGCGGCCTTGCACTATTTTCCTGCCGTGTGTGTATCTTTGAGTCCATTCACTGCTGCATATTCTTTCTGAATAGCAAAACTTTTAGAAAATGTGGTATTGTATTATTTAATGGATAAAAATGGTGTTACACAGTGTAAGAATGAAGTCAATTTTGATGGAGTTGGGTATGAGTATCAGCCTATCAGGTTCAGAATCAGGCCCATGCCCAAGTGTCATTCATATAAAATCTTTATTTTACTCTTCAAATGAAAAGGAACCTTTTGCAACATTCTTATTCCGAGAATAGAGTGAGTGACTTGGTACTCGAGCTTTAATAGAAGAATCCAGGGAATGGCTCGAGGATTCATATGATACCGCCCTTGGAAGCATTTTGTTTTTAGAATTTGAAGAGCTGAAAATGTTTTTTCTCTATCTGCATTTTTGTGGCTAATTGGTTGAAAAAAATTATTTGATGATTTTCTACTTACTTTTTAGGAGTAATATTTCAGTTTTTGTAGCATGATCAGTTTCGAGTAGTCTTCTTATTGTATTCATTTCAGGTTCTTGAGATTCTGGAGTTGTATAGACGGATTTATGAAGAATTCTTGGCTGTTCCCGTTATTAAAGGCAAGAAAAGTGAGCATGAGAAGTTTGCTGGTGGACTTTACACCACCACTGTTGAGGTATTTAACAGTGACTTATTCCATTCTAATTGTTCTATGAATGGTCTCGCCTTGTGAAGAGAACTGTGTTATTAATTTTTAACATGACTTGATTCATTGTTTTCCAGGCTTTTATACCAAACACGGGGCGTGGTATACAAGGTGCGACTTCACACTGTTTGGGTCAAAATTTTGCCAAAATGTTTGAGATCAATTTTGAAAACGATAAAGGAGAAAAGGCTATGGTCTGGCAGAACTCCTGGGCTTATACTACCAGAACAGTAAGCAGGATATTCTTTCCTTTTGTCATACTTTCGCAAGGTTCTGAATTCTCATTTACTTTGTTAAAAGGCAATTTTGAACAACCTCAGACCTTTTTTGTTAAAGGACAAAGGCTTTTGTTTTTTTTTAAAATATTGTTTATGGTATGCTGTTCAAAGCGGATATGTTTTATCGTCTTATTCTTTAAAGTGTGTGTGATCTATTTGAAGGTTTTTTGACAAATGCAGTGGAAAGGATACGGCTTAAATTGGATTTGGCTCCCTTCTCATATTCCTTCCTTCCAACTTTTCCATAGAAATATTAGTATTAAATTGTGAAAATGAAACAGGCCCTAAATCTCAAGTCTGGTTTTATTAGCACAGTTTCTTTCTGCCACAGTGCTTATTGACATCTGTTTTTCTTTTTTTGTTATTTTAACTTTTGGCAGATAGGGGTAATGATTATGGTTCATGGGGATGATAAAGGCTTGGTGCTGCCTCCTAAAACAGCTTCTGTCCAAGTAATCGTAATCCCTGTTCCCTATAAGGATGCCAACACTCAAGGAATCTTTGATGCATGTGCTGCCACTGTAAAGACCTTGAATGAATCTGGCATCCGGGCCGAGGTGGATTCTCGAGATAACTATTCACCTGGATGGAAGTATTCAAATTGGGAAATGAAAGGTGTTCCTCTTAGGATTGAAATAGGCCCCAAAGACTTGGCTAATAGTCAGGTATCAGAGTTAAATTCTGCAGTTATTTATATTTCAAGATCTACCACTAAATAAATTAATCTATACTAAGAAAAGAAATATTAATGTACCCATTCGGTGTCTTTATTCATTATTTCTGTCATACTTGATCCTTACTCTGCTTCATACTGAATTTTTGTTTTCTTATCAGGTGCGTGCTGTCCGGCGTGATAATTCTGCAAAAGTTGATATACCCATGGCTAATTTGGTTGAGCAAGTGAACGACTTGCTCAATAACATCCAGAAAAGTCTCTATGAAGTTGCAAAACAAAAAAGAGATGCCTGTATTCAAATTGTAAACACATGGGAAGAATTTGCTGAAGCACTGAGCCAAAAGAAAATGATTCTGGCTCCATGGTGTGATGAGGAGGTATGATATCTATTTCTCTTCATGTGGCTACCCTGCTGTGCTACGAGGACCCAGTTTCTATGCATGGTAAAACTGATTTGTCATGCCCTGCTCAGTTCCATCCCGACCCTCAACCCCGCAACTAGTAGTACCAGCAGCAGGACAAGCAGAAAAGATAGTGAAGAGTATAGGCAAATTGCTAAATTTTTACTGGGACCGCCGTCCTGAAATTTCTAATTTTTGATGCAGATTAGACCTTTTTGTGACTCCCTTGCCTATACGTACTTAAACCAAAGAAAAACTCTACTGACCAGGTCCATGTAATATAGGTTGCATGTTTGCTGGTTTAGCATTTCTAATTTATTGAAATTTTCTGTGTTATTTTGTGTCTTGTACCGTAGGAGGTAGAGAAGGATGTAAAAGCACGGACGAAGGGTGAGATGGGTGCAGCCAAGTCCCTGTGTTCTCCATTTGACCAGCCAGAACTCCCAGAAGGTATAATATAAGTTAAGTTTTTGAGAATTTTGTTGACAGAAGTCCCCGGATCTCTTGATGTAGCTTGGAGATTATGAACATTCCCTCCTCCAGTGGATCACAGTGTAGTAAAAACTAGTGGAAAAATGAGTGTACTGGTGTAGGGGTCGTTAATTTACTAATTACTTGATTGGAAATTACTGGTCTTTTTTCGACTAAATGTTGTGTTATATGCAGGTACATTGTGCTTTGCCTCAGGGAAACCTGCCAGAAAGTGGACCTACTGGGGCCGGAGTTATTGACGACTGGTTTTATTTATTTATCACCTCCCCATACCTTGTAGAGTGCTACAATTGATAAAATTATGATTGATACAATTGGGGTTAAATGATGTGAAACGCCCTTCTAAAATAGGTAGTCTTAAGATCCACAGAAAATTTACCATATACCTCGTGGAATTGTAGTTCCTGTTTTTTCTTCGCATTTTGACTTGATAAACTGTGACTGTAATGGCTATGAATGCTTTGGTGCATAATTGCGATATTTCTCAGGCTGTATGAATACTTTCTCAACAACATATTTCATGAGTACACAACTTTTTAGCCAAACATTTTAAAAACTTTTATCAAGATTTATTAAAAATCTGATTTTAATATACTAAATAGGGGCTTAGTAAAAAAGCAGCTTTTATAATGTTCACAGCTTGTCCTTGGACTGTAATGGAAAACAAGCGTTTTGGCAATTTTGCATAGAGAAATATTAGCTAATGCCCATTGCATTTTACTTCTTTGGCCAATGTGTGGCCGTAACATTTAGTGTTTTAGTCCTAAGAGAGAAGCATATGATCTTTTCTTGTACAGACCACACGAGTCTTCCAGCCTCAGGGATTGGGATTCACGAGTTTTCCTTGAAGAACTACAATTCCCCACTCATGTTGCTGCTTGACTTTCATTACCATCACCAACAGAACATTTCCATATAAAAAATTTTCACGAATATGTGACATATCACAATGTTACTTTAAAATATCCAAAAAAATGTCAACTTAGATTTACTCAAAAACAGAAAGATTACAGTGACACCCATTTAATAGCACAACGATTATTTCAGTTTGGTGGTAACAGTAGCATTACATGAACAAGATATAAAGCAAAAAAAAAACAAGGACTCGTTAACTAATGCCTCGGGATATCTGGGCAAACAAACATAAGATGAAATACACTGGAGCACTAAATTCATCAATTTATGCCTATACACCTCTACTCACAATGGAGAAGGTTTCAGGCATTCAGATGCATACTATCTCCGCATCACACGATGGCGTTCTTGTTTCCGAAATCGCTGAAGCATGAACTCATCTGTTGCAGCTGGCCTTCGAGCTGCTCCATCAGTAGCTGAATCAGAATGTCTAGATACTGGACCAATGTCACCTGCACCTTTATCTTTGTAAAGCTCAGGATGTTCTGCCAAAATATAATTGCAGTTTACATCAAAAATATCAGCAAATAAGAACTTATATCAAAACATGGTGAATATTTCACTTTAAGAAATAACAGAAGAAATTATTAAGCAATGAATATGGTTGCAGGTAGTAATGGCGAGCCAGCAAATACACCAAAATCAACATCAAGCATGACTGTCATCACTATTCACTATTATATAACATATACACTGAGCACATATTTGGTTTTTGCTTAGGTAACTTCAATTTTTGACAAGCTTGTTTTAGCTTACTAGTTGCAAACAGCTTATATTCTTCAAAACGGTTACTTATTTTGATGTGTTCTTTTTAAGAGTGGGGTGGGGGAGGAGTGGTTTACTACCTAACTTCTAAAGATTTAAAAGTTATAAGGTATTAATCAGGGAACTATACTCCGATAGATGGATTCATGCACGTTTGTGTGCAGTGAGGAGACATAAGGCACACTGACCTTTCCTAAGTTTTTCTGAATAGTCCTTGCCACGTTGGAAGTAGTCAGCACTGTAACTTGAGGGAATGCTGGAGTCTGCTTTAGCGCTACCCGTTAACCTTTTCTCCTGTAAGAGCTTTTTGGCTGCCTCTGTTTCCTCAATATTCTTTAATTTGTACCTGTAGAGAGCAGGTAATCATAAGAAAGCAGTGAACTTCAGTTGTCTGGCAGTTTAGAGGTGATGTTTCCGTACCCTTCTATTGTACTAATTGTAAGAGTAAGAATTAATGCATCTCTTCTTGAAAACAAGGCAGTAGTACTCCATTGTACATCTATGGAATAAACTCAAGAAACATTGTAGCAGGATATAAGAAGCTAGGTTACACAACTGCATTAACTCCTCTTCCTCTGATGCGCCCAAAAGCATTAAAATTTGTATTTACATGGCAGTGGAGATAGCATGCAAATGAAAACTAAGAATAGCTTTCTTAAGGATCAACACTTTCGATATCGTTTCAAACTTTCTTGGGGGAAGAAAGAAGAAATACGTAGAAACAAGTTGCGCTTAATATTTTGAATGAATGAAGACTGAACCATTGCTTGAGAGAAAAATAGAAGGAAACATACTCAATCGGAAGCTGAATTTCAGCGATTCCTGTGGTCCACTGAGTAGAGCTTTCTTCCGAGTTTCGCCTCTTCACCTGAAGGAAAAATGTTGGAAGCTTTAAAAATACAATTTTGATTCTGCGACTTGCATATGATACAAGAGCGAATGTTGGAAGCTTTAAAAATACAATTTTGATTCTGCGACTTGCATATGATACAAGAGTGAAGGATTCTATTCCAAAGTGGTAGAAGGATTCAGTGCCTGATGGATGGATATATAAATATATGCATAACCATTGGTCTATTGCTGAGAAAGGTCCTATGACAATTGACAGCTATTATCTTCTTGTAACAGAAATATATAGGATTGGATATGAAACTTGAATTAACAGCACCTGTCACCCAAAAATTCCTCTGCTGAACAGTTACAGTTCAGTTTGTTAACAGCCACCTCCTCAACCAGGACATTTGGAGGACCAATTAACTTGATAAAGATTTAGGCAATAACAACGAAAATGTGATAAAACTGAGGCAACTTGTTTAAAATCAATAATATAGTAAACCAGCAATTGCAACACTTGTAGCGAGAGAAGACAGTATTATAGCATTGGTAACTGCAGGAATTTATGAACAAACAGACCAAACATACACTCTATAAAAAGTATGTTCAGAACTAGCCCAATGGGCAACAGTTCTTAAAATGGATATATATAGATGGGACACACAGGATCTTTTATGCAGATTGCCAGGATTTTATTAATGATGATGTATACAACGCCTTAATGGATTTCTTTCCTCAGGGAACACCACGCCATGAAACTTAACCTGCGCCCTCTCAGATTAATTCCCAACTGTTCCAACCTAATAGCTTGCCAAGTGCTTCTAGTAAAATCATCACTAAAAAATATAGCTTTCTACTCTTATTACAGAACGGCAGTGGCCTTTTTTAAAGGTCAAAACGACAAAGTATGACACATAACTTCTTGCTAGCAATTAACTTAATACTTCCATTGTCAAAAAGGTTAAAGAGGATAATGTGGTATTGGAACTTGATATGGTGGGTTCGATGGATTTTTATAATTATTCCTAGTTAATGTTGTAACGAATTTAGTTTGGGCATATATATTTATTGGACTTATTTATAATTGTATCACTAGTTGTTGGCCTCTAGTCTCATCAAAGATAATTTTTGGGTTCTTTCCATCTTCCACAGAAGCTTGGGAAGTTGATCCACTTATTATTGAAAATGAAGCCCTAAATTGAGGCTTAGCCTTTACAGCATGTGTTGGTCCCTACCAGCGCATCTAGGTGGTTTCCCAGGAAAAAAGAAAAGAAAAGAAAAACTTGCTACGACTTTTTTTTTTTTATGTGCCAGACAAAGAGGAAGTGGGGTGGGGGTTGAGGGGTGGAGACTTGGTAATTAAAATTCAAGGCACTCACTTTCAGGTTCTCTGGAATTTTGTATAATTCATCCTCTGCACGTTTCACTTCGTTCTCTACTTGACTCGTTGCATCAATATTCCTGCCCCTTTTCTTTGCCAATTCTTGTTCAACATATCTCACCCTGTCATTAGAAAATAAAGGAAACGGGTAGCAAATATACATTAATGTTGATGCTGCAGAAGCAAAGCTAAGAATCCATACGATGATACATAAAAGTCCTACAAGAACCCCATAATATAAGATTACTTCTTTTCCAGAGAAGTAGAAGTCTAAATTCCATGATAAACACTTAACTCCATATGGTTTCTAAACAAGTAACTATTTTTAGCTAAACTGGGACAAATACAACTTGAAGGTCAGATCATACCATCACGAATGCAAAGAAAAAAAATTCAAATGCTTCAGCGTGTCATTCATAATTCGGCAGTGCAACAAGACAGTAGAAAGTGCTTACGAAACCATTCAATTTGGCAGGCTTCAATAGAAATCAAAATTACGAAACTAGAGGACTTAGAAGAAGGTAAAGTGTAAAGCTTAAATATAGCGAATACAAGCTGAAATCTCAAAACAATATACCTCAAAAGCAACTGAAATTGAGAAATTCCCCCTTTTTTTTTTTCATGACAAATCATACAGATTGAACGCAAGCAAACATAAGGGATAATGATTAAAAACAAAGAGCAGGAGGAGGTTGCATACATATTGGGGTCTTCGACCATGACAGCAGTTTCCTGAGCAAAGGTGTCCTGCAAAACCAAGTCATCCTTCTCCCCATCCCCTTCATTCTTGTCATTGACTTTGCGAGCCAAACCGCCTGTACTGGCATTGCTTACTTCAGCACCACCTGCAATGGCGTGCGTGGCTGTGGATAAAGCCGGAATTCCGGATTTTCTCTCCCTCTGCCTCTGAAGGAATTTAACCTCCTCCAACGCCAATCTGATCAAATGAATCTTTTTAGTAGTATTTTTCTATAAAAATTTAAAACCCCAATGACTCACGCACAGATAAATAAGTTAAAAAAAGAACTAGTCATTATGAATAATATACCATACTATACTATACTATTGATGAAATGAAATCAATTAAGGCACCTTCTTTCTTGGTCGGAATCTTCCTCTTCGGCAGCGGGTGTACTTCTTTTCCTGAAATTCTTGACCTTCATCTTCCACTTCTCTTTTTGTATTACTATCCGACGAATTAACGAACGCGAGAACAGTTTCCTTTCCAATTTATCCCGTCACTTGGATTGAAACCAATTTGTGCTGAGCGATTTCAGTTTGAATCGGAGAACCACTACTGGGAATGCGATGAGAGATGGAGGAAATGACTGCCTCCATTCCTTATTCAGATTCAGAATTTCAATAAAAGCCCAATTAGAATACTCCTAGGCCTTGATATGGGCATTCTTCCAAGGTAAAAATACACCATTAAGGTGTTTACAAATACAATTTTTAAAAACAAGGTCAAACATATATATTTATTCAAAAATCAGGTTGTACATAATATTTATTATTTATGTTAAATAATTAAAAATCTTTTATTAATTATACATATTGAGATCACAACATTGCATAATTTCATGTCACAAACACATATTTTTTAGGTCACAAGTTTCCCAACTAATTTCAAAGTCACAAATTATTAAATCATTAGGTCACACAAATATCAAATTAGTCAATCCGAACTTTTTTCTAGGTCATAACGTATTAAATTATTAGGTCACAAGTTTCACAACTAATTTCGATGTCACAAATTACTAAATCATTAGGTCACATAAATATCAAATTAGTCAATCTTGACGTTTTTTCAAGATCATAAGTCACAGTGTATTAAATTAGTAGGTCACAAGTTTCACAACTGATTTCAAGATCACAAATTATTAAATCATTAGGTCATACAAATGTCAAATTAATCAATTCCGATTTTTTTCTAGGTCACAATGTACTAAATTACTATATCATAACGTATTAAATTATTAGGTCACAACGTATGAAATTATGAGGTCACAAAAACGAATCACCATCGTGAATTACACTAACAAACCTACAACAGAGCCCCACCCCTCAGGTTACAACATCTCGTACAATCAACACAACACATGCAGCTGCCCCTACTGCCACTAGCGTCTCAACACCACTACCACCACCACTATCACCGTCGCCGTCAATGCCACCACCTACGCCACCGTCACCACCTACGCCACTGTGCGACCTCCGCCACCACCAACGACAAATCACCAACAATTTAACACCATGAAACACACAAATTTGTCAAGGCCACATCATCAATCAACACCTATAGCTGCCTATCGCCGCTAACGTCTCAACACCACCACCACGACTATCACCACGGCCTCCACCACTACCGCAGTAAACTGCACACCATGTCAAAATCTCAAGACCAAAATTCAAACTCCTTCCCTCAACACCTCCACCTCCACTTCACGTTCGTTGAACCACCACCAATCATAGTTACAAAAAAAAAGGACAAACCACGGCGCTGCACACTGCCACCACTGCTAGATGTTACACCCGTGTCGCTGCCTCGACCAAAGCAGCGGGACCACTACTGTCAGAATCCCACTCAATCTCAGGGAGACCACAACCAAATCTACCTGAATCCCACTCGATCTAGCAGAGCGCTACAAGATCTGTGCAGCGGAACTGACGGTTACCGGTTGTGTTCTTGCTGGCCTTTTATAGTGAAATCGCTCCTCCCAGTTGTGTTCTTGCCGCAGACGATCGAAGCACTGGCAGAGACCGACGGCACGAGGTGTGGCCGTGGGTGGAAGGCATCGCTGGTTTCTGTTCTAGAGGCTGAGAGTGAGTAGTTGTGAGGTGTATAACCGTGTTAATAGAGAGCGAGATTTAATTAGGGTTTGAAGTGGTATATGATTGAGATATTGTTGATTGATTAATTTAATTTTGAATTATTGTAATTAGTTATTAAAATATTAATTACAACCTGATTTTTGTAATAATACAAGTTTCACCTTATTTATGAATTTTGATATTTAAAAGTATGGGAGAATGTAATTTTCACTTCTTTCTTCCAAGTCCCTACTAGACTCTACCTCAAGCCCAATTAGGGGTGGGCAAAAAAATCAAAACCGATATGACCGAATCGAAACGAACTGAAAAAATCGAAATCGTATGATTTTAAAAAATAAAAAAAGGAAATTGATTTTGGAACCGAGAACCGATTGATTTTCGGTTCGGTTCTCGGTTCCTCTTTTAAAATCGAAAAAATCGAAGTTAGAACCGATTTTTTATCCTTATTTTTTTTATGGTCTTAATTGGTTGTCGTAAAACTAAAAATCAAAAAAATTTGTAATTTTTTTGGATAAAGTGAAAATGATTAATTTCTTTTTATAAAATTTATTACCTCTCTACGACTCTACCTCATTGTCACATTTAACTTCACACTTGGACTGAAATTCTTAGTAAATGAAAATCAAATGAGACTAACTTATTAATAAGCGAAGTTGTAAATGATCACGATGGAGTTAATTAAATATTTAAATACAAATATAAAACAATTAATAATAATGCATTTAAAACTCATGATTCATCCCACAAGTTTGCTATATTGCCATGCTTGGATTACCTTCTAGATCAATTGCTTCATATTTTTGTTTATGAATATCTACTGTTTCATGGAGAATCCTATACTTTCTTCGGAGTGAAAGGATTTTCGAAATCCTTAATCTTGACATATTCGGTAGAAGTTCATTTTAGGTTATTGGCTCACTTCTCGAGGCCTGATGCTCCTCGTTAAGACTCTTGAAAAATAATTATTATAGTAGAACTGAAACTGAATGGTTTGGTTCAATGGAACCGAATGGTTCCTTTTTACAAGAACTGAAAAAGTATGGTTCGGTTCCGGTTCTTGAGATACCCGAACCGAACCACTCGATGTCCACCCCTAAGCCCAATAGCCAGGACATCTCTAATTGAACATTATCTAAACTAAAAAAAAGGGGGAAAATACATATATAATGTATTTACTATACACAATCTCAATATTAAGATATATGTTGAAAAAAATTCAAAAATCAGGTTCTAATTATATGTATTTAATTTAATTAAATAAATAAAAATACTTTATTAATTGTATAAGTTAAGGTCACAACGGATATAATTTTAGGTTACAAATGCAAATCTTTTAGGCCACAAATTATCAAAATTGTAGGTCACAAGTTTCAAGGTCACAAATTATCAAAACAACAAGTCACAAAATGAATTTTATTAAGTCACAATAACATTTTTTTTTACTTCGTAATAAAAATTTCGAGGTCACATATTTTAAATTAATTGATCCCGAGTTACTTTAGGTCACGAATTATCAAATTTTTGGGTCACGAATATTTTAAGTCACAATTATCAGATTATTAGGGCACGATTTATCAAGTCACAAATATTTTAGAGTCACAATTATCAGTTTATTAGGATGCTATTAGGTCACAACATATCATGGAAGGTACCAACACACCACCACTGTCCCCACGGTCACCGCGGCCTCCGCCCTCCCAACATCCCCGCCCCCGCCCCCAACTAAAGAAAAAAAGAAGGCAGGCACCAGTTCTCAATGTAGCCACCACCACCCTCCCAACGCCGCCACCAAGGTGGCGACCCCAACCAAAGGAAAAAAAAGAAACTGCTTCTGCTGCAAAACCAAATCTTCAAACCCATAACCACATAGCACCGGACACTACACACAGCCACCGCATAACCATCACCACCCACATCCACCATTCACCACCGCGCCACCATTCACCACTTCAATCCAAAATAACAATTACAGATCCCTGAGATTCACCAACACGGTTGCAGATCCACTGTTCGCCACCACTTCCATCATAGATCCACAATCGCCAACATCGCTTCCACACTAAGCTAGGGATCTGGCTCCGTCATCAACAACTCCAAATCCACGAGAGAGTGCGGAATTCGTCTCGCGACGGCATCGCCGTTGCCTGTTCGGAAGAACTGTGCTCGAAAGCACCGTCACGCTGCTGGCTCCAAGTGGCCCTGCCGTGCTGAAGAAGGTGCTGCCCATCTCCGCTGTCGCGTGGCCTCACTGCGATTGCCGCCACCGTTACATTGTCACCGAAGAGAAGATGGTGGGAGAGAGATTAGAGGATCATAGAGAGGGACGAAGAATTTAGAGGGCAGCAAATTGTTCATGGTTTATTAGGATTATGTTTTGGTTTGTTATTTGGGGTAGGGTAGGGTAGGGTGGTGTTGTAGAGAATTATTTTGTAATATTAATATTAATTATTATTAATTAATAGAATTAAAATCCTAATTAGAACAAGATTTTTGTATAAATAATAGTTATACCTGATTTTTGAAATTAGATATTTAAAAACCCGGGAGGGTGTAATTTCCACTTATTTGAGAGAAACTAATAGGATTTTCAATTAATGTTTAATAAATTGATACTGAGGAAAAAAATAATCTCCAATACATTATGTCTACAGTCCAATAATAACGCATGTGTGATATTTCTTTATTTAAAATGAAACTATTAAATTATCATTTTCTTAAGAATGCACAGTCAATATGTTAGATTGATCGTTTAGAGATGTACATTGACCTAAACAATGTCTAACTTTATTATGGTCATCACAACATGACATGGGGTGCATTGGAAAAGAAAATAATTTTGCACACTTTTTAACGTTGACAATATCCCATTGGAGAGCTAATGTTTGTCATTTGTGGGAAAGAGAAATCACGACATTGAAAATTATTTAAAAATCAGAAGTTAATGAAATTATTTAATTAGATTGGATAAATAGAACAAAACATCCCTATCATTTGTACTAATTATGCAAAGTATTCATATCATTTCAAATTTGACATTTACACCCTTATTTTCAATATTTTCTACTAGAGTTGATCTTTTTCATCTCATTCCACCAATTCCCTCTGTCAAATATGAGTGATGGTGCAAAATGTCCGTGCGATTCGCTTTCATTACGCAAATCGTCCACATCGTTTCAATTATATTTGAATCATCAACAACCTTTCTTATGCAAAAGGTCCTTTCCATCTATGTTTTCATTAAAGCATTTATAAAATGGCTAATTTACCATCCTATTTAAATGAACAGATAAAAAAGAAATAAATAATAGTAATAATAACAACAATAACAATAATTATGGTGAAAAAAAAACCTAAATCGTAGCCCAAAAAAAAAAAAAAAAAAAATCCCGCAATCAAGTTTTATTTTGCAGTATCTTTTGATTTTCAACGAGTTTACAAGAGTTTTTAGGGATCTAGCTACTTTTTAGTAAATTCTTATTTCAATCTTCTTGTTGTTGATTACACACATGCTCATTGTATCAACTTTTTTTAATTTTGCTATGATTTTGTTCAGTTTTCTTTTACCTCACAAAATGATGTTTGGAGATGTGATTTCTTCTTTCATTAGATTATTCATTGAAGTAGAATATTCATTGAAGATCGTAATCCAAATATCAAATCCTTAAGAGGAAAATATATTATTTTTTAAAGATGAATTTGTTTGCATATACATTTTTCATTTGCACTATTTAAAAATTTAGGACATTGATTATAATTATTTCTTTCTTTTCTATTCATTTATTTTAAGATGATGCTAAATTAGCCATTCTGCAATGCTTTAATTAAAAAATAGATGAAAATACCTTTTATGCAAAGAAAGATCGTTGATTGTTCAAATGCTAAAATTGAAATGATATATATGGATAATTTGCGCAATGAAGACAAATGATAGAGACGTTTTGCATCAATTATCCATATTTAACAAAATAAATGACAGAATGATACAGAAATGACTAGTTTTATAAGAAAATGTTGAAAACTTGAAATGGTCATTTACACAATTAGTGCAAACAATATGGACGTTTTCTGCTATTTACCCATTAAATTTATTTGTTCTCTCTTCCAAACATCACTCACATTTTTAGCAGAAAATATTAGAGTACCTCCCAATACCATTCATATTCCATACTTCTAATAGAGGTTTGCAATTGTTAAAACGTCCCTAACTTCATCCAGTATTGTATGACGAATAATCAAAAAGGACTGCATCACCTTTATAATATGTGAATCAAGTTGAAACTTTAAAAGGTGACACCTAAATTTTTGCCATAATTCAATAATTTCCCTTTTTAGGCTACATGTTTTTGGATTCAAATCTTGGTGGTTCAACTTTAGCAACGCTCACTAAAAGTTCGTTAATTTTTCAAATTGATATCTGATGCAAGTTTCTACCATTTACATTAAAAGTCGCCCGGTCGTCTGAATGCAAATCCTAAAATTTCTATTAACGATTTTTTAAATTAGCACCGAGACAATATAAAATTTAAAATTACGAATTTGACAAAAAACAAAAGCATTCTACTCGAGACCAGACGATCTATAGGATTGGCAACATTGGATTCTAAACTCTCAAGGCGTGTGATTACCAAAAATGGAATATAAATTGTATACATGTTTTTGTTTGATCATTGTTGAAGATGTCAAAACGATCCAAACCAAACAATACACGTAATTGTTTCTAGGATTTTTATCCCAAACACGACTGTGCGCGTCTCCAGGAATCGAACTCTCAACATCTCGGGATTGTAACCTTTTGATACCACTAAGACAACTACGATTGATGATAGCATGTGAATCCCTGTAACCATCCTCATTTCTTAAAACACGTTAAAAAAAAAAAAAAGGAATTCAAGCATACATTTTTGGAACCTACAAATTTTATTAATTTTTCAACTATAAGTTTCATTATTTTTTATTAAATATACTAAATTTGAATTTCATGAAAATCGAACAGTGACAATATATATTTACGTATTCATTATTTTTACATGGTACACAATTGAACATGAATCATGCATTCACCACAAACGTTTTGAACTGCTGCAGTATCCACACTATATATTATGTTTTTCAACTTTTCCCTTGGAAAAGTTTGGCTGGTGTTCCTTTGGAAATTACTATTATAACCCAGACAAATACAATGGGAAAGAGTGCACGCATAAGAATATATTCCAGAAACATAATTAAAAACCCATTGAATTTCTAAAGGCTTGGAATTATAGTCTGGCACGGAGAAAGTTTCAACCGTTAATTCCCCCCCGCCTCCCTTCATATTCTTTCGGAAAAATTGCATGGCTCTCAATTTATTTTGTACAACCTTTAATAATATATAAATTGATCCAAGATTTTCAAATTTATTACACTATAAGTCCCTAAAACAGATTTCAAAACTACGTGCTACTTCTGCAACATAAAATATTGGTGACTAACTTTTTTCATTTTTAAGAGTTGAAGAATGTAAATAAAACAAGAATCATATGAATGAATTGGTTATCATTGACCTTGTTGACCACAAAATCTGGTAATAACCTTGGATCAACACGTTTCAGCTCTTCCTTCTTGAAAACGTGTACTTCTCGCGCACTAGAATAAACAATCAGTATGCAACTGGGGCTGAGGTGGTTCCCGATTGCACTCCGATACTTAAGTCAATACTCATTTTAAGTAAATATAATTTGGATGCGAGAAATATAAGTAATTAAAAAAGAGAAAAGGGAGTGAGATTAATATATCAAGTTAAAGTATTGAATTGCTCACCTCTTCCTCGGAGATGAGCGTATTCTATTTATAATCAGAACCATCTTTTTAGATTATGACATGTGTCCTATTTTACATGTGGCACCACCCTACCCATCCATGAGATTTCAAATGTTTAGCCATAATCATTACTACTTATTGTAGAATTACAACTGTCATCACATCTCCAGTAAAGGCACTGTTCCATTAAGTTGAAATCTGTGGAAAGGTCAAATCCCACTGACACAGTTGGTTAGCCTTGTCACCGGCCCTAGGCATGTTCCTCGGATGACAATACCTCAGAACGAGTAGTTTGATCGTACGGGGTTCAGCCCATATGCCACCTCGACCATGTAATAACTTGCAAGTCTTTTGGCCTATATGGTAACTGGTGGGTTTGATGTGGGCTCTCATGAGTGACGTGTCAAATTTAATTTGAACGTGATTGCAACAGACCTTATAATACTTACAGTGGTGAAAATATATTACATCAAGAATCAATACTAAGAAAGAAAATAATCTATACAAGGAAGACAATAATGTGATATGATTACAGTAAAATATGATAAATTAATTACAAGGTAATGAATCATCTTTGTCTCCTCATTCCATATTTCAACAAAGAACACCTTACTACTCGAACAATTAGAGACAAATGCTAAATATTTTCCGTTTCATTTTCTCGACTAATCTTCCTTTTCGCGGGTAAGAAAAAAATTTGTGTATTGACTATTCTAATTATTACAATGACGGATTCAAGAAGTTGATCAAGAACGAGCGGACACTATAAAGCAAGAGAAAAAAAATTTACACCTAAATTACAAAATAAAATAAGAAAAACTGACGGATTCAACACGAGCGATCAAACGCACTCGTTGTAAGCTAGATCTTCCTTGTAATTATTTGTCTGTATGTAAATCTAACTCGTTTAGTGACGTGTTTGATATAAATTATAAAAATTAAATTTAAATAAAATAAAAATGAAATTGGTCAAAATGCGTAATAATGTGGATCCTTTTCATCTTTTTTCACTTTTAGGAAACCAATGTTTACTTTATAGGCTAAGTATAAACAGAGATAAAATAAGGGGAAAAATAAAAATTCATTAAAGAATCGCCACTTGACAATAATTAAGTGGAAAGCAAAGCACGTGTCATGCGATGTGTCTCAACCGCTCATCATCTAATTTATTTATATATAATATAGATATATATTCCCATATATGTTAAAATAAGACCACAACCCAACCCCAAGTGGCCAAATACAACAAGGAACCTATATTATTAATTTGTCCAACCTAGTTTCCTAATATAATTAAATTCAGGATTTTAAGTAAGTAAATTTCATACTTAGCCACTTAACTTTTAATAAAATTTCAATAAATGAAAATTATTTAAATGACAAACCTATCTATCGAATCTTCAATCTCAACTTAATGATGAAGTGAAATGCTAGTTAATCACTCAGTTGCCTCGACTGTGGTAGGATAGTGAAATTTGAAACCAAATTCAAGTCGAGTGAGAGAAATTAAGATTTAATCACCCAATTGCAAATTTGGTTAAAGTTGAGTAGCCGCGAATGAAAAGTAAATAAGTCAGTCCCTTAAATTATTGGTTTGGGTTCGGAGGCAGGTTCGATTGTGGATTTTCTGGTTCAGATAAGCACAAACCATTCCCCCACCCCCACTGCATTACTAAAGAAACTTCTTCAGCATTCCTCTTCTTCTCTTCTCTATTCGTCCTCTTCTTCCCTTGTCTACCTAAGGAACTTAATTTCCTCAAGGCCATAAATCCCAAGAAATCATGGTTTGTCCAACATATGTATGTATATCTGTGTGTATAATTCGATTTTTTTATTTTTTTTCATTATGATGATCGAGTCCTCTGTGTTTTATTGATCTGAAATAGGGTGAATTTGGAGGTGAAGATAACAGTAACTGGCCGTCGTGGCTCCGTCCACTTCTGCAAACAAGTTTCTTCGGTCAATGCAAGGTTCATGCCGGTGGTCACAAGAGCGAATGCAATATGTATTGCTTGGACTGTGAGAATGGAGCTCTCTGTTCCCTCTGCCTCAATGTGCACAAAGACCATCGAGCTATTCAGGTCCCCAACTGGATCAATCAACTAAAGTCATTTCTAATTTCAGTATTGGCGAATCAATTAATTTTTTGTTGTTCTGCTGATAACAGATTAGAAGGTCATCGTATCATGATGTGATAAGGGTCTCCGAGATTCAAAAGTATCTGGACATAACTGGAGTTCAAACCTACATTATCAACAGTGCCAAAATCGTGTTTCTGAACGAACGCCCACAGCCAAGGCCAGGTAAAGGCGTCACAAACACTTGCCGAGTCTGCGGACGTGGCCTCCTCGATTCCTTCAATTTCTGCTCCCTCGGCTGCAAGGTATCATTATAATTTTCATCATTTATTCGTCTATCAGAATGTTAATCGATTGGAATCTGATTCATTTTCATTATTATCAGATCGCGGGGACATCAAAGAAGAATATACGCGGCCTGGATGTGGATGTGAGTGGTTCGGACTTGGAAGAATCAATAAACGGTATTAAAAGTATGATGAAGAACAAAATACAGAGTTTTAGTCCATCGACGCCCCCTCAGAGTTGCACAAGTGGAAAAAGGAGGAAGGGAATTCCTCATAGAGCTCCAACAGGAGGGATTATTATAGAATTCTAAAACCTAATAAATGGGTATCCAATTCCAGCATGCTGAGCTTTGTCAATGGAAGCCGGTGCCGGAATTTCAATCTCAACAGGTCAAACCTGCTCTCCGTGCTTTCTATATATTAATTATTAATGTGTATAACATAGGTATGGGAGATACAAGAAAGTTGAAAAATCAATAAAGCTAGAAATGAATAGACATGTAAATAGCGTGAGCCAATAATCTTAGCGTGGTTTGTACTCATAAATTAAATCAAAGTATGAGTACGTTTATTTACTTCTATGATAGTTTAAGGACCAGATTGACATTAATGGTTGTTTATAATTTTGCACTATTAATTTAGAGAAAACGATAAGCACGAGAAGAGTTTGGATAAAAGGTGGAGCGATAAGCACGAGAAGAATTACCTTATAGAAAGATGAATGAGTCAGCAGTTACTGTAATCTGCTGCCACTCTTGTCTGTCTGTTGTGGTGACATTGACTGCTTTATTTACGGGTATTTAATGATTGACTTGTTATTTGTCACGCTGATAGATACGAAGCCGCCTTACACTGCAAGCATAGCAGCCATGTTTGGGAGGGCCTTTTTATTTTTATTTTTTTAATCATCGCCATCGAATTGTTAACATGAGCTTGGGGTGTCATAAGGGTTGAATAGCTGGCTAGCATGATTCATGTCGGCTTGATTCATAGATCCTTTGGGCTAGAATCGAGCCGAGCTCCAAAAGATTTTCACGAGCCAACTCATCTTGAGTTCGTGAATTGGTTCGTTCGTTATCATATATACGTTTGTTTTTAAAAATTCGAAAGGGTACCTGATCATGGACACGTGGGATAGTTCGTGCGTGGCTTGTGTCTACGAGCCAAACATCAATCAAAGCAAGCATGGTTTGTAGACACGAATCGAGTTCACGTGTTTGTTGAGATAGGCATCAATAACTCGAATCTCTCTAAATAAGATTCATCTGGACTATCAATCAATAAACAAAGATCTATCACTGAACTATTTAGGAACATGGGAAGATTATTTCATTAGAGTTCAATTCTGTCTTGTCAAGCATTACCAAAACGATATCACTCTTGATGCTGGTAAAAGAGTTCACTTTAAGAAGCTTTTAAGCACATATTAAGATTTGCTTAAATTGATTGACCATATATTTGACGTTTCCTCGCACTATTCCATTGTCAACCTCATCTAGAAATCACAATAATTTGATCTGTTTTTAGTTACATAGGAATTTGAAATAAAGCAAGCAATATATATGCAATGGGAAATATGATATCATTGTTTGATTTATAAATTGATTTATTTATGATTTTGAGGTAAAAAGTAGTTGTTGAAAATTGGAGAGAAAAAAGTGTGTAGTTAAAAAGTGATTTGAAAAATTGTGTAATTTATAAATTGATTTATAAACTATAAAAACTGAAATTTACCAAACGGTGGCTTATGAACTGTGTGAAATTACTGATTTAAGCACTTGGTTGGTTGGTTGGTCGGTCGGTCCAGTGGGTCCACCACTAAACCAACTTGCGAGATTCCATTTATCATCTATTCAACTAAAACTTGCGTTTAAAATGAGTATTACTGTTAATTTTCCAATTATAATAAAGTAGGAATCTCTTTTAGGTTACCACTAAGCCATACCACTAATATTTCACTCGATTGACTTTTATACAATAAATTATATCGAGGCCCATGATAAACAAATACAAAAACACTTCTATATGTTACCTAGTACCGAATTTTCATATTCCAACACTTCTAGAATTAGAACTAACAATGCTAAGGAGGCGTTCTGTTTGTATTTTATTTTGTATTTTCATTTTCGAAAATATTTTGTATTTCCTGTTTTCATTTTTGTTTTCAAATTTGCTGAAAACGCGTTTAGTTTGTCAATTCTGAAAACTGTTTTTGAAAATGAAAAGTTGAAAAACACGTTCTGTTTGAAATTTTGCAGAATACTACTTAAATTATTTTTAATTAATTTGCTTGCAGAATACTATTGATTCAAACTCAAATTTTCTTTCACAATATACTGAAAATATGGTTACATGCAACACACTAATGTGAGCATTAAGAGTCTATATTAACACAGCTTGATCAGGTTCGGAATTTGAGAAAGCTCTAATTCTATTAAAATCCAGAAAATGCAAGTTCTTCAAAACCACCAGAGTCCATTTATCAGTGCATTTTTTGAAATATAACAAAGATTCTCACTTCATTTTTTTATGTAATGTTGATATTGAATTCAATGAAATTTTATTTAAGTTTAGTTTCAAGTTAGGATAACTCTCAAAAAATAAATAAATAAAATAAAATAAAATTCTTTATTTAGGCTTAGTTCAAAGGTAGGATAATTCTAAAAAAAAAATTATATTAAGCTTAGTTCCAACTTAAGATAATTTTAAAAAAAAAAAAATTCCAAAACGCGTTTTTCGCATTTTGGACATTTTTTGTCGAAATACACACAAAACTCCCAAAACGAGGTTTCGGGCGTTTTTGTGTACAAATTTTTTTTTTTTTTTTCCAAAATGCATTTTCGAAAATGATAAAAAGAACGCGTTTTTAGCGTTTTCGAAAATAAAAACAAAAAACGACCTGAAAACAGTAAAGAGAACAAGGCCTAATATTCCTCACTCAAAATCTATTATGTTTTCAATCATCAAAAAAAAAATTCGAGATTAATTGTACAAGTAGTCTAATATTTTGCACTTCTAGCGTGTTGGTTCCATGATACAAAATTGACATTGAGTATAAAAGTGGTACGACGATTTCTTCAGTTCCACGTAAGAGCCTATCTGATATTAGTACTTTTAGAGCTTGTTTGTCTGAGCTTTTTTTCAACTTCTTTCCTCATATTTTCAACCACACATTTTTATGAAACTCGTTAATTTTCAATCATTTTCCAACCAAATATTCCTGAAATTCCTCCAAATGATCCAAGACCATATATTTATATATAGTTTTAACCTCACAGATAGATTTTGAAAGGAATGATGGAAATAGACAACGGAAATGTGAGGCTGACAAGATATGCATAGTTTTGTTTCAAGCGAATGTGTAGAATGATATTTATTATGATACATCGAGGAGGCGGCTATCAGGCTATGATGATTGCGATCGATAAAAAGTAAAAACTATTACTATTATAGAGGGATTATTACTTCATTAATAAATCCATAAATAATATTTATTAACTTAGAGAATATTTTATATTTTTATGACGTGTACTATATTTTACAATAATGCATGTAAAAAAATAGAAGGAAAAAAAAAAATTGAATGTAGTGAAATTCAAAATTCAATATATAAAAGTATCTCTAATAGACTCCCTAAACACTAAACGCTTCATATTCTATAAAGTTAATGCTCAAAAATAAGTTTCAATAGATTCTCTTCCTTAACTTTTTATTATAAATAGTGGATTTGACGGTCCAAATTAGAAGATTGAAACTCACCCTCTAATTCAAGAACACCATTTATTCCTGAAATTGCAACGATGGTTCTTGGAAGCGTTGGCTTCTGTCCTGTTGCTATTTGTGCCTTTGCAAATGCAATTGACAACTCGTGATCGATTCCCATAACTAAATTTACGAATGCTTTCAAATAAATAAATAACTGCATTTTAATCTTTTTATTCTAATTAAACTTATATGCCCTTACTTAAAGTATGCTCAAATTGTTGCACAGTTGATTTATTGCCAACCCATATAGTCGTGTAGAAGATTAACCCCTCCAGTCTTAAGCCATAGAAAATCTCATAATTGATCAATTTGTTAGACAAAGTTATTCTTCGTTGACGTAGCACAAAACAAATTCGAAAACCTTAAGAACACAAAATCTGAATGAAAGATAAAACTCAAAATTTTTTATTAATTCAAATGTGAATAAAAATAAATAGTTAACCCTTTATTTACAAGGGCTTAAAACGAAAATCTAGTCTAAAAGATTAAAATTGTAAAATTTTTGAATTAAACTATACAATAAAAATAAGAACTAAAACTTAAAAAAGAAGTTTACGAGTCCTAATCAAACTCGGGTGACAGAAATCCAACAGTAAAATGTCTTAATGCCTTAGTCGGAATATAAGCAAACATGTTTAGGGATGGAAATGATTATCTCAACTACTTTTTCCATTACAAAATGGTATTTCAATTAGATATTTTTAGTGCGGGCATGATACATTGGATTGTGTGCTATCTAATGGGTGCTATTGTCGGCACAAAATGCATTGTAGAAGATTGAATTCTTGGAAGAGATAAAATACCCACTGAACTCGAGCAAAATTATATGTTGACCACGGAGGGGGCAAGTGTCACCCCTTATTGGGGAATATTATGGTGCCCCAAGGAATTTGTATGTTGCCCAATGTGACCAAGTGTCCCCCCTATTGGGGCAGCCACTCCCCACCCACTACACGTCGGGTGGGAAGTTCTAGGGCACCATAAAAGGACTCATCTGTAAATTATTTCCTACAACTATAACATCATCATCAATGCAAAATGTAAGTAGAATAATGTGTTTACAACACACACTTCAAAAATAAGATATTCATACCAAATTACATCTTCAAATAGAAAAAAATTGACCTCTTTTAATGTGATTTTGACAAGAGAAGGAAAGACCAGTTTCACAATATGAAATCACAACATGGCTATTAGCATCTACAGAGTTAGAAAAAGATCTAAAGGAAATACAGGCCTTTTCATATTTAGACCCGAAAAGATTTTTTTAAGAAAAAAAATGAAGGAAAAAGCATGGACCAAACACATCCAAATGCAATGTAGAATCTAGAATACCTTCCTACCGGCGGTCAGACACAAAATGGGAGATAGATAGCTGAACTGTTACTTCTGGTTACCCGAGCCCTTCTTCTTTAGAAGGCTTCCAAATTTACGAAGCAAAGGTTTCTTCTTCTTCTGACTTTGCTGCTTTGAAGGTGAGGTTCCACCGTTGTCATGATTTTCGGTTGATGATAACCCATTGATCAGGTCACAACTGTCACCACCCTCCGTCTTCGATTCCAGCCCCTCCTCGAACGACTCCTGCTCCGGTCCTCCATCAGGAGAGAAGTCCTTTTCCTCAATCTTGCAGCTCTCCCACATCTTAGAATCGCCTTCTGCAGAATTATCACCTTCCTTTTCTCTGTTGTCATTTTCAGTTAGTTTTCCATTCGAATTCTCAACTTCTGTAGAAGTCTGAAAGGATATGTCATTCAAGACATTATTTAACTCGATGGGCTTCTCCATTACAGGTTGCTCACTTTGTTGAGGTTGAAGCTCCGTCATAGGCTTCACTTCTCTTGCACCATTTTGTTCGGAAAATTCCACCACTTTTGGGAGCATATCATAATCTTTCTCACAGTCTGTGAGCTCGCCATTATCTTCTGATTGCTTCTTAGCTAAAGCTTCTTCAAGCAACTTAGACAACTCGTCAACCTTCTTTAGAGAAGCAGCTTCTCCAGTTCGAAGCTCTGCATTCTCCTGAAGGATATTCTGCAATTCATTCTCTTTATCCAATAAACTTTCCTTCAGTCTCATGCTCTCGGCCTTTGCTTCGCCCAGGACTTCCTTCAGATAAATCACCTCAGATTCAGCATCCTTAAGTGAATTCTTCAGGTGATCTTCTTCTACCCTTGTTGCAGAAGCTTCTTCCTCTGCCACTTTTAGCAAATTAACCAACCTGCTTATTTCTTTTTCTTTAGAAGAGCTTTCTTCTTCAGATTTCTTCACACAGTTTATCAAATGAATCTCTTTCTGCTCCCACTCAGCATTTATATTCTGGTAATCATGCTTTGACTGTTCGACATAATTTGTCAGAACATCAATCTCTCGTTGTGCACCATCAAGCATTGTCTTGTATTTCTCCTCTGTCACTTTCACAACCAGCTTCAGATCTTCTATTTGTGTTTCATAATTTCCACGCTCAACTTCAAAAGATAATATCTTTTCTTTGGCCACCCTTGCTTCCGAAGAAACTTCATGTAAGGCTGATGTCAAGCTTTCCATTGTCTTTTTGCCTTTTTCCTCTTCATCCCTGGAGTTTCCCAACTCATTTACAAGTCTTTCTCTCTCTTCCAACAGAGATTGTAAACTGTCAGCAGCAAGTTTCTCATTGCTTATGGCCTGACTTTTCTCTTCCTTTACAGTTTCAAGCTCAGACGTAAGAGATTCCACCTTCTTTGCCATTTCAGAAGCTTCTTCCTTGGCCAGTTGAAGAAGATACTCTGATTCCTCAAGATCACCATTCTGCCTTCCAATTGAGATTTCCAGTAAACCAATCTTTTCTTTAAGGGATGAAATCTCAGATTCTGCAGCATGCAATGAATCATTGTTTCTTTCGAGTTGTTTCATGACTGATTCAAGAGATTCTGATGCAGTTCTTTCCAAGTGCTTTGCTTCCTCCATCTGCACTTCTAACTCCTCCACCCTCGTCTGCCACTCATCTACTAAATTACGTGCATAAGATTCAGCCATTTTTGCAGCCTCCAGATCCACATTAAGTTGCTCTACGGTATCCTCGTTTTGCGACAGTTTCTCTTCGTAGCCCCTGGTCTTTTCAAGCTCTAGTCTAAGATATTCTCTCTCCGATTTCAATTCCTCCACCAATTTATTCTTTTCATTAGCTTCCATTTCGAGCCTTGAATCAAGCATGGATTTCAAGCGGATCAACTCTGCAGAAAGAATTTCCACTTTTTCTGCATGAATCTCTGCAATCTTAGTTGCATCATCAGCATGACTAAGAGCCTGGTTTTTGGCGTCAGATGTCATGGCCAGTTCTTGCTTCATCTTTTGCAGCTCCTGACTGGCAGAGAGAAGAGCAGCCACATCCAATGCATGCTGGTTTCGCACTGCTATAAGCTCTTCCTCCCATTGGTCATCCTTCTTCTGAGCCGCTTCAATACCTGCCTGTTCCATCTCAACGGTTCGGAACTTTTCAATCTCGGAATCCTCTTCGGCTTGCTTTTGAGCCAGCAAAGCCTCCCTGAGCTTCTCATTTGCTTCCTCAGTCAATCTCCGGGCTTCTTTCAGCTCATCAAGTGCTTGTGCTTTTTCTTTCTCTACCAAAACCAACTTCTCCTTTGCCTTCCTGAGATCTTCCAGAGCAAGATTTAATTCTGCCTGAAGTTCTGACGGCTTCAATATCCGAGTTGCTTTTTTCTGAACAAAAAATGGTTAATAAACAATGCAGATTAAAACACAAGTATTACAGGATGATCAAACAGATGTATGTTCATCTTTTCTACGTAAAACAAATTGAACGGAAAATTTGACGGAGATATCATCCTAGCGAATCACTACACGCTTAAATTTCTTGCTTCTTAGCGCCAACTTTGAAAGCATACGAAAATACATTTCCTAGGTTCAAAAGAAGTAGCTGAAACTTACTTCAGGTGGGGTAGTTAGCTTGGGAGAGCGCCGGTCCGGTGTAGGCTTTGAAGGAACAGATCTAGGAGACCGTTCGATCGAAAGACGAGAACTTTGCAGTGGAGAGGGTGAATCCACTTCAGATTTAGCAATTCCCCTGCTGGGCTTGCTCACCCGAGGGGTCGCTGGCGATGCTTTTTGGTTGGGAGTTTCAGATAAAGTAGATCTATGATGAAAATGAGAAAATTGTAACTACAAACAATGCAAGATCTACAGAAAACACCCAATGTACATATACCGTGATATGAAAATAACAGATTATGCAATTGAAATTGCAATTGCAAATTAGGGATCCCGACATCGAGTGAAATAACATGATAAATCAAGAATTAAGGCATAATAAAATGCAGGAATTTCGAACCCCATAATCAAGAAAAATAAACTAAAAAAAACCTGACACGGGATCTCCACTTACTTTGATTTTGAAGACATGGTGGAGAGAAAGTAGAAGTTGAAGCAAGATGAAAGTGGGTTGAATGGGAGAGTCCTGTGTTGCCACTAAAATGCCGACAACATTTGCCTAGTCCAGTGTACAAGAATGTCGTTTTTGTGAGAGTTTTTTCTTCAGATATTCCACCATGCGTTGAACTATAGACAGCAGAAGAGAAGTAGAAATGATTCAACGGGAAGAATTTACAGAAGGAATGAAATGATTTGGGTTGGGGTTGCTTTTCAATTGTCTCTACTCTCTAGACCACAACATTAAAATTACAGAAGTGGCCCTGTTGGAAGAGTTTAATTACAAAAGTTCAAAGCCTCCAAAAGGAGATGGTCGTAAGCTTTTCCAGACAGACGAGGAAAGCGCAGTAGCGCAGTGAATCTAATGCTGCTTTATCTAATGCTGCTTTTCAACTTAAAGAAAAGAAAAAAGAATATCGGATATACCCCTTATTCTATTTTATAATATCAAACGCATCCCTCCTCAATTTAAAAATATATTTATATCGATTGTTGTTGGAATATCATATACACTCGTTTGGTATCGGAATCATTTTTATTTATAAATATGTTTATAAACAATACAATTTTTTAAACTACTTTTTAATCATACATATTTTGTCTCTTCAATTTTCAACCATTACTTTTTACCTTAAAATCATAAATAAACAAGTTTATAAACCAAACAGTATTACCAAACGGAAATGAAGTGAATATACTTGCAATGAAAATGATGATTTTTTTTAAAAATAAAAAATAAAATTAAAGTTGATGGTAATTTTATCCCATTTAATAATAAATTATTATAAAAACTCTAGGTAGACATATTAGAAGTTCCGATCTAGTAGCTACAGTGGGCGCCATAAAATGTGTCCATTGTTATTGTAATGTGCCCATTGTTTTTGGGAATACATGACAACATTACACCCACAATGAGTACCATAAAATTTAGTCAATGTGGGCACTAGATCAATTCCGAACACACTAGAGGAAAAAATATAACCTAAAATTTATTGAAAATTTTGGTAATAAACTATGTAAAAAATTTAGTTGACTATACATATTATGTACAATCCTAATCTAGTGCCTCGGCGCATAAGATGTGTTCACTATATTTGTGATGTTGCCACGTGTTCATATCACTTTTATCTGTATAATAATAATGTACGGTTATTATTATCATATAAAAATGGAGGGGTTTGACAAAAATTATTGATCATTTATTGAAATTAAAATTATCGTTTGATAAAAAAAAATTATTTATAAACAAATAATGTTAAGTTTTCGAGGTAAAATATGTGACTTAAAAGTGATTTGAGAAGTACGTGTGATCAAAAAATAATTTGAAAAAATGTGTTATTTATAAATTTATTTATAAATCATTTACTAAACGAAACATAGATTATAGTGTAAGATACAACAGCAATCAAGTTTTTAGATTTCTTCTCTCATAACTGTATTAAATTAGGGATGGGGATGATTTCATTTCAATTTTCACATTTTTCACACCCAAATAACCTTACCATATTTAAAAACTAGACCGTTCAGCAGCTATAGAAACGGTTTCTTTTGTATTTTTAAGGTAAAATGTGTGGTTAAAATTTAGATAGAGAAAATTTGTATAATTAAAAAGTGATTTGAAAAATTGTGTAAAAAAAAAAAAAAAAAAACTTGTTTATATACCAAAAATAAAAAGTCTGCAGAACACACTGTAAATTGGAATTGGAAAAATGACAACGAAATTCACGGACTATTTTTAACTACCCAACCTTAAGAGGAGAGATCCTAAGCTCCCAAACCAATATATATTTTTTAAATTTTAAAAGTATACATCCAAATCTCCACGGACCAAAAATGTCAATATAAAAGCTAAAAAAATTTATGAAAAAAGAAAAACACGTTAGATATGTTCAAATTTCCACGTTAAGCCCTTGAAGTTACTTAAACCTCACGTATGATTGATTAATTCCACACATGGACCAGTCACATATTTAAAATAGGTTGTGAACCTTGAAAGTCGAAACTTTATTTTGAAGGTTAAAGAGCTAAATCGGTGCTACCCGAAGAGTGCAATCCTAATTATTCCTAAATAAAATCTTACATTATTCAACTAAAATTTTAATTTAAAACACCATAAATTGATGATTAGAAAGTGACAGGAAAGCTGACATGTTGGTGGCGTACGTAGCAAGTCGAATGAAATCATTATATAAAATTTTATTTCATTAGGTGAGACTTTAAATATCTGCATGCCTCATTCTTCCTTACGTTGCACCCATAGCATGAACCCACCCACACCCACCCAACAACAAGGAAAGAAAGAGATTTCTCTTTATGATCAAGTTTAGTATACAAAACACCTTGATTGCAATCACTTGATGATATATAATACCTGCATTTCAATTTTCATCATATTATTATGTGTATGTAACACAAGGACATACCAAGCAAAAAAGAAAGTGAAAGACCTACAACTTGGATGGCATGTTTAAATTCACATGAATGCACACTTCTTCAACTATGTGTGTGTTTGGTATTATTTAAAAGAGTGCTTTTTTATTTTTATTTTTTTGCATTAAATAGTGATTTTTAGAATAATGAATATTTGAAATTTAATTGAAAAGTCGAATATTGTAGACTTGACTCTGAATGAATGATTGAAATTGAATAATGTATAAAAAAATTTTTTTTAAAGAGAATCAAACAAGGGCTATGTTTTACCAATGGCCAGTTTTATAGTTATTTCGAAATGTGAAAAACTACTGCTTTTGAACATGTCTAGATAATTTTTCAAAAACATTTTATCCGACTGTAAGAGTTTTTTAAAGAGTTTTTTAAAGGAAATTGACCTATGGTAGTTTTCTCGTGAAACTCTCTACAAGAAGCAAAAGCGGAAACTGAAACCCTGCCAAATGAACCCTAACAAAGACCACCAAAATTTTGAAAAAAATAAAAAGAACTGAGTGGGCTCTACATATATCCCCTAAAATATTAAAAGTGCAGCATGCATTGCACATGGAGGGGTGTGTACCAAATGGTCAAATGGATACAAGGATGTAAAGGTGGGGACAGACTGATTAAGACTAGGTGCACCAATTAATATTCTTGTGTGGAGAGCATGCTTGCGTGGACATTTCATCATCTTTCCCTATATGTGCGAGCCAACCAGAAAAGAGGGCATCCTCATGAGGAGGATCTCCAGCTAACTCATAATACCTTCAAGAAAGAAATATCAGGACAAGTCTGGTACATGAGAAGATACATAAATGTGACAAATAATATAAGCACCCTTACCAGATAAAGAGAAAAATATCCTCTCATGTAAACCAGCGATACAAATAAGTTCAAGACGTCTTAAAATATTTTATTAAATGGTATGTCAAATGGCAACAGCAGCAAGCAGTGACTGGGGAAGGGTAAAACACCATTACTTAGAAATCTCAATCCACTTCAAAAGTCATACTCGATTTTGTATTTGCTAATATGGTGCTAAGCAATGGACAACACAAATATTGTCAATCCCAGGCATCCAATGAGCTCATATGATGCTTCGGTACAGCACATATTACAAGTGCAATGTGTAAGCCAATAACACAACTTGAAGCACAACAATCGTGCTACAATGCCCAAATTTTTGATCGAAAGTTACACACTTTCACACTTGGCAACAATTCATTTTGCCACCCATCACATCAACATCAAAATCAACAGCTTACAATAATTCGGTCAGATTTTCAGTCCACTTTTTCGGTTCCATTAGCATTATTGGAAGCACAAGATCCAGTCCTCACTAGGAAATCAGAAAGGTACAAGTTAGAAGGTTTCTTGCCTCTACTACATTAAAGAACTCTAACGAAAATCCTCTTTGGTCCTCCTAGTGAAACCTGCATGTTATCTCAGTATTTTCCAACAAACTATAAACTGAGCTCAATTTATTATTACTCTAAATAAACCCAGTTAAATGTAACAATTGCTAATATAGTTTCATACTTAGATCTTGTACACTTTCTCCCAATTGCAAGTCAATAGATAAATTTAAAATTACATAAGGTGTGCGCCCAAGATAAAATACTTGTAATTTGACTAATTTCAATCAATGGACAGAACAAGAAACGTTAGAGAGGCTTTGTTAGAGATGACACCTTTCAAATCTCATGAGAAAATGTTCCAATCCGAAAGGAATGCATCTGCTATAGATGCCACCATACTTGTATCCACTATAATAGATGACCCTGATTGCAACATCACTGTGCAAGAATTCAAAGTAAAAGACTAAGGTGTAAAAGATTAGTGTTCAGACCAAATTCCACCAATCTCATTTTTTTCATCATATACAGCTTTGGAAGTCATCATAGCTCATCCGTAGTTTCAGAAACACAACCAATCTTTAAAAACAAATTTTACATATTGAATTAGAAATTCATTTTCTGTATGCTGCCAACTCGTTTACTCATTGTAAAAGCTTAATTCGTCCTCACGGAAAATTTTCCTTTGGATTTGCCTGCAGATAGCCAGATACTATAGAATAGCGAATGCACTTTTTTTCAAATTTTTACATGTATAGTATTTGAGCCAAATAATATATAAATGAGTGTGAGCATGCTAGACCAATTATACATATAAATTTGCAGAAGGAGGTTCTCTTATATGCATCTAAATGACTAGAAGACTTGGCCCCTGTTTGATCCCATTATTTTTAACTCATTTTTATACAATATACTCAATTTTGACCATATTTTAACAATGAAATATTTTACACATAAACCCAAAACTTTTCTCATTTTCAACAACTCAATATCCTATCAATCACTATTCAAAACTCTTTTTTTACCAAATAATGGTAATTAAACAAAGACTTAATATTTATCAAGTGATTGCAAATAATGATAATTGATAAATGCAATAATTGGAGTGTGATGCACTGCAAGTAGTTGGAGTTAAGTATATATCATATTCACAACCTAATTATCATAGGCTGATTACGACATTAAAACATGTCTTATCCAGAGAAGTGGATCAGAGATACAGAAGAAAAGGGTGGCAAATAGTTGAAGGCATTGAGAAGCTGAAAATGGAGATGAGATATATAGACTGGAATTGGCCTTTCATACTGGAACTCACTTTGGTCGATCTTCTTTTCTGGCTGGCTCTTTGTACTATTGGCCAGTAGAATCATTTAACATCTCATATACTATTTGCCAAACAGAGATTATTTGATATAAAACTTTTATAGCCACAAAACCTAACTCTTATGACATATCCTGCTTTTCTATTGAATATATTTAAGCAAATCTGATATTAAAAACAGTATCGCCATCATCTCCATTCCTCTGATATGTATGTTCAATCCAGCATTGGCCTCTGATAGTGAATTCTTCCTCTGACTAAATACATTTCCCAGTAATTTTTTTTTATAGCATTCTTAATCCATTCATCTGAAAATATATGTATATATATTGATTATTGCAGTGATCTTCCTTGATTTTAGGTCTTCATTCAGCATTGTCCTCAACTAGTCTAATTTCATTTGATATTCAGGTTACTAACGAACATAAGGACAACCAATGCAGAATGAGAGAGAGAAACATATGAGAGAAGAATTTTCTCAATTTAACTTTAATAACTGTGGAAATGAAAGAAGTATAATCAATCAAATAAATCATATTTTTTTTCTTGATTCTACTTCCTTAATAAAGGTATATATATTTGTCATGTTTTCATCCTAATTTTCTAACATAATCCATCAAGAGCACCAAGTTAAATTGGCCAAACCTTCTTTTGTATTACATTCTTACAGCACAAGTCGCAGACCACTTAATTTCTACTAAAACTATTGGTGGTTTTTACCATTTCCCAAGACAAAAGATAAAATGAAAACAGGAAACTGAAGGTCTTTGTAGTCCTAATCTGTGAAATTACAAGTGTAAGAGAAAAACTGGTGATGCATGTAAAAGGTGCTAAATGAGCATACTAAACGGAAAAATGTTGGTACTCTTAATAATTTGCTAGCTGAGTAAAGCTAAGGAATGAGAATGGTGATTAAACAAAGTATAGTCAATGATTATTATAAGAAAACATATGGCTACATATAAGATAATAGTTTTGTAAACAATTAGAAGTTTTGTAGACAATTAGGAGAAAAAGTAAAAGAATGAAAATAAATCAATTAGGAAATTTGCACCTTGATACTCCCTGAGTTTCAATAATTAAGACAGCATATGAATTATTGACTATAGATGTGGAAAGTGTATAAAATAGAGAGCAGACATTGAATTTTGCAGACGTATAACAAATCATAGACGTCACAAGTTTGGTGCATTATTTCAATTACCTTCAGGATCACTCGGCACCATACATATCCCGATCTCCAGCTAGGGTTTAAGACATGCCCAGTTAGCTGCTCAACCAGTTGTCTAGTCTGAGATGCACTTACATGTTCAAAGAACTGAAAAAGGGATAAGAACCAGAAAATAAAATGAAGCCTTATGTTCATGCCACTTAATTTATATAGATACTTCACAACAAAGCGACATCCCAAAATATGAATATATCATCAGATATCAAAATTTGAAATTCGATACCTTCTGGGATTACATAGTTACTGTAAACATCTATCACGAGGGGAAGTCCATTGGGCATATTTTCATGGTCAACAGTGTCCTCTTGTGCACCAGTAGTCTCAAGTTTCTGTGCCAACTCCTTAAGCACCTTTTTACAAGGTTACCATTATTTTCACCTTCTTGTCTTTGTCTAACCAAACCTAGAGAAAAGGTCTCTCTGACCAAAACCTTCAAAGCTTGAGTGGATTTTCCTCAATCATGTGGTTGAATGGATCCAACTTACCTTGTGTCAATTATCTGAGTCGAAAAACCAAATTCTTCCAAGTTGGCCAGCACAAATAAAAAAGATGCAAGTTGAAGAGAGGCCAAAAATAGCATTCATTTGCTGATATAATTAGCTTAACACACTTCAAAGAATTCAACACATCAGTATACTATCATCATAATAATAATTAAATTTGAAATAAAGAAGAAAAATCCCTCAAATGTTTACTTTCTACAATGTTAATTTAAACAAAACACACTACAAAACTGTAGACGGGGAGCTTTTGTAAAGAATATCTTGCACCCCTTGATAAAATAATTAACAGTGTTATGCCTGTGATCTTATAGCTGCAGCACTCGTGTAATCCACTACCTTCTCTTTCTTACGTCTCTCATCTTTAGATTTGTGTGATTTGCGCTTCTTCCTTGAGATCTCTTTTGGTTCATTCTTGTTGTTTTGTTCCTCGAGAGCAACGCCTCCTAATTGGTGTCCCTCTGCATCCTCAAAGCGCTTCACATCCTCTTCTTCCAACTCTCTCCCATCAGTTTCAGGTTCAATGACGGACATTCCTGTTAGGGTATAGTCCAAGAGGAACGTGCTTCTTTCCAACCTATCTATTCTACTGAAATGCCTATGAGAATATGGAATAAGGGCTTCAAGCAGTTCTCCAATTCCTTTTATCTGCATTAACATGAATATTGTAAGTCCGTTCACACTCATACAGAAACCAGTAATGAGTAACCCAAACCAAGTACCTCAACAATCTCTGTTGGAGGGAGGACGCTAAATACATGGAACAGCACAAACTGTGCAATATGACACAGCTTTGGTTTTGTATTCCATTCACGCACATATTGCAAAAGTAGATGAAACTCTTCTTTGCCTACAGAACAAAGAACTTTTCCAATATGAACTCCAGCCTCTCTCTTTCTGTAAAGACAGCAACTTCAGATAGACAATTATATGTAGACAAAACAGCAACAAAATTACAGAGAGGAAGAAACCTGCAGAGTCCACTGAATAACTCAAAAAGTTTGTGAGGCCTGTGAAGTTCAATGGCAAGTTGGATTGCTTTTGTATAGTCAGCATCCAATGTAGCATTCTCTAGCTCTTGCCCTCTCAAAACACCCTCTTCCTGCATAATCCATGTGGCAATGTTTACAGAAAACTAAAATGCACAGAAACATAGATCGAGAGTTCCAAGACCAGTAACTGGCAAAATTTATGTTTAAGCCGCATTACAGACAAAAAAAATTTAAGAAGCTAGCTATTTATGGCAATAAGTGGCTGTATGAAGTTTCCATGAAACTCAAACCGTCTGGCATTGTTGAAGTTGCAACTTACACAACAAGAATATTGCCTCAGTTTGAGACCCATTATTTCAAAATAATGGTTTGTAATAGTAAATTTTGGAGAATGTGTGGTTAAAAAGTAGATAATCTTTTTGGGTTTGTGTAAATTATTTTACTGGTAGAATGTGTGGTTTTAAATGAGTTTTGAAAAAAATGAGGTTTGAAATAATGGGTACCAAACGGGCATTTTAAGATACTGTCCCACTTGCAGCCCACTGGAACTGGTGTAGTTGCAATGCCAGGCATCTAGGGTTCTGGATTACAGTGTCATTTATCTAACGTCAAAAATTATTTCTTCAGGCATCAACTGGGTCCCTCTAGAATTCTCTCCGTAATGTATCGTTATGTAGCATAAGTAATGTTCAAAGAAAAGGCAAATTGATAAGTGAGATGCCTCACTTCTTTACGGAAGGCTTCCTCTTTATCAGCAGCTGTTGAGTCGTGCCACAAATTGATTACTGCATCACCACCACCTGTTGCAAGCATTTCTGTCTTCTTCCCTACAGCCAAGGCCCAAATCTGTGTATCCAAATGAGCAGTTAACAGAAAAAGAACAATGAATACTTCCTACAGAGTCAATTATAGAAAATCTGATGAACGTTACTTTGATAAACCAAATAAAATAAGCACCGAACTAATTTGTGGATGACAGATGATAGTTAAATGAAATAAAAAGGGGGCAGACACGAACATGGTTTCCGAATAAATATTCCCGATATATTTATGCATAAAATGCCAAATGTAGAGATGCCTTTCTAGCTGCAATATTAGTGAAAAAATATTGGAGCTCATTCATTACCTTCTCTTCATGTTGATCATAGGTTGCAATGCATTCATTGGTTTTAACCGTCCAAAGCGTCACTAAACCATCAGCACCTGATAATGAAAAAAAACTATTTTAGAATTATACAAGGCAAATAAAGCATCAAAACTAATGAAAAGGCAGATCAGAATTTAAGATGCCATATTACCACAAGAAACAAATTGAGTCCCACGTGAAATAAATGATGCTCTAATTACACTCGATGTATGGCCTTCAAATGTTCTCAAACAAGAACCATCGGATATAGCCCATATTTTTATTGTTTTATCACCAGAAGCTGTTATGACACATTGGTCAACAGGAGAAAACTCCACGGACCAAATTCCCCTTTTATGTCCTTTGAGGACAACCACAGAAACTAGATCTGGGAGCCTCCATATGCAAGCTGTACGATCCTGAAATTTGGAGAAAAGGTCTTTCGCTAATATGAATCACAAGTGCCAAGTAAGACATGTTGTAATTTGCTAACCTGGGAACCACTACAAACAAAGCTATCATTTGGCGCGACTGCCAATGAGTTTATATCTTTGTCATGTGCTGCTACAGTTGCTTTTGCTTTCAAATTGATCACTTTGTCCCCATCATCCAAGAGTCCATCTAAGCTCCAAACCTTCAATGTTCGATCACTGTACCACGCAAGTAAAAATCAACAATTCAAAATGTATGAACACTCTCTGTCAAGAGAATAGAATAACCAAGGAGAAGTATAGAATCTCAATGAACTAAACAAGCACATAAAAGGCATAGCCAAAAGTTATCATTACCTGCTTTGAGGCAGTAAAACCTCAAAGGAAAACCAAATTGCAAATTAGACTTACAGGTATTCAAGAAAGATCAAGTGACGCATTTCAAAATGATAATGTAGAAAAGTTGGTTCTTCCAATCCAAAAAGAATAAAAAAAGGGAAAGAAATGGTAAAAAATTGTTGATAAGAAAGTAAATGGAATGTATTGATAGTTATGAAAATGCATCAATAAAATTAGATCATATCCTACCCCCATGACCTTCTAACTTTAACAAGGAAAATTGCTTACGTAAAAATGCAGCTATCTTGAATGATTGTTCTACTTCCTAGTTTCGGGAGTGATATGTTCAAGAAACAATTTAAATAAATCATTGTCTCCCTTTAGTTGTAGTAGTTCAATAAGGGTGTGTTTGATGGAAGATGGAGAATGAAATGAAAATATTTTCCTTTTCCATCAAAATTTTCCCACCTCAACCCATAAGAAAATATTTTCTTGAAAATTGGTAAAAACAAGCTTTAATTGATTGTACCTTGAAAAAAAATTCTATGGCAAAATTTCCTATCAAACACCAAAGCTAGAAATAGTTTCCCTTGATTTCACATTTTTCATGTAAAATTTGCCTAATCAAACACAGCTCAAGTATTAGAGCAATAAATATATGGAGTTCGACTCTTGTCGTACCTAGACTTTGGGGGTTTTTTTTTTTTGGGGGGTGGTGGCAAAACTGCAGATACATTTAAAATTAAAAATATGTATATAATAGCTTAGCTTTCAGATGGGGTGGTTCAACCATTGTTTAAAAAAAATTGAGGTGCATTTTGGCTAAATACATACTTCTCCAGTTTCATTCAATTAAATTAAATTTGAAAATTCATTTGAATTAATCATTTTGACCGACTATTTTTACGTAAATAGGAAAAACGCCTAACATATTCTTTAAGGGCCGAGTGAAGCTTACGCCTCGACCGATTAAGGTTTACGCCTCAAGGTATACGCATCATTAATTAAGAGGCGTGTGTCTCACAAATGCCTTGACCATCCACTTTTGTCTCACAAATGCCTTGACCCTCCACTTTTTAAAACTAAAAAACTCACATAATCTATATCGCTAATCTAATCAAATCTTTAAGATAATTAAAACCTAAATTTGTTATTTCATTTGCAATAAATAAAAGTAAACAATTCAAACTAATCATAAAACAAAAGGGAAAAAATAAAAATTTATAGATACTTTGCTTAATTTAAGTTGCTACTTTTCTTTATTGATACTTTAAGCAAATTGTTGTTTTCAAATCTTTTACATTTTGTTTATGTAATTGAATGTTTATTTTTTTATATTTCTGTATTTGTATTAAATAATCTGTTCAAGATAGAGGTTACGCCTCAAAGTGCCTCGAGATTTATGCCTCGTCTCATGAAGGAAAAACATCTAAGGCCCGTTTCCGATTTTTTAAACCATGGGTTCAACATTTAACATTACAATATAAATTATGCAATCAGTGACAAACACTTCTACTCGAACATGGGTTTATATATACGTCCAATCCAAGAACTATCACAAGAAACAAAATCTTCTATAAATCTTTATCCCTTGTAAATGTAATCTATGCTGAAAAATCTAATTTCACTGTCAGAATAGGTTACCAGTCTCCTTCAATATATATGTATAAAGAACGTGTTAAAATCTCTTCCAACTTCTAAGTCGCGTGCAAAAGCAATTCCAAATCAAAGACATCCGGCGATTGACAAAAAAGCTCCTTCCATTTCTATAATTCCAAAGATTATGATTTATTACCTACTACCACTGACAAAAAAGCTATGCTGTTTCTTCGAAATAGCAACAGCACCAACAGCCCCCATGTGACCTATGCCAACTCCAATGCAACGGTTGCTCCGGGATTCCCATACCCTGACCTATAAAGACGAGAAATGAAGACTAATACAAAACAGAAAAATTTAAACAGGATTAAGACTTTTGCAAAGATTAAATGTGAAAACATGAAATCTGCTCAATTAGAGAGAGAGAGAGAGAGATGTTTAAGCAAAAACTTACACTGTTATCCTTACTTCCTGTTACAATAAGTGATGTTCCTGAACTTGACGTGCAGGTATCAAGACATAGAACAATATCAGTATGCCCAGCCAATACATAGGAGCACGACATGGATGCCAGATCATATATGCGCACCTGAAAACAACAAAAGTTAATTATAAATCAAAACAGAATCTGAATTCACATCCAGTGAGCTAGCATTCATGAAAATAGAAGCCTGCAATGATGCTTCATTTCTCTTGCTCATAAAGTGTCAGAAAAATTTGACCGATGGCAGGTAAACATCAATCTCCTTCTACCCTACTGGACTGTGCTTAACTGAAAGGTAAACTCCTTCAGGTAGAATTCAGTGAAAATAAGGTCAATAGGAAAGGGTAGATTTTCCTGCAATAACAGTATTCTTCTTTCTTTAGAAGGAATGTTCCTTCAATAACTAAGCCTAACAAATACCCGGAAAGAGAACATAGGCCAGAAAAAGGTTCATTCACCATATAAATATATAATTAATGTCCTTCACCACAGAACGGATGCATCTTCAATGAAATGTGAATTTCTATGGCAACAATCTTATTGAGCTTTTATAAAAAAAAAAACAAAGGGCACAAGAGCAGAATGATGCACAAACAGGAGTGTCCATAAACTCCTAAGGTGATAATCCAAGTAATAAAACATAGTAGAATGATATTGGCAAATTTGAACCAAGATGGTTCTCTTTCTGCTATATATAAAAGCACGCAGAATTACACAGAAATATATCTTTCCTTGAATTGATAAATGTTGGGAACTCCATGGTCATGTCAAACATGCTATGCAGCATAACTAGCATAATCAAGCTGAAGAGATCCATTGAAATTTTAAAACAACCTACATGTTCAACACTTGTCGCAACTGCTAGGTATTGTTCTTCTTCACCCAAAAACTTCATATCTGCAATCTCTTCATTGTATCCAATAAGCCTCTTTCTCAGCACTAAGTTCAAACCACCTTCAGGATGTTCCTCGGAAACATAGATGAGAAACTGTTGATCCGCAGTAACACAGAGCAATCCTTGTCCAGATGGCAACATCTTAGCAGAGAAAAAACCTCTTCGCACCTCTTCTTTGCCTGAGCTGACAGTAACATCCGAAGATTTCTGCTCAAAAAGGCACACGGCTCTGTTTCACAGTAAATTTCAAAAGTTCAGCAGACAACTAAAAGGTTCAGTACTCAAAAGTGCTTCAGAAAATAAGTAGAAACGGACTCCATATCAATAGAACATAGTTTAAAAGGGTAAACGAAACTGAGTTCCACATCCATTGGAAAATCTTGTTTTTGCACATCCCAACACGAACTGGACTATAAATTTACTAGTAATGGGATCTCTGGTTATAACATAAGCACACTTGAAACATATTGTGCACATTAAACATAACTTTATCAAAAAAAAAAAGGGTGTGTGTGGTGTGGTGTGGTGTGGTGTGTGTGTGTGTGGGGGGGGGGGGGGGGGGGGGTACATTCTACATGAAATTTCAAATACATCAAAAGAGAAGAGGGACAACTTACCCATCAGAGTACCATATTCGTACAATTCCACGTTCACCAACGGTGATAAATTGAACTGATGAAGAGACGTTTTTCCTCCCATGCTTCTGTATTGATAATGTCAAACACGAGGTGAAAGGAGATCCAGAATCAATTGTGCACACAGCTTCCAGTGCCTCATAAGTTGGCACAGTGATCTTACAGCTATAATCGTGCAGGTTCCACAAATTCACAACCTGAAATTACTGTGAAAATTAGCAGGTGACTATTAACGTATGTTAGAAGTTTGATCACCATGAATTGATCACGATTCATGTGTAGCACAGGACACTGGACAAGCATCGTTATTGCTAGCCAAGAGCACTAATAGTTTTAGAATTTTAGATAGTGCGATGATGCTAAATCTATTATTTCCCCAAACTTCAGGTTCTTTATCATCTTTATTAATATATTTACAAATGAACCCTCGTCCTTTATGTAGGCTTATAAGTTATAAGGTTTTTCCAATTAGTATTTGCAAGATTGCAACTGCAATAGCAACTAATAAATATTCAGCCAGGTAAGGAAAATATAACAAATCAACTCAGTTTCCATATTGTGTAAGTAGAGAGCTTTGATTTCACCATAACATACTCTCAAATTTACGTCAAACCATTACAATTTTCGTGATTTGAGAACCATGATGAATGAGGAAAAATGGGGTCATACCTTGTCTCTTCCAGCGCTAAGCAAGGTCCATCCATCTTCAGATATTGACAAGGAAGTCACTGTGGATTGATGTTTTTCAAGCACTGCAACACACTTTTTGCTAGTAAGATCCCAGACTCTAATGGTAGTATCGTCACTGCTAGAGAAAAGCTGTAAACAAAATGCCAAATTATGAGCTAACTTCAATTCTAATTTCCCCATATCTCGTATCACTATACCCCCTGTTTGCTAACGCCAAAATTTGATTAAAATCTAAGTCAAAGTCAAATAATTAATTTTAACCACATTTTACCGAGCCCACAACTTTTCTATTCCACATTCCATCAACTTTTATCAAAATCAATTAGAAAACTTATTTTAATCATTATCAAACAGGGGCTATATTTTGCGCACTGAATTACACTAAAAGCAGCAATAAATTCTCTCTTGAGATAAATACTCACAAGTAATCTATTAGGATCAGGATGGAACATAATACTGGTCACAACGCCCTTGTGCCCTTTGAAATAGTGGGTGCAGAAGCCTCCATCCACGTCCCAAACCAGCACTTTCCTATCTGCCCCTGCAGTCGCCAGCAATCCTCCCGAAGCATGGCAAGCCATTCCCATGACCGGGCCTTCATGCCCCTATTTTCAAAAAATAAAATCATATGACATCAAAAATTAAAACGGGATGAGAGCTTGATCACTTTATACTATACTCAAATATGTAATGGCACCTTCCAAGAGCGTAGGCATTTGAGGGAAGATACTTCCCAAACACGAATTTGGCGGCTGTGGCTAGCAGAGAAAAGGAACTTATCATCTTGGCTGAGAGAGAGGGCTGTGACGGGCTCAGAATCGCCTCCGATAGTGGATTTAATGGAAGAATTGAACGAATCAACAATCTTGATAGTATCATCGCAAGCGCACACGAGAAAAGAGCCGTCAGACGAGACAGCGTAAGGGCCACCCGTGTAGAATTGCTGGAGCGATTGAGCGCACCGGTAATTGTTCTTTATTGCAATGGAAGAAGTCATGACGAAAAGGGGCGGTGGGTTGTGGAGATTAGGTTTGAGATGCAGGAAGAGGAGGATGGAGGAGGAGGGTTTTAGCCGTTCAGGGTTTTCTACACCCACACTTCGAAAATTCTGCTTACTATAAAATAGGCATAAATTCAATGAAATCACATCTCATCACATCACATCTATATATAAATCTCACTTCATTTTTACTTTTTATAAGGACGAAATATAACACTTTTAGGCCAAAGGTGAAACACGCATTCTCTTATTTTCTCTTTGATTTATATAGAAAGACGATTTCTTACTTTCAAAAGAAAAAAAAAACACAGAATTCAGCTTCATTTGTTTGTCTCTTGCACCACTCTCGCGGCGTTTCCAGTGGGTTCTCGTCACTAGGGTTACGATTTTTGCCCGCTTCCTTAGTCGTCGGTTAGTTTCTTCCTTTCCTTTTTTTTTTTTTTTTTTTTTTGGTAACATGTATCGTGTAGAGATCTATAATTTTTTTGGGGTTTGGGGTCGGACATCGAAATCAAAAGGGTTTTTCGAATTTTTTTTCTTCTTTTAGTGTGTAGATTGTTGTTTGGGTGTTGAACTCTGTTCTTTGAGACAAATTTTCTATTTTCCTTTTGTTGGTGCATTCCTGTGTACCCAGATTTTTGATTTTTTGATTTTTATTTTTTTTACTCTCAAAGGGGTTTTGATAAAGGCCCCATTTACCCAATTTAAGTTTCAATAATCGATTGCAAATGAAGGGAAATAGAGTTTTCAATTTTTAATATATAACAAAATTTTCATTACTTTTCTGCATTACAAGATATGATCGTTGAGTTAGTTGACAACGATCCTTATAGTAGACTTATGGCACTTCAGCTAATGGGTATTGTGGAGAATTACGAGAGAATTCAGGAATTCTCGATTGTTGTAGTTTTCTGTACCTAACTCTTCCTTTTCGAGCTTCTGTTCTGTTATATATTTAGCTTTTCAAAAGTTTAGTGCACTAAATGTTAATTATTCGTCAAGTATAACAATAACCCGTCACTTTCCTACATATATTATAGAAATTCATACCTTTCAAGGTTCCTCCAGTGTTTGATTTTAATTATTGAGTCTCTCTTATGCATTTACTTGTATGTAAACTGGTGTTTAGATTCTACTGTATTCCTTGATGTCAACTAGTAGAATCTATTGATATTGATTAATATCATTAAATTATTGCTATCATATTTAAAATGAAAAATTTCATCTTCGCACGTAAAATTAGGCACTGGCTTCTTTAATAAAATTATTGTATTTGTCACATTTGTTGATTGTCGATTTTAGTTTTTTTCTTTTGACATATCATTTGTTGGGTTTTAAATTTGTATATACCAAACTTGCTAGAGAATCGGGTAAAAGTGACAATATATGTGTATTTTTTTTATTTATTTTTTTGCTCATAATTAAAATAAAAATAAATTAATTAATCTTCATACACAGAATCAGATATATTTATGTTGAATTAAACTTTTATATTGATATTCTGTCACATTTGTGGATGGTGGATTTTTAGTTTGTTTTGACATCATTTAATATGTTTTAATTTTGTATACAGTGACTTGCTGGAGAATTGGGTAAAAGGGGCACTGTAGTTATTTCAAATGTGGAGAATGTAATATCAAGAAGTAAAACTTTCTTCCCTGAAACATTTGCTAATAACTTAAGTAATTACATTTTTTACATGACTCTTGACGTATATTTTCTTCTTATCGCTATAAATTTAGATGATCGTTCACTCCGAAGTGTTCTGGATGTTTGATTTGATTCATGTTGTTACTACTGACCATAAAACTGTCACAAAAATTACGACTCCGAAAGGTATATATGTACTAGTTAATATTACTGTGGGATCCAACATCCATCAAATATAACTTTTACTATTGTGATAACTGTTATTAGATTTTTTTTCTTTAGAATGAACGACAATGTTGCCTTGTAGAATTTTAGCCAATGTGAGAGTTTGTGTCGTGAATTTTATGATTTCTAATGACCACTTTGATATGTAAATACCCACATTTCCTCGACTTATTGAAATGCTAAGGAATGATTCAAAAGGGATGAGCAACCGCTCATACATGGAAGCAGTTTTGGAGGGTGTAAGGGCTATGTATATTCGAAACCAAATGTAGAGTCATTGCAAATCTCTGCTTTTTTTCGTTTCTACCAAGTTAGTCCTTTAATTTCCTTTGTTTTAGTGCTTTTAATCTACAGATAAGAGAGATAATTTTTTATTACTAATTTTATGTATCTGTTAATACAGTTTGAATTGGAGAGAACGAGTATTCAAATTACTGCTCGCATTTTGATCAAGGTACATATATGTTGGAATCAAATATTAATGTATTTGGCTTTTTTGGCTCGGGATTCAATTATATATTTTGCATGACTTGTTTATTGTTTAATTTTATTTGGAGCAGGCTGGCAATGAAAGCACCTGATTTCAGCCTTTGCCTCTTTCTAATCCCTGAAAGAGTGGTACTTCACTGATACTTGCCACATTTCTTATGATGTGGAGTGAGGATGATGTTGTAATTTTAGTCCCCAGTGATGTAATCAGTATTAAACTTGGAGATATAATTTGTGTTGATTCAAGTGTGTATATTTTCTTGATTTTCTGGCACATTATATACAATTTTAGTTTATTGGAGCTTGTGGAATTATAAATAATGGAATTTGTAGTCTTGCTTTGATGGGGGGTCACTTCCTATAACAGTGGGATTATGGACGAGACTGTTTTCTTGGGTCAACTCTTATAAATTTTGTTCTTAGTTCATTTTTATTGATTTTTCTTTCAATATTTTTCAAGAAACAATAGGACACCTTTGAATTTGATTTTTTTTTTTAAAAAAAGGATCTCATATGTATTTGAATCATTTTTTGCTTTTGCTCCAATTCTTATGTCATAAAAAGGATTTATGTTTGCTAACTAATTGGGGGTAGAATGTTAAATGTAATATTTTTTTAACTTACATTGCATTTTGTAATGTGCTAAAGCTACTTTATGAAATCATATGCAAATTAGTAAAGATGATAGGGTGTTAAATTTTATTGTTTTAACTTGACATATCTTAGTATTTCATTGTATTTAATCAATTAAACTTGCTCAGAAATTCATAAAGTTATAATATGAGACGCGGTCAATTATGAAGTTTGTAAAATAATATCTATAGGTGGATTGTGAAGTCAAAGGCACACTAATGGGAGTATAATTTTTTGTTTGGGTCTTGAAATAGTTAAGAACATAGATTATAGCTGAGGTCGAGCAAGGTTGAAATAAGACAGTTACTAAGAATTGCAACTTTAGTGTGATGAAGATATAATTAAATGGGAGTCTAAAAGGAAATTTTCAAAGGCAGAATCATTAGTTTGTGAAGGGGTGTTGTCCAGTCCAATAAGTGTAGATTATTATCAGTTAGTAAGTCATTTATATAGATTGGGAATGTACCTAGAGTTACATCTTATTGTTAGAATTTGAGAAGCAAGAAATATCTCGCTCGACAACTAACTTATGGAGTGTTATGTAGGAGAAACGAGATGTTTGAGATCAAGCAAACCTGGTCAATATGACATTTCACGGTTACTAATTTTATTGAATGTTGTTGAAAATGATGGGCGTGTTGCTATCTTGGGAATGGTTATGACTGGAAATCTTATCAAAGAACAAAATAAAGAAAAAAAAAAGCATCTCCTGCTGAATTTCCTACGAAAAAATATGATCATGGGCTATATAATTTGGGTTAATTTGAGTGCATTTGCTGATGGGAAGTATTATGATTTTGTTAAAGAGTCAACCATCGAAGAGAGAAGCATATTGACAACTATTTCGTCTCCCACCTGATGAAGTAAGCAATGTTAATTATTTATCTCTTTTGATTGGCTTAATTGGTAGAGTATATAGTAATTTCCGTTTCTGCATAGTTGTGCATTGATAATGAGGTTCAATGGTGGAGTCATAGTTGCAAATTGTCTTGAGAAGTTAGTGAATTGTTTCAATATGGTCTTAGATTTTTCTCTCCTTGTGCCGAGAAGATGGATATAAATTTTTAAAAATCTAACTGATCAATACATTTTTAAAAACCGTCTGATTGAAAAATCTTATACCCCTGTTTGGGTTCCATTAAAAGTAAAATGCATTTTCATGTTTCCTATTTTCAATCAGACATTCTACAATAAAATTATATTACACAAACTCAAAATTCCTCGTTAATTTTTAATCACATCCTCAAAAAAAATTGTTCCAAAACTCATTCCTCCCCCCCCCCCTGCCCCTGCCCCTCCCTCTCCCCAAAAAAAATAAAATAAAAAGTAATTGGGGCTCAAAAAAAGGGTTTTATGTAGCTGGTTTGACTTTTCGATATCAATATAAAACCATGGATGAATTAAATTTGTTAAATGAAGTATATATTATATAGGCTTCCTTCTAATGCCTTCTTAACTTCTTAGAAGCATATGTATAAGATATGTATGTATCTTCGTTTTCGTTTTCAACTAAGCTGTATAATGTTTTCACATAAACTTGTTAAGGTCTGCAGATAGAATAGCCAATCTTTACTTGAGTAAGATTTGAGGATATTTCAGCAAACTAAGTGCCTGCAGCTGAGAGTGCTCTATCTTCAATTTCTGGTTGATGAATGACTTTGTATCTATTATAAGAAAAATAACACTCATGTGAAAAAGTGGTAATCTGTATAGCTGAAGTAGTTCAAAATGAAAGATTTAAGGTGAAAGTTTTTAAGTTTATGGTCTTGAAAAGTCATTTCTAATGTTCAAGTATTTCTAACTAATGATTTTATATTCTACTGAAAGTTAGATGGGGAAAGTTAAAAACACTAATTTTGTTCTATTGATGAGTATTTGACAGTGTGCTAATGGGTAGTGTAAGCCGTGCATATAATTTAACACCTGGTTTGCTTGCTCCAAGTTTCAAATCATTCCATTTGCCCCTTGTTTTGAGCGCCTAATTTAAATGAACACATGATTTATTGTACTTGGATAATCCACACAGTACATTAGAGCACCATGATAATGTTTGCGTTAGCACAAGTCACTGAAAACTGCAATTTTAGTGTAGCTTGTGACAAAACAACTCATGAAAATGAAACTGTTAATTGTGGATGGATGCAAGATCTATTACAGGAGTTAACTAAAACATGTTTATTCAGTCAGTGACCTTGAGTGCATCTTGCAATCTTGATGTTTCTCAAAGAAAATGCTTCATACTCCATGCTATTGATTTGGAGTTCAATTACTTCATTACATGTTCTTTTAAATTATGTTATCGGTTTAATATATTTTTTATTGTGTTAAAGTTTTAATTCAATATTTTATATTAGATGAATCAATCTCTACATCAATTCATAATAAATTCTTTCACTTACAGTGTTGATTAATTACATTATTTTAGTTCACAAGTTCACCATGAAAAATAAGTGTGTTAGAATATTATTGAATTACTACCAAAGGTGTCTACATAGTAGCAAATAACCTATATAATTGATCTTATAAGTATTTGAAATAAGACATAACTTTTTATTAAAATGTTTGTTGACATTAAAGTCATCACTGCAAGTTCAATAACTTTCCATCATGATTAATTCTCAATTTTAAACCACACCAAATTGATATCATAAATTGTATTCCAATATTAATGTTACTTAATGTGTACTCACAAATAAATATTTTTTTCATCACTAATTCCACGCGAATAAACACAAATATAATACGTTTCGTGCAACGCACGAATATCCTACTAGTAATTAAATAAACGATATTATGTACATTATTTTGAAAAAAAAAAATTATTTTTTATAGTGAATTAGTGATGGATGATATTGTGCAGTTAAAATTTAATCAAAAGTTTTAGATTTATGCGTAAAATATTTAATATTAAAATGTGTGATTAAAATTGAATATTGTAGAAAAAATAATTTTGTTAATGAATACCGAACAGAGGCTATAATTTCTCTTAGATGAAAAAAAAAATCTCACGAACTCATGACCTCAATCTAATTAGAGACGTCATGCCCGAAACTCAATTTTTTTTTAAAAAAATAAAAATAAAAAAATATTAAGGGAGAGGAGTTGGTCATTGGAGGAATCAAACCCTAGTTGGGGAGATGTGTAAATCTCAATCACTACATTAATAAAATACAATCTTTAAACTAATAAAATTTCTAACCTTCCGTTTGGTGAATGGTTTATAAACTACACATTTTCTCAAATCACTTTTCAATTAAATACATTTCTCCAAACCACTTTTCAGCCACAAATTTTACCTCGAAAATATAACATTTCTTGATTATACTTTATAAAAAAAATACTAAACGGAGGCAAATTATCTCATTTCTTTTAAATCTCAGCTCTCATTCGTGTGTTAAGATTTTTGGAATTTGACACAATAAGAATTTCTTGGGTATATTATTGAATGTTGGACTTGGCTTTTATAGAGCCTTTACATAAACTGAATTGAGAAAAATATGCAGCCCCCAACAACTACATAGTGTGGTAAACAAGAAAACGATAAATAAAAAAACATATTATCCCTTAATAATAGGGATTTATTAAACAAGCTACTTATCTTAAAAATCAAATTGCAACTACTTTTAACACCTTCCCTTAAATTGATTAGTAACAACAATCAATTTAAATCAATTTCCATTCCTTTTGCCACCAGCTCCCATGTTTTTGTTTCCAAATCCATGACATTTCTACACTTTACAGTTTCTTCAAAACACATTGAATCAGTAGTTGTATGCTTTCGTCTCTAGCATTTCAAACTCTCTGCGGAGAGCTTGAAGATGTGATCTTTTCACCCCTGCACTTCCTTCAAATTTCTTCTTCATAGACTCCCACATCTGTCTGGAAGGATCCTTCACAAGTCATCTCCTTTGCTACTGCAAAAACTCAAAGATTGCTGCTTTGATATCCTTCAACTTCAACTTCCATTTCTCAAAAACTCTGTCTCTCACAGTGTTTCACTTCATCTCACCAAACGTTTCACCCTTTCTTTCTCTCTCGTTAAGATACTGCAGTTCCTAACCTCTCTCTCTCTCTCTCTCTCTCTCTCTCTCTCTCTCTCTCTCTCTCTCTCTCGTCAAGATACTGCTGTTCCTAGCCTCTTCCACTCTTTCTCTCTCGTTTGGAAACTGCTGTTCCTAACCTCTTACAATCAAGCTCCGGGCTTGACTGAAGAACAACCAAATTAACCAAAGCAACAGCCATAACCCATTCACAATACAGTTGGCCCAAACAAAACCAATACCAATCATACAAGCCCAACTCCAATACACTAATCTATCTTCTAGCCCATAACCAAAACCCCAACAACTACTCCAAACTAGCATGCCTAAATAAATCCACCAACAACACACAAGCCCAATTATCACCCCAACTTACCAAGCCCAAATACAACTAAATATCCAAACACATAACCCAGCTAACTAAAATACCCAACCCAAATATAACCCATCTCCATATTACGGCTGCAAACTACCAATTAGCAGGCCTAACCCCAATATCAACCTAGCTCATGTAAAAATAAACTTTCAATAGCCCAATAACTAAAACAGCCCATGCTACCAACTAAGAAACAAAAGCCCAAAAGCATACCAAGGCAAACACATCTCCCAGCCGACCCTAGCCCATGCGCCATCTTCATCCTTCACCTCTTCTCACGGCTGTTTAACTCCTCATCGTCGACACCCCTCACAGCTGGCAACCGAACACAGCAGCCACCACCACAGCCAAAAACAAACAACCCCAAACCAGCCACCACCTACAGACCATCGGAAACCCCTAGTTCCTCTACTGACTACTATTAAAGACCTGAATCCGTCTATAACTCCATCTCTGCTCCTGCCTGCAACCGTCATCCATCCCCAAACACCTTCACTACAGCCACAACATACACAGATCAGAAACAACACAGCCACCAATAGGCTGCAAATCCGCAATCACGGTCTATCCTCCATCACTATCAAAAATATAAACAAAAAAACAACTTGGTCGGACGAGCGGCGGTGTCGCTGCTCGTCGGAGACGGGAACTCAAAAACACCGAGGCCAAGTTTTTTGGCTCTGATACCAAGTTAAGATCTTAGGAATTTGACGCAATAATAACTTCTTATGTATATTATTGAATGATGGACTTGGCTTTTATAGAGCCTTTACATAAACTAGGGGTGGACATTAACCTGCTCAAACCGACCCAACCCGATTGGTTTGGGTTCGGGTTCTACAAAAAAAATTGGTCGGGTTAGGTTGGGTTGTGGATTTGGTGAAAAATCCAACCCAATAAAAATTTTAAAAATATAGAACCATTTACATTTCAAGAATCTCGAGCCCATTTTTAATTTGGATGAAATTCGAATATGGTTTGAACATATTTTAGTTTTATTAGCAAATATTCAATTTATTATATTTGAGATTATTGTATTGTACATAATTGATTTGAGTTAATAGTTGATTTATGGGTTTAATTTTTTAATTTTCAAGATTTTTTGCTAATTGGACCAAAGCCCAAACCACCTTACCCGACCGACCGAAACTTGATTGGGTTGGGTTGAGTTTGAACTCATTCTTGGGTTGGGTTGGACTGATTTTTTATCAACTCGACCATAGTGGGTTGGGTTCGGGTTGGGCAAAAAACTGACCCGACCCTAGGGGTGGGCGTGGGTTGGGTTGGGTTGGATCGGTTTTTTGCCCAACCCAAACCCAACCCACTATGGTCGGGTTGATAAAAAATCAACTCAACCCAACCCAAACATGAGTTCAAACCCAACCCAATCAAGTTTCGGTTGGGTTGGGTTGGGTGGTTTGGGCTTTGGTCCAATTAAATAAAATTCTTAGAAAATTAAAAAATTATGCCCATAAATCAAATAAATTTTGTACAATACAATAAGCTCAAATATAATAAATTGAATATTTTCTAATAAAACTAAAATATGTTCAAATTATATTTGAGTTTTATCCAAATAAAAAATGGATTTAAGATTCTTGAAATTTAAATTGTCTTATATTTTTAAAATTTTTATTGGGTTGGGTTGGGTTTGTCATCCAACCCACAACCCAACCCAAACAATTATTTTTTTTTATAACCCAACCCAACCCAATTTTCATCAAAACCCAATCCAACCCGATCGGGTTGGGTTGGGCGGTTTTGGCTGGTTGGGCGGGTTGATGTCCACCCCTACCCGACCCGACCTGACCCAACCCACGCCCAACCCTAACTTAAACTGAATTGAGAAAAATATGCAACCCACAACAACTACATAGTGTGGTAAACAAGAAAATGATAAGTAAAAAAACAGATTATTCCTTAACAATAGGGATTTATTAAAAACGCTACTTATCTTAAAAATCAAATTGCAACTACTTTTAACATCGTGACCCTTGTTATATCTTTATTTATTTATATATATAAAAGTAGAAGTGAGGAGAGAGAGTCATTTTGGAGGGAAAACTGCATTTAATAACTCTCTCTCCTCATTTTTACTTTTATGTATAAAAAAATAAATAAAAATAAATAAATAAAAGATAAATATTTTTGTAGGAAAAATTATTATTTATTACATATTTAGTAAGATTTGTAATAAATATACTATGTGTAAATGTATAACATTGAAAATGAAAAAATTAGATTAATATATCTTTATCTTTATATCTTTATATAAAAGTAGAAGTGAAGAGATAGTCATTTTGGAGGGAAAACAGCATTGAATGACTTTCTCTCCTCATTTTTACTTTTATGTATAAAAAAATAAATAAAAATAAATAAAGAAAAGATAAATATTTTTTTAGGAAAAATTATTATTTATTACATATTTAGTAAGATTTGTAATAAATATACTATGTGTAAATGTATTACATTGAAAATGAAAAAAATTAGATTAATATATTTGAATATAAATTATGTGATATGTATGTAAATGTGTTATGTAGGAAATGAAAAAAATTGGATTAATATATTTGAATATAAATAAATGTGATATCTATGTAAATGTGTTATGTATGAAATGAACAAAAAAAATTATTAATATATTTGAACATAAATAAATGTGATATCTATGTAAATGTGTTAAATTGAAAATGAAAATTTTGGATTAATATATTCGAAAATAAAAAATTCATGCTATATAAATTTGTTAAGTTAGAAATGAAGATTTTGAATCAATATATTTTGAAAATAAATAAATAAAATCATTGAAGTTTTACTTTCTAACAGGTCAATAAATGAGTATGTTCTTCAACAAGCATATTACAAAAATAATTAATTATTTACTATCAACTTTTTACTACCAATGTTAAATTGGTAGAAAATTTAATCATTTCATCATTTTAACAAAAATTGATATGTTTAAAAAACAAGGAAAAATAAAATATATTAATTAATAAATTGGATTTCGAATAAAATATATGTAAACAACATATTAAAAAATAAAGTTAATTTAAAATTATAACATATTAAAAGGAACATAGGTGATAAGGTGGACAAATTTTTAAAGAAAAACGTAAGTAAATAAAAGTCAAAAAAAATTATATAAGAAATTTAATTAAGTGTCAAACTTTGAGTGGCGCGGTACACTAAGTGTACATGCAGAATTTTGTATTTTGATTTTTTTTTTATTATTATTTAAAGTTTCAAATTCAATAGCATGTATTATGTAGGAAATGAAAAAATTGGATTAATATATTTGAACATAAATAAATGTCATATCACATCTATGTAAATGTGTTACATTGAAGATGAAAAATTTAGATTAATATATTTTAAAATAAATAAATATATGATATATAAATTTGTTAAGTTAGAAATGAAAAAAATGAATTAATATATTTTGAAAATAAATAAATAAAATTATTGAATTTTTACTTCCTAATATGTCAATAAATGAGTAGGCTCTTCAAAACGCATGTTACAAAATTAATTAATTATTTTCTATCAACTTTTTAACCGCACATATTTTCTCTCTCCAATTTTCAGCTACTACTTTTTACCTCAAAATTATAAATAAACAAGTTTATAAACCAAATATTATTATCAAACAGAGGCTTAATCATTTCATCATTTTGATAAAAATTGACATGTTCAAAAAAAAAGGAAAAATAAAATATATTAATTAATATATTGAATTTCAAAATAAATATATGTAAGCAATACATTAAAAAAATATAGTTAAATAGGTGATGAGGTAGACAAATTTTCAGAGAAAAACGTAAATAAAAGTTAAATAAAATAAATGAGTGCCAAATTATGATTGAATCAAGATATTTTCAAAATTATGATTTAAAAATTATATTATCCCTGCATCGCACGGGTAGACAGCTAGTTTCTAAAAAAGAATAGAGTAAATGGCGGTGCGGGATTCCACCACCACGACTTCGCAGGTTAAATGCGAGGCACGCTTAATAGATTGTGGATCCCTCGTCTCGAATTCATCCAATTGACATCCATCTCTCTTTTATTTTTCTCTTGTGATAATAATAATAATAATAATCTTTAAGTGATATTTTCACAAACGCCTCTATTTGGTAAAAAAAAAAAAATTTGTTTTAAATAAAGAATGTGATGTTTTCGATATAAAATATGTTGGGTCTGTTTGTTAAAAGTTTTTTTATATTTTCGAGGTAAAGTATGTGATTGAAAAGTGGAAAGAGAAAATGTGTGTAAATTGGGAAATTGTGTTGTAAAAAACGTGTTTTTAAAGAAGTTTGTTAAATGATAAGTGTATTTTATACACTTATTTATCTGTCAAAATTAGGATATTGTACTGTTTTTCGTGAATAAACTCTACTTAATTTGTTTTTATTTTCGTTATTTCAGGTTTTATCTCAAAATCAAGAAAAATGAGAAATTGGAGCAAAAACTCAATTTTTGAAGCAATTGAAGATAAAACGAAGACAAATGACCTACTTGAATTGTTTGGGATCATTGAAGGCCTAAAGTAGAAAGTATGTAAATGTTAATTGGGCTAAAAACTAATTACAAGAAAAGTCTTTTGGCCCAAACTAAGAGGTTACGACTGATTGGATTTGAGGGATATATATTCCTTTGTTCATTACAATTAAGAGACATTTGCATGGATAACCAAAAAATGCATAATGCCAAAAAATGTGACAACTTTTGAAAATGAGCTCAAAAATTACTAATTTTGCCCATGAAAAGTCCAATATGCCCTCACTCAACTAGAAGACAAAAATGAAATCATGCAAATGGGCTCAACATATGATTGATGTGACGTACATGACATTTCATAACTACCCAATGGACAAATAAATAAGCCAATGGATAAAAGAGTGACCCATTTTTTATTTTTTTTTTTAAAATTAATTGAAATAAAATGAAAATTTCACTTTCTTTTCTTCTACTTCATTTGAACACTATCTCTCTTGCACCACAAGACTATTCACTCAATCTCCATTAACACTTGAAGAAGATACAATTTGAAGTTTGAAATTCCATTTCCAAAGATAAGCATTTTCGTAACATATGATATATGGACATTAATTATGGACAATTCCAAAGGTCACCATTCTTGTAGCATATGAATATGAGCATTAAATATGTTGATGTTTTGTTAATCATTCATGATTCCACTTTTTAGATCTTGAGATCCATACATTTAGATTTGGGTGATAATAAATGTCCTCATAAATGCCTAAAGATCTTTCTTTGTTGTCATATTGTTCGTGTATTTAACTATTGTGGTAGTTGAGCATTGATGGAAACATTAATTTCTGTCGAAATTTTTCAGCAAGAACTCTAGATTTAGAATTAAAGACGCACAGTACGGAGCGTCGTGTTCGACATGACATTTTTAACTGTCAGGAATCCCAGAAACAGATCGATACCACAACAACTGAATGCAATGCTGTCTAATTTCATTTTCAATTCGATTTTGCGAAATGCATCAATGTTTGACTTACGTATACTGTTGTTTCAGGCATGAGTGCTAATTTGCGATTCATCGTCTCATATGGCGGAGAGTTTTTGAATGTAGATGATGAATGGAAGTGGCGTGGGAACAAGACTACATCTATTGTAGTCCCTAGCAATATCACGGTGGAAGGACTAATTGAATGGTTGAATGTGAAGCTCCCACCTACTAATGTTTATAGTGACATGTTATTGCAATTCAAGGTGCCTAACATGAAAATACCACATGCCGAAATTCGGGAAGAGGAAGATTTGAAGTGGTACTTAACCATTCATAGAGAAACAGCTCTATGTGTTACTGCTGTCGAAACACCCGCTCGTTTAGCTGATGCAGCTACGGACATTAGTTACCAACAAAATCAGTGCCATGCGGAAGTTGAATTTAGACCAGCGGACGTAACCATGGTGGAACATATAGTTACTAAGACCAATGAGAATGCAACGGCCAATTTTGTCTGTGATGCGTTCGAAGACACTTCGCATGATAATGTAGATAGTCCCTTTTTGTGTCAGATAATGTGGACAATGATATACTGAGTGCGGATTCGTTAATGTTGTCAACCACCTTAAAACTTAATTATAAGTGTCAAGTACCTGATAGCATAATAACTGTCATAGTACTTAATCACAACAAATTTCGTGCAACATCACTCCTTCAATCACACTTAAGTGATTGTCTGACAATGCAGATGACAAATATTCATTTTGGTGACTTTAGGCTGAAAATACTACATGTACAGAAATTAATTACAAAGTACCATTGGACTGATGTTCTCCACTACAAGTGCATAGACTACATTCATTGCTGTTAACACTAAGGGAAAAATACCATGACATTCGATGACAATATTCCTTTATTGTAAAACACTGCTCATAGTAATCCCTGTACAAAGCACAAAATTTACAAACAGAAGGATTGAAACTAACCCAATATAATTTCAACTTAAATGCACATTACCATTCTACATTCAAAATCATCGAATGTCAAGCCTACTTACAACAAGGATTCCAACAAATTTTCATTCAATTCGGAATATGCACATTCAAAAATGCCAATGATGTTGTCAAAGCAAAAAATGGCCATATTAAAGTCATCCTAAACAGCTAATATGAGGAGTTCATTTCTTAGACCTCTTCCTCCCTGACCTTGTGAATGGCGATCGTGTGCTGACCGATGGCACACTTGTGTGTATCGAACGTCTTTTCCCTGTATTGGTTGGTCGGACATCTACTAGCTCTTCATTTAACGGGGCCATTTCCACCGGAGGATTGTATACAATCATTGCACCAGATCGCTCGTCTAATGGGTCTTCATGTGTTGATTCATGCGTGAAATCTTCAATGTTCATGTACCAAACGTTAAACAATTTAACAGTGAGCTTCGATGTAATTACCCAGAAACTGTCGATAATTGCATAGTATAACTGTCGATCCAGACATTTGAAATGTCGGGAATTCTAATTAACATGCAAACATGGGGATTATGGACTACGTACCTGCTTCATGTGTGGCACTATCAACTGGGATATAAATATTAACATGTTCCGGCCGTTCCTGTGGTGGGGAAAAGTTGGTACCTTCCATGTGAAATGAAAATCGTTAAGTAGTGTGGTTGTACTATAAGTTATTATGTAATGATGAAAATAATTGGTTTACTAGTCCAGTAGTGCAGTTGTAAATGTTATTTGAAGGAGAAGTATAACCTGCTACAGCCGGTTCTTCTGCTGGCAATGAAGTATCTTCAAATGGCTCACTCTCCCGAGCTGGTTGACGACTCATTCCTTGGACTTCAACAAACTCTTTCAATTCTCGAAGTTGCTGAGCCATGTACTTTTGAACCTCCTTCTTAAGAAGAATGCAAGAGGACTCCATCCTCGTACCACTTGCCCGTACCTCGGTTTCCAGCCTATTCACAAGCCTGTGCATTGCTTGGTACTTCAAAATGACAGTGTCATTAAATTCGCGGATTCTCTCATCGACCTTCTGCTGAATATCCTTGAAGCCATCCATTATTATTGCACTCTCCGTCTCCAATTTCAAATTGAATTCTTTTTTTTTTTTTGCGCCAAAAGCAGACTGGTCACATCATCTCGGGATAGTGGGGTTTTAGATCTTGATGGTTCATTCTGAGATGTGCTTGGGATGGATTCGTTATGAACAGGGATGAACAACTGTGGATTCGTTCTGAGATGTCTATCGAATGAAACAAATTAGCCCATTTGTCGACAATAACAGATTTATTCTGTCGTGATCGACAGAAATTTATCGACAGATGATTAAAAAGATATTGCATTCTAAATCCAGTTTGTAACACGCAATCCTCAATCCTGATTGTACAAGCCTGTAAAAATTCATGTGAGACTAAGTGGCCGAAACTATAGATAACCGCTTGTTCAAATTTTGATTCACATAATAAGAGGGATGTCTAAAAGCATTAAGCTAAACTCAAAATAACTAGTCATCCAAATGCAAGAAAATGCAATCAGTAGTAGGTAAATGAAAATGTCAATCAAATGAAACAATAAACCCCAACTGTCGAGAATTATAGATTTCATCTGTCGAGAACGACAGAAATGTCTCGAAAGTTTACTATAAACATGTAACAATCTAATTTAAGTATGTTAGACACACCCACGCATCATTGTCCTCATTCCTGACTCTGCAAACATGTGTCACTACAATTGTCGAAATGCATGTCACGTTCAAGAACATTTCAACATTTTTGAGCGATAGCAAATAATTAATGTGAGAATAAGAAATGAAAATATAGAAAACTAATTGCTCATATTTTTGAATAACATGAAGAGATGTATGGGTGAAATCATGAAGCAAAACTCAATATTTCTCATAAATTCTATACTACTATTGAACAGTTTAAGTGCTTCTTCTTCCATTCCAACCACCCACCAGTTTACCCTAAACCACTTCCTCCCTCATTTAACATTTACAAAAAATCACTTCAACCATCCCCGTTTATAAACCAAACCCACTTCCTACTCTTGTCCCCACTTACAATCCGAAACAAGTTCTTCCTCCCATCGCCATTTACAAGCCGAACCAACTTCCCCAACTTGTTCCCATTTACAAGCCAAAGCCAAATGACGGGCATGAAACACCAACACACATTCAAAACTCAATCCACTACAAAAATTGATTTTAGCAATGAATTTGAGTTCCACATCATATGGGCAAACTCTCTGTGAGTTTTATTTCAAACAAAAATAACAAAAAAAAGAAGAAGATCAAAACCGACAATGGCTGGCGAGAAACAGGTCGAAAACAAACAACAACAACACGCGAATCGCTGAATGAATGTGCGGGTTTTTCGTAACTAACCTTCAATGTCGACACCGGAGTATGTCGGTCATGATCGGGGAGGGATTTTGGATGAAACCGATTTCTCAGTTTTGGATGAAGAAGATGGAGTGACTTACCCTAGATTTCGTTCTCCTTCTATTTTGCCGTTCTACACAAGTACCAAAACCGGCGGTGACAGCATTGTTTGATAATGGGTCTACTTTTTGTACTTCCAATTTTAAATATTCAATTCCGTACTAGTTGGATGCAAATGGGAAAAAAAAATCTGCAAAGGACAAATGTGTCAAAAAATGTTAGATTTGTCAAAATCATGAAAAAGTGTCATTTTTGTTCATACAAACCCAAAAAGTATCATAAAATGCAATTTCCTCTACAATTAAATAGAGAGCAGCCGAGAGACACGAGGGTGGAGGAGAACTTTGTGAATTGGAATTAATCAACTTTGTGTGATTTTGGAGGACTAAATTAGTTAGGCAGCTTGGGAAGAATAATATATACACGATAAACAAGGTTTGCAAGGCAGGGATTAAAAAGAGCCGACTGGGTGTGTTTTAATTTGATAAATAAATATTCTTGGGACATAGCGACTAGGGAGTTTTTTTGCTGAGCAATAAAAGTAGAAGTCGGCAGATTGCATAAAAGGGCAGTGGTCGGTTGGTAGGAGAATTTTCTCAATTCTTCAAATTTCGGATTTTGTTTTCAACTAGTGAGTACCCGTGCGATGCACGGATGACATTATCATTATGTTTGTTTGCAGTGAAATGTGTTAATAAACAAAGTGACATTATAAAGTAATGAACACAAAAAACTATAATTGGATATTGATAATCAATATTCAAATTTGATTGGTTGACAAAATCAAACTAATAAAATGTTTGGTTAAATGGTTTATTCCAATTATAAATTAATTTATACTCTATACAATTTCTCAATCCACTTTTAATCACACATTTCCCACTCCACTTTTCAACCGTTTATTTTACCTAGAAAACTCAAATAAATCAAATTTATAATTAAAAGTGATCGTCGAACAGAGCCTAAGTTTTGAAAAGCTTCTTTAAAAACAATATTTGTAGTGGAACTTGTTGGGTGCCAATCTTTATCAGAATTAGTATCTTCAATCCAGCATGATTGGTAATCCAAGAAACTACTACATATAATGATCCATGACTAAATATTAACTTTTCAAATAAAGTCCAACATCACTCGTGCGATGCACGGTATTAGATATAGAGGATAAGTTATACCTCCGACCATACTGTTCTCTTTTCCCAATGAGTCTTAGCTTCACGTTTTTAGACATGGAATCACGAATTGTATCTCTCACCATTCTAAAAGACTTAATTAATACGTTATATTCATCAAGCATTATACCAACCCTCTCCTCATACCAAAATGCTGCTCCTCAAAATTGACATTTGAATGAAGGGTCTCCAATATCCCAGTATTCTGTACATATCAAACAACATCACTCAAATGAAAAGACCCAGTTGCATAGTGCTATAATATTTATTACAATAATAGAATAATTAGCTAAATAAATTATAATTCGTATCTACTTTCTATTATAATAATAAACTTACATGTACGAAATTGAAAATCTATCTAACAACTCTCGATAATTATCTAAAAGAACACGTATAATAAAAAATAAACTAAACATGTGTTATGAAATTCCCAAAAAATAATATTTGATCTATTTATATTATTTTTCGGTAAATATCAGCGGTTAAAAATTGGAGAGATGAAATGTTTGGTAAATAGATAGTTTGTGAAGCTTTTTAGTCCATAAACTGGTTCGTAATTGAGCTCTTTGTTGTATCAAACAGATACTGAATTTAGAAGTAGATTAAAATGTATAACATATTGCCAATAATTTCACCCTCCGTTTGGCAAAAAAAAATAATTAAAAAACACCGTTCCCGAATCATTTTTTTAACCACACATTTTTTTGCTCCACTTTTCACTCACGCATCTTATCTCAAAAACATCGTGTGATTAAAAATGATTTTTGGATTGTGTTTTTCAAACATTTTTTTTTTATTTAGTTTGCCAAACATAGGCTAAATAAATATGTTTTTAAATAGTTAAAAAGCTTTGTTTGGTAAAATTATGTAGTTTATTTTCGTTTGGCAACACTGTTTGGTTTATAAATTTGTTTATTTATGATTTTGAGGTAAAAAGTGATGGTTGAAAATTGGAGAGAGAAAATGTGTATAGTTAAAAAGTGATTTAGGAAATTGTGTATTTATAAACATGTTTATAAATAAAAAAGATTCTTTTACCAAACGGAGAGTTTATTTATAATTTTGAAGTAGAAATAGTAGTTGAAAGTTTGGATAAATAAGCTTTATTTGACACCTCAAATAAATAGAATTTGAATTATAATGTGTATTATTATTATTTGAATCTTATAGGTAAGTTGTGTGGCTAAAAATTAAAGAGAAAAAATGTGTATGGTTAAAAATGGTATAAGAAATTGTGTCCATTATAATTTGAATATGTAGCGAACAGTGCCTAAAATGTGTTTAGTTAAAAAGTGATTTAAAAAATTGTTTAACAATCAATTCATTTTCCATAACCTACAATAGAACATAGACAATTGTAGAACCTGACACGTGATGATAAAGTAATTTTACCCAAAACAACCAGACAAACCCTCACTCTCCTCACAAACCTCTGGGAAGAAACCCTAAAAAAAACCTATCTGCCGCCTCCTCCGAACTCGAGCATAATCGTCTCAATCTTCAATCGACCATTAATTGTTCTAGCTGAAACCACCTATTACCTTCTACATACCATGAAATGAGTTAAGATTCAATTTTGTACAATGTTTTTGGTTAAAATGTCGAAGATTTGGTCTCGATATTTTGATTAGTTGTCACATCTGCACCGTCGAAGTAGAGATTTCCAAATTTCTTCACCCTTTGAAGCTTTATTTATCTGATACGGGTGCTTTTGGAATGGAGTTCTCCATAGGGTGAGTTATTATATTTTGGATTATTTTTTTTTCAATTTTTTAACTGGACGGTTTGTATCTTTCTGAATCTTTACTTGTTTGCATGCGAGATGAAAACCCAGAAGATTATTCAAAAGATCGAGCCGAAGAAAGCCCTAGCTCCCTCGGCGCCGCTCAAGCATCAGCTACAAACTAAGCCGACTACTACTATGGGGAATGCTAAGCTTCCTTCGAAGCCTCTTCCCGTGGCTCAGACGGGTCAGTTGTTAATTTGAAAAAGAATGGGAAATAATCAAAGATTTTGATTGATGTATAAATATTTGATGTCTTGTTTCTCTTCTATGAACTTCATTATTATTATATTGTTATTTGCTTTAAGGGGTTTAAGACATATGAGAATTTTAATACATTTTTTAACGTGATTTTGCCAAGTTTATGTATCAATGTCCCTATTGCATAAATTGTTTAAAATAGATTTGCAAAAAAAGTTACTTTTGGTAAATTTTTGGGCTAAAGAAAGAACTGAATTTGCATATATTTACCAGTATTGTTCTATTTGAGCTATATTGTCTGCAATTCAAAGATTTTTAACTGTACTTAATGATCATATTCATGACAATGATACTGCTTAATCATATCATTTTCCTTGTTATCAATTCTAAATTTGAGAACTTTTTTTGGTGTAGATTCTGTCATATATAATTTTATTGGGTTATGGGAATGTGTAGTGCAACATGTACCTTGTTGATCTGTGCGAGAAGTCTGAGTAAATGTTAATCTCTTGATATTTATACTATTTTTTCTTCATTTCTCGTTTCAAACGTGTTTACCACTTTTTTCATCTCAAAATACTCTTTCCAACTTGCATGTGAACTGGAAAAAAAAAGTGCCAATGGGAGGATTAATTTCGGGAAAATGTTTTCCAGCAGATTTGTGAGCCAATTTGTACCTTCTTTTTATATTATCATTTAGTTCAAATGAAATAGATATACTCATAGTATACCTACTCATATTTCATGTCTAGTGAATTTTCTAATTATCACACTACTTCTCTTCATATCTCAGTTATATATATATATAGTAAAAAGAATAGAATGAACTGTGATTTCCTGATTTGTCAGTTCATAATTACTTCTTCTTGGTATTTTTTATTGGGTAGGAAACATAGGGAGCCTTCGATGCTCTTAGTGTATTGTGTATGACTCCAATATAAATTTTTATTTTACTTTATTTATGTTTTAAGAGTTTAATTTTTTAAAAACTAACTTATTGTTGGGTTTGTGACATTTTTAATGTTTGTTAAAAAGTTGCTAGGGGACGTTCGCTGCTTATATTTTCAGGTTTTGATAGATGTGTGCGAAAAGTCTGAGTAAATAGTATTCTCTTGATATTTATACTATTTTTTCAATATTTCTTGTTTCAATGGCGTTTACAGTTTGTGACCTCAAAATACTCTTTTTTCCAACGTGCATGTTAATTTGGGGGAAAAAAAAATAAGGCATGCCAATGTGAGGTTTAATATCGGGAAAATGGTTTGCAGCAGATTTGTGTGCTAATTTGTTCCTCCAAGGGGGCAGAATGGTAAATGAAGTGTATGCTGTGTCTCCATTATGTTGTGCTCTTCCACGTGATTTGATGATGTTATTGTTTGTGGTGCAGTCATCTATTGCATTATTTCCTACTATTAACAAAACATAGTAACCAATTTATAATTGAATAAGTCATTTGACTACCAAACATATACACAGTAAACTAAAAGAAGTTGTGATGCTATACCATTAGTGATATCACTAAGTGGTTCTGCTGAAGTATGCTGTCTTTTAGGAGATACCCTTCCCGTTGAAATAAATGGGGTGCTTGAAACAAAGTTGACATTGTTGAAATAGATGGCATGTTTTCTGCAATAATTTAGTTCAGTAATTAATTATGTGGTGCACATTTCTAAACTCTTGTAGCATGTTTATTGTATTGTAAAGAATTACCTTCATTTCCACAAACTTGATTTGTCTGTCTTTTTAGACTTTCTTGATCTTGATCCATGTTTCAAAAAGACAGAGGGATTGTAATGAAAAACTACCATGTGTGCAAGTAAGACCTTTTCAATATATTTGAAGTTACTTGCAATTTTAAAAAAAATTACTTGTAATAGAATGAAGTTTACCCAGCCTTGAACATGAAATTTGTCCTGATAGTGATTTTCTGATTCCATAACCAAGTTTGTATTTGCCAGGTTTTAAAAATTTGGATATGAAATCACTATTCATGAATGTTTGCTAGTTCTAGATTGCTAATCTGCTTATGAAATGAAGAACTTTAACTCACATCTTCATTCTATTTTCTGCATCTTTAATGCTGGGTTTTGCAAATCCCAGAAGTGTATTTTCCAAACCTTAGTTGTTTTATTACTCCTCAGAAATAGGAATAGGAGACTGTGATTACCTTTTTTTTTTGAAATTGTGTTCAAATGGATGCATGCATGCTAAACAATTTTTGCAACACACAAAAATGCATTTGGTATAGCATTTTCAGATTATTTATCATACTAATCAGCATGCATACTCATTAAATCTATAAGGCTTAATAAGAAGTATGTATGCTAATTGCTAATATGATATTGTGTCTAGTAGAAAATGTTTAATTTCATTGAAGAAGATGCTTCATACTTACATGTCTATCGGTCAAAATCATTTCAATGCTAACACACACGTCTCTCAGGTTGAAGTCAGGTTCCTTCCACATGCATGCTACCCGGACCTCGATCTTCCACTCCATCTTTGTGGCATTGATGTTCTGGATGCAGCTGATGTTGTTTGCCATAGTTACTGTGTTTCTGTCAATCTACTGGTCCGCAAGAGCTGGAAGGTGTAAGCCTGAAGATATTTAAAGGCTTTGCTGCTTCTTGTGTTAGAATGTTAATCTCCTGGGTCGCAAGAGCTGTAAGGTTGGCTTAAAATATTGCAATGCCAGAAAGTAGACCCCTAGTTTTCTTTCAATCTGATGTTAGCATTAAATGCTCTATGGTAAGGTCATTCATAGACATATTTATGGAAAATAATACTTATTTCAAAAGCCAGAAAGTAGACTCCTTTTGTTTCCTATTCTAGGCTATAACTATGCATGTATATATCTTATTTGACTTGCCAGATCTTGGCATTAATTAGGTGATTACAAAAGCATATTTCATGCAGCCTATGTCATTGTCGAAGCCAGGGAAAATCTGTACTTGTTTCCTTTTTATGGATGTAAAAACCTGCAATAGAGATGTATACCTGTAGACAAATCTGTGTTTTTTGTGTACAAATTTGAATTCAAAAAATATTGATGGTTAGGTGTCATTGAGGCGCTCTGCTTATTTTACAGCTTCATTTTTTTCTTTTCTTTTTGGTGTCTAAACTGTTGGATTGGCTTTGGGCGGGAGTCACTGGGCGGGAATGCAATATCAAACACTCTCCCTTTTATATATTAGATAGATATATATTGTTTTTAATTTTAAGAACATGAGTAGCTAATTTAATAATCGGGATTAACGATGTAAATTTAATATTTTTAGTTTGATTTTAATTCTCAAGTTGGTGCTTTATTTTCATGTATTGATTTTATTATTGCTTTTAATACTTGAATTGCTTGATCACCAATTCATGATTTAATGATTGTTTTCGTAATTCGAGAGATGGGTTAACAATTAGATTGCGTAATAAAATTTGGCAATTTCAACAAAAAGATAGAGATATGAATTTGTGGTTGCATATGGTCACTTATGAATTCCAAAGTAATTTAATGCATTTAACTAAAGAGAATTCTGACCTGGTGTAGAGATACATGATTGACTTAGTTAAACAAGCCTAATTTGAACTCGAGAGAGGTAAATTAGATACAAACGTGAATTCGATCAAATACAATTCTAGAAAACAACTTGAGATGCGAAATGAAGTTAGAACATTATTTCAAAATCGTTAATCCCGATATTCATTTAATTGTTCGAAAATTCACCACTTTAGTTATTGCTTTTATTAGTTGCTTTTAGTTTAACTTTTATTTTTATTTTAATTACATTTTTTATTTCATTAAATCTCTATTTTATTGTTATTTTGAATTCTCTTGCAATTTTATTTTCTTAGTTAGTTTTTGTTTTAATTTAAGAATTTTAGAATCGAAGTAAATTTATAACGAATTAACTAGTTCTCTTGAGATCGACAATTCGGACTCAAAAGTTCACTTTTACTACTTGTTAATTATATCGTGTACTTGCGATTTCACATCAACATCAAACATAAGTATAATTAAAAAGTGATTTGAAAAAATGTATGGTTAAAAAATGACTTAAAAATGTTTTGTATACAAATATGTTTATAAACAATTTAAATAGAATTCAAAATCCGAAATTCCAAATATATCTTGATTCTTCAACTACTTTTTTTGTTGAATTAATATGATGCTGAAATTCATTTTTGCAACTTTGTTTTTTTTAGTACCTTCATCAACTAAAAGTGGTTTGAAGAAATGAGTTTTAGAAATGTTGTGATGCACATATCAATTTTTTTTTTTTATTACATTAGGGATATGTTTGTATGTTTATTGTATTATATTTATAAAAATTATATATGTATTTTTTATTTTGTAGTTATAATGTGATGTCGAAAATAATTATCGTAGTGGCAATAAGATTACCTACAATTAAAAAGGAAAACGAAAATAGACGCCCCCATAGAGCATAAATTCCAATAAATAGATATCAACATACATTCATTCATAACATACAACAGCAATACTGGAGAAAATCCTTCAAACTGAGTCATCCAAAATGCATTAGGCAAGGGTCTATCCAACTTTTCCCACATGCGTCCATTTGTCCATGTGAATGACCACCATTCACACAAACTTCATCAACACCACAAGCTATCAACATATCATTGAAATCTTGCATAGCTCATTGGTTAGGTTGATTTCTTCCCTATCTTTCATCACTAGACAAAAAAGTATTAAAGTCACCCCCTTGTGATGCATGGAGTGTTCATGTTAACAGAGAAATTAGCTAAATCATCCCTTAAAAGTCTTCTCAATTGAACATTGCATTTGGCATAAACAATAGACAGATTATCTCAATCCCAAGTCATTTTAACTTCAGCTGATCTTTTTCCTCAATGATCTGACAGTCCATTTCCTCCTTCCACATAATCCATATTTTGCCAATTTGGTTAGCAAAAGACTTGTCAAACTTCAACTTAGTGCAGATTTCCTGAATTTTATCATTATTCACAATAGGTTCTTCAATAGCAATCATACCTATCTTATGCATTTCAATCAGCATCTTGAGTCTATTAAGGGAATTTAAAATGCTTCTAGTGTTCCAAATATTAGGCTACAGGGCAAAGTCACTCAGATCAACACAGAGTTGATCAATTACCAGCAATCCATTATTTGTTTGGAATTCCTCAAAGACCCATACTATATCTGATTCCCCCTCCTTAGATTCCTTCAGGCAGTTAAATTAACCACTATCACTATGTGGTTCTTGTTGCTTCAATTCCTCACCTCCTTCTTTTGTATAAACATCATCTTTACTTATAGGATCATTCTTTATTATAGTTTGAGTTATTCTTTCAGATTTCTCAGCTACTTCCAACACAGTAGAACTTTTATCTTCTGACTTGTTACTTGCCTCTCTAGATACATTTTTATCATCATTTCTCCCCGGGTCTTCTGGCACTTTGGAAATTTCTCCTTTTTCAATAACATTCTCCTTCACCTTATCAGCAATTTTATCAACTTGTTTAATTCTCCAGATAACTTTTCCTTTCTCTATATTCTTTGGCCTTGCATCTCCTTTATTCATTAAGATTTTTGTCCCAACTGATTTTTTCCAGTAACAAGCTTCCATCCACATCATGTCCTAGATGCTTACATAAATCACAATACTGAGATGTATCTTCTAGTGATAGCAACATGACAGGTATGGATTGGGAACCTCATTTCCATCCTCATCCCCGTTACATGTGGGGCGAGGTCAGGGCGGGGGTTAAAAAATTTCCGCTTAAATACACGTTATTATTATTATTTTTTTGGATCAATCCTTTTAAAAAAAAACCCTTATTATTCCATGCCTTTAAGTTAGTAATCTAAGTTGGAATCATCCAACTTGGTTTAAAAGAATATGTATTTTTTCAAAATGTATTAAATTTTTACTATTTTTTTAATTTTTAAATTATAAACGGGATGGGAATGAGGGAATGAGTTGAGGACCTCATTCCCATTTCCAATTCTGATCCTTTCTTGCAAGGAAAATTGTCATCTCTAGTATCTTCATAGTATATATTTTGGCAAATGGAAAATTCCTCATTTCCAATTCTGATCCTTTCTTTTCTAGGGGCATTTATATCCATTTCAACTGATCTTGGCCAAATTAGTCCGATGTTTTCTTTGCTATTTGTTCATCAAGTTTCAAAGGTGTTCCAAACATTGCTGCTATGGAGAACAAAATCGTCTTATCATAGAATAAATACTAGCAGGAGCTTGGTTAATGCTACGCAAATAGGAATACTTTGAGATTCTTTATGTAGATTAAAATCATAAGTGTATTTAAAGATCCTCATTGGAGTACCCTTAATGTACCACAAAGGTTTGGAAAAAATTCTGCAGTAATCTTCCTCCTTTTCGAAGTTGAGTAATACATGTTTTCCATCTAGATTTCCAACTTTCACTTCTCCAACAAACTAAAATGTATTCAAAACATCTTGAATTAGATTCAGGGCTGGTTTGGTGTGTGAAACTTACTAACCAGGTCAAATTTAAAACGGTCCAATTAGGACACAACTCACACATCTTGCACATAAGCCCAACAAACCAATACCCGACAAAATTAAATTCAAATCAAACATGAGGCCCAAATGCATAGCAAAAAATCAAACACACCTTCTAGCTGACCCTACCCATTGCCATCTTCATCCTTCACAGTCGGTACCTTCACCATGTTCCACAACCAAGACCATAACCACCACACAGGCCCAACCTCGATAGTACCTCCAATCCACCATCCTCCTCGTTCGACCACCAAACTACAACATAACCACCAGTCGTTTGCAAATTCGTCGCTCACACATCATCGCCACTCAACAACCAATGCACCAATCTTCCAACGCCTCCAAAGGTATACCAGTTTACACTATTTTCAACCTCTAATTTCTGCGACGAAGAGAGCAAGAAGACAACAGTAGTTTTTTTTTTTTAGAAAGAACCTTTAGAAAATGCAGATTTATGTTTCAAATATCTATTCATAATTAATACAAACAATCAAACAAATAATTGTAAACAGATATTCAACGAATACCAATCACCACAATCAAAGTTGTATAAATATTGTGAAAAATGAAGAGACACTTGAAATGTTATTACAATTTTATTTATCAATTAGTGATACAAACAAATAAATAAACAATTGTATAAATATATTCAATCCCAAATGTAAATTTCAAAAGAGATCAATAGCACAAAATATAATTTGAAAGTATAAACTCCAAACAAAAGTATATAATTTAACCTATGTTTGACAAACTATAAAAAAAAAATAATAATATGTTTTTAAACAATACAATTTTTCAAACAACTTTTTAGCATTACTAATTTTCTCTGTCTATTTTTCAACCACATATTTTATATTGAAAACATAAAAAAAAAATTTTAAACACAAATTTTTAACAAACTAAAATCTCAAATTCTAATTTATTTCAAAAAAAAAAAAAAAAAGAAAAGAAAAATCAGATTTTTAGTGGGGCACGTGCCCCACTATGACCCACCTTTGGTCCGCCCCTGACTACATAGATGTTAACTTCAATTCAGTCATACCTTATAGCTGAAGACATTGCTTCGATGAGTAGTGGCTTCAAATTCGCTAGGTTTTTGGCAACAAATACAGGGCTATAATGGCTACTGCCAAATCCGTCCTTGCCTCTACTGCTGGCATAGTCAGGGTCCAAAATGTCTCCCTTGCTCTCCCTAAGGCCATCTCCGATGGTCTACCCCAAATTTGGGGCAAGACTCAAATTCTATCTCTAATCATTTAAATCCAAATTTGGGGTTAAGTGAATAGTACTTAATTTTCTTCTAATTTTTTAATAATTATATCTTGATTATAAATTTGTTAATTAATAACTTTAATTTAAATTAATAACTAATGCGTAGAATGGACCAAATTAAAAATAGTAATTTTTCTAGGGAAAAAAAAACTCTAAGTTGAACAACAAAATACGCCTAGTGGCTACAAATTTCCTAAATTAAACGATGTTATCGATCATGGACGAAACTTAATTTTCAGAATTAATATATTCCTCCCATAAATGCTCAATTAAAGTATTACGAAGTTCATAATGAACATCGCTATTTCTTATTTGTCTATGTCGACCAAGAAATTCTTGAAAACGAGAGTCTTCATTGTAACAATATTAACAAAAATATTACTATTATTTAGAACAATTTTTTTTAAAGAAAAATTAAATTAACAATTATAGAATTACAACAATTATTATTATAATAATAATTATAATATTTACAGTTAAGATAATTACTATAACAACAAATTATTAGACTAATTAATAATATTAAACATTTAAATTAAATAAGAAAATGACAATTTAGTAATTAATTAAGCTCAACCCCAAATTTGAGAATTTGGGGTTGCACTATTCATAACCCCAAATTTGGGGTGAGATTAGGGGGTAGGGTTGGAGAAGATTTTACCCCAAAATCTTTATCCCAAATTTGGGGTAGGGTTGGAGATGGCCTAAGTTCATCAGTTCCTCCAAAGCCTCTAGTCAAACATGTATAAATGGAAAAAAAAAATAAAAAATTGGCTGGATCGTGGACGAGCGACTGTGCCGTCGCTCACCGAAGAAACCAAACTCAAAACCTTGGGCCAAAATCTATGGCTTTGATACCATGTAAAACCAGTGTTCGAAAACGCGCCTAAAACGCGCGCTTACGCGCGCATTACGCGCGATGCGCGATGCCCACGCGGCGTTTTGGCCGAAAGCGCGAAAAACGCGTTTTTTGAAAATTTTGTTCTAAAAAGCGTGGCCGAAGCGCGCACAGTGCGCGCTTAAGCGCGCACAGTGCGCACTTAAGCGAGCTTAAGCGCGCACAGTGCGCGCTTAAGCGTGCACTGTGCGCGCTTCGGCCATTTTTTTTTTTTTTTTTCCTTTTTTTTTTTTACTTGTTCAAGTATGGGTAAAATTTAAATCAAATATTTAGGAATTGAAAAACGCTTTTTAACGCTTTTTAACGCTTACTCCCGCTTAAGCTTCAAAAGCTTGACTCTTGAGCTCCACGCTTCGTCACGCTTCACGCTTTTTAGAACACTGTGTAAAACTAAATGGGATTGTATTAAAAAAAGGTTAAATAACTTTGTTACAAAACTAGTCTATTACAAAGACTATAAAGTAGTTTTTGATAGCATCCATTTGCATGTAGGAATTTATTTATCACTTTTATCTTTTTTTTGTGTTTGATAGTTTTGGTTTGGAATTGATTTTCCTACTTTTGTTAGAAATTGTGCAATTCCTTATTTTTAAAGCAAATAAATTCTTAGCTAACAGGTGATAATTGGTTTTCACATTTACATGGTAAACCATAACGCCTTGTTTGATCATTTTTATTATTGTTAATTGACTGATTTTTTTCAAAAATTAACATTATTATTATTACCAAGTACAAATATGTGAAAAAAATAAAAAATATATATATATATATTAAAATAGCTAAATTTTGCTTTATTTATCATGAAAAATAATGTCAATCAAACAACAAAGCTTTAAAAATTTTCCACTTTTTCTACCTAGAAAATTAAACAAATCAAACACATTAAACTTTTTATTTTCAGGAATTCAATTTCCTGAAATTCGTTATCTTCACACCCAAATTCCACCATCGTTATTAAAAGGACCCTAATTAATAGAAGGGTAATTATATTAACACCACTAATTTTGTTAATCACACCACATTATATATACACATTCATTGAAACACAAATTTTATAATTACATCACATTACTTTTATAAATATAACATTCACTAAATAAAATGAAAATAAAAATGGTACACCACGATTCATCATTTTTTTGCATTCAAAAGTAATTTGTACACTGCAAAGATTTAAAAGAACCCAATAAAATTATCCAAATCAATGAAAATAATTTCCTCTTTTTTTCCTGTAGATGTAAAAAAGAAGAAAAAACTTGATGCTCTGCCAAGCATTTAATCACCAAATCCCTAAATCAATTCCTAATGACTTGGGTTTTAACTGGTGATCTGCCAAGCATTTCTTTGTAGTAATTGACATACCTTGTTCAACAAGAATTGGAGGCTAAAAATTATGTAATACATATAAAATTTAGGGTTCTTAATATTTGTGGTGTACATGAAAATAAAAAATAAGGAAAGGTAATATAATTGGTGGTTATTTCGGTCACTTTAATTGTGGTCAATTTAGTAATTAAGAAAAGTATGATGAGATTAACAAAATTAGTGGTGTTAATATAGTTATCTTTAATAGAAATTGAAAAACCCTAATTCTAACCATAATAATAACATAAAAGATCAAACTATCCTTAACTAATAATCCAAAAGACCACACTATCCTTAACTAATAATCTAAAAGACCAAACTATCCTTAACTATTTCTAACCCTTATAACATAAAAGACCCAACTATCCTTAAAATAGAAATTGAGGCATTGCATTGTACATGTTGGTTGTTGTCTTTGATTAATTTGGAGTTAGTATTATGTTATTTCGTGAACATGTTTAAAAAGTTTTGTATTATAATATGATTATAATTGTTATCGCTGTGTTGTATGTTTATGATTGATTACTGTGAGTATCTGTCTTATACTTGATTTTTTGTTTTACTTTAACCCTGATGAGTAAATGGAGCATGTATAATGTGTATTTCAGGTGCCGGGGTGCAAGACACGAGATAATGTCTGTGATTTCAATTTTTATTAGTTACCTTAATTGGACAAGTATAAACATTATGTTGTTTGCTTGTAGATTGATTGAATATCAATGTGGACATTTATTGGGATTTTTTTTTATATCCAATAAATTCAGGCAATGATGTTAAAATGATTATGGGATTTTAATGACACCAATATGATAGCTCGACTCAATAATGACTCGAGCAACTGAAAGCAACTAAATTTTTAGTTGCCCGTGGCCCACTTTGACCGTCCATTTAGTACTCTTGTGTTTTGACTTGATTGGATTGATTGTTGTGTCTTGGGCTTGTTGATTTACCATTTGTTTTGATATGTGGGGAATTAGGCCCAATCGAAACTTAATACATTTTTAAGTGTTTTGCCTTCATTTGTTACTTGACACAACAAAATTTGAGTGATAAATAATATCACAAAAGGAGAAGAGTGAAGAAAAATGTTAGTAATGGAAAATATCCAAGAACGACTGCACCTGCAAGTTCCCCTATGTGACAGTTTTTAACTAATTAAAGTCAACACATTACACCTCCTGACATCCACTGTGGATGCTTCAAGTCTCCACGGTTCAAGCCGTCAAGCAAATAGCTTTAACCCATAAGTGATATGTATATTAGTTAGTGTCCGTAGACAATGTAATTAAAATCTCACGTGTTCAAATTAAGATTATCGTGTTAATTAATTAATTAATTAATTAATGAGAAGAGAAGATGAATAATTAGTTAATGAATTAGTTAATACTGTCAAACAAACGGATGGTTGATAATTCGGAGAAGCTACATATAGTAGGTGAGTTTAGTTGTTTTTAAGAGTCAATATATAGTGCACCTACAAAAGCTACTGAACTAATTATTATCTTGTTGGAGAAGCCTACTGCCATATTAGTGTATGTTTGCCTAGGCTTAAAGTGGTTACCAGTAAGTAAATAGTGAGTTTTAAAACTGACAGATTTTGCAGCTAATATATAAATAAATACGTGATTCATTTTAAAAGTAACTTTGTAAATCGTCAAAATAAGTAACTAATTTTTTAAAGCAAAAGAAGGAACATCAGTCCTTTTTGAAAAAAAATTAACACTAGTACAATAAGAGTCAAAGTCATCGATTGTAAAACGAAAAAGACGTCGGTTGTACAGGAGATACCTATAGTAGCGACGCTAAAATTATATACTTAAGGCGTCGGTTGTTACTTAACAGCCGACGCCTTAAGTCATATAAAGACGTCGGTTGTTGAATGAAAACCGACGCCTTTTATATAACTAAAGGCGTCGGTTGTTTTATAACAACCGACGCCTTTTAGTATGAATTTTTTTTTTTTAATTATTCATTTATTTATATTTTCATTATATCTATATACACTATAACAATCACATACACCAACTAATTATCTTCAACAAATAAATAATCGACGAATGCAAAACAAAACTTAATAACTCAATAAACAGAATTTCGAAATAATTAATTTTGTATTCACAATATTGTTAAAAAATTTGTACATATTAACATAAAATGAGCCAAATTTACACACACTCTTCAACGAAGTATTTGGCCCATAAATTCCGAACCTCGTCAATTTCCTCTGTTGAATAAAATTCTTGATATGCCTAAAAATAATTAATAAGAATTAATATTTATTATGACAATTACATATAAATCATAATTAAACAACTTTCATCAATAATTTATACTTCATGTAGAAGTAAGTTGAGAATGGGCTGTGACTATCTCAAACATGTTTCTCATAACGTAATAGCCACACTCATCTCCTCCAGGTTGCTGAGGACACTGAAATTTGAATATTTCAAATTAAAACTACTGTTAATAATCTAATGAAAGTGAATATATATTAAACTAATTTGAGAATTTGTAGCATGTCATGAATTCAATTCCTTGTCATATTTTACATGTTATTGAATAACCCAAGGCTGTTCTTAAATAATAGCTAGGCTCTTTAATGCCTTTACATGGGGGGAATAGTAGCCAAGCTAAACACATTCATTCTATCCATTGATGAAGGAGGGGTCGGCTGTCAATCCTTAAAAAATATCACTGTTGCCTCGGACTGTAAGACACGGTGGAGATTTAGGAAGCAAGATTCTTTGTGGGGTTGGGTTATGATGGCTAAACATTGCAGCATTGTCTATAAAACAAAATTCAATGCAAAAAATCAGGATTCACTTGTGGAGAAGAATGCTTGAAGTGAGATAATTGGTTGAGCCAAACATTGCCTGGAAAATAGGAGAAGGCAAAGTCAGATTTTGGAATGAGCAATGGCTTAAAGTCTAGTTATATTGATCAAAGATATATGCAGCCATTTAACTCTAAGAAATATATCTTAGAATAAAGAATTACAAAGGAATAGGACAAAACAAAATTTGTTGCTGATCTACCAAATAAAATTTTCATAGAATGGCCTTTGAGAACAAGAAAAAAATATGAATGATGAAGGCAACTGCTATATAAAAATTTATATAGGGTAAGTTCTCCATTTAATTACATTTTATATCATGATAGGTGCTAGTCCACTGCAGCACAATTAGTTGTAAGATTATGAGCCATAGTCAAGCACACCTACCATTCTGGACAGGTAAAATCTACAAGTCAGGTGCATAACCACCCATACAGCGAAGAAATCAGTAAACCACATTTTGAACAAATGACAAAATAACGGTTAATTTTCAAAATAATAACGAAAAGCAACAATGCTAAAGGTTAAAGGACCTCCAAAACCGAAAGAAAAGAGGAACCCAAATTAATGTTTTAACTGAAATGAAATCCCAATACAAAACTTTTACTAAACTGCCCTTTTTTTGGTTGCCGAAACAAATCAAAGGCTGAAAGGATATGAATCTTCATAACCGAATGCAAAGAAGAATCAGAATCAAGTTTTACGTGCTTATAATGTTTAATACAAATGAAACTTAAATTAAGCTCCTATAGTTAAGAAATTACTTCTCATGGTGGCCAAGCAATCAAAGCAGATACACCAAAATAAGCAAAAATCAACTTAATTCTGAAATTATTCAAGCCCCGCATTAAATACAACCATCATTTCCACTATCAAACTTTTCATCAGAAATTTTTCAGTTTACAGCCCAAAAATTAATTCAGGAACAATTTTCTCCCAAATCTCACATTCCGAGAATTCCCAGAAACCCTCTATCCAAACTAAAAACAAATCTCATAAATATAAGAACAATATATGCCAATAAACACAACAAAAAATTCCGCAAAATCAACATACCTTTCAAAAATCATATAAATGAAGAAAAATACATGGAAAATCTACAAAAATATAATAATTCAAGCATCAATAAAACTACGATTCGGAAAAGGATAAAAATTCGCAATTAAAAGATGAACCTTTTTGCGCGCCTCGATACGTTTTCTGCGTAGGGCTAATTCTTGTTTCTGCAGTGCCTCTTTTCTCCTCTTCTTCCTCTTGTGAAAACCAGTTACATAATCCCTGTATAGTAGCAAATCAAAACAATTGAGACAGTCGTACATGTAATTATGTAATAGACATGTACAGAAATACGTACTTTAGATCTTTCTCGTTGAAAGATATTGAGAGAGATTTGTTCTTGAGGGCTCTCTTTTTGATGTGTGGAGCTCTTAAGCGTAGAGGCTGTGTGGCTCCCTCGTCCGTTGCCGCCGCTTCCTCCATTGCTGCCGCCTACAACCCCCTACTAAACCCTTAGTTGGTTTTACAGCGTCAAGATTTGGGCTTTTTGGCAAGGTGGGGGAGTGTGATGAACGAGGCTTTGAGGCGCTGTGGAGGTGAGCAACCGGGATTCAAATCAAATTTTATTAAGATCTACCAAAATATTGATTTTTATCTAAATCATATTCTTCTTGGTTTAGGGACAGGGTTCAGAATACTTGAGTAGTGGTAATATACTATTATAGGCTAATTAAAGAGACAAAAGAAATTTATATTTATATATAGAAGTAAAATAAATGTTCCTAAAGTACAAGGATATTTTGTTTTAATGGAGAGTTCACTTAATTCCTAGAACAGAAAATAATCTCATATATATTTGATTTGGCTAAAAAAATTAATTTTTAACCGATTTTGATAATAGTAATTGAAATGTGTAGTTGAAAATTTTATAAAAATTGCAAGTCTCATTAAATTTATTGTTAACATTAATTATTGACTTTAACTTTAATTTTTATCCATTTTTAGTTAAACATAGGCCTCATCTCTTTAGGGATTAGAATTAAATTTTTAACAGACTTTTATAAATGTTGATGAAATATGTAATTGAAAATGCGTGAATCCAATTAAATATGTGATTAAAATTAATTATTAATTTTTTTCTTAGCCTCTATTAACACAATATTCATTACAATTTATATACAACATAGAGCATGTTTGGTAATGTGAAAATTTTTGATTTTTGTGGTTTTTTTTTTTTTTTGATGAATGTATGGTTTTAAAATGTTTGAAAAGTCAAAAATTGTGGGCTTGACTAAGAATTGATGGTTGGGATTGAGATTGAGTTTGAAAAGTTGTGGTAAAAAAAATTCTTTACCAAACAAGCTTATAATTTCCCAAATCATTTTTTAACAATATACATTTTCTTTCTCAACTTTTTAAGTTATTTACATCAAAAATATAAATAAACTAATTTATAATTTTACAATGTTACCAAGCAGAGCATTTCGAATTCGCCAATTATGACTTGGGCACTTTAACTATTTAGTCATGAATGTTTAGCAGAAATCCTCATACATGGTGAATAACCAAATTCCAATTTTGAAATTTGAATTTAAATCAGTCAAACATGAGCTTAATAAAAATGACAAACCCTGTGTTTGAGTCTAATTCTTTAGAAAATTAAGTTTTGTAACAATGATTATATTGAAGGATGTGTGATCAAAAAATATTAAATATTTTTGAGTTTATGAGCATATTATTTTATTTTTACTAAAATTGGGTGGTAGTCAGGGTTTGATAAGTGTTAATTTCTTCTTCTAGGGTTACCTTTGTTTTGCTTTTCAATGAAATGGACAAGTATTGAACTACTGATAGATATTTTTATTTTTGGCAATAGTTTGAGATCGAGCGAAATTAATAATCAAAATCAATCATAGTTTGAGATTGAGCGAAATTAATAATCAAAATCAATCACTCCAGAAGAAGAAATAGTATTGGACTCTTTGGCTACATAATATATATACACTAACACCAAACAAAACAAATGAAGACTTTGGTCTTTCTATAATATTTCTGAATCTCTTTGTATCAATATCTGATATAGCTGCTGCAGCTTCTATGCGTCTTGGCTGCAATGAAATCATACAAATATGGAACAGATCATTAATTTAATTATTATATTCTGATTAATTAATTATTTAAAACATGTAAAAATTAAATGATTATTTAGTTACTTACTCTATGATTTGTTTCCAGTAATACTTGCTTGCTTCATCATCCATAAGATCTCCCAAAGCATCAAAAGTGGTTGAGGTAGATGAGTTTGAGAACTGATCTTTGGGACTTATAATATTTCTTTTATCTTCTGTATTCACGGCGAAAGGCTCAGGGGAGGATGCCGGAACCAGTTCCGGTAACGAATAATTATCGCACAATGACGATGTCCGGTACTCGCTGGTGCCATTAAACTGTTGAGTAAAAGTGTGGGATTTTGACATTTCTTCGACTTCAGGACGGAAGATAGTTTGAGAAACGTTTAAGTTCGGAAAAGTTGATGTAGGAGCAGAAGGGTACGGAGAAATCCCGGTCGAATTACTATGTAATAATGCTACTAACTGTGGATCCAACATCATCGGAGCAGGATAGTTTTGATGTATCTGATCAATATTTGTATTAGTACTGCTGGTGTTGAAGAATTGCAGTATGTTACCTAAGTATAAAATTTTGGCAAATTCTGTTGCAGCAGTTGAATACTGGCAAGCTAGAGCATTGTTAATGCATATATTATTTGCAGCTGCAAGAAGCTGATCAGGTGGAATATTTGCAAGGGAATTGATGAGGATATTATTATCAGTTCTAGGCATATGGGTAGTTGGATCTATCCCCCTTTGAAGTAGTTTCTTCTTCAGATGAGTATTCCAGAAGTTCTTGATTTCGTTATCAGTTCGTCCTGGTAGACGACTTGCTATGGCTGACCACCTGCACACATGCAGCAACCGTTAAGGGATAAAATCACACATAGAAGATTAAAATATAGATCAACATATAAAGATTTGTGTTACTCCTGTTAACAACGTTGACATTTTAAGACGGAATTCAAATTCATAATATGTTCTCTGAGCCCATAAAGTTCAAACGAGTGATTCGATCCGATTAAAACTAAAAAAAATAAGTCCTCTAATTTCAAGATTGGTGGGCTCGAACAAGCCACCATCTTGCGGACGTGTTATTTTAAGATGAATCTTCAAGTACTAATACCAAATCAACCATATCATATCTATTTTCATTATGATTGTATTTTTAAATATTGGCTTCATCACTCCCGCTCACGTGTAGGCGGAATGCGATGAGACTTGAACTCTGTACCTTTGTGTACTCTGAAACCATGTTGAACTAATTCGTCTAAACGAAGTTGATTATATATAAGACGGAAATATAACGCACTTGTTTCCTAGAACTGCATGAAGTTGGAGGATTGTTTGTTCTTCTTCCTCGGAGAAGGTTCCTCTCTTGATATCGGGACGTAGATAATTAGTCCACCTTAACCGACAACTCTTTCCACACCGATTGAGTCCGGCAAGCTTCGAAACCTCTTTCCAATTTCCATGTCCATACTTTTGGATGCAATCCACGAGCTTTTCATCTTCTTCCGGCGTCCACGGTCCCTTCTTTAGCATATTTGTCTCGTCGAAGCTGCTTGTTAATGATCCTTCCATCTGCAGAAATTTAAAATTTGTGAGAGAATTTAAATAATTAACAGAACCTGCAGGGAAGGTTATTTACAAACCTGGATAGGGTTGTCTGTCTTTACTGTGAGGAAAACAAAAGGTTCAGATTTTGTTTGTTATGTGAATGAGGTGAGGTTTTTATACTGAGTACACTGGTGTGTATTGGAGAGACATAGAACCCATAATTCATGCCTCACCCACATCCTAACAGATAAAGGTTATGGATTTACAAACGCTTACAATGTAGAAGTCGCATATTCGAATTTGCTAGACATTTTGTCGTATAGTGGGTGGTACCCAATGTTCAAAATCCTGATCAGCTTGGGGGTATAACTAGCGACTTACATCCCTCGTCAATCCCCAGATAGAGGCGGTTGGGATGCCTCAGGTTGGCATTCAATTTTATTTTTTTCCTTTTTTATTTTTTCATAATTCATAATTAAACTAACATTGTTTTTAAGGCTTGTGGGAGAGATGAATAAAATGAAATATAAGTTAAGCCTCTCTTTGATAAATCGTTTATAAACGGTTGTTTATAAGTAGAGATATGACAATATTTTGGTCTATTTATTTGAAAGGTTAAAAAAAAAAATGGTGATGCTAATTTTTTATCAGTCGAAAATTGTTGAATTTTTAAAAAAACTATCTAATAAAATGTTGGCACTCGATTATTTATAAACAAACTTTACGCAACATAGGCTTAATATTTCAAGTTTGGTTCAAACTATCTTATTCAACCGAATTACGTACGTGGTTTGTTGTCACCTTGTATTTTCCGCTGCAAATAAGTAGGGGGAGAATTTCACCAAAACTCAAGATTTGTTAAGGTATGAACAATTAATTAATGCTGAGTTGCAACGAATGCACATTAAACAAATTAAATTGTTGCGTGTGTCTTAATTTATTCAGTCAACCGAGTGGGTGTTTTTATATTAAAAGTCCATAAAAAAAAAATTTGATAAAAGATGATGAAAAGTATATGGTTGAAAAGTTGTGAATCTCGTGAAATATGTGGTTGATATTGATTGTAAATTTTAGATTAAATTAAAATGTTAGATTTTAATTTGCAGAAAATATGAGCTAAACACGATTCAATTAGTCATGATCAGCAGGTTGCAATTCTGCATGACAAATTATTTGAACAATCACATCAATGCGATAAATTACTTATAAGTACGTTCATTACACGTAGGTAAACTAGTTAATATGATTATTTTTCTTTGCAAAGTTTATCCAAAACAACAGTTGAGATAAATGTGTGACACCACTAGATTTAACCCGTTTAGGGATGGAAAGTAAGATTATTTAGGTACTTGCAAGATTTGAACCAGAGCTCGACCTCAATTTCGCTATTGTTCAACTAGAGATGACAAAAAAATTTCGATTCGTGAATCAACGGATCAATTTTGGGTCGGGGTGATTTGATCCCGATATGTGATCCTATTTTTTAAAAAAAATTAAAAAACATTTTATAAAAATCTAATTACCAAATCTAAGACTTTTAATATTTCTTGAATTTGACATAAAATCTTTAATTCTCCGTATATGCATTGATTTGTTGTATGAATTGAATATTATATTAGTTGTCTTATGAATAATATATTGACTTGTTTGTCATTAATGAATATAGATAACAAAAAATTGTTACCCTTTGATCTGATCTGAATCCCACAAATTGAATTTGGATCAAACAGATCCAATCCATTGACATCACTAATTCAACCAAGTTAAAAACCATCCATGGTCTTAAGCAATTCAATAAGCATCGTGAATTGGATCCAATTAATTTGTTACCACGTTTAATTTTTTTCTTTATGAAAATTCTTAAAAGAAAAAAAAAAGTTAAAATTAAGTCATTGCCTTGTTTAGTAGAGATTAAAATCAGGTTTTAACAGATTTTGATAAATGTTGATGAAATGTGTAGTTGAAAAGTTATGAGTGTCATAAAATATGAAGTTCAAATTGATTGTTGAATTTTACTTATATTAAAATTTGTACCGAACAGGGGCTTATTTGATAGTGATTATTCGAGAATCATCTTCTCCATCATTTTCAACTACAAAATCTAAAAATAAAAAATAAAGTAAATAATAATAATAATAATAATAATTTCCTTATTTTAATCACATATTTTCAAAAAAATCACTGTCAAAATAGCATCGATAGAAAATAGTTGACCAACTAATATATATATATATATATACCATATAGTTCACCTCCTGGCTCCATCGTAAATAAGAAGTTCTTATTGAAAAGGGAAAGTTTATTGTTGTTTTGAGAAAAAGGTTTATTGTAAAGGAAAAGGAAACGGAAACGGGGAAAGCTGATATGTCCCATATATAAGAAAAACACTATTGGTTGAAAGGTCCACAAAACTATCATAATACATATTTTATTTTGTGATCAGTGAAGAAGAAAGAATCAGAAATGAATCAAATGATATTATAATGTTCACCGTAGGTATGTATTTCATTACTTATCGTGAACATGATGTTGACATGTGTCACAAAAAAGTTTGACGGGACACGTGTCAATATCATGTTAACGATGGATACCATAATACATGTTCATCGTCAAGTATGGATCTAGCAGGCTGCGAGTCCGGACGGTCGCTCGTGCTGAATTCCCAAAATTTTTTTTTTTACCTTATAATTTTGACGTAAATTTTTTTCCCCTTAACCCTTTAGTGGCCGCTTGTGCTGGATAAAATTTGCTCGTGTTGGATCACTTTTCTGAATTCGTCACTGAATGACCGTGAACGTTATATCCACATTATAGAAAGAACCTGCATTCTTATGAAGAGTTCATATCCTCAGTTCTTGCCTCTTGGACATTGATGCACAACGGTACTTGAGACTTTGAAGAAACGTCTCAACAAAAGAAAATACCCATTAGTTGAGAGTTGAGACTTAAATTTGTTTAACTACTTATTAGTACAAGTCTTTTTGTGTGTTAGATTTTAATGACTGTGTCAATTTATGACCAAGTGACCATCGATATCGATATCATAGTGAATGTTGATGCACAAGTTATGTACGTTTCAAATACGTACATTGATCATCTTTAGAAATTTGAATCTTACGAACCAAATATGGAGAATTTCGTCTGAATATTGTTCTTGCAATAGCTTCATATTTTAGGGATATCCATTTTTAAATAAATGGAACATTTTCTACCGTATGAAATTTCAGACTAGACGAATGTTTATTTCATATATATATTTCTAATTTTCTCAATCAACCTTAGGAACTCCTAAGGCATACGTTGAGCATTTGGAGTATACCCTTTAGAATTTCAAAGTATCATCCAAGCTTGTTGAATAAGTTTTGGAGTCCATATCTGTTGTCTTCTTAATTGTCCATTCAATTAAAATTATACACGTCATCATGCCAGCAAATAATTTTAGACTTATATAAATAGTTACATTAAAAAGTGGTGATATTTATAATTTTAATTGAATTAATATTTAAGGAGACAACATTTTGAGAGTAAAATGAGAATATATATTGAATGATGTAAATAACTACTCCATCACTTACATTTTCATCACCCAAATGTATGTGAGTCATGTTACAATGTTACTTAAAAATGTCTCCCTCGAATTTACTCTAAAAGTTGATGAGATGTGTGATTAAAAAGGTGTAGGTCCTAAAAATATATTGTGAAATTGATTATTGAATTTGAATTAAATTACCAAACAGGGGTTTAAATGTAGAACATGTATGATTTTCAATTTAATACTTTTATGACGTGGTACTATGATAAGTTCGCATGTTTCACGATGATAACACGTTGGGTTGGGCAAAAGATAAGGAACCAATTTTTCAGTTTGTTTCGATTCCTGATTATTTCTAGTTCGATTCGGTTCTTTCATGATTTTAAACGATTTTAGTTCTTAATATCAAGAACAATTCGATTCTAGTTCCAATTTTGGTTCTAGGTTCTTTACCGAAACTAAAACTAAGAATCGAAACCGATAGAACCAAACACAATTTTTAATTATGAAACATAATTTTTGTGTGGTGTGAAACTTTTTTTTTTTTTGTTTTAACTATGTTAATTTGACAATGTACTTTAATTGATGATTTTTGAGATCATGACATTTGAGTTTTTATATCTTTTTATTGAATGATGAATAATGTTTATTGTGTTGATTGTAATGATACAACTTATGTTAGTGTACTATTAGTTATTTAATTTGTAAAATTTAGTTTATAGAACCAAATCAAATCAGAACCGAATTTTTAAGTTTCAGTTTGATTATTCTCTTACAAAAAAAGAATCTTCGATTCGGATCCTCGTGAATCAAAACAATTTGGAACTAGCTATATCCATGCAGGCCATGCCTAATTACATGAAATATTTATCACTGTATAATTTACAACAAGTAAGTACTTTTTATTGAATTGAAAGCAATTTTCTAAAATGCGTAATGCGTTGCGATACGTCGAGGTCGAGAATCAAGAATCACAAGTTTAGACGTGTCAATGCGAAGAATAAGTGTCATAATGCGTTTCGTATTTTTAATATTATTTTAATTAATTTAAGACATTAAATATATTTTAATATAAAAAAAATAAGATTTTTTACAATTTATATATTTAAAAAAAAAAAAAAAACCGGTAGCGCCTAGGTGGTCAAAAAAAACGTTGATCACATTTTTACGAACATACCACTTATTCGATGCGTTTTGACCACGCATCGCACCTAGGTAGCGCATTTTAGAACACTGCTTGAAAGACGACATGTAAAATCGAAATTTGAAGCTTTTTTTAATTTAATGTTTTTTATTTAAAAACATGTTTTTTTTTATATATATTTTCGAGATAAGATATTTGGTTAAAAAGTGAAGAGAAAATATATGTGATAAAAAAGTGATTGAGAAATTGTGTTGTTTAAAAATATATATTTTTTTCTTTTTTGCCAAACAGAGGCTATATCGCCTCTCCGTTTGGTAATCGTAGTTTTTTTGTTTATAAATCAGTTTATAAACTAAATAATTTTTCAAGTCACTTTTTAATCACATACATTTTTTTTTCTTATTTTCAATCACTATTTTTATCTCAAAATCATAAATAAATCAATTTATAAATCAAACAATTTTTTCAAACTGAGCTTGAGAGTTAAAAATTTCACCGAGAGATCGATGACCGAATTTTGGAGCCGAGCTGTCTCCATCGCCATTCTGATGAAAGTATACGCCTGCCGTTCTTATCCGTTCAATTATTTAAAGCATGTATATTGTTCAGATTGTGGAAGGAAATTTCCTTTATTTTAAACATCATGCTTATTTTCCATGCACAACGCATAATTACAGCATTAGTTAATTAATTTTAAGAAAATGACTTGATTTCTTTGTTTTCTGCAAGGTTAAACTATGTAATACTAGCATTGTTAGACAATATTTTTAAAATGATGTTTCTAGATGATCTTGTTTGACCCCATTTTGAAATATGAAGTGAGTTTTTGAATATTATTTTTTGGTAATTGTTTGGTTAAAAATAATGAAGATTTCTGAATTTACGTGCAATATTATGAGACATTTACAAAAATATCCAACTTTTAGTATAAATTTACTTCTTTTAAAAGTATCACGATACTTCTCAAATTTTATGATACTTTTCAAGTTCCTGTAATATTTTTTCGTATTTTACTATGATATTTTTCGTGTTTTTTATTATGTTTTTCAATTTTTTTATGAAAATTTTCACATGCGCAGGTATTTTTGATTAATTTTTATTATATAGTAAAATCAATTTTGATAAGAAAAGTAAGTATTTAACGCAATTAATCGTATTATTATTTTATTCGAAAATATGTGATTGAAAATTAAAAAGGGTAAAATGTAATTTTATTTTAATGGGGCTCAAACTTGGGAAACTTGGGGTTTGGGGCGACTCATGACTCATAGGACTACTAAGACCTTAGAGATGAAACCAAATGAAGTTTTGGTGAAATTTGTATGCCTAGTTCTCTTTGTTGTTCTCGTTTTGAGTTTTCAATTTTTGGAAATATCGAAAATACGTTCACTTTGTTCATTTTCAGAAATTCGTTTTTCAAAATAATATATATATATATATATATATATAAAGGAAACTCAAAACGAGTTTATTGCGTTTTGGATATTTTGTGTTAAAAAGTCCAAAACGTGCGTTTTGAGCTTTTTTTGTGTAAATGTGAGACACTTCATTCACTTGAAGTTTTTATGTTATTTTATCATTATATATAGATCTATGTATAGATTTTATTTTATTTTATTTTTTATTTTTTGTAAATGTGAGACACTCCCTTCATTTGAAGCTCTTATCTTATTTTACCAATATATATAAATTCATGTTAAGATTTTTTTTTTTTTTTTTTTTTGGTAAATGTGAGACACTTCCTTCACTTGAAATTCATATGTTATTTTGTCATTATTATATATAAATTCATGTTAAGTTTTTTTTTTTTGTAAACGTGAGACACTTCATTCACTTAAAGCTCTTATAGTATTTTGTCATTATATATAGATTCAAGTTAAGATTTTGTTGGTATGTGGTTGAATTTTTGTTTAACTGAAACAATATTAATGAGGAATTTATTGACATTGAGAACTAACTGATTTATGACATTAAAATTAATGTAATTCAACAAATCAACCATTTTTTACATATAAAATATCACAAAATAAATATATCAGAAAATTTCAAAGTAAACGCATTTTTTAGTTTTCTATTTTTGAAACAACTTTCCAAAATAAAATAGAGAACATATTTTTAACAATCCCAAAACAAACAATTAAAATTCAAAATCGAAACACAAAAAGAACGACCTCGTAGTATTTCAGCTAGTGGGGGGAAGTAGTACCGCTCCCATTAGGCACGTCTTTTGGACGAGTTGCAGGAGAATTCTTTATAAAGATCTCCTTTTCTTATTTATAAAATTACTTTTCAATTTTTCAGTAAAATTTTTCCAAGTTCAAACTTCATATTCATCTCCATCATCAAGCGTGTAAAGACCTTCCCGAAGATTCCACCAAGAAGTATTGAATCATTCATTTAACAATTAATTTTAAGAAATTTTTTTATATGACTTTGAACAAGGCAGTTAGTGCATAACTGCATATATATGTTTCACTTGAGGATTTGGGGTGTGCTGTGGTCATGTTGCTCACGTTCTCCGACATGATCTCGAGTTCGAATCCAACCCGCTCCCCTATTATGCTCTTTGTACTCAAAAAATATATATGTTTTACGCTGAGATGAGAGTGGTTGTGTCAACCATTAAAAAATTGGAAAATAATTATTTTATATCACATATTATTTTACAGATGAATGATTTGTCGGGAAGAAAGAAGACCATTTTCTCTTTTTATTTGCTTGATGATATTTTTATCGGTCCAATCAAATCTTGCCAAATCATTATTGGTAAACAAATCAATAAATTGTGATGTACACGTAAGCATAACCAAATTTTTAGTTTTACCCCACCCTATTCTCTCTCAGTAAGAGAATATTATGTGCAACAACAGAAAGTTGTATATTATCGCCTAACTTGCAATCGAAAAAAGGTTAAACTCCAACTTTAGAAGTATTTAGAGCCCTTGCCTTCGGGATTTGTAAAGGATATTAGGGGTGGACAAAATAATCAAATCAGATCAGATCAAACCAGAACCAAACCAAATCAAGCGTTTTGATTCAGTTCTACATAAAAAAATAATGGTTTGGTTCTTAAAATCAAGAACCATTTGATGTCGGTTCTGGTTCCGGTTCTCTTTCCAAAATCAGAACCAGAACCAAGAATCAAATTCAATTTATATATATATACAAATTAGTGGATATTCATCTTACAAAAAAATTCAAATCTAAAATTATAAATGTGAAATGTACAAAAATGTTATTTACCAATACATTTTATCTCATTTCCTATTAGACAAAGATTTTATCATAAATCTAAATTATAATTCATTTTTCTTCTTTTCAATTATAGAGACGCATTCACACTGCTTTACTTACACTCCTCTAACACAGCAATCGTTGCACTCCTTAGTCACTATCGACGGCATTGATGTTTATTTTTTAAAATTTATGTATATATAAATCTCGGCCTAATTCGTCAATTCTCAAGAGTTAACCCAAACTCAAATTACAAATTTCATCCCTAACTCACACGGCATCACGGTAGAATGGAACTCAGAACTTCATTGGAACCGATAACTATAAGTCTAAACGGCCTTTATTTTCGATTCTCCAAGTTTCAATGGGTCGGAGAGCTTCCTTTAGACGAATTTCTTCTTCTTTGACTTAGAATAACATATTACTTTTTCTAAATTTTTGTTTTGTTAACTAAAAATTTCATTTTCTATTTAATAATGATGTAGATGAATTCTAATGAAGAAGCGAATATTAACATGTCTTAATTTGCATTTATTATTTAAAATTCAAGTAATGGTCTCAGAACCAAACCGAACCGAGCGGTTTGGTTCCGATTTGGTTTCATATCTTTAAAAAAAATCAATTGCTTCCATTAGTAAAAAACATTTGGTTTGTGGTTTGGTTTGATTCTTCTGGAACCAGAACCAAACCAAACTACATTCACCCTTACATGATATAAATCGTGAAATGTGCATTGAAAGCTTGTTATTTAATTGCACTTGCAATGAACATCATCCAGCTCCATTCGCAATCGGCCTAGTATTTATCGATCACCAATGCAAGATGCAAGTCAAAATTGACAACTTTAAACTGTCATCTCTTATCAGTAAATAAAGATACCAATCCAAAATGTTATAAGATATATTAACATTTTTTTTTAACATGTCTAAAATGTTTAAAGGGGACAAGTTTGGAAGAGCACGTCTGGGTTTGTTAGGATTGGATGGAAATGCATTAAATATTTTTACCCAAAAACTATTTAAAATGGAAGCTAGGAGAACTACATGTTTTAAAAGTCTAAATCACAACAATTTGATTGAAATTTCTAATATTTCATTATTCAAACTATTAGTTAGATCTTGTACAACTTCGCTCGTGACTTGGAAAAAGTTTCTTGTCATCTGCAGGTCCTCTTGGGCTTACTACAAGCATCATTTGCCCAATCTCTGAACTGTCATGTCCGAGATCATTGAGGCAATTAGGTAGTCACCGATTCAAAATTTTGGTCATCCTGACATTGATAAAAGGGTTAATAGCACAAAACGTCCCAACGTTTGACATGTATTGTGCAAAACGTCCCAACGTTTTGATTTTTAACGCTAAACATCCCAACATTTACAATTTTTGGTAGAAGACATCCTTTCTGTCAATTTTAACCCAATTTCACAAATTGAACAGTAAATGTCAAGGGCATTTTCGTCCAAAAAAAAGCAGCTCATTTATACTTGGGTAATTGGCACAAAACGTCCCTACATTTGACACTTATTGTGGAAAAACGTCCATACCTTTATTTTTTTGGCGAATAACGTCCCTACCTTTAAATTTTCTTGTTCATTAGTCCCCAAATTTTACTTTTCTTTCAATTTAGTCTTCCGTATTTTATTTAAAGGTAATTGTCTTCAAACGTGTATAACTTTTGATCTACAACTCCGAATTGCACTCCGTTTTTTGCGTTGAACTCCAAATTCAACCATCTTTCTTATGATGTATCATGTGCTCATTTATTAAACATTTCGTTTTGACTTTTGTATAGTAGATACTTATTTTGTTATGGCATAATTGATTGACGTAAATTGATTTCTGTAAATTTTATTGAAACAGTGAAATTTTAATTTTAGTGTGTGTTCGGCGGCCAGCGGAATTTATAAATTGGATTTATTTGACTTTGTAATCTTTTTAAGGTAAAATATTTGGTTAAAAATTGATATGTTTAGCCCTCTTTGAGCCATGTTATAATCTCTAATAACTTTTTGAACAACACACATTCTCTCTCTTTCTTCAATTTTTAAAAAGTGATTTGAAGAGAGAGAACGTGTGTTGTTCAGAAAGTTATTAGAGATTATAACATGGCTCAAAGAGGGGCTAAACATACCAATTTTTAACCAAATATTTTACCTTAAAAAGATTACAAAGTCAAATAAATCCAATTTATAAATTCCGCTGACCGCCGAACACATACTAAAATTAAAATTTCACTGTTTCAATAAAATTTACAGAAATCAATTTACGTCAATCAATTATGCCCTAACAAAATAAGTATCTACTATACAAAAGTCAAAACGAAATGTTTAATAAATGAGCACATGATACATCATAAGAAAGATTGTTGAATTTGGAGTTCAACGCAAAAAACGGAGTGCAATTCGGAGTTGTAGATCAAAAGTTATACACGTTTGAAGACAATTACCTTTAAATAAAATACGGAATGACTAAATTGAAAGAAAAGTAAAATTTGGGGACTAATGAACAAGAAAATTTAAAGGTAGGGACGTTATTCGCCAAAAAAATAAAGGTAGGGACGTTATTCGCCAAAAAAATAAACGTAGGGATGTTTTTCCACAATAAGTGTCAAACGTAGGGACGTTTTGTACCAATTACCCAAGTATGAATGGGCTGCTTTTTTTTTTGGACAAAAATGCCCTTGACATTTACTGTTCAATTTGTGAAATTGGATTAAAATTGACAGAAATGATGTCTTCTACCAAAAATTGTAAAGGTTGGGATGTTTAACGTCAAAAATCAAAATGTTGGGACGTTTCGCACAATACATGTCAAACGTTAGGACGTTTTGTGCTATTAACCCTTGATAAAATAACATAGGCTTCCATTGGATCAAGAATGTTACTTCTGATGATACCTCGAATGAAGCTTTTTCCTATGTTGTAAAAACAAAATAGGAATAATAGATACTTTATAACTCTTTTAATAACACTAATCTTAAAATCCAATGGCTCAATGAGTTCATTAGATCTAAATACCCTGACCCCACATTGAGACCATTCAATAATGTACATTTATCTGTCTACGTCCTTTAACGCAGTCATTACAATTTATAAACACAATTTCTCAAATCACTTTTTAATCATACATATTCTCTCTCTCCACTTTTCAACTACACATTTTACCTAAAAAAATAAACAAAATTATAATTGCAACAGTATTGCCGAACCGAGCCTAATAATCTTTAATCGATGTAGTGTTTACTGTTTACCATTACCAACTATAAAAAGACATCATACGCGACATCGAAGTTTTGAATTTGCATTCTCGTATCCTTTCCAATTTCATTCGAACAAATATTAGAGGTATAAGAATTATAACCCTTCTCAGAACTTCTAATATACAACATATCTGCTAACTTATCCAGCAGCATCGTCACCATGCCAAAGTACTTTAATACAAAGAATTCTAAAACTTAAATTATGACCTTATTCCTCTGTTACGATTACTCAACACAACGGGCAAATAGTAACATTGAAGATGCATTAAAAGACTAGAGATATTGACACCGTGCACCTTCAGTTGTGAGAACTCTCTTGTTTTGAACCACTGGGAGAAGGTAACCGGATTCTTTGCTCATGGGCCATTTTGAAATCCTCTTGTCTTCATTTTTCCACAGCTTTGAAAGCGTCAAATTAAATCCTCTCTTCACATAAGTTACCACCAGCGTGACAAGCTCTCTGCAAATTCAAAGCACAATCGTTAGTAAAGCATATTGATTAATTGATGCATAATTTATACTATATAGGGATGATAGTTAAAACATATTGCCTAGCACTTTGAGGAAGAAGATGAATGAATCCTCTTTGCTAAACTAAGTATAAAGATGACAAGACTAGGGGAGAAGCAAATGAACAGATAAAACGGATAAGAATTATCGAAGCACCATAGCTGAGCTTTTACTTACGGTGTGTTTGATTGCGATTGTGAAATTCGGGTAGAAAAAAAACGAATTCCAGGTAATTGGATTCCTGAGAACTTATTTTTCGGGAAATTGAAAGTTAAAGTTTTTGATTGCGAGAATGAAATTTGTGTGGAAAGAAAACGAATTCTATGTTTTGCTGTTTGATTGGAAATATTTTCAATATAATTTGATTGGTAAAAAATATCATTTAATAAATAAATAATATTGAATAAATGAAAGTGGTGAAAAATTAATTAAATTGTAAGATTTAGAAAGTTGGAGAACTAAATTGCAACTATTCAAAAGTTGAATCAAATTAAAAAATGAACATTGAATCTGATAACGGATCAATTAGACCCAATTAAAAGTTGAAGTATCAAATTGAAAGAACAACAAGTATATAAAATCAAGCCAATAAGAAAGTTGAGAACCAAAATGCAAGAAAATAAAATGAATTCCATTTGTCTAGAAAATCAATTCCCACAATTTGGCAAGAAAATGAATTCCTTAAAAACAAGGAATTGGGGATGATGTGACTCATGCCAAGAAAATGAATTTCATGGAAATTTTTGCACATCAAACAAGCCAAAAGTGTGAAATGAAAAACAAATTCCATTTTCCATGGAAAATATTGGCCAATCAAACATGGCCTTAGAGTAATTACATACAGATCCAATTTGAAAGATTCTAGAGCTTCAACTTCGAGGAAGAAGATGAATTACTCCTCTTGATAAACCAAGTATAAAGATGACAAGACTAGGGGAGAAGAAACAGCAATGAACAGATAAAACGGTAAGAATCATTGAAGCACCATAGCTGAGCTTCCACTTTGAGTAATTAGATACAGATCCAATTTGAAAGATCCTACAGTTGTATATCCCACAAACTGCAGTCAATCAAATCTTCAGTGTTTCTTTATGTAATTATTTCCTTTTAACAGGTTTTAATCGTTTGCCCCTCTGCTTTATCAAGTATTCATCTATTTTGCAAACTAAGGATTTTCAGGCTGTAAATATACTTGTTTGAACATAAATTCCTCAATGAAAAGAAATGCCAAAGTGTAAAGCTTGATATGACAATGTACCAAGAGTACTATGAAACAAAATCAGATCGAGTGTTTCATTAGTCAGGGGATACAGAGGTAGCAGTATCTTATTCTATGAAGTTGGTCCTGGGTGTAGAATACTCTAATTACTTGGAGATTGCGAATTTTTTGCAAATCTTCAAATAAAGTAATATTGAGGACACATAAATTTGCCCATTGTTTCTTCCGTGTCCTATTTTATTTCAAAATCATATTGATGATTGGTTTGGGTTCGCCAGGTGGGTGGGGGATATGGTTTCATTAAGAAAATAATTAAGTTATCCTTAGAAGATCATGTGAGGAAGCTATTACTCACAGGGGAGAGCAAGGAGATCGACTACCATTTACGTAGTAGATGAACATAAATGAATCATAATGCTGTCCATTGATGAAGTAAAAATTGTACAACCGTCGTACGCACTGGAAGGACATTTTCTGGTACAAATGGATGGCCGCATTATTATATGAAATCACATGCAGATAAACAGCAAGGCAAGTTGGGATACTTGAGGCATATTTAATGACCTTGTGGATAAGTGAACTAGCTGGCGCAAAAAAAGAAAGAAAGAAACAGAGAATATTAGAAAGAAACAATTTTCTAAAAGGAAAAAGAAAATTATTCCGAAGAGAGAACATAATATGGGTGGGGCGGGGTGTGGAAGAGTTACCTATTCCAAGATTTCTATGAGATTCTACAACTCCCAGTGTCAAGATGTATACTAATGTCTGGTCTGGTTTTGACGAGTCAAAACTGATAAAATCTTCTACCTGCAGTGCAAATGTGAATTTGATAGCATTAATAGCAGAAAATCCTTAAAACTATAATCAGTCGTAAAGATGCTACATCTAATCGTAGTGAAATCTAGAATGGAAAATCAGTTTCCAAAGGCAGGCAGTATTATTTCAGCCTTTTTTTGGTTCAAAATCGATACTTTCATGTATAAACCCTAATTTAATTTATTACAAGTAGATCAAAAGCTCACCTCACTTTCTTTTGCTGAAACAATTCTGGCAGTCACAAATCCAATAAGCTCATTGCTCTGAGCATTGGGCCGACTGCGATCAACAGCTCCCCAGCACACAATATCACGACCATAGACAGCATTTTGGAAGAATTCAGATTCATACCTAAAAAAGATCACAAACTTATTCAGGAAACTATCAAATTGTCAACACACACTCTCATAATAAGCAAGAATGACACAAGATCATCTGACCTGATAGGAAACAGATCACCATGAATTTTCTCAAGAACCTCTAAATCTGACGGTTGAATAGGCCTATAAGATATAATTGGACGGTAAGGGGCTTTGAGCTTTACCATTGATGAATGTAGTGTTAATCGCCAGCAAATATATGATGTATATGCAAGATCTGTAAGCAAATAGAATCTTCCATCTATACAAAATTAGCCAACGTAGCCATGCAGCTTCAGGAAGCCTGACAAAAAATATATCATACTCTCTTTCAGAAACGACAAAGACACTGACACGGTTAATTAAGAAGCCATGCAGCCGGTTAATTAAGAAGCCATGCAGCCTGACAAAAGTATATCATATTCTATTTGAGAAACCACAAAGACTGACAGAAAATTAAGAAGCCGAGTCTCATTAATGAAATCATCTCGATGTAAGATCTCAAAATTAGAATCATGCTTCTAATATCTCTGTTTTATACAAGTTATGAAAAAGAAGTAAACTGACTGATGCAGCAGTATTGTCATTTCATCCCTCAGATAAAAAAACTTAACAAGCAATATATAATATTATCTTAGTTGCTATTGCTTCTGGTGCACATAAGAGCTTCATATAAAATTCATGGCCGACTTTAGAACAAATGCAGGGAGGATTAAAAAAAATGGTCTCAGATGGAGCTTAACTGATGATAGGTCATTTTATATCATGGCCCAATTCATTCATAATAAGAGCAGATTGTGTGAGGATTTAAATGGTACCTTATTTTATGGTATGACCCAATTCATGCATAATAAGAGCAGATCACAGGAAGATTAAATAGATGCACTTGGCTGGAGCTTAATTGCTGGCAACTAAACTTTGTTAAGGAGTTATAGGGCAATGTTGGCATGTGTTTTTCTATCCAAAGGCTGTGAGTATTTTAACTCTTAAGCTGTTGATAACAATACTATGGTGTATGCCATGGGTAACAAAGCGTATGCTGTGTAAAATTGAAGCTGCTAAATACAAAAGAAAAGTTCAATAAAGAAGGTAAATGTGTTCATAAAACCCACAAAAGAACCAAGAAACATGACAGAGATGAAAGCTAGTACTTTGACCAAACAATGATCATGATTACTTGAACTTGCAAATTTTGAAATCTCAAAGGATAACAGTATACATTCTGCATTAAATTTTAAAAAAGATGAGTGGCTATTAAACTATCTTGTAACACAAGTGGTGTAGAGAAAGGATCCTTGACCACTGGAGAGTTGATGAAGGCACAGGAACAGTCTAAAGTCCAACGGTCAACTGTTTCTAAATGTTCACAGGCGAGGTACACACTTGTTTAAAAATTAATGCCTAATTTCTTAGTTGTAAACATGATTTTATTTGTTTCCTTTAATAGCTAGTTTAAATTGTTTGTTCTAAACCATAACTTTGAAATGGATTCAATAAATCCAATCCCTTTTAGAGGGATTTCCTGTTGCTATTCTGGTCAGATTTGTTTAGACAGTACATTCTGTTCCCGCCCTTTCCTATCTTGCTTGGTAATAATTTTCTTCTTTCCTTGAAGTGTTGCCACAAGGATCAGCCCTTATAGGTTGGATTGTATCTGTTTTCAGCTGCCTGAAGTCCAACTTTTTAAATCCCAAACGTGACTTTACACAGGTAATTAATCCCTATTCTTTATCCATCGAGTACATAGCATAGCAACATTAGGTTTATGCGATTTCAATTATATCGAACTTGATAATTAAATAAACCAGAAAATCAGTAACTCAAGAGCAAAAACTAGCAGCCAAGGGTTTGAAAACTTACCAATCGATGAGCCTGTTTCAACCAGATTGCCTTTCCTTTGCTGCGAATATCCACGGTCAAAGAGGATCGAACCACTTGTTGAATTTCTCAATTAGGTCTGGCGATTAGAATTAGACTTGATTTATTGATACTTTCCTTCTCTTCCTTACCCAAGGATTCCAGAAAACAACCCTCTTACGTTTCTCTAAAATTACTTTTCTGATTTCATATTCATTTTCCCAAAAATTTACAAATAAAAAATAAGGTGGATTAATGTGACCCTGCACATACGATGTTACAGTAAAAGTTATTACGAGAAGACACAAATGATCTAGTGCCTTACGAAACCCATTTGTGGGCCATACATCCACGGCCAAAGAGGATCGAACCACTTGTTGAATTTCTCAATTAGGTCTGGCGATTAGAATTAGGCTTGATTAATTGATACTTTCCTTCTCTTCCTTACCCAAGGATTCCAGAAAACAACCCTCTTACGTTTCACTAAAATTACTTCTCTGATGTCATATTCATTTTCCAAGAAATTTACAAATAAAAAATAAGGTGGATTAATGTGACCCTGCCCATACGATTTTACAGTGAAAGTTATTACGAGAAGACACAAATGATGCTTACGAAACTCATTTGTGAGCCATACCACCATGGTTTGGTGGATAGTGGATGTTATATCTGGCGCTATATGAATACTAGATCACCTCTATATGAGAAGGGGGATCGATGTAGTCGGGGGCGGATCTAGCTATGGACGAGCTCCTTTGACCGCTCGTGCTGAATTCAATCGAATTTTTAGATTTATTAATAATTATTATTATTATTATTATTTTTTAAAAAAATGTAACAGCCTAATAATGTATTTGATTAGTTTAATTTTCTAGGTGGAAAAAGTAGAGAATTTTTCAACTTTTTTTGTTTGATTGACATTATTTTTCATGAAAAATAAAGCAAAATTTAGTTATTTTAATTTTTTCACACATTTATACTTGATAATAATAACATTAATTTTTGGGGAAAAAAATAAATCAATTAACATTAAAAGGATCAAACGTGACGAAAATGGTAAAAGATTTTTCATGAAAAATAAAGCATCATCCCCCTTGGAAAACGAATTTCTACAAATAAAGAAAAATACTGAATTTCAAGATAAGTTGGAAAACGAACAATCAAACAGCGCAAAAGTTGAAAAAACACCTGAAAAATCCATTTCCCATGAAAAACTTAAGGCTATTAGTCAATTTTGCAACACTTTAAAAGTATGAGACCTAATTAGAGAATGGAGTTGTCTAAGCTTATAGCTATAGAGTAGAGTTATATCATGTATTTTCCTACTATTTTTGTTTGTGTTGGCCTATATTTTCATATTAAATGAAATTACGTTTCAAAGTATTTATATGTTAGTAGAATTTTAAATATTTTTTTAATTAAATAATAATTCTCCGTTGATGTCAACGGTTAAATAGTAAAACTCCGCTCTATCTCAACCACAATCCTGGATTCGCCGCTAGATATAGTTATTTCTGGAAATGCAAGAAAATTCTCCACTTTTAAAAATTTTTGTATGTACTTCTATATTTATATATAAAGTGTGTTTGATATTTTTTAAAAATATATTTTTTTTAAATCAGTAGTGATTTTTAAGAAAATGAATGATTGAAACTTGTTTGAAAAATCAAATATTGTGAATTTGATTTTTAATGAATGATTGAATTTGAGATTAAGTACTGTTCGGGAAAAAAAATTTAATCAAAATCAAAGTTGGACACAGAAACAAAGAGATATATGCTTGAATAGTCACACAAGTTGGACAAGGAAGGGATGTCAACGAGCCCAGTCGAACCGGCTTGCAAGCCGAAGATCAATGCTCGAGCATGACTCGAACTTTTAGGGGTCGAGTTTTTTTTTGCTCGAGCCGTACTAAAGCTCGTCCCAAAAATAAGGCTTGACTTGAGCCTTAACTCCAGCTTTTTTCCAGTCGAGCCGAGCCAAGTCCCGAGCTTTTAATTTTTTTTATTTGCAAAGTGTATCCCCAACTTTTGATTTGATCAATTTGACCCTAGAACTTCTGTTTCTCTTCAATTTTTCTAATTTTGACATTTATTTCCCGCAATTGCCTCCTTGTTCCTCTTTTTGACTGAAATCTGAAATAACAACAATTAAACGCAATTTAGGTAGAATAAATTCATAAAACACAATGATATATTCTAGTATTGACATATATATAAGTGTATAAAATACACTTATCATTGCTCAAGCTTCCATCGAAGTTGGACACAGAAACAAAGAGATATATGCTTGAATAGTCACACAAGTTGGACAAGGAAGGGATGTCAACGAGCCGGCTTGCAAGCCGAAGATCAATGCTCGAGCTTGGCTCGAACTTTTAGGGGTCGAGTTTTTTTTTTGCTCAAGCCGAGCTAAAGCTCGTCCCCAAAAATAAGGCTCGACTCAAGCCTTAGCTCGAGCTTTTTTTCCAGTCGAGCCGAGCCAAGTCCCGAGCTTTTTATTTTATTTTATTTTTATAGCAAAATTCATAAACCTTTTATTGAAAATGTATATATATATATAGCAAGTTGAGCCGGACTCGTGGTCGAAATTCGTTGCTCAAGCTTCCATCGAACTTTTTTTAGCGGGCTTTTTTTGGCTCGAGCCGATCCGAGCCAAAGCCCGTCTCTCAAAAAAAAAAAGCTCGGCTCAAAATCTCGAGCCACGAGTCAAGCTTAGACCGAGCTTTTTTCGACTCGAGCCGAACCCAAGCGGCTCGAGCCGACGAGCCATTTTGCCATCCAAGGACTGATGAATTTGGAGTGCTACTATACATCCCACAAGTATTCGATGAATATAAAAATTAGATGAAAATATTTTAACTAAAATCCCAATAAAGTTATTTTTTTTAGGGAAAATTGCAGCAATTGTCCCAAACCTTTTCTTTTTTTACAGACTTTACTCAAACCTTCACTTTGTGCCACCCACAGTCCCAAACATTTCATTTAGTCGCAGCACAAGGGCAAATGGATGGAAAACGTCCATTTGATTGTTATTTGACCGAGATATTGGATATTAACAGAATTTGACTATTTTTTAAGGGTAAAATGGTAAACTCGCATTTTAATAAAATATACAATCCAACCCAACAAAATGCAAAACAAACCCACCCAACCCGCAACCCAATTCAACACTACCAAACCTAAAACAAAGCAGCCGCCCCCGATCACCCACCCACCTCAGATCGGCCACCCGCCTTCGACCAGTCACAGTCGAGATTTTTTTCCAACATGATGCTCCAATTGCTTATTCATCAAAATTGAAATTTTCGTCTTCTCCAAACCATCCCAATTAGCCGAAATCTTTTTCCCCTTATAACCCCAATACATTTCTTCACTGCACCCACCTTTCAGATGAACTCGTATTTGGGAACTTTAGGCACATGATAAACCTTTAGTGTCACCTTAACTCTGACCTTAGCCCCAATTTTGGACTCTCCTTTTTTCATCTCATCATCACTAACTCTATCGTCATCAAGAATTACAGAATTCTTAGTTGTAGACGAACTACTATAGGTCGATAACGAGGCAGCAGTCGATAAATTATCTACATCTGAATCAAAATCTCGAACATATCTTATGGGCTGGAAATGGGTGAAATATGCCCTTCTTGAAGGGTATTTGATTTTTCTAAGAGGAATATTTGTGGTTAAAAATTAGAGACAGGAAATGTGTGTGATCAAAAAGTGACTCGAGAAATTGTGCAATTTAAATTTTTTATTTAAACAATATACCCGAACAAAGGCTAAAATTTCATATGAAATGTGGATTGAAATGAAATATTTGACCATTGAGATAAGTAAATGAGCTTAGTCTTTTATCTTTGGCATTATGACGTTTTTAATTTGTTTTGAGATTTTTAATTGGACTTGTTAATCAGGGACGTGTCTGGTGCGGGGACCTCCATCCTCGTCCCCAGTTTGAGGATAATTTTTCATCCCCATTCCCATCCCATCACCGCATTTGTCGGGATTTCCCGCCTTGTTTAGGTCCTGTACCTATCAGATTCAGAGATTTCTCGCCCCCGTTGCCATCCTACAGTTACACCAAATCCCAAGGAGAGGCGCCTGTTGAGCTGTGATATATCTTAGTTGAGCTGGCAGTTGCTGGGTGAGAGTTCAAATCCTACCAAATATATGGATAAGGCTCATTGTAAACCCAATTAAATAACAAGTTCTCAACCCTACTCCACTGAAACACATCCCGCGATTTACATTGTAACACTAGGCCAGGAAAGCTTAAAAGATATGATAGGTACTACACATACCAATAAGGTACACCTTCTTTTCCGGAAATTCATTGTTAGAAAGTCCACAGTTAAGCGTGCTTGACTTGGAGCAATTCTATGATGGGTGACCTGCTGGAAAGTTTTCTCGGGGAGCTTGTGAGTGGGGACAAAGCATGCTGAAAAGATCCAATGTAGTACAGTGGGGACAGTACGTCGTCATCTAACGGCTGAGATAACCCGTTAAGTGGGACCTAGGTCGTTATAAATGGTATCATATCCGGCCGCCAAACGAAAATCGAGAACTAAGTGATATGCAGGACAAAGTGCTATGCCACGGCGGGAGCCACCTCTTGAACCCGTAGGAGTCACCTCTAGAATCCCAACGCCTGGCAACTGATCCTCAGGTGGTTTAAGCGCAACAAGGACGTCGCGAGTTTAAAGGGGAGTGATTGTAACACCGGGCCAGGAAAGCTTAAAAGATATGATAAGTACTGCTCATACCAACAAGGTGCATCTTCTTTTTCGGAAGTCCATCGTTAGAAAGTCCACAGTTAAGCGTGCTTGACTTGGAGCAATTCTATGATGGATGACCTCCTATGTAATTTTCTCGGGGAGCGTGCGAGTGAGAACAAAGCATACTGAAAAGATCCAATGTTGGTACAATGGGGACCGTACGTCGTCATCTAACGGCCTGGACAGCCCATTAAGTGGGACCTGGGTCGTTACCTACATCCTCTACAAATCTCCAGAGCAAAGGCTGTTGGGACTCCTAAGATAGAGTTCAACCTTTAGAAAAGGTAATAGCTTATAAAGGTGTAAACAATAAAACCAAAAGATAAGTTGAACAAACTTTAAAGTGTGTGTCGGCTGCAATGTGCTAAAAATTGAAATTGTTCATTCAATTCTCTTGTTTAGATAATAATAGTAAGAGGAAATTACGAGGGATACCTCTTTTTAATAAATTATTCAGATCTTACTTCTTAACATTTTTATTGTTGTACTTACTGCAAATATTGAAGTATAAACGAAATGTTAAAAAAAGAAAAATTATCATCTAATTTAAGCAATCCCATTAATCACGCACCGGAACAATCTCTATAATTTATACACCATAATTTTCAAATCCCATTTCACAATACACACCGAAGTCATCCTCCCAAAATCCCAATAAATTAAACTTCTTCACAAATATTGTCCAACAATTTTTTCAATCCTTCTTTAGAATCATATTCAGAATCTAGTTATTCACTCCAACCTGATTTCCTAGTCTATTTATAATTCTACACACGTTGCATATGTCGATTTTAGGGTTTTAGTTGTCTATATTTATCCTGTAGTGTTTAAACATCCAATAAGGCAATAATCCACACTCAAATCTCAATATTCTTGTATTTTATTTATTAGATCAAACTTCAAAGTATAGTCCGACTTATGGAATCACACAAACGAGTTGCATTTGCCATGTAGTGCAGATGCCAATGTGAAAAATATTGTGAAGAATGCTCCAAATGTGATCCATTACATGGAATTGAAAAGTCGATGAGCCAATACGGTCAAAAGGGGAGGAACTTTGAGCATGTTGCATTTGATCTGATGGAAGTGGTCGTGGTTGGTGACTTTGTGAGCAATGAAATTGGTTTTATGAATATACATAAGTTAAACACAAAAAGTCCCACAATTCACATTTTTAAGTTCCACATATTAAAATAAACGATTCCATGATCTTCAATGTGCATCGCAACAAGGATCATCATATTACCTTCGACAAATGATATGGACACAAATGAATGAAATGCCAAAGGTGGTGTTTTTTTTAGTAACTAAAACGTGTTGCAGGTAGATTTCGTATTTCATATAAATTGTACATGATATACTATTACCGAAGGATAAGTTGTAGGTAGAATACCAATTCTTTTTTTTTTTTTTTTTTTCATTACAATGCTGACGGGATAAGTTGTTGGTATAATACCTTTTTTTTTCCATTACAATGTTGTAGAACTTCAACTGTATTACAGAAACCCAAATTCTTAAATCAAGTTATAGGAGGTGACATTTTATCACGCGACAATCATAAAAGTATCCAGCTCCAAGATTTTAACATATTATAATTGGAAGAAGATAGGTAAACATCCATTTCATTTATGTATCATTGTGTAATTTAAACCTAATGAATAGATACCATTCTATTCTTCTTTACACAACAACCAAAGTGTGTATGAAATCTGTTGAATAGATACAATTCTATTCCTCTTTTCACAGCAACCGAAGTGTATATTAAATATGTTTCATCTCAAAACGAACATAAATGAAATTTTATTGCGAATGACACTATAACATAATCAATGGATGTTGACTAAGACGTAACAAGTTACAAGAATATGAAAGTTCATACTTATTCTAAAGGATATCTTCGTGAATCATATTCATCAATCAACATTCTAAACTTAATAACGTTATGTCATCGGGGACCGACAATCCTTTTACAAGATACATGTGCTTATACTAGAGTTTCGTACCCTTTCGCGCTTCTTTCCGTTACAAAGCCAAAATAAAAAAACAGATAATCCCATGTGTACTAAAATCAATTTTTAAGGGAATCATCAGCATCAACCAAAATCGTGTCATTAAAGAAATTGAAATGAAAAATTGCATTGACAAGAATATTACAATGTACGAATTTATTCGGACTTGGATTCTTCAGTCGCCATTGCTACTATTATTGCATCATCATCATCATCAACTTCTTGATTTGATTTTGAATTCCCACATTTCAAGCATTATCAATTAAATATATTTGTTTCTAATCTGTAAGCTTAATTGTAGGTACAGTTACAACTATAAAATATTCCTTTGCATTTCTTTTTGGTTTCTGGTCTGGAGCTTGGTGCGTGTTTTGAAGAGGAGCACTGGTAAGTGGTAAATGTAGGAAGAAGATGAAAATTTTGGCTAGCCTCAGGAATATTTGGGTCTATTTTTTGTTTTCTATTTGGGCCTTTAAAAATGGCCCAACTCAATTAACTTGACAAGGCAGAAGTTGGGTTTTCAAACGAAGATTTAGCCCTTACCCCCACTCCTCACCTCTAAGCACTAGGGTATTGGAGATTTTTCTCTTTAGTTTCATTTAGGTGGCGTTCTGTTTGTATTTTATTTTATATTTTCATTTTCGAAAATATTTTGTATTTTGTGTTTTCATTTTTGTTTTCAAATTTGGTGAAAACGCGTTTGGTTTGTCATTTCTGAAAACTGTTTTTGAAAATGAAAAGCTGGAAAACACGTCCTGTTTGAAATTTTGCAAAACACTATTTAGACTATTTTTAATTAATTTGCTTTCAGAATACTACTAACTCCAACTCAAATTTCCTTTCACAATACACTAAAAATATGGTTACATGCAATACACTAATGTGAGCATTAAGAGTCTATATTAACACAGGTTAGTCAGGTTCGAGACTTGAGAAAGCTCTACTTCTATTAAAATCCAGAAAATGCAAGTTCTTTCAAAACCACCAGAATCCATTTATCATTGCATTTTTTAAAATATAACAACAAGAATTCTCATTTAATTTTTTTTTTTTGTAATGTTGATATTGAATTCAATAAAACTTTATTTAAACTAAGTTCCAAGTTAGGATAATTCTAAAAAAATAAAAAAATAAAAAAATTATTTAAGCTTAGTTCCAAGCTAGGATAATTCTAAAAAAAATAAAAACTTTATATTAAGCTTAGTTCTAAGTTAAGATAATTCTATATAAAAAAAAAAAAAAAAATTCACAAAACGCGTTTTTCACGTTTTGGACATTTTTTGTCGAAATACACACAAAACGCCCAAAACGATGTTTCTGACGTTTTCCGTTTTGTGTACAATTTTTTTTTTTGTTTTTCAAAATGCGTTATCGAAAATAGTAAAGAGAACGCGTTTTTAACGTTTTCGAAAATAAAAACAGAAAACGACCTCAAAACAGCAAAGAGAACAGGGGCTTATCTTTTGTTGTTTTGGTATCATTTTTGTGCTAACTATAAATCTAGATTGCCTGTTTTGATACTCAAAATTATTCATTTCAATCTGGCTCCGCCACGGGGCGTGTGCATGAGTGGAAATCTCCTTATAATTTATCAAATGCAATATAGATAGAGCAAGTTGGAAAAAAAGTAATTCAAACCGAAATATAACTTTAGACCCACAATCGTAGAATGAACTAATTTTTACAAGATTATAAATCTAATAGACTTGATTCAAGCACAGCCAATCAATCAAGCTAAATTCCAAACCCACATTGTGAAAACAACAATGCTACACTCACCCCATGCGTGCCCCCGAGCTTGACTACCCACTCACATAGAGAGTGGGACCCACTCATCAATGATGGAGCCCGTCCCAACTCAATGTGAGTGAGTGGTCAAGCTCGGGATTATACATTGGGTGAGAATAGACTAATTCTTGTGAAAATCGCTCAAATCGTTTTTTTTTTTTTTTTAACAAGAAATAACAAAGGGCTTACTTTTCCAACTCTTGAAGAAATCTTCTTTAACAAGTAAAAATTCTCGGGTTACAAACTTAAGTGACTTCACCACATCAGTTTTTTGTACTTGAGAAGCTTGCCTCTTCTGATCTCAATTGTATACAATATATTTGAACATGTATCCTCCTGAATCAACACAGAGATATTAAAGGAAGTCAGCAGCCATGAACCGATGGCTCAATACAGCGTCTGCAGTTGGCCTCTTCCGAAAGTCACGATTTAGCATAGCCTACACCCAACAGAAGAAAGAACAGAAGACATTAGTACAAGTAATCATCGAGGAAAACAATCTTTCTTAATGCTTATTTCTCGTTTACTAGATTAACTAAAACAAAGCAGACAACAACCCGCCCCACCCCCTACCCTAGTGCAGGAAAACCAACAAATATGGAAGAATGACAGATTTTATTTTACTGAAATAGAATAAACTCAAACATCAGACAAACACAGGATAAATGAAAGTAACGAAGGGGGAGAGGCACTGTGTAAACAACGAAATTGTTCTATCTTTAATGAAGGACGCGGGACGCCTTGTGTATGATGGTAGTTTCAGTTTCAGCACTTGAAAGAAAAGACAGTACGTGGTTACTGAACCTGAAGTAATTCCCAACCAGCACCAGCATCCAAGAACTTGACAGCTTCGAGCAAACGGTCATCAGCCAAACAGTATCTGCCAAAAAAGGGGAAAAAAAAATGTCCACAACAATTAATAAGCATTCAATCCAGAACAATTAACAAGCATTCAATGGGACGACCATGCTAGCACGAAGGTATAATTTCAGTACAAGTATAAATTGTTGGCAGCCTCCGGCCTCCCAACTCCCCCAGAAACAGAAACAAATACAGAAAAAGGGAGACGATGCAAGATAAGACAAAATATTATATATGTGCACAGGAAAAAAAAAGAATCTACAACCTCAAGTAGTTTTTGGGCCTGTTTGGGATGGGAGTTAATAATCCAAAAGGTCACTGAACTTTTTCAAATGTTTCCACCAGGTCACTGAACTTTCAAAATCACCTCATTAATCACTGAACTTTCTCAAAGGTTTCCTCCAGACCACCGAACTTTAAAAATCACCCCATTAAACACTGAACTTTGAAAACGTCACCCCATCCATCACTGAACTTTGAAAATGTCACCCCATTAGTCACGCCAAATGTGAAATTCAGTGATGGATGAGGTAGCGTTTTCAAAGTTCAGTGATTAATGAGGTGATTTTTAAAGTTCAGTGACATTGTGGAAACTTTTGAGAAAGTTCGGTGATTAATGGAGTGATTTTTAAAGTTCAGTGACCTGGTGAAAACCTTTAGGAAAGTTCAGTGACCTTTTGGATTATTAACTCTTTGGGATGGCTTTTGAAATCCAAAAGCTACTTTCGATCCGTTTGGCAAAAATTTTTAAAAGTATATTTATAAGTTACAAAAGCTTTTAGAAGAAACTGGTCAAAGTGTGATTTTCTCTAAAAATCACACAGGTCAAGTGTGCATTTAGGAAGTGCTTTTAAAAATTAGCTTTCAAACTAAAATTAAAATAATTTTTCAAGAAACTCTTGTACAGGAAGCAAAAATCATACCAAACGGGTCCTCTATATCAAAGTTATAAGCTATCTGTTAAACTGAAATTAGTTTTCACAGCAGCTATACTATTCACTCACCCCCAACACAATTTTGATACTCTACTCCCCTTTTGTGAAATCGAAATGCATATAAGCCTCTGTTTGGCACCATTAAATCAATATTTAATTTAAGGTAAAGTCAATAATTAATTTTAACCAAACATTTCATGGGCTCACAACTTTTCAACCACACATTTTCATTCATTTTTATCAAAATCTACTAAAAATCTGATTTTAATCCCCACCAATTAGGGGCTAAATCCTTAACCAAAAAAGGCTTTTTTACCCACCAAAAAAAAGAAAAAAAATAACTTCTCTGCAAACACCAATAGCCCCCTCAATATATTCCTTTCGCGATATACTGACACAGATAATGAAATTCAGGGTGCTATGCATGTGTAAAGCCTCATAAGACTGTTGGGCTAGGAATTTGTACAGGAGCTCAGCCCAAATTGTGTGGCACCTTCGCCTGCACCCAGACCTAAATTTGTACTAGTGGAGGTACTTTATCTTTCATCTCAATATAATTTTGTAACGTAATCTGTGAAAACAATGGTGAAAGAACAATAATTAGGGCTTTAAAAATTTTAATTGCGGTTTGAAACCAAACCAGACCAAAGAGAAAATATATAAAAATAAGAAATAAAAAAAATCGAAAATTTGGCTAAAATGTCAAATTCAATAGTTATATGGGTATTTTGTTAATCTCTATTACATTTATTACTCAATTAGACAATTATCATATTTCAAATCTCAAATAAATCCAATAATTTTCATCCAAATATCCGATGAATGTTTTGAGTTCGTGACAACCGACAAGGATAAGCTTATGTAATTGTTATATTGATTATATATTCTCTATCTAATCAATAAATCTCATTTTTTTAGATATAATGATCACAGAGATCTTATTGGGCATCATGTTATTTTTTTGGCCTTATAGACTTGCATTGTAACGTTGTCGTAATTTTATTTATAACATCTTAGCCTAAAAAGGCGGACAAAATAACTATATTATAATTTTACCGTGATTTCGTTTTGATTTAGTTAGTATTTTAATTTATAGTAGATCCATTTAGTTTGTCTAGATTTATTGTCAATAAAGTATAAGTATATATATCAAAATCAATGAATTAGTGACATAAAAGCAGATAGGCAAAAAAATATATAGTAAAATCGGCGATTTAAAACCGGACCAAACTGTTAGGTATAGATTTGAGTTTTTCTCAAACCGTTTTAAATTGTTGGTTTACGTTTGAGTTTTTCTCAAATCAATTTAAACGGTTTGGTTTCAAAATCGATCAAAAACCGGTAAAATTGGATTGCTTACACCCCCAACAATAATCATGAACTTACTCTCTAATGGCATCAAGATCAAGCTGGAATGTGTTCTCCAGAAGCCTCTGCAAGTTTATGACAAAAATGTTCAGCACTGTCAGCAGTATATGTCTAGTAGATAGTGTAATGAGAAAACGAATTAAGATAAATTTATGACCCACTCTCAGCGAAAGACTGTCCATGACTCCAGCTTCACAGAATGGAATGAAAGCTAGGTATGCAAAAAGAAGACCAGCGTCATATCTGTTGAGAACCCCACAAAAAATGGTGTAAAAATATTTATCTTTTCTCAAACATAATAGGAAAACAAAATGAAAGATGTTCACATGTCTTCTGCTATTCCAAAAGCTCTTTTCTCCATAGGGGTGAAAGCACCTGCAGCAGATGCTCGTCTCCAAAGCTCGTCTGATGGAGCTCTTGAATTTTCCTCTGGTTGAGAATGCCTAGAACACCAACAAAGTTTTCACCTTTTAAAAGATAAAGCCCCTGTTTGGTGGGGATTAAAATAAGATTTTTAATAGAAATTGATGAAATGTGCGGATGAATAGCTACGGGCCTCATAAAATATGTGGTTGACTTTGATTTAAATCCTACCAAACAAGAGCAAAATATGAGACATATTCAGGTGAATGCTTTTAAAAAATTAAACAATTAACCTTGCACGTGCATGAGGTGGTGGAGAGCACAAACATGTGATCTTCCATACAAATTGAGCATTCTAAATGAAGTGTACATGCACAAGACTTGTCTTAATTAAATTTTGGTAATATATGGTTAATCTACTGCTTATAATACCTCACAAACTGCAAGAAACTCATTAAGGATTGCCTCCACAGAGAAAAATGCTAAATCTGTTCAAACGTTTGTAATTGGACTTGGAAATTTCATTAAGTTGGCATATCCAAAGGCATTATATAGCTTTCATGTGGCTCTCTTGCAGGTAATTGACCTTGGATTGTCTCCTCGAATAATGAAATTTAATGAAGAATTAAAAACTAGCCTGGGGTGGTGCGCAGAAGGAACATGTTGTCATGGGAGAAAGATTAGAAGTCCTCAATCCACAAAGTACAAATTTTCAGATACACAAATGGAATTTCCACCGAGAATCCACGTTTCAAATTCGTCGACACACTTTGAAGTTTACCCATCAGTTTATCACTATAATTCAAATATCGTTAATATATGTTAATTACCAAATTCAAAATTTTAAACATCACCTTGGTTCTAGGCTACTAAAGAGCATATATATGTGGTTAAAGTTCCAACTGGGGCTTTTAAACAAGGAACTTAATGGTTCTATATGCTAGACAGGAATTGAACCATACCGGAACCAGGCTAACCATACCTGAATGTAAAATTCCAGTAGGGTTCGGTCCCATGATGAAAACTCAAGAAGCTATATATAAGACTTAAGAAAGCAGGTGAACCGTGATAAAAAAATGAAATAAAGAAAAATATTTTAATCAACAAAAAGATACACAGCAGAATATATTATCTGTTATACTTTTACTTGCACGTAATAAAGTAGAGTAATAAGAAGTACACGCAGTATTATATATAGTAATTTGCCAACAAAAAAGGGTATTCTTAAGTTGTTTGCCTCAGGGTCTGAATATTGTCAAGTGGAATTAGATCAGAGCATTCACGAACCCAACGAGTTGCAAAGCTCACCTCAACAGTTCCTTCTGCACAAATTAGGTATTGTTTTAATCTCACATATGATGTTTAAAATAGGGGTTTCTTGATTAGCTTAAGGATTATATGGGAATAAAGAGAGGATAAAATGGAGAGAAGAAAGAAGTCGCCTCGAGATGATAAAGGGAGGAGCAAGTTCTGATCTGTTCCTCTCTCGGGCAAGAACCAAAAGCTAGAAGAAAGTTTCGGGGAACTGATTTCTGGTTCTGCTCTCAATCTCAAGAACTGAACCTTTTTGGCCAGTTCTTGGTTTGACGAAGTCGTCTGGCAGTTCTGAGAATTTTATCCGTCCATAGTTCCAACACTCATCCTTACTGTAGCGACCGAGAATTTTTAAATAATATAAAATCATTTTTCTCGAAAAATGTGTCGCTAAGATTTAACCCCGAATTTTTACTTTTAAATGTGAAGCGTCTTCGTCTAGCCATTGTAAAACAAATTTAAAAATATACTCAAATCGAGTCCAATCTCAAATATTTTAAAGTATTAAATTCCTTATCAGTTTTAAATCCAAATATGTAATAATTTTTTAGTCCAATTTATTAAGTCCAATATTTGGTTATTTTGGGTCAAAAATTATGTAATCCAATTTTGAATATTTTCAGTCCAATTATAAATTCTTTAGCCCAAGCTGGCCCACTTACCAACCTAGAAATTTGTGCCCTAACACATTACTGTTCAGATCACTCCATTCTCTCCCTCACAGCTTAGCTCATGCAGCCATAGAAATTCTGGGGTAAGAACTTCTCCTCTTCCACCATGGCTACTCCTCTGTTGAAACTCCACCTTCATCACCAATCCTTCCACAATCTGCAAGCAAGTTGACGTACTCAGCACCACCCATCCCAACTACAGCCAAACAACCACCACCACCACCTGTAGCACCCCCACAACCGACGAACCCCAACCACATCAACCTCCATATCTGTCAAATGCCACCTACTGACCACAACCTCAAAACTCCACAACCGAGATCGGCCACCAACACCACAACCCTCACCACCACCAATCACCTCAAAGACCGCCATTGCCCCAACCGCGTCGGAATCGCCACCTCCAACTAAACTCAAGAAAAGCCCAAACTTCAATACCCAATCAAAACCCAAAGCAACCAAGAAATAAATTGACCCAACACTTACCTTGAACCACCTTACCTCACTGCCGAAATCTTCACCGGAAAACATCCAAATCAAGAGTACCCAAGTCACGGCCCACTTTCAATTTTCGCACCCAAATATCCACCCTGCTCTCCTTTGCCGCCCTACACCCACCGTCGTCGCAACTCCTCGTTGGCAGCATCACCTCCAGTGACCACCGCGTTTTTGGCCGAGCAACCGCCAGGAAACCCACAAACCCAGCCTCGGTCTACCTCGGTTTAAGCAACACCTCGCAGCCCAAAACCCAAGAATCCTAACCCTATGCTCGCTCCGCCACTCGACGGCGGCGTTTCGTCGGCAATGGACCGGATTTCAATGCCCCTCACTTCTCCTCCTCCTCTGCGTAGAGAGAGAGAGAGAGAGAGAGAGAGAGAGAGAGAGAGAGAGAGAGAGAGAGAGAGAGAGAGAGAGAGTCTTATTCTTGTGTTTTGATTTTAATAAAATTTGATTTTACAAATTTGTCTACTAGTCCCCATCGTTGGAAAGTGTTTAATTAAGCCCTGTTGGTTTTAAAATGTTTTAAAACAGCCCCCTTCATTTTTAAATTCATTTATTTCAGCCCTGATTTCCTAGATTTACGTTTTAGGGCCCTCAAGTTTCAAACTCATTTATTTCAGTCCTTTTAGTTTAAATGTTTTACTTCAGTCCTTTCAGTTTTAAAGATTTCTTATAATTCAGCCCCTGCAGATTTAAAGTGTTTCTAATCAGCCCCACTATTTTCAAAATATTTATTTTAGTCCCTAAACTTTTATTTTCAGTTTTAATAAATTCCAATTGAGACCCTAAATTTTATTTTATCATTTTAAAACCTTAAAATTTTCAATTGCTAATTCAAAGCTTTATTTCACATTTTGGCTAGACGAAACGTGTGGACGATTGAGAGTTTGAGGCTACTTCCCGCTCCATCTTTTTACGAGATAAATTAAGGTAGACTCGCCCCACTAATTTATTTATATTATAATTGCATGTGTTATGTGGATTTATGTGATTTATATGCCTAATTGCATGAGACAAGAAAAGAGAATCTCTTATGAGATAAGAAGAGAAATTTATGTTATGCATGTCATAACTTATATGCTTTATTTGCATAAGACAAGACAAGAGTATATTGATATTGCACTCATTTCATGATACTTACGACTAAGAAGAGAATGTCACTGTAATATTTGCATAATTACTTGTTCAATTATCTTGTAAATTAATTATTGGCGATTAATCTACTGAGTATTACTCACTCCGTTTTTAACAACATTTGCAGAGTTCGGAGGCGGAGACGAATGATGGGCAATTTGGCAACATTTATTTTAAGTTATTTTGAAAGTCTAGTTCATTGAACTTTGTTGAGTTAAATTGTTGAGATTTGGAATTTTATGAAATGTTTTCAAGTAGATGTATTTAAATTTGGGCTACCATCGCAAATTTCCCAAATGAATGTGATATTTTAAAATTCAGTATATTTCCCCAATATTTTTCGTTAAAGGGTTAGTTTTAAAGAGATGAAGTGGCGACCCGGGTTTTATGGAACTCGAGGCGCTACACTTACACCTAAAGATCTTTTTTAATTAAATTATATTGATATATGCAGCATCTAGAACCTACTTCCAATGAAGCAAAAATGGATCTATCAATTTCAATCTATGCGTATATATATGAAGAAGCATATGTCATGCATACATAATAAAAATATTGACACAATGTGTTTACTGTGATGGTAGATTGGTAGGAAAAGAACTCTTGAAAAAGATAAGAGTACTTGAGTACAATTTCAGAATATCCCTATATTTCACCAGAAGAGAATTAACCTGTTTGTGTATCTGTATGATGCAGATAAAGTTCACCATGAAATACCTTGTGTCAACTGAAAAGGCAAGATCCCGCAGCCGCGGAACTAGATAAGCCGAATCTTTCTCATCCATTGTACTGTCATTTGCAAGATAGATGAGTGCATAATATTCAGATTATTAAAGATTAGTTTCTAGCAAGTAACGAATATGAATTGTTATTTGTTAGTTAAACTTTATTTATCAGGCACGCACTTGAGAATGACAGAGGCAGGTCCAAGACTTTGGTGTAATCTATCTTGGTCATGCATACAGGCCAGACCTCTCATAGCACCCTGAAGCAGCTTCAGAACAAATTTGCTTCTACTCTTTATAGTTACATCTTTCTCAAAAGGATTCCAAAGTTTCTGTTCTCCAAGATATTTTGACATCTTTTCACTGGCTACCTTTGCATAGTCGGCAGCACTATATTTTCCATCATTCCGGAAAGCAAGCCACTGTAGATAACTTATCGCATATAAATATATGTAGCGCAAGTGAAGAAGATGCAATCTACATAAAGATGGAACTTTGATGATATAGACCTGTTCCCCTGTCTTGGTTTCAAATCCTCCAAGAAGAATTTGAATATTCTGATAGGTGGCAGCTTTTGAACTGCTCTGCAAAGCACGAGCATTTAAAATATTACAGGCAGAGTTCCCCAGAACAACAGAAATGCACTAATGATTGAATTCATAAATGCTCATAGACTGAGAGCTGTTATATTACTTGAAGGGAAGCATGAGCATTCAACTCGTTTGCAGCCATCATGTCTGCTTCAACACCACCAACTTGTTGACCAGGATATACCTTCATGACATTTTTGGTTCGGATAATAGGTTATTACTTATCAGAATAAACAAGAGGAAGCAAGCACATAGGTTGCAGTACCTAGAATCTACAAATTGGATGTAATATTTAGTATAAAAATATCATCAAATGCACACTGAGTCATCGCTATGTGCAAGATTCAATGCTCCATATGCTCATATCCAGGCTGTACAGTATGCATGGAATGTGTGCAATGCGCTTTAGAAACTGATAAATTTTCAGTCTCTTTCTGTTTTAAGGGAAAAAAATACATTGTCCTATTCACCTAGTACTTGCCAGAGAATTTCACAAGTTGTCATCCTATTATTAAGCTCTTGTTTGTTCCCCATTATAATTTAACACATTTTTCTCTCTTTTCATTTCAACCACACATTCTAAAATACATTTTTCTCTCTCTTACATTTTAACCCCTTTCTTAAAAAATTCACTCTTCCAAAACATATTTTCCCCAAAATTCTCATTTTAATGGGGATCAAGCAAGGGCTAAATCATTGTAGCAAAACAAAGATTGGCAGAGAACCAAATATCCAAAAATTTAAAAACAGCAATAGAAGGTTGAGAGAAATATGCGACAATAATAATCACCTTGAAAATAACTGGGGTACCTCGACGTGGACCCTGAGCTATTCTTCCTTCATAAAGCCTGCAAAATGACTGCTAAAGATAGTATAAGCAGCAAAAATAATGAAAACTTATTTATATCCTTTGAATGTCTAATGCCATTCTCTAGTTCATAAATTCATCCATGTTTACCAACAAATCAGGAAAGGAATAACAGAAGAGGAAATGCACCTGATCTTAACACTGCCCTCTCCAACATCTTGAACTTTTAATCTCCCTATGTCCGCCGGAGAATATTCCATATCAATCCCTGGCTGTAACCCCGAGTAACTGCAAACAACATTCCTCAGTCAAATTTTTAATGGAAAAAGTAAATAAGAAGAAGAATGATTTAATGCAAACCTAGTTATATTCATGAAACCATAGCTTCCAATAAGCCTTCCAACTTCGAAAGAATTAGGATCCATTATCAAACTCGCTTTACATAGTAGTCCCCTATCTCGACGCCGGCTATACGGCCTTAGCTGTAAATTTAAAGCTTTCCCACCAACTAAACAAGGGCAAGAAGAAACGGATAAAACCCTCGATGTGGATATGCAATTAATTGCAACTACTACCATCTTCGTCACAGTTTTCTGCTACCTCAAACCACAGAGGTGCCAAACTGAATGGATGGACTGTATATATGGAAATGATAAGGTGAAATAGAGGATACATATAGGGTTCTGAAGATGCTGCCACGTTAGAAAGATGGAATTTAAGAGCCCGTTTTGTTCACGAAAAAGATTTGATTTTTTTTATTTTTTTGTTTCTTTTTATGAATGTGTGGTTTAGATTGATTTGAAAAGTAAAAAATTGTGGACTTGACTAAGAATGAATGATTGAAATTGAGTTTAAAAATTTTTGATAAAAAATCTTAATAGAGCAAACAAGCTCTAACTCGGTTATGTAACAGGGTAACACAACAATTATAATTTATATATCAACTAGTGATTTACCCGTGCGTTACACGAAAAAAATGTCTGAATAATTAAACAATGTCTCTATAATGAACGACCCACTTATTCAGATAAAATAAAATGTTACATCGTTAAATATTTAGTTCACATTCAAATAAATTTTGAAAAACTTCTTTGTAAACTAAATTTATCGTTGAATTACTAGATCTTCCTTCATTATCATAAATCAACATCTTCAATTCTGAACGATTGGTAACCTTAGAAAATCTTTTCCACCTTTACCTTGAAAATGGTGCGTGAGGTAAGGGAGATGTAAATCATTTTCCATGGAAAATCTACGCTACCAACACAAGAAAATAGAAAAGTTGGAAAATATTTTGATTTTCTTTCAAAAATTGAGGCCAATCAAATATGCCCTAAAGATTTGTTTCAAAAATTGAGGCCAATCAAACATGCCCTAGAGGATAATAAGAAGAAAAAAAATGTTTTATTGTCTTCATTTTTTAACAAACAACCACAATTTTATTTGACTTATTTAAAGGGACCTATTTGATATTAAATCAAACTTTAAATTTAGTTGACATAATAAACAAGAAAAATAAATAAGAATATTAAGTAGGCTAAATATATTCACACCACATTTTCTTATATTTACATCACATTTTAATTGCATAAAATATTCATAACCTTTAGTCAATGTCACAACTTTGTCCCCAACTTTTTTTTTATTGTATTCTTATTTTATGTCTTCTATTAATTAATACATTTTATCTCTTCTATTTAGTTCTATAAAAATTGTTAAGAGGAAATAAAAAAAAAATTATTTATCCATCATAAATTTAATAAGTAAAAATATCAAAATTATAATTAAATACTTGTCCACCGATTTAAAGCATGATGGCAAAAAAAGTTTCGATGAAAATCTTAGTTGAGTAGAAGATTTGCTAATTCTTGAAAATTTAATGATAAAAATTTGGGGAAAAAATTAAGAACGTAATTATAACAATCTATAAAAATTAGGGATCAATAATACAATTAAAATTAAAATTTGGTGTGTTTATAAGAAATTGTGGTGCTAATATAATTACCTTATTAAGTATTACTTTAAGTATTTTTATCGATTTAATAAATCAATTATCGATTCCATAATTGGGAAGATATGGATTGAAATGAATAGAATGTACTTCAAAGTGGAATTCATAATTCGTTATAACGTTGAAAAATGATAGATCAAAGTTAAACCATAAACTTTTGGACGTAACATATGTTTATATATATATTATTATATTATATATTAACAATGAATTACGCGTATAGTTTCGGGACGCATAAATTCTTAATTTTGTTATCTGTCTTGACTATTAGAGAATACTATCATGTAAAGCATTGAATGACCTTCAAAAAGACATATTGTAGACACATATTTTGTTGACGTACGTGTCTCGAAAATTTTCATAAAGAATGTTGGCATTCGAAAGTTTAGTTTTAAACGGCCTATTTTGACAAGCCGCACTTTTTGTAACAGTTGATCATATTTCGTTCCGGTAAGGATACGAGAAACTAGATTGTGAGTATTTTAGAATGGTACATTGAAAGTTCAATTTTGATGATAATAAGAATACCGAAAATATTGTTGTAAAATATAAACCTTATATTTTCTTCGGGACTAAAAGAGCAAATAAAATAATTATAATTTGGTCCTCGATAAAAAGTATAAATAGGGGCAATCGATTGTCCAAAAAACAGAGGAAAAAAATAAAAAAGGGAAGTCTGTTCCATATTTTAACTAGGGGGTCGACCCCCGTTTAAAATAAGGGGGGTTGACCCACCCTCATATCAATTAGGGGGGTTGAACCGTACCCCCCCCCCTCTCCCCCCTCCCCCCAAAGGTATGTTAGGTTTTTTTTTTTTTTAAATAATATTATATATATATATATATATATATATATATATATATATATATATATATATATAGTATAATTAGATTTATATTATTAGTGTCATGATTAATATTTTGGATATAAGAATTAGATTAATTTTTTTATGAAGTATAATAAAGCGGGTCAATCCCTTTAAAATAAAGTTGTTTCATATAATTATTTAGATAAAATATTTTACAATAAGATGACCCATTTTAATATCATATTATTTAATGAACCCTAATTTACATTGGTTAGTTGGAACATAATATATTATCATGTGACTAAATTATAACATGATAGGTAAGGAGTGATGGTCATTCTAGTTCGAATCCAAGCGCATTAGTGGTACAAAATACCTAGAAATAAAGTCATGAAATTTTGGATAGCTAAGGAATGAGGTAAGTAACATTTCAACCACAATGTAATGCAAAACAAATTATTTATATTATTATGTTCTCCTACGTTATTATGTGAAGTATATTATTGGTGCAATTTACATGGAATATGATGTGACAATTATCTGTATATGGTGAAAACATGCGATACATGATTTGATGATACGATATGTTATTAATGCACATGAATTCATTGGAATGCCATATTACGTGATTATGATGTACAATTGGCGAATGAAATATATGTTGGCATTCATGTGCATTTGACATGTGCATTGTGTGGCTTAGAAGAAGTCATTCATAAATGATAAAGAAAGAGATAAAGAGTATATGAAGATACATAGAGAGAGAATGATGTAGATGATAGTAGAATCACCCTACGAGTGTACCGTACTTCGTATCCGGATAAATACATTCGCTTAAGACTCCCGACTGTCATTAAGGGTAGTCGATGATGGGGTGTGGCAGTCCGACGTCGGTATACGAGCGGTGTTAGGAGGTCTCTTGGTGGTCTTGGGACTGCGGATCGACACGCCAAGCGCCATATATAATAGGTCAGGCTTGATTGATATAACGTAGTTGGATTCGGGCCCAAATAAAAAATGTGGATAAACTGAGAGAATGAGAAGGCACGGAGCCTGGAAATAAGATAATTGTGAGAAAGTGAATCGAAACTCATGCACACGAACATGCATGTTGTTACTTGCTAAGCGTTAACTCATTTAGTTTTACATTGTAGGTGTAACAATGCATGGATTGGAGGTTGGTGTCGTTCTTAAATGACGGGATAATTGTGTAATGGGTACCTGACCTGGTGATTCATGGACCTCTCACCAGGGAAACTCGAAAAATGTCCAACTAGTTTAAAGTAATTTTATTTGACTTCAAAATAGTTAAATATTTTTAAATAGAAATTTCTCTGCTGTCTTCCGCTGACCGCTATCCGCTCTCTATTTCCTGTTTTAAACAATTATTTTTATATCAATTATTAACTATAAAGTTTTTATATTATAGTTAATTTATTTTGTTTTCTTCTATATAAAATTACAAATGATATTTCAGATAAAAATACTTATTTCTAATAATGGCTAATTATGCTTTAAAAATAAAAATTCAAATTTATATTTAGAACAAACGGATAAAATACTATTTTATTCATTTGAAAAATCAAAATTTTGGCGGAAAGTTAAAAAAAATAAAATACATAAAATGAAAATGAATTTGGGGTGTCACACAACGTACGAAGACTGACAATTAATGTTTTGTTCTGCAACCAAAATTTACAAAAATCCATTTTTTTTTTTTTTTTTTTTGTGTGTTCTTGGTCGTCAGACAACAACCAAAAACCACACTAAAACGACATGCTCGAGCAAACTGAACCACTCAAGAGCTGGAAATTATTCAGTGCAATCGAAGTTCCGCTTATGATCAATCGAATACAGATGAGTAAAATGTTTGTCTCCAAAAGTATTTATTTTTTACTTACAGTCAAAACCACGTTGAACATGACACTGACTTGGGTTATAATTTTTTTTTTTTTTTTTGGGCCAACGGAGGAGTACTCGAGCAGAAAAAAGGGATCCGAAGGGAGACAGTTTCACATTTGTGCTGAAGTTTACTTTTGTTATTCCGCCTGTATAATTTTATTTATTAAAAAAAAGGTAATTTAATTTTTTCCCTCGAGGTTGAGTGATCTGTAAATGTGACTCGTGAGGATAGATCTAGTATGATATGTGTAATATCAAATCGAATGTGAAGCACAAACGGGAAAAGGATCTTCAGCCGGAGAGAGATTAGCTTCATCATACAAGGTACCATTGTTCTATGTTTGATCTACTCTATAATATTAAATCAGAATTATTATTTATATAACATAATAATGGGTAATATCACAGAGATTCAAATCAAGATACATAATAAAAATAGTAAATAACTTAATCTTTCACGTGGTATATGATTATATCGTTCAAATCAATGTAATACATATAGACTTCCCAAAATTCATTGAAATATAAAATATAAATTTCAAACAACTAAAAACTTTTTAATTCACCTAACTCAACCATAACTTTAAGTCTTTAATGCGAAATAAGACTCCTGTATATAGAATCGTAAAAAATTTAATAATATTTGATAGAAGTCAAATTACCTGTACCAAACGTTCATTCGGTTGTACTAATAATTCTAGAATCATTGATAATGTTTTCAATTGTCGAATTGAGATTGTTGATAATGCTTGTAGTGCTTGGACGTATTGTTGTTCGTTTGCCAAGTATATGCTTCTCAGATGAAAGTGTTCTTGGTGGAACGAATTCACCCACTGTGCACGTAAATGTGTAAACTTCTAAACAGGAATTCGTGATGAGATGAAACTTTAAATGACAACAATTAAAGATTTCAACTTATTTTAATAAAATATAGCAGTTACCATTTGTTATATCACTTAGGGGTGGGTAAAAAAATCGGAACCGAAGTGACCGAACTGGAACCGAACCGAAAAAATCGGAACCGTATGGTTTTAAAAAAATAAAATAAGAAATTGGTTTTGGAACCGAGAACCGATTGGTTTTCGGTTCGATTCTCGGTTCCGCCTTTAGAACCGAAGTTAAAACCGATTTTTGATCCTTGTTTATTATTTTTTTATGATCTTAATTGATTGTCCTAAAACTAAAAATCAAAAGAATTTGTATTTTTTTTGGTAAAATGAAAATGGTTAATTTCTTTTTATGAAATTTGTTACGTCTCTACCACATTGTAACATTTAACTTCACACTTGGATTGAAATTCTTAGTAAATGAAAATCGAATGAGACTAACTTATTAATAAGCGAAGTTGTAAATGACTAAGATGGAGTTAATTAAATATTTAAATACAAATATAAAATTATTAACTCATGATTCATCCCACAAGTTTACTATATTTCCATGCTCGAAAAACATTATAGACCATTTGTTTCCTATTTTTGTTTATGAATATCTTCCGTTTCATTGAGAAATCTATATTTTCTTTGGGGTGAAATGGTTTTCGAAATCCTTGATCTTGGTGTATTCGGTGGAAATTTATTTCAGGTTATTAGCACACTTCCCGAGGCCTGATGCTCCTCGATAAGACTCTCGAAAAATAATTATTATTGTAAAATCGAATTATAAGTGAAACCGAATGATTTGGTTCGGTTTGGTTCTTGCAATTCAATGGAACCGAATGGTTCCATTTTACAAGAACCGAACCACCCGACGCCCACCCCTAATATCACTTAATGGCATTGAAGATCAGTCATCGAGCCGATTAAGGCCAAGTGGGGGTGTTGGCCCCACAAAAATTTTTTATTTTTATTTTTTTGAGTCCAAAAAAATAAAAGAAAATAAAAAAGAAAAAATTTGGCATTTTGAATTTATTTCTCTTGATCTTAATTATCTCTCTACAATCATTATGTTTATGCAAGAAATGGATACAATGCTCATTATTAGTATCTCTTACCTTAAAAGTTTACATTTACTTTTCAGTTATAGGTATTTTCTTTTATGAATTACTACTTTACACTGGTTAGTTGTTACTTATTAGTTAACTTAGTTTAATTTTTGATTCATTACTTCGTCGTTTCAATCATTTTGGTTTAAAAAAATTTCGGGGCTCCGCTTTCGAACCCCCAGGGAGGGGGCCTCCACCTCCGCCCTCCTACCATTCGAAAATTTTGGCCCCCACTCACTCGAAATTCTGACTCCGTCCCTGGAGGAAGATATTCCACGAATATTATTATAAGATTGAAATCCACTTAAACCTCCATCAGGATCCCTGTTAAGAATAAAAAAAAATCACGAAGTGTGGTAGAAAACAAAAAAAAAAAAAAAAAGAATTTTTGAACCATTCCAAACTCAAACTTGAATTAGTAATTATTGTGAAATAATTAAATAAAATTGAGAACCTGTTTGTGTGGAAATTTGGGAGCACTGAACTCTTGATTCTCGGTTTCTTTCTGTGCATTTCCTCTTGGCATGCATACTTGTGCCTTCATCCCCTCTGATGTAGTATGACCTTCAAGTCTCGATGATAAGAAAGTAGCTACTTTTATATATAATATTTATATTTATATTGATACTTGTTTGTGCACGTGCAATGTACGTTAATTGTTTCTAATTATGTATTTTATAGATTCAACAATTTATATAAATTTAGATTCATTGACATTGAGATAAAAACATGTCCAAAAAGATGAAAGAAACTTATTTTGAGGTAATGTATACATGATGAAATAATTAAACAAGATCCTAAAAATAACAAATAAGATTGAAACACAATACAAAGCATTTAGAACATAATAATATAACATTTAAAACAAAAAGTTGATAACTCAATTTTAATGTCAATGTATTAGTACTAAATAAGCAGTTGAAAATAATAATTAAGAAGAAAATATTAGGGAACCTGATGTGAACCCCTTCGGTGCGTTGACCGAAAATTCCCACAACAATTTTAATACCAACCCAAGAAAGCTAAAGTGGTAAATAAATGGATAAACACCTTAACCCAAGTTTAATTCTAACCCAAAATTCAAGGATTAACAAACCCTAGCCCAATGGGGGTCACTTAAACAAATTTCAAGGTGGCGGAAAATAAACAACAAACACAAGAATAACAATACTCAAGCAAAGTTGATTAAATTTCAAGAAGATACAAGATCAAAGAGGTTTAACCTTACCTCAAGAAGGGGAACTTCAAGCCCTAGCTCTCAAGAGCTCTCTAATGAACAAACCAAGTTATCTTACAAAATGAAGAGAAATGAGAATATAATGTACAAAATGGGAAAAATGTGCAATTTCGGTATTTACAAGAAAAACCCCGTTTTTGTGGAAATTGCAAGAAAAACCCCGCTATTTCATTTCGGAGGACTTTCGGTCGACCGAAAGATAAGTTTCGGTCGACCGAACTTATTTCGGTCGATCTCATGGTCGACCGAAACTGGACTTTCGGTCGACCTCTGCTCATCCGAAACTGACTGAGGCTTGATTCAAAAAACTTTGCAGACTTTCGGTCGACCGAAATTGGTTGTTTCCAATTTCGTCTTCTTTTTTGGCTCCAACTTGATTCTCGACTTGCTTTTCTTGATTTATTCACATTGTTTAGCCTCGAATCTTGAACCTCTTCAGCTTTGGATCTCATCATGGGTCCCACGGGTACGTGCATCGAGGTTTGACTTTCCCGATTCTCATCATCCCCTCCCTCTTGAAAAGGATTCGACCTCGAATCTTGCTTGAATGCACTATCGTGAAACTCCTTGAACTTTGATCTTGCAACATTGTGGATCACAGGTTCATGCGTTGAAGTTGGACCTTCCCGATTCTCATCATCTCCTCCATCTCGAAAGAGATTCGACCTCGAATCGGCACCTACAATAAAAATAGAAAATTCAGACACAATAAATGTAACTGAAATTTCATACTTACCGTGCAAAGTCAATTTGTAGGCGTTGCCAAAAGCTTGAGATGTGCCAACACCGCAGAGTAGCAATTTGGATTTTATTTGATCGGGGGGTCGCTCTTTCCACGAATGGGAACACATCCGACCGCCTGGATCAAACGGAATATGTTTCCCGCCATGGTTGGCATTGGAAGCACATTGCATTCCAATTCCCCTAAATGGAAGCTCGAGCCTCCTGCAAAGGGGCTTAACCAAAGGTGCATTCTCGTGGCCACCTAAACCAACTCTTTCTTTAATAAACATATGCATAAAGTTCAACAGAGTTAATAGGTTAAAGTCACAAGCAATTTTAAGTGGAGAAAACTTACTAATATGATGAGCAATTAAATTGCAGGCAAATTTAACAACCACAAAATTAGCACCAACTTCGCGTAAATGCACGACCTGCTGAAAGAAAAGATTAGCTAGGTTGATGACCTTGTTGGTTTCATAGCATGCAATCAAACGTGACATTTTAATTCTTCTACCAACAATCACAAAAATAGCTTCATCTTCTTTCTTTGTTTCAAGTAAACCCACTATAAAATTCATATAAGTAGTAGTCACAGGTTTACTCATGATGGGTAAATATGTATGGAATTCTTGGGGGAAAAACTTAAGTTTAGCCATTTTACAAGTTCGGCATTTACTGCAAGTGCAAACATGCTCAACACCAATTTTCAAAATAGGCCAATAAAATTGATCACATAATACCCCTAAAACCCCGTTGATTTTAAATCGCCCCATCAAACAACTATCATGTGCTCCTCCCACTAGCAATTCACGCATGTCACATTTACAAGGAAACAGTCCAATTTTCCAAAACAAATAATCATCATGCCCATAAAATCCATCAAAATATTGCTCACAACATGATTCATAGATGTTTAACAAATTCGGATATTTAACATGCATGCTCTTACTATGTTCAAGACGGAATGAGGGAGCATCTAGAAATGTTAGAAGCGAAGTTCTTTTACCATCAAGACATTCCAAATAATCTTTCCCATGGACTCCCCTAACTAGCAATTCCTTTAGAGCGCGAATATGCAAGTCAAGCATATTTTCACAAAATAAGGATTCAACATGCCCATGAAATGTACTACATGCAACATTTTCACAAAAGGATTTGGTACTTATGCCATTGGGCACACGCAAAAAGTTGCATTTACACATTAAGCACTCATCATGACAATGATCCTTACCACATGTTACATTTTCACAAGTCAACAACACACTTGTCAAATCTACATCAAGATCATACAACCCTCTAATGTATTCAAAACACAATAACCTTGCATTCAAAGAATTGTTAGGAGCATACCTCCTAGATGTTGCATTGGTTATCCCATTTTCTTTACCTCGGTTGTACTCGTTGTTGTAGGAAAATGTTTCCATGAATTTCTTCCATAAGGCGTGCTTTTGGAGTTCTTTGTTGCCTTGATAAGTTGGCCTCACAATTTCCTGCAACAAAGACATGACAAAACTAGGGAGGGAAGTATTAGAATATTCAAGAGTAAAGGACATTTTGGAGTGATCTCTTCTCTCAATTTCTTTGGTGGCACTCATCACTTCCTCACCTTTTTTAGAATCCTCAACCCTCGGTTCTTCTCTCACCTCTCCTTTTTCTGGAGTCGTGGCTCCAACTCTCACTGCCTCTCCTTTTTCTAGGGACGTGGCCCCAACTCTCTTGCTCTCATTTTTATTTTCTTCAATTTTATCAATTGAAGGTTCTTTTGTTTTCCTATCCTCCCCTTCGTCCTCTTCTTTTTCCTTCTCCTTCTCCTTTTCTTCCTCGAATTCCTTCTTGAGCTTCATTTGGTCCTTGCATACTTCTTCTGAGCTCAAAGATAGGATCACAACCTTTTTTCCATTCATTTTGAAGCTACACCGGTTCCTCCTCCTATCAAGATTCACATTTCGCTCACATTGCCAAGGTCTTCCCAAAATTATGTGAGTAGTGTGTAAGGGAACCACATCACATAATATTTGATCACTATAAGTACCAATGTGAAAAGTAAGAAGAACTTGTTCACTTACCCTCACCTCCCCATAGTCATTCAACCTTTGCAATACATAGGGATTAGGATGCTTCATAACCGGTAACCCCAATTTCTCCACCCTACTAGCACTCACCAAATTCATGTCACTCTCCCCATCTATCATGAGACTACATGGTTTATCACTCACTAGGCACCTAGTGTAGAAATTATCCTTCCCATGTTCCTCCACCTCATTAGTATGGGCCATAGATTGTGGTAGCCTAGCATTTATCTCCTCCACTACTTCTCTACTTTCACTACCTTCCCTCCTATGGAATGATGAAGTCTTCATTTGTTCAATATCAACCTTCTCATCCATCCCATTTCCACTCCTATCTATCCATTCTCTTCGTCTCCTACCCATTCTCCAATCTTCTTCCACTTCTCCACTTATACCCATTCCATGAAGTGATGAATTTTGCATTCTCGCACTATCAATATTTTCATCAACTCCATTCCTACCTACCCACTCTCTTCTTCTTCTACCCATTCTCCCATCTCCTTCAACTTCTCCTTCATTATCATCCCTCATAATTTTCCTATTCAAACTCCCATTTTGTTTTCTACCTCCATCCCTATACACTACGTCCCCAAGATTATCCATCACCTTTCTTCTACTACACATCATTTCTTCACCTCCCCTATTTGATGTACTCTCCCCTCTTGTTCCTAAATTTTCCAACTCACCCCTACTTTTCTCCATTTGTTTAGCCATGGTGGTTGAAAGATTTTTCGACAAGTACTTCGAATCTTGAGTTTGAGAATTGAAAATGGACATGGTGTGCAAGTGTGAAAGTGTTCTCACAAGAAAATATGTCTCTCGTGTTTCACTCAAATTTGGCTTTTACCCTCTATTGAGCTCACCACTCTTGCCTTTTTTCACTCAAAATCTCCTTTCTCAAGTTCTCCAAGGAAGGTAATAAACTAAACCACAAAGTATAATTCTTTTGGAGTTAAAGAAATCACCAACAAGGAAGAAGGAATTTAGAACAAATAGACACAAATAGCAAGTAGAATTTATGTGCTTGCTATACTCAAAAGGAACAATATTTATGTGGGATAAGATGCTAGGATCACAAATTCAACAATGGCCAATGGGATTGAATAACCACAAGTATTAGACAAGGCATATATGTAGAGCAAATAAGCACAAGAGTGTAATTTTCAAGGTAGCAATTTAGTAAACACTTTGTACCCAATCTTGAAGTGGCCTTGAATGTGTATAATGTGGATATATGAATAAATCCCCAACAACCCCAAATGTAGTAAGGAATGAATGATCAACAATTTTCCAATGTATGGAGCAAGTGATATATGGAATAAAATGTTGATAACACAATCTCAATTATGGGAATTGGATAGCCCCAAGCAATTAGCATTATATGGGCATTGAACAATAAAGCACTAAGGAAGTATTTTTCTTTGGGACAATTTATCAAACACTTTGAATACACAATTTGGAAAGTGTAGATTTTATAGTGAATGAATATGGAATTTTTCCCAACAACTCACAATCAATATACCAAATACATAGAATCAACAAATACACATGGGTATATAAATTTTCCCCAATTTTTCTAATTCTCGGATTTTTTAATTTTTTTTTCACAATGACAAGAATAACAACAAGAAAGTAAAGATAGGTTTACCAAATTAGAGCCAAGCTCTGATACCAAATGATGCGAACCCCTTCGGCGCGATGACCGAAAATTCCCACAACAATTTTAATACCAACCCAAGAAAGCTAAAGTGGTAAATAAATGGATAAACACCTTAACCCAAGTTTAATTCTAACCCAAAATTCAAGGATTAACAAACCCTAGCCCAATGGGGGTCACTTAAACAAATTCCAAGGTGGCGGAAAATAAACAACAAACACAAGAATAACAATACTCAAGCAAAGTTGATTAAATTCCAAGAAGATACAAGATCAAAGAGGTTTAACCTTACCTCAAGAAGGGGGACTTCAAGCCCTAGCTCTCAAGAGCTCTCTAATGAACAAACCAAGTTATCTTACAAAATGAAGAGAAATGAGAATATAATGTACAAAATGGGAAAAATGTGCAATTTCGGTATTTACAAGAAAAACCCCGTTTTTGTGGAAATTGCAAGAAAAACCCCGCTATTTCATTTCGGAGGACTTTCGGTCGATCGAAAGATAAGTTTCGGTCGACCGAACTTATTTCGGTCGATCTCATGGTCGACCGAAACTGGACTTTCGGTCGACATCTGCTCATCCGAAACTGACTGAGGCTTGATTCAAAAAACTTTGCAGACTTTCGGTCGACCGAAATTAGTTTCGGTCGACCGAAATTGGTTGTTTCCAATTTCGTCTTCTTTTTTGGCTCCAACTTGATTCTCGACTTGCTTTTCTTGATTTATTCACATTGTTTTAGCCTCGAATCTTGAACCTCTTCAGCTTTGGATCTCGTCATGGGTCCCACGGGTATGTGCATCGAGGTTTGACTTTCCCGATTCTCATCAGAACCACACATTTAGGAATTAGGTTTCTATCAGTATATATATGCTTGAATATCTTGGTATTGCTTTGAGTAGGAAAGTTGTTCACCATATTGGTAGTCTTGCCACTCCCCGTAATAATTGACAACCACCGGCCAATGTCTGTGCTTGCATAGCATCATAACCATTCTGAACATGGGAAAATAAATATTGAGAAAAAAGCTGAAAATGGAGAAGTCGCCATAAAAGGACAAGAAATTAATAGTCAAGCGTCAACTGCTATTGGGAGAAGAGTAAATAATTTATCATATATAAGAAATTTCCAAGTCATGCAAAGGCTCATGATCAAGGTTACAGTAACAATACAAATATACTTCAATTGTGTAATGTATGTGTTTCACAAAAGATACATGAGAAATCCATATTTTTCAACAACTCAATCAAATTTGATACAAATATATCGCCTCTTAAATTCATGATATGAAACTATATATTCCTACCTACTCGCAATTCTTCAATAGATAAGATGGAAGGCTAGAGAAATTAATGCTGCTTAAGAAGTCTCAAGTTCCCTTTTTGAATGTCTGACATTCTATACCAAAATGAAAGAGATAAGGTTAAAGTTACGGGCTCCTCGTCAAAGATTGAAGTGACTTGCCCCAAATGATTTCTAATATGAGACTCGTGGTGAGTTTGATGGTGATTGGCAAAAATTTGGTAAGATAATATGGTTGGGGTGAATGAGTTTTTGTTTGAGCTATGAGTATGAGGAATTCGCGATGCTCTTAGCAATCGTAGATCTTTCCAAATAGCCTGTAATGTGGCTTGAATTTCATAAATATGCAAATCATGACATCCCAATATTTTATGAACTTCATTTCGAAACTCATCATTGATTTTGTCGCAAGTGTCCATAATTGGAACCGCGCTTTGATACCACTGATATGTTTAGAATTTTTATGCGTAAGAAATGAAGATTAGAGACAGTGAAAGAAGACAATTTCTTATAATTGAAGATGTTTATTCAATAATTCCTAATCGCTATTTATAGATCAACTATAACTTGATATCGAAGCAATTCGACCCACTAATTTAGAAATAAGAAAATTACAATTTAACTAATTAATCAAGAACATGGAATAATAATTAAATATTATGAAGCAATTTTTAAGCAGACACTATTCATTTCATGGCTTTCATTATTCATCCAAAACAAATTACTTGCATAATGCACATATCATATTTAAAATCTTAAATTAACGACAACGAAGTTGCCAGTCCCATTAAAATAAAGATGGTAGCTTAAGATACGTCTCAAAACCATATGAAGCAATACTGCATTTTTTTCACATTGAAATTTGGAAAGCATGTAGAAGCAATCAATTAACAATATCACCATGGGGAACTCGTAAATCAAACAGTCCATACCTGCAAAAAGTCACAAATAACAGAAATGAAGTCACGGAGCTTTTGCATAAAGAGGAACTTCTCACTGGCCACAGCAAAAGAATTCTCCAGTGTAGTGACATTCACAAGTGAGGTAGATAAATTTTCATCAGTCTTCACCAGTATCGCCATGGTTCGTCCATGAGATTCCTAAAACAAGGACTCATTGAATTGCATGTTATATTTTTGAACAAGCACAAAATCCAAAAGAAAGATCTGGTGCAGTAGACCATTATTGCTAGTGCATAAACCTATCATCTTCAAATTTAAAAGTGAGATACTATAAAAGTGTATAGGCTTGAAATCACAAACACATACCTTAAGTCTTGTCATGTTCTCGTGTAAGGCTTTCTTAGCGAGTTCAGCCTGCTGAGCTATCGGCATCACATCTGAACCAAACATTCCCCCAATTGCTCCTCCAAAACTACTATAACTACTACCAACACCTACATTATGCGCAGAAGAATACACTCCAATAGACCCTGTAGCCGAGTACCAAAAACTTGTCTGCTGAACACTCTGATGAACACTACTGCCGCTAACATTGGAACTTACTCCTTTACTTCCGACGCGATCGTCTATCCTCTTCCCTAACCCTTTTCTCACATGCTCTTCTTCCCACATCTTATCCTCCTCATCCTCATCAATGTCACCACTTCCAATTCCCCTATCTTTTGGTACGGTCCTCTCCTCAAAATCCTCAAAAACGCCTTTTTTGTTACCATCAATCTTGTCCCCAAAGAACCCTATCCTCCCCCGAAATTCTGGCTCCTCATCGCTCAACCCATCGGCAGCACCGTGATTACTACCTCCGTCCAGCGCTATAAAATCTGGAGCTGTAGCTTTGGCCTGCCTTAACCTCTCCCTCTTCGCCCTAATCTTCTGTATCATTTCCTGGTCTGGAATCTCCTCCTTACCCTCTCTCGAATCCATTCCCATTCCCAGCTCCATCGAACCAAACCGGACCACAGCATCATCATTTTCCACTCCATCCTTTTCAAAGGGTTTTCCAGTGCTTATAGGATCCAAGTCATCCGGAACTGCAGGTTTAACAAGGCCTTTCAAGACTATCACAGGTTCAGGCTCGGGTTTCGGATTTGCACGAGCAACAGAGCGGGAGGAGGCAGCGAGTGTTTTGGTGCTCTTCTGGAGCTCTAAGAGGGCTTCTTTTGTGTAGGTGCCAACTTGAGGCAGAACATTGGAAGGGAGGGAGGTCGAAGAGGGGTGAGAGGCAATTCGGTCTTTCAATGAGGCAAGCTTGTGTGTCGATTTGGAGAATCTCGAAGATGAAGGTTTGGATGAAGGGCGAGAGAAGGGTGTTTCCGACGAGTCTTCATCGTCAGCCTAAGAAAGTAAGCTCTTGATTGGGGGTTGCGAGGGTGTTTTCTTGGGTTTATTGACGACGGAGGGTTTTTTTGTGGTGGAAGAAATACCGTTGATTGGGGTGATGGTAAAAAGAAAAATATATATATAATGATGTTATCATTACGACGTCGTTTTGGTCGAAAATTGAAACACTGTGCGGCCACTTGTACTCTTTTAATATAGTTAAGATTAAGATTGATAGATATTGATATTGATATGAACAGGTTGAAATAATATAGCTTTTAAAAGTTATCAGTAACATTAAAAAACAACAAAAACCAAAATTTAATAATTTGGTCTGCTCAATAAACACTAAATATATAAATAACTCCTGATATCGAAGAGTCATCAATCAATGGAATATATATTATTCCTAAGAAATAAAAATTAATCGTTTAATTGACATTCACCAATTAATGAATACGAACGGTCATTAAACACTGGATTCGATCATCTGAAGCATCAAAGAATTTTATTTCAGAAAAAATTTAAAATAGTACAATTTAAAATATGAAATGCTTGTGCGAGAACTGAATGTGAAGCACAAAATAAATTGTAAATGTTGAGTAAACCAAGATAAAACTTTGTTTAGACAATTTCAAAATAAAAATCATTAACAGTAACTAAATAGTAAACGCCTATGAGTTTAATTCATACCTATTTATTATTTTCCATTATTTATGTTGATACTTCATTGAATCTGTAAGAGCAAGAATTTTAGACTATTACATTCTAGAAGCACTACTGACATAATCATATGCTTTAAGCATAACATACGAATACATGCACTTATAATTTATTTCATTTTATTTACATTATTTATATTTATTGAAAAATTGTATTGTTTTTAAATTTGTTTATAAATTGTAATCGTTGCATAAAAGAATGATGTGTTAAAAACAAATTAAGGGACGGAATTTTTTTTTAGAAGGACAGTTCTCAAATAGAAAACAGGGGAATTCATTATGCCATAGCGCATAATAAGCCAACGATGGGCAACAGTTCACAAAATATATAGTAATTATTTTGAAATCCAACTTCACTAATCAGTTTTTTCAACGTGGTTTTTCAGAATTTTCACAGACAACGCGACCAATAACATCTCCAAGACATAAAGAAAGAAAGAAATGGCAATCAGAATTTAAGCAACACAAAATGAAAAAAAAAAAAAGAAGAAGAAGAAGGAAAATAGCATAAAAAGAAAAAAATGGTTAACGTACCGAACAAATGTGTGTTCTTTGCATGTGTTGGGTATTTGATCCAAAATTCAACAATGGAGACTAATTAATTAGGTAAGAATGGTTGGTGAAGAACTTGTTAGGTATTGAACTAACAATTCAATATGAAGACTAATTAATTAGGTAAGAATGGTTGGTGAAGAGTTATGTGAGATAAGTTGGTAAGATTGATTGGTGAAAGAATTTGTTATTCCTAATCCGTCCCTAATCTTTGCCTATAAATAGAGATCAATTGTTGAAGAGAAAAGCACCACAAGCACAATTGGAGAGTGCCAAATATTGTGAGTCAGTAATCAAAGAGAGAAAATTGTGAACCTAGCATATTGTGAAGTTTCTTGTAACTCTTTGTAGTATAAGTCAAAGGGTAGAAATTATATGCGGTAAAACTCGTTTGTTGTATTTTCTCTGTGGTCTGTAGGATTGGGTTGGTGAGTGAAAGTCTATATATTTGTAACAATTTAATATATAGTGAAAAGCTTTGGCAAGGGTCCGTGGACGTAGGCATTTTGTTGAACCACGTAAATTTCTGTGTTCGTATTTATTTTCTTGTTTGCTTATTTTATTTTGAACATCGAAAGATCCTGTGGGAAGAAGAAAGTGGGAATCGACGTGTTAAAATTCCCAACAAGTGATATCAGAGCTACATGTGGTTCACATAATTTGAAGAAAAAGAAAATATGTCTGTCAAGTACGATGTGGAGAAATTTGACGGGAGAATCAATTTTGGCTTGTGGCAAGTACAAGTCAAGGATGTCTTGATTCAGGCGGGTCTGCACAAAGCTTTGAAGGGAAAACCAACTGAGAGTTCTAACAAAGAAATTGAATCCAGCAAGACTGATGAAGATTGGGAAGATTTGGATTTGAAAACTGCTAGTACAATACGACTTTGTTTGGCCAAGAATGTTCTTGCAAATATTCATGGGATATCTGCTGCTAAGGAACTTTGGGAAAAACTGGAAGAGTTATATCAGACGAAGAACTTGTCAAATCGCTTGTATCTGAAGTAACAGTTTCATTCGTTGAGAATGAGCGCAGGTACAAAAATCTCCGACCATCTTAGTATTCTTAATGGGATTGTTTCTGAACTGGAATCTATTGGAGTCAAAGTTGAAGATGAGGATAAAGCGTTGAGGCTCATCTGGTCTCTTCCATCCACGTTTGAGCACATCAAACCGATTTTGATGTACGGGAAAGAAACGGTGGATTTTGCTGAAGTTACAAGTAAGTTGATCTCTGAAGAACGGAGATTGGGTGGAAGTGATGATTCATCTGAAAATAATTTGCTTGTTACTGAAAAGTGGAAGAGAGGGAACTCCATGAAGAAGAAGGTGACATGTTGGAACTGTGGTCAATCCGGGCACGTGAGAAGAAATTGTCCAAAAGGTGGAGCGGACTCGGCGAACTGCTCGAAGGACAATGCGACTCTCCTGGTGGAGGGTGATGATGATGTACTCTAGTAAGATGGGACATCCTCATGGCATGATGTCAGTTGTCATGATAGATGATGTGTTCTTACTGGCATGGGTACTGTGTTCGCATACAACATTGGTTTGGTTTAGATGCAAGGTATGTGGTTTAATTTATGTCGATGACTGATGAACTTCCAAGGAGAACCAAACATGGGAGTTGCACCATAAATTTCAGCAATTTTTGTTTCGACATGGGCCGATGAAATTCTCGGAGTTCGTTGATAATTCTGAGTGGTTATACTCATATGGTGGAGTATGAGATCTGTTAAAGTGGAAAAATGCTTACCTGTTACCCAATGGTTGAATTTGAATGTTTTGGCTTGGAGGAATTTTGTGTCAAGGTGGAGATTGTTGGGTATTTGACCCAAAATTCAATAATGGAGACTAATTAATTAGGTAAGAATAGTTGGTGAAGAACTTGTTAGGTATTGAACTAACAATTCAACATGAAGACTAATTAATTAGGTAAGAATGGTTGGTGAAGAGTTAGGTGAGATAAGTTGGTAAGATTGGTTGGTGAAAGAATTTGTTATTCCCAATCCGTCCCTAATCTTTGCCTATAAATAGAGATCAATTGTTGAAGAGAAAAGCACCACAAGCACAATTGGAGAGTGCCAAATATTGTGAGTCAGTGATCAAAGAGAGAAAATTGTGAGCCTAGCATATTGTGAAGTTTCTTGTAACTCTTTGTAGTGTAAGTCAAAGGGTAGAAATTATATGCGGTAAAGCTCGTTTGTTGTATTTTCTCTGTGGTCTGTAGGATTTGGTTGGTGAGTGAAAGTCTATATATTTGTAACAATTTAATATATAGTGAAAAGCTTTGGCGAGGGTCTGTGGACGTAGGCATTTTGTTGAACCACGTAAATTTCTGTGTTCGTATTTATTTTCTTATTTGCTTATTTTATTTTGAACATCGAAAGATCCTATGGGAAGAAGAAAGTGGGAATCGACGTGTTAAAATTCCCAACAGCATGAACTGATGTTTTAATCTCCTGGAACAATCTGAAGTTGTAGACTGTTGTAGGGAAAATTCGACCTCCACGTAAGTCTTCTAAAAAAAGTACAATATGAATGAGTGACTCGTTGCAGGATAGTATCCGTCAACGATCGATACAAACTTCAGGCAATACAAATAATGTTCTTGTATTATTGGATCAAATTTTTGGATTAGTTCTCCTTTCGTAGTCGCTTGAATCCTGTTTTCCTGGAAAAAAAAAAGTTTTGTGTCGTTATATGTATGTATAAACAAAAAAAAAAAGAAAAAGAAAAATAACGTTTATTGAAAAATCTTAATTTATAATATATCATTGCTTACAGTTTTGTCCAGAAAAACAAACTCCAAGCTTGTTTCAAACTTATCATTTGCTGGAACAATCCATTTCCTGGCACGCCGAACCTTTAACCGCCAATCAACCTGTTTTTTGATTAATATCCTTTAAGAGGCAGAATGTAGCCATTTCTGAGTTCACAATATTTTATGGTAAACGATCCTTTTTATAGAAAATAAATACAATCGGCCAAAAAAATACAGGCACAGTGAGAAGGTGAATGCGCGCGAGCACACACATATAAACATGTTAATCAATTAATTATAGTAGGGAACATTGACAGGCATAAACAGGTTAATCAGAATATTGGAAACCCGATGCGTTATGCGTATCGGAAATCAAAATATTGGAGGATGTGTATATATAAACACATAAAGAAAGGAAGGCAAAAAGAAAAGAAAAAAAAAACACAATGGGTCAGATATACTATAAATAAATATAATATAATATAAAATCGTATCTGAGCAATACTGTAAATTGCATGTCCAGATACTGTAAATTGCATGGGACAGGAAAAGGCAGTGGGACCCACAAGAAGAAAGCGGCTACTTTTATTTTATAATAATATATATATACTAGTGAATCATCCTGTGCGATGCACGGGAAGAAACGTCTAAATAAAAATAATCCTATACGAAATTAAATGAATCTTTAAACAAAATAAATAACATTCACAAATAAGATATAAGTTCATCATTTATTAGTTTCATGTATAAACATCAACTTTTTAGGGAGAAGTCATACATAGGGATGGCAAAAAAATCCGGAGGACCCGAAATGGCCCGCCCCGAAAATAACCCGCCCCGTCGGGTCCGCAGGGAAGGTTTTCCGCCCCCCGTCGGGTTTCGGGGCAGGTTCGGGGCGGACCCGCCCCGCCCCGCCCCGTGACCCGGTAAATTTTTTTTTTTTTTTTTAAATAATGAAATGAGAAACTAAAATAAATTTGATGAAGTCCAGAAGAATTGAACATTGGTGAAATTTAGGGATATGAAAATATACAACCACTATACCATTATATTGTTTATTGATTTTTTTCTTCAAGTAGATACATATTATTTTTAAAGTTCAAACTTAAAAACTCTAACTATTTCAATGCCTAAATTTTTCACGTAAAATCTCATTACCAATTTATTTATTTATTAAAAAAAATTAAATTTCCGGTCCTTAGCGGGGCGGGAGGTCGCCCTGCCCTGCCCCGCCCCGCCCATTGCCATCCATAGTCATACATGCGAAAATGATTGTGCCTGACTCTTATTGATAGTCATGGCATATGACACCATCAATAAAAATTGTTTTTTTTTTTTTAAATCTAATATGTATCCTAAAATTCGAATGGCTCAACGATATCCTTGAAATAAAGAACTTGTGTCATGCATTACTGTCGATATAATTTGACCTTATAGAATATGATCGTCAAGTTTTGTAACGATTATTCACTATCTCCTCGAACAAAAAATTCACCTTGCAAAATGAACACTTAAATGTAGGATCTACAGTATTCATGTACTCTAAACATTCAAACAATAGATGAAAAAGTTAATAATAGAGATCATGTATATAAAAGATAAAATTCAATATTTTGACCATTGATAATGAAAAATAACATGTATAATAATAATAATAATAATAATAATAAAAATAAAAAAAATTGCGAGGTTGATAAAGATATTGCATCATATTTATGATATTTTAGGTTTTCAATATTTATACAATATAATTATTTTCTGATTGAAATTATAATTTAGTATTGATCATCTCAATTTTTAGTTAAGTAAATTGAGAGACAATTTATATATTATTGTGAAAAAATATCATAAAATTTGAATTAAAATATAGCAAAGAATATCTTGGTATGGTTAATTACTTTTTGAAATTTTAAAATTAACAGTTAGGACAAAAATCATTAATAACTATATCATTTCAAATAATATGGATAAATTTGTTAACAGTTAATGTTAAAAAAATGTGATATGAGACTTTTTGGAATAAAAAATTAATTAAGAATTAAATGTAATTGTCATTGAAATAATTTTGATAAATAATGCAATATAGGAAAGAACTTTAATATGTATATGTAATAAATAACTTAAAAATATGATTTAATTATAAAAATTTCAATACAACGTTATTTATAAAAATACGAATGTGTTAAATTTTAAATATAATTTTAATTGAGAATTTGACATTGGATCTGTATGACTGAACCAAATATTTATCCATAAAATTAAGACCAATAAAATATTACAATTATTATAAGAAATTAATTACGTATTAAATGTAATTATCTATAAAAATATTTAATAATTTAATAATACGCTATAAAAAAGAGTTCCAATTTTTAGATGTACTAAATAACTAAAAATAAGATTATTTATAAAAAAAAACTATACGTATGATGTAATTTATAATTTAGTACTCCCTCCGTCTTATAAAGATAGTCATTTACTCATTTTCACACATATTAAGGACAAAAAAGAATATAAAATATTAATTTCACTCTTAAAAAATAAAATAGACTATCTTTTTTATACGGACAAAAAAGAAATAGTAGACTATCTTTGTAGGACTTAAAGAGTATTATCTAGTAATAAAATTTTGACATATTTTTTAACTAAAAATTTTACTTTGAATTTGTATAACTGAACACAAATATTTATTTGTAAGATTGAAAACGTTAGAAGAACACATTTTTTTTATGAAAAGAGAGATTTTGACAAAAAAAAGTCAAATATAAATAAGTAAAACCAAACAAATTATCGTTCTTATATCATAAAAAATAAAAAACAACTTCTCGTTCTTAAAAAAAAATTCTAGTTTCTTGTTTTTATTATTTTTTATACAATGTGATATACAATTTCATCAAATATATATACTAACTCATGAATAATATGTTTCTCTTCACTCAACGGCCAAAACCATTAACATATCTATCCAACCCAAAGTTATTCTAAATAGCCCAACATTAGCTAACACATTGCAACGCCAACAGAGAAATCTAGAACATAATATAAATAGACTATTAACAAATCCTCTTATTAGTCCAAAATAATTTTGCATTCTATATTATTTTCGAAACTTTCTCTACAATATTATTGTTTTAATATTTTTTCTTTTTTGTCAGAAACCCAAATCTATGTTCAATGACTCAAAATATCACAGGTCTTGAAGAAAATAGTAGTGTCAATCCTTTTTACTTTTTCAAAAAATAATTTACGATTTTTTATTTTCAACTGGTTTGTAATATTAATAACTAATAAGCATTACCACCCCACCAGAAATTTTGAATCATAAAACGTGATAAATAGAAGGTGGAGTGGAGGGGTCATGTTAAACAGTAAACATTTTTTCAAATAAATAACCATTTAATTGAATCTCTTATTATTGTATATATCTTCATAATAATTATATATAACAGAAAGAAAAGAGGCTGTATATCGAAAAATGGAAAAAAAAAGAATATAGAAAACAAAAATGAATAAACAGATTTTGGAAAACTGGAAAAAATGAAACAAATTCTGAAAAAGCGAAAAAAGGAAAAAAAAAAACTGGCTTTCCATTGTAATTAGGCAGCGGGAAATAGAAGCCATATAAACACAATAAATATTAAGAATGTAAGTAGACGTCAGCGATTTTAAAAATAATAAATAAATATTGAATGCCCAATTATTTTTGAAGTGGGTTTTGAAGTTGATTATTGGATGAGAGATATGAGTAGTGTGAACATGATAAATATTGAAGTCCCCAAAAATTGAAAAAATAAATAAATAAATAAATAAAATATGCACATAGTACAAGAGTTTTGGAGGGAAACAGTGAAGTTGACTGGGGTTGACTCAGCTACTTTTATATATTATATAGATATAGATATCGATATTGATTTATCACAATTTCTCAAACTACTTTTTAATCATTCAAATTTTCTATCTCTACTTTTTAACCATATATTTTATCTCGAAAACAACGAAAAAATAATTTTAAAAATGTTACAGTGTCACCAAACACACCAAACACACCTGTGTTTGGTGGTATTGTTTAAAAATATATTTTTTAAATGAGTAGTAATTTTTAAGAGAATTGATGATTGATATTTGATTAAAAGTTAAATATTGTGAACTTAATTTTTAATAGAAGATTGAAATTGAGTATTATAGAAAAAATGAAAAATTTTTAAAACAACCAAACGAGGACCATTTATTGAGAATTTCACATATTGAGACTAATAAGTAATACCACGATTGATTAGTGATGATAATGATATGAGTATGGATCGGGGACCTCATACCCATTTTCGTTACGTGCGGGGTAGGGGCGGGGATTAAAAATTTCCCGTTTAAATCTTCGTTATTATTATTATTATTTTTTAATCAACCTTTTTTTTTATATAAAAAAAAAAAAAAAAAAAAAAAAAAAAACTAAAACTTATTATCTCATGTCTTTAAGTTAGTAATATAGGTTGAAATCATCAAATTTGTTTAAAAGAATATAAAATTTTTCAAAAGTATTGAATTTTTAAGTTTTTACTAGTTTTTAATTTTTAAAATTATAAACGAAGCGGGGATGGGTCGGGGACCTCAATCCCATCCCCGTCCCCGTAACGGGGATAAATCACTACCATCCCCGCCCCATTCGGAACGGATCCCCGAGAGGATCGATTCTCGATGGAAAAATTACCATCACTACGATTGATTGTAGATAAATTGGGAAAAAAACTTTTAAATGTGTGGTTAACACAAACCCCAAATGTTAAGATGCCCTTTCCTCGGCTTTCCCACCCATAATCAATTCCTACTCACCACATGAACGGATGAGGAGATGTTATAGTGTCCTTTCATGTAACATAAATATGTGAGTAAAAATGAATTTGCAAAAAAAAAAAAAAATGTAGGATCGAACATGCTCTAAAGTTGTAAAATTTCAATTTTGTCATTGAAGTACCTCTTTTTTTTTTTTTGTCTTGGTTAATAGATAATATTAAATAATTAGTGCATGTTTGGTTTATGAGAAATTGGAAAAATTTGTAAATGTGTAATTGAAAAATTGTTGAAAAATATTTAAACTTGTGGGTCTCATAGATCATAGTATGGTTGAAAATAAATTTGAAAAAAAAAATTGATAAGGCAGTGTTCGGTATTGCAATAATTAAGGTTTATAAACTAATTTATAATCTACTTAATTTTTCAAACTATTTTTTAACTCTACATTTTTTCTCTCTCCAATTTTCAACCATTAATTTTACCTCGAACCCCGTGAAAAAACCAAAAAAATGTTGAAAAAATTGGTTTTGATCAATTTATGTAATCATTTAAGTGGAACCATTAGTAGTGAATGGAAAATTAAGCCACTTAAAATTGTGACAATGTTGAAAAATTAGTAGAATATTATAAAATATTCTAGAATTAATTTAATAAAAAGACGTGTCTTTTAACAATGAAAGATTGTGACTTTTGAAATTAATATTTTTTAATAGTTGTCTCTCTTCAATTAGAGACAAATTTGAAAGGATGTGTCTCTTGTAAGGGTTGTATTTTTTGAGACACAACTTTCCAATATCTATAAATAGACCCTATACCTTTGGATTTTTCAATTTCATCAATTCATCATTTATTTAATTTTCATGATTGCATTATCATACTAATACATATTCACTCCAAAGTAATTTTGCATTTATTTGGAGTCGAGTTTTATATGAAGAGAGTTCAAAGTATAAGTAAGGTTCGTTGGTTTTCGTAATTTAGAGTGCTCCTATTGCGGTACGTGGTCGTTGTATATTGGGATACAAATTTCGAAAAACTGTTAGCATCAGTGTGGGACATTATCGTCTTAAGGACAAAGAGTCCAATTCTTATCTCGATCGAATTCATTTTCATGCATTTTGATTTTCTACTTCAAATATTCTTATTCGGCAAGTCGGAATTCTGTCCAACTTTATGCATGTAAAAGGTACGTTATTAGAATATAATTATGCACGTTAAATTTTTACCAGCAATCTTAAGACGATAATTTTTTGTGCATAATATATTCTATTTAAACCTGAAAACTAGAGGATGTATTGTTATATGCTTTAACAAATTATATATGTATAGAAATTTCGAGTTGACTCTCTTGAGTATTGAGTGCTTGCATATTATGTTGATATTTTGCATGGGTTAATTTTGTTTGGCATAAGAAATTGTTTACTTCAGTCAATACATGCATTTACTTTTATTCTTGGAAAGTTGCAGTTTCATGTTCCATAATTAAATTCATGTGACTGAATATATGAATTCTATTTGGGCTCTTCCTCATTTTTCACGTGTAAAAAAAATTGATTTTGTTGTAGATGTCTTCCAATTACACTATGTATGGTAGTTTAAATGTTTGTCTCTCATAAATATGAAAGTGCATGGGAGATATTGACATTCATAGTTATTTTATATGATGATTAGAGATGGAATAAAATTATCTATTTAATGGATATAGTTAACGATATGGTCAAATTTAAAAGAGTTGATAAACTCTAAAGTTCAAACCTTACCCAAAATTTGTGGGGGTAATGTTACTACATGAGCACGTGATTCCTAATTGAGGAATTGTAATGGTAACTTATTTTATAAGTTACAATATTTATACCTTTAGTCATAGAAAGATGTTCTATGAAGATGGAAAGATAGAAATTCCTTATACTAATTTTAGAAGTATAAGGATGTTTCATAATAACCAAAAAATGGTTGAAACCTTGGTAATTTGATGAAAAGGACTTGTAATTGGAAATTTAATAGGCCAAGGGACTTGAGTTGTAATTTTTACATTAAGAATTTAATCGCATATTGAGTACTCAAGGTCTTGGGATATGCAACTTTGGCCTTAAAAGTTTTCCAAGATTATTGATATAGTCCTTCGAATTATGGACTTTAAAGACCCAAGTCCTTAAAGTTCTTGATTTTAAGATTTAATCGAAATAGTGTTGGATTTCAAATCTTATCTCAATCGTGTTGATTCGTTGTTCGAGTATATATCAAACTTGAACTTGGGACTACTCGTGAAGTGTGGGGGGTGGCCTTGCTTTCTTCAAATTATAACGAGATTTTGAACATTATTGAACTGCACTATTCCCGAGAAGATTTGTTGGTACCATATTTGGACATAGTTCACTGTAAGGATTTATATCCACTAGTAAATGTGTTTACTATGTTAGTGCGGTATTTGAAAATGCACGAAATCATTATGAATTTGAAGATGAATTTTTGAAACTAGAGCTCTAGACAAAGAGCTTTAGACAAAGTGAGAAATTTGGAAGCTTATTTATTCGATATCCTAGACTTGTTGGGGTTATGAATAACTGTAATAAAGCTTCAACTAAAGTGATTGAAGCATGTTGGCTTCAGAGTTCCAAAAGCGGCAAGTCTATACCTGCTACATTGATTGATTGTGTCTCAAACGATAGAGATCATCTCATATTGCAGTTGATCTCAGATGGTATTATTTTATGGATCTACTATATCGAAAAGCTTATCACGGGATCATTAAATTGCTGATCGAAGGGAATGGGATTAAAGCCTATTACGCTTGTAATCTTTGTAACGATAAATCAATCATGCTGACTGGAGATCTCAAGAACTTTGTTCAATGAGACAACTAAGTTACGAAGATTCAGAAGTACTTAGGATTAAATTCCTACCCATTCCTATGGTCTAATCAAAGTGCTTTTTGTAGAGTGGCTTAGCTTTTAATGATTCCTATATCTTGGATAAATCAAGTGGGGGTAGGCAGACTACTCCTAATAGGAGATCACCTATGTAAGTGAGAAGTGGGGTCGCTTCTATGAGAACATTTCAAGGCTCGAATTCTCTAAAACACTTATGAAACCAAGCGTTGTTCAGGGCCAAAATGAATACAACCGTGAGAACCGAAAGTGTTAGGGAAGGTATTGTGTGAGTATATTATCTTGATTTACACCAACGGTTGAACAGTTTAAGGCATTATGTTCACTGATTAACCAGTAAATCCGATAGTATTTTACTAAGGCAGGTTCAAAGCTAAAAGCTACCTCTCCTGATGCAATAGCTTTCCCCGTGTACTCTCTTCGGTGTCTGCATAATCTTTGCATTAATTTTCATTCATGTGGGGGGTTGTTGAAAAAATTGGTTTTGACCAATTTATGTGATTATTTAAGTGGAACCATTAGTAGTGAATAGAAAATTAAGCCACTTAAAATTGTGACAATATTAAAAAATTAGTAGAATATTATAAAATATTCTAGAATTAATTTAATGAAAAGATGTGTCTTTTTATAATGAAAGATTGTGACTTTTGAAATTAATATTTTTCAATAGTTGCGTCTCTTCAATTAGAGACAAATTTGAAAGGATGTGTCTCTTGTAAGGGTTGTATCTTTTGAGACACAACTTTCCAATATCTATAAATAGACCTTAATCCTTTGGATTTTTCAATTTCATCAATTCATCATTTATTTAATTTTCATGATTGCATTATCATACTAATACATATTCACTCCAAAATAATTTTGTATTTATTTGGAGTCGAGTTTTATATGAAGAGAGTTCAAAGTATAAGTAAGGTTCGTTGATTTTCGTAATTTAGAGTGCTCCTATTGCGGGACGTGGTCGTTGTATATTGGGATACAAATTTCGAAAAACTGTTAGCATCAGTGTGGGACATTATCGTCTTAAGGATAAAGAGTCCAACTCTTATCTCGATCGAATTCATTTTCATGCATTTTGATTTTCTACTTCAAATATTCTTATTCGGTAAGTCGGAATTCTGCCCAACTTTATGCATATAAAAAGTACGTTATTAGAATATAATTATGCACGTTAAATTTTTACCGACAAAAACAAACTGATGAAGTAGATCCGAACGGGATTTTTTTCCCGAACCAAAAAGACACATCACTCATGTAGCGACATTCATTTTATTATTCGACAACATTGAGCTTATAAACCCTGACAACAATCAATCAATTTCCATTCTATCCATGTTTCACAGCGATGAATCAATTTCCATTCTATCCATGTTTCACAGCGATCAATCAATTTCCATTCTATCCATGTTGTGAAATTACAGCAACTCTTTGAAAAGAAGACATTCAGGCAATAAAATTAGGTGTAGGTGAAGTCTGATTCGGTCCGATTCGATTCGGTTCTTAAAGAAATAGAATCGAATCAAGTATTAATAGGAATTTTAGTAATGGAACAAGTGGTTTCAAATTTGATTATGGAACCGAACCAGAACCAAACCAATTGATTTTGGTTCAATTCGGTCCAGTTCTTTATATTGAAAATGTTAAAATAAAATGTCTATTTTTTATACAAAAATAAAATATTTTTTAGTATTAAAAATTAGAAGTTGCTTGTGACTGAGAATATAATCTGCCTACACTTTTAATGTAACATGCAATGGTATAACATCAAAAAATGTGACACGTCATATTGCACTCACTTTACAAACTATAAAGATTAAAAGTAAAATATAAAACTATGCATGTATAGACTAAGAAATAATTAAAGAAATTAAGAAATTGGTATTTGATAATTAAAGAAATTAAGGAATTGATATTTGGTAACTAAAGAAATAATTAGGTAGTGTCAACAGACTTAGTTTGGTAATTGGTATTTGGGAATTGATAGGTAATACGTTAATTGATTTGATTATAAGAAACTAAAAAATAATTAAAGAAATTAAGAAGAAGAAGGAATCTGTTAGAGATAAAGAAGGAAACAATACCTTAAATTGGAGGAAGAAAGAAGACGTGAATCGTGATCTTTTAGTATTTTACCAAAAAATTAATAATTAAACAACCAACCTGAGAACCGAATTAATTTTCGGTTCTAAAAAAAGAACCGAGAACCGGGTCAGAATTGTTCAGTTCCAACTAATAAGTCCCAAAATTGATTTATTCTTTGGTCGAATTCAATCCAAACGATCGATTCCAACAGATTCCGAGAAAAAAATGCCCACTCCTAAATAAAATTGACAATTGTTCACTTCAACTCTAAACCTACTTTTCGTTGTTCATAAATTGTAAACGTTGTGACAAAGCTAAAAGCCTAAAATAGGAAGCCATCTAGAGGGATTTAATCGCTTTAACAATTGCTAATTCCAAAAATGATGGATGCACCCGCATGAGTCACCCCCCTGCGATGACCGCCCTCACATAGAGGGGCTGGGGCAGGGGCGATCTCCCTTGGTGTGCGTCTATCATAGTTGTTGTTAATTGATGTGGAGATTTAACAATTACTCTCAACTTTGACGAATATGATGTTAATCATGTTAATAAAGTGAATGACTGCAAAAAATAAATAAAAGCTAATAATAGTGACTAAATAGTATGTCAAAATAATACCCAGTTGGTCAATTTGAAAATTTTCTTGAACTATAGTAGCCATTAGTGAAATCGAGTAATTAACTGCTCGTTAATTTTTCTATGGAACTGAGGTACATTCCTTGATTTAAATCCTTGATGCGTGTCGCAATGCACCAAAATAATAATTAAATTTCTTGTTCACTATTACTGAGAATATAGCAGTGGAAGCAAGGGTCGATCCCACGAGGAACGAGAACTAACTTAGTGTCATGTCAATTAGAATCGTAAATGGAGGTTTTGGTTTGAGTTGTTTGTAAATGATTTAACTAATAAAATAAAGCAATTAAAATGATTGGAATAAATATCAAATGTGGACAAGCCCTAGTTCTCAGGTTCAGTTGTATTCTATCACAATGTTATCACTTCCCAAGTAACGCGTGTTCAATTTCTTCTTTGATTTATCACCCGTAAATAGTTAATAAGCTCTAACTATTCTGATTCTCCCTTAATTGCATTTAATTAGAATAAGCTCTCTAATCAAACATTAGCCATTGAATAACCTAAAACAAGCTCTTTAAATTTAAGATAACAACTATATAATGGTCGAGAAGAATTAGGGTGAATTAGGTTATCAATCACACAAGCTCGTGACAATTAACCTAAGTTGGAATTCTCTATGAAAATTATTAAATTTTCACTTGCTACTATGATTTGAATAAAAAGACAATTACGGATCCAATCATTCAAATTAGCAAATCTCAATACAACAAATTAAATGATAAGGCCTTAATCAAATAAATAATTGTATTGATTGAATTAAAACGCATAAGAATCCAACAAATCAAAATAAAGAATTTAGAACTACGTTACTAGTTTGGAAAAGCAATAACAAATTGATATGAAATACAACTTCCCCTTCGAACTAGGTATGGAAGCTTAGCCGCGCATAGTCATGGTGAAAAGCCCAGAATTTTGCATCTCATTCATCTTCTTAAGTTGCTTAATTTCCTTCCAATTCTTCAAGCAAGCCGCGCCTCTTTCAATAATATTTTTTTACCCTTTTCTTGTCATGAACTTCCCTATTTATAGCCTCAATTTCGTGCCCTAGCTTTGGGAGCAAGAAATCCAAAATTATGGAAAGAATTGAAATAAGGAAATTTTTGACTTGAAGATTTACGGCCGTAACATTCCTTTTACGGCCGTAATTCAGTTTCTGCATATTTCCTTAAATTGGAGTTACGGCCGTAACATTTTGATTTACGACCGTAAATTTTCCTTTACGGCCGTAAAGTGGTTTCTGCTTATTTTCAACTTGCTTCACGACACTTTCACGGCCGTAACCTTATTTTCTTACGGCCGTAACACCTTTTCTTGCTGCCGTAAATATATTTGCACCTAAGTCCCCAAACTTTGATTTTGAGCGCATTTTGGTCATTTTTCCTTCTTTTCTCTTCCTTTGTAATCCTATACAATATAAAACATAAAATGCATTAATAATACTTAGATAGAATCACATTATGACATATTCAAGGATATAAGTGTATAAAATAAACGTTAATATAACACTTATCAATCCTCTAAAAATATTCAGAATAGGAGTGGTAGGAACTCTTTAAGATTAGAGTTCAACCTTTTCGTAAATTGCCAGAAGTAGAAGGACTGTTGAGAAAAGGATGCCTCGCTGGCGCCAATCGACATCTTCAATCCTTAGACCCTTCTCGCGTCTGCTAATTTTTTCCCAATCCTCAACGGCTTGTGCAGTAAACACACACACTGCGACATTTCTCCTGTGATCTAGCAGACTAGCCCTAGGTTTCCACTTTTAATTAAACCTTTACTAATAGTTATTAACACTTGCATAGCATTGAAAGTTTTTTGTTGGGTGTAGAAGAAATGGAAGGAGGAGGAGGAGGGGGAGGGGGAGGGTTGAGTGTTGGGAGCATACCATCAGCATCGTCTGCGCCGCCGCCATTTCTGAGCAAGACATACGATATGGTGGACGATCCGACGACAGATTCGGTGGTGTCTTGGAGCAAGAGCAACAACAGCTTCGTGGTGTGGAACGTGCCGGAATTTTCTAGGGATCTTTTGCCTAAATATTTCAAGCATAATAACTTCTCCAGCTTCGTTCGTCAGCTCAACACTTATGTGAGCGTCCCTGTTTTGTAGGTTTTTGAATTTTCAATTTTTAAAAGATTATTGGAGGTACTTGTTCAGTTGTTCTAGGTTATGGGGATCAATATTTTGTTTGTATATGGGTATTTAGCTAAATTAGTACTGCATCAGAGGATTACATATTACAGAGACCAGATTATCTCAGATTCTCAGAGAATCGTAAGCTGGATGATCTAAAAAATTCCACAGTCCCGTAGCTGCTCAGATTCGCCCTGATTTTTTTATTATTTTTTTTTATGTTAATGGCATCACCAATTTCAGGTTCTGCAGATGGTTTGAGTGGACAGAGAAGGAAAACTCTGCAAGTTCTCCTCCCATGTGATAATTGATGAACAACTTTGTTTCTTTTTTATTTATCAGCTGATACCATCCCAATACGCCATGACTATATGGAAAGGTGCTTTTGATAACCAAGGGAACATTAACTTTGAACCATGGTCTCCAAACACACTAACTTGTCGATATCTGTATTAAAACTTTCAATCTAGTGGGTCTTTTTTGGTACTTTTACGTGAATCATGTTTGGATTATGGAAGCTAGCGCAACACCTATTCTTTAAAATAATGAAAATTATCAGGAATTCAGGATCAGTATATTATGTAAATCCTTGGTTTTTGGTACAACTAGAGGAGTGGAGAACCCAATTAATCATGTTGTGGGAAAAGAAGTACCCGTATTTCTGTTGAAGCAGTCCTTAGTTTCGTGCAGTATCTTGGCGATTTGTCATAAGGGTCTTCTGGGAAATGGTGCTATGTTTTATTTCGTTTTTATTCTGAAGGGCGATATCATTTTGGCGACCATATTATTTTTATAGTTTGCTTTCCTCTTTTTCCAATTAGGGGTTCAAGAAAGTTGACCCAGACAGCTGGGAATTTGCCAATGAGGGTTTCCTAAGAGGCCAAAAGCACCTTTTGAAGAGCATAAGTAGGAGAAAATCCTCCCATACACAACATCAGCAACCCTCCCAATTTCAGAGTTCATCTGTTGGGTCGTGTGTTGAAGTTGGAAAGTTTGGAATAGAGGAAGAGGTCGAAAGGCTGAAAAGAGATAAAAATGTTCTGATGCAGGAGCTTGTCAGGTTAAGGCAGCAGCAGCAATCGACAGATAACCAATTGCAAACTGTTGGGCAGCGTGTTCACGTAATGGAGCAGCGCCAGCAACAAATGATGTCATTCCTTGCAAAAGCCATGCATACCCCTGGATTTGTGGCCCAGCTGGTGCATGACCAAAATGATAGCAACAGACGCATCTCTGGAGGTAATAAGAAAAGGAGACTTCCCACTCAAGAAGAGGAAGTCTTAGGTGGAAAATTTGATACGGTGTCCCCTGACGGACAGATCGTCAAGTACCAGCCTTTGATGAATGAAGCTGCAAAGTCCATGCTGCGGAAAATCCTAAAGATGAATGCATCTGGGAGGCTTGAATCAAAAGTTAACCACCCGAATGGTTACTTGATTGATAATGTCCAGCCTCCATCTGGTGTAGCAGACTGCGGTAGCTCCTCCAATAGAACATCTGGGGTGACTCTGTCAGAGGTTTTACCCCCTTCTTCACAATCACCGGTGGTAGCAGAATCAGGATTTTCATTCAACTGTTCTTCAGCTGCCATATCCGCTGGCCAGCCTTCCTCTGGTTTGGCATATGAGAAGAAACAAAGTACTCCATTTCCAGAAATGAATGTTGGGTTGCCAGAATTTCCTCAAGCACAAGGAATCTTTCCAGAAAAGCATGATGACCTAGTCATGCCTCTTAATGGAGCTGAGTCTAGATATGCAGGGGATAAGGATGCAATGGCAGGTTTAGTAGATGGCCCTATGCCAGTTGTACCAGATGGATTGTCATCAGATCTTGACATTGATCTCTTGCTAGACGAGATCCCTAAGCTGCCAGGTATTAATGATGTTTTCTGGGAACAATTTCTATCTGCAAGTCCCCTAACTGAGGACACTGATGAGATCAATTCTGGCACATTGGGATGTGCTACTGGAGAGGAACAGGATCAGAAGATAGGGCAAGCAGACCAATGGGATAAGATTAAGTATATGAATAATGTTACGGAACAGTTGGGACGTCTTGCATCTGCATCCAGTGCTATATGATTCTATGTTAAGAATTATATTCTTGCATGCAGTTTTGGAGGTAAGACTTTAGTTAATTTCTTTGATAAGCAGTGGGTCATTTCAGATTCAATCCTTCACTATACAGACTTACTAAGTATTATAGAGCATTTGAGCTTGATGCTATGTTCATAAGCAGGTCTTTACGACTGGCTTTTTCTTATCAAATTTTTATATGTACAAACTGCCTAAAATAGCTGTACATTGATGTTAATAAATAAATAAATATATATATATATATATATGTAAACAATTGAGGGTCTATCTTTTTAATTGCTATACAATCTGAATATTACATATGTGCTTGCTTATGAGCAGTGATTCCCTATGAATATGGTTAAAAGTAGATAAAGTTCGTGGATCTGAAGAATGTCTGGTTAAAAAATGATACATAATGGCCAGTTTATAAGCACTTGAAAACTTTGCCAAACATGCTCTATCTCCTCGGCTTTGTTTTTTTTACTTGTTGGATAAGCTTGATTCTCTGCATAAATGTGGTGATTAAGATATTTTTATTTTTTTGCTTCAATTGCTGTTGTATTTTTGGCGAACTTTTGCAAAATGATATTGAATATTGAATTTTAGTTTTTGCCAGGTCAATGCTGTGGAACACCGGCACAAACCATGCCTCTACTCGAATATGGTCATATGTTACAGTGGCAAGTTTTTAGACTGCTATTCGCCTCAAGCTTTAATAACCTCTTTCTTTTGAAAATAATGTATGGAGACCTTTGTATGAAGTTTGTAACCTGTATTCTAAATCCCAGAGGAAAACTGTGTAACATATGATATGTCCAAATGTCACAGCAATTATCTGCACTTGCTTAGACACGTTTGAAATTTGGCATCTTGACCTTTTATGATTCTCTTGCCAATGAATGTGTATAAATGTGCTTTCATGTACCTTTAGTTGAAGAACGTCTGCACCGAAAGTCCTTGGCTTCAATGCTTTCAAATTCTAAGGTTCAATTCATGCAAGAACGAACATAATTTTAGATGCAAATTGATCCTTACAAGAGCAACATCTTCCTTTGAAATGATGCATTCTGTATCGATATTGAATAATTATTTCGCTATTATAAAGTTTAGATTTGTGCTTAGCCATAGGCGGATTGTACTAGCCTCTGACCGACGATAAAAGGCATGTTCCTGTGTATTTTGTTTTTCTTCAACGAGTTGCAGTAGTTGCAATTTATTTAGTACATAACAACTGATCTTAATCTAGCTGCAATTTCCTCAAACTTGTATATATTTTCTTGAACAGTGGGTGAGACTTGTCTCGGATTAGAAATTGGTGAACAATACCTTGTCTTATTTTCCTGGTTTGGCAAGTGTATAGACGATGCATAAGCTCCGTGATTTGATTTTGAGGTTCTAATACGAGTAAACGAGCACATGCATATTCAGCTTAGTTCAACATTGGTATGAAATCTACAGGCCCCAAGCAGAGACTCCGAAAACGGAAGCAGGCGGGTTTGTAGTATTTTCTTGATAAACTCCATGGCTTTGTCCAAAACACCTGCTCGACCAACCATGATGGAAACGGAGTTTTGCCAATAACAATCATTTCGAAATCTGCCTGGGTAAGCCTACATGTTGATGAATGGGAGTGTAGCGAACAACATTCTTGAAGACTTGTTATTCGACCTCCTCACAACACTTCACGGCGGTGAATTTGTTTCCGGGCCTTGTACCTATCGCCCAGTCAGACTATGGGAAAAATATTGGATTTGTCTGACGTGATTTGTGTTAAAGGGTTAAAGCAATGGTTGATCATGGAATGGTTTGGAAAGTATTTCATTGTTGACAGTAGGGAAATTGGGTTCAGTTGAGGCATTGATCGTGGTGGCTGCATTATGACAATGGCAAGGGCGTTGATATGGTGGCAAAGGCGGAGATGACGTTGTGACAGTGAGGGTTGGGGAGACGATATTGTGACAGTGAGGGTTGTTGGGCGTTGATTAGGTCACAATTGTTGGGCAGAAGTTGGTTACGTGAGATGTGATCTAAAAAATATGTGACCTAATAATTTAACAATTGTGACTTAAAAGATTTGTGACCTACTGATTTTATAATGTTGTGACCTTGAAATCAGTTGTGAATTAAAAAAAAAAAAAAAAAAATTGTGACCTAAAATTAAGTCTAATTTGTGACCTACTATTTTGATAACTTGTGACCCTAACATTATTTGTGATTTAAAACATTTGTGTTTTGTGACCGGAAATTATATAATTTGTGACCTAATATATATAATTAATAAAATATTCTTAATTATTTAATTTAATTAATTAATTTTAATCACAACCTAATTTTTGAAATTAAATAAGTATCATCTTAATTTTGAAATTTACATTTAAAATTACCTTATTTATGTATTTTTCCCTAAATTGATTTATTTATATTTTTGAGGTAAAAAGTAGTGGTTGAAAATTGGAGAGAGAAAATATATGTAATTAAAAAGTGATTTGAAAAATTATGTAATTTATAAATTAGTTTATAAACCAATTTATTTAATTTACCAAACGGAACACGATTTACAAGTGTACTTTATTGCACCATCTTTCTCCAAGTTAATTGGCCATTTCATCACCAAACTTTTATTTATATCTTCGATTGATCACTAAAATTTAAGTTGTCGAGTTTTGATCACCAAACATATCAAAATATTTGCCTTATTCATTCGAATAACTTCCGTTTTAATATTGTACGAAATTAGTGACCTAGTAGCTAAAATGCACATGTCACATCACGTTACTTATTGCCATGTAAGAAATTTTTAAAGACATTTTCGATTAGTCACTAAACTTTTAAAGATGTCTTCGATTGATTGTTAAATTTTAAGGTGGTCGAGTTTTGCCCACTCAACTTATCAAATGACTCAATCAAAATACTCTTTCAAGCTATCAATTGCATACAACAAGTCATTTATTTTCATATTTAATCTATAATCTATAATATCACCGAGAAAATATTGACAATAAATCAACATGTATTTTACATTCATCCAAAAGGTACATAAATCTACATTAACTCATCTAGAAGGTACATAAATCTACATTAATAGCAGACAAACATAATAGCTTGCAACAACATAAAAAATCATCCATCGTGTTGGTTTGATTTATATTTTTGGTTGCACAGAAATATTTGACTACGAGTTATCATGTTGATTTTTAGTAAAAAAATTGTTGTTGTTAATATACATTATATATTAGATATGGAAAGAATTAATTTATTATATGCACTTTAAAAAATATTTTTTATAAGTTTAGTGATCAAAATTTGATCACCCTAAAATTTAGTGAGCAATCAAAAACCTCCTTAAAAGTTTTGTGAGGAATTGAAAACGTCTTTGACTAGGCCATTTTTATAAATTTAATGGTCAAAACTCGAGTGTCTTAAAATTTAATGATCAATCAAAGACATCTTTAAGCAAAAGGTAACGTGGTGTCACATGTACATTCCGACGACACGTCATCAATTTTGTTACTTAAGGATGGCAACGAGGCAAGATCGAGATTGAGAAGTGTGTGCCTGATTTTTGGGTTTTGAACATTTTAGTTCTCTTGGACTTCTCTTTTTTTATTGAACTTTTTAATCGGTGACAAAGACAAGTTCAAAGCAGGTATCGGTTTTGGACCACAATTCTCATCCTCGATTCAGGGATACTTTTTAAACTTCACCTCTGCTCCATTCCCGTCTTTATTGGGGATTCTCATCCCATTCAGTTCGGATCCCGTCGAGTATGAGGATTTTCTGCCTTATTGTCATCTCTAATCAAACAGAAGTTAAACGAGTGAATAACGATCAATATTTTGACAGGGTTATTGATCAAAACTCGACACTTTAAATTTTAATGCTTAATCGAAAATATAAATATAATTTCGGTGACTATTTCGACAATTAATTATCTTTTTCCATTTGTAATTCATGATTAAAAAATTTAGTCGATGTTTGGACCCATTAAAATTTTTAATACATTTTATCTCTTCTTTTCAATAACACATTCTTCTAAAAATTACTATTTATTTTAAATAAACTCTTTTTAAACTTGAGGGGCTTAAATGGATGCATAGACAGCGTCATCACTCCTATCACGTTCCCCTCCAATTTCCAACTAAAATCGCATAAGCACCTTTTTAGAAATCGCACTTTGTGTACTGCGGAGTATTATTCTTCATATCCACCGCCTTGGAAAATACCTTTATAAACTTCCTCAAACCTTCCCTCACTAATTAACTATACAAATAGATACATTTCTCTGTCTTCTAATTTCCTTCATCTTTGCTAATCCAATCCAATAGCCTCAGATTCATTTGTCGTAAAAGTATGACGGTGAGTAACGGACAACCACTCTGATTCAAACACAACTTTGTAATTTATATTCATGTCACTGCATGTTCTTATTTCTTTGATCCGATTAATTAATCTAGATTTTATGTTCAGTGATGCTTAAATTTGCTTGCATATGGAAAAACTTTGTTTATGATTACTGATAATATCAGTTATTTGGATTAAGTTGATGATCCTTTCAGAATATATGAGTTTCGCCTGGAACTGTTCCACCACAATAAAATACTTTTCCATACCTTAGCCCATAATTAAAAGATAATAATAATAATTTACTAAACCTTAGTTTCATTAATTTTTCATGAAATTTACATATTTGCAGTTGTATTGAGAAAAATAAAATAATATTGCAATTTCGTACTTTTTATTATCCCTTTCCTCCCAGAAATCCAAGATCAAAGCAATATTGTTGAAGAAGTTTTAATTTGTTAACAAGAGTTGAATATCCATGTTTATATTTGGTAGCATATTGCATCCAGAAAGGTAGATACCCTGAAAACATGTTTTAATGTTTATTTGTAGACATTTCAACGTGGCTTTAGTTGTCACAGTAGTATTTTAAACTCGAATTGCTTTCACCATTGATTTTTTTAATTTTCGCCTGGACTCAGCATATTTAGGAGTGCTTTAAATCTCCTTATTTTGTTTTTATTGTATCGTCCAGGATGTATATAGGCCTTGAGGAATCCTGTGTTTGTTTGCTTGATTTAAAAGGCTTTATATTATACTCAAAATCAGATAATAGTACATTTAAACTTTAGTTGACAAAATATTGAAATGGTCTCACACTGCAAGATTTTAAAAAAAATAAAATAAAAACAGTAAAAATAAAAACATTTTTGGGTTGGCAGTTATTTGAGGTTATGATATTATGCATGAAACCTCGTCTCTCTCTCATTCTTTTGGCTTCTTGGCATGGCAGGTCAAAACAGTGAAAGTGAGCAATCTCTCGTTAGGTGCTTCTGAACAAGACCTCAAGGAGTTCTTTTCCTTTTCCGGGGAGATCGAGTTTACAGATATAAAAAGGTTAATTTGTGAATACTTCAAGTTGTTTGCACTTTGCATTTGTATCTGTTTCCAGTATTTATGCTTTGCTTCACTGTACCTATTTTTAACCCAAGTGGTTGCAATTATTTCCCTAATCATCACGTCATTTAATCTTCAATTTGTTTCTAGTGAGAATGAGCGGTCTCGAACTGCATTTGTAACTTTCAAGGATCCCGAGTGTGCAGAGACCGCAGTTCTTCTATCGGTAACTTTGCTTTGCAATTCAGTGATTCATTTGTGTTTGTCACCTTGTGATATTAAGCGAAATTCATATTACTGCTTCACTGCTAACTGAAAAATAAGGTTCTGTTACTCTCTTAAGGCTATCTGGTTGGCAGTAATATTTAGTTGATTTTTTATTTTATTTTTATTTTTTGGTGTATAACAAGAAAATTACTCAAATCAAGATAGATGGTGGATGCTTGTCATTATCACTTTTTCAGATTAGATTCTCAGTTTTATGTTTCTGTTGCTAAAACTATTTATGATGGAAGTTGGTAATAAAATTTTGTATGTACCAGTTTAATCAAATTCTCTGTTTTTTAGACCAAGGTTATAATTTAGGTTCTTATCCCTGAAAATAGTTAAATAGTTATGGTACTGATCAAAGTTACAGAAGAAGTTTGTTCATCTAAATATCTATATCCTCCTTTTACTCTGTGTGCATGTCTTGGTCTTATGCTGAGTTAAAAAATTTTTGTTCTGAAGGCTCATCTTTAATGTGTATTACTGAAAAACTAAAAGTGGTTTTGCTAATTAATATCGTCTAGATGCAACTAACAAAAAGCTTGTTAATTTACTCTTAAAGAATTGCAATATTGCATCTGCATGGTCCATGATTTTAGTCGAGTGGTGCTTTTTTCCCTCGTTTTGGTTGCGTGCTTGGACTTTACAAGAAATGGGAGTAAAAAAACTGCCCTTGTTATCTCACTTTTGAAGATCAGCACGTTTGGTTTTTCAGGGAGCTACCATTGTTGATCAATCAGTTGATATAGCCCTCGCGCCAGATTATATACTGCCACCTACAGCTGCAGCACGTGTTGGTATCTGGTCTTTTGACGTCTTATTTTCATTCACAAATGTGCATTTTTCATTCCATTTTGACTGTTTATGCCTTCAGGCTGCAGAAAACAATTATGAAGGTAACTCTGGATTTACGTTCCAAAAGGCGGAAGATGTTGTCAGCAGCATGCTGGCAAAGGGCTTTATCTTGGGGAAGGATGCGCTTAACAAGGCCAAGGATTTTGATGAGAAGCACCAGTTCACTTCCACTGCTGGTGCTAAAGTAGCTTCTTTGGACCAAAAGATTGGATTAAGTGAGAAAATCAGCTCGGGGGTGACCATGGTAAATGATAAAGTGAAGGAAACAGACGAGACGTTTCAGGTTTCTGAGAAGGCAAAATCAGCTTTTACAGCTGCTGAGCAGACGGTTAGCAATGCTGGATCAACCATCATGAAGAATCGACATATTTTGACTGGAGTTTCATGGGTTACTGGTGCTTTCAATCGAGTCACCACAGCTGCTGGAGAAGTGGGGCAGAAGACAAAGGAAAAAATGATCGAGGAAGAACAGGGAAAGAGTGCCACTGAAGGTTCTTCCCATGTTCATACCTCGGATGCTAAACCTTCATCTCCTCGGGGATAAGTCCTTAATGTTGATCACCTAATTTTCTCTCTATATATAATATAAGCTAGTTTGGATATTTTTACCTCAAACTCCTAGCTAGTTATTTTATTGTATGGTTTGACTGTTGTTGGAATTTCTGGGTACAGTTGCTGTTCATCAGACTTCTGTCCAGTTTTACAATAGTCAATAGCATCTGTTGGTTTTCAACAGGTGTAATGGTGTATAATATGACTGTATTTGCACCCGCATTTGTGCTGGAAGTAGAAATGACTTCATTCAATGACAAACAGGGGAGGAAGATAAGATTGAACAAATAATAACCAACAAAATGTAATGAATTGTTGGGATAAATAACGATACCGAGTAGCAAGTTCTAGTCGTCGTGCCTGAGATTTGGCTGCTTCCCAAGTAACTCGATAAATTCAACTGCAACTCTAAGAGCATTAAGAGCAGCCAAAGAACTTAAACTTGTTGATCCCAGTTTGTTTCCAGCCCCTGCCAAATCTGATACGCCGCGGAATACTATACAAGGCACTCCATTTGTTATAGATGTCTGCACAACATGGTCATGGGAAGTCAAATTACAAACATTTGCTGCCTATATATGTTTGGATTGTCTCTAAATATTATGTTTTTTCTTTTTTTCAATTTGACTAACCATAACAACTGCAGAGCTCTCTTCATCGACAGTTGAGATATTGAACTTGCTGAAAAGGAATTTCCTATAGGCCGCGTTATCAACAAATATATCAGCAGTAGATCCTCTCAATCCATATACAACTTTTGGCTTTGTAGGAAGACAGAGTGTCTCATTAAGACATTGTTGCAAATCTAAGTCCAATTCCTGTAACAGTAAGCAGTTAATAATAATATGTGGAAAACGTCTTGTATAATCTCTCAATTTTAACCTGAAGTTGGGTCGCCATATTAAACCAATTTGCATCAACTGGAAGCCAAAATACTTGTTGCATTGGTTTCCCATTCGAATAAAGCTGTTGATATGTGTATTCTATCTTCGCCAACGAGTTTTCCCCCTTTTCAGGCAAGTTGTAGGCGCCGAATTTGAGTTCTGCCAGATCCCCGTCCAGAGATTGAAATTCCTGTTCAACACAATGTCATATTATAGCATCTATCCTAGCACATCGGGTGTCTCCTCTCACATGAGTGGGTGTGGGACCGATCTCATAATGATCTGTGTCACCCACCATCTGGGGGTGGTACGGTAGAAGTGAGGAAAATAGTATGACTCATTTATTATACCTTCCATTTCCAAGAACCAGTAAAGGCTACGTAAAGTGGGACACTCACATCTCCAGTGTATAGGGAATCATTAGTACTCCCAGCAGTCCCATAGTGAACTATTCCTTTAATGTCGAAAACGTCTAATAGAATTTGCACGCTTATACCTGCATTTAACTGAAGAAAATAAAAATTATACATAAATGGAAAATAGTCGAATTTGAGGGGATAAATTAATATGTTACCGTTTGTTCCCCACTCATCACATAAATCACATCAACGCCTTTAATCTTCCCAATGTTGAATCTCCTTCCTAATTAAGCAACCGGCAGAGACTGGTAGTTTAGATAACATATAGATTTTCAATTGGATCCCGTTTTAGATTTTCAGTTTCTGTGATTTGCTTAATCAGTGTAACTTCTTCATCACCGTTGTCTAATTGTACCATTTATCCAGGAGATTTATGAGAAAAGCTTACATGAAACCGATGAAAAGCATCTAAATTGAACTTACCTGCCAAATCAATGGAAGGAAAATTAGAGCTGGGAACGAAGAAACGAGAAGTTAGAAGTGCGGCCTCTTCAGTGGGATAAGCCATTAAGAGGCCAATGTAAGGAACTCCACAGTTATTCACTGTTTCAACCAAATGATGCAATGGATGAGTTGTTCTAAGCTGGAGTGAGTGCTGCAATTGTACCATCAACACCAGTAGTAATGTTACGAACTTCAATGGTTTCCATTTCAGATTCGGATTTGTTACACCCATCGATCACTGTCAACTACGCTTCGGTTCTCTCTCGCTCGATCTCCCTCCCTCCCTCCACACGCCTGCTATCAGGACGCACAAGTAATTGGAAGAAAAGAAAGAACGGTAGAAACATGTAAAACGTGATTGGTTTGTCTCAAAAAGGAAGAATTTCAAATGTCGTCCCTGAAATTTCAGTGAAACTATTGTTTCGTGTGATTGGTAAAAGTCAAAAAATTGCTTAAAACATGTTTATAAAGTATACAATTTTTAAAATTAATTTTTAATTACATACATTTTTTTCTTTAATTTTCAAGTACCATTTTATACTTCAAAATTATAAATAAACCAATTTATTAACCCGAAACAAAGTACTAAATTTTATTTATGTTAATTAGGTTATAAAGTCCAATTCACTTTGAAATATCACCATTCAATCGCTTTTCATTCTAAATTGATGGTAAAGAAATGTTTAATTAATGATCCACGTTATTGCAGCATGGTCTAATAGTTTATCACTACACCACATCGTAAAAGTAAAAAATGATCAAATATGTAGGTGGCGTTCTGTTTGCATTTTATTTTGTATTTTCATTTTTGAAGATATTTTTTATTTCTTGTTTTTATTTTTATTTTCAAATTTACTGAAAACGCGTTTGGTTTGTTATTTCTGAAAACTATTTTTGAAAATGAAAAGCTGAAAACACGTTCTGTTTGAAATTTTGCAGAATACTACTTAAATTATTTTTAATTAATTTGCTTGCAGAATACTATTGAAATATAACAACAAGAATTCTCACTTAATTTTTATTTTTTTTGTAATGTTAATATTGAATTCAATAAAACTTTATTTATGCTTAGTTCCAAGTTAGGATAATTCTCCCAAAAAAAAAAAAAATCTCAAAACGCATTTTTCGTGTTTTGAACATTTTTTGGTGAAATATACACAAAACGTCCAAAACGAGATTTTGAACGTTTTGCGTTTTGTGTACAATTTCTTTTTTTTCAAAATACGTTTTCGAAAATGGTAAAGAGAACTCGTTTTTAGTGTTTTCAAAAATAAAATAGAAAACGATCTCAAAACAGCAAGCATGGTCATATTTTCTAGAGCGTGTAGCAATTTTTTAGGAAGATTATGGTAAGTGATTTCCATTGGTTTTGGGGAGACGAAATGTGATAGAATGGTACAATTTGAAACTATGTTCAAAGTATAATGATCAATTTAAGGCTTTGTTTGGAAGCTTTTGTTTATAAATGATAACGTGTTAACATTTTATTGGATCAATTTTTTGAAGAACAATACTACGTTGCCAGATTGATTTACCGACTGACTTATCTATAATATACTTGGCAGACATTTATCACTTTACCCATCACATCATTTTTAAAATTAATCACCATAATTGTGTCAACACAGAAATTGGTCAATCATTAGGTAAATCAATCTAGTTAAGTAGATTAATCATTTCTTGAAAAAACAACAATTTTTTACTATTCTAAAATTTTCATCTACAATTTTTTATTTTCAAATAAATGAAACAACGAAATATTCTCATGTCGTTTTTATAAACAAATGTTTACCAACGAATTGCCACACACACTACAGGGGTGTGTTTGATTGACAAAAGATGGAAAATGAAAATGGAAAATCTTTTCCTATCTCCCCCCATTGAAAAATTTTCAAGACAAATAATGTATAAAAGAGTTGTATCATAGAAAATATTGGGACATTTTCCATGAAAAATCTTATGAATCAAACATGTAAATGTGGAAAATATTTTGATTGATGAGGCCATTTTTCATGAAAAATCCCTTCAATCAAACACACCATAAGATAAATTAACATTTAGTGACCCAATTGATATTTCATTGGAAGTCAAATGACCGCTGATGAAATTTATCCCTCCAAAATATGAGATTGGTTACAAACAGAATCAAAGGGCAAAAAACCGTACAAAGTATAAGATTCTTTCTTATATAATAAATTAGAGCAAAATGTTATCGTCCGACCTTAGCTCAGTTGGTAGAGCGGAGGACTGTAGTTGTTGTAACAGATTATCCTTAGGTCGCTGGTTCGAATCCGGCAGGTCGGATATTTTTAATATTTTTTTTTCCAAATTATTTCTATTTCCAGATTTAGCTTAAAATTTAAATTTTGGGCAAACAATTCCGCATTCCGAACGAGTTATTATCATCACCACTGAAATATGTGCACAATTAATTGGTTCTTGAACAATTATTTTGGCAATTTAGTCACCTTCAAGTATTTTTAATTGATTTATTCAAATTAATGTTTCACCATTGATCACTTTGTTAAACATTTACTACTTGCTTTTATCCAGAATTTGATAGGGGATCAAAATCAATATTTTATTATATTTTAATAGAAATTGTTGAAATTGGTAGTTGAAAAGTAAGGTAAAAAATGCTCAGATGATGAAATATCTGAAATCTTAATTCATTGAGTAAACATTATCAATTCAATATTGAAATATTTCATCATCATCATCATCAGCAACAATACAATCAATGTCCAAAATCAGTCAATAGACTGAATACTCATTCCCCTTTAGAAGCTCCTCAATGTTGCTGTTAACCTTAGAGACTCTTCCACCATTCAAGGCCAAAGAATAACAAAACTTCCACTATAAAAGCTTCAATCCACCAGTCACATTGCCGACCATATCTGCAGGTCCTGCATAAGAATGAAATAAACAATTAATGATTTCGTGACTTGCACGCCGAGGAGGTGGAAGAAGAAAATGATTTCCGGGCTTGAAAAGAGCTGAAATTGTCTATAATTCAGCCTCCGATCTTAACACAAGCATTACAATTTATAAATAAACAACAAAATCTCTCAAATTACTTTTTAACTACACATATTCCCTCTCTCCACTTTTCAATCACACATTTTTCCTCAAAAACATAAATAAACTAATTTATAATTGCTACAGTGTTACCGAATAGAGACTCATACTTTGTAACATTTGTTGTCGATGTTCAGAACAAAGGTTTGACATCATGTATAGGCTGGCATTAGAAACAAGAAACCTACCTAAAACTGCCATCACTGTTCTTGAATCTGGAAAAGAGGTATCAAGGATAGAGATGGCAAAAAAATCCGATCCGACCCGACCCGATCCGTGGATCAATGGATCGGATTTGGATCAGGGGTGATCCGATCCGACCCGATCCGCAATCCGAATTTTTTTTAAAAATTAAAAAAAATATGTAAAAAAAATTAATTATTAAATATAAAATATATAATCTTTTATTGAATTTGATACAAAATCATTAATTCTCTGTATATGTAATATTTTGTTGTATGAATTAGATATTATATTAGTTATTTTATGAATTATGTATTGATTTATTTGTCGTTAACGAAAATATATAACGAAAATTTCTTAATGTTTGTTTCGATCCGACCCGATCCGAACCCGAGACGATCCGAGATTTTTACTGTTTGATCCGATCCGATCCGATCCGAAATTTCGTGGAGCGGATTTGGATCGGCACTGATCCGCCCCGATCCGCTCCATTGCCATCACTAATCAAGGAAATGAATTGTAAGCCAATAAAGATGAAAATCTAGAATAGAGAATTCATGCTGATCCAACTAATATAATTGCTTTAGGTAATTCATTGTATAACTCGATGAGATTAAAGAAAAATTTTAAGAATATAAGAACGGTGAAATGCAAATTCCAAAAATGTAAAGGCAGGTAAAAGGGGAGTAAAACCCAGTTACACACATCTTTGTGCTACAAGTTTTCGGAGCTGTCAAATCAGTATAAAGAGTCACTGGACAACAAATTACTTGTTCATTTCGCAGCATTTAAATTTTACATTATTCTTTAAAATGACATTGACATTACCAAAACTACATATTAGCATTATTCAACAATAATAAGCCACAATAGTTATGATTTTTTATTCAATATAAGTGACGATAACAGATTCCTTTTGTAACCTTGAAAGTGACAACATTTTTGTGGTAAATGCAAGAAAAATGTAGCAAAATTGGTTCCTTAATCCCACATTTGGATGGAAAAATCCAAGAGCTTTAGGGATGAAACCTAAAAAGTAACAATTGGTTTGATATGAAAAGACAAATCAAAGACGTATAATTTCAATCTACTCTTTCTCACTAGTTATCTTTTGCTTTTCATACTTCTAAACGTGCACACACCACAAATAGAATCTACCCTGAGCTTTGCATGCAACCTTACTGGTATAGCCAGTATCAACTATCAACAGCCATCTACTCTCTCATGCTTAATTTTTTTAAAGTAGACGAAAAGCATTTCTTCAGAAATGATATACATAAAAAAATTGATAAATGATAATTATGAATCTTCTTTAGAAATAATAATATGCCTATGGTGAATTTGAACACTCATTAAATGAGATTTTTCCCACTACAGTCTACATCCACCTGCTTATAAGATTTATATGATAAAGAATCTTCTTTAGAAACAATATGCTTATGGTGAATTTTTAGCACCCACACACTGAGTTTCCCACTACATCACTTCGCTACAAAGGGGACTGAGAGTGAGAGTGGCGCTGCTTTTTCATAGCAGAATCAATTCTACTTCACAGGTATTTAATCTGTATTTCTCCCATTTGATCAACACAGCCATCAAAAACTGTCAACCCAAACCGGTATCGATCGGTTAGTAAAAATATTAACACGAGAATGCAAATGATGGAGGGGGGGGGGGGCACAAGTCCAGCTTTCACCCCTTTATTTTATTTTTGTTTCTCCTTTCCAAAAAAGTAAACGCTATAAGGGTGTTTACATTCATGATGTTCATGGTCGCAGAGATACGGAGTTTCCAAATGAATTTAGTCAGTTTTATGAAATGGAAAGAATGCCATCTTGTAGATCAATGTAAAATCAAGTTACAACAAAAATAAATAACTTTAAAACTCACTTGGAGCAATCTGTGTTCTCCCAGCATCAATGGTAATATGTATTTGCAAGTTTAGTGATTTTGCCTTTTCCTATACAAAAAAGAAATTAAAATCCAGCTGAAACAAATGAATATAGTCCATGCATGATAAACGTCTATATTATAGCAAGGCACAAAAGATAAGCCCAATATACTTTTTGATGGTCCTATAATAAGTTTCTGCTTGTGAGACCGAACTATATTCCAGACGATGTCTCACCATCCCACATTACAGACAGATACATCTATCTGTTGACCCTTGAATAGAGATCTTGGAGGTGACCTCAACTGATAAGTATTACGCTGCTTAGCCCATGCCTAAAATGAGTAAATTATTGACAGAGTGCATAAGCAATCAGGGCAACAGTTTGATGATGAGCATTTGCCAAGATTTTGAAAGATTCCTTCATTTCATACAATAATATTAAAGAAAACTAATTAATTAACAACGGTTGATTGGTCCATTACTTCCTTTAAATTCCACGAAAATTATCAAGTTGCGGCATCATCAAATGATAGAAGTTCTGGATAACAATGTCTTGTGCATTACAGTCTTATTGTCAACAACCCTTTATTTCGACAATATCTTGAGCTCCTCAGAAAACCTAATATCTCACACCAGTTAAATCCTAAACTCTTTGTCTTGCCAAGATTACAAAATTTCTCGAAGATTGTAGCAAAAACAGGTATAAAAGCAATAATTTCATCTCAATTAAACTTCTTAAAAATAATGGTGTTTATCTAGTCTATCCATCCTCAATATACAGGAATAACCAATAAGTTTCTTCGAGCCTTCCTGGGAAGTGCTGTGATATATTGTCAAACAGAATAAATAGAATAAGTATACTGTATATGTTACATAATCCCATGTATCGTGCAAAACACGTGTGATATCTGATATAATGCTACAATAATTTCAAATTGAAGCTAGTTCTATGGCTCTTACTTGTAAAACAAGCATATCATCTTCACTTTCAATTTTCACGACAACCTTAACCTGCCCACACATCTCCCACCTACATGGAGGCAAAGCCCTGTGAACTTAGTCAATTGTTATTACACATAAATAGCAATTTAGAGTTCCAATGAAATTATTTTTTACTGAGTTAAAGAATACCTGTTTAAAGATTTTGGTGCCCGGTTTGCAAGTTTCTTGTAGAGACCCAAAGTCGCATGACTATCAATCATTAAAAATTGATTGACTAGAAATCAGAACAAGTAAATTTATGTCCCAAAAAACTTGTAAATAGGAGCCTCCCAGCTACTTGTATCATTTTTATTGAAATAGTGAACTCGTAAATTGCAGCAAATGTGGCGTGAAAAAACATGACTTGAAGAAACAAAATTACAGGCTAGACCCAACTGGAAAAATGCATCAAAATTTAAACAATAAAGTTTCTAGTTTTTACTCCCATTAAAGATTATTATAGAGACAATATATGATTAATCTGAACAAGATAAAATGCATTCATCCATGATGGGCTGAGCTTACAATTTTTGAACATTAAATTTATTTCAAGACTATGCAGTATCAGCATCAGAGATTGACAAATGAAGTATCATATCATAGTAAATTTTATTCATTTTTCTGCTTTTGGGAGAAAGAATTAATAAACAACTCGTACGTGCAAGAGTCGAGCAAACTGTAGCCCGCACTTTTATTGGCCAGTTCAATTGAAACCTCTAAGTCAATTAGCCTTCAGCTCAACATTAGCCGATCATTTCAAACCAAGGTGTCATTGTCCTACCACCAATCAGTCTTTGGTCAAATTTATGACTTTACAGTGTAGGCTTATTTATTCGTGTGATGTACTTGATTTTTGTTGTTCTCCTGCAGAATTTGGCATCTTCTACTAAGCACGACCACTCCTATTTTTATTAAGTGAAATATTACGTATTCTTGGTTCCTTCTTTATTTATTTATTTTATCCCAGTTTAAAACTTTAAATAGATCTGGCTAAGATGAAATGAAAAATAAAAAATCGAACATAAAAGAAAAATGGTTTCCTATTTCCAAGTAATGAAACCACTGACACTCCCAAGCAATTTGTAAGTAACAATAAAATATCAACCACATTTATAAACATTATCAGCTAATGAACCAGAAGGTGTTGAATACAAAAGGTGCCACTTGAGTCTGTCTGATGCTGTGCTCACGAGGACGGTTACCTGCATTGCGCAGCAATCTTCCCTTTCCCCATCTTTAAGTCATTCCTCACAACCAAAACCTGTTAACAATTATCCAAGAAATAAAGCTAAATTATCCTCGCAATAATGTACTTAAAGCTTGTTTTCACATCACATACGAGCATGACTAGATCTGCATAAACAGGGAGAAGCTAGAAGGGAAAAGAAATAATACCATTTTGAAATCTTCAAGGATGTCAGCTAGTCTTTCGATCTCGAGAGGTTGTTTACCACGGTTCTTTGATTTACCGTCAACAACTATTTCAGAGCCTTTTGATACTCGGGGCCAAAGAAAAATACGGGCAGAATGCCGAGCTCCGATGAGGTACCCCAGAGCAAGGCAGCCAGCCCCAAGTAACAAGGCACTGAACCAGGTCATGTCTATCATATCAAAACCCAAAGAATCAATGTGCACTGTAGTCAAATTCCGCTACACAGTCAGTTATGAATTACACCTGATTTAAAAGTCATGTATTACACACAAGAAAGTATAACTAATCGAAAAAGGAACTAGATACCAGTAATAATTTGCTGAACCGGGAACTGCATAAGCAGAATAATCAACCGATCGGAAGAATAAGATTGAGCCGCGTCGGCGTAAGTACGATGACTTTTATATTCAGTGCGGCGGCGACGGGGACGGGGACGGGTGAGAAAGGAAAGGAGTGGTACTTCCAGTTTCAACTCTCTACACTAGCCCCTGTTTGGCGCCCAGAGTTTACGTGTAGTTTTTGTGATTTGTCGAAGAATGTGTGTTTTTTTCAAACCAAATCCTTTCTCTCTCCAAATTTTAACATCGATCTTATCTCGAAATTCGTGAAAAAACCCAAAATAAAACTGTCAGACGGACTCCATTTGGTACAATTTATTTCTCCTGCGCTTGGAGCGCAGGGGCGCAGTTTTAAAATTTTTTTTTTTTTTTTTTCTTTTTTTCAAATGTTTAGTTTGTGTTTTTGATAAACATATTTTTAAACATATTTTTTTCTACACAATTCCTAAAATTACTTTTTAACCACATATATTTTTTCTCTCCATTTTTCAACCACACATTTTATCTAAAAACATAAAAAAATATATTTTTAAACAAAAAACTTTTAACAAACAGAAACTTAAATTTTTTTTTTTTTAATTTTTTTTTCCAACTATTTTGTTTTTAGCATCCATTTGGTAAAATAATATTTTTTTGTTTATAAACAACACAATTTTTCAAATCACTTTTTAACAACACACATTTTTTCTCTCCAATTTTTAACAATTATTTTTTACCTCAAAATCATAAATAAATAAGTTTATAAACCAAACAATGTTAAAAAATAATTGTTAAAAAATAATTGTTAAAAATTGGAGAGAAATATTGGAGAGAAAAAATATATTATTTATTTATGATTTTGAGGTAAAAAATAATTGTTAAAAATTGGAGAGAAAAAACGTGTGTTGTTAAAAAGTGATTTGAAAAATTGTGTTGTTTATAAACAAAAAAATATTATTTTACCAAATGGATGCTAAAAACAAAATAGTTGGAAAATAAAAATTAAAAAAAAAAATTTAAGTTTCTGTTTGTTAAAAGTTTTTTGTTTAAAAATATATTTTTTATGTTTTTAGATAAAATGTGTGGTTGAAAAATGGAGAGAAAAAATATATGTGGTTAAAAAGTGATTTTAGGAATTGTGTAGAAAAAAATATGTTTATCAAAAACACAAACTCAACATTTGAAAAAAAGAAAAAAAAAAAAAAAAAAAAAATTTAAAACTGCGCTTGATACTCCTGCGCTCCAAGCGCAGGAGAAATAAATTGCCATTTGGTAAATATGCCTTTGTTTTTGGCAAAACATTTTTTTTTATATTTTTAAACAACACAATTCCAAAAATCACTTTTTAACCATACACATTTTCTCTCTTCACTTTTAAACCACATATTCTACCTTGAAAACATAAAAAAAAAACATATTTTTAAACATATAGCCCCTGTTTGGCCCCCCATTCTTGGGAAATTTTTTGGTTTTGAATAGTGTTTTTGGGAGAATGTGTGGTTAAAATATGTTTGAAAAGTAAAAAATGGTGGGCTTGACTAAAATGGATGGTTGAGATTGAGTGTTGAATAAATTTAATTTTTGAAAACTGGGGGCCAAACAAGGGCATAACTTTTAACAAACAGAGGCAATTTTTAAACATGTTTTTTCTCTACAATTATCCAAATCACTTTTTAATAACACACATTTTCTCTCTCAACTTTTTAAACACACATTTTACCTAAAAAATATGTTTTAAAACAAAAAAACTTTTAACAAATGTTCTTTTTTTGGTTTATAAACTAATTTATAAATCACACAATTTTTCAAAACATTTTTTAACCACACACTTTTCTCTCTCTAATTTTCAACAACTACTTTTTACCTCAAAATTTTAAATAAATCAATTTATAAATCAAACAGTGTTATCAAACGGAGATAATATTGTAAGCTTGACTAAGAATGAATCGTTAAGATTAATTATTTTAAAAACTTAGGTCATGTTCTCTTTACTGTTTTGAGGTCGTTTTCTGTTTTTATTTTCGAAAACACTAAAAATGTGTTCTCTTTATCATTTTCGAAAACGCATTTTGGAAAAAAAAAATAAAAAAATTGTACACAACATTTTGGGCGTTTTAAGTATTTCTACAAAAAAATGTTCAAAACGCGATGCATTTTGCAATTTTTTTTTTTTTTTAGAATTATGCTAGCTTGAAATTAAGCCTAAATAAAAGTTTTTTTTTTTTTTTTTAGAATTATCCTAACTTGGTATTAAGCCTAAAAATAAAGTTTTATTGAATTCAATATCAACATTACAAAAAAAATTTAGTGGAAATTCTTGTTGTTATATTTCGAAAAATGCCTTGATAAATGGACTCTGGTGATTTTGAAAAAACTTGCATTTTGTGGATTTTAATAGAACTGGAGTTTCCTCAAATCCCGAACTTGACCAAGCTGTTAATATAGATTATTAGTGCTTACATTAGTATGTTGCAGGTAATCATGTTTTCAGTGTATTGTGAAAGGAAATTTGAATTTGAACCAGTAGTATTCTACAAGCAAATTAATTAAAAATAGCGTAAGTAGTATTCTGCAAAATTTCAAACAGAACGTATTTTTCAGTTTTTCATTTTAAAAAACAGTTTTCAGAAATGACAAATCAAACGCGTTTCAGCAAATTTGAAAATAAAAATAAAAATATAAAACATTTTCGAAAATGAAAATATAAAATAAAATACAAATAGAACGTCACCTTAATTTTCGAAAGTTAGGGTTCAAACATGGAGCGATGATCTGAAATTTAAGCTATGTTGCCCACCATGATAGACATAACATTGTCCACCCCCATGTAAAATAGTAAGTCTCCTTAATATTAAAAATAGTTTTTTTTTTTTTTTGGTTCCCAATGGAACAAGATTGTGATATGAAATTCTTTTTCTTGATTTATTGAAACTAGTGATCTGTTTGGGGAATCCAAAAAAATATTTTTTTTAAATAAAACAATTTTTTAAATCTAGTGATGACAACGAGATGGGTCTCATGACCTGTGCCCCGTCCCGCTGAATTTTTTAATCCCAAATTCGTCCCGCAATTCACGAATTCCACCGCCTCCTTTATCATCCCATTTGATTTTTTTCCTTCTATTTTTTATTTTTTCAACATTTTTTCTATTTTTTCCTTTAATGTATAATTTAAAATAATGTAACACAGTAACAGGGTGAGTACAGGATGGGCGCCCAAAACTCGTCCCGTCCCACGACCTACTCGGGTCGCTCTGAACCTCAACATAAACTCCCCCAGCCGACCTACTGGACGAGTTTTTTTGTCATCTCTACCCAAATCATTTTTTATCCACACATATTTTTTATCTCCAATTTTCAGCCACATATCTTAAAACAAAACTTTTAACAAACAAAGTCGAGGATACGAAGTCCAATCGTAAAATTTTATACAATAAGAGCTTGTTTGGTATTGAGAAAAATGGTTTTGAGGAATGTGTGGTTAAAAAATTGTGAGTCCTGTAAAAATGTGTAGTTGAAAATGAGTTTGAGAAAAAAATGGAAAAAATCCCTCATTAGTGAACAGGGCCTAAGGACCAGTTTGATAGTGATGTGGAATTTGAGTGAATAGAAAACGAACTCTAAGGAATTCAGTTTATGAAAATTGGAAGTTTAATGTGTTTTGATTTGTTTAATTTTCTAGGTGAAAAAAGTGAAGATTTATTCAAGTTTTGTTATTTGATTGACATTATTTTCCATAACAAACTAAAATAAAATTTAATTATTTTAATCAAAATTGTTTTTCACGTATTTGTACTTAATAATAATAATAATAATAATAATAATAATAATAATAATAATAATAATGTTAATTTCAGAGAAATAAGCCACTTAACAAAAAAAAAAAAAATTTATCAAACGATGCGTTTATGATTTGCCATATAAAAGTGGAAGTTAATTATTACCTATTAGCTAAAAATTCATTTGCCTCGAAAACAAGGAATTGTACAACTTCCAAGTGTGTTTGATTGGGAGATAAAAAGGGTAAAGGAAAAGAAGTTTCATGGAAAATATTTTCTTACCTCCCCCCATGGGAATTTGTTTTCCTTGATTTCAAGGAAAATATCCTCTTTTTTTAACATTGGTGGAAAACATTTTTCATGAAAAATCTTGAATCAAACACTAAGGGTCCGTTTGATTGAGAAGAAAATATTTTGGTTGGAAATTATTTTCGTAGAAAATATGAATTAGAAGTGTTTGATTAGTTTAATTTTCTAGGTGAAAAAAGTTGAAAATTTTTCAAGTTTTGTTGTTTGATTGAAATTATTTTTCATGAAAAATAAAGTAAATTATAGCTATTTTATTAAAAAAAAAATTAACTTTTTAAAAAAATGTGTACTTGATAATGATAATGTTATTTTTTGATTAAAAAAATAAGTCAATTAACAACAATAAAATTGATCAAACGTGAAGCCAAGTTTTTTTCCATGTACCATGGAAAACAATTTCCAATCAATTGTGAGAGAAAATATTTTCAACAATTTCAAGGAAAAGCCGCGCGTGGAGTAAAAGCAAGAAAATATTTTCCGCGAATTTTTTTTCCAATCAAACAGCTGGAAATTGTGAAAGTAGGAAAATAAATTCATTTTCCTTGGAAAATAACGACCTATCAAACAGGGATGTGAAAAATTAGAATGGAAAATATTTTCTACCCACATTTTACACCCTCAATTAAACACGCTATAATAGTACGAAAAGCAATTCCAAGCCAAAATTAGGCTATTAAAGTAAATAAAAAATGAGAGTGGCAAAGAAATTCTTACTTTCTAGACAAATGGAAGTTATCAAACACTACCTAAATTCAAAGAATTTAATTTCTACTTCATAGACAAATGGATGTTATCAAACACTACCTAAATTCAAAGAATATTCCTTAGTGGTCGGAATAAAACATGCTCAGTCCTTGATTTTTTGTGGAATGAATTCAAACGGACTACTTGCACGAGAGAATGACAAATTTAGCCCTTGTCTTAACGTTGTTTAAAAAAAGTTTATTTTAAATGAATATTGATTTTTAAGAGAATGTGTGGTTAAAAATTATAGAATTTTTTTTGGTATGTGTGTAATATTATTTTATTGATAAATGTGTAATTGAAAAAAAAGAGGAAAAAATGTGTTAAATTTCTAAAGGAATCCAAATAAGAGCTTAGGGACAAGCGTGGGAAAATGCTAGAGGGTAAGGGAATTTTTTTTATCATTTGAAGGTGAAATACTCCGATAGGGCAATCGCAACACATGAATGGTGCACCTATCATATTCGAGTGTGCCATGTCAATAGATTGACCATTACACGTCACCTAATAAGGTGGTCGCCTGAACGCCTGAACCGTCACCATAGAAGTTTTTCTCCAATTGAAGAACGACTCAAAGACTTACGATCGAAAGGTTCAATTGGCTAAAATGAATTTATAGACTTACAGATTTATCGACATCCAGTTCAAGAAATACGATTGATATAGGCTAATTCAAATCCCTCTGGTAAAATAAGAACAACCCATACGTTCAAACATCCTTTCTTATCGAATTTTTTGCAATGAGTAGTTACAATTTCGGAGAACTTTGACCAAGATACTTGTTCAAATAACAATTAAGGTAAAGCGATGATTAAAAAAACAAGAATACCTATTCCTTTGTTTGGTAACACTTTTTGTTTTATAACCTAATTTATTTATGATTTTGAGGTAAAAAATAGTGGTTCAAAATTGGAGAGATAAAATGTAGATTGTTAAAAAGTAGTTTGAGAAATTGTGTAATTTACAAACTGATTTATAAAACTAATTTATTTTGTTTACCAAAAAGATGTTAAATAGACTGATAAAAAATGAAAAAGAATAAAGGGTAGGTTGTCACTTTGTCAAAAATTTGCCTCGGGTAGCTATACTTGGAAACAAAAAATTTTAATCACAAATTTATATAAAAAAAAAAAAAAAAAGGTTATTTTTAACGAAATCAAATAGAAACTTTATGTGTTATTTGTTATTTGGGTAATTAATGCAAATCCTTACCTTTCACACGTGTTGCAAAATTCGTCTAAAATCTTTATCTTTTGTTTCCTTTTCTTTTTTTTTGCAAAACCACTCTCGTATATATTGCCAGGATTATGATGCCCGACAAGGGCAACTACGTGGGGGCCACAACAACGGTGTAACAACTCGAAAATTTCGTACCCTAGATAATTTATTTAGAAAGTTAGAATCAAGTTTTTTCTTAGGGAAGAGACAATTTCAAGTGTTGTATGACGAAATAATGTAGAATTTATAAGAAAATTGGAGAAATTGACGTAATTGGTTACTTTGGAGACTAAATTGGCATAAAAGAAAATTGAATATGATGTTTGAACTCAATCAGATGGAATTTCATAGTTGAGGATTAAGCTGAAAATTTTAGAAAGTCCTATTAATTACAGTTTTTCTATTGTGATGAACACGACTTTGGGACCATTTTGTGGATTATATAGTGATCTTTAGTAATTCAAGTTATACCATTTTATAGTTCATGATGAGATCTAAGTATTGATATCAAGTTTGATCACAATTAAGGTCGATAAGTGTTTCAAAAAATGAAGCTAAAGTTGCATTGGAAGAATAGTTGGAAGGCCAAAAATCTTCGAAATAACTCTAAGTGTAAAGTTGTGGTGAGTAGCCATGTTTGAGAGGATGGTGTTGAGATCGCACCTAAAATATGGCACGTTGCCACCAGTGAGGGCCCAACAAGGGTCCATTGGACTTCAGCCCACGATCAAAGTTTTAGATACCGCCCTGAACTAATGGCCGAGGTGGAAAGGCACGGGAATCCCTGCGGCCGAACTGGTTTGTGTCTAGCAGAGACACTTTACTCTTAGCCAAGGTGTTCACGGTGGCACCTCGGATGTAAGGATGGGACAAGGAACGAAGTCAGAGATATGACACTGCATTTACCAATATGTGACAGACGCACATCCCCTACAAAATGTAGCAATAATTACAGTCAAAAAGTAAGGTTGTCGCCTCCAAGAGCTAGGGTGAAGACAAGTGTAAAGTATGTCACGTGTCATGATCCGAGACAACGAGTTCCTCTATAAATACGGCACGCCTCCCGCCTGGTAAGGGGTTAGCAATTTCATACTCTTAATTAAATATATCTCTTACTCCCTTTTTTCTATTTTACACATTTATATCTCCCGCACCCAACATATATTCGCCTAAAATGAGTACTGACTTTGGCATCAGAGTGCAAACGGGAGCCACCTCGGCCCCCTTTGTAAACTGATTGATTTTCACAGTGCGCAGGAGATCCACGCATTCAAGAGGAAGGAGCTGAGATGTGTTGGTCCAAGGTCCAGCCGGATTTTTTGGTCAACAGATGGTATGAGCAACATGGTAATCCGATGACTTTGCACGTCATACTTCCATATAGTACACAATGAGATGTACATATTGGTATCAAAATTGAGCACAATTGAGGTCGGGAAGTGCATCAAATATCGAATTGAAGTTTTATACGTGAAATGGAAAGAATGCTAAAAATTTGGTCAAGTGTTGTGACTATTCGAGCAACCATTTTTGGATGAACGGTACGGGCGGTATAATGGTTCGTTTTCTTTGCATGTGTAATCGTTACAAAGCTTGAAGTGTGAACTTTACAACGGTATAAAGATTGGCCAAAACGAAGCTCATCTGACCTTCAAATATTGTCCTGAAGGTGGTGTCTTGAAAAGGAAATATTTGGAAATTTTGTATTAAAATAATACTTGGAGGGGACACTTGTCACTCCCCTATTCTTATCTTAAGGGCATGTTTGGTGCATCAACTTATTTTGGTGAGAATTAATTATTCATCAAGAGTTATAGGGCTTGGATAATAGAAAAGAAAGCTTCAAGGACTTAGTTTCAATTTTACAAGGACCAAATCGTGCCTATATGAAAGTGTAAGGCTTGTTTATAAACATATCACATATGTATCTATAATGAACGACTCTAGGCCCTTTCTCTTCCTCATTTTCGGTGGACAAACTAGGGAGAAAGAAAAGAGAGAAACCGAGAGCAAAGGAAGAGAAAGAGAGAGGGATTGCCATCGATTGATTGTTGTGGAAGGAAGGTTTCAAGCTTGCGGTTTGAATCTCTATTTCAATTCTTAAGGTAAGAAGTAATATCTACTTCATGTTTAAGGTTTAAAATTATAGTTTTGGATTGATTTATCAAGTTTAAAGTTAGTAAAGTTGAAGATTATTGAAACAATTGATTCTATGAATGATTTAACCCCATTTCTCCTTCATTTTTTGGTGGAGGCACAAGAGGGGAACCATGGACAGAGTTCTGTTAGAAAATTGGAAGGGAAAAGAAGAAGAAAAAAAATGGAAAAGAGAAGAGAAGGGAAATTCTCATGTGCCGAGGATACTAGTACTAGTAGCATCAGCAAAAGCAAAACGAGAGGCTTCTAGTAGCCTTTCCCAGTTCTGGGAAGATTGTTCCAAAGTGAGAAACTCTCATTTTTGGATGGATTTTCTAGGTAAGACTTGGATTAAGAAGTAAGATTTTAGTCTATTGAAGTTACTCTAGCACTTGGTTAAATAATTGTAGGTGTTATGACTCAAAATCATCATTTATAAGTTAGAGGTGAGTAAAACATGGTTTATGTTTTAATTGAGTTAGTTTCTCATATGATATAGAAGATTTATATGATTTTATTATTTGATGTAATTGTTATAAATGGGTGTTGAATTGATAACCCATATACCAAGATTTATGTTAAAACCAAAAATCACATTCTAAGTGTTTGATGAAAGGTGTGAGTGAAACTTGATTTGTGTAATATTGTGTTAAGTTTTTCATATTGAGTTGAAGTATTATTTCAGATTCTAATTTGTTTCTTATTGATTGTGATTTATTTGATAAATTATGTTTAAGATTGAAAGCTAATAATATAATCCCCTCTTAGTGTTTGATGAATTGTTTGAGTAAAACAACAATGATTTTGTTGAGTTATGTTGATGTTGTGTTATATTTTAGACGTTGAGAATTATGTTTAAGGATGATAACAACCGTTGGATATATTTTTGAATATGATTATAAGTGGAGAAATGTTTGGATGGGGGTTAAGAAGCATTAGAAGTTGAAATTGACAAAAAGTTTAAGTGCTGATTTTGAAACTTAAATGAAGGTAAATATGTTTATATGGGAGTTATTGATGTTATAAATCTGATTTTTGAATGGGGATATTAAGTTTTAATGTTGAGGACATTATGTGAAAGTTAGGAGTAAAGAAGATGTAATTTATATCGAAGTTTGTTTGAACAAGTTGTTGTCCCTACGATAAATGAGCCCAAAACACCACTTTAAATTAGAGTTATTCATACCTTAAAGCTGAATTTTAAGTTGAGATGTTGATTTTGGCTTGATGGTGAACTCTTGATGTAGTTTATGCTATTTATGGTTGGTTTTAATGATGTGTAATGATTGAATAAATATTTTGCCAAAACTAAGGTTAGAAGTGCAATTGCTTTCTAAGTGTTTGATGAAATGTGTAAAAGAAGTGTGCCTTAGCAAGTCCTTCTAGAATTCTATCTATAAGTTGGATGTTTGATTTAAAGAATGTATTGATGGGATTTAGCATGAAGTTTTAAGTTGTTGATTTTGATCTAAATCATGGTATGTGAAATAATTGAAGTCTTGAGACATTAGATTTTGAAATGTTATAGTTTTAACATGATTTGGAAGTTGCATTTAAGAAAATTCAGATTTGGAAATGATTATTGTTGAAGTAAGAATCTAATTTTTAAGTCTTGGACCTATGATGTTGATACTTTATTGTCTAAACACACTTTTGAGGTTGAATGTATAAGAAATTCTGATTTGGAGATGATTATTCATGAGGTAAGAATCTAAATTTACAGAAGTATTATAAGAATAAGTCGTTGAAGTTTTGAGGAACGAATTATTACTTGATGTTATATCTAAAGCTTGTAAGTTATGTGCTATATGTTAGAATCAATCTATATGATTTAAGGTGATCAAACATGTATAGGTATTGATTAAAAATCTGTTGGGATTGATTGGATTAACTGAGATCTAGAGGATGTTCAGAAGTGGATTTTTGGAGACTTTAAGGTATCAAACTTATGATAGAACTTCACTATAGGTCTAATTGGTATTTCTTGTTATTACACATGATGTTAGGTATGATAAAATGAAATATACATGATGTAAAAATATGCTGGAATTGATTTGGGTTTATGATGATTATAAGGATCTTATAAATGGATTTTGGAGATTTTAAGTTATGATACTTATGATGAAACCTTGCTATAGGTTTAGAATATATTTTATGTCATTACACAATTGGGAAGTGTAGTAAAAAGTGACATAAGTGATGAAAAAATCTGTTTGGGTTACTTTCTTAAGTTTGTGATCATCTACAAACTAGAATCAAGATTTTGATGAAGTTAAGGATTAAATTCAGCTTCTAGGATGTAACTCAAAGGTTGAGATGATATATATTAAACATAGGAAACTTTATTCTATAGCGAAAGACTTGACCTTGATCCTTTATGTGTTAAGCTAAGGATGTGATTGAATATTATTATGTAAAGTCTTTCATATGATAATTGATGAATAGCATTTTATCTCATCATCACAAGCATGCATGATCATTTCACAAAAAAGAGCAAATTATGTGTTTTAAAAATGTGAAGAAATGATTATGTATAAAATCTTTCAAATGATGTTTTCAAAAAATGATTTGAAACTTTAAAGAATCCCTATTTAGGTTGTACACCTAGGGAAAAAGTCACTGTTTGAGGTCACGGGCTATTAGATGCCCTTAGAAGAAAGATTCATTTAAAGCAGGCAACATAACTTTCGATCTTGGTTACACTTAGGGTGTATGGGCACCTGTTTGACGTGGATGCTGAGTTGAAAGTATGGGTGTCTGTTATGGGAGTAAGTCCCATTCGAGCTAGCATGCTCGTGAGCCAAGTGCTCTAGAAAAGAAAGAAGAAGAATCGAGTTAGCAAACTCGTGAGTATAAAAGAACACTCTTGTAATCTTGTACTATAGAAAGTACTTTTGCGTGGTGTGTACGACCCTAATATGGGAAGGGCCCCTAAAGAGAAAAGTAAAAAGATCTTTTGAAAAGAAAAATATTGTGTTTCTCATTCATGTCATTTTTCAAAGAAAGAAAAAATTGAAAAAATGATTTTCATATCATTTATGCATATCACACCATGCATTACATTCATTCCATAAAAATGATATTGTTTACTTGAATGTAGTAATATGGAATTAAAGGTTGTGAATGTGATATGAGTTGATTATCAAATGATATGTTAATATGATTGTGATTTCATTCACTTACATAAAGTATAATGTCAAAGTTAAGAGATAAAGTGTATGAATCATGTTCAAGTTAAGGTTTGACGAGAAAAGATTTATAATGAAAGAAGGTTTTTTGGCTTCAGACGCTTTATGTTGAAATTAACGTCTTATTACATTAATCAAGTTTTATTCACTGAACCATGTGGTTCATAATTGTCTCATATTTCTTTTTATAGGCATTGAAGCATCTATTTAGTGGACGTTTGAATTCCCTATGGAGAATGCGGCCGAGAATGAAGAGTACTTATTGGTAGCCAAAAGAGAGGAAAGATTAAACCCTTTTGTACTTAAAAACTATTTTAGAATGAATTTTTTTATTCTTCTAGTATTTAAGAGTCAATACTATTTGGAGCTCGATTTTGATATGTATAAGTAGATTTTTATGTAAATAAATGAGTCTTGTATTTTAAAGTTCCGCATGATGTTTTAATATCATTCTTATGGCATTTTAAAAATGTTTTGACTCGGTTGTTATTAAAATGTTAAAGTCAACGTAAGGATGATGATCCTAAAATGTTTAATAGGGTAAACTCATTGTTTAGAACAATTAAAATGGTTCTAAACAAGTTTAGAAAGAATTTTTAGTAAATGTATTAAATGTGCCATATTTTTTAAAGTCACTACTAGTAGCCACTTGTAGCTACGAGTAGCCATCAGCAAAATTGAAAAAAAAATGTCTAAATTTTGGGGTCGAGACAAACGGGGTCCACGATTTTGTTTCATCCACACAATGAATGTCGGGCAGGAGTCATCAAGAAGATCAGGCTGCGTTCTCTTTTGTCGTTTTTCAGCTGTTTTCTATTTTCGAAAATACAGAAAATGCGTTTTGTTGCACTATTTTCGAAAATGAAAAACAGAAAATAGATCTTGTAAAGAAAACAGAAAACACAGTTTTGACGTTTTTCGCGTTTTCTTTATAAATTCGAAAACGCGCGTTTTCATTTTTTTTTCAGCCAACACCACTTTTTTTCCCTTTTACAAATTATCATTCCTAATATTATTTATAACTAAAATTTATTTCTAGTGACTCAAAAAAAAATATCATTTCTAGTATTATTTAAAAATTATTATTTCTAATATTATTTTTAGACAAAATTTATTTCTAATATTATTTATAACTAATTTTTTTCTTTTACAAAATATCATTTATAGTGTTATTTATAGCTAAAATTTATTTTCAAAAACCCTTGAAGTTAGCTAAATAAGAATAGTCTTTCTCATTCAAAAACCCGCGAAATACAAAATGTTTTTTATTTTATTTTAAAGAATCTATATAATAATAAAATTTAAAAACTCTTTGTTTTACTCTCTTTAAATAAAAAATGGATTTGACTCTTCAAATTTAAAAAATTGAAACTCATAATAGTTAAATAAAATATTATTTTCTATTATCAAGAAGGTTATCCCAATCTACAAAATATCATTTTATAAATTTATTCGCAAACAATATAATTACAAGTAAAAAAAAAAAAAAATCTGCAAAATTTCAAACAAAACTTTTTTTCCGGCTTTTCATTTTGGAAATTTTTTTTCATAAATAGTAAACAAAATGCATTTTCAGTAATTTTTAAAACAACACTGAAAATAGAAAACAGAAAATATTTTCGAAAATAAAAACAAAAAACTGAAATATAAAGAGAACACAACCTCAACTTCTCTCTAAAATGGTGATTACTGAAATGCCCCTAAATAAAGACCAGTGCTAAGTGCACAACTAAAAAAAATATTCACAATCCTAATTTCCACTCAAAAAAATCTCAACTCTCTAAAAATCTATTTTTTAAATTGAAATAACATAAGGGATCGATCATCCCAGAGATTGAAATTACGTCTTTGATCAATATCTTTTCCGTTAAAAAAAAATCTATTGAAATTATGTTGGACCTTCAATATCGATTCGGACTCAGTAAGCACTCCAAAACACGACCTTGAAATTCAAGCTTGATTCATCCTCGACCTGACATTGGTTGCCCAACTTTACTTTAACCATACCTTGGTAGAGGGCGAAATGAAAACCCTAGGCAAACAATAGACAAATTATAGGAATATATAATGGTTGGGCTATGTTAGCTAATTGGACCAATCAACAGCCAAGACCCAACACATAACCCAACCAAGTCCAAAGTCAATGCTCTAAAAACATCGCAATTTAGCCTTCCAAGTGGGCTATTATCGAGTCAAGCTATTCGTTTTGGAGTCGATATAATCCCACAACTATTTTACATCATTGTCCGAATTTATTGGGTATAAAAAAATCCAACAAATCTCTACTTTGATACCCAGCCCTTGTTTGATAAATCAATTTTCTCATAAAAATACAATTTTTTTCTACAGTAATCAATCTCAATCATCCAAAAAAATCAAGCTCACAATTTTTTATTTTTCAAACATTTTTTAACCACACGATTTCCCAAAACTTTTTTTTCTTTTCCAAAAAGTATTTTTATCAAACTGATGCGAACCCGGGATGGGGTCTACGTCGTAGCTCGCGGAATAACGTTTGAAAAGTTCCGAATTCAGGTTGGAACGGACGAGAACACTACAACCCGAGCCTCACGACGTAAGAACCATGTGTATATTAAACCCAAGACCCGTTACGACGCCGACCCCCTCCCGGGTTCGCATCGTTTGGTATAGAGCTGGACTCTGAATTCAGGTTTTTTTCTATCCAGTTTGATTTTTTATGTTTATCATCGAGTCCCATAAAAATCATCCATATCTTGTTGAGTGTTTTGTTTTAAGTTTTTTGCGTTCTTCTTGTTCTTGAGTTTGTTGAGTCTTTAATCCAGAAAATCGTTCAATTTTTTTTTAAAAAGTATTTATTTTTGTTCGATTCCTATCCAAATCCCGTTCCGTTTGTTTTGTTATGTTCGTGTCGAATTTTCAGATTTATATAATTTATTTTTTTCGAAAATTCATCCATTGTTCGAAAAAAAAACAAAAAAAATTCATTCCAAAAATTTAAGAACCACTTTCTTGAGTTTCTTTAAAATTCTTGGTATTCATTTCCTTCCAAGTCAATAAAATTCGTTCTTGCTATTTGATGTCTGAATCCTCTTCATTCTTGAATTTTTTTAACGCCACATAAGGAATGTATTATGATCCGGGTTCTTTATTCCAAACTAGATGTTATGTAAATCATAAGGGGTGTAGTTTGGCGATTGATGGAAAGTGCTTTACTAATTTCGTTAGTAGCACTGTGGTTGAAAAATTAGGATTACCCCTAGAACCATACCATAAATATTATAGGATGACGTGGATGAGGGAGTTTGGGAAGTTCAAAGTAACCAATCAAGTTCTAGTGTCTATCGCCCAGGGAAAGTATAGTGAGGATGTATGGTGTGATGTAGTACCATTAAAATCTTATCATATTTTATTGGGAAAACCATGGAGACGTAGGAGAGAGGCTGTTTATGATAAGAGTATGCACATATACAAATTCCTTAAGAATAGGAAAACATGCGCACTATATGAGTTGACTTTAGAGGACGCACTAGAAGATTCACGGAGGATAAGGAAGGAGAGTGAAAGGTGGTGTAATAGGAAGTATTGTGGGGGGTTATTGAGAAGGAGGGGGAGCTGAAATTAAAATTGGATGATCAATCTCCAAATTTTGATGAGGAAAAAGAGTTGGGTAGCGAGAAAGTGATTAAGAATGCAATTGTTGAAGATGAGAATGAAGAATTAGAAGTAGTGGTTAAACAAGAAATTGTGAAATTAGAGGAGATGGTGGAGTGTGAGAAGAAAGAAGAAGAGGGCCATGAGCGTGAAAGTGCAATGAATGTAAAAGGCGAAGAGAAGAGCCTTATGGGTCAAAAGGAGGATTTTGTGTTGATTTACCATGAATACAAGGATCCATACCTTATACCTCATGAAACTAACATTTCCCTCCCCATTTTATTTAAATCCTTTTTGCAGGTTCATTACACTTGGGAACTTTAACCACACTACATATTGTCATTCAAGTTTGTGTTTCAATCCATCCAAGTATCCCAAATGGCAGCGAATTATTGGTTGATCTTATGCAATGGAAGTAAAACTTTTCCATTTGATCCAGGTGGAGCAGTTGCGCAATAGGAACAAAGCTATGATTTGGGACGAATCATCCTAAAGAAGGAGGGAATGATACGAATCATAGTGGGCTTGACCGAAAGTTAAATATTCATGCCAAATAAAAGTGCAGTCCAGTCAACCATGTCGGAATTAGATGCATAATATGTGTTTTTAAGTAGAAATGAGCCACTAAGCAAAACTCATGGGCTAAAGCCCTTGAGCCGACTGATTTTATGGCCAAATTCCATCATTCAGGGCTTCAAAACAGAAAGTCAATTATGCAGACGGAAATTAGGGTTTTTGCGTATTTTTAGGTTAAATTTTGTTTTTAATTGTTTTAGGGTTATCTTTGTGCCTCTATAGCGGCTGGGGTTTGTTTAATTTCGTTTTGCTTATTTATATTTTATTTCCATTCAATGTAATATTAGACTTTGATGAATAAAAATTGTGTTGAGTTAATTCTCTTCCAAATATTGTTCTTGAATGAATTTTCGAACTTATCAAAGATTATCATATCTTTGTGGCGTTCACCAATTGAACTTATCAATGGCGTGGACAACCTTTGTGGCGTTCCCCCATTATGGTTCTTGTTTCCGCATCGTAACGGGTCCTGGTTTAATATACCCCTGGTTCTTGCGTCGTGAGGCTCGGGTCGTAGTGTTACCGTCCGTTCCAACCTGAATTCGAAACTTTCCCGGCGTTAATTCCGCGTGTTCGTCGTGATCCCCTCCTGGGATCACATCACAAACACACACTCAATCAACCTGTAAGAAAAATAACACAACGTTTATACTTGCTCAATCAAGGTAATCCAAACAAAATTGGAATCACACTCCGTACCTCGTGTCCGCACTCGAAATACACACCATACATGCTCCATTTACTTGTCTCATGTTTTTTAAAACACTTTAAATAAGTGATCAGTACTTGGAAATTTCACAAATTATGTAGATAAAAAAATGTATGATCATTATAAATAATTCTATTTGGAAAACTTATTTAAAATCATGTTTTTAAATAAAATAATTTTTCAAACAACTTTTTAATAACATGCATTTTTTTAACCGCATATTTTAACTAAAAAACATAAAAAAATTGTTTTTAAACGCAGAAAATTTAACAAACAGAAGCTTAGACTCTGTTTGTGGATAATTTTGTGTTTTAAAACTTGTTTTTTTTTTACATTCTAGAGGTAAAATATGTGGTTAAAAAGTAAAAAAATATGTGTGATTAAAAAGTGATTTCGAAAATTATGTTGTAGAAAAATATATTTTTAAACACATTTGCCAAATTTTAAATTTTTTTGTTTAAAAATATTTTTTTATTTTTTAGAGGTAAAATATGCTTTAAAAATAAAAAGTGGAAGAAGAAAACGTGAATAGGACTGTAAATTTAAACCGCCAACCCGCTAAACCGAATTGAAACCGCAATTTTGAAACCGTTGGTTCGGGTCCACGTGGACCCGTCAACGTTTTGGTTTTGACCCAAACCAAACCGCTTTGAAATGGTTTGGTTTAGGTTTCACTTTTCAAAACCCGTTTCAAACCGCCAACCCGCAAAACCCATTTTTGTCATTTTGATTCTTGTATAATTTGTCATTTTGTTGGGAAAAATTCTTTGTACTGTCGCCATACTATATTGTTGTGGATAATGGATATTTAAAACATTTTGATTCTACCTTCATTTTGAATGAAGGCTTAGGAATGTGATTAAGTTCAAGGCATTTTATTCTTTTCACTATTTTCTAGATTCAGTAAAAAAATTAAACCCAATTCTAAATTTGAAACACATTTTTGCTAATCCAAACCTAGTTTCTTTTCGACGGTAATCTTCATGATATTTGGTTCCTAATTAATGTGTAACTTATCTATGAGCTTTAACACAGTATGTTACTATGTTATGCTAGCGAAAAGTCTATTAACATGATTTTACATGATTTTCGTGACTAGCCGTGGTTTGAAAATTTTTTTTGATTAATTTTGTTTGCAAACCGTGGTTTGAACCCGCACCAAACCGCAAAAAATGGTTTGGTTTGGTTTGGTTTAGGAAATTAAATGGTTTGGTTTGGGTTGGAAAAATGTCAAACCGTTTTAAATGGTTTGGTTTGAAAATTTATCAAAAACCGCCCAAATCGAACCGTTTACACCCCTAAACGTGAATGAACTCTGGTGAAAAAGTGATTAGGGAATTGGTTATTTAAAAACAATATTTTTTAACCACTTGTCATTGCCACCGCCAAGATGAAGGACCCGCCACTCTTCAAAAGTCGGTCCAATACACGAATTCTTCCACACGCGTCTGTATTTTGAATCTCTTTGATCACCAAACGGAAAAACGACACAACCCTTGAAGCAAATCTAAAAGAACAGACAGTAAATGACAAACAATTAAGCATCTTTTTAATCATATTTTTTTCAACACAATTCTTCAAATCACTACACATTTCACCTAAAAAAATATAAAAAATATATTTTTAAACAATTTTTTTTTTAACAAATAGAGCCTTTGGCAAACTATGTTTTTATGCCCTTGTTTGATGTTCATTAAAAATTTCTTTTTTTTTTTACTGTATTTAACCTCAATCGTTTATTAAAAGTCAAGTCCTGAATATTTAACTTTTCAAACAAATTTCAATCATTGACTCTCCTAAAAATCATTATTCACTTAAAAAAACTCATTCTAAATAGTACCAAACAACTCACATGTTTTTAAATAACATAATTTTTCAAATTACTTTTTCATCATACACATTTTCTCTGTCCACTCTACTTTTTAACCACATATTTTATCTCAAAAACATAAAAAATATATTTTTAAGTACAAAACTTTTAATGAATAAAGCCTGGACAGAGGACACGCTAAGATCTGAATTCCGTCAACAACACTGTATATCACATACTTGACTTGACCCATATAACTATTTTTCTCTTTTAATTTGTCAAAAAATAAAAAAAAAAAGTTTATAAGGAAGCAGGGCCGCTCTGTTGCCCACCTTCCAATGAATGTGTGCTAAGTGGACAACATCGGACACTCGACATACCTTCATTGGAAGGTGGACAACATAATATGGCTCACGTCGGGCAACAGAACAATTTTGTATAAGGAAGTGTTTGGTTGGGATATTATAACTCAAATTATAATCTACACAATTTTTCAAACTACTTTTTAGCCACACATATTTTCTCTCCCCATTTTTTAACTACACAGCTTATATAGAAAACACAAAAAATCCATATTATAACACATTTATGGCCGCCGAACAGGGTGTAAATAAAAATGTGATATTTTAAAGATAAATTGTGGCTATTATAATGAGTTTAAATTGATTATTTGAATTTTCTCAATAAAATGTGTAGTTAAAAATTAAAAAGAAAAAATATATATAGTAAAAAATTATTTGAAAAATTGTTAAGTTTAATTTTTTGTTTAATTTGCAATTGTCGAACATAGGGTATAATTAATAATCATAATATGCCTGTTCGGCTGCTTACAGAAAGGAATTTAAATTATAATGTTGATTTATTTGTATTTTTTAGGTAAGATGTGATGTTAAAATTTGAAAAGAAAAAAAAATATGAGTGATAAAAAGCGATATGTAGAATTGTGTAAATTAAATTTTGGGTTCTTTTAATTCAACTAGCCGGACACAGGCATAAACATAAACAGTAAACAAGTTACCAAACGTAGGTTTGTTATCATTTTTCTTGACTGGGGCCTGCACCGCACGAGGAATTAGTGGCCAATAGCCGGATCCTCCGACCCATTTTTCAAAATACCCATTGACCCATTTGTAAGATAAAAAGAAAAAGAGAAATAGATTTATTATTTACAAAGTCCAAAATATCCTTATAACTTATTCAAAAGAGTCGTCATTTCCGTTCGCAAAAGGTCCGGCCGGACCCCGCCGGACTCGGCCGGACCATTTGAAAATGGTCCGGCCGGACATTTTTTTTTTTTTTTTTTTTTAAATGGCCGGACCATTTTGGTCCGGCCGAACCATTTTGGTCCGGCCGGACCAATTTTTTTTTTTTTAAAAGGGCCGGACCATATGGTCCGGCCAGACCATTTTGGTCCGGTCGGACCATTTATTTTTTTATTTTTATTTTTTTATATAAAAAAAAAATGGCCGGACCAGGCCGGACCAATTTTTTTTTTTTAAATAAAAAAATGGTCGGACCATTTTTGAAAATGTCCGGCCATTTTTGAAAATTAAATTTTAAATTTGTAAATAATTATTTTATTTTTAATATTATTCATTTATTACAAAAAAAAAATTCATTACTAAATATAATTATAATTAACAAATGGCTAACTATGATTTCATAATTGTAACAAAAATTTAATAATTTCATAATAATTAGAAGTAAGAAGTAAGATATGTAATTATAATTTCATAATGCAAATAAGAAATTTATTAATAATATCAAAATAAATGTAATTATAATAATTAAAAAATGTTGTTAAAAATTTTTTTAATAATAAATATGGACTATAATTTCATAAATGTAAAAATATAGAATGTAGAATGGTTAAATATTGCGGCATACTTTTTTAAACTTGATTTTAACATTTGAAATTATTGCAGAATGGAGTATGCTATTAGTCTTGAATTGAGAGGGCTTCCGGCTAAAGTTTCCCAGTACAGGGGATGTGACTTCGGCGTAGTTCTAAAAACTCTTGATGAGTATCATCAAGATATCTTGAAGCGATCATTCCTATGGCGATTCAAAGAATTGGCCAAGTTCTAGGAAGCTTTCGGCTATCCTCGACGATCCTGAGGTGAGCGTTTAGAAATTATTATTAATGTAATATAATATTTGACACATGATTTATAAATTGTTTTAATGTTAATATATTAGCTCGAAGTCCTTCATGCGTTGACGGCTTCGACCGTAGAGGAGGAGCAGGACTACATGCGTGGACTGGTATGTAATGTAATTTTAGATTGTTATTTACCTTTTGGGTTAAATAATTAATCTTCACTTTTGTTATATCTAGGATCATGGCAGTCCAGTACGAGACATGTCACCGCCGTTCATGAGATCTCATTCACCGGGGGCATCTCGCGGACCTTGTACACATATCTATATTCCAGTGATCGGGAACTCGCACATCATTGCTGTTGAGGTCGTGTTCGCCGAATCGAAAATGTATGTGTACGACTCCGAACATGGTTGTTTCACAGAGACCCAGCTCCAAGAAACTCTGATGCCCTTGGCATTCATTGTTTCACAGAGACCCAGCTCCAAGAAACTCTGATGCCCTTGGCATTCATTGTTCCAGTACGAGATGTCAAGATGATCAATCAAGAACATATACAGAAGTGGAGAATAAAGTTGGCTACTGATTTATTTACCTACAATTGTGATCCATAAGATTTAGAAATGTAAAAATATAGTTTTTATATGTAATTGTGTATATATATTTATTTGTCAATTTCTTTATTACTGTCAATTTATTTATTATAGTTTTTATTTGTCAATTTCTTTAGTTGAATAAATTGTCTCACAAGTATAGATAACAATATATTATTTGGAACAAAAAAAAAAAATATATATATAAACCCTAAACCCCAAACCCCAAAATAGAAAACTATACCCTAAACCCCAAACCCCAAAATAGAAAGCTATACCCTAAACCCTAAAATATATTTTTTTTCCCCAAGAAACATTTATCATCTTTCATCGTATAATAAGCAATTCACGACTTTATTAACTTAGACAAAATAAGATAATTTATTATCAACAACACTACAATTATCATCTACACAGTCAATTGTGTAGGTACTCCTGTCTGACTTCTTCACTTTAAACTCGAAATTTTAATGTCGATGATGTACTAGCCATTGATAAGATCGAGGGGATTTCCAAACAAGGTGTCAGGTAAATTTTCTTATACTCGTATTCTAGTATTTAATTAAATTCTTAACTATATTAATTTATTTCACTAAAGTTTTTTTTAACTTACAGTGGAGATTGCGGGATTTTTGTAATAAAATATATTGAGTTCTTGAGCATCGGACGAGATGTCAAGATGATCAATCAAGAACATATACAGAAGTGGAGAATAAAGTTGGCTACTGATTTATTTACCTACAATTGTAATCCATAAGATTTAGAAATGTAAAAATATAGTTTTTATATGTAATTGTGTATATATATTTATTTGTCAATTTCTTTATTACTGTCAATTTATTTATTATAGTTTTTATTTGTCAATTTCTTTAGTTGAATAAATTGTCTCACAAGTATAGATAACAATATATTATTTGGAACAAAATATATATATATATATATATATATATATATATATATATATATATATATATATATATATATATATATATAAGCCCTAAACCCTAAACCCCAAACCCCAAAATAGAAAACTATACCCTAAATCCCAAACCCCAAAATAGAAAGCTATACCCTAAACCCTAAAATATCTTTTTTTTTCCCCAAGAAACATTTATCATCTTTCATCGTATAATAAGCAATTCACGACTTTATTAACTTAGACAAAATAAGATAATTTATTATCAACAACACTACAATTATCATCTACACAGTCAATTACATATCTTATTTCTAATTATTATGAAATTATTAATTCATTTTTATTAAGAAATTATGAAATTATAATTACATATCTTATTTTGTAATTATTATTAACAAATTATGACATTATTTAGTAATGAAATTATTATTGTAACATATGATAAATAATATTAAGAATAAAAAAAATATTTATAATTTTATAATTTATTTATAACGTAAAAAAAAGTAAGAAAAATTATGCATTGGTCCGGTTTTTATTTGTAATTGGTACCCAGCAAGAAAACTTAGAGCAAGATGTTTAGAATGTTATAAAGAAGCATGTGTAAAATGTTTAGAAGAAAACATGGGTTTAGAGAAAGAAGAAATAAATATTGAATTAGAAAGAAATAAATTGGAAATTTCTGAAATAAAAAATTCTTAGGAAAAGAATTGAAAATTTAGAAGAAATGCAGAAATTAATAATAAGAAGAATTGTTTAAAAAAAAAAAAAAAAAAAAAAAAAAAAATTGGTCCGGCCGGACCAATAAAAATGGTCCGGCCGGACCGGACCAATTTTTTTTTTTTTTTTTTCTTATTATTAATTTTGACCCAGACCCTACCATTTTTTTCCGTTCTAAAGTTCAATTTTTTCGATTTTATTAATAAACTGATAAAAATTATACTTCACCATATTAATTTTCATTGTTTAGTCTACATAATTATAGATCTATAATTATTATTAATTAAAAAAATTAACAATTTATGAATTTGTCGTTAATTAATGAAATCTTTTAGTTGAGATTTGTATATTTTTTGCAGAATTTTTAGCACAAGCAGATAAAAAATGAGAGAATAATTTATCTGTGTATTGAGAACAAACAAATGAAAAAACGAGAGAATAATCAAAAGTGAGAATTGTATTATTTTTGTCTTAATATAAATATGAAATATGAGATAAATAAAGGGTATAAGAGAAATATGATTATTAAGGGTATACACGTCATTTTCAAAAAAAAAGAGTATTATGGTTAGTTTTTGAAAAGTTAGGGTATTTTGACTTAGCCAAGGTTTGACTTGGTTATTTTTAAAATTCTCCCGCATTGCACCGACTAATAAAAGTCAAAAACAAGCAAAGTGAACAGTAAAGTCTTGCTCTTCAAGAATTTTCAGTTTCCACCTTCAATCCTAAGGTACTCTCTCGATTATGATTTGATCAGATCGCTCAATTGATTTTTGTAATTTCTCGTTCTTGCTTCTATTTTCTACTAACGTTTATGCGATCTACGTTTTATGCACAATTATTTCTATTTTCGCAATATTTTAGTCTCTTTTACGACAGTAAGTATATAAGTATAATCTGACCCGGATAGAAAATGAAGCCAGTATTACATTAAATTATCATTATCATATTTGGGATTGTACGAATAATCATGGCTGAATGGGGTTTTGTTTTTTATTTGTTATCTTTAAGCATTTAATTGATTTTCTCAACTGTGGCCTGTGGGTAGTAGTGGTTTTAGACTTTTAGTTGTGAGTTTATAAAGAACTAATGTTTTTTTTTTTTTTTTTTTTTTGGGGTGACTTTTTAGGTTTCGTGGGAGGGCCTATAGATCTTGGTATTTGAGAAAATGAGTGACAATTTGATGGAAAAAGTTAACGCCTTTGGCGAGCGCTTGATGATTGGAGGGGCTGAAGTGGGACAAAAAATTAGCGAGGGTATGAGCTCAATGAGTTTCAAGATGAAGGAACTTCTCCAAGGGTCAAACCAGGCTGACAAGCTCGTGGAGGAAGCCACAGCCGAAACTCTAGAGCAGCCCGATTGGGCCACGAATCTTGAACTCTGTGATATGATCAACCAAGGCAGGGTCAATAGTGTCGAAATGATACGGGGAATTAAGAAAAGGATCATGTTAAAGACCCCTAGGATTCAGTACTCGGCTCTGGTATTGCTTGAAACTGTTGTGAAGAATTGTGACCAGGCATTTTCTGAGGTTGCAGCTGAGAGGATCCTCGATGAGATGGTGAAGTTGATTGATGATCCTCAGACTGTGGTTAACAATCGGAGCAAGGCTTTAATGCTGATCGAATCATGGGGAGAGTCCTCGAATGAACTGCGTTACTTGCCTGTTTATGAAGAGACTTACAAGGTATTCCTGCAGTTTCTTTTATCTTGATTAACAGGGTGTCCTCAATGATATTTTAATGAACTTTTAAGTCCTTTTAAATCAAGTGTCCCTAAAATCTAGGTATTCGAAATGAGATTCTAGTGGTATTCACTGAAATCCTAGGTATCCTCAATAACTGGTGAATTTATAAGGATTTCATTAATAAAGAGATTTCAAAAGATTTGGATGAATTTAAGCTTAAAAATATACACAACAAATTATTCTGAAATTTCACTATTTTAATGAGATTCTTATAGATTATGTGAAAATCTTTTCAAATTCACGAAATTCAGTAGAATTTATAATCTTTTAAAATTTATTAAAATTTCAGTTGAGGGCACCCAGGAATATTGAAAAGTGATGAAATCATATCCTTTAGGAGCATTTGACCTTTAATTAAGTTAATTGTGCTTATTTGTTATATAGATTTTCAAATTCGGGGGATACTGATGAGTTGCCTTGGTTTAAGTGACTCTATGGTATATATTTCATGGACTTGTGTTCCAATTTCTTACCATTTTTCCGTCATTTTAGAGTTTGAAGTCAAGAGGAATAAGATTCCCTAGCCGCGATGACGAGAGTTTGGCTCCTGTCTTCACTCCTCCCAGATCGGTGTCAGCTTCAGACTCAAATGCCACTGTTGCTCAACAATTCCATCATGATATCCCTGTGCAACCCTTTTCAGCTGAACAAACAAAGGAGACATTTGATGTGGCTAGGAACAGTATAGAGCTGCTTAGCACAGTCTTGTCCTCTTCACCACAGCAAGATGCTCTTGAGGTAATTTGACAATTCAATTCAATTTGATACGATATTTTATTTGAAAACTACATTTAACATATAGAATTGCCGCTATATAGTTGTATCTGTTTGCATAAATTTACAGAGTGCTCACAATCTGACCATATAAAAGTAGTCTGCATCCTCCCAAATCCAGTGCTAAGCTCAAAAGTTCCATTGAAACCTCACCTGGTTCATTTTAGATTGTTTAGAAGTTAGGACTGCATTTTGAGCATCATGAGCAAACTGTGCCATATATAGTCGTGTATATTCATCAACAAATCTCATCTGTGTTTAAAGGAAACAACATCTAGAGCATAATGTGTAAAGGGAAATGGTTCCTTGTAATAGTCTGGTCTGGTAGCCAAATTATAAGTGCATCTAATCTAATTCAGACAATGCCATTATCTCAAGACATGTTTGTTTGCCAAAATGATAAGAAGAATTAGTTTTACGTTTTGATATTGTATTTTATAAAATAACATAAATTATTCAATGTGTTATTATGTAGAATATTAGAAAAATTAGAAAATATTTTGTAATATGCTAAAAAAATTATTCTATTTGCTCTTTGCATGATAACTTATTTTTATTAATTTTTTCCCCTCTTTTGGCTTGTGCGCATGTATATCTGATGCAGTTGAAATCTCAGACGTATCAAAGTATAACTTTTTTGGTTAATCATAAAATTTCGTTTAGATGACTCTGTTGCATAAAATCAATGGCTTTTAAAATCTTAGGACCATTTTTTTTTCATTTTATCTAAGGAGCTCATTCTGAACTTCCCTAACTTCAGCATTTTTCCCATATGATTTTCTTCTCACCCCTTGACCCTATTTCTCACAACATTTTGAATGATGATTGTCTGTCTTATGAAAAATCAATATTTTCACAATCTATACCTATACAACTTCGAAAAGTGGCTAAAGGGAGAAACATTTTTAGACGTTTCTACCCTCACAACTTTTTTATAATTTCATATTTACCTTTAATGTTAATTAATGAAAAATTATTTTTTAATGTTATTTTTTTATTTTATTTTATCAACAACTAGTTGTCTACCCGGGCGATGCACGGAATATATAATTTTTAAATCATAATTTTGAAAATATCTTGATTATACAATCATATCAAATAAAAAATATAATTCAAATAAATTTTCAATACAAAATGTTATTAAATTTGCAACTTTAAAAAAGACAAAACTAATCAAAATAAAAAAATGCTACATGTACACTAAGTATACCCCGCCACTCAAAATTTGGCACTTAATTAAATTTTTTATATAAAATTTCTTTTGACTTTTAATTACGTTTTTCTCTGAAAATTTGCCCACTTCAGTACCTATTTTGCTTTTAATATGTTATAATTTTTGATTAAATGTATTTTTTAATGTGTTGCTTACATATATTTTATTTGAAATCCAACATGTTAATTAATATATTTTATTTTTCCTTGTTTTTAAACATGCCAAGTTTTGTCAAAATGATGAAATGATTAAGCCTCCGTTTGGTGATACTGTTTGGTTTATAAACATGTTTATTTATGATTTTAAGGTAAAAATAGTGGCTAAAAATTTGAGAGAAAATATATGTGAGTAAAAAGTTGATGGAAAATAATTAATTATTTTTGTCTCATTCGTATTTAAGAGCCTACTCATTTATTGACATATTAGGAAGTAAAATTTCAATGATTTTATTTATTTATTTTAAAAATATATTAATTCAATTTTTTCATTTGTAACTTAACAAATTTATATAGCATTTATTTATTTATTTTAAAATATATTATTCCAATTTTTTCATTTTCAATATAACACATTTACATAGATATGATATGACATTTATTTATGTTCAAATATATTAATCCAAATTTTCATTTCCTACATAACACATGTTACTGAGTTTGAAACTTTAACAAAAACAAAACTAATTAAAATAAAAAATTCTGTATGTACACTCGATGTACCGCGTCACTTAAAGTTTGACACTTAATTAAATTTTTTATATTAAATTTCTTTTGACTTTTATTTACGTTTTTCTCTAAAAATTTGTCCGCCTTATTACCTATTTTCATTTTAATATGTTATAATTTTTAATTAACTTTATTTTTTAATACGTTGTTTACATATATTTTATTCGAAATCCAATATATTAATTAATATATTTTATTTTTCCTTATTTTTTAAACATACCAATTTTTATCAAAATGATGAAATGATTAAATTTTCTACTAATTTATCATTGGTGGTAAAAAGTTGATAGCAAATAATTAATTATTTTTATAATATGCTTATTGAAGGACCTACTCATTTATTGACATATTAGGAAGTAAAAATTTGATTTTATTTATTTATTTTCAAAATTATATCAATTCAAAATTTTCATTTTTAACTTAACAAATTTATATAGCATGTATTTATTTATTTTCAAATATATTAATCCAAAATTTTTATTTTCAATATGACACATTTACATAGATATGATATAACATTTATTTATATTCAAATATATTAATACAATTTTTTCATTTTCTATATAACACATTTAAATAGATATCACATTATTTATGTTCAAATATATTAATTTAATATTTTATTTTCAATGTAACACATTTACACATAGTACATTTATTACAACTATATATATTATTTATATATTATATATTTATTTTTTATATAGAAGTAGAAGTGAGGAGAGATGATCATTAAATGCAAACTTCCCTCTAAAATGACTCTCTCTCCTGACTTCTACTTTTATATATATAATAATATAAAGATGTCATTAATTTCAATACATTTACAATCTAAACTCTTTGCTTTCTCACTAAAAAAATTTCAAATAAAGCCTAAAACTTTCATTTTTATTTTCCATTGGTTTATTTCAACTTATTAATTATTATCACTAAACACAAATAAAATTATATTAATACACTATAATGAAGGAAATACTGAAAAAAGTCATGTTATTATTTTTTCATGAAACTGAAACTCTCCTTCTTAATTAAATATTAATATATTTTCATTATTAAGAATGTTGTAAGAAATATGAGTAATATTTTTTTGAATTATATTTTTAATATTCTATTTTTTTTCCATTTGTCAACAATATCATTAAATAATTCAGTAAGGATATCTATTACCCTCATTACATAACCAAAATCACATACAATATAACCTTCAATCTAATACATTTACATAAGTACTAATAACCCTCAATTACTAATTTTCATTAACACGTTTATAATTCTAAGAACCCTTAATATTTATGTATGTTTTTACATTAAATAGAATTCAATACAACCTATACTATAACGCAATATAGCCCTTTATAAATTCAAAAGAGTTACAGTCCGACCTCATATTTTGGTGAACTATTTTTTAGTCATCATTTCTCTCAAATTTGAATTTTAATAAATCGAATGGTTTTGTCCACGAATAAAAGTATCAGCCATATGTTGCTACGAAATTTGATCGCATATGACGGAGATTGAAGTATAAAAACTTTCAATATTTGTACAGATTTCATTGAAACCTATATGTACCAACCAATGGAAGTTTTTTAACTTATTTTGGATTTTTTATTAATGAAAACGTGATATTTCCCATTATATGGTCTAAATTTATTTTAATAACTTTTTGATATTAAACAAATATGTTGTCTTTTTTTAATACTTACGTACATGGTACTAGATTCTTACTACACTATTTTGGGGCATAACTGATAATTTTATTCCTACGCTTTAGAAAGGGAAAATATATCGACTTTATCATGAAAAAATTAGACCAATAGAAACACATTTTCAAATGTGCATAATGAAATTGAAATCAACTTCACGACAAACAACAAAATTGAAGAGATTGAATATGACATTTCATTGCAATTAACAAATTTATGTATTGTTGAATTCTCACAAGTTCCAAACTTTGTTATGGAAGAAAAATACTTAGTGTTAAATCTTCATAGACAATTTTTTTTAATAATATTTAAAATATTATATAAATAAAACCTATTATTTATTCCTAAATATTATCGACGTTCTTAACGTGAAACTCATATTTGCTTACATCAAATAAGCGGTGTTCTAAAACTCGCGAATAATGCGCGCCTACACGCGCACGTCACGCGGCGATTTCGACAAAAGTGAGAAAAAAGCGTTTGAAATTTTTTTTTATCTAAAAGCGCGCTCCTGCCTTTCTTTTTTTTGTTACTTTTTTTATTTTTTACTTGTTCAAGTATGAGTAAAATTTAAATCAAATATCTAGGAATTGAAAAACGCTTTTTAACGCTTACTCTCGCTTAAGCTTCAAAAGCTTGACTCTCGGGCTCCACGTTTCACGCTTTTTAGAACACTGCAAATAAGTGAGTCCAGCCAAGATTTTGATTGAGAGAGTAAAATATGGTCTCAGAAACTTTATTTAAATGTTAAAATTTTTTACATTTCTTAATTCTATTTGTCTTGCATTTTTGGTTAATTTTCTTGAAAAAAAGCTCTAGATTTTTGTCGAGGACAATTTCTAAAAATTACTTCATATGGACAATTAACGTGCAAAGCACGTAATGACAACTAGTTGTTTTAAAACTTACGATCTCATTGTTAGCTGGCTTTGTACATTAGGTTTGTGTTAGGTGCATCGGATTAGATCAAGGAATATAGCATAAAATTAAAATAGATACTACCATGTAGGTGATATTGTGGTGGATGGACTATTTATTTTTCATTTAAAAGAATGTCATTTACTATATCTTTTCTTATTTGGCCAAATATTTATACGGTTGACATTCTCTTGAATGAAAAATCAAAGAAGACCATACACCTTAATCCACTGTAAGACCACATACCTAAATCCATTATAAGCCTCTACAATCCGTATATTAATGATATACGGTTGACATTCTCTTTAGCGTACCCGATCCTCAAGGGCTGCCGGCCGTCTACTACCAGGGATTCCATGAAGTTTGTACTTAACCCCTAGATACAAGGTTCGAATCCCTGGGGAGGCAAAAATCCACTTCCTGAAAACGAGGCTGCCAGCCCTTGAGGAGCAGGACGACCAGGGGGAGTGGAAAGACCATGAGTAGACGGCCGGCAGCCTTTGAAGACCGGGTACGCTAAAGTTGGAAACGAGTTAGATGGTGAGGAAAAAATTTGATATTATTCAGTGCACTTCGAGCTATTTATAGCCAAAGGAAGATAATGATAATGATATTCAGCTAACTGGGGATTATTCTAATAACAAGAAAATATTTAGCTATCTGATATTATCTAATAATAACAAGAAACACACATGATCTCCAATAAAAAAAGATACCTTGCACCTATGCTGATCTGCTTGACATTTCATCCGATTTTGAGCTAGCATAAGGTTCCGTTGGAGCTCATGTAGGATAACATCCCTATCAAATAGCCTGATTGATAAAATTATGAGTGCTACCTCCATCTATTAGCACCGTTACTTCCTTGTGTTTTAGCTTACCCAGGACACGTATGGTCTGAGGATGTTCAGTGCCTGCAATGGCATGGAAAGAAATCTCTGGCATGGGTTCATCAGCATTTGGTGGTGGATGATTATTATCATTCTCATCAATGTTAAAATTGGATGTATCTTCTATCATAAATAATTGTGGTCGTTCTCGACGATGGCCAGGGGTGAGAAGTTCATCACAATAACACAATCCCTTTTCTCAACTTTCTTGCGCCTCTTGATTGGTGATTTTGCGAAATGTTGATGGCATAGCATTTGAACTAGGGCTCACACGATGGATAGGAGGAGGTCCTAGGATGCCAGCGGTTGGGGCTAGCCTTCAGTGTCAGGAAAGTGGGCTGGTAGCGAGGCCACAAACTATTTTTCCATTGTAATTGGTTTCTTTCCTTAATTAGCCGAGCCACTCCTATTGATTCTGCAAGAGTTCTAGGTTGTTTATTTTCACATCCAGATGGATATTTGTTGGAAATTGATTCCAAGTAAGTGTTCAAATAAAAAAAATTAGATTTATTTGAAAACAAGAACGCCCTGAAATTTAATTAATTACTAAATAAATTAAACTACCTTGAAGGTGTGTAGCGGAGTTGCCTTCCAGCAGCAATTATGAATTCCAATATTTGAAATAATTGTTCCAGTTTCCAACCTTTGAATCTTCCCCAATATTCCTTCAAGAACAAGATTGCGTTAATGCTTGAACACCAGAGGACCAAAACATAAGAACACAATAATATTATCCAAGGAGAATCAAATTCTCACTCTAATATTTTATTAGGGAATGACCAAAAACAAGAATATGGAATTAATCAATTAATTAGTTTTTGGTCGTTCCTTGCTAGTGTATATATAGAAGAGATTCTCCTATTCCTTGTGGGATTTAGAGTTTCATACTTGTCCAAAAAGTAACTCTTTTCCTTTTTCTTGTGGGATTTAGAGTTTTGTACTTGTCCAACAAGTAACTCTTTTCCTTTTTCTTGTGGGATTTAGAGTTTCATACTTGTATAACAAGTAACTTTATCCTTATCCCTTTTTATTAGCGTAATCCAAGAACTATCTAACTCTTTACAAGTTAGTCGTTCAATTCTTATTTAGGCTATTGGGAAGACCTAATCGGATTTATATATTGTAGGCTCTCAATAATTAAATCCGTTTACGTCAATTAATCCAATTTAATTATCTAATAATTAGCTCATACCACCATAGGCGAATTATTGCAACTCCTAAATATATAAAATAATCATAGAAACAATATATATTTATTTCTTATAATTATTTATCTTCTTGATTTATCAATCTAATAATGTCTCCATTTGAGATCGATAATTAATTAGGCATACAATTAATCGTTTCACCTAATTAATTATTCACTTTGCTTAAATCAGTATTCTTACTGCTACGATTTCTATTTAACATCGAATGTTAAATACTAAACTTAGATTATTGAAAGCATACTCGCACTTAGAACATTTAAGCGATTTCCTTAACTCTACAATTAGAGCAATACATTCCTCTTGCAATGCGTTATTTATTAATTCACTTCCCTTTGGCTCCCAACATACATAGTTATTGATCACATAAATGATTGATCTCACTTATAGTAGTATATATCAAAGATCCTAAGGATCGTTACATAATAAATACCATCCTAGACAGATTAAGACAATTCATATGATAGTCATCTGAAATCTCAATTCTCAAGCACGGTTATGCTAGAGAATTAATTTTACGATGGTCCAATCCAATATATTTATCCTCAAGCATATCATTGTTATTACTCATGACTCAACTAGTCGCAACGATTAAGATATATCGCTTATTATTAATTAGAGTAATAATCAAATGAACTTCAATAGAATCTTTATTAAATGTTCAGGATTAAATTATTCTCGATTGAAATATATTACTAATCTTCTGTACTTCGAAAGTATTAATACTATATTATCTTTAAACAATCGAAGGCTCTTCATTACAACTTACATATAATAATGATTTGCATATTTAAATAAATGTCAAATACTATATCAAATATAAATAATCATTTATTACATTTTAGTAAATTCCTTGACGCTTTTGGGCACATATCCCAACAATATCATCTCGGAGTCCAACAACAAAACAACCAATTAAAATTTTTTCAGGTAGGCCATCTACTCGATGGGAAAGCTTCTCGAATGCTTCTTGATAGGCTGTTACGGTGAAGGTTTGTCTGAGCTGAGTCATGGCCTCTAACGGGTCTTCGTAATCGGTTGGGCCAAAACGAAGCAGTAAAGCTTTGATGAATTCCTCCCAGGTGAGTGACCTACAAAATTTTATCAACCATCGGTGCCATTGTAGGGAAATGCCTTATAAATGAAAGGAGGCTAATTGAACTCGTTGGCCAGGATCAATATTTTAAATATCAAAATATTGTTCTGCCTTATAGACCCAGCCAGTTGGGTCTTCTCCGCTAAATTTTTGGAAATGGCAGTTTCAGGTGGTGTTGGTTGGTCAAGAAGAACCTTCAACTGCAAATGGATTGATTTTGAGATAGCGAGTTGTTGGGCTAGACGAGTGTTGGAGAGCTTGAAGCTCCGTTAACTCTATTTGCAAGGCAGCAATAACTTGATCAAAGCTCAACTCATGCCGTGCTAATATTTTGTTGACATCATTGCTTTTGACTCGAGTATCCATTTCAAAACAGTGCTCTAATACCAATGATATGTAAAATTTTAATAGCAACAAAAAATAGTAACAAGAAAAGAGAATGAAGAAGGTAATGAAAACGAGTTAGATGATGAGGAAAAAAATCTGATATTATTTAGTGCACTTGGAGCTATTTACAGCCAAAGGAAGATAATGATATATCAAAAAAATAAGGAAACAACTAACCCCTTCCTGGTATTCAGCTAACTGGGGATTATTCTAATAACAAGAAATGAAACGGGTGCTGCTGGAAATGAGGGATAAGGATAAACTTGTGCATGGCTTGCATGGATTGACATGAAACTGCTGTTGCGTGGTTGCTATTCCATGGTCTTGCATGGGTTTGCATATGAATGTTGTTGTTGCATGGTTTGCATGGAAATGCATGTATCAGTGCCCCAAGCATGGGGGATCTAGGTGGTGGCGAGGGCGGTCGGCTGCTCGTGCTGAATCCGTTGAAGTTTATAGATTTTAGATTTCCTTTTTTTTTTTTTTTTTAAATATATCAATGTAGGCTGAAACTTGAGAGCCAAAATACATTTGAAAATCATTAGCGTCGGAGTATGATTCGAGTATAAAAATATGATAATGTATCTTCTAGAAAATCAGCATTAAGGTTGGAAAGTTTGTCATCCCTTATCCAATCTAAAGAAGGCTCGGGACTGATCAATGGATGTAGAATTGCGAGAAGTGCTCCTACCCTCACTCACCTCTTGTTCGCAGATGACAGTATTTTATTTTTTCGGGCCAATACAAGAGAGTGAAGAAATAAAGGACCTTCTGCACCAATATGAATTAGAGTCGGGGCAATCTATAAATTTCAATAAGTCTATTTTCTTCAGTTGAAATGTGGATTCGGAAAGGCAACAATCTATTCGAGCATTGATGGGTATCCAAGCTTTGCAAGGGCATGCGAAATACCTTGGACTGCCGACCCTCATTGGAAGAAAGAAAAGAGAGGTTTTCGCATTCATAAAGGATTGAGTGTGGCAACAAACACAAGGGTGGAAAGAACGATTCATCTCTAGAGTAGGGAAGGAGATCTTAATCAAGACGGTTGCACAAGCAGTCCCAAATTTTGTTATGAGTCTATTCCTTATCCAAACCCAGTTAGCTGAGGAAATTGAAAGATTACTGAACAAATTTTGGTGGCAAACTAATCAAGGTGGTATCCATTGGACGAATTGGGAGAAATTATGCCTTCTAAAGAGCAAAGGAGGACTGGGATTTAAAACAATTCATGAGACCAACTTAGCTCTCTTGGGCAAGCTAGGGTGGAAATTGATCTCAACCGGAAACGTTGGTGGCTCGGGGTGCTCAAAGCCAGGTATTTCCCGTCCTCATCCTTCATTGATGCTAAAACTGGCCACAATCCCAGCTATATTTGGTGAAGTATTATGTAGGAATGGCAATGGGTCGGGTTCGGGGCCGACCCGCCCCGAACCTGAAATGGGCAACCCCCGCCCCGCCCCGCGCACTGTTAAACTAGTTAGAGTTTTTTTTTTGTAATGAAATTTTAGATGAAAAATTTAGGAGTCGAACTAGTTAGAGTTTTTAAGTTTGAACATTAAACATAATATGTAGAAGGGAAAAAAAAAATCAATAAACAACATAATGGTATAGTGATTATGTAATCTTATACCCTTAAATCCCACCAAGGTTCAATTCTTCTAGACCTCATTAAATTTATTTTTAATTTCTCATATATATATATATATATTATAAAAAAATAAAAAATAAAATTCTCGAGTCCGCGGGGCGGGGCGGGTCCGCCCCGAAATGCTGTTCGGTGCGGAAAACCCGCCCCGCGGACCCGACGGGGCGGGTAATTTTTGGGGCGGGGCGTTTCGGGTCGTTCGGGTTTTTTTGTCATCCCTAGTATTATGGCTGCCAAACCTATTGTAATTGAAGGATGCAGATTTAGGGTGGGAAGGGGTTCATCAATTAGAGTTTGGAGGGATATGTGGATCCCAAATCTAGACAATGCCTTCTGATGCGCACCCCTTCGGTATATGGACCGAAAATTCCCACAACAATTTAATACAAAACCCAAGAAAGCTAAAGTGGTAAATAAAGCGATAAACACTTTAACCCAAATTTAAATCTAACCCAAAATTCAAAGATTAAATTAACCCTAGCCCAATGGGTATCAATCAAACAAATTCCAAGGTGGCGGAAATCAACAACAAACACAAGAATAATAATACCCTAGATTTAGTTGAAGAAATTCCAAAGATAGTACAAGAACAAAGGAGGTTAACCTTACCTCAAGGAGTCTCTCTTAAGACCAAGCTCAAATGAACAACCAAGTTGTCTTTACAAATGAAAAGAAAAGAGTATATAATGTACAAAAATGGGCAAAAGGTGCAAATTTCGGAAATTGCAACAAAATCCGTTTTTGTGGAAATTGCAACAAAAACCCCGTTTTTGTGAAACGGAGTGTTTCGGTCGACCGACAGGTCGACCGAACCATTTTCGGTCGATCACATGGTCGACCGAAATGGGACTTTCGGTCGACCAACCCTCAGCCGAACGTGACTGAGGTTGCCTTCAAAAATCCTCTGCAGAGTTTCGGTCGACTGGAATGACTTTCGATCGACCGAAATTGGCTGAGTCCAATTTCTTCTTCTTTTTGGCTCCAACTTGATTCTCGGCTTGCTTTTCTTGACTTTAATTACTTGTTTAGCCTCGAATCTTGAACCTCCTTGGCATTGGATTTCTTCATGGGTCCCACAGGCTTGTGCATCGAGGTTTGACTTTCTCGATTCTCATCCCCTTCAGTCCTTCACTACCTCCAACCCAACGCCAGGAACTGAGGATGCTAGGGTAAATCAACAGATGGTTGAAGGGGAGTTAAGATGGGACTACGATATTATGGCCGATCTTTTTAATGAAGAGGATAGGAACCAGATCATGAAAAATCCCCTTAGTGCATTCGATAGGCCTGATCGAATTATTTGGATACATGAAAGAAATGGCATTTACTCAGTTCGGAGCAGCTACAGAAGGCTGATTGACGCATCTTTCTTGCACTCAAATAGGGACAAGGACAAACTATGGTACACGATATGGAAGTTGAAGATCCCAAAAAAAATTAGGAATTTCTTATGGAGAGCATTGCTGAAGGTGCTGCCTACTAGAGATAATCTGAGGGCGAGAAGAGTCGAGGTCGAAAGCCTATGCCCAGTATGTATGAGAGAACCTGAATCGATCTCACACGTCATTGTTAACTGTGATTTTGCTAACAAAGTTTGGGCAACTATGGGAATCACCCCTCAACTGGTTACGGATGGTTCATTTAAAGATTGGTTGGATTTTAACTTCAATATTCATCAGGTGGATAGAGAGCTTATTGGAATGATTTGCTGGGCAATTTGGACAAATCGTAATGAAGTGGTCTGGAATTCAACTTCTTTAACAGTGTTGAAGGTGATAAGTATTGCTCAAAACTTTTTAAATCAATGGCGTGAAGTACACCTTCCCCCACCACCAAGAATCACCAGTCCGAACAGAATGGTAGCTGATCAGTGGCAACCACCTGAAGCAGGGAGAATGAAACTGAATTTAGATGCGTCTGTCTTCAATGATGGCAAAGCAGGCCTGGGACTGATAATTCGAGACGAAGTTGGAGCATTTGTAGCAGCAAAGATGATTCCGGTGAGAGGCATTATGGATCCATCCGTTGGCGAAGCTTTGGGAGTCCAGGAAGCTCTACCTTGGATGAAGTATCATTTTCCAGACATTAACATCACAGAAATGGATGCTCAAGTTGTCTGCAATGCACTTCAAAAAACAGATGCAGATATTTCCTACTTTGGTCTGATTATTGAAGACTGTCGACGGTTAACGCGAGAATTCCAGAGATTACATTTCAGATGGGTTAGAAGATCAGCTAATCGGGTAGCTCATAAACTAGCTAAGGCTGCTAGTTCTCTTTCTAATGTTGTTGAGTGGTCATATTTCCCCCCGATGTTTATTTGGGACAGTCTAAACGCTGATTCAATGAATGGATAAGTTTGCTTTTGTCAAAAAAAAAAAAAAAAAAAGAAAATGAAAATCAGCATTAAGGTTGAATCCTCAACTCGGAAAAATAAAGATATGGGAAATTATAAGCTTATAAAAGGTTCAAAAATCAAAGTCTAAACCAGACCGAGGATTCTCTTACCTTCGAAATGCTCAACATATATTGAAAAAATATGTTTAGGTTATTAATAAACTTACACGAGAAAGTTGATAAGAAAGGAAAGAAAATTAACACATTCTTGGAGAGAATTTATCAATCAGTGATATTCCCTTTTTCAATTAAAAGGGAATGTTTTCATTAATAAGAAATCTCTTCGAGTAAACATGGAAAATCTAAACTCGACAAGTTTTAGGAAAAATAGCCTATAAACTTATCCTACGTGAGGTTATGGAAAAAACCCTATACCTTGTCCAATAGGTAGTGAATTTCTTCCTATATACAGTTATTTATTAATTATTTATACAATCATATCATGTATTCTTGCACGTTTCTCCTTCAAAAATTTCTTAAGTTTTCAGGTTGTAGATTTTCCCTTTTGCTGTATCTAACTTTCATAATTTGATTTGTATTGGACTATGTTTTCATAATACTTGACAATCACGTTTTATAGCATTTATTTATATGTTGTTTGGAGAGTTTCTAATATTTTTTAAATTGAATAATATTTTGTTGTTGCGACTGTTGACTTCGTTGGTCAACGGTAAAGGACCGCCCTAGCTCAACTATCATCCTGGATTTGTCCCTTGCCCGAAGCGCAACCTATTTGGATAATCTTGATCACGATAGTTTATGTGAATTATTTGTTTATATTGATTAGATATTTAATTTATGGTATTCTTTGTCTGAACACTTCAAAATTTTTAGTTATGTACGTACAGTTTCCAGTTTTATGATGTCTTGCCATCTTTCACATTACTCAGTTTTTCACATCGCGGGTACTGTCTATGTGCTCGCTTTTTATTTCCTCATTTGAGATCACTTTCGATTTGTTGAGCAGGATGACTTGACCGTCGCGCTTTTGCATCAGTGTCGTGAGTCCCAATATACTGTTCAGAGAATTATTGAAACAGCCGGAGATAACGAGGCCCTACTCTTTGAAGCGCTAAATGTGAACGATGAAATTCAGAAGGTATTGTCAAAATACGAAGACATGAAGAAACCATTGGTTGTTCAACAGGAGCCAGAACCTGCTATGATACCTGTAGCTGTTGAGCCCGATGATTCACCCCGCGTAGGAAAAGAAGAAGCTTTGACAAGAAAACCAGCAAGTGTTCAGACTGGGAGTCGGGGAGGGAATAACGGTGACATGATGGATGGTTTTGATGAAATGGTTTTTGGTAAGAAAGCCGGTGGCACGTCTGAAGCAGGGTCGAATCCAAATAAACAGCAACAGCCACCTAAAGATGATCTCATTGATCTTTGATTGAACACGTTACTTGGATATTAATTAAGAATGTTGATGTTGGACACATTTAGGTAGTGTTGATATTTAGATTTGCTTGAACCATTGAGAGACGAATGGACTACTTTTTTTCTTAATAAAAGAATAAAAAAAATTAATTGCATTATACATAGCTGTGTACACTATTTGTCGATTAATCTGCAAAGTAATTGCTTGAAAGTTTACTATCTTGTGTAGAAGAATGTTTGAATTTTGAATGCATAATAAAGACACATGGACTCGACACTGGTTGTGGCTTCTCTACCAAAGTTGGAACACCATTCATTCCATTCCATTCCATATCCTTCACCTTCAAGCTTCAATCTAACATTTATCATTATCATTTCCATCTAACAAAGAGATGACTCAGACGAGGCTCTTAGGATCAGCAAATTTGAATTTGATATAAAACTTCAATTTTTATGTGTGACTGATCATGTATAATAGGCATTGTTACAGTTTTTTTGACAACTTTATGATGTAATTCATAACACACGAATTGTTCTTCTCTGAAAGAGATTTTTGTCCTAACTGACCGGGCGTGTCCTTGATTCGAACCTTAATACCCCAAAGCAACGGTTAAGGTCCATATCCAAGAGATGACAAAAATTTCTCTCAAAGGGAAGAATTCGTGTTACGAGATACACTAGGCGATCAAAAAAATCGTAGCATAAACATGGTTTTTCTTGGGGTCAACTAACAGTCAATGTTCATTGAATTGTTATTGTGGTGCAACTTGCAAGTGTGCAACAAATTAGGAGATTTGGGACTGTGGTTAACAAAAATGAAAGATTTGAGTAATTTTTGTAGAAAAAAGTTTGGGTCGTCACTGCAATTCTTCCTACTATATAAATCTTGCTTGTACAATTCTTCACTTAAAGATTTTTTTACAAAAAAGGTTGAACGCCAACTTTAGGCCCCCATCGTCCCTGTCCTGAGGATTGATATCGTAGGTTATGTCCCAAGCTAATCGAGGTTTGGTAGAACTGACAAAGTACCTAAGAGCAACTTAATGAGACAATGTCTACTTTTTACATGTGATAAAGACATTGCCATTATATCAAAAAACTTCTCCAATGCAACAATTTTCAATATGCAAATGGGCAAATTATTATTATTTTTCTAGAAAAATGAAAGAGAGAAACATATTGATTGGATAAAAATTATTAAATTAACGATAGACATTTATGTTAGTCAATGTCTAGCATTAATTGTACAAGATAATACTTTTTGTCATTTATCAAATAAAAAAAATTGTTGGATTTTTTATACCCAATAAATTCCGAGCAATGATGGTAACGTCGGATTGTGAATTCATACGCTTTTGGCCAATGATGAATTAATTACCAACAACCAAATCCATTGTGCTACACCAGACCCATTTGTTTACCTCTTGGATGGCTTGTGAATCTTGGCTCATTTGTCTTGTTCTTGATCTAACAAAAAACATAACCTAACCTTATATATAGCCTTCTACCTAGCCTTTGTGGTGTGTGATTTGTGTGAAGAAGTGGAAAAACGTGGCTGCCTAAGAGTGTGAAGACAATCTCCTTTGTGGTGTCCAAAAATCGGTGTCATTGTTCTCTTTTTGTGCCTATATTTCCATTGTCTTCTTTTAGCCTTTGTGGTCTACAAATCATTGCCGTTGTCTTGTCCTTCGTGGGTGAGATTGAGAAGCAACCGGGGTAATATATTGGGCTACGATTCGGAGCCCTTTTTGATTGGTTGTTTGGTAGAAATGTAACGTGAAACTCAACCCGGAAAATCCACTTTTGACGACTATTGAAGCAAGCTTCCGCAACAAATGTTATCAGAGCCTCAAGGAGGTGGATTACGCTGGAAAAACTAATAAAAAATCGTCCAGAAACTATTGAAAAATCGGACTAAAAAAGACATATTTCGGCCAAATCGTTGATCTATTGGAAGAATAGAAACCATCAGCGTGTTTAGCATACAGAGGCGAACTAGTTTGGGTGGCGCGTGAGACTGGGTGACGGTGCGTGAAGCCACACGCGGGGAAGTTCTTCGGCACTTGAGGGCTCGTGGATCGGATTCCTGCAACGGCGTCTGGAGACAGTTTGTTACAGGAGGCGTATTGGACCCTTCGGTGATGTTCGTTTTCTGTTTTGGGCAAAATTGTGGTTTTGGACAGTTTAGGCCGTTGCACTTTCGGGTTCTTTTTTTGTGTAATCAGTTGCTATAGTTGTTGGAGACTTTAGGACAAATATTGGTGGTCCTAAAGTGAAAAATTCGCATCTCACCTAATTTACAGACTCAGATTGGTTCGCTCTAGTATATTGGCTTATCCCAATTTTTAAAATTTCAGCACTAGCAGGTCATGTGTGGGTGACCATTAGGCTTGCGGATTGTCTGTTACTAGACATAGGATATTTATTGAGAATACGATTGAGAAATATTTTCTTGTATATATTATTGAGTAAAAGATGAAAAAAATATATATAGTTACAACTTAGACATATAAATGGAAACAAAAATCAGCTACCTAAAATCTAGTCTAATGTAAAAAAGGAAAAAAATAATTTACAATAATTGAGGGATTTTGACACCAATTAAGGGATTTCGACACTCCCCCTCAAGTTGGATCATAGATGTTAATCATGTCCAACTTGTATATAAGGTCTTCAAACATTTCTCGAGGAAGTCCTTTTGTAAAGATGTCTGCAGTTTGCTCCTTCGTAGGAACATATGTCATGCAAATAACTCCACTCTCTATTTTTTCTTTGATGAAGTGTCTGTCTACCTCAACATGTTTAACTCGATCATGTTGTACTGGATTGAGAGAGATGTTAATCGCTGCCTTATTATCACAGTACATTTTAATTGGTAGATTTGTTGCAACTTGCAATTCTTCCAAGAGTTTTTTGATCCATAATACTTCACACATTCCTTGTGCAACGGCTCTGAATTCAGCTTCGGCGCTACTTCGCACTACTACATTCTGCTTTTTACTCCTCCAGGTTACCAAATTACCCCACACAAATGTACAATATCCTGTAGTGGACCGCCTGTCCTCAATTGAACCTGCCCAGTCTGCATCTGTGAACACCTCTACCGTCTTGTTTTCACTTTTCTTGAAAAACAAACCTTTCCTAGGAGATCCTTTTAGGTATCTAAGGATCTTATATACTGCTTCTAAGTGAATCTCCTTTGGTGCATGCATGTGTTGACTTGCTACACTGACTGCAAAAGCAATATCTGGTCTTGTGTGAGATAGATATATGAGCTTGCCAACATGTCTTTGATATCTATCTTTGGTGACTAGTTCTCCATCGTTTCCCATACTTCTCCCTACATCAATCGGAGTATCACTTGGTTTGCACCCAAGCATGCCAGTTTCTGTTAGGAGATCAAGAATGTACTTTCTCTGAGAGACACTCATTCCTTTCCTTGACCTAGCTACTTCCATTCCCAAGAAGTATCTCATTTGTCTCAAATCTTTTATCTCAAATTCTCTTGCCAAGGTGGATTTTAGCTCTTCCATTTCGACAAGATCATCTCATGTGAGAATTATGTCGTCCACACATACAATTAAAATGGTTCTGGTACCATCATTTTTCAGCTTGAAGAACATGGTATGATCTGACTGTCCTTGTTGATATCCCTGCCTTTTGATTACCTTGGTGAATCTATCAAACCATGCTCTCGGAGACTGTTTGAGGCCATAGATAGATTTTTTCAGTTTACAGATTATTTTGTCTTGATTACTAAACCCTGGTGGCAACTCCATATAAACTTCTTCTTCCAGTTCACCATTCAAGAAAGCATTTTTTATGTTGAGCTGTTGAAGTGGCCAGTCTAAATTAGTTGCTAGGGATAGAAGAACCCGAACGTTGTTCAATTTTGCTACTGGGGCAAAAGTTTCAGTGTAGTCAATTCCATAAGTTTGCATAAAACCTTTGGCTACCAGACGAGTTTTGAAGCGTTCAATAGTTCCATCAGCTTTATGCTTGACTGTGAACACCCATTTGCATCATACTGTCTTTTTCCCTTTTGGTAGTTTCATTAGCTCCCAAGTTTCATTATTTTTCAAGGCTCGGAGTTCTTCCATAACTGCATCTTTCCATTCTAGGATGGACATTGCCTCCTGTATAGTCTTTGGAATTTTTATACTATCAAGCTTAGAAGTGAAGGTGTGAAAGGTAGTAGACAAGTTATTATAAGAGACAAACTTTGAGATAGGATGAAGTGTACATGAGCGGGGTGTTTTCCTGAGTGCAATAGGATTACTAGAATTACCTTTCGATGACTCAGTAGGAGCTATCACCGGATCCGATCCTTTTGGCGCTTCAGAGGTGAGGTGCTCTTGCCTTGAGTTTGGCCTCCGTGAGTAAACTCGAATCTCCCTGTCATTTTGTCTTTCTACATCTCCCCCTGATTTTAAATGTCCTTTTGAAAATGGCATATCAAGATTATAAGTGGTGGATTCTGAGAAGTCAAAATTTATGAAACGATTTTCATTTACACTCTCCCCCTGAAGAGAAGTTTCATGGAAGTACGGGGTAGTTACAAAGAAAGTAACATCAAGACTTGTGTACTCTCGTTTGGTAGAGGGATCATAACATTTATACCCCTTTTGTGTTGGTGAGTATCCAATAAAGACACATTTGAGTGCACGAGGGTCAAATTTATTCCGATTTGGAGAATGATTATGGACAAATGTAGTGCACCCAAATACCTTTGGAGTTATGGAAGAGTGTAGCCGAGTATTAGGGAATACGGTTTGTAGTGTATGGAGAGGAGTTTTGTAAGAGAGGACCCGACTAGGCATACGATTGATTAGATATGCGGATGTGAGAATGGCGTCTCCCCTGAATATTTTTTGCATGTTTGTAGTGAACATTAATGCTCGGGTTATGTCAAGGAGATGTCGATTTTTTCTCTCAGCAACCCCGTTTTGTTGTGGGGTATTAACACACGAGCTTTGATGAATTATGCCATTAGTACGAAGATAATCTCCAAGGACAGAGTTAAAATATTTTGTACCTTTATCACTACGAAGAATTTGTATTTGGGTTTGGAATTGTGTTTGTATCATGGAGTGGAAATTTTTGAATACATCACGTACCTCAGCTTTCTCTCTTAGGAGGTAAACCCAACAAACTCTAGTGTGATCGTCGATGAATGTGACAAACCATTTTTTTTTTCGAGAATGTACACGAGATGGTCCCCATATATCACTATGAATAATTGAAAATGGTTTGGATGGTTGGTATTTTGATTGTGGAAAAGAAGTGCGCTTGTGTTTGGCAAGTTGGAAAATTTCACATTGAAAGTCACACTCATTTTTATTAGAGCAAATGGAGGGAAATAACATACGCAAGTATTGAAAATTTGGATGACCTAACTAAAATGCCATAACATAAGATTACTATTTTTAGAGTCGAATGCAATATTACAAAATGAAGGTTGAACTTGTCGTGGCCTCATCAAGGTAGTAGAGTCCCTCTCGCACCTTATCACTGCCAATCGTCTTCCCCGATGATAGGTCCTGAAATACACAATGAGTAGGGAAAAAGTGAGCTGAACAGTTGGAATTTTTTGTTAGTTGACTTATCGATAATAAATTACAAGACAAATTTGGAACATGGAGTACGGGTTTTAAGGTTACAGAATCAGAGATTTGGACAGTCCCTTTTCCTGCAACAGATGAGAGGGATCCGTCTACAATTTTCACCTTTAGGTTACCAGCGCAAGGTGAGTAGGAGGTAAAATTATAATGACTACCCGTCATATGATCAGACGCTCCAGAATCAATAATCCAAGAGGTTTTTGTTTGAACTGTATTAAGGGCCTGTAAAAGTGTACCTTTATGGGCTAATGAGCTAGAATGTATTGTGTGAGAAGACTGACTAGGATTCTGGATATTTGAAAAAAAAAATTGTAGAGTTGCTCCATTTGTTCTTGACTGAATGAGCCACATGTTTGATCATCTACTGAAACCTGATATCCACGTGTCTTGTTATTTTGTCGTGGTTTCCAGTCTTGGGGCTTTCCGTGCAGATTCCGAAATTCATTTATTTTATGTCCAGGTTTACGACAATGCTCGCACCACGACCTTTTCCTTTGTTGATTTTGACCCAGCCCATTACTTTTTCCAATAAACCCAGTGTAATTTTTTAAGTCACTAGGCCCAGTGTCCATCATTCCAGGTCCAGATTCATATGACCCAGTATGAGGCTCGTTTCCTTTATTTGGCCTAAATGATTTCTAGCCCAAGATTTCCTCCAAGCCCATTCCCATTCTCGACTCCAGCCGATGATTGATCGCAAGTGCCGAAGCTTCGGTGCCTTCAGCACTAGTTCCTCCGCCTCCGTCCAACATCACCTTTCAACGATTCTCCTTACGGCGGACCTTTGCAAATAACTCGCGTGTAGATGGAAGGGGTTTTCAACCAAGGATCCTACTGCGAACTTCATCCAAGTCGCGATTTAAGCCTGCCAAAAACTCAAACACCCTTTCAGTTTCCAGTCTTTTCTTGTGGCATGTACAATCGCCTAGGCATTCCCATTCTTCGTCGTAACTGAGGTCTAGTTCTTGCCACAGCGTCTTCATCTCAAGGTAATATTCAGTAACTCCTCTTTCGCCTTGCTTCATTTTCCATAATCGAGTCTTAATCTCGAAAATTTGTGATGAATTCTCAGAATCTGAGTACGTTTCTCGTACGGCATCCCACACCTCCTTTGTTGTTGGAAGAAACAGATAAGTTCTTCTAATCGAAATTTTCATCGAATTTATTAGCCACGCTGTGACTAATGAATTTTCCGACTGCCATTTATTTAGGGTTGTGATATCAGTAGTGGTCGGCTTCTTCGTGTCGCCGGTGAGATAGCCCAGCTTTCCTTTACCATCAATTACGAGCTTGATTGATTGTGCCCATTCACGGTAATTTTTCCCATCGAGTTTTTCAACAATAAGTTGTAGTGAAGAATGTTCGCTTCCTGACTCCATCTGATTTTTCTGACTTTAGGGCTTGACTGCCTCTATTTGTCGTGAGAAATTATTTGCCAAGGTTGATGGAACCTGGCTCTGATACCATATTGAGAATATAATTGAGAAATATTTTCTTGTATATATTATTGAGTAAAAGATGAAAAAAAAATATATAATTACAACTTAGACATATAAATGGAAACAAAAATCAGTTACCTAAAATCTAGTCTAATGTAAAAAAGGAAAAAAATAATTTACAATAATTGAGGGATTTTGACACCAATTAAGGGATTTCGACAATATTATATGTCAATGTGTTAATTTCTAGGTGAATTATGATTGCAATTATTTTCTATGTGAAATTTAAGTTTAATTTCTTTGTGGAATTATTTTCTATTTTCTATGTGCTATTATTGTTGGAGTTAAATTTCATGATTAGTGTGTTTTAAATTTGTTCTTGGTATTTTGTTGCTCATTAAAATTATTTTTTTCAAAATTATTGCCCTGGACCTTTGTAATCTATTATGTGAGTCTATTTGATACTTTGTGTGTCTTGTTTATTTGCAATATTTTTTCTTTATTTGAAAATGTGAATTGCATAGGTTCTTCTTGGGGTTAATGTGGTCTATCTTAATATCTTGTGCATTTCTTTGTGAAAATGACAACACTTTTATTTTGGGGTTTTTTTTTTTTTTTTTTTTTTAGGCAACAAAAGTTTGGAAAGTATACTTATCTTAGTTGGAAAGCATACTTATTTTTGGGGCAAAGTTTTTAAAGTGGTTGTTTACACTTTTTTGAAATTCCAACTGTTATTTCTAATGTATGTTTGCATCTGGCCATGTGTCTCTTTCTTGCATGTATGATTATTTGATTCTGGTGCATTTTTTTCATTTGTTGAATTTTTTGCTTGAATTTAAGTGAATCATATTATTATGTGTTACATGCATGGTGATTGAAATTGGTGGTATGAGGTTTGACACTTGGTGTGTTCTTACCCTTTTAGATGGCGTTAGACGTGTTCCTTTGTGGGATGGGTATACAGTAGTTGCATTAGAAGTGGATGGGTTTGCTGGTAAGATGAGAGGTGAGGCGAACTTGGCTATAGGGTCGAGTGATAACCCTAGTGAGGTTTATTGAGAGTAAGCCTTGTTACTGCACATGCATCTAAGTGTGATCCTTTACTGCATGTGTGTGATTCCTTAATTTTGTTGCGTGATATGTTACACTTTCGATTTGTTTGATGTGTGTAATTGCATGAATTGAAGTTATCTTATTACTTGGTGTAATTGTTTGCATGCATAGTGGGTTGCAATGCATTAACAATGTGTTGGATGTCTATTGGTAAGGCGGAGTATAGATGCCTAGGAGTGCATGGTGATTTGTACTAGGGATGTGGTTTGTAACATTTGGATCATGAGTGAAGAGGTGTTTAAATGTTGGAATCCTTTATCTGTGAAGAGATCTGATTAGGTAGAGTGCGAGAGAGGCACTTCTTTCACTTCTGTTAGGTGGAGACCCATTATCCCGAATACTTAGGATCTATTGTGATTTACCAATTAGACATGGGCTGTTGGGTGATCAGTCTAGTAAGTATGGTGGGCGATGAGAGGAGATATGTGTTCCCGAGGTGCGAGTAACATGGAATGGGATAGGATAAGTGTTGTGAAATCTTTTCATAGGTCATTTTTGCATCTGTTGCATGTGTTGGTCATCTGTTGATTAACTTGGTGTTAATTTGCGGTTCTAAGTGAACCTCCGTTCTTGAAAAGATTTGAGTGTTATCCAAAATTATATCGTCGTCATATGTTTATTTGTTATTGATTGATTAGTGTGAATATTTGCTTCTACTTGGGTGTTATTGATCTTAGCCCTGGTAAGTATATGGAGCAGGTATGGTATGTGTTTCGGGTTCGAAATATGAGGTAAGGTCTGTAATGTCAGTTTTATTGGTTACATTGATTATGCAAGTACTAACTACATGTTTTGATTTCTTGCATGTTTATTGGGAATCAAGGTGGAGATTTGTTGGGTTCTTGATACCTAATAAATCCCGAGCTATGATGTTAACGTCGGATTGTGAATTCACAAGCTTTGGCCAATGATGAATTAATTACCAACAACCAAATCTATTGTGCTATGTCCAACCCATTTGTTTACCTCTTGGATGGCTTGTGAATCTTGACCCATTTGTCTTGTTCTTAGTCCAACTAAAAGTCTAACCTAACCTTATATAGAGTTTTCTACCCTAGCCTTTGTGGTGTGTGTGATTTGTGTGAAGAAGTGGAAAAACATGGCTTCCTAAGAGTATGAAAACCGCATCCTTTGTGGTGTCCAAAAACCGGTATCTTTCTCTTTTTGTGCCTATTTCCATTGTCTTCTTTTAGCCCTCGTGATCTACAAATCACTATCGTTATATTATCCTTCGTGGGTGATATTGAGAAGCAACCGAGGTAATATATTGGATTGTGGTTCGGAGTTGTTTTGAATTGGTTGCTTGGTAGAAATGTAACATGAAATTGAGCTCGAAATATTCACTTTTGACTACTATTGAAGCAATCTTCAACAACAAAATAAAAATAATAGGGAGATACTCATTGGATATGCTCTATCAAATTGAAACCTATTACAATTCGAAGGGTTATTGGTATAAAACGTCTCTACCTTTGACATGTATTTTGCAAAACATCCAAACGTTGCGATTTTTTACATTAAACGTCCTAACCTTTACATTTTCTTGTTGGAGACATCATTTCTGTTACATTTAACACAATTTCACCGTTAAATTGATATTGAACAGTAAACATTTAAAACATGTAAGGGCATTTTCGCCAAAATCAAAAGGAGCTCATTTATAGTTCATTTCTTGCCTCAATTCTTAACTGCCAGTAAATATGATTTTAAAAATTAATTCATAAATAATTTACTTTAAAAAATAATGTAAAAACTTGCAAAAAGCCAACTACTCATTATGAGAATTGTTGACCACAAAATCCGGATGGACCTTAGACCAACACGTCTCAGCTCCTCCCTCTTGAACACGTGGATCTCCTACGCACTGTGACAAACAATCAGTTTGCAAAGGGGGCCGAGGTGGCTCCCGTTTGCACTCCGATGCCTAAGTCAGTACTCATCTTAGGCAAATATATATTGGGTGCGGGAAATATAAAATGTGTAGAAAAGAGAAAAGGGAGTGAGAGAAATATAGAGTTCAGAGTCAGAAATTCCTCTCTCTTCTTAGTGACTTACTTGTTCTATTTATAGTTACATTCATTTACCATTTGTCCTGACACGTGTTTGGCCTTTACACGTGGCTTCTTCCCATCCGTTGGTTAAGTTAACCATTTAGTTGGTCATAATCATTACTTTCTACTATAGGATTGTGGCGGCCATCACATCAACGATAAAGGTGCTATCCCATCAGATTGCAGTTTGATTACAGGTCCCGTGTCGGTGACGTTTCCGCCCAACCTAGATGCCGGTCCTTGATGTTGCTTCGGACGATGTCGCTTATGGAGATAGTTCGGCTATAGGACGGATGTGCCTCGGAATGCCTCGGCCAAATAATAACCCCTTAGGTGGGCCCTACTTAAGTGGTTGTTAGATTCCATGTGCGATACGTCACGCGTAATTTAAAAATGTGGACGTAACAAGAATAACGATTACAAGATAGAATGGAAAGAATTGGAGGTATTTCAATGAATCTTTACATTTTAGTCTCAATGTGAATGGTGAACTTACGAAGAAGGAAGATGCAGAAGAGGGAAGATAGCTTGAAACCAACCTGGTGCAAAACGTCTTGACGTTCCCAACCTTTTAATATTTCTGGTGTTAAACATCCCTACCTTCAAAATGTTTTACATAAACAGTCCCTACCTCTCAGAAAAATTGGCGTATAACATCCATTTATTCTTCCTTTCTCCAACCCATTAAAAGCATATCAGGTATAAACACCATACACAAGAACAAACAAGATACAACACAAAATCTGACTGCTCCACACCAAAAAGTAGCAAATTATATTACCAAAATACATCTGGAAATGAAGCTAAACACTATTTGTGCATTCAACGAAAAATAGGGCAGAATTAGTAATTACAAATTAAGAAACTTGCAAAATAAGCAAAAAATGCCCTAATTCTCTAGCTTCGTGCAGGTGGTGGTGCCCCTTTGTAACCCCTCCTATTGTGTCCTGGCTGACCACACTTTGTACACGTCATCACCATGCCCCTTTTTCTCCGTGAAGCAGCTTGATCTCCTGTAGTGCTCTCTGGAGTGCTTCTTTCCCTCTTCGTCTAACTTGAAGAACCCACTTCATTTGGCTCTTTTCTTCTATTCATCTTCGGCCTCCCAAACTTTTTAGTGTAAAACGGTGGAGTGAGCGGGTTATGACTTAGGTCATACCATTAGTCCGGACCTGTGATGGGAGAAATGGATGGAGTGTATGTCATAAGGTATGCTTTCTTTTTGTAGATGGGATCTACGTAATCTGTTACTGTAAGGCCCCTGATGACTAAGGATGCAATCACGTGGCTGCAGCCTGCAAGGGATTCCTGTTAATTGCCAACAACGACATGTGCAAGTCCTTGCTTGAAGGTCAACAGCATGTAGTACACTTCCAAAATTGTGCCTTACTTGAAATTTTTCATGGCTTTCATATTCAGCCCATTCCACTCGTGCAAGTGTACTGTTCTTATCAAGTATCTTCTGAATTCTAGGGCCTACTACACTTTTCCATCTATCGCAATACTCCCTGCGGCATACAATTCTCTTCATCAAATAAACCCGAATCTCTTCTAGCATAGTAGCATTGTTAAGATGGGCTTCTCCCTTGCATTCACAATTGTACTATTGAATGATTCACATAAATTGTTCAATATCATGTCACTTTTATTCCACTCTTTAAAATGAGACTTGCTCCAATGAGATGCAGGTTTACCTTCAAGCTATTTGTACGTATCCGGGTCTAAGTCCAACATCATTTTCATGTGCTCACTCCACTGCGGTATAGTAGCCTCTGTTTGTTAAAAGTTTTTTGTTTAAAAGCATGTTTTTTATGTTTTCTAGGTAAAATGTGTGGTTGAAAAATGGATAGAGAAAATGTGTGTGGTTAAAAAGTGATTTGGGGGAATTGTGTAGGAAAAAACATGTTTTCCAAACACAACCGTAGTTGCTCTAGCTGCATCCCAAAGTATGTTCTTCAAAGCCAAACCTTTGTGAGAGATACTGAAATTGTTATATAGATGTCCAACACATGTTCTGTGCTCTGAATATTCAAACAAGGCCTCAATTGCATTCACCAAACCTTTTTACTTATTCGACATGAATATCCACCCATGACTGTTGTGCATCCCTAAGTCATCCTTCAACAACTCCAAAAACCACCTCCAATTGTCTTCGTTCTCAATCTCTACTACTGCACATGCCACAGGATACTTACCATTATTACCATCGACCCCAACTACAATCAACAACTACCCACCGTGCTCTGTTTTCAGAAAAACACCCATCACCTGTCTACATCCTCTATGGAACCCTTCCTTCAATGCCCCAAGACAAATGTATAACCTCTTGAATTTTTCGGAATTCCCCTTCAACAATAGCTGTAGACCCATCATTAGTCCTCTTCAACCCTTGGCAATAATTCCATAATAATTTGTAATGCTCCACAACAGTCCCCCTAATTTTCTTGAGTGCAAGATGCTTAGCCCTGTACACTTGCCAAGGTGAGATGTCACCTAACCCATCCCTTTTCACCAGTTCCATGAATGAGCTCACCTGCATCTTTGGTTCAGCCCTCCAGTCAAACAAATATTTATCAGCTAATAACGTTGAGCTCACTCTTGAAGTTCTTATAAACCATAGCACAAGTATGGTCAGTTATACAAGTCTCGATCACAAAATTTGTCTTCATATGCTCCTTGGTAGCTAACATCCACGGGCAATCTCCCTTGCATTTGGCTCTCAATCAAATAGCATCATCTTTTTTGAATTTAATTTCCTTGTTGCTTCTAACTGAATGTGAAGTGATTGCAGCCTTCAATATCTCTTTTGATTCGAATGTCATACCTACAAGATTCAACAGTATAAAGTTATAATTTCAACAACAAAGATAAGTAAATTGATGTAGAAGTTTAAGTACTTACCTTTTCTGAACACGGGATCATTAATATCAGTTCTCACGTTAAATGGATCATTTGAAGAATACGCATTAGTCTCCTCATCACTATCAATGCTCTGTAACTCATTAGAAGCACCATAGTCAATATCTGAATCCCTTACATGCTGCTCATCTGATGCACCAAACCCAAAATCAAAATTGAATGATCGATTCTCAACTTCAGCAGTAGCCATGTAACTCTCATCCATCTCGTAATCAGATTCTACCAGACCTTCTACTTCTTCCCCCTCTCTTTGTTGTTCACTTTGATATCCAACTCCAACATCACCCTCCTCCACCTCGACATTTCCTACACCATCATACTGAAGGGTTTCTTCGTACTGTGACCACACATCTTCACCGCCAATGTCATGAAAGAACTATTAGACCAATTATTTTCAGGTTCTTTGCAAATGTTTTCTTTCATATGCAAAATATAACAATCTTCAAACGAATCAACTACAATGTTCGAATCATGCAGTGGCATTAATACCACGTATACCACAACTATTGGATGGTCAATCCTATCCTGAAGCATTTCCTTAATGTCGGCCTCAAACTCCAACTTCCTCGGCGCCTTTCCTACACTCATTTTTTGATTTCGATAATAAAACTTCAACCGCATTTTATTATCCACAATTTGTGGAAATTTCAGCAAATTACCTCTCGTGAACCATGCAGCATGAAAGAAGTCCAGGAACGTCACAAACCCTCCTTCATAAACCACATTGTTTAGCTTATCATAGAATTGGCCACCATAATGGAGTTCAACCGTGAAAAATATTGAATTAGGACCTGCATGCACATTAAACTATATGTTAAAGTAAGTTTTCCACCTCAAACACAAACATTATCATAGTGGCATACACCAAAATAATACTAATGAATAGCAAAATTCTGAACGACAAACTTAGATGATGTCACTGAAACAATCGTTGAAATATCAATTTAATCCTAATGAATGATAGAATTTTCGAATGACAAAACCTTCAAGTCTTGAACACGCATTTCAACAGTATAATATTGAACTCACCGTAAATGGGTGAGTTATCGTATGGGTCTCAAAATCGGAGTAAACAACTTTAATGGATGATGATTTTGAGCTATTTAACATCAATGAACTACAAAAAATTCGGAATATTAGCACAGAGACGGTGATGGGAGGGACAATAACAAACTGAAAAATGAAATACTACAACTACCCACTGCCATACCTTTCATTTTTTGTCGTCGAGTAGCGTAAACAAGCAGTGACGATCAGAGACAGGCAAAGACGGGTGTGGGTTTTTTTGCGTTGAGTTCGAGTTGATGATGTGTAGAGGAAAGAGATGAAGCAGAGTGAAATATAGCGTTGAGTTTGGGAAAAGGGTAATTATATTCATACCACATTTTAATTGCAAGAAAGATTTTCATTGTTTGTTTACTTTTGTTTTTGTATCATCAACTTTTTTTTTACTTGCATTATTATTCATAAAATTCAATTAATTAACATATTTTGTTTCTAACCACAATTTCTTTTCAAATATTCTGCTAATTTGCACTTAAAAGATGCGCAAATATTTTGTTAAATTTTTGTATTATTTATTTATGTTGATTATTTAAATGTATGAGAGATAACTAAATATTTTTCGCACTCGTAACAAATATTTTGAACGAAAATCATCATTAAAGACAAGATGTGAAAATTAATAAAAAAGTTGATGATAAAAAAAAACTTGACGTGGTAAATGTAAAAATAACGAAAAATTAGGGATATTCATCATTACAATTAAAATGTGGTGTGAATAACAAAAAGTGTGGCGTCAATATATTTATCGTTGGGAAAATATAACAAGGCTCCTTTTGATTTTGACGAAAAAGTTTTTGCATGTTTTAAATATTTACTTTTCAACATCAATTTAAGGATGAAATGGTGTTATGCAACAGAAAGAATGTTTTAAAAAAGAAAAAGTAAAAATTGAAACGTGTAACGTAAAAAATCAAAACTTCGGAATGATTTGTATAGACATCAAATGTAAGAACGATATGTGCCAATAACCTGAATTCGAGCGTTGTGCGTAATTCAGTGAATGGAGATGGCCGGGAAACACCACTCCTCCGCCCCTAAATTTCTCCGATCTCCGCTTCTTCTCTTCACTTTCTCGCTCCTCACTTTCTCTCTCCTCTTCTACATATTTTCTTCTTCCCCTACAGTTCCCCACGCCATTTTAAACCCTAGTGTCGATTATTCCTTTGTATCCTCCCTCGAGAAATTCCTAATCAACTCCAAGTCTCATCATCCTACAGTTCCGGATGATATCGTGACTGATACAGTTTCTGTTGAAAAACTAGATGATTTGATTTCACGAAAACAGACTCAAAGGCTTTACGAGGATTCGTTTTATCCCTTTTCTTCACCTATTAGGGTTTATGTGTATAATATGCCGGCAAAATTTACTTATGATTTGCTGTGGCTGTTTAGAAATACGTACAAAGAGACCAGTAATATCACTTCCAATGGCAGCCCCGTTCACCGATTAATCGAACAAGTAATTAGTTATTTATTTTTCCGAATTTTTTTTTTTTAATGATTTCGTGCGAGTCTCTTATTTATGTGGATTTTTTTGGTAATGTTGTTGCAGCATTCAATTGATTACTGGTTATGGGCCGATTTAGTAGCGCCGGAATCTGAGAGGTTGTTGAAGAACGTGGTTAGAGTTCACAAACAAGAGGAAGCTGATTTTTTCTACATTCCATTTTTCACTACGATTAGCTTCTTTTTGCTGGAGAAACCACAATGCAAGGCGCTTTATAGGGTGTGAGTGCTTTCCCAAGATACTTTTGCTTTTTTAGTAATACCACTTGCTAATTTTCATGATTTTAATGCTTGCAACCATTTTACAAATGATTAAAGCCCTTGCTGAATTACTGTAAAGGAGATCTAGAAATCAGTATGCTCCTTGCAGTTAGTGAGTTTCATTTGTAATGTTGTTTCATCCCTTGCAATTGACCGTGAGTTATGAAAGTTGACAATTGGGAACTATCAATCTTCAGCAAGAATTGTTGGATCATGTAATGGTATATAACATTCTGTGTGATGCTCAATCTCCCGTAAAAATTTAAGCACAGCGAAGGGGAAATTTTAAGAATTTCTGCGTGCTTTGGATATGATAGCCATTCACCCCACTCATCCTCTTAATAAGATGTTAATATACTATGTGACAGCAGGTAAGCTACCTGTAAACTTAATGAAAGCTCCATTTGAATGTAAATAATGCAGCTTCTGTGGGCATTCTTTTTATAGAAGACCTGTTACCTTGTTTCCTGATGCACGTGTAAAATTTAATATGTTTTGGCAGTTTTAGACTTACATATTTTTTACAGGATGAGATCCATGAGGATAGGTAGAATATATGCATGTATGAAGGGGTTTCTCATTCTGTAAGTATCATTAGGTATCTATTTATAGATGTTTAATACGACGTCACATATCTTAAATCTAAAAGCTGAAATTTGGTTTCTTTTGAAACTCTAAATCCAGATAAATAGGTTCTTAGTTGAGGACGAAGGATTTTGTTTACTGGCTCTCTATTGTTCTTGACATTATCGGGTATATCTACATCAACAATGCTCTGTTTGGACTTGCCAAAACAAGAACCTGTTTTATCTTGAAATTCTCAAGTCCATATTGGTTTTATATAATCATATAAGTGGAAGTTCTAACAATTTGTGAATGTAGGAAGCCTTGAATTGGGTCACAGACCAACCAGCGTGGAAGCGGTCTGAGGGTAGAGATCACATACTGCCAGTTCACCACCCATGGTCATTTAAATCTGTTCGCAAATTTATGAAGAATGCGATTTGGCTCCTTCCAGATATGGATTCAACTGGAAACTGGTGAGTTTTTTACTTAAGTTTTAAGTAGCATTCTAAATATATTAATTTATTGCTGCTGATATGTGACTGTTTTTGACTTTTTAAGGTACAAGCCTGGACAAGTTTACCTTGAAAAAGACTTGATACTTCCATATGTTCCCAATGTCGAGTTGTGCGACTCAAAATGCTTTTCAGATTCAGAGAGGAACACACTGCTATTTTTTCGTGGAAGGCTGAAACGAAATGCTGTAAGGTTTCATCCCAATATCAAGAAAACTGTTTTAAGTCTGTTTAGATGGTTCTAATTTTCTCTAAAAGCCCTTCTACATTTATTTAGATGGGGTCAATGAAGGATGTGACTGGGTGGGTTGTGTTGCGGGTGCACTAAGGCTGTTATATTGAAGTGCCCCAGTTATCCAATTATTTTGACAGGGCATGCATATATTTCATTTTCTGTCTTGTTAGTCAACTGCTTAGAATTTAATTTTTTATGCTTCCAGGGCGGGAAAATTCGTGCTAAACTCGTGACAGAACTTAGTAGTGCCGAGGATGTGGTTATAGAGGAGGGCAGTGCTGGAGAGACTGGAAAAGCAGCCGCTCAAAGTGGCATGAGAAAGTAAATTCTTGAACTGTATGCCTGATGATGTTTCTGCATTATAGTAAATAAAAATGATTTTTTTTCTTCTGATGCACGTAGTTACTTCATTGTTGAGCAGGTCTATATTTTGCCTTAGTCCAGCTGGTGACACCCCTTCATCCGCTAGATTGTTTGATGCAATCGTAAGTGGGTGCATTCCTGTTATAATTAGTGATGAATTGGAGCTTCCTTTTGAAGGCATACTTGATTATCGGAAGGTATGCATATACCATTGAAGGTTTGGCCATTCAAATTATCTTTTCTGTGCATCTCCTACAGGGATAACATGAGTAGATGAATTGAAAGAGAAAGGAATGCTGAGCTCCACATATTCATGTACACTAAATAGGCGGATGGATTCTGAGCTTCTAAAATGTCTTTTAGGCCATGGCTAATGCCCCATTTATCCTGAACATGTGACCCATGACCCACTATCAGGAACAGAATTGCAATAGCTAAATGATGGTGTGCAATATCGATCAGCCATATATCCCCCGTTACTGGATCTAATCCTCCATGTCGATGAATTGAAAGAGAAAGGAATAAGGATCAACATAGGATGCTCATAATCTGAAATTTTAAAATTCCTTTTCATTAATTGAAACAAAATACTAGGGTTGATATCATATATTTGAGAAGTAGGTTGAAGAAATTAATCAAATGGCTTTTGAGAAGATTTTCCTACATGAATTTTATAAACAGAAATATAATATCTAGTGATTTTTTTAGCAGCAGATTTGTCATAAAACTGTATGTTTAATTTTTTATATTAATAAAATTCTTCATGAGGCTTTTGTTTGGTGATGGAGGATGTTGTTCACTTGCAGGTAGCTTTATTTGTTTCTTCTAGCGATGCGTTGCAACCAGGATGGCTCTTGACATTTCTGCGAAGCTTTCGTCGCGCTCAAATTAGAGAGATGCAATTAAATTTAGCCAAGGTATGTGCATCTCCAATTTGTTAAGATAGCTAATCTCACTCCCAATGCTTCAACTTATCAGTCGTGTTGGAATTAGAGCTGCAGTGTTTTCTTCTTATGCCATTTATAATTATGAATCAAACTTCCAATCTCCGGACACCACGTGTTCAGCACATGTGATTTGTTTTCAAATGCTAGATCTAAGTTGGTAAACAACGTTGAAATTGGATCGAGTTTAAATGTTCTTATTTTGCAGCACTCGAAACATTTCTTGTATTCTCACCCAGCTCAACCAATGGGGCCAGAGGACTTGGTTTGGAGAATGGTGTGTTACTCTATCTTTATTTAATGTTTATATGCTGCCATCATTATTTAGTGTTCTTGTTGCTTCAAATGTTAAAATTTTTGTGCAAGAAATGAAGTACTAAGCGTTGGTTTATGACATCATACCAGTAATGGATGCTAAATTTTTTAATATGTGAATTTTGTTGGTAGGATGATGGCTTGATGTTGGCGTTTGGCTACTTTGTTTTAGTAGAATAAGCTAGATGGACCCCTCTTCTGGGTGCCTCTTTTGAAATAAAAAAAGGGAGACCTTTTTCTCTGTCTATCCTTATTTTATTATTGACCACTGTTAGAAAGCATCGATGTGATTCTGAAGGCTCGATATTTACATATTGAGTTTTTAAAATACGAGAGGAATGGAGATGAAGTTCAGAATTTGGATATTAACGTACATTCTTCTTCATTAAAATTTACCCGTTGATGATGCTAAAAATCGCCCCTTAAATATTCCGAGCTTGAGCAATAAACTAGCACGAACTGGATCTCCGAATACCTGCAATAAAGGCGAGGAGGTGTGTCCTCGTCGCCCATCCGATGCTTAAATCAGTAAAGAGGAAGGAGAGAATTTATGCAAGAGGCTATAAATTGTAGAGATAATTGTGTACCTGGATTATGATTGAGTGACACGTATTTATAGAGCTATATGGACGAATTATGATAGGATTGAAATACCTGCATTGTGTGAGTCCTGTTAGGAATCATCCTCCTATTTTTTAGGGATGATGTTGTAAAACCCAAATAGGATTTTGTTGGAAGATGAGTTCTATTGGAATTAGAAGGTTGTAGACTCCACGTGTCAGATCAAGTCATGCCCGATCAATGAGAGACGTGACCCGAGCATCATGTACCCCGAGTACATCATGCACCTTTTTGGTGAGATATATGTACTCGGGGTATTATATCCTCGGGGTAACGTTTTCGCCACGGGCATTTTAAGTGTGATCGGGGGTTATATTCATGTCCTCGGGGTTCTTAATATGGTGTATGGTGTAATGTTTAAATGCTCGGCCTCGAGGTTCATATGTTGCTCGGGGTACCAAGATATGACGTGACTAAATATTCAAGTGTTTGGGGATGAGGACAAAGGATGTGCTCGGGGTATAAATGATTGTCAGGGTTGAAGTCCTCCCTGAGGGTATCAAGATGTAATATGGAATAATATTCATGTGTTCGGGCTCGAGGTCATACTCGAATTTATGGTGGTCGATGTTGAGGTCTTCCTCGAGGATAGAAAATATAATATTTGGTGATTCATGTGGTCGGGGTTGAGGTTCTCCTCAGGTTCATGGTGGTCCTCGGGATTACACATTTGATTAGGAGACTATATTTTGTTAAAGAGTTCGAGTTTTAGGCTTTTGTGAATGCTCGGGTGTGAATAAAATTTATACTCATCACCCGTCAATAACAATGCCATTGCGAACATCAACAATAGTGAAGTGAGAACACTAATTGTTTGATATTATATGATAAAGAAGAATAGTTTGCAGTTATTGCGATTGTGTGTGTGTTCTTGTTTGAGCTCGGGGGATTGTTTCTCGACTCTCTTCATAGCTTGCTTAAGATTTCATTCCTCCTCAAGAGTGAGTTATTATGTTTGGTGTTTAATGAAAGTTTACAAGGCAGGCATCCAAGTTTGAAACTGATAAATCTGATTCCTGGTGTTGTGAACAGATGGCCGGTAAGTTGGTGAACATGAAGCTCCATGTTCGGAGGTCACAGCGTGTGGGGAAAGAATCAAGAAGTCTCTGCACTTGTGATTGTAGACGTCCCAATAGTACAAACCCACGTCTCTTTTCTTAATTTTTTATTGCATATTTTTCCCTTTTCGCTTCTCTTTCTTGTATCGATTATCTCAGTTCTTGGAATATTATTGTGCAAGACCATTTGGCTAAAATGTCATGTATAAAGTCTTTTCGTGCGAAATTCAATTCACTTAATCAAGTTAATTGAGAACGGCATCCCATTTTGCAACTGTGTTCGCACTTAATAAATCTTTATTCTCTCTCCTTTGACAATTTGAAATATTATAATTGTTTGGGAGAGAAAAAAGGGGAAAAAATGATCTGGCATGTGAGGAGGGCCAAGGTAATGTGACAGTCCATGTTGTTCCAATTCCACGCCCCCCTTAAATTACGGAATATAGGGCCCACGTGGTTAGAACTTGGGACGTGCAAACCATGAAAATCATAATAATTGTTTATATTATATTGGTTGTTTACTTAACTAATTGTCTGTGTCACATGCAATTGAAACTTCCTGGTAACAGATCACCGACGGACGTACTGGACTAATTATTTCCAAATTTACTTGTAGTCTTGTACTCCCTAAATCTCGTGATTATAGGCTTATTTCTTTTTAAAATAGATTAAGAAAATGTAGTTAGAATATAAATTTTTTATACATTTTACTAATATATTTCTACATTAAATAACGTAATAAATATAATTATTTTATATTTATGGATAATAATGAATATTAAATAAGGACATATTATGATATTTAAAAATGTCTAGACTTTTTAATAAGGGAGTGAAACGGACAAAATATAGTACTAATGATTTCGAGTCATTGTCTTTCCATTGTTGCATTCTCATATTCATCGATTTAAAATTTAAAATACTTATTTATATTAATAAACTATTGAATTTAGAAATAAGATGTTCGGCCTTTTTTTCGACATAATCACCTATAATTATAGATAAAAATTTTAATGTAGAATCGAATGTGCTCGAATCAAGTTAGATATTTACCCAAGGTCAAACCCTTCTTTGATTTTTTTTTTAAATAAAATTATTATTTGATTTTAATAAAAATGATGAAGTGCAATGATAAAGTTGAAAAAAAAATTGTGGATTCATGAAATTTAAAAATTTTATAAAATTTTTCAGTTAAACCAAAGAGGCTAAATGGGATTTTGGGAATTGTTTCGTATTTTGCACATATTATACATCTTTCATCCCGTGAAGATATGCTTTTTTTTTTTTTTTTTTTTTTGCCATATAGTAATTTTCAATAGATATTATTAAATAAAGGCATATTAGAAAATTTTTTAAAAAGTATCTAGATTTTCAATAAGGAAAATGATCTATAATTTGAAATGAAGAAATGAAAAATATAAGTCTATTTTGGACGAAATGAAAAACCTATCTTCTCATTTATTTGTTTTTCAATTCTATCATTTGACTTTAAAACTAACCATAAAAGAAATCTTTGTCCGAACAACTGTAAATGCGTCATCGTGTGCCAACATCCGTAAAGACAGTAAAACGCTGCCCTGTCAACTGTGGTAACTAATATAATGACATAATACTACGATATAAACACACAGACACACAGGCTCAGAAGGAGAGGAAGAAGCCGTCTTTGAAGAAAGTGTGGGGAGCCAACCCGGCGGTGGAAAGAGAATCCATGTCATATATATTTGTCCAAACCCCAGTTTTAAGGTATAACAATACATTTTTTCAATTGATATATACAGTTCATGTTATATACATACATTCAATATTCATATCGATGAATACGTGTATTCAGAGCTTGTAGCCAGTCAATAACTAATAAGCATAAAAAGTAGTTCAATTATTTTGTTTGTTAATGGAGGGAATATGAAGCTGATTGTTTTTTGGGCCTTTCTTGAAATGATGCTCTGATCTCTCCTCTTACTCTCTACTGGGTATGTTTGTTTTTCTGTATCACTTTTTCCTTTTCAAACTTGATTTTCTAAATCTTTATTGAAGATCTGATTATAGTTTATAGAAAAGGTTTCTGGATTTCTCAGAAGCTTGAAGCTCTATGGATTTGTTCTAACTCTAGGATCCAATTCAGACAATGCCAAAGATTTTATTGTTAATATTTCATTTGCCTAAATTCAATCGTGATTCGCCTCTCTCTCTCTCTCTCTCTCTCTCTCTCTCTCTCTCTCGCTTTGAATAGATTGTCATCCATAGGAAGAAAGCTACAGATAAAATAGAATCTTAATCTGTACATCTGGTGCAGGGCCATTGAGTGAGTAGATTCTAGTACTAGTATATGAAAATGGAATCAAAATCATTCAAGGTGAGCAGATCCAATCTATCAACAGCATCATCGGATGTAATGGATTCGCATAATGCCAAGCCTCCGCTGCCCCCACACGTGACATTTGCTCGGAGGACTTCATCTGGCCGATACGTCAGTTACTCAAGGGATGATCTTGATAGTGAACTTGGAAGTGTTGATTTTATGAACTATACAGTGCACATGCCACCAACTCCGGATAACCAGCCCATGGATCCCGTCTCTCAAAGGGTTGAAGAGCAATACGTGTCGAGTTCACTCTTCACCGGTGGATTTAACAGCGTTACGCGAGCTCATCTTATGGATAAGGTTATTGAATCAGAAGCAAACCATCCACAAATGGCTGGCGCAAAAGGGTCGTCTTGTGCAGTTCCTGGATGTGATGGCAATGTCATGAGTGATGAAAGGGGAAATGATATCCTCCCGTGTGAGTGTGATTTCAAGATATGTAGAGATTGTTACTTGGACGTGATCAAAACTGGTGATGGGATCTGCCCGGGGTGTAAGGAGCAGTACAAGACTACTGATTTGGATGAAGCAATGGAAACAGTGCGAGCACTTCCTCAACTCCCACCGCCACCTGGGATGTCGAGAATGGAGAGGAGGCTGTCATTGATGAAATCAACTAGGTCGGCACTAATGAGAAGTCAGACGGGAGATTTTGATCAAAACCGGTGGCTGTTTGAAACAAAAGGAACCTATGGATATGGAAACGCTATATGGCCAAAGGAGCGAGGCTTTGAGAACGGGAAAGATGATGACTTTGTTGAACCAGCTGAGTTAGTGAACAAACCATGGAGGCCACTCACTCGTAAACTTAAGATACCAGCTGCTATTCTTAGCCCATACAGGTACATCCTCTATCACGTTTTGTTCTTCAGACATTATGATATGATTCTGGTTTGTACTTTTCTTTCCCATTGTTCTTGCACATGTCATGATTATGCAAGCTTGGAAGACCAGGGGAAAATAGTCATTTTATCGTCGTGGTTATTTGACAGACTAACATACATATCATGTGACGTTTTATATTCCATATACTGAGTCTGAGTATGAGTACATGCTATTTTAAACTTTGTACTTCCTGTTTCATCTCTGATCACAGGCTTCTTATTGTTATTCGAATGGTAATTCTTGGGTTTTTCTTGACGTGGAGAATCCAGCACCCGAACAATGACGCTGTTTGGCTATGGGGGATGTCTGTGGTTTGTGAATTATGGTTTACTTTCTCTTGGATTCTTGACCAACTACCAAAGCTTTGTCCCGTTAATCGAGCTACAGATCTTAATGTCTTAAAGGAGAAATTTGAAACGCCTAGTTTAAGCAATCCTACTGGCAAGTCTGATCTTCCCGGCATAGATATCTTTGTCTCTACGGCAGATCCAGAGAAAGAACCACCCCTTGTCACTGCTAATACCATATTGTCTATACTATCCGCTGATTATCCTGTTGAAAAGCTTGCTTGTTATGTTTCTGACGATGGAGGGGCACTTTTGACTTTCGAGGCCATGGCAGAGGCTGCAAGTTTTGCAAATATATGGGTCCCATTTTGTCGCAAGCACAACATTGAACCAAGGAATCCAGATACTTATTTCAATCTGAAGAAAGATCCTTACAAGAACAAGGTGCGTCAAGACTTTGTTAAGGACCGTAGAAGAGTAAAGCGCGAGTACGATGAGTTTAAGGTTCGGATCAATGGCCTGCCAGACTCTATAAGGCGCCGATCTGATGCATATCATGCAAGGGAGGAACTTAAGGCCATGAAGGAACAGAGACAGACAAAAGGAGATGAACCTGTAGAGGTTGTCAAGGTCAAGAAAGCTACATGGATGGCAGATGGAACCCATTGGCCTGGAACTTGGCAGAATCCTGCACCTGAGAACTCTAAAGGTGATCATGCGGGAATAATACAGGTATGACCAAATGTTTCTGTGTGCCTGTTCTAACTTACAATTTACGCTCAAGACCGGAAAGCTTACTGGCCGTGAAGAACAAGTGGTCGGCCATATAACTAATAATCTCTTTTTTCAAATGATGCAGGTGATGTTGAAACCTCCAAGTGATGAACCACTACAGGGAACAGCCGAAGATGGTGGGGTGATTGACCTGACTGATGTTGATATTCGTCTCCCCATGCTTGTTTATGTTTCTCGTGAAAAGCGTCCTGGATATGATCACAATAAGAAAGCTGGTGCCATGAATGCTCTGGTTAGAGCCTCCGCAATCATGTCCAATGGCCCCTTTATTCTTAACCTTGATTGTGACCACTACATCTACAACTCGCAAGCCATGAGGGAAGGAATGTGTTTCATGATGGACAGAGGTGGTGATCGTCTATGCTATGTGCAGTTTCCTCAAAGATTTGAAGGTATTGACCCATCCGATCGCTATGCCAATCGCAATACCGTTTTCTTCGATGGAAACATGCGTGCTCTGGATGGGCTACAGGGTCCAGTTTATGTCGGAACCGGATGTCTCTTTAGAAGGGTTGCTCTTTATGGCTTTGATCCACCTCGGTCCAAAGAACACAGCCCTGGCTGGTGCAGCTCCTGCTTTGGCCGTCAGAGAAAGCACGCCACAGTTTCTAGTTCCCCAGACGAGAACCGGTCCTTGAGAATGGGCGACTCTGATGACGAAGAAATGAACCTTTCGTTTTCTCCAAAAATGTTTGGAAATTCAAATTTACTGATGGATTCAATACCAGTGGCCGAGTTTCAAGGTCGTCCTCTGGCTGATCATCCAGCTGTGAAGAATGGACGACCACCTGGTGCTCTTACCTTGCCCCGAGATCTTCTTGATGCGTCGACTGTTGCAGAGGCAATCAGTGTCATCTCCTGCTGGTACGAGGAGAAGACTGAATGGGGACAGCGGGTTGGATGGATTTATGGGTCTGTTACAGAAGACGTCGTCACAGGATATAGAATGCATAACAGGGGATGGAAATCAGTTTACTGTGTGACTAAACGCGACGCCTTCCGTGGAACTGCCCCTATCAATCTCACAGACAGGCTTCATCAGGTCCTTCGTTGGGCTACTGGTTCAGTCGAAATATTCTTCTCTCGCAACAATGCTCTTCTGGCAAGCTCAAGAATGAAGGTTTTGCAAAGGATCGCATACCTCAACGTTGGAATTTATCCTTTCACTTCAGTTTTCCTAATCGTCTACTGCTTTCTTCCTGCACTTTCCCTCTTCTCTGGCCAGTTCATTGTTCAAACCCTCAATGTCACATTCTTAGTATACCTCCTGATCATTACTGTAACACTCTGTTTGCTTGCTGTGCTCGAGGTCAAGTGGGCCGGCATTGAACTGGAAGAATGGTGGAGGAACGAACAATTCTGGTTGATTGGGGGGACTAGTGCTCACTTGGCCGCCGTGTTCCAGGGGCTGCTAAAAGTCATTGCTGGAGTCGAGATTTCTTTTACCTTGACATCGAAATCAGGTGGGGATGATGACGATGACGAATTCGCTGATCTCCATCTCGTCAAATGGACGTCCCTCATGATCCCGCCCATCACCATTATGATGGTAAATTTGATAGCCATAGCAGTTGGATTTAGCCGCACAATTTACAGTGTTATACCGCAATGGAGCCGTCTTTTAGGAGGAGTTTTCTTCAGTTTTTGGGTTTTGGCACATCTCTACCCCTTTGCAAAAGGGCTTATGGGCAGAAGAGGGAGAACTCCCACAATTGTTTTTGTATGGTCAGGACTTATTGCCATCATAATATCCCTCCTATGGGTGGCCATCAATCCTCCAGCAGGCAGTAACCAGATTGGGGGCTCATTCCAGTTTCCTTGACAGTTCCTTCTTGTTTTTCACTGCAGGAGCTTCCAGTGCTTTGTTTTGGTCTTTCTCAATACCTTGCTGGCACAAGAAATTCTAAAAAATTTATCAGCCCCATTTGAATGGACTCAAAAGTGAGTTTACTGCAAATTTATACATCAGTTAATTGAATTATTTTCTTCATCAACCTTACAAACCATCTTCAATATTTATTTATTTTTTATTGTTTATTTATATTGGAAGACTAAAACTTCTGATAAGGTGCAAAAGTTTGATTTTTGGGAGTTTTTCTGAATGAAGGCTATAATTCTTCTTTAATGTCTTGCTCTGTGCTATTTCTAGAGAGCGGACTTTCTACTGTCCAGAGTAAATAAATGACTTCCAGTTTTTTTACATCCTTTGAGGACTTCACTCAACTCTGCAGAGCTATTGGATGCTTGCTTGCTTTTTTTTTTTGGAAAGATGTTAAAATCAGATTTTAATCAGAATCAAACAGCGGCATAATGACATCGAAAATAGCTATGACAAACAATAACATAGTGAAGAACACATTCGACTATATTAATGTGCAACGACAAGAAGCACATCAGAACGGTGAAACTGAGGAAGAGCAATCAGCTCGGCTCTCTGAATCTAAGATTCCCATCCACCGCATGACACCTGCAGCAATAACGGAAACTAGGTGGTCGCGGATTACAGCACGGTCCAAATCTATGAATCCTTCCACCGCTACATCAATGTTTAATTTCAGCATTCCCGCACTTGGAACACACCGAGAGGCTGATGAGTTAGAACTTCCCGTCACCTGAGCAGCAACTATTTTCCGCCATCAATAGATATTTGTAATTGAGAAAGCCACTATTTCGAATGAAGGACCATGCTATTTGAACATATGGAATGTCACGTTTACTGACACACCTTTTACATGGGAGATGAAATCGATCATCATGAATTCTACTCCCACAATTTCATGTTGAGGGGTGAAATCCTCAATATTCAAATAGAGTTATTCATTTAATTACACGCTTTCATAGTTTGTTTCATCAAAATTATTTTCAATAAAAGATTTTGCCTAGCAATGAGCAAGAAACGAGTAGAAGAATGTGAATGTGCAGCAAATCTTACATGATGAATGCCTGAACGTACAGTCAGGTCAATCTCGTAATGACTTTATATTTTCGAAGTAGAATGTAATTGAAGAGTGAAAGAGGAAAATGTGTATAATTAAAAAGTGATTTTGAAAATCGTATTGTTAATAAATTGATTAATAAATTATAATAATTACGTTATCAAAATTATTTTCAATAAAAGATTTTGCCTGGCAATGAGCAAGAAACGAGTAGAAGAATGTGAATGTGCAGCAAATCTTACATGATGAATGCCTGAACGTACAGTCAGGTCAATCTGGTAATGACTTTATATTTTCGAAGTAGAATGTAATTGAAGAGTGAAAGAGGAAAATGTATATAATTAAAAAGTGATTTTGAAAATCGTATTGCTAATAAATTGATTAATAAATTATAATAATTACGTTATCAAAATTATTTTCAATAAAAGATTTTGCCTGACAATGAGCAAGAAACGAGTAGAAGAATGTGAATGTGCAGCAAATCTTACATGATGAATGCCTGAACATACAGCCAGGTCAATCTGGTAATGACTTTATATTTTCGAAGTAGAATATAATTGAAGAGTGAAAGAGAAAAATGTGTATAATTAAAAAGTGATTTTGAAAATCGTATTGTTAATAAATTGATTAATAAATTATAATAATTACGTTATCAAAATTATTTTCAATAAAAGATTTTGCCTGGCAATGAGCAAGAAACGAGTAGAAGAATGTGAATGTGCAGCAAATCTTACATGATGAATACCTGAACATACAGCCAGGTCAATCTGGTAATGACTTTATATTTTCAAAGTAAAATGTAATTGAAGAGTGAAAGAGAAAAATGTGTATAATTAAAAAGTGATTTTGAAAATCGTATTGTTAATAAATTGATTAATGAATTGTAATAATTACGTTAAAAAACATAGACAAAAATCTTAAAATCTATTAAAGTATTCCAAAACACAATAATCATCCTTAAAAACACAAACCTTTTTTCATAACAAATTCAGCTCAGTATGACGTTTAAATAGTAAAATAAGAAAAAAAATGAAAAAACGGAATTATGGATAGAACTATGGAATTACAACAATTAAACCAAAAGTTGGATAAGTTCCATTTTTATCGCAGAGGCAAATAGTTGAACACAATTGCAGATGGCACTGAATGGAACAAATACAACATTAATGAGACGATCACTTTCTCATCAATACAAGGTGCCACAAACCAACACGAAAAACACAGTAAATAAAGATAAAGATAACAAAACTCTCTCAATTCCAAGATACATAATTGTCCTACAAAAAATAAAAATAAAAACACGATTTCTGCACAACCTGCAACGTTTATACATTAGACAAATTTTGAATTGCTGAAAGCCACATCTGGTGAGGCCATTTCAAATATCAGTTCAAACATTCCTAAGTTAAAATGGCACAAGCTGTATTTCCTACATTAGAATCTAATTACTCCACACACAACCCGACAAATTATGTTCCTTGAGGAGCAAATCCATGGTGCCTGGGAACCTCCACTGCTCACCGCTTCAAATAAGACCACAATCTGGGCATGTGATAAAAAGAATTGGGAGATGAAAAATAAAAACCAGACCTTAATATAATTTATGGGATTGAACTCCCAATTTAGAGTTAAAATACATGGAACTAGGTTACGCAGCAAGATTTTCTGACATTTATGAGTCCACCATCTCATCTTGTATCTCATTGGGTGCAATTAGGCCAGGAATGGAAAGCATCCGTTGTCGCTCCCTTTCTTGCAGAGCAGCAGCCTCCTCCGCATAAAGATCTTTGTTGTCCTGCAACATGGTTTTATAGTTGAAATAAGATTTGCAAGATGCCGATAGAGCAAGATCAAAAGACCAGATATGGCATGTCGGTAGATGATTGCATAGTACTGAACAATATTAAAGAAGTAAAAGTATTTAAAATCTAAACCTCTCCCTCGTAACCCCTTTTCAAATGTCTTGATCAAAATTCATCATAAATCATTCTTAGCCCCTGTTTGAAATCCATTATTTCAAATAACGTGGTTTGTAATAGTGACTTTTTGGAGAATATGAGATTAAAAAGTAGGGAATCTTTTAGGGTTTGTGTATAGATTATTTATTGGTAAAATATGCGGTTGAAAAAAATGAGGTTCAAAATAATGGATACCAAACAAGGACTTAATCTTGTACTATATGTTTCCATCCAAGGGTAACAACGGGCACAAGTCTTTGAGGCTTCTATAAAATAAAGAAAGATCCACACAGAATCCTAATCAGATTTTTCTTTCACGCTTAACTTGGACTTCTCAACTGTAACCCAAGAGATTTGACTGATCAAAAAGGGATTCGAAAGGAAAAAACCAACATCTCTGCCCGAAAGACTTAGGAAAACTAAAATGAATCGTCCAAAAGTCGGACACTCCATCGAGGACAGCTAAAGACAGAAATCATCTAAGGGGTTTTATAAATGTAAAAACAAGTTGCAACCATGAACTGAAGCATCCATGCTTGTTCTTAATTTCTTAACTTCCACTTGAAAAAATTGAGCGAAAAAATTGAGCGGGGTTAGTAAAAAAGAAAACTATTCCACCACCAGAAAGATCCCATGAAGAGGGAAGGGGAAGAATTGAACAAATGGAACACAAACCATTAAAACTAAACATCTACTGAAAGCAGAATACAAGGTACTGAAGAAAACAGAAGCGGTACATAAACATAAGCCATGACAATAATGCCTGTAACTGAGCAACGCTTCACCTGGGCTGAAAATTCTTTTGATTGCACTAGAAAATCTCGTATGTGATTCTTGAAAGTTGAAAGGTCAGCTCGTGACTCGAAGAGTCCGTTCACAAATTGGGTCACCTGAAAAAATCCAGTAAGTCATAAAGCAATGGGACATTGCGCTTGTATATTATTATAAACAATGCTTCAGAAAATTTAGACTTTTATACCTCAGTTGTCGTCATATTGGGGAAGGAAGTATTCAAAAGTTTAATGGTGTATTCACGGACAAAAAAGCCATTATTCGGATAACGATAACTAACTGTTGAGACATCGCATAGAGGCTCACTCAAGGCACCCGATTCCACCTGTAATAGATTCATTACAAATACAATTAGCATGCTTATAGACAAAAGACAACATAAAGGCGAGAAGAAACATGAGCATACATATTACCAGGCAAAATAAGTGCTGCAGCACCAGTACATGCAATTTAAACCCAGGCTTGTGAAAGGTGTCAGTCAAAACAGCAAAAATTTCTTGCTCAATAGTCAAAAAATAACTCCTGTGGAACTGATTACAGAACTCAGAAGCCTGCAAGGTAACCACAGCAAGAGTGATGCTGTCTTGAGCATAAATTATCTATATACAATACAAAACATACAGAGAAACATATACCTGAAAGTTCTTCATCATTTCCAATAGAAGGTTTAGTCCAGTTTCAGCAACATTTCGCTCAGTGTGCCGGAAAGCCCAAATTATGGAATCCATCACAAGCTTTAATTGCTGATGCAAACCACCACAGACAAGAATAAATCGTCGGCATAAAATTGTTGTGGAAGAATATTTGAAGTGAATTGCAGTAACTCAAGCTGAATTCCATAAAGGTAACCGCCATAAAATCAAAAAAGGGGAATTATCACTGTTTGAAGTTTAAAACAAACCTCACTGGACAATTGAACCAAAGCAGGAAAACAATGAGTAGCTATAGCACGAAGTAACGAAAAGAACTTGAGCCGATGCTCGGGATAATCTTCAAAGTTCTTTGTAATCATCTGTAAACCAGTAATGAAGTCAACGCAGAAAATTTATGATGTAGACATTGTAAGGTTAACTCAGTATCAAACTTATTCTATTAATATACATCATAAGCTTGGAGTAAACTTTGTCAGCAAGGTGATTACAACACAACCAGACTACTAAATTTCATTAGGATGAATGAATAACCTCAACCTTCAACTAATATATTTTGCAACTCAGACAATTGTATTATTCTCAAAATATTATTTTCTTTCTTTTCATTCATAGATAAATTCAAGCAGCTAACTCACAGACTCCATTGGTAATTTCTTATTTATAAATGTATTGGCAACCAAACAAGAAAGTGGAAGAGCTCGGAAAAAAATAAGAGAAAAAAATTGGGAACAATAGCTAAACGAAAATGTGAAAACAAGGCAACCAAAGAGGAGGAAAATTCTATTATTATACATCATAAGCATAAGTCAGAAAGGTGATTATGAAATAAGTGTACATATAGATGTCCGTGCATGTGTATTCATTCATTGAGCGGCAATTTGTGTGTTGTGGCAGGCAATAATTTTGCATTTAATGTCAATAGGTGGATTAATCAGGAAAACAAAGAAATGTACGGAAAGTAGTTATTAGTTGGATATTGGCAATATAAGATACCTTTATGAGGATAATACACTGTTTGGAACATAACAACACCTTGGGACTCAAAAAAGTAAACACAAAATCACTAACCTCAAGAGTACATTGGAAAACAGACTCAAATATGCGAGGAACATCCTCAATCATTGTCCCCTTGTATCTAAACAAGTAACGAACAATGGACAGAAGGTTATTAATTAACATTGAAATAGAATCCACGTCAAATATAATTCCAACAGGAAAGATTATCATAACTAGAAAACAATATATACTTGTTTATGATTGTGGCAAAAAGAGAAAGAACTTCCGACTCTCTTGCATCAGGCAAGTTTCGGGCATAGTCACCAAGTACTGGGTCCATCATTGGAGGCACAAATTGCTTTCCAATTTGTGGTTGATCTTCAGCTTTGTCTAGAAACGTCTCTATAAGCTTAAGCGTTTCCCTCTTGACCGAGCTGTTGGAGAAAGCACAGAATTGAAAATCATTTGTGCCTCAGAAACAAGACATTAAATATCTGAAAACTCACCGTAGAAGTTTTACAACAGATGATCTGCTGGCATATGGCCCTCCTTGAGCAATGCTAGTGGATATAAGCTCGCTGTACATTCTGTTCCGTGGAATATAAGCCCAGCAATTAGAAACCAAATTTACCGAATAAAGAGCACGAATAAGAACTTCATAGATTTAAGTATAAATGATGCAGTGATACTGAAAACCAAAATCTTTAGACATACCTGTACACGTTGAGCATGTCCAAGAAAATAAGGGTAATCTGTGACAAGAAATACGTTCCAAGAGAATTGGCAACACTAGTATTTGTCTGCCAAGTAGCAAAAAAGTGCATAAGAATCCTTTCGCAAGAACAAGGAAGACAACTCACGTGATTAAAATTTTGAAAAGTAAAAAAAGGGCAGGCAAGGGGCAAAAGTGATACAAAATAATGAAAATACTAAGGCACTGTTCTCTTTGCTGTTTTCAGCCCGTTTTGAGTTTTCGATTTTTGGAAATATCGAAAACGCGTTCACTTTGCCCATTTTCAGAAATGCGTTTTCCAAAACACAAAAAAAATATATAAAGGAAACTCAAAACGAGTTTATTACGTTTTGGATATTTTGTGTTAAAAAGTCCAAAACGCGCGTTTTGGACTTTTTTTTTTAAATTTTTTATTTATTTTATTTATTTTGTAAATGTGAGACACTTCTTTCACTTGAAGTTCTTATGTTATTTTGCCATTATATATAAATTCAAGTTAAGATTTTTTATTTTTTTATTTTTTGTAATTGTGAGACACTTCTTATGTTATTTTGCCATTATAAATAGATCCATGTTAAGTTTTTTTTTTTTTTGGTAAATGTGATACACTTCCTTCACTTGAAATTCTTATGTTATTTTATCATTATATATAAATCCATGTTAAGATTTTTTTTTAGTAAGTGTGAGACACTTCCTTCACTTGAAGTTCTTATGTTATTTTGTTATTATATATAGATCCATGTTAAGATTTTTTATTTATTTATTTATTTTATTTTTTTTGTAAATGTGAGACACTTCCTTCATATGAAATTCTTATGTTATTTTGCCATTATATATAGATCCATGTTAAGATTTTATTGGTATGGGTTGGATTTTTGTTTAGCTGAAAGTCTGAAACAATATTAATGATAAATATATTGACATAGAAAACTAATTGATTTATTGACATTAAAATTAATGTAATTCAAGAAATCAACCATTTTTAACATATAAAATATCACAAAATAAATATATCAGAAAATTACAAAGTAAATGTATTTTTCAGTTTTCTATTTTTGAAAACAGTTTTTCAAAATCATAAAGAGAACATGTTTTCAGCAATCCCAAAACAAACAACCAAAATCCAAAATTCAAAACAAAACCCAAAACTCAAAATTCAAAATCGAAACACAAAGAGAACGACCCATAAGTTTCCATCAATTCATAAAGAATTATACAAGTACATGAATTATCAGACAAAAGTTATCATCAAAATGCTCTCCGTTAGTCAACATATATCATACATATTTAAGATCCTAGACTTGCTACAAAATCATAACTGCAATAAATTAAGGACTGCCTTAAAAAAATCATTTTCCATCCACGTGCACGACAAAAGTAATCACCATGCTCTCTATTAGCCAACATATGCCATACATATTTAAAGATCCCAGGCATACTCAAAAATCGTACCTGCAATATATTAAGCACTGCTCTTATGACATCCGGATCTTTCAAGAAATCAACACTCTGGCGGGCCTGTCCTATAATTTCAGCCCATTTCTGCAGAAGACAATGTTTAATATTACCCACAAGCTACGGGGCTTCAATTGAATAATGTGGGCATAAGGTGATAAACAAGGATCTTGCCTGATTAGGAAGCTGCATCAATCTTTGTAAATATTCCTCCCTCTTCTGTGGATCAGATTCTGCTTGAATCATTTGGCCAACCTAAAGAGTGAAGGTGGCAACAGTTAATGTCTACACACAAAAATTTATGGCTGTGACCAACATTTTAACAATAAAAAAGTAATCAAAACCTTTAATGGAACCAAATACTTGCAATATAAAGAGTAACTTACAGATTCATAGAATGAATGAATCTGATGAGGCTCAAGATCTGCAATAGTTGCTGCAAGGCTTGTCAAGAGTTCCGATACAAAAGGTTCATTTTCCCCCACCTGGAATTAAAAGATGAACTCTCAATGTTTTTGTTATCAAGACTTTATTGATCATAAACCATGAGGCAGCATTTTCAAGAAAGATCAAAAGCAACCTGACCTGTATAATAACAAATTTACGCTTGCACTTCTGAACAATTTTCAAGAATGTGTCACAGGCCATGTCCTAGAAAGAAAAAAATTACAATATCAGAGTGTAGGAAACATCCAAAAAAGTGACAAGATCGAGTAACGGAGAGTAAATGCATCTCCATGACATGAAGAAAATAGAAATAAAGAATCAACCTGAACTCCTGGATGTGTTTCATGCATGAACTCAAACAACTTATTCACAACCGTCTTCAAGAACTTCCAGTGGGCTCTCAGAAATCTCGGGTACTGCCCAACCACATACCTAGAAATCCAAGAAATTATAAACTGTATAAATTTCCACCAAATTGAATTAGAAATGGTGTAAGTAAAATTGTAGAAGAAACCTCGTGCAGCTTTCAATTGATGCATGTGATAATTTAGGTAGTAATAAAAACCTTAAATGTCATGACTCTCACATTATATTACTAGCAATGACAGCTTTGTTATCTTTCCCTTTAGTGATTTCACAGAGATTCAACAAATCACGAATCACCATCACTAGAAATCTGTTTTCCTGCCGAAAATGTAAGTACCATCGTCACATGATTTGTAACAAAGGTTGACAACAACCAGAGCGTCAACAGGTAAAAAGTTGAAACAGTGGAGAATAAAACAGAGAGCGACAATAGTACCCTGTGAAATACCAATTTCAATATCAGAGGCAACTGTTGAACGAGAGCAGATAGAAGGTAAAAAATTCAGAGTTTTAAAGGTAATGCGAGATAAAATTGCATAATGTATGACTCTTAGTTGGATATCTAAAAAACAAGTATTAAGTCATTTGTAAGTCATGGACTCTTATGACATCTAAGTTTAAATTCAATTAGAGATAATTTCGAAAGATGAAAAGGGCAATAAAAACATGGAATATAACTATATACACATGAAAATTTAATTTTAACCTTTAGCTAATAAACAAAACTTGCCTACTCCAAAATTAGCAACATGTTAAATATAAGAGACTGATTCAAGCATTCGACTTTAAGGATTGAAGAGGAATAAAATCCCAAACAAGAATGACGTTGATAAAAGAAGGGTACTGATCAGTCATGCCTTAAGCCATACACAAGAAAGATTTAACGACAAAAGTGGCCTACCTGCTCCTCAACCATTGACCCAGATACAGACCCAATAGCCCAACACAATGTGTTGAGGTTGTTCCAGGTATAATCCTCTCCATTTAGTTGTTTGCTTAATTTCTCTAACATCTGTAACCATACAAAATTATAACAATACATTAAACTAATTTAGCATCTGTATCCATATCCAAGAATTAGACATTGTACAAGTGATAACGCCTAATCTGCTAGTAAAAAGGCCGTCCAATTCTATATTGATAAGCATCCAATCATTTGTTAGTTCAAAGCTATGGACATAGGAAATGGGGCATAATGTATATTTTCGAAAGAGGAAGGATTAACAATGCATAAGAATAGAATGACCCCCCAAAAAAGTGATCAATGTGATGTAAAGATAGCATGACAAAAGAACCATTAATTAATAAAGCATAAACACAATGAAAACTAGATTGGCAAGAGATGACTACAAAATACTGAGCCTGCCAAATAATGGATCAATGCGAAGACGATAAACTGGCATGTTCACAATCGTGGTTAATATATGATACACCGATAAATATTATGAAGTTTCTTGCACTGAAAAAAGGATACACAGAATCAACTCTCTTCTAGCACTGAAAAAGATAAATCATCAAATATTTGCATTCCACAAAGTAACGACTCTCTTCTGATACGAAATTTTTTTTTTTTTAACCAAATACATGAAATTCCGCCTCATATGTCCAATATCGTCCTTCGATGCAAAGAAACATAATCAATAAACATTAACCAAATATATGAAGTGACCTATTATAAGCTGTTAGATAAATTGCGAGTATCTGTTCCTCTAAACTAAGATCAACCATAAACTCAAGCAATGACAATTGAAACTCCATGCACCGCATTAGAAGGATCATTGGAATGTCCAACTACACTCTCAGACAATAGCACAATTAATAACATGTTCACACCCCCAAGTAAATGTAATGATGTGGTTCAAACGTTTCCTATCTTAGAGAATTTAACTGTGAGAGTTTTATGATTTACTCCATCATACAAGTGAAATTATCTCCCAAATGGTCATTAGGAAAAGCTCGTCGTTTTCTTTTCAGAGAAGAACAGCAAAGAGTTTAGAACAACTACTGAATATTTACACTTATTTCACTGTAGAACTTATTGCATCTGGGTTAAGCTTTTTCAAATTTGTCTTAATTTATCCCCCACAACAGTAGAAAATATAAACATCTATATACTAGTTACTGTTTGACACATTTAGTGGTCAGTTTATACTTAGACATAGACTAAGAAACTAAAGCGCGCGTGCACACACACAGAGACGTTGCTGGTAACCACACCTGCTTTTCAGTATCCACGTGATCAAGATGTGCCAAGTAGATCAGTGTTTCCTTCATTATCTGCCAATTGTGAATCAACAAATGAGCGAACACAAGATCATATATGAAATCCCAAAGCAAAACTAGAGGGAATATGATGTGAATTAGTAATACAACTTCGCGAGTATACATCAGCACAAAGCATTTCATATTATCCACGTCACAATCCATCTAAATTTAAAAAAATTGGTAATCCTACTCATTTCAATTTCTGGCAATGACAAGCATGCAATGTTCTTTAAATTCTAATTAGAGAGCTCTAGAAAAAACCACGCTAGCAAGGCTGGGCAACTATTTTGCATGAGGAAACAAGATACCTCAGCAAAAAAATGCATTGAACATGTAATGCTGCAGACTCAAATCGTGCATATGAAGGACAGAGGATCTGTTTGATGAATAACCATCCAAATGAGAACCTCACCCAGCGACTATAATGCTTCCCATTTGCATGTTTTTCCTTAAGAGGATCAGCGCTGAAGATACTTGTAATGATCTGTTGGACATGGTTTTACAGTCCCCTTTTCACCAAAAATGTCCGACATTGTAATGTCAGACAGACAATAAACAGCCCTTCCACATGCAGACAATGTCAACCAAAAGAACTCCGCAAATGCATTCTGAGAGGGTAGTAATAAGGGATTGCAATAACTTCTCACACACATTAGGGTTATCTCATTTTACTTGTTCCACTGGAGCATGCACATCATCAGGCAGTTAATTATTAAATGTTGGAAAATAATGCATCTAAACATAAACAGGTAAATTGTGCACGTTATAAAATAGTATTTATTGATTAATTATCGATGTTAAAAACATATTTCACTTTTTTTCCAGCTTTCCCAATTGATCGTGTTTTCAATGAGAATGAGAACCTTGTATTGCAGGAGGACATCATTGTCTTTCATAGTTTCACGAACTATATTTCCATTTTCATCTTCAACAATCAGAACTTCTTCTGGCTTCGCCATGCGACATATTGTAAGCAATCTCAACTTCGACATTGGAACAGCATAAAGTTGTCGCCTCTGCATGATTTGTGAATCAACTATAGCCGGAAACATCTGATAATTCTGTACAAAAATCAGGCGTCAGCTAATTCTCATTAGAACTATCTTACCTTCGATCCCTATCCAGAAATTTGCTGTGCAATTCTTTGAAAGTGCCCAACACTTCTAAGAAGCCATATAGCCAACCAAATTCACTAGCAATAGTTTAGGAGGAAAAAATTTATGAGAATTACACCGCATGATTGACACTTTATTACTAGCAATGGTATACACAACCATCTTTCTTAGATATGGCTTATGCTCATACCATGGTATCTTCATCAGAACCATGACATCATAGCTATTGAATCTATACTCTTCTCTATATTCAGATATATTTTGAGAAGCCTACTTAAATATATCACTTATTTCATTTTCTTTTTGCTGGGCAGTCTCCAAGGACACGCACAAGAAAACATCTAAATAATGCAACTGGGAGGACTAGTCCTTCAAAGTCTTTGCACTGAAACTGGAACCTATATGCATCATATAACATTATAACCAACAGGAAAACTGGATTATGACTTTCAACCTCTCTCAGGAAACAATGATGGATTGATTGTATTCAAAGATTTAAAACGTGAGAAAAGATGAAAAGGGGCTAAAATAATCGATTGCACCTGTAATCCCATCATGTTTGCAGCTGCTGCAGGATTGTCCAGATTCTGATGTGCTTCAAACAGCTCTAAAACCAGTGAGTTCCAATAGTCCAAGCAAACCTGACAAATCAAATCAACAGCAACTTAGTTGTTATTAGAACCAATATAGTGATGAAGTTGGAAACCACGGTGGATGCGTGATAACAGTACCTTAAAAACCTCAGTGTCATCCACGTATGAGATGTTAATGAGATACTCAAGACCCATTAATAGCGCACTTATGTTCTCTTCCGTAGATTCCAGCACTCTAATATGAGACTGCATCGTCCATTGTTATAAAAGTTTAGGCTTATTCAGGAAAAAAAATATAATCGCCATGCTCAAGGCCCCAATTTGTTTAATAACAAAAGAATTCAAATTAAGGTTGTGAATTCAGATCAGATGGTTAGGACTGCCAGATGTATAATCTTAAAACCTGTGCCTGTAAACATCCGAAGACGTGATATACAATTATGAATGAAGAAATCCACTCTCCTATGATATACTTTCTGTCAAAGAAACTGCAGAATCAAATCTCATTTGAACTGACATCTGTTGGAATGGGACGTCTAGTTCATATATTACCACAATCGAATAGCAGATAATAGCCACAAAAACGTGACATTTTTCTGTCCACACTTAATTAGTTGCACGATGTAACTGCAATCTTAAATCAAGCTCAATATTTTCACAAGCTTTCCTACCAGAAAAGAAACCAAGATGTCATTAACCTAAGAGGAATTCATAAATCTGAGGAGGGTATTAAAAATTGGCATTTGCTTAATTTGCATTCCGAACATATTCTAAAGTAAGATTAGGATTCACAGTAGAAGTTGAAAAGTATTTGCTTATTTGCAATTTTGCATTCAACAAACAGATTCTAAAGTAAGTTTAGGATTCATAGTAGGAGTTGAACAGTACAAATTGACTATAATAATTCGTTTACAAAAAATGACTTTGTTTGTTCATTACATGCAAAATTTGGTACTGTTTAGTTCAATGAAAAGCAAATTAATTTCTCCAATGGAGTTTTCTTAATGTCTGTGTTCGCTTTATATTGCAGATGGAGAGAGATGGAGTAACCTTGTAGAATGATGTGAAAAACAAAGCCAAGTTTTGAATAAATGCCTGAAGAAGAAAAAAGACAAGGGTAGAATCAGTGTGTATAAGAGGCTGTAAGAGTAAAGCAGATGTCATAAAACTAATTCTCACCTGCTCTTCAGTGCTGCCATTTGAGTAAGCCTCTGGAATATTGGTGCTGGGTGGGAGGATGCTCTAATCAGCAAAAAAAAGATACTAATCAGCGTAAACTTATGTTCAATTAACAGAATATTGTTACTTAAACATTGAAGACCAAGCTCCAAATACTATTTTTTCAGATCTAAGAGATATATCTGTCACTGCAAAAGTGCGGAAGTCCAAATCACACATACAGAGATCTCTTCACATACCTGCAATTGCACCATGAATATGCTATACATTTTAGCATACTGCATGTTATAGAAATCCCCAAAACTGAGAGCAGCAACCTGTGAACATTAACGCATTCAACAACCAACATTAATTTCAGGTTGAAATTCTCCATTGAAAATTGCATCAGGTGACAGTAGAAAAAAAGTATACCTCTGTCAGGCACTGAAGGGTGAGATTCCGATAAGCCGGGACGGGGAAAAATTTAAGGAGTGTTTCAAGCTGTCATATAAAAGAAAAAACTATGGGTTTGAAATACTATTAAAATATATAAGAAAGTCAAAACCCACCAAATTCCCAGCACACTGGTGAAAAGTTCACAACGCCATTACTCCAAAAGACAATCAACAAGAAGAGAGAGTAAGTTGCCAACCAGGGGCGATTCAAATATGTAGCCCAGAGGAATCCATGAAAGAAATGCATGCAATGTTGCCAGAGTAGCCCTGATAAGCTCTGCTCTTTGAGATGCTGATAGTATGTATAAGCACAACTCATGAATAAGCTTGAATTCACTGTGAAGAGACAACAAATTTCTCATAATGAGAAAAAAGGAACGGAAATATTGGACGATCGTCGTGCAATAATATTGTCAAGTAGCATTCCTCTGGAACGAAGAGCTAAACTAGAAGCAGAATTTTGTGAATTTAGATGCACACGTGCATACAGAAATAATATGCAGTAAATGAATTGAATTGGCACCTATATCCTGATGCTAATATAAGCTGAATACATAAAATGTGACAAACAACAGAGCACCAAAGAAGACTTAGTTGTCAAATGACTATACATCAGAAGATGTAGTTCCAAAAAGAGTATATCAAATCGTAACCTGTTTAGTGATTGTTTCAACTCTTTAATCTTCTGTCGAGTCATTTCACCTCTTGAAAAGTCAAAGACTTCTTCACTTAGAAGCTGACAAGTAACAACTCTGTCAACTGCATGTACTCTTTTAAAAAAAAAATGGAGAGATGGGTCTATTGACTTACTTTCAGAATAACCATGCAATTCTCACAAATAGTTTCACTTGTTTTTGCAGCTGCAACTAAGTCTGGAACAAAACTTTGCCACCTGGCTGGCCAATCATGCTTCAGAATCTGTATATGTAGATAAATAGCATAATAAAGATAACAGAAACCAAAATCGTCATTTTGATGCATGCATAAGTGAGTGCAAATGCAACTGAAAGTCCAATTGGTGATCATACTTTGGGAAACAGAACTACGTTACCTGGACCAATGAAGTATTGAGTTTGTTGACATACAACCTCTCCCGCCTAAAAGAGATCTCATCACTTGAAAGCTAAGTTCAACAATCAAGAAATGGAAAAAGTTCAAAATTCACGTTATTCGTTAAATATGCAACAGAGAGCATATCATTCAATTTTCCCAGCCAAAAGGGGGGGATCATACCTTAACTATAACTTCAGAAATATAGTTTTTCATGCCATCCCGTTGTTCAACAGGCAAAGCATTCCATCTATACTTGATAACACCTTCTAGAACCTGTAAGAAAGATGTTTCTCCAATTTTTGTCAGTTTTCAAAACGTGGGTCCACGCCCCACTGCTTCAATGGGCAAGAAGAATGGCAATTTACAAATAATGAAGAAAAATATCATAGTTCTAAGCTAATCTATCAGATAGAAATATCATTCATGATGTCCATACAATAATTAGAGAAACTTGTAACCACAACATTCCACAGTTTTTCAAAACTAAGCCAATTGTTAAGCCTCTGTTTGGAAAACTTGTTTAAAAACGTATTTTTAAACAACACAATTTCCAAAACTACTTTTTAACCACATACAATTTCTCTCCACTTTTCAACCAAATATTTTAACTCGAAAACATAAAAAAATTATGTTTTTAAACACAAAAGTTTTAACAAACAGAGCCTAGATTTGGCAGCATGAGTAGCTTTTGCATGTAGGTGAAGCAAAAGGATTTTTTCTCCAAGTTTCATTAACCCAAAGCTGCAAAGGGTTTTGCAGAGGAGATTAGCTGATTAAAAAACAAGCAATCAGAATATTATTTAAAGTAGAAAGTAATTTAATTTAAAATGGTAAAAGTCAAGAATGAAAATAATGATTTTAGCCAACACCATCACCACCCCATTTAAACAGGGGTATGCATGCACACGACAACTCGACAATGTCATGTCATGAATGAAGTTAGAAAGGCTAAAAATTGCAAGAATGCTCGTGCAACGAACCTGCAAAGCGAAAAATTTGGTATTCAAGTTCTGCGTGTTAGATAGAATGTGAACAACTTGAAGCCACATGTCGGGATTACTTTGCAAATCTCGCAAGATATGGTCAGCAGTAGTCCTCTGCATCATAAAAAGTGGAAAAGGGCAACAAGGAGAGTGAGTTCTAACATGGACAGAATATTCATAACTACTATATGGAATGCCAATAACTGCACAGGATATGATTTACAATAACTGCAAGGATTATGATTTACAGCACTATGTTCCCTATGTTCTCTTATATTCTATTCCATGATTCCATCTATACACGATCAGAGACGGAGTTAGAGGGGGGCAGGGGTGGCAACCGCCCCTCCAACATTGTCCGCCGGTCCACTATTCCTAGATAATTTGTAATGTATTTTTTAGTTTCTCCCCCGCAAAAAATTTGACTTGCCCCCGCAAAATTGATTTTTTTTTTAATTGATAAATATTGACCAAATAACTTAAACTTTAAAATTCAACAATACAAAAGTCTTAAGACAAGATTGCGTAATAGAATGGAAAATGATTTTTTGTACAGTACCATGCTTGTGTATATAGAAAAGGATAATGTTGATATTTTTTCATTAGATTCTCTTATTGATGAGTTTGAAATGATGAGAATAAAGAGAGATCAATTTTAGATGTCCAAGTCATCTCTACTATCTGTTATATAGATAAGCAGTTTACTTTTTGTCTTTTTTATGTTCATCTAACGTTCATATTTTCAATTTATATAGCGTTAGATACATATATAGATGGACAAATTGTTTTTGTATAGACAAACTGATTGTCCTTTTTGTCAGTAAATCTAACTTGCTTATATTGGTACTCAAAATCGTCGTTTTGAATGCTCTTAGTTAAACCCAGGAGGGGAGCCCGCCCCCCTCCACCCCCATGTTTTCGCCCCCACAAGATTTGAATCCTGACTACGTCCCAGTACACGATGCGCCTTGATTTCCTTTTCAAGTACTTTCTGACTCTTATTTCATCTGTCTCAGATACATGTGTCAGAATCACGAGCACAGTGAGCCAAGGTCACCATTCAATGTTTACAACGTCTGTTAAAATTCCATTTCACTCAATTTCATGTGAACCGAACAAAATACTCATTAACAACAACAAGAAGTTCAAAATGAGAGAGCTCCTAGTACTATATTCCTGGTAATTATATGGAGGGTGTTATACTCGTTCAAAACTCCCGAATAGCAGCACATCTTCTACTAATTTTTTTTCATTAAAATCAACATATATACCTATAAAACTGAATTCTGGAAAGGAAATAGAAAAGTTGGAGGGAAAACGTTAGATACCTCTTCTTTAGATCCGGTGCCATAAAAAGCGGCAACAGTGGCGTCGAGTAAAGCAACATCAATGGGTTGACTCAAATCGAGAAGCTTCTCCGCCGCCATCGAAGGATCCCCACTTTGTATCTTGCGTTAAAACCCTAGAAACTCCTGTGCGGACCGTAAGAGGTGTATGTAACTTGTGCAAGGAAGATTAAAATTTGAAATCAAAAGAACAGCTTGATAAAGACGCAGAATAGTTTTAGAGAGAGAAATATAAAGAGCGGGCGCTTTGAAAATGATTAGCCCTTCCCTCCTATTTCAAGAGAGAGCGTGTGAGCTGTTTTTTTTTTTTTTTTTTGGGGGGGGGGGGGGGGGGGGGGGGCGTGTGTGCATATTTGATCGTACCGTGTATGTGATTTCTAGAGTTTACCTTAAATGTGAGGGAAGGGTCAGCGTCGGGACTATGAGCTGAAGGAAACTCGTGACTTTTCACAAATTTTTACTCCCTCCCAAAAGATATGCTCTTTTTCTTTTCTTATTATTATTATTATATTATTATTATTATTATCTAAAAATTTGCACTTAGAATATTTCGATTGAGCAACGAATAAGTACGAACTGAACCTTCAAATACCTGAAAAAAATGCGGTGATGTGTGATCTCGTCACCCCTCCAATTTTTAAGTCAATAATGAGAGAGAATATTGATGCAAAAAGTTATGAACTTTAATAATAATTGTGTATCTCAATAATGATTGAAGAACATGTATTTATAGGGATAAATAGTACATTTCAGGTAGGATTAGGTTGCTTTGATGATTTGGAGATTTGGTAGTTCCATTAGATGTAGGAGTCTTGATGGTAGAATTAGGATAAGGTTGTATGATCTCATGTGGTCATGTTGAAATAAGACTTTAAAGAATCAAGAGTCATGCTTGCGTTGGGATATTAATTATTGTTTGAAGAGAACAAGTCGAACTTATGTTGGACGAATGAGCTCGAGCTTGAGGACCCCCGAGCATCGAAGTTTTATGTGTGCGTACTAAGGTGTGTTCGGGGTTATATTCTTCCCGGGAGTGTTCATATCCTTGGGTTTCTCAATATGTGTATGGTGCAATGTTCAAGTACTTGGTCTCGATGTTTATATGTTGCTCGGGGGTACCAAAATATAACGTGGCTAAGCCCCTGTTTGGTTCTCATTTTTCTCAATACTCAATCCATACCACAAATCTTTTTTTCTATCTCATTTTTCTACAATACTCAATCTACACCACAAGTCTTATTTTTGGCATACAATTTTTGACTTTTCAACTCAATTTACACCCCACATTCTCGAAAAACTCATTTTTTTTCAAAAATTGATGGGAATCAAACAAGGACTAAATATCCAAGTGCTTGGGGACGAAGACAAATGATATACTCCGGGTATAAATGATTGTAGGGGTTGAGGACATCATCGTGGGTATCAAGATATAATATGAGATGATATTCGTGTGGTCGGGGTTGAGGTCCTCCTTGGGTTCATGGTGGTCGTCGGAGTTATACATTTGATTAGGAGACTATGTTTGTTAAAGAGATTAGGCTTGAGGCTTTTGTGAAGGATTGTGTATGAATAAAATTTGTAGTCATCGTCTTATTTTCTAATAATATATTCTTATTTAGGGCAACTCCAAAATGGAGTTTCACGCTAAAATGAAGGCAATGCCTTGATCCAACTAATCTCTATCCGTAACGGAAAAATGGAGGTGTGAACAGTTTCATTTGGCATCAGTTTCAGAGTCTTTTTTTATTCCAATTTTGTCCTTCAATTTTGTTTCCTACTTCTACGTCCATTGATCAGTATTTTGTTATTATTTTATTTGGTTAAATTTATTTATATTTTTTGTTATTTGTTATTTTTTGTTAACATAGTCAATTAATTGAATCTAGTTTAAATAGCAACTAATGATAATATTAAAACAAAATTGCTCATGATTAAAATTAAAAAGTTACATAATTGATAGGTAAAAAAGAATAACATAAAATCACGACACGACGACTAAACATGAAATAGTAAAACACGACAAGTGAATTACAATAATTTAATAATCTGGTAAGTCATTTTCGAATCCTCTTAAACCGTCAAAATATTGACTGAATGGAGTTGAGCTATTTTGAGATTCCTTGCTTCGTTGCTAAGATCTCTCTTCCATAATTCGTAGTTGTTCGTTTCGAATAAACTCCCGTAGACTTGGATCTGGTATGGAGTCCAAGTCTTTAAGTAAAATTTTATTCTCTTCTCGAGATTTTGTAACCGCTACTTTTTCGACTCTGCTTCAGCTCGAAGCATCTGAATTTCGTAATTTTTTTGTTTGTCATCTCTTCCTTTTCAAAATATGAGTAATTTCTTGATTATTTTTTGCAATTGATTGAATCATATATGAAGATTCTTCATTATTTTTTCTTTTTCCTTTTGCTTTTTTTTACCGCATTGGATCGTTGGACAGAACTGTCACTATTATCTTCATCTATATGAAGAGAAAACGATGATAATCCAGGCGATGCAGGTGTTGGATGAACAGAAGTCGGACAATCTTATTGTAACAATGCAAAATTTCCGCTTTTCCATTTGAAAGTGTGGTAATGTTAACAATATTTTTACTCGATCCATCTGCAAGTTTGTGGAAAATAATTAAGTTTCTAAGCTCATTGAATAACGAACTGTGAAATAAAATATTATATATAATACTCATGATATCTTGTATGGATGCACCACTCGGATTAAGAAGTTCCACATGTCGAACGCATCTCCTGAACTAAGCAATAGCAGTCAAAATAACAAACATTCGAGATTGTAAAGACCTCAGGGTCGACTTTGAGTTATATTCTAGTTTGGAGCTGTTATAGCTAGACTCAACTCGAGACCAGAATTTATCTTTCGATTTGTTAATACCAATAATTGGATTTTGGGAAATATCAAGCCAAACATAACACAAGTGTCTATCTTCTTCGTTTGAATATGAAGAATTCCTTTTACTTGAACTCGTTGTGAAAAGGTTTTGAAGAGTAGTACTTTTGGGGAAGATTGTCTGTCTCCACTCACTCACTGTCCTGGCTCCACCCTTGACTGTCGGGAAGATTATCTCGTGGAATTTTTTTGAACCGCAAGGAGGAAGCTTCAAGTATGCAATGCCACCATACAACTCATTGTTTTCGTCAACTGTGATTGCTGTTATGTTTTGTATTCTGTTGGTGTAGATTGTGGAGTTGTATTCAGTTGTTGATCAATTTTATTTTTTGAGCAATTGTTGTAATACAAATCATGTGAAATTTCCACCTTTGATGTAATAATATTATTCAGTGGATTAAACATGAAATTGGTGAATTTTATACATTTATGTTTATGCCTGAAACTTAGAACTTGCTACTTTGTGATTTTGGTACATGAGAAATGAAGCTTACGTAGGCATAATTGATGCATCAGACATGAAGCTTGTTGAGGCATCAGAATGCATCTGGTGTATTAGAAATTAAACTAAGTGAATCTGGTGCAATAACTTGAAGCAAATTAGGGTTCATAGTTTTTGAATTTGGAATTCAGACTCTCTATTTTTACATTAAAGAATGCTTAATTAATTGGTAGGATGTAACGGTTCAGTGAACCACATGGCATTCTGTTTTCCAGCTCAGATTTTTCCGTTAGAAAAAAATTGATGGAAATTGGATGAGTGATGAATGGGAAATGATTATTAAAAGATGAGTGAGCAACGGAAAATATGTGATAGTTCAATGAACAAGTAGAAATTAAATATAAAGATGGGTGAGCGATCATTAAATTAACTCGTGGGTGTATATAGGCAACATGTCACGATTAGACTGTGATGAGTGGATTTTTGCTTTAATGTAGGAGTAGTTCAAAGTAATGCATATGAAAAAAATATTGTATCAAGAGATTTTTAATCACACATCATAAAAATAACAACTCGACAAGATAATCACCATGCAGAATAACACGAATCTGGTTATAGAATAAAATCAAAAGCAGAACAATGTAAGTTATGTACAATGTTCGCACGGTTATGTACTACAACATGAGGGATGATGATTCTTTTAAAAAAAGTGTTAAGTCACATTTGACATTGATAAAAATTCAAATTTTAATACAAATTAAAATTAATAATTAATTTTAATCACATATTGCATAAAACTAACAAATTTTATTAACTTTTATTAAAAATTTGATTTTAATCGCCGGAAAAGTATTTTTTTGTTCCGTTTCTTTCCTACCCGCTCTACAATTTATTTGTTTCGAGTCCACACCGAATGTATAGTCAACTTTCACGCTCTACATAGGTGCGTGTGTAACATTCCACCGTTTTCGTAACGCAAACTCCAGGGCCACGAAAAGCAGAACCGATAGAAAATCTGGGCTAAACAGCTGAAACCAAATCATACAAGAGTAGCATATAGTACAAGAAGGGAACACAGACCAGAACGACGGGATGACCATGAATGTGTTTAGGTTAGCGGGGGACATGACCCACCTCCTTAGCATAATTGTTCTTCTCCTCAAAATCCGCACCATGAAATCCTGTGCTGGTATGTACACAAACTATTATTAGCATAACAAGTGTGTATACAAATTTCTGCTCTAGTTCTTTATTTTGGTGAAATTTCTGCTCTAGTTCTTTATATTTTCTGCTCATAGATACTGTTTTTATTTTCAAGGAACGTGACTGTTGTGTAGTTTAGCGATGGGAGTTTGTCTCACGGTTTGTAATCCATTTATAAAATTAGCGTTTCTATAAAAAAATCACGATTGACAGCGATATATATTTTATCGCATGGAAATTTATCATTTATAGGAAGTGTGCAAATGCTGTGTAAATCTTTTGAAGAATAACCCATAAATACCAAGTACACTCAAAATTTATAATACCGTGGGCTAAAAATGCAAGTTTTTGGCAAATAATCTGGAAAGTTAACGTTTCTAAATTTTGAAAATGTGGAATTGAGCCCCATTTTCACAAAATTGGGTTTTGTAATAGTGACTTTTGGAGATGGAGGGGTTAGAAAGTAAGGAAATTTTTTTGATTTACATGTAAATTATTTAATTGGGAGAATACGTAGTTGAAAATGAGTTCGAGAAAAAAATGAGTTTTCATGGGGCTCGAACAGGCGCGGAGTATCTTCTCTCCCTGAATTTTATGGGAATGCTGGATTTGTTTTTATCATCCTCCTCTGTGACATATTGGTAAAATTTGTGCTGGTTTTTCAAATTAATAATCAGTACTCCATTGAAAATTTGACGTTATATTGGAGAGTAGAGATGATTGTTGATACTATTTGTTATAAATGAAATTCATAATCCACTGATCAAACTGAATATTTGTCATTAAAGATGAATGCTACCATTGAGGAAGAGCTCAGCTGTGTTAGATTTGAAGGAAATACGCTGTTGCATTTGTACTCTCCTAAAGGAATAATGAATTTTAAGTAGAATTAAGATTAATGCCATCTTGTTTGACAGAAAAGGGATAAAAATTCAACTATTGAAATTTTGAAAGGTATAAATACAATTCATCGTTCTAATGAAAAAAATATTTTTTTCATTCTCCCAAAGTGAAGTTCTACACTGGATGAGAATCAGTGGACTCAACCCCATATTTCATCCTCCATCCTCTAAATGTTACCGAAGCTTGTGCTCCTCATCATAAATGATCCATTTGCGTTTGCCCTCTTATAGAGTCTGTTTAGTTTTTGCCTTCCATTATGTGGAATTTCTGTTATATATGAAGCTTAAAACTGCTTTAATTTTCTCAGGGATTTCACTGAAGACTCAAGAACTATATGCTATAGTGTTTATTACGCGGTACCTTGATTTGTTCACAAGGTATTATTCCTTCTACAATACTGTCATGAAGCTAGTTTTCATCGGAACCTCCATATGTATTGTCTGGTATATGAGGTTTCACAAAGTAGTAAAGCAAACATACAACAAAGACCAAGATACCTTTAGACACTACCTCCTGATTCCTCTATGCTTTGTGCTAGCTCTTTCTGTTCATCGTACATTTACAGTAATCGAGGTAAGAAAAGTTCTATTTTCCTTCTCATTTACGTAATTCAATAATTTTTGCAAGACTACTAGCAGAAACATTGTTGAATCATTCTCGTTACAGGCGCCGCTGATGATTATGGATGACCTAAGGTCTTTAGAATTCTTACATCAGTTCGTTACTCAAGGTTGATACCCCAAAATCTGCATTAGATGCTTGTGATAGGTCATATGAAGTTATTGGGTCGTTTATCGTTTCAGGGTCCTAGGGCCGAATGTAGTTTGGTTTGAACTGGATTAACCCGAGTAAAATCGAATTTGATTATATGCTTGGGACTCTTTTTAAAGTTACAGAAAGTGAAAGGACGGAGATACAGAGAAAGTAGTCCAATGATTTCAAGTTGACTCATATCATTCCAAGTCTTATATAATTACTCCATACTATGAACAGATACATGTATGATTTGAAGTGACATCTAATTGGATTCGGTTTCTTCTACAGGTTCTTTGGACATTCTCCCTTTATCTTGAAGCAGTAGCAATTCTACCACAGTTGATACTGCTACAACAGACTAAGAACATCGACAACTTGACTGGGAATTATGTATTTCTTCTAGGGTATGTAGTTGGTTAGAAAAAAAAAAGCACTTTTCTTTCTTTGTTGCTAACGGTGAACTGGGAAACCTAAATATTATAAAAGCTCAAATAAGTGGTTATATCATGATTACACAGGGGAGCATTACATGTCTCTTTTTCCTTCCTTTTTATATAATACCTATTTTATCCAGAGATTGAATTCTTTAATTAATACCAGCTATATCATATGCAATATTGACGTTCATTGAAGCTCCATGACTTTATGATATACTAGAAAATATTCTGAACAATGCTATCTTCTAGTCTACATCTCCAAGGTGCAAATACCTTATCGCGTTGATTAATCCATAATCATTTCCCCAGAATGGTCAAATATAGCAGACAAGGGTAGAGGGAGAATAGTTCATTTTTCTTGCCGGTGCATTCAGGCCGCAGCTTCTTTGTTGTTATTGCCTTTTATGTATCTTGCTCTTACCTTGTGCTAGTACAAGTTAACTGGATTTTAATATGTGGAACATCTTTCTTAAAGATAACACATAACTCTCTCTCTCTCTCTCTCTCTCTCTCTCTCTCTCTCCTCTCATATAGCAACTTTCAATTAGCTATGCAGTAAAAAAAAAACTAATCTAGGCCTCTCTTCGCCAGATTCAGTAGATTGTTTTTATTAATGTCCGTAATGGCATTTCAATATAACTTCCTTTTATTATGAAGAAAACTCTAGGATATCTCACTTTTTTTGCTTTCCTGTTATGTAGTGCTTATCGGGCTCTATATCTCATGAATTGGATGTATCGCTTCTTCATTGAGACGCACAAAGTTCGCTGGATCCGTAAGCACTTTCATCATTTCTTGTTATTATTCTATGCTTATTTCATCTTATTTTCCAAGGTGGTTTGACTTCATTGTGTAATAAAATTGCAGCTTGGTTATCTGGATTGGTTCAGACTGCTCTTTATGCCGACTTCTTCTATTACTATATAAAGAGGTAATTTTTACGAGGAATGTTTCGTTTATAGGGACACAAATATAATTATGTGTAAGTTTATGAATTTTATTGCTAATATAATCGATACATACCATCCCCTTCCCTCATTATTGAAATACATGGACTGAGAATAATTTTTTTTTTCTAGAATTCATCTAATGGACAATTTTATTATTATTTTTTTTTTTACCTCAGCTGGAAGAACAACGAGAAGCTCAAGCTCCCTGATTGATATTGGCTACTACTTGACTTCAAGGTGGAAGTAACAAAATTAGACTTGTCTATTTTCATTTTTCCTGTTGAGATTTTACCGTGTGGCTAGCCTGTGTTGATGAAACACGACATTTTTCAACTGTCAACCAATGTAACATCTTCAACTGCCTACCCGACTTTTAATGTGAGATGCGGGTTAATTTTGGCGTCAACCAATGATTTGTTGCCCGTCATAGTAACGTAACAGTTACACGGTACCTGGTACCAATCATGTGCTGACACAGATTAATTTTTTTTTTTTTTTTTTTTTTTGAGAATCCACTTGTGGGTTCTTGAATAAAATTCCATATGGCTGACAATGGTTGGTGCCTGGTGGTGAGCATCATAAGAGTTGCCCTATTAACGATCAACATAACAGCTCTGATGCTTGCGATTGGCTATACTTTTTATCTATTGTTCTTAATGAAAATCTCATTTGTCTGCTTCTATCTCTGCCAACATCATCAAATTTCCTTAATTCCAAGTCTTGGTTTGCATAACTTTTACCTCGGGAGCCATCCATTCGGCACCTCGAACCACCAAGGTCTGATGAGTGTATATTATAACAAGTAATGAAATCAAACTACAATGTAGTAACAATAAAAGGAAAAAAAATGTTGCACATTTTCCAAAAAATGATTTGTTTACTATGCCCTTGTTTGTTCTCAACAAAATTTTCTATTTTTTTCTACAATACTCAATCAAGCCACCTACTAAAAGTCAATCTCACAATATTTGAATTTCAATTAAATCTCAATCATTTATTTTCCTAAAAATTACTATTCGTTTCAAATTTTTTTTTTAAAAAAAATACCAAACAAGCACTATGTAAGTATGTATTTGTGCAATAAGCATTTTCATGAAGGTAAATGGAATCACAAACAATATTGACAGAACAGTCAACAAAATCTCATCAGTTAGAAGATGATTTGTTACTATAATTGTACATGCTCATGCTATTTTTTATTGTTTTATCATGTGTCTAAAAATTAAACTTCACAGACATCTTCTGTAATGTAAGACTTGTCAATCTGTATCTACACATAGTGACGATGAAACTGTCCTTTCGACATCACAAGTTCTTGGATCCATGGTTCTCTCCACCTCGGATGCATGCGCAGGTGGGAGCTAATGTTGCAAAAATTGCGGAAATAATTTGGGTAAAAAAAATGTCATCCTTTAAGATAACACAAAAAAATAAAGGGTAATTGACGCAAAAGGTCCTTACCTTTGGACATTCTTGTACAATTCATTCCAAGGTTTGATTTTTTGACATTTTCACCATCACATCTCTTTGCCGAAAACGTCTCTATCGTTTGATTACATTCAAAGAACAGTTAGTTAACTCAAAAATTACATATTGACCACTTTAATGAATGACAAAAATATCATTTTGTATTGGGTAATTGGTCCCTACTTTTCACACTTCTTGTGAAATTTGTCACAAAGTTTTTTTTTTTTTTTTTTTTTTTTGGCAAATTCACCTTTACCTTCACATTTTCTTTCTAAAAACGTCCTAACCGTCTAATTTCATCCAAAAATTCATTAGTTGACCCAAAAATCATCTATTGACTATTTTTTTTGATAATCTTATTGACTATTTTCATGAAGGGCAAACAAATCATTTCCTATTATTTAATTTAAAATGATGTAAAAGAAAAAATAAAATAAAAACAAAAAAAAAAAACAAAAAAATATTTTTTACTATTCATCTTCTTCCCAACTCCATTCCCACTCGTTCAGTTCAATTAAACTCTCTTTATTTTTTTCCAATTGCTGTAATTGGTATGGTAGAAAACAATCATTTCTGTGCATTTTATTTATTGGTGGAGATGGTGGAAATTTGAGGTTTCACATGTTTAGGTCTGAAACTGACACAAAGAAAATGACAGGCTCGAGGGAGACATTAGAGTTCCAATCTGAATCATTTCCTGCCTTAACTCCGAAAAGATGCCCCGAGTGCAATTACAGTAATTGGGAAAAAAAAATAAAGAGGATTTAATTGAACTGAAGGAGTGAGAATGGGGTTGGAAAGAAAATGAACGGTAACAAATATTTTTTTGTTTTTGTTTATTTTATTCTTTCTTTTACATCATTTTAAATTAAATAATATGAAATGACTTGTTTGCCCTTCATTAAAATAGTCAATAAGAATATCAAAAAAATAGTCAATAGGTGATTTTTGGGCCAACTAACGAATTTTTGGATGAAATTATAAGGTAATGACGTTTTTAGTAAGAATATGTGAAGGTAAGAGTGAATTTGCCAAAAAAAATAAAATAAAATAAACGTTAGGACGAATTCCACAAGAAGTGTGAAAGATGGGAACCAATTGCGTCAATTACCCAATACAAACTAACATTTTTGTCCTTCATTAAAGTGGTCAATATGTAATTTTTGAGTAAACTAACGGTTCTTTGGATGAAATCAAAAGGCAGGGACGTTTTCGGCAAAGAAATATGAAGGTAATGGTGAAAATGCCAAAAAATCAAACCTTGAAATGAATTGCACAAAAATGTTCAAAGATAGAGACATTTTGCGCCAATTACCCAAAAATAAAAGTGATTGATAGGGTTATTATCAAAGTTGCTCTTTCATCACTCTTGCGCTAAGGCTTCTTTCTGCAAATTGAGGAAATAGGAATTATTTTATATAAAGTTAAAATAGCACAAAACGTCATTATCTTTGACATGTATTGTGCAAAACATCTGAACATTGTGATTTTTTACGTTGAACGTCCCAACCTTTATATTTTCTTGTTGTAGACGTCATTTCTGTTATATTTAATCATATTTCTCCGTTAAATTAAAATTGAACAGTAAACATGAGGGGTATTTTTGTCCAATTTTATTTTTAATCCATTTCTTTATTTCTTTCAATAAAGATAATTGGCACAAAACGTCCATACGTTTGACACTCATTATGGAAAAATATCCCAATGTTCATTTTTTTGGCGAATAACGTCCATACCTTTAGATTTTCTTGTAGATTAATCCCCAAATTTTACTTTTCTTTCAATTTAGTCACTCCGTATTTGATTTATATGTCATTGTCTTCAAACATGTATAACTTTTGATCTAATCTCCGAATTGCACTCCTTTTTTGCGTTGAACTCCAAATTCAACCATTTTTCTTATGATGTATCATGTGCTCATTTATTGAACATTTCGTTTTGACTTTTGTATTGTAGATAGTTATTTTGTTAGGACATCATTGATTAACGTAAATTGATTTCTGTAAATTTTATTGAAACATTGAAATTTTAATTTTAGTTTGTGTTCGGAGGCCGGCGAAATTTATAAATTGGATTTATTTGACTTTTTTTTCCAGGTAAAATGTTGGGTTAAAAATTGGTATGTCTAGCCCCTGTTTGAGCCATATTATAATCTCAAATCACTTTTTGAACAACACACAATTATAATATGGCTCAAACGGTCAGCTAAAGATACCAATTTTTAACCAAATATTTACCTTAAAAAATAAAAAAAGTCAAATAAATCCAATTTAAAAATTCCGATGGCCACTAAACACGCACTAAAATTAAAATTTCAATGTTTTAATAAAATTTACAGAAATCAATTTAAGTTAATCAATGATGCCCTAACAAAATAAGTATTTACAATACAAAAGTCAAAACGAAATGTTTAATAAATGAGCACATGATATATCGTAGAAAGATGGTTGAATTTGGAGTTCAACTCAAAAAAGGAGTGCAATTCGAAGTTGTAGATCAAAAGTTATACACGTTTGAAGACAATGACATGTAAATAAAATATAGAATGACTAAATTGAAAGAAAAGTAAACTTTTGGGACTAATTTACAAGAAAATCTAAAGGTAGGGACGTTATTCGACAAAAAAATGAACATTGTGATGTTTTTCCACAATGAGTGTCAAATGTAGGGACGTTTTGTACCAATTATCTTTATTGAAATAAAGAAATGGATTAAAAATGGAATTGGACAAAAATGCCCCTCATGTTTACTGTTCAATTTTAATTTAACGATGAAATATGGTTAAATATAACGGAAAGGACATCCCTACAAGAAAATGTAAAGGTTGGGACGTTCAGCGTAAAAAATCACAACGTTTGGATGTTTTGCACAATACATGTCAAAAGTATGGACGTTTTGTACTATTTTCCCTTATGTAAAATAGAAATGAACACATTTTATCACGAGGGACTATTCGACCTTTTTTTTTTTTAAATTTTTTTGTACACTTTAATAAAAAATTTCATTTTATAAGTCTGTATAATAATCATTTTTATTAACTTTTGATAAAAGTTAATAAAATATGTGTTTGAAAAGTTTTGAGTCTCATGGAAGATGAAGTTAAGATTAAGTACCGTTTGGTGGAGGTTAATATAAGACTTTTAGTAGATTTTAATTGAAAAGTTGTGAATTTTATACTACTTATTGTTGAAATTTATTGTTATTTTAACATAGATTAAAATAATAATTTTTATGGCAATCAAACATGGGCTCAATATTCAATTAAATTAAAATGGAAAATTATATGGTTTGTCCCAAATTAGGGCTAATACCTAAATTGAAAAAAAAATTGCAACTTCTTAAACTTTTCCAAACATATAAAAAGAATTTCTCCCTTTAGGACTCTGAGAACAATGGCGACGTCAGGGAGAACACAGGGCATAGCAATGGCGACAAACTTCATGAAATCCCTAATAAGCAAAAGATCCTCCACACTTCCTGCCAGCTCAAGATGCTTCAGCGACGTCGTTCGCAGCGAGGTTGTCACCTCCCACACTGCCAAATGGATGCAGGTATACTGTCTATGTATATATGTATGTAGGTAAATAGGTGCGCAATAAACTTTCAATTTTAGGGTTCATTATTTTGGTATAATAGGGATCTGTTATATTTTTTGGCTTGGTCGGTATCTGATCTTCTGCGATATGTTATTTACTGCGAATTTAATATTACAGGGGATTCGTTGCAAAGATCTGTAATTGAGTCTTTCGCCCACTTAATTTTTATTTGCAATTTTTCTATTGAGCAGAGATAAAGATTAAACAATTTATTTGTCATGAGATGTCTGCCCTTCGTTCTATCTCATTTTCTGAAATTTGAATGTTTGTCTACTAAAGAAGTTTAATTTTGGGTTTAATCTTGAGAGATCAAAATAAACGTCATCTTAATTGCTAAAAAGAATGTCATCTTTATCTTTCTTATTTCATACCCCCTTTCTCCATAGAGTCCAAATGCCAGACAGGAGGAGTACGAGTGGAAATTATTTATAAAAATAGATAACAGTTTTTGAGGTTCTTTTGATCATTACCGGCGTGATTATGACAGTATAATGTTCACGAGCGTCGAGAGTATTATATACACTAATCTAAATGCACGAGTGTAAGCAGAAATATTGGATGCTAAATGATGTGAAATTACGTTGCTCTAGTTAACTTCTCATTTTGACCTCTATAATGTGTAGTAGGCAGATATACTAGTGAGAAATATGGCGTGCTGTTGCTTATCACTTGTTCTGTCCTTCCTCTTAGAATATCTGTAAATACTAAATATCATCAAAATTTCACTTAGAGTTGAAGCATGTCCGATCTACTATAGAGCCGAGAAAGCTAAAAGAATTGCAATGCAACGATACTAGTGTTTTCTCTTTCCAAGAATTGAACAAAAATAATTAGAAACAAGCTTAATTTTATTGACACACCATGTTAAGAATTTATTATGTTACTGCTCTTTGAAAACTTGCTATGAATATATGTGGGTTATTCTCATGAGCGCTACTGGAAGTTTTCCTCTATTTGAACCATTTTATCCCCATTTTAGTATTCTAAGCCAATTGTGTGAATGCCAATTATTTATCGATGCTTACTCCATGAGCAAAAACTATTTCATCTAAATCATCTAGTTGGAGCAACGAATGTGTATGTGAACCATTTAGCCAGTATTGAGGTAAATAAAGGAAGACAACTTTCTGAATATTTCGTTTAATTTATAGCGACATGTTTGGCCTGTATACCGTACAGTAGAACTGGACCACACTGCCCTTCTTATCCTTAGAATCAACAATTCTACTTTCACAATTCCGAATGGGAATCGGTTTGTTCCAATTTTCAAGAAATCTGGATCAAATGACCTGTGCCTACCTCTAGGTTTAGCTTTACCACTTATTCTTTCCTTTATTTTAGAAGTTTTGTAAATGCCATCAGAGTCATTAGGGTTCATGAAGACATTTTGAAAACATCATTTCCCTACAATAGAGCCCAGAAACCAACTTAATTTTATTATCAAACTGTTGATAATTTATTTAATTATTTTATTAATGGAGATCTGATTCTTATCAAAAGGACTGAAGATCTGTTTGTTATATGTGTTCTACTGAAAACTTTCCACTATTTGGACTGTTTTAAATATGTATTTGAATCCTGTAATAATTGTGGGTGCCATATATTCATTAGTACTTATTATGACGTGGATGGCAAGTATACCATCTAAAGCACTTAGTTGGAGCAATGAAGATGAACCATTAAGCCATTATTTAGGCAAATAAAGGAGGATAACTTTCAGACTTATCTCATCTAGTCTACCATTCAGTGCATATGAATCAAAATACTCCCAAGTCTACACGTTTTTTTTCCTCCCTCCATTTGGATTTTGTGAGGATTTGCCAATTAAGAAACCAGACAAACTTATAGCAATAACTCGGGACAGCTCAGTAGTTTCTTTATCAATTTCATGGATGTCATTATGCACGATTTCAAGTTCACTCAGCTTGCGTGCTTGTGAGGCTTTTATGCATATAGTTTCCAGCAAATTTCATGTTCATTTTGGACATTTTTTTACAGATTCATCTATTACACTTTCTTCCTGCCTTGCCTTGTTGAAACTATTGCAATACCAGTTGCATACTATTATTGTTTTCTTGTATCACTTTGTTAGGATACAAGCAAAAAATCTCCAATGGAATTAATCAATGAAGTTCCACCCATCAAAGTTGATGGTTGGATTGTTGCCTGTGAAGGAGGTTAGTTTGCACTACATCTTTAAGTTACTGTCACAATGTGAAGAGATTAACATCGCTTGGTTATATAACCTGTGTTTTCTTATATTTCATTTTCCTTCTTTTGAGCGCAGACAATGACCCTGCACTTGGGCATCCAATTGAGTTCATATGCCTTGACCTGGATGAGCCGGCTGTGTGCAAGTATTGTGGTCTACGTTTTGTGCAAGATCATCACCATTAGGTAATGGATGGTGCTGTAATAATTGTTGTCATGTTTGAAGTCATTAAGATTGCCCGTCACAATTGGTTTTAAGAAGTATCTTGACAATTTTGAGTATTTGTTGCCGTGACATGGAATTTGAAGTCAGCGAAATAAGGGTTCATGTATTACCTTTTCCGTGTCTGTGCAATGCTGTGAATTTGACATAAATTTGTTCTGTAAATAGAAGTTATTTTCCCATGTCAACTGGTTCTGTGCACCATGTTCTTAACGAGGATTTGTTCGGTTTCGATATTGGGATGTCCACTTCACGTTACACTAGGCATGGTTTTAGCCTTTTTTTTTTCATCCTTTATTACTCAAGAGTCGAGACTTACTGCCAACCTGCCCAACCGAGAAAATTTACGGCCAATGTGCCCAACCTTAACCTTCTTTTGCATTTCTATCATCGACCTTTATTTATTGGCATTCTTATATCAACCTTTCATAAATTGGTGGCCTTACTCTTAACTCGTAAGCAGTTTCCGGCCAGATTTGCTGTTAAAGTGATAATAAAAAGTCAGACTTGCCCTTTAAGTAGAAAAGAAATGAAAAACTTGAAACCACGGCGAATTATTTGGCCAAAAAATAAAGAAAAAGGGAAAAATACGTCGAAGGCATAATATTTATAGCTGTTCTTCTCATTGTGAAATCATGTTCTTGCAATAATTTATTATGATGAAAAGAAGTTTATAAGAGAAATTGTACACATATCTTCTTTAACCTTTATTTATCATTTTTATGATAGTAGTTTAAAAGATAAATTTGGGCAAAACCAAAATTTACCAGGAATCAGATTCTCTTTAGGGCATTTCCAACGTGACTACAAAATGGAGGAAAACTTCAAAATAATGCCATTTTCTTGCTCAAACCGAGACTTCATCTTGCACGGTAAAATGAAGTTTGCTACAGTGGCACGCCATATATGGCGTGCTACTGTAGCAGACTGTAAAAAAATTGGGGCAACTATGCTGTTGCCCCAATTTTGTCTCCAACTTTTTTTTTTGTTCAATTTTACCCCAAATATTGATTTGAATTTCAGTTTTGACCTTTTTTTCCCCCCCCTTATTTTGAACACATAGTTATTTGATGAATATAATTCAATTTTGGTTCCAAAAAAAAATTATTTAGAAATTGCATTTTAATTTATTTTGTTGTAGTAAAAACAATGGTTATTTCATCTATATTGAAATTTATTTTAATTTTTGTTTCTTATTTGTCCATTATTTTTACCACATAATTAACTTATTATAAATCAAAACATTAAAATTAAATGACAATAAAATAGACTACTCAATAATATTTAGGAACTTGGAACCATAATTAGTACGGTGACATAGACATTGAAAATTAAAATACGATGGAAGCTACTTAAAAGATAACAATCTAATAATCAGGTAGATCGGATCCAGATCCTCCAAGATCGTCAAAAAAACGACCATATGGAGTTGCTGAACTTTCTTCACTTCTTTTCAGCATGATTCTTTTTTGTTCATTTCGAAAAAACTCCCTTAGCTCCGGATCTGCAATGGAGTTCAAGTCTTTGGCTAGAATGGTATTATCAGAACAATATTCAGCCGATTGCATTCGAGCCCTTTGAATTTCGTAGTTTTTCAGTCTGTCCTCATTCCCCTTGCGGATGACTTCCGCGAGCTCCCGTTGCTCCTCCATGATACTTGCAATGATTTTTGAGGAATCTTCTTCTTTTTTCCTTTTCCCCTTAGTTTTTTTTATCCCAATGGGTCGTTGGCTTGGACTGTCACTGGCATTGTCTTCATTAATATCTAGAGAAAATGAAGACAATCCTTGATATCCTGATGTTGGGGAATCAGAAATTGGGGAATCCACGTGTGCCGATCCAGAGTATGTTTTCTGGCTATGAAAGTCAGGTAACTCCAATTGAACATCTTTTCCGAATTTTTCACTATCCTTAAGGATAGGCCACACGTGATCGAATTTAAATCCTTTCTTGAATTTTTCGTCTTGGCATAATAATATTTTAGCTCGATCTATCTGCAAATTGATATGATAAATTTATTACATTAAAGTTAATTGTAACATACAAATTGAAATTTTTGTAATAAATGCACTTACAATGTCTTGTTCGGATGCTCCGCTTGGGTTTAAATTTTCCACTTGACGTATGCACCCACGTAGTTTACTAATGGATGCATTGATCAATGTGAAACGGGATTACAATGATCTTAAAGTTCGGGACTGAGTAATATGTATTGGTAATGAACTATTATACTCCAACTCGACGCGGCTCCAGAAACGATCTTTTGACTGATTAATACCAACAATCGGGTTTTGAGAAATATCCAAATATACACGACACAAATGAATGTCTTCTTCAACATTGTATGAGGCACTCCGCTTGCTGATACTCATTTTTTTTTTTTTTTTTGTAATTGCTAAACGGTGATATTGTTATGGAAATATGAATTGGAGACTTGTTTATTTATAATGCAATTGATGTCTTGGATTGATTTGATAACACGATCTCATCTAACGACTCGGATTTCTTGCAATCTGATTTATGGCTGGGATTAAATTGTGATCTTCGATGTTATCCTGACATGGTAAATTATTGCATCTAATCTAACGGCTCAGATCTTGTACTTTCTGATTGATGGCTGGGATTGAAGTACGTAAATCAAAGTAAGGCTGACATGACAGAGATATTTAATTTAATTTAACGGCTCAGATATCTTGTAATCTGATCAATGGCTGGGATTAAAGTACGTAAATCAAAGTAAGGCTGACATGACAGAGATATTTGATTTAATCTAACGGTTCAGATCTCTTTTGATCTTATCAATGGCTGGAAGCAAATTACACAAATCGAAGTTATTCTGGCATGATATAGATAAGGAATCCATTCTAACGGTTCATATTTCATGCATTCTGGTTAACGGCTAGGATTGAAGTACGTAAAACGAAGTTATCTTGAATGAATCAGATGAAAATATTCTCATCTAACGACTTATATCTCCCGTAATCTGATCTACCATTGAGATTGGTTCACACAAATTAACCTTATCAATGAAAATGCAATTATAAAAGGTGAGTACCTAATATACAATTCATCATTCATATCTAACACTTCAAAATTCATATATCAATTTTACGTCTCGCAAAAATGAATTTCAATGTTGGCGGATCTTCCAATGTAAACGACAGTGTTCATGACGAAGACGAACAGATCATGAACGACCTTGAGGTACTTGAGGCCCGTCATGATGCTGTGGTTCGCATGTATTTGAATAACAACATTCTTCTAACTGAAATGGTCGAACATCAACAAACTCCACCAACACATGGCGGCTCGATCCCTGGACACATTGTCATAAATCGCGATAGAGAATCTGCTCATGAACGATTGTTCAACGACTACTTCGCATCGAACCCACAGTACGACGAAAAGTTGTTTCGACGACGTTATCGCATGTCAAGAAATTTGTTCTTACGCATAGTGCAGTCTGTGGAGGCGCATGATAGTTACTTTGTTCAGAAAAGGGATGGACTGGGTAGGCTAGGGTTGTCCTCTCTCCAAAAGATTACTGCCGTATTTCGGATGCTGGCATATGGCATTGCGGCGGATGCAACTGATGAGTATTGCAAGATTGGTGAGTCAACAACTATTGAAAGTTTGAAAAGGTTTTGTCGTGCAGTCTGGAGGTATTTGGAAGCCGTTATTTGCGTTCACCCAACACTAATGACATTGCACGGCTTCTTCACGTTGGTCAACAACGTGGTTTTCCCGGAATGTTGGGTAGTCTTGACTGTATGCATTGGAAGTGGAAAAATTGTCCAACTGCATGGGCAGACCAATACGCAGGACGGAGTGGGTCACCAACCATTGTCTTAGAAGCCGTAGCCGATTATGATCTTTGGATATGGCACGCATACTTTGGTATGCCAGGTTCAAACAACGACATCAATGTTTTAGAGGCCTCCCATCTATTTGCCAACCTCGCTAAAGGTATTGCTCCCCCCGCTAATTACATCATACAGGGACGTGAATACAATATGGGTTACTATTTAGCTGATGGTATATATCCGAAGTGGGCCACTCTCGTATAAACAATTCACGAGCCATGTGGACCAAAGAAAAAATATTTCGCAATGAAACAAGAAAGCTGTAGAAAAGACGTTGAACGGGCATTTGGGGTTTTACAATCTAGGTTCGAAATTATTGCAGGACCGTCACGATTTTGGAAGAAAAGCATCTTACACGATATCTTGATTGCATGCATCATTATGCACAACATGATCATAGAGGATGAACGTGATGTTGAAGCACCTATTCGAGATTGGGTAGAAGCACCGAGCCCACGAGTTGAGATGGTTGTAGATGAAAATGTTCATTTCCAGGAGTTTCTCGCTCGTCATCGTCAAATTAAGGATAAGGAGGCTCACATTGCACTCCGAAATGCTTTAATTGAACATTTGTGGGAACAACATTCAAATTCCGAGAATTAAATTAGTGAAATAAATATATTTGGTGTATTTCTCGTTTTATTTTAATGATCAAATAAATATTTCAAATATAATAATAATAAAAAGTATGTTAAAAAAGAAAAATAAAAATATTATGTTTATTTGGTGTGAAATTTGAAGTTTTGGGTTTGATATGAGTTATATTATGTTTATTTGGTGTGAAATTTGAAGTTCTGGATTGGAGATGAGTTATGAAGATAGAGTGAGAGAAACTGTATTTTAGTGTAAAACTGACTGTATTTTAGAGTTCCTGGTTGGAGATGGCCTTAGAGTAATTTACGAGGTCATAAATTTCGAATTTGGCTTTAAATGAAATTTTGGTCCGAATCTCCTTCTTTAGAGTATATAATTTACAAGGTCATAAATTTCGAAATTGGCTTTAAATGAAATTTTGGTCCGAGGGCTCCGCTCCTCGCACCTCCTTGGTGGGGCTTCATGTACATCACACAACCGGCTCCATTTCCCCCTTCTCTCAATCTCTCCTTGCCACCACAACCATCATCAATCTCACTCACCAGCACTGGAGGTTTCATTGTGTCATGGCTCGTTGAACTCCTCCGATCAAAAGGGAGACTTTATAGATTGCTTTTTGATGAGCTTAGCAGCTTTGAAAAGGGAGGATTTCTTGAAATTGGTTACTCTCTCCTTAACCAGATCGTTGAGAGATTCGTCAAGGCCATCGGATCGACAATTTCTTTCGTCAAAGCCGTTGGATAATTGTGTTAGTAGTTTGTTTAAATTTTGGGTTCTTGATGAGATTTGAGATGGAAAGGGATTGATCAGGTGCAAGTGGAGATACATGCGACATAGTTCATTATGAGATTTGCACTAGGAAGAGGAACCGTATTCGATTGCCAGTGCTAATAGGTACATGTAGGATGATATTTACTTGGTCCTATTGAATCTCAATGTTTGTGACGATGTACTAAAAAAATGGTTGCTTCGACCAAATGGATTTTAAGAAAAATGCAGTTGAGAAGCAAAATAATTAAATCTATTTATTGTGGTACATGTTTTTTATTCATTAGTTATGCATATAAATTTGGTGCTCAAATATTAGCTCATGTGTTTTTTCTTTAAAAGTGGCGAGTCGAGTCTTGACTAAAGCTTAATTACAAACAACGAAAGCAAATCTAAATTAGGATTCTTTTCTAAACAATTAACGGCAACTGCACTGATATAAAGTGCAAATTTGAATGTTCATTATTAAAATTTGAATTACAATTAACAAAAGCAGCTGCAACACCATCAAATTGAAAACTAACTCTTTTCTTTTACTGAATGAACATGATAGGCGGCGGCAAAATTTATTTTCTGAACAATAAAAATATTTGCCCTTGAAGAAAGTTTGTATAAACAATAAAAATCCTGAACTTTAATTCGTGTTAATGGTTGTGAGACGTTATTATCTGAGAAATCATATGTAATAATTGTGCCGACATTCATTCTAATTAATTTGGTATTGTAAAGCAAAAAATAAATATAACAGGAAGAAGATGATGATCTAGAAGAATAAGTATAGAGGAGAAAAAAATCATTTGAGAGATTGTGGTATTCATAAAAATTAGTGAAAAAAAAAATTAAAAGGACATTTATGTAATTTTATTTGTCTATTTCTTAAACAAATAAAATACTAAAAACTGCTGTATAGAAACTAAATTTGGTGGTAGCAATATAGCCATCATTTGTTAAACAATCTACCCTTGTCGCAGAATTGCGCAAAACAACATAACAAACGACAAATTGAAGACGTCCTAGAAAACAATAGTAGGAGAGTATTGACAAAAGAGAGACAAACAAAGTGTCATGGGAATTGAAAGGACCCTCCTCCTCCTCCTCCTCCCGAAGCATTTGAAGCTTGTCCTCCTTTAGGTGGACTAATGGCTACCCAAAGTAAAGAGAGTGTAATAGCAATAAGGCCAGACCACACAAAGACAATAGTTGGTGTCTTTCCTCTTCTTCCCATGAGCCCTTTGGCAAAAGGATACAAATGAGCCAACACCCAGAAACTAAAGAATGCTCCACCAATGAACTTGCTCCATTGAGGGACTGAGCTGTAAATTGTCCTTGAAAATGCAACCACCATTGCAATAATGTTAATCATCCCTATAACAATAGGTGGGATCATCAAAGAAGTCCATTTCACCAAGTACAGATCTGCGTAGATATCATCGTTGTCATCTCCTGCAGATTTAGAAGTAAGTGTGAAGGAAATCTCGATTCCTGCAATAACTTTGAGAAGGCCTTGTACCACAGCAGCAAAATGGGCACTTGTTCCAGAAATGAGCCAGAACTGTTCATTCCTCCACCATTCTTCCAGTCCCACGCCCGACCATTTCACTTCCAAGATAGCCAATGAAATGAGGCAAACCGATATAGTCAAGAGGAAGACGAGGAAAACGATGTTGAGGTTTTTCACGATGAAGTGGCCCGATAAGAGGGAGAGCGCGGGGAGGAAGCAGTAGACGATTAGGAATAAGGAGGTGAAAGGATATACACCAACGTTAAGGTAAGCCAAGCGCTGCAGGAACTTGAGTCTTTTAGATCCCAGCAAAGCATTGTTTCTAGAGAAAAAGATCTCTACAGAGCCCGTTGCCCATCGGAGCACCTGATGGAGTCTATCAGTGAGATTGATTGGAGCTGATCCTCGGAAGGCATCGCGCTTGGTGATGCAGTAGACGGAGCGCCATCCACGGTTATGCATACGGTACCCTGTCACCACGTCTTCCGTGACTGAACCATAAATCCAACCAACGCGATCGCCCCATTCAGTTTTGTCCTCGTACCTGTGAAAAAATGTTCCGTTTCACACTAAAGTTGCACGATTTTATTTATAACAAGTGTCTAAGGAAGATATACTTACCAACAAGAAATGACAGAGACTGCTTCGGCTACTGTAGTTGCATCAAGTGGTTCTCTGGGGGCCCTGAGAATGCCTGGAGGTCGTCCATACTTAACGGCCGGATGATCAGCAACAGGACGACCTTGGAATTCAGCAATCGGTATAGACTCAGATAGCATTGTGGAATTCCCAAAACGCTTAGGTAATAAATTGACATCAAGATCAGGATCAAAATCCGTGGCTTTCAAAGCTTGTGTCTCCGCAACCTTTGAGGTATTATCGCTTTTAGGGGGATCAAACCCATAAAGAGCAAATCGACGGAACATGCAGCCTGTCCCCACATAAACTGGACCCTAAAATCAACATAAATTCTGTTAGAAGATGAAAATAAATTGAATTTGGAAACTATCCCAGTATGACAAGAACAGGGAGAACCAACAAAAGAAAAAGAGATCAATGTACCTGAATCCCATCAAGTGCACGCATATTACCATCGAAAAATACGGTGTTGTGATTGGCATAACGATCAGATGGATCGATACCTTCAAATCTTTGTGGAAACTGAATATAGCATATGTCTTCGCCGCCCCTATCCATCATAAAGCACATCCCTTCACGGGGAGCCTTGCAATTGTAAATATAATGGTCACAATCGAGATTGAGTATAAATGGACCATTTGAGAGTACGGCTGATGCTCGAACAAGTGCGTTCATTGCACCAGCTTTCTTGTTATGATCGTACCCTTGACGCTTCTCACGTGACATGTACACAAACATAGGTAGACGTATGTCCACATCCGAGAAGTCCAGAAGCTTGTCCTCCGATCCTCCGATTAGTGGGTCACTGCTAGGGGGTTTCAACATAACCTGAAACAATATATGAATTAAACTGATGTAATGTAAATGCTTCATATCAAGAGACATGCTATTTGTACTTGGAGGTTAACAAGAAGGTTGACATAATACATACATTGTACAATCCTACTATTTTACCCATCACATCAACTCCTAAATCAAGACACACAATCTCGCCACATCATTTTTGGTCAACCTCCTTGTCAACCTACAAGTACAAGTAGCATTAATCTTATAGGGAATGCCTGACACACACACGTGTACAGTTGATTGATTTGTACCTGCAGAATGCCGGCATGATCTCCTTTGGCATGTTCCCTAGCGGAGACTCCCCAAGTTCCAGGCCAGTGGGTACCATCAGCCATCCATGTAGCCTTTTGAACCTTGATTGGCTCCATAGGGTCAGATCCACTCTCTCTCATGTGCTTTAGCATTTTCATCTCCTCTCTGGCATTGAATGCATCAGATCTTCTCCTGATTGAATCAGGCAATCCATTAATTCTCACCTTAAATTCATCATATTCCCTCTTAACTCTCCGCCTATCTTTCACAAAATCAGGCCTCTTCTTGTTCTTGGTCGGATCACCTTTCAAAGAGAAGTAGGTTTCAGGATTTCTGGGTTCTATATCATGTTTCCTGCAGAAAGGAACCCACAAATCTGCAAAACTCGCAGCCTCCGCCATGGCCTCAAAAGTGAGAAGCGCCCCACCATCGTCTGAAATGTAACAAGCAAGTTTCTCAACGGGATAGTCTACGGATAAGATTGACAAGATAGTGTTGGCAGTGACCAGTGGCGGTTCTTTTTCAGGATCCGCGGTGGACACGAAAAAGTCCATTCCGGGGAGGTCAGAGGCACCACTAGGATTAGAAGAAGATGGCATATCAAATTTATCGCGCAAAACCTCTAAATCTGTAATTCGACTCACTGGGTTGATCTTAGGGACCTGATCAAGAATCCAAGAAAAGGCGAACCATATTTCACATACAACTGACATCAACCATAGCCATATAGCCTCGTCATTTGGATGTCTCAGCCTCCATGTCAAGAAGAAGCCAAGTACAACTAGTCGGACAACAATAAGCAGCCTGCAATTTCATATTGGTTACTAAACTTGGGTCACACTAAACAATTGGGTACAAAATGGTGTACACATTGAGTTACTCCATCTCACGATAAAATATTCGTGGGCTATGTGAGGGGGAGTAACCTAGCTTGTACATCTTCACGTGTACAAGTAGCAAAATCCTAATTTGATATGTCAAACTAATAGACATGCATGTAACAACCAATTTTGTGCATACCTGTAAGGGCTGATGATACTATTTGGGATCGGCACTATTCGGCTGAGGGGCCTCCATGGTTTATCAGATGAATCCGGCATGCCCTTGTGCACTCCATCCCCGTCGTCTCCATACATGTCATCTTGGGGCCAATAGGCATTACCATATCCATATGTGCCCTGAGTCTCAAAGAGCCACTTATTATGATCAAATTCTCCATTTTGATTCCTCTTCATCATAGACATACGTCGGTCTCCTTTTGAATCATCGGGGGCTGGAAGTGACAGAGCCCCACTCGAAAAATCTGGTACATCATCATCAAAATCACCAACCCTGTATGGCTCCTTGCATCCAGGACAGAGACCAGTATCTTTTTGGGCGTCCATATAGCAATCTCTGCAGATTTTAAACCTACAAAATCCATTCAAAGAAATGTTCATATCAGACATTATTTAAAATTATTGCATGCTGGTCTTTGATAGTAAAACTAAGTTTCCAATAAATTAGGAGGAAAATTGATTAGCCGGTGCTAACTCGGTAAAGTCGAGACTTTTATGAATATATGAAACCCCTCTTTAGCAGCTTAAGCTTTTAGATAAGGTATAAGACGAGAAGAGAAATCTGTTGTCTCATTTGTGTGTCTAATTGACTGTCTTACAGTTGAAAAATGGACACATCATTACATTTATTCTTATTAGCAAATAGGAAAAAATAAATGCAATGATGTGTCAATTTTTTCATAGTTGGGACAGCCCAAACAGACATCAAATGGGACAGCGGATCTCAATTTTAAGATGAGATACCTGCATTCACAAGGAATAACGTCGTTACCCCTTTCATCCTTCATAATCTTGCCATCACAAGCCGGCATGGCACAAGACGAGCCCTTGGAACCGGCCATCTGTGGATGACTCACCTCCGATTCAATCACCTTATCCATGAGATGAGCACGCGTAACGCTATTGAATCCACCAGTGAAGAGAGAATTGGATACATATTGTTCTTCAGCTTTTGTAGCCACAGAAGTGTCCATTGGCTGATTATCCGGCGTAGGAGGAATATGAACAGTATAATTCATGTAATCGCCCGAAAATTCTCCAGACATATCCAGGTCTTCTCGGGAGAGACTAACATACCTACCGCTTGAAGTTCGCCTGGCAAATTTCACCGTTTGGCCGCTGGAACCCCGGTTTCCCTGAGAACCACCGGAAGAACCACCAGTTCCCGGAGTACGCATTCCTTTTTTTGATGGCTGGCTAGTCAAGTTCGACATTTTCGAATTATTTTGTATGATCTTTAATTTAATTTGAAAAGATTCCTAGTTATATAGAAATATTTTAATTAACTAAGACAACCCAGATAGGTACTGGATTCTAAATGAAGACATGTGTTCTGTTTCTACATTAAAATCTTGAAATTTGGTAGAAAAGAAGATTAAACTAGTTATCTCAAGAACAAAAGGAGATTCAAAATGAGAAGCAGAGGAAAGGGAATCAGGAAACTATGTGGGGTATTTGGTTGATCTCCTCCGAAAAATCTGAGGAATGTATGGAAGAGAGAAAATAGGAAGAACAGAAATGGAATTCTTGGTGAGGGACCAAGTCACGTAATTGCTTTCCGATGTCTGTCTGTTGGCAGGTTGCAAGGAGAGTGAGTCCTAAGATAAGCTCCATGCATGCAATTGTTTTCAATTACGAAAAATTAGGTCTAGATTTTCCAATCTTTTATTTTATGTAGCGAGGTTCTGGATTCTGAGCATTCAAACGTGGGGTTGTGACATTCCATTAATTTTTATTATTTAATGTGTGAATCTGGAATAAAATTTATGAAAATTTTCAATAAATGTTAAAATCGTACTCGACTTTTGTGTGATTTGATGCTCGATGTTAAGTCATTTGACAATTTTGTCCTCTATCTTTAAGTCACGTGAAAGTCATGCGATTTAACGTTTACGTTGATGGTTTTGATCACGTGGAAAGTCGAACAAAGATACAAAAGGCTGGGAATGAGAACCACAATTTAAAATTGAGACTCAAAACTATTTTATCTTTATAATACACAAGTATGAAATGCTTGCGATGCACGTGATTTTGTTATATTATTGTGAAACATATTTATTCAAATATTAAACAATTTATTTTAATCCAATCATATATATTTTGAGTTCATGTACTACTGGAGAAGAAAATGACGATAAATTTATTCATGTCAAATATTGAAATAATTGAAAAAATGATTAAAACTGGAATATAATATTGTGCAAAAATGTTTCAGGGACAGGAACATATTATGTTTTTCTTGGATGTGTGTGTATATATAAAAACAAGTTAAATTTATTTGCGAATGGTTTGGACCAATTAAGCATGAATTAAGATTTTATTTGAAATGTTAACCATGCAAAACCTAAACATAATAATTAATGAATATCGAATACAGTAAAGAGTCGAATATTGGTATTTTAATCATTTATGCAATGAAAACAAATATCAAGCAATGTTTTTCAAAATAGGTATCCTAGAAAATATTATAATTAAAGTTGTAATTTGATTCTTAAATGTCTTCATTTATCATTTATGTATAATTTAGCTGTAGCCCATCATTTCCAATTACATTAACCAAAAAGCTAAAAAATTCATATGTCATTATTAGTATTTTATAATTTCTAATTTAATCCTTAATTAATTTTATAATTTTTATTTTAAAATGTTGATCATCTCCTCAAATTCTATTTTTACTCAAAAGGCACTAAAAGCTCAAAACAGTTATTCTTGTATCTATGTCAGTGGATTTCTCTTTTTCAATTCAAATTCAAATACATCTTAACAATTAAATCTGGCTCTTGATAATTAAATAGGTAAAAGAAATTCTCGGGTAAAGACGAGTTATCTTGATGGCTATAGTCACAAAGATTGCCGCATGCTATGGTAAAACTCATGCTATGGCTATAATCCATTACATTCTCCTGAAAAAACATTTCTAGAAACCTATCGTGAAGGGATAATAATTGAGTGACAAATCCGCCAACTATTTCTACTGAGTTGATATATCTTGAATAGCTAGTCTGTTTTGAAAATGCTGAGCAGCAATTGGACAAATTTTCAGTCATCTTCTTTGAATGATTCACTGGTTAACATAAGTTTTTAGTCATTAAATAATATAAGACAATCAAAATGACAAAATGAATTAAGAAACTAATAACGTAGATCGATTGACAAAGAAAATCTTGATTGTAAGAGGATTGCGTAGAGAAAGAGAGAGAGAGAGAGTGAAAAATATACCTTTCAAACTTCTGGCCATCACCCCCGTTTTTACAGCTTCTATAGTTAAAAGACTCTTGTCATCGGGATTATTGTTTCTTATGACGTAATAAAAGTATTTTATAGTTTACGTAATTATTTTGGAACGTAAATAAAGAACAACGTGCTTTAACGAAAGAGAAATGAAAACATTAAATAAAGAAAAGTTACGTCAAAAACGTATTTAAGTATCCTTGAGACTTTTTCTAGCGCTTCAGACCTCATTTGATTACATGCCATATATGTATGGGAAAGTTCTCAAAAGGAATTTCGAGAATACAAAAACGGTTTGTCATTCTGACAAACGAATAGCCGTCGGTAAATTTTTAAAGTTAAGATGGTAAAACTGTTAATCTGAAAACTGTTTTGAGTAGCTTACTTTGGAAGGTCATAACTTCCTTCTCGATTATCCATTTCTCACACCATAGATTGCACATTAAATTACTCTGTGAGTACTTTGAAATGGTACCAAGAAACTAAGGCCCCGTTCTCTTTACTGTTTTGAGCCCGTTTTTAGTTTTCGATTTTTGGAAATATCGAAAACGCGTTCACTTTGCCCATTTTCAGAAACGAGTTTTTCAAAACACCAAAAAAATTACAAAGGAAACTCAAAACAAGTTTATTACGTTTTGGATATTTTGTGTTAAAAAATCCAAAACGACCAAAACGCGCGTTTTGAATTTTTTTTTTGTAAATGTGAGACACTTCTTTCACTTGAAGTTCTTATATTATTTTGCCATTATATATAGCTCCATGTTAATATTTTTTTTTTTGGTAATTTATTATTATTATTATTATTATTATTATTATTTTAAATGTGAGACACTTCTTTCACTTGAAATTCTTATGTTATTTTGTCATTATATATAGATCTATGTTAGGATTTTTTTTTTTTTTTTTTTTTTTTTGTAAATTATTATTATTATTATTATTATTATTATTATTATTATTATTATTATTATTATTATTATTATTATTATTATTTTGTAAAAGTGAGAGATACTTCCTTCACTTGAAATTTTTATATTATTTTGTCATTATATATAAATCATGTTAAGATTTATTTTTTTATTTTTTTTTATTTTTATTTTTTTGGTAAAAGTGAGACACTTCATTCACTTGAAGTTCTTATATTATTTTGTCATTATATATAGATCCATTTTAAGATTTTTATTTTATTTATTTATTATTATTATTATTATTATTATTATTATTATTATTATTATTATTTTTTTTTTTTTTTGTAAAAGTGAGACACTTCCTTCACCTGAAGTTCTTATATTATTTTGTCATTATATAGATCCATGTTTAAAAAAAATTCTTTTTTTTTTGTAATTTTTTATTTTTTATTATTATTATTATTTGTAAATGTGAGACACTTCCTTCACTTGAAGTTCTTATATTATTTTGTTATTATATATAGATTCATGTTAAAATTTTGTTGGTATGTGGTTAAATTATTGTTTAGCTGAAACAATATTAATGATGAATTTATTGACATAGAGAACTAACTGATTTATTAACATTAAAATTAATGATATTCAACAAATCAATCATTTTTTACATATAAAATATTACAAAATAAATATATCAAAAAATTACAAAATAAACGCATTTTTCAGTTTTCTATTTTTGAAAACAGTTTTCCAAAATCACAAAGAGAACATGTTTTCTGCAATCCCAAAACAAACAACCAAAATTCAAAACTCAAAATCCAAAATCGAAATACAAAGAGAACAGCCTATTTGATATCTGGAATCTGAGCTCATATCTGAATCTCGGAAACTGAGTTTTGGAGAAATTAAGCATGAGGTGGCGTTCCTATTAATGACAAGGATGGAACACTTATCTTGTTAGACTTCCTTAGTCACCCTATTTATGTTCTCCATCACCTGCTTGCATGGATTAAGTCTTCCACCTCCAGCTTTGAAGATTAGATTGGGAATGTTTTTATCATTTCTTAAAAATGAAGCAAAGATTAAAATCTTATATGGCCGAGATTTTCTCCCTCTTTGTGCAATCAGTTTTATCTATAAATAGCCAAGAGTTAAACTGAAATATTACATCAAATTGAGCCAAGAGAACTGTGAGAAAGAAATAGTTTTCCTCTTCAAAACTCTAGAATTTATAATCTAGGTTTGGGTTTGATCTTTTGTCAAGATCAAGACTTGTTAATTCAATAACATGTTCTTGATATCCTAAATGATATTATGCTTGACCAACATGTTCTTAAATAAAGTTCTAAGCGAATAAAAATAGTTAAAGCCTTGAAGAAAGTCCAAAAAATAAGTCCAGAATCGTTGAAATTCCTGCAAGTATCGATACATATACTTCTAAAGCATGTATCGATACCTCTGCAAAGTAAAGATCTTCTTTCCAACAATTCAGAATCGAGGTGAGTGGAATATGTTTAATTGTTTACTTGATTACGTGGTCTCATTATAATTCCATATTTAATATGATATTGTTATCGTGATATTATCATGACCTCGTTATAAGTCCAATAGTATTATCATCTTCATATCGTGATCTTGTTATAAAGCTCATATGATAATTATATCGTCATGATCTCGTGATAAGCTTCCGTATTTAATTTCCATATAATTGATATATTATTATTAATATTATCTTCACATTCATATGATTAAAATAAAGAAGATGATTAACTACTTTATTACTACTATCTTGATATCAATATTATATTTGTAAAAGATTAACATCATGTATCGATACGTAAGGATTTTGAGAAGTTCCTACTCTCTGAGGCATCGATACACGAGATACTAGATCAAAACTATTTGTCTGTCTAAAAAAATCCTTGTTCTTGTTTACGTGATCTTAGACTCATCAATATAATAATTTGATATGTCATCTACTTGACACAATATGCTGATTATATTCATTTGACTCAATTTGAGAAGATGAACTTAAAATAACTTGAATATTACCTCAATCTCGATTATATAAGAATTTACTTGTTTATGTGAAACTCATTAATATACGGACTTGTCTTGACTTTTATTGATTTAAATTGTATGTGATTACGTGACCTTAAATGATACTTTGTAATATGTTTTCATTACACATGACATTAAAGGACTTTCATGCCTTTATTATGTATTGCATAGAAAATAATTTCTTGATATTACAGTCATACTCTATCCCGCTTGTTAATACGCCTATGACGCTTATCTTGATATATGTATCATGGAGTCCAATGATTAGATTATCTTGATATACGTACTACGGAGTCTAGTAATTAGATCACGATGTGGTTATACTTGTTAATAAATTTCAGGGATCTCGACTCCCTACTTGAAACCAGTGGCATGGAAACCACGCTTGTAAAAGAACTCGTGGAATAAACTCCACTCTTAGACTCGAGGTTTACATTATCTGCTTGTGTGCGCTCGATATAGTAGTTGATTTGTAATATGTGCCCCATTAAAAATCATGTTATCTTGAAAAGACATGCATTTGCACCAGTCATGATTATATGAACTTGACTCGATTCGAGTAATACGCAAATGCATACATTAATTTGATTTAACTTGAATATATGTCTTGCCTTGACTTGTCTTGTTTTGATTATATGACTTGAATGAACTTGGAAACACATGTTGTAACACCCCAAGTTCAAGAATCTAAAATCTAGGTGTTAACTTCCCTTTTTCTTTTAATGCGGAAATAAATCATTTAAAACCATGCGGAATTTAAATCGTTTACACAATCAAAATGTTCATTTATCTACTATAAAATTTTATCGAAATTTCGACAGAGCCTCCTCTGTAAATTGGACATAGCCAACCTGTAGAGGGACATCAAAACCATTTTACAAATACAATTCTCAACTCATTCAACCCAACAGTCCACATCCGACCACAATTCCAAAATTCAACTTCAACATTAATTCCCCAAACTCCTCAACAAAATAACTTGAAGTATAAATTTATAAACTCATGAAAACATGATAAAAACTAATCACCGGGAAATACCATAACTTATTTAAACTAATTTCAACCGAAACAATTATCAAAATAAATGAATTAAGAAATAATTACTTAGAACTTAAATAAATTCTAATTTAACTAAAAATAACTTGAATAAATTTAACTTTATTAATTAATGCGACGATGGGTACTGTCGGAGTCAGCCGCCAAGTGTTCTCCTCGAATCATCTAACTTTCATCACCTGAAATATGGGGAGGGATTGGGGTGAGCTAAAGCTCAGTAAGTAAACTGTATGCATGAATGCATGCTTATGACATGAATGCTTTAAAAATTCCATATATGTATCCCCATTTTATTTACTTTCCAAAACATTCAAACTTTTCAAACTTTCACTTAACATTTCAAAACTTTCACTTGACATTTCAAAACTTTCACTTCATTTCCATCGTGAGCTCACTTGGTGTAACTTCTAGTCAATCAGAATACAGTGGGCAATTACTTATTTGGAACCAGATTACATTCACATTTCCACCGCAAAGCGGTTTAACATTCACTTTCCCACCGCAAAGCGGTTTAACATTCACATTCCCACCGCAAAGCGGTTTAACAGTCCACCGTAAACGGTTGAACATTCCGTCGCAAAGCGACTTAATTCGGGTACGCCGGTCCCCCGCGCCCCATTTCCCACTCGCAACTTTCATGAACTAGAAGTACACCCATTCTTTCTTTAAAAACTTGGGATACATAACTTTTGAACAAACTTGCACCTTGACACATTTCTTTCATTTAAAAACATTTCACTTCCCAATTTCGATGCCGATGCATGCTTGATGATGCAATGACATGATAATGTGCATGCTTGAACATTCTTCATAATAACATATACTTTCACAAAGTAAATGAAATTCATCAAAGCAATTAAGTTGCAAGACAGTCATTTATACATAACTTTCACATTTACATTCAACTTTGATGAAAATAGGGGAAAGTTTACTTACTTGACATCCTTAGTATTTACTGTTATCTTGACTTGCAAGTGGAAGAGTCTCGGATGCCCCTTAACGTCAATGTGCCAAATGTCCTAATCATTCACATTCATTAATAAATATAATTTTTAACTCGAAACACATTTGAAATTCTTTTTAATGCTATCCAAATCCCAACGGAGATCAACACTACTATTTGATTTACAATTCAACTCAAACGGGAATTTAAGCGAAGTAAACATACCATATTAGTAACTAACAATAAAATTTAGTTCAAAACACATTCATTATCCTTCTTGAACTAAAAATACTTCTAAAAAACAATTAAAACTTCAATTTAATCCAAATGAGGTTTAAAGTTATGTCAAACATCTAGCATGACATGTTTCCAACAAAAATCAAATTTCATTGCGAATTAGAAAATTTTCTTACCTTTAAATTCAAACTCAAATAAATATATATAATTTAAACCAGAATTTACAAAATATTTGAATAACTCTAACCATTAATGAAAATTTTCCCCAGTCTAAAATTTATAGTTTTCCAACTCATAATTAAACACGAATAGCTAACTAACAAACTTAATTTCATGCTTAATCAAAATCTGGACATCCTCATACATTGACAAGTCTGAGATGTATACACATATACACATATAGCCCCAAAGCTAAAGTTTAACAAACTTAAAAATTTGAAATCAAGCTAAAACATCAATTAACCAAACGAATATACAATTTTCGAAATCTGTAATTAATTTCATAACTTTGAAAAATCTGGAATTTCATCTATATCAATCAAAATTTGAAGTTTATACCTGAGGGCAATTACATATACATAAGCATTACTAAATCCCCAATTTAACGGTATGATTCGAAATCAAGTAAACTAAAATCTGAAATTATGAGAAACAACACACATTTACATACATTCAACACACACACACGTATATATATATATATATATATTCGAGTGTGCGAAAGTGTGTGCAGGTGCGTGCGTGTGTGTGCGCGTTGTGTGGCAGCGGGCAGAGGGCAAAGTAGGGCCTTACCGATGGGTGGTGGTAGGTAGCGTTGCTGGTGAGAGGCTGCGTGAGGTTGCGGTTTGGGTGAGAGGCGAGAGAGACAGGAGACTAGGTGTGAGCGGCGAGAGAGACCGAGACAGAGAGTGAGAGATCGCGAGAGCGGCGTGAGGGATCGGTGAGAGAGAGAGAGAGACCGAATAGAGAGAGCGTGAGAGAGGATATTAGGGTAGGGTTAGATATAAACTTTCGATGATTTGCGAATTGGTCCCTCAATTCTCTCTAAGGATATAATTTAGTCCATAAGTCATATTTACTTTCCAATCGCCAATAAAGTTTCAACTTAACACAATAAATAGAAATTAGCATGCCTAGGCAATAAAATTAATTAATTACATAAAATTGCACGTGAAAAATTTATAATTTTCTAATTGGCACATTGAGCGATACGGTGTCCAAGTCCTTCCACTGCAAAACAAATTTCAAACCATTGACGTAAAATTAATTAAATTTCAAATTTCAAATAACGTTAACATAAATATGACGTGAAATTTTAAAGGGTATGAAAATGAAAGGCGGTATTACACATGTACTTGCATTGAAATTGAAATTATAAGTTAACTGAACTTGAATTTGATTTGAGTTGATTATAGGAATTGACTGGTTTTAATATGTAAGACACGTATTTACGTTTATGTTAAATATATGGAGTTTGACTTGACCAGAATATATGAAATTGACTGGATATAACTTGAAATACATATAATCTTAATTAACTTGACTTGGGACTGGAATTGATTTGGATATATGGCTTGGCGTGAATATAGAAGTCAACTTGAACTTGACGTGACTTGAATATAGACTTGATTGATTATATAAGTAAAGCTTGCAGAAATCATGAATATGTGAGGTTAACTTGTCTACATGCAATAACACATATTCACTATACTTTATTCACTGGGCAAGTGTATGTTCATTCCACGATATCTAACCTTTCAGGTAATACCGTAATAATAGAAGTGAAAAATGATTTGGTGCAGATCTTCAGACAGCGAGAAACAGATAGTTCTGCGCTAGGTGACGACCTGTGGGTTGTTACTATTTATCTAAAATATTTTAAAGTCAAGATTATACTAAATGTTTTATCATTACTTTTTAAGTGAATGAGTTTTATTTTAAAGTAAAGTTATTTTGAAATCCCAGTCAAGTGACGCTTTTCACGTCACTGACTTAAGAAAAGAAAGTTAAAAGTATTTCCACAATTTACCATGCGTTACATGTTAGCATCGGAATTTGAAAATAAATGAAAAAATTTGGTCATGCGTCACAGAAGTTAGATGAACTAAGAATATAAACTTCCAATGTCAATTTATTATTAGAAAAGTTATAGTTTGTTCTTAAGCATTAAATATGATTGATTGTACAAATCTGAGTTGATTTAACGACTTAATGATTGAATTTGAAAAATTGTATAAACATATATGTTGAATTTCAATGTGGTAGAATATTTAAAAAGCCATTAAGAAATATTTTTTTAATAAGTTATATCATTGAATATGAGGATCTTATATTAAAAATTTATTTTATTGTTTAATTAAATCAACATTTTTTGTAAAGTAACACAACATTTAGCCCCTGTTTGGTGGGGATTAAAATCAGATTTTTAGTAGATTTTGATTAAGTTAATGAAATGTGTGATTGAAAAGTTATGGGATCGATGAAATATCTGGTTAAGATTAACTTTTGAATTTGACTTGGATTAAAATCTTGTTTTTAATCATTACCAAACAGGGGCTTATTTATATAAATTCCCTTTTTAGTTATGGGTAATGTAGACAAAAACAAAATAGATACAGGGACATTATTGTCAATTAAAAGTTTCCTTCACATTCATACTTTTATATTAATTAGTGTTAGTGATTAGTGATAGAGCCGGTGATAGAATCTTTATTAAGCATTATCTCATGTAGCTTAACTATGTAGCAAAATCGGATTATGAGGTACATTGATTTTAGAATTACTGATTTTACATGCTTCACAATGTAGATCATTCTTAATTTTTTTGTAATGAATCAAATTCAGGTTTATATATGTGCCATGCCCACACACCGCTGATGTGCTTTCTGAAACCTTGGTGTGTTGCTTGCTGGATTGGAATATTGATCATAAGTTATCAACTTTAACTGTAGATAATTGTACCAAAAATGATGCTATGATCAATATTGTTTTAAGTCAGCTTTCTACTCGTGATCTTTTATTGAGTGGTGATTTTTTTTCACATGAGATGTTGTGCGCATATATTAAATCTTATTGTAAATGATGGTTTGGATGTAATATCATCTGGTATTGAAAAAGTTCGAGATAGTGTTGCATATTGGATGGTCACACCAGGGCCAGCCCTGAGGGTACGCAACCCATGCAATTGCATTAGGCTAAAAGGCCCCAAAATATGTAAAGTCAAGCCCAAATTCTTGAAATAAAAAAAAAGAACCCAATTAATATAATAATAAATATAATATTGAGGCCCAAATGAAATTCTCTGATTTCTCACTTCCGTAAAGTAACTTTGAAGTCAGCTTTGGTAGGCGGCAAGTACAATACTAGCGAATTTCTGATTTTTGTGGGTCCCAAGAGAAGTCAAATTTGTATAGCCAACTATAAAATACAATGAAGTTCTTCCAGTGTAGTAGAATGGGAATCCTGAAAAAAAAAAAGTTGAAAATTTTATTGTAATAATATAATTGTTAGTTTTTCAAAATAAAAATGCTAGATGAGTAAATTTAATTTGAACTCTTGACAGTTAATATTTTTATTTTTGTAATTTGAACGATTTGTTTAGTTATTTTTTTTTTATCTTGTTAAGGCCCCATTTAAAATTTCGCATAAGGGCCTCCAATTCTCAGGGTCGGCACTGAGTCACACCGAAGAGATCTGAAAAGTTTGATCAATTTGCACGTCAATTGAATGTAGAGTGTGAGAAAAAATTAGTGCTTGATTGTAAAACTAGGTGGAACTCGGCATACTTGTTGCTCCAAACTACTTTACGATATAAGAATGTTTTTCCTCGTTTAAAGCAAAGAGAGCCACAGTATAGGTCTTTGCCTTACGATAAAGATTGGGAGTTGGCGAAAGAAATTTGTGACAGGTTGAAGGTCTTTTTTGAGGTTACTAAGTTGTTTTTTGGTACGAAGTATCCGACGGCTAATCTTTTTTTCCCAAATTTTTGTGAGATTAAATTGTCGTCGTATGATTTGCTGAAATCTCCTTATATAGAAATCAATTTGATGGAAATTAGCATGATAGAAAAGTTGAACAAATATTAGAGTGGAATTCATGGGATTTTGGCGTTAGCAATTGTATTAGAACTGAGGTATAAGACAAAGTTAGTTGAGTATTACTATCCTCCTATTTTTTAAAATGAAGCTTCGCATGAAATTGTAAAAATTTGCCAAGTTTGTCGCAAGTTGGTGCAACAATATCAGGTGGAACGTAATTTGAGTGGTGGTATTCCTCAATCTTCTAGTTCTTCTTTGAGCGAATCCTCTACAACCGTTGGGAAGCGAATGGCTAGAAGTAAATACAGCCAAATATCCTATTCTTGGTCGTGTTGCAAGAGATGTTTTGACCATCCCAATTTTTAATGTTGCATCTGAGTCTACCTTCATTACCAGTGGAAGATTTGTAAGTTCACATAGAAACATGCTGCATCCCAAGACTTTGGAAGCGTTGATGTGTGCTCAAGATTGGTTATGGTCTGAAATTCACGGTACGACAAGTGTAATTAATTATCATTTGTATTTGTTCGTTCTTATAATTTCTTTTACTGTTCATTAATTTATTTATTTTATGAATAGAAAATTCAACACTGATGTCATATTCTGGATATTGTTCAAAGTTGAGAGATGAGAATGTTGATGACTAGGTAACTTTATTTTTTTGAATGAATAGTCCAAATATAAATATAAAGAAAAATGTGTAATGTCAATTTTGATAATTATTACAAGAGCCTTCCGTCGTATCTGACTCCACTGGTATTCAAGAAGATTGAATCTATAAAATCTCGATTTATGAAGAATGAAGATTGCAATTGTCTTTTTTTATTTGACTATTTCCGTTGTGTACTCGATGGATATTAAGTATTATATATTGTATTGTGCCTCTCTACTATTTAGTAATTTTTAATTTGTGTAACTTTGTTTGTATTTTATTCATGTGTTTTTAGGAATTACAATTAGGATAGCGTTATTTTTTACATTAATCATTTTCAAGTTTTATTGTTGGTGTGACCCTCCCCGCCCCGAATGTGGCAAGTAACGGGGCGGCTAAAGATGTTGCGGGTGGGGACGTGGAATGGCTGACCCACCCCGAACTCGCTCCGTTGTCATCTCTACTTAAGTCGAATTGATGTAATTCGAAGTTCATACTTCGGACTAGTAACGAGACTGGTCAATGTATCAAAGAGACGTAACTCCTCTGAAGTTGTGGCTTGATATGACAACATCTTTAATAGAGATGTGATGGCTTCCGTAACTCTATAAAATGTAGTAATAATGATTTTATAATCAAATAAATGATTTACCTCACGAACGGTTAAGAACTTGTCACTTGTAAAGTATAATATGTGTCACAATCTAGGATGATAACTACCACTATAAATAGATCATATTTGTCTCCAAGTAAAATGGTAGAAACTCAATACTTAAACTCAATATAAAAATCTCATTTTATTTTCTCTCTTTTACACACTTATATTTCCTGTATCTAAATTATATTTACTTGAAATGAGTTCTCACTTAAGTGTCGGAGTGCATACAAGAGTCACCCCGACCCTCATTGCATGCTGATTGTTTGTCCAAGTGTACAGGAAGTCCACGTGTTCGAGAGGGAGGAGCTGAGACGTATTGATCCAAACTCCCATCAGATTTTATGGTCAACAGAGCTCATTCTTGAAAATTCATAAAAATGCCAAAAGTATAACATTAAAAATGAAATTACAGTTCAAATTAAAAGGAAATTGAATTAAAAAAATATACATATCTAACAAAAATCAATAATCCATCTGACAATCAAGAAAAAAATGACAGAAAACTTTGAGATGAGGATAAAAGAAACAAAACTTATGCATATTCATTTTCTATGTGTTCTATTATTGAGAATCAAATGATATTATAATTGGATCAAGGGTGACTATATTGCCACCACAAATATTGTTTTACACATCACATTTTTTTAAATATTTTTTCTATTACTAATATAATAACTATAAAATGACACAAATAACCGTAATTCTAAACACGCACATACAATGCATTTATTTCTTCCACCACAGTCATGTTTTTGAAACATAATCTTCCAATTATGGAGAGTGTGCCAGTTTATTCTCCATCCAGCACATATGCCTTCTCCCTCGTCACTTGTTCCCCCACCTTAGCCATCTTCCTTCCGCAACCCATCTTCGCCACATCTGCTTCCTCAAAAACAACCCTCCTCCAGTACTCTCCACTACCCAAAAACTGAATCTCTCCCTTCAAAATCCCCAGAAAAACAGTCCTCAAGACAAAGGTCTTCAGCTCCAGCCACAAAAAGATCGAGCTTCAAAGGTCTTTTTCGTTTTATAATTAGAAAAAGGATATATTTGTATTCTTGTTGTGATGTATTTATAAAATATACATTTTATTAGTGGTGTTAATATAATGTGGTGTATTTAATAGAATTTGTGGTGGTAATATATTTACCCTTGGATCAATTCTTATATATACGTAGAAAGAAAATTAAATCAAATTCATGCATTTTCATTTTCTATAGGAGTTATTATAAGTGAAAATTTATTAATATTACAATTGAATCCATTCTTAAAAGTATGTAGAAAGAAAATTAAAGTTAAGCATAACAAATTGAGTATGATTATAAAAATGAATAAAAAATAATAGAATGATAATTGAGTAATGATTAGTGAGTAATTATAAAAATTCATTAACATTAAAAGGGTCTAAAAAAGTTTCTCCCATTAAGGGACTTTTATAGGTTATAGTATAGATAAGGGGAAGACACTTCCCAAAAAAATCACAGCCTCAATCACAATCACCAAAAAAATAGAGTAATGTTATTTATTTCAAGGTTGAGATCAATCTCAACTCAATTGGTACACATTCTTTGGAGAATGAGAAGGTGCCTATGTAAACAATGGAGTGAATGCGGTCCAAACCGGGATGTATTTTCAAACCAAACCATTTTAAGCGATTTGACATTTTTTCGAACCAAACCAAACCATTTCATTTTACAAACCAAACCAAACAATTTTTTTGCGGTTTGGTTCGATTTTAATCCACGGTTTACTTATCGACATAATATAACATATTTTAGATATCAAATTAATTCATATTTTTAATATATAAAACTAAAGTAAAAGTTAATATAAGCTAAATTATGTTAACATTCTTTGATTCATTCTTTATCTCGCTACCCTTGCATTGAATTGACAATAAAAGCATTATGATAAGTGAATAATTTCATTGAAATGTGGGAGCATGATTTTCAGACTGTCAATTGTCGATATATAATAAATATCATTTGATGATTTGATAACTCTAGTTAAGGATTTGAGTTTCTCTTCATTTTCAGTAGTTCATTGTAATCACGGTTTATTGTTGCATTATCTTGTTTAATTTTTTTTTACCTACAGTGCATGCATGACTCAAACTGCAAGTTAGAAAACTTTTGTACAATCTTTTCAAGGATAATCACAATGCAATGAAAATGAAAAAAATATATAAAAGAGAATTTTATTTAATAGTGAAATTTGACTTTTTTAGGGGGAAAAAAATAAATTAAAATTAATAAAATTAATTTTTAATTAAGAAACTAAAAGCGATTTGGTTTGATTTTTTTCAGTTTTTTAAAATCAAAACTTAAATCAAACCATTTTGAAACGGTTTGATTCGATTTGAGAGGGAAAAACCAGGGTACATGCGGCCTCAAATCAATGGTTTCAAACTAACGAGTTAAGTTCGATTTGCGATTTTTTGTGTAGCCCTAGTGCTCATGCACAAACCACCTTTTCAATTTGTAATGGAAGAGTGCCAATTGGGTTGATATTTATCTCAACCTCGAGATACATAACATAATTCAAAAAATAGCAAGAAAGATGAAAACGAGAATAATCTTGTAGTTACGCGAGTGGGTTGGACGCTACCACTGCGCCAGCACGTGGAACAGTTGCTGCAGCGTGAGGCACTGCATATGCAAGCACAAGGAACCATCGAGCCTGCAAGCTCACTATACTCAGCGCGGTAGTGTCGCTGCTCGAGGCAACTTGCTTGCAAGCGCGAACTGCTGCTCGCAGTCATGCCTGCTATGGGAGTGGATATAGCGACTACAAGAATCAACACCGTCGTGCGATGTGCTTGCTTCGAGAGTGACTAGGCGTTGTCTTTGCAGGGTGGATGATTAAGAGAATGTGAGGTAGGGAGGATAGAGAGTGAGATTGGGTCTGATTTGATTATTAATTTAATTTTATAATATAATATAATTATTAATATTAAAATTTTGAATAATCACTTGATTGTTATATAAAAGGTTTACAAACTTGTCCTCCGTTTGGTAACAATGTAATAGTTTATTAATTAATTTATTTATGATTTTGAGGTAAAATATGTTGTTAAAAATTGGATAGAAAAAATGTGTACAGTTAAAAAATTGTTTGAAAAATTGTATGATTTTTAAATCATTACATCCTTGAATTGTGAATTTTAAAAGTAGGTGCGGTGTAATTAAAAAAATAAACAATAAAAACCTTCATGGTCTAAGAGCATCTCCAATGCTTCACACACTGTTGACTGTCAACTGTGTGTGAGATGTAAACACAAAAATTTGTAGGTTCAACTTTAATATCTATTTTTTCCTCTCTCTCTCTCTCTCTAGTCTCTTCCATATTCTCCCTCTTTTTCTCCACTTTTCACACATTCCAACACCACACTCTCCAAAATTACACATCCTTCTTCACATCCTCTACTATTTTTTTATTAATTTATTTGAAATTGTGTCTATTGTTGAGAAATTTTCTTTCTCAATTAAATATGCTATAATGAAGTTGACACAAAAAACTTGCAATAAAGAATCAAGAAGAAAACAAAAATTTCAAAATGACTTGAATCGCAAAGAATGCTGTCCTAAAAGCGAAATTTGCGCCATCTCGAAATGAGAATGCTAAAGGGCTTCCAAACAAATTGCTTTAGCGGATTTCAAGCCTCAAACCAAGTATCAAATAGCACAATTGATAAACTTGGAGAATAGGAACAAGAAGAGCAAATTTGAAGATTCTAAGTATAAAATTTTGGAACTTTTGGATGATAATCACTATTGAAGGTTAGATAATCAAAAGTTGTTCAAAACATGAATTCTATAACTATTTATAGAATTCTATCATCCCTATTCGTTGTTCATGCAACTCTTCACGAAAGAGTGCCAAAATTGGTTGAAAAGGTGCTTGAGAAATTCTGAAAAATTTCTCCAACGGTCGAATTTTAACTCCACGCGATCGCCGGTATGAATCTCGCGCAATCGCGCGATGCCTCGAAAATTTCTGCAGTGAATAAATCACTTAACCACGCGATCTCCGGACCATAAACCACGCGATCGCGTGGTTCTTCATTCTGGCCGGACCTTTAGGTCCGGTCCGGACCATTTGGTCCGTCCATTTGTATTTGGTCCGGTTTTTGCACTTTTTGGACCGGTTCCTTATATATTGGACCGGTTCTTGCACTTTTCAACTTTTATATATATATTTGAACAACATTTTCATAACAATCCCCCACTTGTTCAAATATATGAACACAACTTAGAATCATAAACGATGCCACGCATAAAATAAGGTATCTTTCGATTTTAACCTTATATTAGTGCTAATATTGCAAAGTAATATCGAGATCCCAGGTAGCCTTGGCTTTGAACCAGTTATCCCTTATGACATTACCGGCGATATCGCACACGTGAACATTCTTGCTCAATACGTTCCACACGATTTACTTTGACGCGTTAATGGCCTTGCGTCCATCCGAGTTCATGAACTTTTCAGAAAGTAACTCCAAAACTTTCCTTGAAGCAGCACCACTTCTAAGTTCATATAGGAGAAATTCTTACAGTGTCTTGGTAACTTTTAAAGACACTTGTACTAATTACTGAATTTCTTTAAGATTTGTTCAACCCTCCAAACAATTACCCCAGCACTTGTATCCTTAGGATAGGGCCTTAAAATAATTTTTTAAGTGCTGCAACAATTCACTTATCGAATGACTTGTTGTTACCCTTTGAACCCATAAATTACTCATCTCGTAATGACATGTAGGGTTGCCGTCATTGGTGAATTTATGATAGGAGTTTTAGCCCCATCCTACTCGATGTTTGTCTTACCAACTCTTTAGTAAGTGGTTTTATGAATGGATCAGCCAAATTTTCACTTGACCTCACATAGGTAAGTGATATTATTCCATCCTTTATTATTTTTCTTATATAATCATGTCTAAGACTCATATGTCTTGACTTTCCATTGTAGACTTCATTATAAGCCCTTGCTAGAGTAGCTTGACTATCACATAGTATAGATATTGAAGATTCCTTCTTCGTATCCAATGGAACTTCATAAAGAAGATCCTTAAGCCATTCTGCTTCTTTTCCAGTTTCGGCTAATGCAACAAACTCGGATTCCATAGTTGAATGTGTTATAATTGTTTGTTTCTTTGATCTCCAAGAAATAGCACCACCTCCAAGTGTAAACAACCATCCCGAGGTTGATTTATTTTCTCCAGCATTTGATATCCAACTTGCGTCGGTATATCCTTCTAATATTGCTGGAAACTTGGAATATTGAAGTCCAAGGTTTTTGGTTCTCTTTAGATAACCAAGAACTCTTCCAATCGCTTTCCAATGTTCAACATTTGGATTGCTAGTAAACCTACTAAGTTTACTCACGGCAAATGCAATATCCGGTCTCGTGCATTGAACTGCATACATTAGACTTCCAATTGCACTCGCATATTCGAGTTGTCCAATAGCCCTTTCAACATTCTTTACAAGTTTAATACTTGAATCAAATGGAGTATTTGCCTCTTTAATGTTCAAATGTTTGAACTTTTCAATCACATTCTCAATATAATGTGATTGGGTTAATGCATACCCCAACTCATTCTTGATCACTTTTATACCCAATATGGTATCCACTTGACCAAGATCTTTCATATTGAATGTTGACGATAGAAACCTCTTCGTTTCTTTTATGCCATTCATGTGATTACTTATAATCAACATGTCATCCACATACAAACACACAAATGTAACAAGTTTATCACAACTTTTAATATATAAACATTTATCTACTACATTATGTGGAAAACCAAAAGACATAATTGCATTATCAAATTTCTCATGCCATTTTTTAGGAGATTGTTTTAAACCATATAGCGATTTAATAAGTTTACAAACTTTATTTTCATTACCCGGAAGAACAAAACCTTCCGGTTGTTCCATGTAAACTTCTTCATCTAATTCTCCATTTAAAAATGCAGTCTTCACATCCATTTGATGCACATGCAAATCAAATATAGAAGATAGTGCAAATAGTATTCTAATAGTAGTGATCCTAGCCACCGGTGCATAAGTGTAAAAATAATCAATTACTTCCTTTTGTCGAAAACATTTAGCAACTAATCTTGCTTTATAGGTTTGGATCGAACCATCGGTATTATATTTCCTTCGAAATACCCACTTGCAACCAATGGCTTTTGATCCAGCCGGTAAATCAACAATCTTCCAAGTATTGTTGGACGTTATAGAATCCATTTCATCATTGATAGCATCCTTCCAAAATGTGCTATCTCTAGAAGTCATTGCTTCTTTATAGGTTTTAGGATCACTATCAATTTGAAGAACATATGGAACTGTTCTTACTATATCTTCCTTACTTGATTCAACCAAGTAAAAAGAAGATCCTTTGAGAATCAATCTCATCATGTCCTAATACCTTCTCTTTACGAGAACGCTTGCTTCTTCGAGTTTCACTAGTCTCAATTACATCTTGGGTAGATGTTTCTAGTGATTTAGAAGCCGGAAATTCATTTTGAATTTCTATTGAATTTTGAGGAATATCATCAACGCTTAATGAATTCTCAAAAAATTCTACATCTCGTGATTCTATAATCACATTGGCTATTAGATCAAGTAGCCTATATGCTTTACTATTTATAGCATATCCAACAAAGGCACTCTTGATCCCTCTTGGTCCTAGTTTTGTCCTACTAGGATTGGTGTTTTTATAGTAAGCCAAACACCCCCACACTTTAAAATATCCAATGTTAGGCTTCCGACCTTTCCACAATTCGTAAGGTGAAACTTTAAGTTTCTTAGAAGGAATTCTATTATGTATATGACATGCGGTAAGTAATGCCTCACCCCATAAGTTATTAGGCAATTTAGACCTTGTTAGCATAGCATTTATCATTTCAACTAAGGTTCTATTTTTCCTTTTTGCCAAGCCATTTTGTTCCGGTGTTCTAGGTGCACTACATTGGTGTAAAATACCATATTCTTCACAAAAGATATCAAATTCTTTAGAAAAGTATTCACCGCCTCTATCACTTCTAAGAATTTTAATCCTTTTATCCTTTTGATTTTCTACTTCATTTTTATATGCTTTAAACATATGAAAAGCCTCATTTTTATGTTTCATTAGATAAACATAACAAAATCTAGAATAATCATCAATGAAAGTGATAAAATATTTATTACCACCCCTAGTTAACATGCCATTAAGTTCAAAAATATCGGTATGAACTAAGTCAAGAATATTAGATGATCTTCCTATACTTTGAAAAGGTTTTTTAATCATTTTGGACTTAGTGCAAATTTCACATTTTTCATACTTTGTAAAAACACAAGATAGCATGTCATTTCTAATCATTCTATGCAAAGTAGAATATCCAACATGTCCTAATCTATCATGCCATAAATCTAAAGAACACACAAAGTAAGAAGAATTTATTTTATTAATTGCATTGTCAATAATACACAATTTGACCATTCCATTAGTGGAATAGCATTTACCAACAAAGAAACCATTTCGGGACAATACAAGTTTTCCCGACTCAAAAATACATTTCACGCCCAGTTTTCCCAACAAATCACCACTTACAAGGTTTCTATTCATATCCGGCACATGTAAGACATTTGTAAGAGTTACAACCTTTCCGGATGTGAATTGAAGATCAACATTCCCTTTGCCTATGACTTTTGAACAATGTTCATTTCCCATTTGAATTTGTTGACCATCATCAATCTCTTGATAGGTCTTGTATAGGGACTTGTCATAGCAAACATGAACGGTGGCGCATGTATCATACCACCATCCCAGAATTTTTACTTTGACAGAATTCACTTCGCTTATAGTAGCAATAATTTCATTCTTGTCAATGGAATTAACATTGCCTCCAAAATTGCTTTGTTTTTTATATCGGCAATCTTTCGCAAAGTGGCTGAATTTTCCACATACAAAGCATTCTCCCTTGGGCTTCTTTTTGAATTTGTTGTTGTTGTTGTTGCTAGTAAACTTTCTTTTGTTTACTTTGGTCACTTTGTTGTTCTCCAAGGCATTGGCTTTAGAAGTACCAACATGGGAATGTTCAATCCCATCTCTTGCCCTCGACTCTTCCTCAATTCGGAGATGTTTTTGAATTTGCTCCATTGAAAAGTCTTCGGAGTTGTGAAAAATTTTCTTCCTATATCCTCTCCAAGTAGAAGGCAATTTTGCAATAATTGCTCCTACTTGAAATGATTCCGAAAGTTCTATCTTCACCGCTTTTAATTTATTGACAATTACTTGCAATTCATGAACTTGGGGTAATAGGGGAACATTTTCCAAAAATTTAAAATCAAATTACCTTGTTATAAGGAATTTAGTAGTTCCTTCCTCTTCGGCCTTGTACTTGTTTTCAAGTGCATTCCAAATCTCTTTTGCAGATTTAGTGTTGGTGTACAAGTCGTAGAGACGATCCGAAAGTGCATTCAAGATATGACCATGACAAATAAGTTCATCTTCTTCTCGCTTCTTTCGATCAATCCTTGCTTGTTCGGTATCTTTCTCGGAAGGTTCGGGCAAGTCTTCCAAATTTGGATCAAGGATGTAGAAGATTTTTAGTGCCGTTAGTAGAAACTTGATTTTGTCTTGCCACCTTGTGAAGTTGGTACCATCAAAACGATCCAAGCGAACCAAGTCTTGATTCATCAATTTGATTGTTGCCATGGTTGTGTCTCCTTCGGTTGCCATCGCAGAGAAATTTCGCTTTTAGATTGTTGAGAAATTTCCTTTCTCAATTAAATATGCTATAATGAAGTTGACACAAAAAACTTGCAATAAAGAATCAAGAAGAAAACAAAAATTCCAAAATGACTTGAATCGCAAAGAATGCTGTCCTAAAAGCGAAATTTGCGCCCTCTCGAAATGAGAATGCTAAAGGGCTTCCAAACAAATTGCTTTAGCGGATTTCAAGCCTCAAACCAAGTATCAAATAACACAATTGATAAACTTGGAGAATAGGAACAAGAAGAGCAAATTTGAAGATTCTAAGTATAAAATTTTGGAATTTTTGGATGATAATCACTATTGAAGGTTAGATAATCAAAAGTTGTTCAAAACATGAATTCTATAACTATTTATAGAATTCTATCATCCCTATTCGTTGTTCATGCAACTCTTCACGAAAGAGTGCCAAAATTGGTTGAAAAGGTGCTTGAGAAATTCTGAAAAATTTCTCCAACGGTCGAATTTTAACTCCATGCGATTGCCGGTATGAATCTCGCGCGATCGCGCGATGCCTCGAAAATTTCTGCAGTGAATAAATCACTTAACCACGCGATCGCCGGACCATAAACCACGCGATCGCGTGGTTCTTCATTCTGGCCGGACCTTTAGGTCCGGTCCGGACCATTTGGTCCGTCCATTTGTATTTGGTCAGGTTTTTGCACTTTTTGGACCGATACCTTATATATTGGACCGGTTCTTGCACTTTTCAACTTTTATATATATATTTGAACAACATTTTCATAACATCTATTTCTCTCTCTTTTTTTTTTTTCACTTTTCCCACTCTTTTTTCTACTTTAAACATCCACATCATTTCCACAATTTAATCTTAAAAAAATATATCTATCTCTTTCTCTCTCATCTAATTCATAACCCCATTGGAGATGCTCTAAGTCCTCACAGTCACGGGAAAGCTCCACTTGAAAGAATTCTTAAGGCTCTGTTCTCTTTGACGTTTTCTAGCTGGTTTCTGTTTTCGAAAATGAAAAAAACGCGTTCTTTTGCACTATTTTTAAAGATGAAAACGGAAAACAGATTTTGTAAAGAAAACAGAAAATGCAGTTTTTACATTTTTCACATTTTCCTTACAAATCTGAAAGCGCTGAAAATGCGCGTTTTCATTTGTTTTCTTAATTTAGCCAACACCACTTTTTTTTTCCTTTTTACAAATTATCATTTCTAATATTATTTATAACTAAAATTTAATTCTAGCAACTCAAAAAAAAAAAAAAAATTCTAGTATTATTTAAAAATTATCATTTATAGTATTCTTTTTAGCTAAAATTTATTTCTAGTATTATTTACATATTATCAATTTTAGTATTATTTATGACTAAATTTGTTTCTTTTATAAATTATCATTTCTAGTATTATTTATAATTAAAATCTATTTTCACAAAACTCTTGAAGTTAGTTAAATAAGAACAATTTTCTTCATTCAAAAACTATCTTATACAAAATGTTTTTTATTGTATTTAAAGATTTTATATAATAATAAATTTAAAAAACTCTTTGTTTACCCATAATGAATTTGACTCTTCAAATTTAATCGAAATTCATAATAACTAAACAAAATATCATTTTCTATGATCAAGAAGGTTGTCACAATCCACAAAATATCATTTTATAAATTTATTCGCAAGAAATATAATTACAAATACACAAAAATGTTTTTTGTAAAACTTCAAGGTATTTGATGATGCAAAAAATCGTACCTCAGATATTCCGAGCTTGAGCAATAAAGTAACACGAACTGGAACTCCGAATACCTGCAATAAAGGCGAGGAGGTATGTCATCGTCGCCCCTCCGATGCTTAAGTCAGTAAAGAGGAAGGGAAAATTTATGCAAGAGGCTATAGACTGGAAAAATAAGAATTGTGTACCTGAATTGTGATTGAGAGACGAGTATTTATAAATGTATGTAATTGAATCCTTGTAGGACTAAAGTGCTTGAAATTAGGCATGAGTCCTTTTGAGAATCATCTTCCTAATTATTAGGGATAAGGTTATAAGTCCCAGATAGGGTTCTGTTGGAAGATGAATTCTATTGGAATTAGGAGGTTGTAGACTTCACGTGTCGGATCAAGTCATGCCCGATCAATGAGAGACGTGACCCGAGCATCATGTATCCCGAGCACATCATGCACCTTTTTGGTGAGATATATGTACTCGGGGTATTCTATCCTCGGGGGGTATTATGAGTGGTCGGGGTAACGTTTTCACCACGGGCATTTTAAGTGTGATCGGGGGTTATTTTCTCCTCAGGGTTGTTCATCTCCTCGGGGTTCTCAATATAGTGTATGGTGTGATGTTTGAGTGCTCGGCCTCGAGGTTCATATGTTGCTCGGGGCACCAAGATATGGCGTGGCTAAATATTCAAGTGTTCGGGGATGGGGACAAAGGATATGCTCGGGGTATAAATGAGTGTTCGGGTTGAAGTCCTCCTCGGGGGTATAGAGATGTAATATGGAATAATATTCATGTGTTCGGGCTCGAGGTCATCCTCGGATTTATGGTGGTCGAGGTTGAAGTCTTCCTCGGGGATAGAAAATATAATATAGGGTAATATTCATGTGGTCGGGTTTGAGGTCCTCCTCGGGTTCATGGTGGTCCTCGGGGTTATACATTTGATTCGGAGACTATATTTTGTTGAAGAGCTCGGGCTCGGGCTTAAGGCTCGGGTATGAATAAAATTTATACTCGTCATAGGCCCCCGCGCATCCATTATCGAGTTTAGGGGAGAGATTGATGCGTAATAGTGAGGTGCGATGATTATGTTAAGGAGAAATAAACAAGAGCTTTTGTTAAGCAAGGAATAAGCCCTAGCTTAAGTAATAAATCCGAGCTTATGTAGACCCGAGGATTTAATTATATCAATTTGATTACTTGATTACTCGGGGTGACGTGTGTACTTGGGCGTTTTTCAGTACTGATGTAAGATTTTAAAAACCCCTTTTTTTATCAAAGATTCAATCTCTCACTGTAATGCATGGCACTCCTCGGTGGTATGCCCATGGTCATGCTGAAATTCGCAATACTTGCTCTTATCTTGCGTGTCCGGATGAGACTTGATTCTTGATGGCCACTTCAATTCCTCCAGATCCTTGATTTCCATGAGGATACTTGCCCTTGTGGTGTTCAGATGTGTAAAGGGTGTAGGAGGGTCATGCTCTTGCTTGCCCCGAGTCTGATCTTTCCATGTACCATGGTCATGTTGTCTCTTGTGTTCGTACTTACTTTCTATATGATCTGAATTTTCAGTGCTCGGGCTATTTTTCCTGGGGTACATTGTTTCTTCCATATTGATGTACTTCACTCCTCGAGTAAGGAGCTCAGTCACTGACTTTGGTGGTGTTTTCGATAGAGACATCTTGAAAGACTCGCATCTTACAGCATGAGTAAGAGCAGATACAGCGGCAGAGATATGAAGATCAGGGATCTGTAGTCTTTCAGCATTGAACCTGGTCATGAATTCACGCAGTGTTTCATTTTGTCCTTGACTGAGTGATAAGTGTGCATTTTACACACTTATTGTGCTTTTAAATAGACAATTTAATTGACAAATTGAGCAAATATCTACTTATATATTGTGTTTATCTTGTACAATTAGGTACAACCTCAATTGGAAAGCAAATGGACAAGATTGGAGTGCAATCAAGCTAAAAGATGAGCAAATTTGATGTCCAAGGACCTAATTGAAAGAAATCAAAAGTTCGGGGACTTAATTGCAACATCCCAGAAAGTTGGAGGACTAAAGATGCAAATATTTCAAGGGCATATTTGTGATAAAAGTCAAATTCGAGGACTAAATTGTAGAGGACCAGAAGATGGAGGACTCAATTGCAAATCATGGAATGACAAAGCTGCCGGTGAACCACGCGATCGCGTGGTTCGACTAGATAGCGATCGCGAAGTCAGGCCATAAGCCAACCCGAGAGATTTCAGCTTAACCACGCGATCGCGAGTCTTTCAGACACGCGATCGCGTGGGCATATTTTTACACTGTCGAATTTTATTTTCTGTTTTTAATATTTTAAGTTAAGGGAGCGTTTGGCTAGTAAGGGGCGCGTTTTTGGACCTCTTTTAGGTCAGAATTTTGGGGGTATAAATACCCCCACTTCTCTCTTCAACCCAATCCCCAATTTTCTTAACACCAAACCCTAGCCTCCTTCCTCTTTTTCTCTCTTCTTCTTCTTTTTCTTTCTTTTCTTTTCTTTTCTTTGTTTTTGTTTTGTTTGTAAATTAGTTTGTAGTTTAGTTTTGTTTCCAAGTTACTAGCACCATTTGGATCAAAGAAGCAAGAAGTGATGTGGAAATACAAAGCTTTGTTGAAGGATTCTTGGAGCAAAAATCAAGGGAAGTGATTTATTTCATTATCTTGTATTTTTAATCTTTGATTTCTATATTTTGTGATGTATTTTATTAAACCTCAACTTTTGTGCAATATTTATATAATGGGCTAGTTGTTTTATGTTGGGATGATTGATGTAGCTTAACTTAGTTTAAGTAATTTTAATGTTTGTTTATTAATGTTGAGCTTATTTCATGTGTGTTTGTTGTTGAGATTATTCCATGTGTTTGATTGATCACCAAATATATGTTTTGTGAAGTGTATGATAATCGAGAGATATTATACATTTTAGACCAAATAACAAATGCTCTAGGTTCTTGTTAAGGATAGAGATATACCTTAAACCCTAGATGATCCATTGAGCTATTTTCACAAAGAGTTAATGCAATTGATTGGGCTTTAATCAACATAGAGATATAGTAGGTTAAACCAATTGATTAGGGTTAATTTCACTCGAGAGAGGTAATTAGCTAAGCTTGAAAAATCGGGTCTAACATTGTAAATGAGTAATTTATTAATTTGCATGTGTTGAGAAATTACTTAAGCGAGAGTTAAGTGAAATCATGAATCCCAACTATTTTATCTTCCATTTTTCTAATTTTAATTCGGTTTAGAATTATTTTCTTTAATTTAGAATTTCCAAAACCAACTTTTAATTGTGTGTTTCTCTTTGTTGTTAGAATTAAATTAATTAAAGTTGTATAATCTAAAGTAAACATTCCTCGTGGGATCGACAACCCGGACTCAAAAAGTCCACTTTATTACTTGTACGCGACCCGTGCGCTTGCGGTACACTATTTTGAGCGAACACTGAGTCTCATAAGCGAGGCAGCCGTTTTCCTTATGCGCTTACTACTCGCAAAGAAAGTCAAGAACTTATTGGCAAGATCTGCAAATGTCGAAATTGAGTTTGGTTCAAGAGTTGAGAACCAATCCCTAGCAGCACTGGTCAAGGTTTGGGGGAACGCCTTGCACATGACCTGATCGGGGGAAACTTGCAAATTCATGACGTCAGTGTACACATTGAGATGATTTATGGGGTCGGTTGTACCTTCGTACTCCTTTATCCTCGGGAACTTGAACCTGTTTGGTAAGGGAAAGGCTAAAACCTCTGGTGTGAATGGAGTGTTCGGGGTGAAACTTGCTGGGGCTTGAGTATTTTGTCGTATACTGGCTGCTATTCCCTCCTGGATAATTCTCGCAAGCTCGACAGGGGGCATGGCGACTGTTCTTGAACTCGTCATGTTCGGCGGTGATGGGGGTAGTCCCGAGGTACTTGCCCTAGCAGTATGGTTTGGTGGTTGGACCCGTGAAGCATTCCCTTCCTCGGGTGTTGGCGCACACTGGTTCTGCTGCGTGAGCAACTGAGTCAATGCAACGACTTGTTGGCGAAGTTCCTCCAATGCTGCCTGGGTATCAACAGAAGGTTGGGGGTGTGATGTCTGATTTCCTGGTAATGTAGTAGGGTTTGCTGGGAACGTCGAGGGCACCTGCTCCCCCACAACAGGATGATCATGAGCAGGTAATGTGGCTTGTGGAAGTCCAGAACGTATATTAACCATGGCTTCTAGTAATGGTTCCCACAGACGGCGCCAATGATGATGCAAAAAATCGTACCTCAGATATTCCGAGCTTGAGCAATAAAGTAGCACGAACTGGAACTCCGAATACCTGCAATAAAGGCGAGGAGGTATGTCCTCGTCGCCCCTCCGATGCTTAAGTCAGTAAAGAGGAAGGGAAAATTTATGCAAGAGGCTATAGACTGGAAAAATAAGAATTGTGTACCTGAATTGTGATTGAGAGACGAGTATTTATAAATGTATGTAATTGAATCCTTGTAGGACTAAAGTGCTTGAAACTAGGCATGAGTCCTTTTGAGAATCATCTTCCTAATTATTAGGGATAAGGTTATAAGTCCCAGATAGGGTTCTGTTGGAAGATGAATTCTATTGGAATTAGGAGGTTGTAGACTTCACGTGTCGGATCAAGTCATGCCCGATCAATGAGAGACGTGACCCGAGCATCATGTACCCCGAGCACATCATGCACCTTTTTGGTGAGATATATGTACTCGGGGTATTCTATCCTCGGGGGGTATTATGAGTGGTCGGGGTAACGTTTTCACCACGGGCATTTTAAGTGTGATCGGGGGTTATTTTCTCCTCGGGGTTGTTCATCTCCTCGGGGTTCTCAATATAGTGTATGGTGTGATGTTTGAGTGCTCGGCCTCGAGGTTCATATGTTGCTCGGGGCACCAAGATATGGCGTGGCTAAATATTCAAGTGTTCGGGGATGGGGACAAAGGATATGTTCGGGGTATAAATGAGTGTTCGGGTTGAAGTCCTCCTCGGGGGTATAGAGATGTAATATGGAATAATATTCATGTGTTCGGGCTCGAGGTCATCCTCGGATTTATGGTGGTCGATATTGAAGTCTTCCTCGGGGATAGAAAATATAATATAGGGTAATATTCATGTGGTCGGGTTTGAGGTCCTCCTCGGGTTCATGGTGGTCCTCGGGGTTATACATTTGATTAGGAGACTATATTTTGTTGAAGAACTCGGGCTCGGGTATGAATAAAATTTATACTCATCAGTATTTTTTCAACTTTTTATTTTTGAAAATAGTTTTCAAAAAATAATAAATTCAATGTGTTTTCAACAATTTTGAAAACAGTACTAAAAATTGAGAGCAAAAAATATTTACAAAAATGAAAATAGAAAATTGAAATATAATGACACGCAGCCAATTATTTGTGCGTTGTATTTTCGCCCGATCAAACAATTACAAAGGGATAGTACAGTGGAACAGCAAACTATTTCCTCGAGGGCTATTTTCGCCCGAACAAACAACAGCTCTTCCGAAATATAGCCGTTAAGTTAACCCCCCCAATCGCAAATCCATTGGCCGTTCGACTCACCAAACCATAATCAAGAAATTCCCACAAGCAAAACCTAAACGAGAATTATATATAATTCCCCATCAATTCAACTGAAACAATTTCTCGCTCTCTCTGGATCTGGTTTCGCTACCTCTTTCTAATACTAAATTTAATTTCTTGGTTGTTTTAATTTCTTTAATTCAAACTTCAGTTATTTGACTTTTTGCAGGATTTAATTTTCTTGTTTCGTTTGTTTTTTAGGCCTGTCTCTATCTCTTTTAATTGCATCTTATACAATTGCACGCTTAGATTCTATAGATACATCGTTTGTTGTTTGTGTATTTTTTCCGTGCTAACGGCGATGGAAACAGGAAGTGTTAATTCTTCCGCATCTTCGAACAAGATTCAGTCACAAAGCCCGCTTCAGGAACTGCCCCTTCACAGACGAAGTTCGCGGGAGAATGTACGTGGTTAATTTACGTGTTTAATATTCTTGTATAGTTTAAGATTTTCTGCAAGATATATCTATGTTAACAAGAAATTTATTGAAATTGGTTTGAAAGGGGTAAAAATAACTAATATTGGTTATGTTTTTCCAAGTCCACGCTACTATCATTTTGCATCTAATGATTTTCTATTTAATTCTACAAATTGGGTGGATTTTATTTGTTTTACACTTTTTTTTTTTATATGAATTTTCTTTAGTCTGAAAATATAAGAAGAGGAAAGAAAGTAATTATCTGAAATTAGGTATGTATTCCGATTCTGATCCCATGTCCCACACTATCAGCAGTTATGTTGTAATGATTTTCGATGTTTCTAAAAGTTAGGATGACTTTATTTGTTTTTTACAATCTGTGTTTTGAATATGATTTATAAACTTAGGGTTTTTAAAAAGTCTAATTAAGTTTTCAATTTTAAGTTTAAATTGAATTTGGCATCTGAAAACATGTCTGTCATCTGGGGTTTACAATGGGATTTTAAGGTTTAAATTATGTTAGCTGTAGATGTGTATCTCACGATTAAGATGCTTTTGGTTTCCACAGTTGGATCGGTTTATACCGAATAGGTCGGCGATGAACTTTGACTACGCGCGTTACATGCTTAACGAAGCGAGGAAAGGTAAGGAAAATCCTGCAGAGAATTTTTCACCATCAAGAGAGGCGTACAGGAAGCAACTTGCTGAAGCCTTGGATATGAATAGGACGAGGATTTTTTCTTTCAAGAGTAAGCCGCCTGCCCACAAAGAGACTATACTGAATGAGTTTGCATCTGCTGCTCACCAGGCCAAATCCTCAAAACCCCGTCGGCATATCCCCCAGGTTGGTGTTGCAACTTCAATTGTTTTGTTGAATTTATTCATGGGGGAGTTCTTAACGTGAATGTTCTCTATTTTTTATTTATTTATAAATTTGTATATTTAAGCAGACATCTGAGAGGACTTTAGATGCCCCTGATATTGTGGATGATTACTATTTGAACCTATTGGATTGGGGTAGCAGCAACATTCTCTCCATTGCTCTTGGAAACACCGTGTACATGTGGGATGCATCTAATGGTGCTACATCAGAACTTGTCACAACTGATGAAGAAAATGGCCCTGTGACCAGTGTCAAATGGGCTCCCGATGGACAACACATTGCTGTTGGACTGAATAACTCAGAAGTTCAGTTATGGGATTCGACAGCCAATAGACTGGTGCGATACCTCTAGTGTTTTCTGCTCATTTTTTAAGGATTGGACTTTTTTTAAATCATCAAGCTGGTAATCTATCCAGTTTGATTTGACATGGATAGTGGTTGATCTTGTCCAATCTAGTTGACCAACTTAATACTTGCAATTAGGTTAAAAGGTCTTAGTAATTTTCATTATGTACTCTGCTGCAGGTAAGAACTTTGAGAGGAGGCCATGGGTCACGAGTTGGTGCTCTGGACTGGAACAATCACATTTTGACTACTGGAGGCATGGATGGTCAGATCATTAACAATGATGTTAGAGTGAGGGCACACATTATTGAAACTTATAGAGGACATCATCAAGAAGTTTGTGGGCTTAAATGGTCAGCCTCCGGCCAGCAGTTAGCAAGCGGCGGAAATGATAATCTGCTCTACATATGGGACAGATCCACGGCTTCATCTAATTCTTCAACTCAGTGGCTTCATAGGCTTGAGGACCATACTGCTGCTGTCAAAGCTCTTGCCTGGTGTTCTTTCCAGGGTAATTTACTGGCCTCAGGTGGAGGTGGAGGTGACCGGTGCATAAAATTCTGGAACACACACACTGGTGTGTGCTTGAATTCAGTTGACACAGGCTCACAGGTCTGTGCTTTATTATGGAATAAAAATGAGCGCGAATTGCTTAGCTCACACGGCTTTACTCAGAATCAGCTCACTCTCTGGAAATACCCCTCCATGGCGAAAATAGCCGAGCTCACTGGGCATACATCAAGAGTTCTTTTTATGGTTCAGGTACCAAGTTGTACTTTATTTGAAGAGTCATAAAATTACCATCTTTTAACATCGTAGATCTGATTATTATTATTTTATTTTGTGCTCGTCTGATTTAGAGCCCAGATGGATGCACGGTTGCATCAGCAGCAGGAGATGAAACTCTGAGGTTTTGGAATGTTTTTGGGACACCTGAAGTGGCAAAACCAGCACCCAAGACATACTCAGAGCCATTTGCTCACTTGAACCACATTCGCTGAGCAAAGCAGATTCTTTACAGCATTAAACTCCGATTCTTTGCAGAACACTGATTAAGGCTTACAAGGTGTAGACAAATTTATAGGACAAGTGCTCATCACCATCAAGTAGTTTGTATGATTTTATCAGTGCAAGAATGTTTGCTTTTTTTACCAGTGCAAAAATGTTTGATTGGTATACAAGATTTGAGATCTTCAGCCGTGAATTTAAAACTTACAGCTTCAATAATTAATACATGATCGAGCCTAGCAAAGGAGCCGTAGAACAGGTACTCTTTCTAATTCTAGATTTCTTGATTTCGCTCTTTGTTAGTCAAACAAAACTTACTTCTTTCTTTTTCGTTTTTCTCATTGGGATCAGATTTTGGCTTTCTGCAAATTGCAAGGAAGATATGAAGAAAAAAGTTCGTGGACGTGGTGTTATTAATAAATTTGCTGTGCACAGGCTCCGATACACAACAGTATGGAGATGTTCTTTTATCACTCCCAAACTCGAATTGATTTAAGATGTTCTTTTCACTCTGTTTCTTATTCATATGAACGTTTCCCATCACTGTGAATTCTTCACATTACATTGCATTATGAAAATAGTTCTATCTTTTAACTTGAGAAAGGGGGGGGGGGGAATTCAAAGTCTCTCTCATTGGAATTCAGAGCCCAGAAATATGAAATAGTGAAGAAGTTGCAGGAGAGTAAGCGCTTTGTTGGAACGATGGTATTGCTTTCTCCTTTGATCCCCATTTAAAATAAGAGGGTAAAAAAGTGTGTTGTCAGCCGGACGGACTCTGATTTCTCCTTAGTACAATTCCTGTCCTAACTGATCATTTGCTTCGTTCTTGAAATAGACTGCATTCACCACCAAATGAAAAAACAATCTTGCTACATGTACATGTTAATTCACATACAGGTTGACATATGACATATGTGACGCAATCCTATTTTTTCAAAAATCACATCATCTTTTAATCAACAACCACAACTCATCCACATCATTTACTTATCAACATTTATGTCAATTAAAATTTGTAAGTAGCATTTTTGATGAAAAAAAGGTTGAACTCCAACCTTAGAGCTCCTACAGCCTCTGTAAATCAAGGGATGTGCATCCACACATTTGGTAGGATTCGAACTTCCACCCTGCAGCTGTCATTTATTCTCACATTTCAATCAACTGAACTATGCCCTAAGAGTTAATAACCACCAAATGAAAATCATCGGAACAATTATTTTTATACCATCTTGTTCTCTTGTATTATCTTATCGTTTATATTAACATTATATTACAACGTTTTGACACTATTAAATACATAATTATATCTACACGGGCACTTGCACCCCAACTATTATATAACATTTGTTATTTAACGCAATTATTACAATTTTATAAATCATATAAAAAATGCAGTTTTCTAAATCACTTGTTGCTGAACGAACAGAGTCTATTTGATCTGTTGGTATGGGTTTTAAACAAGTTTACTAGACGAGGTGAGATCCAAAACGAATCTTGGAGAAATGTCAAAAGAAAAACACTGATCAAGTAAGGTGGAATATATAAACTGGCAAAGTATAACAGAAAGCCATATAATATATATATCAATTGTATTTGTGGGCTTAATTGTGTCATTATAAGATATATACTGACAAAAAGTGACTACGTGAACTGCCGCCTCATGTAAGTATCTTGATGCACAAAAACAGGATCCTGAGCATTCTGGGGAGGAATTTGGGGTTGTCCCATTGCAATCCCGCCTTGACCTGGATGAACTGGTCCACACCATAGATCGCTTCCGTCCTTTGCTGAAGTCAACATGAGAAAGTAGACAATTCCAAGAAAGACGCTTGCAAGGGACAGTAACGCAGCTCCAGCAAAAACTCCAGGCTTCATGACATAGCAATAGTAGCTACCAAAATATAAGTTCTCTTCACCGTGTTGATCATTGAGTGCTGCACCAGTTAACAGTAGAAGGAATGCTATGACGAATGTGAACCTGCATCATACGGAGAAACGTATTGCTTTTCACATAAGAGCGTGTTTGGCTAAGCCTACAAAAAAATGTCAAAATACGGCCTAATTATTTTATTCACTCATCCTTTCAACCATAGATCAACTTAACATATTTGTGGGGCCTCATTTACTTTTCATTTAGCCCCTGTTTGGTAGTACTAAAAACTTGAATTTTAATTCAATTCAAAATCAACATTTAATCTTAACCAAACATTTTATGGGACTCACAACTTTTCAATTACAAACCTCATAATTTTTTTTATCAAAATTACTAAAAATTTGACTTTTATCAATACCAAACGGAGCTTATTAGCTCACGAAGTTAGAGATTAAAATTTAATCCACATCACCATACAATGAAGCACGGTATATTACTGAAGCATGCTTAAGAGCTAAGGAGACTATCTCCTGTCTACCAAAGGAAGTTGGTATAGGTGGCATTCAAAGGGAGAATAATACTAGAGGATTGGAATTACCAGGAGACGACAAAGCAGATAAGTGCCAGCGTCCAATTAGAGTTCGATTGACGAGGGACTTTTCGACAACAAATACACCCAGTTGCAACATTGATGACAATTTGAGCAATCAGGAGAGCTACAGCTGCAGTTAACCCAAGACCTAGTGCCGGACTCCTTGGATATACACATTCAGTAGGAGAAGGAAATTGAACCTGAGAACCCTGCAGAATATTAAAAAAATCAAACAACGGCTGTATCAAGAATATCATGGCTTATGAATGCCGAAGGAAGGACCAGAGAGAGGTGGAATAAAAGACTGCACATTAGCTAATTATCTTAAGACAAAAACAACTGTCCTAGGCTGTATTTTTATAAGAATTTTAACCTCAATAGTGCAATAACAAACAACTAACAGGATAGGAATGTCTTAGAAGATTCGAAGAATGTTTCGCTCAATCACCTTTTGAATTTCGCAGATTGGCTGCCTCAGTTTATTGCTTATGTGCTTCCATTTTCACAAGTCAATATCAATATCTGCAAGATTGCTACACGGTGGAATGTCCCAGATGTAGTGAAATTGCATAATTGCATCTGTCTGATACAACATTTATGCAATCGAGCTTCCAAGACTACATCTACGTGGCCTGAAGGCTAGAGGTGCCAAAATTCATAATGGACGATGAACAAACTTGTGGTTCATCACTATACTGTGGGTATATACAGTTCCCAGGGCTTGAACAATAGGTAAATTAATTAGAGAATGTCGGTTAGCATAGAAAAAGAACGATTGACGTAAAATGGGGTTCAAGAAAGAATATCTTAGGAGACTACAATAAATATCCTCTTCTGATACCAATATTCTCTCGGGATTAACCTATGGTTTACCTTTGCCCTTATATCTTGAAAGCTCAAAAGTTCATGTATCATTATATTTGCTGATTTCAACAAAATTCCACTAATTGAAACGTTATGGGATTGCAAGAATTGGAAGTGCAGTAGTAACACAATCTCACATCCTTTATTCAGATATGCCCGACTTCCAATTAGATTAAAATCACCATTTTATACAGAAACCAATACACGAAGCTCGATTAACCCATTTCTATTCCACTCTGGAAATCAAAATCAAAATGTGTCCATCAATCCTTTATGCAGCAAACAGTTCGCAAGTTTACAACAAACACGATTAAGAATCAGAAGACTTAACATCAAAATACCCCTAGCCCTAGTCAATAATTTAACCTCCGAGATGGGGTTAAGCTGCTGCATCAAATAATAATCTCAAGGAATGCAGTTCCAGAATTCAAATATTGACAAACTAAATTCATTCTTAACTCGCATTAAAAAAGTAACAGGAAAATCCAATCTTCATTATACAATAAGATTAGAGAAAACTGGATCGGCAAAATTGCATCACCTGGTCTGCATACTCTGGAATTATCATATTCATTTTTTAATCCTTCAAAAACTTATTTTAATTTCATTGAAAACTAAACCATATCTCAGTTGTGTGCATAGCTAGATAGGGAGACAAGAAAAGAAGATGGAAATTTCCTCAAATATTAAATTATTAATTTGTAAAGGGTTGTCTAAAATCTAAATCAATACCTTAATCCTCTTGGCCTCGGCAGCAAAACCTGTAGCAGCTGATAGTAGCCCTAAAAACCCTACAACAGAGCACACTATTATCACCTTCCTCTCCATTTATTCTTCTTCTCTCTCTCTCTCTCTCTCTCTCAAAATATGCTAGGATTCTTCTTTCTATACGACTGTTAGTTTCTATATGAATTTCAATAATTCATCATTGTTTGATATATAAAAAAGAGACTTGGAATAGGAAGGAGCTCCTGCTTCCAAGTGTTTGTCTCTTTATTCGAAATAACAGTAATTTCACTTTCCCCTTTCCTTTTTTTTTTTTTTTTTAAATGCAGAATAAATACGAAAATGAAAAGAAAGAAAAATAATCTTGTTATGTAGCTGTCTTGTTTGCTATTTTGAATCTACAACGGTGAGTCTACTCTACGATAACGAAAATACACGGCAGAACTTGAAATAGACATAAAATGTCAAAATCTTGTTTAATTGTTCATCGTTTGCTATTTATAAGTTTATTTTTGGTAAACCTGTTTATGAAAAACACTTTTCTTCCCAACAATTTATTATCAACAAACATTATCAAATTATTTTTCAATTACATATTTTATCTCAAAAATAATACTCCCCCTATCCTGTGAAGATAGGCTTGCTCCTATTTTCACATAGATTAAAAAAATATTAATTAATGTAGTTGAAAATATAAATTTTTCTTACATTTTACTAATATATTCCTACATTAAATAATGTAATAAATATGATTATTTTATAGTTGTTGATAACAATAGATATTAAATAAGAGCATATTAGGAAACTTAAAAATATGTTGACTTTCAATAAGAAAATTGACTTAGAATTTGAGACGGACAAATAAGGAATAACAGTCTATCTTCACGGAACGATGAGAGTATTTTTTGTTTAAATAAAAAAAAAAGTTACCAGACATTGACTTATTTATTTTTATCTGTCCTATTTTGCTCCACGTCTTTTATTACAAAAATCGGGAAAAAATAAAAAAAAATAAAAACCAACTTCTCTTTCTAGATAAGCAGCAGGATGTGTCACCTACAGGCTATAGCCTTTTTCTATGCTTCAGCCTTCAAGCATTCGTTCTATTATTTTATTTTTACATTAAAAAAATAATTCAAAGGACATCGATAATTTGTGATCTATCTAATCGAATTGTATTCCATAATGTATTTATAAATTAATTTTTGTTTGGCAAACCAAGAGAAACATGTTTTTAAACATGTTTTTTTTACACAATTTCTCAAACCACTTTTTAACCATACATATTTTCTCTCTCTAATTTTTAACCACATATCTTACATAGAAAACATAAAAAAAAAAACATGTTTTTAAACAAAAAAAATTTAACAAACAGAATAATTTTCCATGTTGGAAAACATAACTAGAATTTTACATTGGGTTGATCGATTTTTATTTATTTATTATGTAATCAAACGAGGAAAATAGTCTAACTATGAAGAAGGTCCTAAAAATTGATCATCAAGCCATTTGGCTTTAAACCTTGACGCTAAAACATTGAATTTCAACCCTCTTTGTAAGTGAATGTTTTCTCTATTGCGAAGGTTTATAATTGACTTTCTCGTGATTTGTTAATGTGAGTTTTTAATTACTCAATTGTTTACGAGGTGGCAATGCACCCCTCTTTTTGAAACTCGATTCATAAAGAATGAAACTCTTTTAAATTTAATTTAGAGCAATCACTCGAATTTACACCCATATTATGAATGTGGAAAAAAAAAAATAACTCGCTGTCTCGGCCCTCATGCTCGAGCAAGCGTAACACCCAGCGTTCACTCTAGAATGAATATGTATGGGAAAGATCACAATAAGCTCACTCAGATCGCACGCAATATATCTATGCCCAATACGTGTGTCTTACTTGTTATCAAGACAAGGAAGCATGTTGTATGGGCAGGGTAACCAGAAAATAATTTCGACTTTGAGGGATAGAAAAGACATTTATTACGCACCATGTCCTTTTTGTGACGCACTGCTGACAATATAATATACCAAAAAATATGGAAGATAAGACTCAACAGTCGTTACAAGGTTCACTTCGTCAATTAAGCCTGTTTGATTTTGTTAAAAATCAAAATTATTATAAAAGCTTATGAAATATGATCAAAAAGTTAATCAAAATTATAAATCCTATCGAATAGGAATACAAGATGATGTTCACTTCGTTATTTTCGTGGTGTTTTCAATTTTCGAAAACACCAAAAACTTGTTTACTTGTTTGTTTTCAGTAACAATTAATTTTATTTTTATTTTTTTCAAATGAAATAGAAAACGATTTTTTTTTTTTTAATTATTTTTGAGTATTTTGAGTTTCAAAAACTGAAAACATGAAAAACGAGTCAATTTTTTATAAATTATAAATTTTTCCATTGACATTTTCATGTCTCTTCATTTCTTCCCAAACCATCACTAGATCTCCCATGTCGCCACCCCTACTACATCCTCCTCCTCCACAGTTCACACAAAGATATTTCAGCCATTTTCAACTTTGGGAAACCAGTCCGACTCTCTCTCTCTCTCTCTCTCTCTACTTTCAAATCTTAAGTTTATTTTCACCAATTTTCCTAGAATTTTTCTTTTCCGATTCGTTTGCTTGAAGCAGAGACTGATTCATAGTCTTATTTGTGTTAAAAGAGATGAAGAAAATTAGTTTACAAGAAGACGACGACAATGGAGAGTTTGATTGGACTGGTGATCAGGATTTACAGGGCTTGCACTGCCCTCAACGATTACGACGGTGGTGACCATGATTCTTCATCTCTCTGGGACACGCTTCCTTCCGTCGTCGTGATTGATTGGCGGGGGTTGTGGTTGGAGTTGGAGGTTGAAGACAGGGACCCTATTGCACACCTTTGATAGTTTTGGACCTTTGGCAAAAAAAAAAAAATTTAATATGGTATATCTCAAAATTCAAATCAAATGCGTTTTCGAGTTTTCTCTTTTGATAAATAATCTTTCAAGATGGCAAAGCAAACTCGTTTTCAAAAACACATTCAAAACACCAAACTAAAAAGGGTAAACAACACAAATGATCCCCAACATTTGGATTTCTTGCAAAAATGGTCTCCAACGTTTAGATTTTTGCATTTATACCCTCAAAATTACCAAATGTTGAGAAAATTGTCCCTACCTTTAGATTCCATTAGTTTCTACCATTAAAAACGTGTAAATAGCACAAATAGTCCCTAACATTTGAGTTTCTTGCGATAATAGTCCATAACATATTAAAGTCACGTTTGATATTTTTAGTTTGTAACCTCCAAACGTTTGACGTATTTAATCCCTAACTTATTAAGTCCCTATACGTTTGACGTATATAGTCCCTAACATATTAAGCCCTTATTTGAGACTAATTATCTCAAATAATATGGTTTGTAATTATAATTTTTGAAGAATTTATTGTTAAAATGTAATAAACAAAATTTGAATTTATTTGTAGATTATTTTATTGATAGAATGTCTGGTTAAAATGAGCTTTAAAAAAATAAAGTTTATTCTGAATTTCTAAAATGTACAATAAAATATTTAACAAAGATTTACTGCTTCAACCTATTAGTAAAAAAAAGAAAAATGAATTCATGGAATATAAACAAACAAATATATTGGATATTATTTTTAGGAATTGAATAAAAAATATGTTTTTCTCAATTCTATTTTCGATTTTGAGAACCGATCAATATCGATTTTCAAAATTATTTTTTTGAAAACTCTTTTTCTTTCACATGTTCTATTAATAATTTTTTTTTTAATTTATGCATAAATTAAAAAAAAAAATCTTTCTTTTTAACTCAAATTCTCCAAACTTACTTTTCAAACCGATCGATTCTCAAAATCGAAAATCGAAATCGAAAGTAGAATTGATAAAAACATATTTATTATTCAATTCCTAAAATGATGTCCAATGTATTTTGTTTATATTCCGTAAATTTATTATTGTTTTTATTAATATGTTGAAATGTTAATGCGGTGAATTTTTGTTAAATATTTTACTATACACTTTAGAAATCTAGAATAAATTTTATTTTTTTAAAATCGTTTTCAACCAAACATTCTATCAATAAAATAATCTACAAATAAATTCAATTTTTTATTTATTTTTTTACCACAAATTATTAAAAAAAATACAATTATAAACCATATAATTTGATATAATTGATCTCAAATAGAGACTTAATATGTTAGGAACTAAATGCGTCAAACGTTTGGAGGTTACAAACTAAATATGTCAAATATAATCTTAATATGTTAAGGACTATTATAGCAAGAAATTCAAAGATTAATCTAAACGTTGGAGACTATTTTTGCAAGAAACTTAAAGGTTGGGGACCTTTTGCGCTGTTTACCCAACTAAAAATTAATTCAAAGATTACCTTTGTATAATAAAAAAAAAATTGATATAGAAAGTCTCAAATTCAGGATCTTTCCTTGCACGAATTTCCTGAAAAACAAAGTAATGAACGCGTAGGTTTAGGCCAGACCAACTACTCCAAAGGCATTTATCCATAAGCCAGTTACTGGTACAAATAACATAAAGATTTGTAACTAATGATTATTGAAAAAAGCACAACCAAAGATTTGAAACCAAAAGTGATTAGCGGTGACCATTGAATATGTCGCAACAATGCACTTCAACATCCCCAACGCGGTATTTCGAGATTACCACTCACTAACTCCGCCTAGTTGGGGGGTACTATTATTTGTCAACGCTCTTTAGTGTAATTTTTATTTAATACCAAAATAGTAGGCCGGTTATAAACTTACTGTTTTGCATTAATTAATCACACTAAGAAAAGGACAATTATTGAGAATTAAGCATCATTTTATTTAGATATAAAAAAATAATATTATATTACTATAACTAATCATGACAATCATAGGACTATAACATAAATAGTGTATAACTAACAATCTTCCAAATTTATTCTTAATAGATTATCTCAATCTGCTTCACTGTAAACTTGATATTTGTTTATGAAATTAATTAATTGATTCATCCATGACCTATTAGCAATGGAAAATGAAAAGAAACAATTTAGCTCAAGCTTAAAGCCCATTCTTACAAATCTCATCTTTCTTCTAACTTATTTTCAACCACACATTGTCCAAATAAAATAATTTCATAAGTAAATCCAAAAAAAATCCTACTTTTAATCACATTCTTTAAAAAATCACAATTATAAATTCTATTTTCCCAAAAATAGAGCTCAATCAAAGCCTTAATATAATTCCAAAGCAAATATAAATTCAAAGACAAATTATACACCAAACATAGATATTAAACGTAACGTGTAGAGCCAACATGTACAAACCAACATTCAAAAATCACGCTTTCCAATGATAATCTGAGATGAGAGAAGATTGTGAGGGAAAAAAATTATATTTTTTCAATTGTGAATTAAAGACTATAAAACCAAATTACAAAACATGTATATATGGCTCTCTCATGGATAGACTATAAAACCAAATTACAAAACATGCATATTATTCAAAGCACATCCCATAAAGGTCTTCATTGTATGAAGCTTAGGTTGAAATTCAATAAGTCAGTATCTAGTACAATCTAAGAATATCAAGTTAATAACAATATGAATGAAAGATAAAAGGTTAAATTTTATTCCCAAACAAAATTAGAACACCACATTACTTGCTTGCAAAATAAAATCTTCTGCAATGTTATTTCCTTCTTTGACAGTATAAATGAATATGGAGCTCATACAGGCCTTCCAGATGATGTTGGACTTGAATGTCTGATCAGAGTTCCCTATAATAATATGAAGGCAAAATACCTCAAAATTGGGAAAGACAAAAATAGTCCACACCACAAATTGTTGCTGAAAAGACACTACCAATCAAACAACATATTAGATAGCAACTTTTACACTAATTCAAAACACTTATCCAAACAACCACACAAATAAAGGAAATTTTACCCAAAAAAAAATAAAAAAATCACTTTGCAATGGTCAACTTGGAGAGCACATCATTAATTAAATCCAAAAGTACAAAAAAACTATTTCAGATCCAAACTCGATACTGTTGGAGCAAAAAATCAAAATACCAAAAAGGAAATGAAGAAAATAGCATTGCTACTAATGGGTTGTGATAGAGTCGCCTGCCAACTCCTCCACCGCATAATCATCTGCCGCCCCCTCCACTCCAAGATGTGGGTGCAGCAGAGAGTGGTGGGCGTGTGCGATGGTAAATCAATGGTGGCTGCACCAGGGAATGCTTTAACCTCAGAATTAGATGATGAGTTATTACTGCAGGTTTGTAAAGTCAAGTCCAATGGCTCTACTTTGCAAACTGACAGTAATTTTGGTGAATACAACTTATTTTCAAGTCAAGAAATTGCAAGGGAAATCACTGGCATTGTTACCTGTGCTGTATTTTCTCAAATGCGTGTAAAAGAAGAGAACCAGCAGCTGAAGAATACTGGCTTAAATAGAAGGGTAACTTTTTTGGCAAAGGGAAAAAAATCTGCCTGTGAATGTATAGTGCTTCTGAAAAATGATAACTTGTCATTTCATAATTTTGAATTTTCAAAAAGTGGCGTCTCATTTGATGCAAAATCAGACCTTCAACAGTTCAATTAATAAATGCTGCTCATGTTTTCTTTATCTACAAACTACATAGGTGGGACTTTGGGGGAAAATATTGGAGGGAAAACAAAATTACTATCCTTCTTTGAAAGTGCTATAAAGCTACAAGGGGAATTTAGAAGATAATCTCTGCTGCACTCAAAGAAGAGAATTTTTGGACAGGAGATTCAATGCTAACCTCGAAAGCGTCAATCTCAACTTCGAAATCAGAGAGACCGTTAATTGTTTTCAAATCATCACCGCAAAGAACGGAGAGACCGTTAAACTGAAATGCAAGTATCAACATTTAAATAAGATTTGGTTTCATCAATAGGAATTTTCACAATAGAAGTCAGGATTCACAAATGAATATCATTGAAAAGCTAAATCTCATTGATAAAAGGACCAGCTTTAAGTTATTCCATTAGTGAATGAAGTAATCACATTTCGAAAGACAACCTAGTAATTCTATCAAAATCTTTCTTCAATAAATTGCAGCGGTTATCATATTTGATTCCTAAAAAGCTCCCCATTCTATATAAAGACCTCATTTTTTTAGATAGCAAATGTAACCTCTTTAAAGAAATCCAAAACTATTTAAGATTAGGATAAATACCTCCAATTCTGAAACCAAACTTTGTAAAGCTAATGTTCTTGTATTCCACAGTCTCCACATTAAATCCTGACCAAACAATATTTAAGTTTAGAAAGTGATTTGAAGCCAGATGTTGACAAGTTAAAATCTCATAGAAGATGCTGAGGAAGGAAGGCAGTCACCTGCAGGTCATCTGGAAGGGGTAGACATCGCCAAATATTGTTACCCTTGCATTTGATAAGATATTCCATCCTGGAATCTATGAATTATGCAGGTCAATGTAATCCATTGATGGAGAAATACAAAAGAAACACAGTAAAGCAAACTTTAAATTCCTAACCTAAACTATTACAGTGCACCTCAGATTGGCTTTCAAATTGCAGAACTTGGATAAAGCTCCAAAAATCAAACATACATTAATCAATAAGTGAGAAAAACACGTCTGACTTCATCTCGGAAAATGACAACTAAAGAGTTAAAGAAGTAACATTAATCGGACACAAATTCATAGGCAACAAGTAACATTTAACTATAAATAGATTGAAAGAAAATTCTAAAACCTAGAGCAAGTGCAAAGCCTCCTAGGGTAAGATGTAAATATATCTGTCAAAATTTAGAAGCAAGCGGAGAGGAGAAACAATTTGATTTTTTTTCACTTCCGACTATAAACTCGTGGGCACCTTTCTCTCACTGCACCATCCAATAAGCTGCACGACGCTGGTAAGTTTGAAGATTAGGAATCAAGGCAGGTAGGTCATCATTCACCATCAGTGCATCCCTACAAAAATTTGGAAAAAGAAACCCAATTAAGTTTTGCACAAATTCACATATAGTAAAGCTTGGAGAATGAGAGACAGATTAGGGAAAATGACTTCCTCTATTTTTTTCCTTTTACGACACCATGGTCTCTCCAATCGAAATCAGTGGGAAAACCATTAGTCTAAAGGATTGGAAGGTGTTTCTGACCCAAAACTCAATCTCCAACCTCTGGCCATCCAGCCGGCCAATCACCACCAGAAGGACTGCCCCGTACAGGGGAACACTCAACCAGAGTTTGGGCGAAAACGATGGCGGATAATGGCGGCAAACGGCGGAAAAAGAGGGTGAAAACTGGAATGCTTCTTGTTGGGATTCAACTGCTGCTGGACATTCATCTTCAAGGCTGGGAAATGCATGAACAAATGGTATCAGAGCCAAGTTTAATGACTGAAAATATGTAAGAAGAAAGCAGAATGCAGTAGAAGATCCGGGTGAGGCCGGAAGCACATAATTTTGAAATTTGAAATGAGGCATGACTGTACTGATATTCTGTAAAACAGAGATGTGGAGTGAACTTCGTGGGTCCCACTATTGATAGGCGGGATTTTCTTGAAATTTCTTATTAGGTGAGAATTTATCTCATACTCATTTGATTATTTTTTATTTTTTATTTTTTTTGAAAGGGGGACCTTTTTGGGGGGAAACTTGGGAGGGAAAATCTTTACTACTATCCTTCTTTATAATAATAATAATAATAATAATAATAATAATAAATTTTTAACTTGTTTGCTAAATGAATCTTTTTTAACATGTTAACTTTCTTGTTAAATTTAGCTAAAATTTTAACATATGATGTATCACTTTTGTCTTCAAAATCTCCAATAGCGTAAATACATCTCACCCCCATCCCTAACCCCCACCCACTCACCAACTCAATCCCTTATTTATTCTTTTTTCCCCCCTTCTTTCTTAATTTTTTTAATATCGATAAAAAATAATTTTTTTTGTTTATTTCATATTATATATGATTTAATTAGATTTTCAAAATGAGTACCATATTAAGATATAAATTTTGCTATTTTAAAAATAAGTACTTATCATATTTCTGAGCTTAAGTAAAAATTAAAACATTAATTGTGATAATAATAATTAATAAGTAGTTAACTTAACATGTATACGTGTCATTTAGCATCTAATTTGTTGCCTATGTGGCTAGCTAAATTTAACACATCTAATACGGATGCTCTTATGATCTTGAAAAATCATCACAGTTCTTAAACGTTTTAATTTATACTAAGTGTGTGTTTGATTTTAGTTAAAATAAGTTTTTTTGAAATGAATAGTGATTTTTAGGAAAATGGATGATTGAAGTTTGATTGAAAAGTCAAATATTGCAGACTTGACTTTTAATGGATGATTGAGATTGAGTACTATAGAAAAATAAGAAAATTTGGATGAAAACCAAATAAGCTCTAAGCTTATAAAGTTACTATTAGTAAATAAATTTGTTTAAAACAAATAATTTTCATTAATTAAAGTTTAAATAAGTACGTTACATTCTCAGACATAAAGTAAGTCTCGCTTACTAATTTCAAATGTGTAGAAAATTAAATTAAGATTTTAATATTTTTCAAGTTTTTTAACCAAAGAAATGCTCTAAAAGCAATGAATTATGAAGTTTGAACTTGAACAAAAAAGTGTCAAAGGTGCCCAAACAGTCCCTTGATTGTTCCGTTAATTGTGACGGTAGCTGTCCAAAATTTGGACGGAACCGGGTACTCCGTAGTACGGGGTACGTGTGGACCGAGAGGAAAGGGGAAGGATTTTTTTGTTCGCACAATCACCAACCAACTCCACGCTATAAGAATGATTTTTATCGCATAATTATTTTGGATATAAGCTCTATAATTCTATCTTCTCTCTCTAAAATAGTTAGAACAAGGTTTGTGATTTGTATGGCAGCAGCTAATTTGCATAGTCGGAAACTGGCGAGCTTTGGAAAGCGATTTGTAAGCCAGATTGTACCGCGTGATTCTACCTTACTCCCAATCACTTTTCTGTCTCTCAGGTATATAGACTATAGTGTATGTATTTTGGTTGTTGATGTTTGATGGTGAGATTTAACCACTGACTTTACTGTGTTTTTTTTATTCCGATTATTCTGCATCTCTGTAGAAAATGATTAATTGAATACTGAGTAGTTGTAGATTTTGATGGCGATCTTATGCACTCCGTGAAAGTAGTGCTTTTCTGGATGACTTTCCCTGGAAACAATATACACAAACCAATTTCCGTGTGCTTCTCTACAAAGTCGTAGTGGTATTTTTTTGCGAAATTTTTTGGATGATTGGGCTCTGTTTGTTAAACATTTTTGTTTAAAAAATAAAGAATGTGATGTTATTAAAAAATAGTTTGGGAAAATATGTTTTCAACAAGTTTGTCAAAATTAAAAGTTACGGCGCTGCACACAGACTCACAGTCGCACACGCATATACATAAAATTGATGCAAATTTTGAGTTCATCGGGAATTTTAATGGAAATTTTTGCCATAATCTGAAACAATTTCTTTTGTTCAATCTTGAATATCTTCTTCTCATTTTTACTTTTTGTTTATAGTTAAATGGGAAATCATTTTCTACGCCATTATTCTACAGTATTTTCGACGTAATTAGATATTATATTTTCTCACTTTTGTGTTGGCTTCTCGTTTCTCTTTCTTTCATCCATTTTCTGCCTGCAAGTCCAATTTATTAATTATTACTGGGGGCGATACTTCTTAGCCAAAATATTTAGAGTATGTACAATAAATTTTTATAAAAATATGACTTCACGAGAAAGAGAGAGGAGGAATGAGAATAAAAAACATAGAGACACAAAATTTCAATATTTATTGAAGAATGTGTCTAGAAAGATGTCAGAATTTGACATTCTCTCAGATATCATTTTATAACAAATGCTGTCACGCAAGTTTTGTCGCCTTCATATTATCGTCATGTTAGCTGGACATTCAAAGTAAAGATAGTATTGATGATGCTCTTAAAATATTACGTTTCATATTTGGTGGGTTGCAATGGATATTGACAAGTTATTGCCAACTAAGAGCATGTTTGGTGAATTTCCAGTTACTTTCGTGAGCTTAACTTAAAAGTATTGTACTTATCTTTAAAAATAAATAATAACTTTATAAGCAGCATGAACTATGGTTGGTGTCAAAAAATAAAAGCATGAACCAAGGTGCTATATTATGGATTTTCCTCATTTTTTATTTATTTCGTTTTGTCCTTCTTTTATAAACTTGTTTACGTGTTACTCTTGACATACATATACTTTATTTGCAAAATATGAGAGTTCCTGTATGTTGACCAACTGAATTTTTAACATTGATTGAGATTTATGAATAAATTCTTGATTAGTACTTCGCTTGAAAATGGGAATTTTCCATATCAGAGCAAATTCTTAAATTGTGTGCTTAATTGGGGATTTTCCGGAAAAAGCCAAGCAGACTGAGCATTATAAATTCAATCTCCGTTATTTGAGATGTAGTGCTAAATATTACCTCTTTGTGCTTGGAAATGTTGAGATCATGTTAAAGAAGTCTAGAAACTCAACTTTTAGGGTAATAAAGGTAAATTAGGTGCAATTTATTAGGTTAATAAAAGGTTGGTATGACTCATGGCCCACATCAATTGTTAAGAAAAATGCGTACTGCCTAGCACCTTGACATGTTGGGTTGGAGTGAATGCGCCTTTTTGAAGCAAAAACATTAGTAATTTAGTTATGATTTGATTGGATACCTCTCACTTTAAATATAATCTTGAGCTTGTTGAAGGATATTTCTTGTGACATACTTTAAAATTTTAATAATGGTCCTTGGCTTCTTGCCATGGATCTGTCCTACATGCACGGTTATTAGGTACTAAATTACGAGACAACCATTTATATATAAATTATTAGTAAACTACTGAGGGGTTTTTATTTTTTTTTAACGAAGGGAGGGGAGGGGAGTGGGGACTTGAACCTTGGATCTAGCCAAGGAATGGGCAAACTAGAGCATCAACTACCACCATGGCACACCTCATGTCCCTAGTAAACAATTGATTTTGACTTCTAATTTCATTATTTCTCTTGGGTCCCCTATTTGAATTGAACATTCATAAAATAAATAATATTAGGGATAATTGCAGCAAATATCTGGTCAAAATATCATTTAAGTCAAATTTCTTGGTCAATTAACAAACATTTGGGTGGATTTCATCCATCTGTCATCCAGTCGCATGTAATTGAAATGTTTGGGGCCATAGGTGCAACAAATGAAAGGTTAAGGTAGAATCTGCAAATATTTGGAAGTTTCGGGATCGTGGCTGCAATTATCCCTTAATATTATGACCAGTGACCACTATCTTCTCTTCTTTTTCAATAGTTGGACCAACTCCCATGTGATAGGATATAAAGTTATCATCCATGTTTGTTTTGTATATATCTTTGGTTGTTTACAGCCTCTCTTTTCCCCTAAATCAAATATCAACTGTTGAAATTTGCTAATATCTTATGTTCATTATTAAAGGAATAAAGCTTGGTTGGTGGCTAGTCCTTATCTCATTATTTGTTTTTTGATTTGACGAATCTTCCAACCCTAAGGTCGCTGATTACTCTAATGTGTTACAAAAACCAACCTTAAGTTTAAGTAAACTCTCATCAGAGTTTCTTATTATAGGGATTTTTTTTTTCCCTTCAGGGGGTGCTTTTATTTAAGTTCTCTTGATTTAATTCCAGGAATAGGGATAGGGGGTGGCAAATTTAGTTTGGAGTTAACTATGATTTCCCTTCTAGGAAGAAGCAAACAAATGTCATGTTCCAGTATTCTTAGTCCTTGTATGATATGATTCTTTTTCCTGTATGACACAGCGTGGATCATTTTTCTTTTGATTCTGTTATTTATAGCTGGGTGATCATTAACTTACGATGTTTTAACTCAACTTGTAGGAGGGCTGTGCATGTTTCCGTTTATGACAAGAACCCTGATGAGCATGTCCGCCCTGCTGTTGTACCAGACGATGTAATCACACCCCAATCTGACAAGTATTGGGGTCCTAACCCGCAGACTGGCGTGTTTGGCCCCGAAACTGATCACAAACCAACAGCGGGTTCCTCTGCAACTGCAAGCTTTGGTGAAGATTCGGTGTTGGAACAGAAGGCATTTTTCCGCCCTCTCGAGGTTGAAGATTTGGAGAAATCGCCCCATCCTTGAGTTGTCCTATTATAAATAATTTCGTCGTGGAGGCAGGAGGCTATATCCGTGAGCACGTATATATATATATAGTAGTGTGAAATAAGACTGCTTTGATCATTTAATGTCAATAAATAAACTTGAGAGTGGCTAGCCGGAAACTCGTTTTTTACCTAAGGTTGTTGCTACTAAGTTGTGTACTTATGGTTGGATGTCATTTCAGTATCTTGCTTTGTGAAAGATTTGGTTACTTTTCTCTCTCTCTCTCTCTCTTTAATAAACGTAGTGGTTATGGCTTCTCGATTACTGAAGAAAATAACTTTAGAGTTAATGAAGAAAGGAAGAAAACATCTGTTAAGTTGTCAAATGTTAACGTAACCCGAGTCTCACGTATGCTATGTCCTTCCCCTCGAGACCTTGGTAGCATTTTTGTATAGTAAATTCCCAAAAATAAAGCACGCGAACAATTTGTTAGATCTTTCGTGTCAAAGATTTAGGATCACAAGGAAGGAGCCTAGATTTGAGGATAAGATGAGAAATCACAAATTGACAGTATTTTTGTTGGCTACAAAAAGCAGAGACATGTTGAATTACCAGTCATAAATTGTTCAAAGTCCAAACCTGCCACTTTCTTGGCATAAGATTAGATTGTGTAATGAAAGGCACCTTGAGTTTGGAATCACTCGAGAGGCTCTCTTCAGCCTCAGAAATAATATCTTCGTCATATCTGTACACCATGTCCCTATTCTGAGGTCCCCACTCCCCCATCAAAAAGCTTGGACATGTGGATTGGACTACATAAATGTTAAATGCGCATAAAAGTCACTGTTCAATTAAGAGCCCATTTGTTAGGATTTTTGAGAAGTCAAGATTTGTTTACGAGATTAAGAAAATGCTTTTAAACAATGTTTAGATAATTTTCTAAAAGTGTTTGTCTAGTCAAAAGAGTCTTTTTAGACAAAGTTGACTTAAGATAACTTTTTCAGATATCTCTTCTACAAGAAGCATAAGTTGTATCAAGCAGACCATTCCTATTTAACTCATGTTCGGTTCTAATTAAAATCAGATCATTACGCCTTTCGTGCGGTCGGAACTTACCCGACAAGGAATTTCAATTTTAATCTCAAGTCAAAGTTAACAATTAATTTTAATCACATTTTACGGGACTCAGAACTTTTCAACCACAAATCTCATCAACTTTATCAAACTCTAAATCTTTTTTTAAAAAAAAAAATCTAACCAAACAGGGGGCTTAATAAGTTTTGTTATTAAATTAAAAAAAAAAAAATGCAACTTTAAAAATTTGACCTACACTCTCTACATCCACATGGAAAGTGGCTGATAATTGAAAATAGACAAGCAAATCAAAAGGCATAAACAGTAAAAGGTGGTCATCTATTAGATTTGTCTTTTGAATAACAAAAGCAGAAAAATCAAACATGAGAATATATTCATGGCTGGTGTCGTCAGGAACAAGTGCAAAGAGTACGGGAATCTATCAAGCATTCTACTTTCATGGTACATTAAGTCGCGTAAAGAGCAATGAAAGTGTAATAAAAGTTATACAGTAAAAAAAAAAAAAAAAAAAGTCATTTCAGATGCTTCCTATTATTCAGTCCATATCACCATTTAGAGATTTTCTCAATATTCTGATTGAAAACCAATATGCATTACCATGTAACATGGACATGTTAGGGATTCCCAACATCAACGGAAGAGATTTAAAGTATATATTGGAATTCGTTCGTCCATGAACTCTACAAAAGGGAGAGAGCTTAAAAACCATCGTTTACGAGAAATTATTGAGATTTATACAGGCACTAGCCTTGAAGCAAATTACAGCAATGTTCACAGAAACTTTGACTATATTTCATCTATGTACAAGTTATTGATTCATCGAAATCATAATCTAATGTGATGTAGGTAAATTCAAAAGAAAGGGATAACTATACAAAGTGTTCTGATTTCCATATGATATCCTCTAGCCTGAAAATTCAAACAAGAATTGATTCATTGAAATCATAATCTAATGTGATGTAGGTAAATTTAAAAGAAAGGGATAACTATACAAGTGTTCTGATTTCCATATGATATCCTCAAGCCTGAAAATTCAATCAAGAATTAGGATAAATAGACGCTTACACCCATATTTCGTTTTAGACATAAATTTTTGGTAGCTTGTTTGTCATTAGTGTCAATGAAGTAATTGGCAACTTTTGCTCGTATACTATTGATATCTCATCTTATCAATAGTTTCCAGGATGGCATAGTATTTGGTATACGCAAGTGACTTGATAATTTTGGAATTTGGTCAATTTATCACTTCAGCATTAAATGATCTTTCAATATGTATTCTCCAAAGTAAAATGATTCATTCTTCAATTGCCAAAAACAAATAGAAAAGGGAATTTCATATTTTCAATCTAGTAGGGACCAAGTTTCTTCATAAACCTCGAGGCATCATAAAGCAGCCACCTTGAATCGTGACAAGGGAAGTAGCAGTATCTGAGGAAAAAAGCCTATTAGAGTATCTTTCCAATTTATTTAATTAAAAAAAAAAAAAAATCATCACATGAAAAATTAGAACAAACTGAGTCAATAGACAATTTGCTGCAAGAAATACAGGAAAAACACAAGAAAAAGCAGTAGTTATGAAAATTGACTTAGTGACTTACTTGAGCTCCTCAATATTGTCCAGGATTCCTGACAAACCATGTGTATCAGTAGGGCTCTTCGTATCGACTTCAGTGGCATTCTATTGTAATAAGCAGCAGATAACCAAAGTCCCAAAACCAACTAAAGCTTTGTAAATAATGCTAATAATGTCTCTGTTCAAGAACCATCAAAGCAGATTTCAGCATTTCTCTAGCTTTTCTATCAGGTGAGCATCCAGAAGATTCCATCTCACTATATATCTTAGGGACCTGACAGGCAACCAACGGAAGAAACTTTGATTAAGCAGGGCATAAATGTAAAAGCCGATATTCACTGTAGTCCATGCTTTTCATTCATACTAATAACTGGACTACACCATCTGCCGGTACAAACCCCAAAAAAGGTTGCAAGATACGGTCTTTTTTTTTTTTGGGGGAAATTGTATATTAACTCGATGTAATTAAATAACACTTCTCGGCCAAATAAACCCCATTCTTCCATTTTTCACATTTCTATTACATTATGGTTCACAAACTAAAGAATGTCATCAGAAAGAGGTGGAAATTGCTATTCACAATATAGATGGGGGAAGGGGTGGTGTTCAAACTTAATGTTCAGATGGTATTATTAAGGTATCTCGGGGAAGTCAGTGGGAGTTCAATGAAACTAAGAAGGGTTCAAAGATAAAATTTATACAGATGACAAAGGATAATGTATAAGCCGTGGATCAAAGAACCATACTAACCGATTAGCTATATAGCATTTTCAAATGTTAGCCTGCCACCTTAAGAACAATAGATTTTTAATTCCTCCATTGTAGATATGAAAGGACTAGCAAAGATCGAATTAAATAGCACATTTGACGGTAGTCAGCTTCAAGAAGAGAGAGCACGCACCAGATCAAACTTCCGAGCCCTTATAAATGCCTTCATAAGTGTACTGTAGGTAACTACATCTGGACTAATGCCCTTCAAGAGTGATAAAACCACTATTAGAAAATAAAATGCATATTTAAACAGTGATTAAGTCATTGAGTTAAATATTACGCTCTCTCTTATGTGATAATAAATCGACAGCGCCTCCGTATGCCTTCCAGCAGTACCAAAAGCATTGATCAACACATTTAGCATTATCAGGTTTGGTTCCATTCCATCTGCTTCCATGAGCTGCAGAACCCTTACAGTTTGCTCACACAAGCCCTGAATTGAAAATGTGACAAAATCACTAGGCATACAAGCCAAGATCTAGTTTTGTTGTGAATAAAATCTCAGTAACATATAGATTGAACATAGATAAAGTTACCTGCTGAGCATAAGCATTTGCCAGAACACAAAATATGCTCGGTGAAAGCTCTAGGCCTTCCAATTTTAATGCATTTACGCAATCATCAGCATTTTGGAATTTGTCATAATGCCCATAAATATCAACCAAAACGGCATAAATTGCACCACTCCTCTGATGTCCCCTGCCTTTCATATTCTCAAAAATTTTCTTCATGCTATCCCATTTCCCCTGCTCCCCTAAGCATGTTATTATAGTGACGAAGATCTTCGGATCAGGGTATATCCCTTGTTCCTGCATCTTACTAAACAAATCCAGAGCACTAGCTAGATTCCCGAATTTGCAATTCCATCGAATCAACGAATTCCATGTCCTAATATCAGGCACAATACCTTCTTGTTGCATTCTCTCAAAAATTTCCAGTGCTTCTTCTAATTCTCCGTATTTTCCAAATGTATCGATGATGCTGTTATATATTCTCCTATCCATTGGTATCCCTATCTCCCGTATCTCCCCCACAATGGCAACTGCTTTCTTCCACATCCCATTGTCTCTGTAAAGTTCAATAATCTTACTGTACACAAAAGAATCCAGCCGGTACCCCTTCCTCTTCATCTGAGAAATGACTAACCAAGTATCCTGCAACCTGCCCGCGCGAACATAATAGTCAATAAGGATTTCAAATGTTTCGCGATTCCTCACCATACCCGAATCATCCAATGCTCTAGAGACTTCATCTGCAAGTTCTAAGAGGCCTTTTCGCAAACAATTTTTGAGCAATGCATTAAACACTTTAATTCCTGGCCTACAACCCGAAAGTATCATTTCATTGAAAATTGCATCCGCTTCTAAAGTCCTGCCAACACTTCCAAGAGCTGTTATCAAGCAAGTGTAAGATACTGAATTTGCGTGGTACCCTAGGGCCTCCATTTCTGAAAGCAATGCCATGGCACTATCAATATCCCCTTCTTTGCACAATTCGCATATTGTTTCATTGTATGAATCACGAGAAAGCTCCTTCCCAGTAGCGTAAAAATCATTTGAATTCTCAGAAATCGAGCTGTGACTAGAATTTAAAGAAGACATAACTGATATCGAGCCATGTTTTTCGACTGTGTTTCGTTGTATATATGAAAAGTTTACAATTTTGAAATTCGACTTGTAATTGAGGAGTTTGAAAACAATTTGACATAAAGGTGGAAAGCCCTTATATTTTGCAATTGAATGTGATTTGCTGGGTTGAAAAATCTGCTGCAACTCCATGTTTTTGACTTGACAATCCCAAAACCCGCTGCAGTATGTCCCTAGAGGATATTGTCCGGAAGGTCGAATTGGATATCAAAAATGAAATAAAGACATTTTTCAAACAAGATAAATTCCATCCGAATGATGGCATCCTGAGTCATATTCAAGACCTTTTGATTAGTAGTGATTGTGGAGCGTGTTACTACGTCCCTTGAGAGAGAAATTCGGTAGCCTACAAAATTGCACAATTTGCTGTATTTACTACATGTAATCACATATGAGATGATTGTATTTCACGCTTCATTTCTCCAAGCTTACGGGCTAGGGAATGAACGAATTTTTTATTGAATGCATTTCTCATTTCAAGAAATAAAAATAAAAAAATAGAAGGCCCTCCCGAAAGAGACCAATTCAAAAATTGTGACATTAGGAGCCAGTTCCTAGATATGTAAAAGAAATTTAAATGTTTGATTTAAAAGTGGAAATTAATGAGTTTTATAAAAATGTAAAATTAAAAATGAAGTTAAGATAAAACTGTGAAAAGATAAGTTATTATTATAAAAAACAAACTTTAGATGATGTATGATACGCCTTCAATTAAGAAGGCTCGACTGGTCTTGATAAGTGTATTTTATGCACTTATTTATCTGTCGAAATTAGGATATTATATTGTTTTTCTCGAATAAATTCTACTTAGTTTGTGTTTATTTATCATTATTTCATATTTTATCCAAAAATCAAGAAAAATGAGAAATTGAAGCAAATACATAATATAATTGGATGAAAAGTGGAGTTAATTGAAAACGTTTTGAAACTCAAGGACCAACTTATCATAAATAGAAGAATTGAGTGACTTAAATGAGAATTTATTTGATTTGAATCTTAGGACTAATTTGTGTGTATATTATATATATATATATATATATATATATATATATGCGCGCGCACATTGCTAAACATAAGAGTAGGTCAGCCGTGGGGGAGAAGTCGGTGGAAAAGAGTGAAGGAAAAAAAAAAAAAGGTTGGCAGAGATTCTTGGAACAAATAAAAAGGAGGAGCTTTGGAAGAAATCAGGTGGAGGAATTAGTGGTGGCACTTGGGGGAACAAACAATCAGACGGCTGGGAATTAAAGTGATTGGTTGGATCAAAGTTTAGTGTTAGAAGAACATACGGCAAGAAGCTTGCATTGGAGAGACTCAACAGGGGAGCTGCGCAGCTGGAGAAAGAAAAGAAAAAAAAAGACAGCCGAGAGACAATTAGGTTGGTGGTGGTCTTGGGAGTTGGGAGAATATCACAGAAACAGGGGCTGACTGGGAGTCTGGGAGAGAATTATTTGGAGGTATACTTTGGGTGGAATCAAAAAGTGATCAGCAGAGAGAATTAAAGTGGCGGCTGTGAACTTTAGGAATTAATTGATTGGTTATATACATTGAAAGTCGGCGTCATCAGCAACAAATAAAAAAAGGACTGTTGATTGAATTAAGGGAGAAAAGGCAGAATCCATTAGAGGGGGAACAAACAATCAGACGTCTGGGAATTAAAAAGGACAGTAGCAGTCGGCTAGTGAATTTTTGGACTCTCGATTTTATTTACATTATATTTATCCCTTTTCTCCAAAAATCATGAGTAACTAAATTGTTAATCGGGATTGACGATATGGATTTAATGTTTTTAGTTTAATTTTAATTCTCAAATTGGTCCTTTATTTTCATGTATTGATTTTATTATTACTTTTAATGCTTGAATTGCTTGATCACCAATTCATGAATTAATGATTGTTTTCATAATCCAAGATGTGTGTTAACAATTAGATCATGTAATAAAATTCGACAATTTCAACAAAAAGATAGAGATATGAATTTGTGGTTACTTGTGATCACTTATGAATTCTTAGGATATTTAATGCATTTAGCTAAGGAGAATTCTGACTCACTGTAAATATACACGGTTGATTTAGTTAAATATGTCCAATTAGAACTCGAGAGAAGTAAATTAGATACAAGCGTGAATTCGATCAGATACAATTTTAGAAAACAACTTGAGATGAGAAATTAAACTAGAACATTACTTCAAAATCGTTAGTCCCGATTTTCATTTAATTGTTAGAAATCCCTCCACTTTGTTTCTTGTTTTTATTAGTTGTTTTTAGTTTAATTTTTTATTTCTATTTTAATTGCATTGTTTATTTCATTGATTTCCAATTATTTGTCGTTTTTGTTTTTATTATTTTACATTTTATTTTCTTAGTTAGTTTTTGTTTTAGTCTAGAAATTTTAAAATCGAAGTAAATTTATAACTAATTAATTAGTCCTCATGGGATTGATAACCCGAACTCAAAAATTCACTTTATTACTTGTTAACAATATGATATATTTGCGATAATCTCATCAGCCGGACTCATTCCCAATATATTTTTGCCTTACCCCGCAAGGTGTCGTCCACTCCACTTGTTGGGATATTTGACCCAAATTAAGAATGGAAATATCTTGGACAATTAGTTTCCCTATTAAAGTGGTTAACTTGGAGACCAAGTTAAAGATGAAAAGGAAAATAAAAATTTTATTTTGGTATTCTACTTCAATAAGGAAACTTACTTGGACACGAATTCTACATATTCTAGGGGCTGTTTTTACCTATAAATATGTATGTTAGGGAGTCATAATATTGTGAATCTTATGTGAGACTAATTAGAGAGAATTGGAGAGCTTTATCTTTGTAGTTTCTTGTGAACTCTTTGTGGGATAATTCAAAGAGTAGAAACTTGGGTTAGATAGAAGTTTATAATTGGTATTTTCTCTGTAATCTATGGGATTGGGTTGGTGAGTGAAAGTCTATATAATTGTAACAATTTATTATATAGTGAAAGGCTTTGGCGATCCGAAAATTTTGCGTTGTTGTTATTATTTTCTTGTTACTCAATTAATTCTTGAACATCAAAAGATCCTGTGGGTTAAAGAAGGGGGAATCAATGTTTAATTCCCAACAAGTGGTATCAGAGCGTCGGTGGTTCGAAGATTTTATTGGAGCAAAAGAAAATATGTCTGTCAAGTACGACGTGGAGAAATTTGGTGGAAGAATTAATTTTGGCTTGTGGCAAGTACAAGTCAAGGATATTTTAATTCAGGCAGGTCTGCACAAAGCTTTGAAAGGAAAACCAACCGAGAGTTCCGACAAAGGAAAAGAAAAAGAAACTGAATCCAGTAAGATTGATGAAGATTGGGAAGATTTGGATTTGAGAGCTGCTAGTACAATACGACTTTGTTTGGCCAAGAATATTCTTGCAAATATTCATGGGATATCTGCTGCTAAGAAACTTTGGGAAAAACTGGAAGAGTTGTATCAGACGAAAAACTTGTCAAATCGCTTGTATCTGAAGGAACAGTTTCATTCGTTGAGAATGAGCGCAGGTACAAAAATCTCCGACCATCTTAGTGTTCTTAACGAGATTGTTTCTGAACTGGAATCCATTGGAGTCAAAGTTGAAGATGAGGATAAAGCGTTGAGGCTCATCTGGTCTCTTCCATCCACGTTTGAGCACATCAAGCCGATTTTGATGTACGGGAAGGAAACGGTGGACTTTGCAGAAGTTACAAGTAAGTTGATATCTGAAGAACGGAGATTGGGTGGAGGTGATAATTCATCTGGAAATAATTTGCTTGTTACTGAAAAGTGGAAGAGGGGTAACTCCATGAAGAAGAAAGTTGTATGTTGGAACTGTGGACAATCCGGTCACGTAAGAAGAAATTGTCCAAAAGGTGGAGCAGACTCGGCTGACTGCTCAAAGGTGGACAATGCGACTCTCCTGGTTGAGAGCGGTGATGATGTACTCTGAGTAAGATGTGATATCCTCATGGCATGATGCCAGTTGCCATGATAGAGGATGTGTTCTTACTGGGGGGTGCATATGTTTACACACAACATTGATTTGACTTGGATGCAAGGTGTGTGGTTGAATTGATGTCGATGGCTAATGAGCTTCCATGGAAAATCAAACAATGGGAGTTGCACCATAATTTTTCAGCAATTTTGTTTTCGACATGAGCCGGTGAAAAGCTCGGAGTTCGTTGATAATTCTGAGTGATTATACTCATACGGTGGAGTATGTGATCTTCAAAGTGGAAAAAGCTTGCCGTTTACCCAATGATTAATTTTTGAATATTTTGGCTCGGATGAATTTGTGTCAAGGTGGAGATTGTTGGGATATTTGACCCAAATTAAGAATGAAAATATCTTGGACAATTAGTTTCCCTATTAAAGTTGACGACGCTCCGCAAGTGCACGGGTCGCGCAAGTAATAAAGTGGATTTTAAGTCCGAATATCGTTCCCACAGAGATTGTTTTAAATCGTATTTTAGACTACTACCTTAACCGGAACGAGAAATTGTTTAAATTTGAGAATTTTGAATTAAAATTAAACTAGAAAGAACGAGGAAATTTGATTTAGAGAAAATATGAGAAAAACATGCTAGAATTGAGAATCCACATTTATTCCATTAATTACGCATTAAATTAAATATCTAACAATAATTCACGAGGTTTTGAAAATCCATATTCCTAATATTGTCAAGACTCCCTTTCGGACAAGAATCAACACCTATTTCTATACACAATCCGACTATATTTCTATGACGAAACTAAATGTATAGAAAAGCATTACAAGTTTTGTGAATACTATAGCAGATAACACAAAGCATAGGGGTATATTTCTATCCCCTATCGGACTTTGTGGCAATTGATACAAGTCTAATGAAATCTCAATCTTTCGAACTTAAGAAATCATAACCTAAATTCATACAACTAGTGATCAAGTAATTGCATGATAAAAAGGTATAAATCAATTGCTCAAACCCATGAATTATGAAATTAAATGATAATCAATACATAAAATCCGGAAATAAATGCTTCATCACAATTCTAACATTTAAGAACTTAGCCTAGATACATAATTGAATATAAATCACAAAAGGAATGGATAGATGTCACCCTATTCATGCTCTTGATCTTCGTTCTTCAATTGTGTTCTTGGCGTGGCATGGATCCCTCGGCACTTCGACAGCGTTTTGGCCTCTCTTCAATGAATTGGGAACCCCTAATTTCGTGCCTTAGGTCTGGTATATATAGATGCTCATGAGAATTAGGTTAATTATGGAGAAAACTGCTGAATTCCGCGTAAAAAGCCCAGCTGAGGCCCAGTCGGGACTACCGTGCGGCCGCACGGTTCAAAAACACGCGGTCGCATGACTCTGCAGGTAAACTTCAGTCGCCGAATTTTTTGACCGTGCGACCGCACGCCTTTTTCAACCGTGCGGCCGCACGGTTGTAATTCCGGCTGCAATTTTTATCTTTTAAATTCTGCAACTTGATCCCTGTCTTTTAATTGCACAGCAAGTCCTCCAACTTCTGATTGTTGCAATTTAACCCCTGAACTTCTGATTTCTTCCAAATTCGATTTTTTCTTCAAATTAACCGTTTGATTGACTGCATCCATTCTTGATTTGCTCACTTTGACCCCTTTTACATCCAATTGCTCAATTTTAGCTCCAATTCCTTTGTTTTCTCGACTTTGGATTATTTCTGAAATGTAAACAAATAACACAAAATAAATAGCGAATATTCTAAAACAAACATATAAAATCCTATTTTTAGGATAGAAATAAGTGTATAAAATACACTTATCAACACCCCCAAACTAGAACTATTGTTCGTCCTCGAACGAAATAAAACTAAACTATAAATGTAAAACGGCAAAATAAAAAAAATTATGTTTTTGCTTTTGTCAACTTATTTACCATGCGCTTCAATAATCCAAATTGACGATTCTCTTTAGACAAAGAAATATGAACAACATAAAATATTTTCATTCATCCGATGTTCAACTTCATTGTGTGTGTGTGAATAGCCAAAATCAACCGCAAACTTATGCAAAAAAATAAACTTGACAATGTGTGACTTTTTATGCAAAAGTAAGCCCGAATCCCATGTGGTCAACAATGATTTTCTTTTAATTTTCCTTACCCTCTCATGGATGATCACAACCTTATTACTTTTCTCTCATATCCCGAGGTCTTTCCCATTGATGTGGTTTCTAAACATGTATAAATCGCATCTTTCCACACAAGGCAGTTAGTACTAGACAAGTATGCACGACAGACCAAGAATAATTAACAACATGTTAGGAATTTCAACCAACAAAGCTTATACCATTTTATTCTATTTTTCTTTCATATGGACGACTTTTTCTTTTAATGTCCTTGTCTTTTACCATCTTTGTGCAATACTTTTCATACTTGCTTTCTATATGACCCCTGTAGCGAGCTTTAGGTCGGCAGCTCCCAACTCAGTTGAGCTTAGGGTACCAGGTTCAGAGAACCCCTCAGACTTAATTACCCGAGTCATAAAGGCATAAACAAAAAAAGTTAAAGATGTTTTAACGTCTTATGTGTAAGTCCACTCTCCGTACTTGCTTTCTAGTTGACCCCTGTAGCGAGCTTTCAGATCGGCAACTCCCAAACCAGTTGGCTTTAGGGTGCCAGGTTCAAAGAACCCCTCAGACTTACTTGCTCGAGTCAAAAAGGCATTTGAAGAGTAGAATAAGACCTTCAGCATTTTTCTGTTTTTATGCTGGTTATTATGGTTTATACCCGTTGATCGAAATCCCTTACACTAAAGATGTACAATTTAAAATTCCAAATCTTAAATCCATCAATGCATACTCATACTAACCTTCCCATCCCCAAACTGCTTCTTGAGTAGTTTGGTTCTACATTTCAGGTCGGGATCTAATTACTTAAGGTTTAGGATTTTTCAATCAATTCTATGTTCAAAGTGCACAAGTTTACCCCACAAGTATCAAGCATCTCCCTACACAAGTTTTTATTTGAAATGACTATGTGCTCAAACTTGATGAAAGTCTTACATGGATGAATGTTAAGAAAAATTTAGTTCACATATTGTTCAATTTTCTAACTAAAGCACAAAAGTCAATTCAAATCATGTCATAAGCAATAAATAAGTCAACAAAATTTTTCAAATTTTTCACTTTTTATGATTTTTTTATACCCAAAATCGAATGAATGTGTATATGAAAGCACATGAATGAGATTCCCACCCCAAACTAGAACTATGCATTGTCCTCAATGTATTCAAAACAAATAAAGAAAATAAACACAGAAATAACAAAGAGGGTTAATGTACTTCCCGGGTTTGGAGAGTTGGTATTCCCATTTTTGAGGCTTTGACTTGCATGTTTTGTTGGATGAGATGACCCCTTACTTCTTTTTCCATGTTTGACGTGAATTGTCCCATGATGATATGTTCCTTGCAAATAAACATTAATGATCATTAGAAGCATAATTATTACATAGGAACTAAGGAAAATCAACACAACACACCCAAACTAGGACTTAGAAAAAATTATGAAATTTTTGAAAAGTGGTCGATCACTGATTTTCAACCCTTGACATCGCCTCGAAAAAGTGAAAATTTCCCGAGACATGTCCCAGGCATATGAAAGAACATAACTTGGTCTACAACATATCAAAAATTCAGCAAATTTGGAGTTCATTTGGGTCATGAAAGGATGTGACAAAGTAGGTGACATGAAGCTGGAATTGGTGTTGTGATGCCTTGCAATGAGGTGCATTGAAGTGCAAAGATGTTCATGTTGAGTTTCATGCCTTAAAAGAGTATAAATAGTGATTGAATGATACACAAATGATGTATAACGTGTTATGAAGGTGATCATCCAAAAAGAATTGCGAAAACTCAACAAAATATTCATTGTAGCATTTTATCGAGCACCTAGCATGCATATGAAGAAATCGATGAAAATCATAGAGTTAGAGACTTGAATTAATCCAAAATTTTGTGCCTAATAAACATAATTCAATCTCTCCAATTTCTAGCCAAATCCCATCACCATCAATTCACAATATCAATTTTCACAAAGAATTTGAAGAACACAAGAATTATGCACAATCATAGAAATTGGTGAAAAATTCTTACATTTTTAACGTTTTGGAGGCAATGCAACATATGAATTGAAGTTAAAATGATGTGCAAACTTAGGGGAGTAGTTGGGGATTCAATGTTGGGTGATTTGGGGGAGAAAAAACGGGTTTGAAGTAGTTAAAATGAAAGTTTTGGCATAATATATACAATCTGTCGTTTCTGCCCAGAAAAGTACCGTGCGACCGCACGGTTGTAACACCGTGCGACCGCATGGTGTTAATGGACAGTGACTTGAACGTTTTCAAAATTTGAGTTTTGGACCCTGTTTTCGACCCCAAAATGCCTTCTAATGCTTGCAACTAACCTCCACGCTATATGCTCATGTCCTAAACTAGGTTCTCAAGTAGAAGATTGTGATAAAAAGCAACAAAATAAATTAAAATGCAATTAAAATTAAAAGTGATAAAACAAGCAAAATGGAACACTAGAATTACTTAAAACACATAACAATTCAATGCATGCATTTTAAACATACTAGTACCCCTAAAATGCACTGTCAAGCATCTAAACAACTATAAAGTAATAAAAGCAATAAAAAATAATAATAAATAAACAAACGAATAAAGAAAAGGGTTTGAGAGGTTGGGTTGCCTCCCAACAAGCGCTTCATTTAAAGTCTAGAGCTAGACTTTTTGGCAAACTCTCAAGGTGGTTTTAGATTAGATGGTGTAGCCTCATCATCTGCCCTTACCTTGTATTCATACTTCTCCCAGTATGCCAATTCCAACTCGACATCTATCTTGGAGCAATTTTCTAGTTCTGGCTCATGGACATCAAATTGCATCATTGTGAAAGTCACCTCTTGATTTTCGGCCCGCAGCACTACATCTCCTTTTTCTACATCAATTAATGCTCGTGCAGTGGTTAGGAATGGCCGACCAAGTATCAAAGGCAAATTCTCATCTTCCTCCATATCTAAGATGATAAAGTCCGCTGGGAATATGAATTTGTGAACTTTCACTAATACATCCTCCACAACTCCATATGGGTGACAGATTGATCGATCAGCCAGTTGCAATCTGATATTGCTTTCCTTTGGTTCACCCAGTCCCAATTTCTTGTATAAAGACAGGGGCATCAGATTTATACTTGCACCTAGGTCACATAAGACCTTGTTGAATTTTAAATCACCTATAATGCAAGGTATTGAAAAGCTCCCTGGGTCTTTGAGCTTAGGTGGCAGCTTGTTTTGCAGGATTGCGCTGCATTCTTCATTCAAAGTGACCTCCTCAAGTTCTTCAAGCTTTTTCTTGCTAGACATCATCTTTTTTAGCAGCTTGGCGTAACTTGGGATCTGTGTGATGGCTTCCAAGAAAGGAATATTTATGTGCAGTTTTCTAAGCATATTCACAAACTTGTTAAACTGCTTATCCTCTCTTGTTTTCTTTAGCCTTTGTGGAAATGGAATAGGAGACTCGTGAGGCTTAATTTTTGATTTCACCTCATGGTCATCTTCCTTTTCAGCCATCTTCTCAACATTCTCCACAACTTTTTCAGGAACTCCATCTGGCTTTTTAGCATGAATCTCAGGAAGTTGCACACCACTACGTGTAGTGATAGCATTTATCTCATGTTGCACTACATTTATAGCCATTAGTTGTTCCCTTGGGTTTACCTCAGTATTTGCAGGTAATGTACCCGGAGCTCTAGCTGTGATCAACTGTGCTATCTGTCCAACTTGAGTCTCCAGATTTTTGATTGAAGCCTGTTGATTTTGAATTGTGATTTCAGTTTTTCTCATAAACTGATCTGTTCTAGACATGAAATGTTCTGTCCTTTCCACAAACTTCCCAAGCATTTCTTCCAATGCAGGCTTTCTCTCTTCAGTGTTGAAATTAGGCGCAATGTGTCCATTAGAGTGATTTTTCCAAGAAAAGTTAGGATGATTGCGCCATCCTGAATTGTAGGTATTCGAGTATGGATTATTCTGGCGTTGACCTCCTTGTACATAGTCAGCTTGCTCCAATGGACAAGCCAGAATAGGGCAATCTGTAGTGGCGTGGTTTGCACCACACTCTTCACAAGTCATTTTGGCATTTTTTGATGAGTGACTCACCAGTACTATGCTCTCCACTTTCGCAGCCAAAGAGTCTATTTTTGCTGATATGGCAGTGTAAGCATCCACTTCATAGACTCCTGATGCCTTCTTTGGAACAACCCTGTCTGATCCCCACATGGCATTTGTATTTGCTATCCTCTCGAAGAGCTCCAATGCCTGCCCGATGCTCTTTGTGCTTAACGCACCATTTGATGAGGAATCAACCATGTTTTTAAAATGTGGAAGTAGTCCTTCATAGAAGCACTTCACTTGATCACCTCGTTTGATCCCATGGTTTGGACACTTCCTCAGCATGCCCTTAAATCTGTTACATGCATCATCAAAGGATTCAGTATCTTGTTGCTGAAACATGGTGATGTCATATCTCAGTTTGGCAACCTTAGCTGGAGGCATGAATTTGGTGCAAAACTTTTGGACCAAGTCGTTCCAAGTGGTTATACTCGCAGCTGGGCGAGAATCCAACCACTCAACAGCCCTATCTCTGAGGGTATAAGGGAATAACCTGAGTCTGATAGCATCATCAGACACGTCCTGATATTGAAAGTGTTGACACATGTCTAAAAATTTAGAAACATGTGTGTGCGGGTTTTCATTAGGTCTCCCATGAAATTGCTGTCCGTTTTGGAACATGCTGATGACATTGATTTTCAATTGGAAGTTTGCATGTTCAAATGGTGGATAGACTATGCTGGATTGACTTTGAACCACCTGAGGTGTCATGAAGTCACCCACCAACATGTCGTCTTCATTTATTGGATCAGGGGCGGGTAATCTCAAATTGTTGTTTGCCATTTGATTTTCTTTTTGGTTTTTAGATTTATCTAATTCCCCAAGTTCTCTTAACCTACGGTGTAATGTACGTTCTATTTCCGGATCAGCTTCGAAGATATTCCCTTTTTTCGAACGTAGCATACACAGCTAAAAGAAAGGAAACTAGTAACTAACTAAAAAAAAGAAATTAAAATCCTAAAAATTAAAAAAATAAAAATAAAAAAGTAAAAGTAAAAATAAAATTAAAACAAGTAAAAAGTCCGAATTAGTGAAAGTAATCTAAAAATAAATTTAAATAACTATCCCCGGCAGCGGCGCCAAAAACTTGACGACGCTCCGCAAGTGCACGGGTCGCGCAAGTAATAAAGTGGATTTTAAGTCCGAATATCGTTCCCACAGAGATTGTTTTAAATCGTATTTTAGACTACTACCTTAACCGGAACGAGAAATTGTTTAAATTTGAGAATTTTGAATTAAAATTAAACTAGAAAGAACGAGGAAATTTGATTTAGAGAAAATATGAGAAAAACATGCTAGAATTGAGAATCCACATTTATTCCATTAATTACGCATTAAATTAAATATCTAACAATAATTCACGAGGTTTTGAAAATCCATATTCCTAATATTGTCAAGACTCCCTTTCGGACAAGAATCAACACCTATTTCTATACACAATCCGACTATATTTCTATGACGAAACTAAATGTATAGAAAAGCATTACAAGTTTTGTGAATACTATAGCAGATAACACAAAGCATAGGGGTATATTTCTATCCCCTATCGGACTTTGTGGCAATTGATACAAGTCTAATGAAATCTCAATCTTTCGAACTTAAGAAATCATAACCTAAATTCATACAACTAGTGATCAAGTAATTGCATGATAAAAAGGTATAAATCAATTGCTCAAACCCATGAATTATGAAATTAAATGATAATCAATACATAAAATCCGGAAATAAATGCTTCATCACAATTCTAACATTTAAGAACTTAGCCTAGATACATAATTGAATATAAATCACAAAAGGAATGGATAGATGTCACCCTATTCATGCTCTTGATCTTCGTTCTTCAATTGTGTTCTTGGCGTGGCATGGATCCCTCGGCACTTCGACAGCGTTTTGGCCTCTCTTCAATGAATTGGGAACCCCTAATTTCGTGCCTTAGGTCTGGTATATATAGATGCTCATGAGAATTAGGTTAATTATGGAGAAAACTGCTGAATTCCGCGTAAAAAGCCCAGCTGAGGCCCAGTCGGGACTACCGTGCGGCCGCACGGTTCAAAAACACGCGGTCGCATGACTCTGCAGGTAAACTTCAGTCGCCGAATTTTTTGACCGTGCGACCGCACGCCTTTTTCAACCGTGCGGCCGCACGGTTGTAATTCCGGCTGCAATTTTTATCTTTTAAATTCTGCAACTTGGTCCCTGTCTTTTAATTGCACAGCAAGTCCTCCAACTTCTGATTGTTGCAATTTAACCCCTGAACTTCTGATTTCTTCCAAATTCGATTTTTTCTTCAAATTAACCGTTTGATTGACTGCATCCATTCTTGATTTGCTCACTTTGACCCCTTTTACATCCAATTGCTCAATTTTAGCTCCAATTCCTTTGTTTTCTCGACTTTGGATTATTTCTGAAATGTAAACAAATAACACAAAATAAATAGCGAATATTCTAAAACAAACATATAAAATCCTATTTTTAGGATAGAAATAAGTGTATAAAATACACTTATCAAAAGTGGTTAACTTGGAGACCAAGTTAAAGATGAAAAGGAAAATAAAAATTTTATTTTGGTATTCTACTTCAATAAGGAAACTTACTTGGACACGAATTCTACATATTTTAGGGGTTGTTTTTACCTATAAATATGTATGTTAGAGAACCATAATATTGTGAATCTTATGTGAGACTAATTAGAGAGAATTGAAGAGCTTTATCTTTGTAATTTCTTTTGAACTCTTTGTGGGATAATTCAAAGGGTAGAAACTTGGGTTAGATAAAAGTTTATTATTAGTATTTTCTCTGTAGTCTATGGGATTGGGTTGGTGAGTGAAAGTCTATATAATTGTAACAATTTATTATATAGTGAAAGACTTTGGCGATCCGAAAATTTTGCGTTGTTGTTATTATTTTTTCTTGTTGCTCAATTAATTCTTGAACATCAAAAGATCATGTGGGTTAAAGAAGGGAGAATCAACGTTTAATTCCCAACACTGCTGTCATTACCATCTATTTTTCCTAGCTTTCTTTTTTAACCTCACAAGGTGTCTTCCACTCTACTCTCATTGCCTTCTATTTTTTAGGTTTCTTGTTTAACGTCTTAATATATCTCTTCCATCGTTCGTAAATTGAACATACATTTCTCTTGCTCACTTCTCCCTACACTATCAATGTCGTGTACCCTACTACGATATAATAAATCACGCATTAAGAGTTACATTACATAACACACTTTTATGTACCTTTTATTATTTTTTTAGATTTATATTCTCTATTACTGTTTCATTAAACTTCTTTTCGTCTTAGTGAGGTTTATTCAATTGTGATTTCGAAAAACATTTAAAGACTTTTTTCAATGAATTTTTTTAATGAATTTCATTGAATTTCATTGACTTTTATAGACTTTTACAGATTTTTATTTTTTAATTGAAAAATTTAAACCCTAATAGATTAATTTTCGTATGATGTGAATGTGAATTATTAATAATAATTATATATCAAGTGATTGCAAAAAAAATACAGCTTGAGAGATATAAATAGTTTTAAGACAGAGAAATATTTGCGATTAAAAAAATTGGGGAAAAATAAAATCGCGTATGATATCGACATAAAAATTGTAATATGTTCATAAAAATTTTTTTAGAGAAAATTCTAAAATCACTTTACTTATTATTATTTGTTTTGATACAATTTAATTATTATTTTTCTGTAAGATCTTATAGAATTTTAGTTATATTTATTTTCATAGAAAAATTGAAGAAAGCGATGAAAAAGAAGATAGCCCAAATATAAAGAAAAAATATTAAAAAGAAAAAAATACAAAAGTTGAAGAGAAGAGAAATAATGATTTGTTTAATCAAATGTTTAAGATTTCTAAAAATAACATGAAAGAAGAAAAATATAGAAAAAATAAAATTACAATTTAAAAGAATTTTTTTTTAAAAAGTCTTTCAAAATCTTTGAGGTTAATGAGAGACAAATAAATAGATTTTGTAGTTGTACTTTATGTTTAGAAGTTAGTACATAGAGAATTTCGTATGAGTCTTTAAAAGTTATTGATAATTTGAATAACACATGACTTTTAAAGACTTTTAAAAATCTTTATACAATACACCATGACTTTTATGGACTTTTAAAAAGTCCATTAAAATCTATATTAAATACATCAAAATTTTTATGGAGACTCTAAAGTATAAATTGAATACACCTAAATTTTTCAAATCCTTTAAAATCTTTAAAAGTCATTCAAAATCTACATTGAATAAAATCTCCTAGTATTATAAGTTCATCAGAGTAAAACACTTCAGAGTTTAGATGTCATTGTACTATATCAAAGGATTCCCATATGCCACTGAACTTTTAGGGATGAAAATGCGGCAGGGAATCCCCGAACACGACAAGAACCCGCGCCCGAATGAGGCGGAAAATCCCGACAATGATAGAGATGGGGCGGGGACGGAGATGTGGTGGGGGTAAGGATTGCTATCAAATTCTCATCCACGCATTAGACTCGTCCAGAAACCATCCCTGATTAATAAATTCAATAAAAAAATAATTGAAAGAAATTAAAAGTGTCATGAACCACCCGACGTCCAACTATATAATTTCAAAACCAAGCCCTGCATTTCAACTCAATACTACTCTTCATCTTTCACTCTCACAAGTCTCATCTCATTCTCTCCAACTATATTTTTTAACATAATTAAACTTGTATTACTCTATAAAAACTATTATGAGTTTTTTATTAATATTAATCATTCTTTAGAATTATTAAATGAGAATTTTGTAAAATAATCATACTTTAATAAAAGAATTTGTATAACTAAGATATTAGATAACTATTATAAAAAGACACTAATTGACAAAAGTGTGTGTGTGTATATATATATATATAATAAATGAGGATGTAAACGAAGATTATGGGCGTCCCCGACCCGCCCCGTCTCGGACCCGACCCCATTTAGACGAGAACGGAGGGGGAATGGGGATGGTAAATCTCCGACGGGGAAGGGACGGGAATTGACATCCCCGCCCCGTTGCTATTCCTTTGAACTTTAGAAACACATTCGTCACTACATGGCACGACACCTTTCACTCATCCATTATGTCCACCCCCACTAAATTTTACTTTTTACAATTTTATTATACCATATTAAGTAAATTACATCTAAGTCCCAAATCTTTCAATTTAGTAAAGCAAACCACATTCTTTACCAATAATGCAATAGCATTTGAATGTCATTTTAAAGTTCAGTGGTATTTAGGGGTCCTTTAAAATAGTACAATGACGTTTTGAGGGGTTTAACTTAAGTTCATTGTAAATCTTCCAAGTAATGTCAAGGTTTCGCGTGTTAGGTGAGATCATGAGGGCGCTACAAGCTGTGCTCATTGGGGGCACTATATCCGACTTGACGGTACTTATGGACGTCTTCTTTCTTACTATTTATCGTAAAAAAGAAAACTAAAACAGATGCCAAAAAAATTATGTATGAATACTTTAAAATTGTTAAGTTACAAAATGGTACAGGGAATTCTCGACTTAGCCCATGTTTGGTAGGAATTATAATATAGATTTTAATTCAAATCAAAATCAATAATTAATATCAATGATAAGTATGTTTTATACACTTATCTATATGTCTAAATTAGAAGAAATTATTGTCGTTTTAGAATATATGCTCCTTAATTTGTGTTTATTTGTTTACTTTTCAGAAAATGTCCTAATCGAAGAAGAATGAACCAATTAATCGAAAAAACGGCAATATTGAATGTTAATTAGAGCTTAATTGAGCAAGTGAGAGATATGTGACGTCAACCGGAAAGGTTCATGATGCTCAAGTAAACAAATCAGAGGTTGGAGGTCCCAATTGAAGGAATTGAGAGCTTAATTGAGAAATTCAAGAAGAATATAAAGTTTGAGGACTAAATCGCAACAATTGAAAATGGAGAACTAAGGCTGCAATTAAAGGTCGGGGACTAACTTATACAGTCGAGAAAAGATGAAAATTACATGTCACGCGATCGCTGAAATCCTACGCGCGATCGCGAATTACCTCAAATTCATAACCCGAGAGTTTTAGTGTCTACCACGCGATCGCTAGGTTATCCGACTGGGTCGAAGATCAGATTTTTCTCGTGATTTTTAACAGGTTTTGGGCTTTTTGACCTAGGTTTTCTCCAAAACCTATATATACAACACATGAGGCACGAAATTTGGACCTTTGCCTCTCCATAGAACGAGCCACTACAGAGATTTCAACATCAATTTCTTGGAGATTCAAGCATCACAGAGGGGCGTGAATTAAAGATAATAGAAGAATTGAGATTTGGTGCATGTTTTCCTTTCTTCTTGTTTTCAATGAACGTTTTATTTTATTGTTATTGTTCTTTAATCAAGATGTGTAACTAAATTCTATGTTGGGATGAACGATGTAACCTAGTTAATTATTTTAATTCCATATTCCTTGTTTTAACGCTTCAATGCATGTGTTGATTAATTATTGTATTTAATGCGTGAATGAACTGGACACTCTTTCATGATTTCATGTGTTATTTTTATAATCCAATAGGTGAGTTAATAACATAGATCTAGGTAATAAATCCGGTAATTGAACGAGAGATAGAGATATACTCTTGTTATTATTGCGGTCGTTGTGAATTCTCGTGTGTAATGTATCTAGATAAGAAATATTCGGACCCGCTGTAGAGATACAATGTTGACTTATTTAGGTAGGATTGATTTAAATTCGAGAGTGGAATCTCAATTTGAATTAGTGAATTCGATCGAACACATATTTAGAAAATAGAGTCATGAATTGGAATTGATTTAATTGATTAGGTGAACTCGTGAATCCCAACTACTTTACAATCTTATTTGAAAACATAACATTTCTGCAATTTTAAATTCTTTAGTTTAATTTATTAGTTTTAGTTTACAATCACAAATTCTCTTTTTCTGTTCAAATAAAGTTTAGAATTGACATATTTCGGTACTTAGTAAAAAGTCCTCGTGGGAACGATCATTCGACTTAAAAGTCACTTTATTACTTGATTGTGATATCATATACTTGCGATTTTACATAACAACAAGTTTTTGGCGCCGTTACCGGTGACTGTTTTTATATTAATATCGATACCAATTAATTCTTGCTTTAGTTTGAATTTGTATTTTTTTAAAAAAAAATTTATTATTATTTTTTGAGTTTTTTTTTTTAAAAAAAGTTGTGAATTGTCTCATTCTTAGGTATTGAATGAATATTGAGATAGTTGGAGGCAACACAGCAAGATGGCAACGAACCTTTATCAATGGCTCCATGATCAAGTTGTAGTTCAAACTTATCAGATTTGTGACTTCTGCTGTGAAAATCATGCCATCCAAGATTGTCCTTTCGCACATCAGGCTCAGCCAGAGATTGATCAGGATAATTATTGGAGAAATAGTCACATGCAGCAGAGGAGTTCATATTTTCAAGCTTATAATCCTTACTGGAACGAGCAGCCAAATTTCTCGGGGTCAAATAATCATAGTCTCCATAGCCTGCAATTTTTCCAACAGTAAGATCAACAACAAAGTGATCGCAACAGAGATTTATTGTTACAGTTGCTAGAAGATCAACAAGAAAAGTTGCAAGAACTACAGACAGATTTTCATTATCAGCAAGTTGGGAAACAGTAGGTTAGGTCAAAGAATTTATATCCAACGAAGATTTGTTACAAAAGCTACTCCAAGATCAACGGGCTGAATTGAATGAAATGAGAGATCAGATGGAGTAGTTGGGCGTTAGCAGAACAAAAAGACCACCATAGGAGTGTCAACCAATACACGCAGTTCAAATTGAAAACTGAAGATTTTGACAATGAAGATTTGATAAACCAGGAATTGCAAAAACAACAAGCTGAAATTAAGAAGTTGATGGAGCAGTGGACAGTAAGCATGACAGAGAGTCAGCCATTGTCATTACCAGAAATTCAGGTGCAGAGATCAGAGGAGCCAGACAAATTGGTTGAAACAGTTGAAGAAAAAGAAGAAAAACTTGAAAGAGTGGATCAACCAGAAGAAAATAGCTGTCATGAAGATATCCTTGTCCAATTGTCAACAATGCAGAATCAGGACATCGAGCTCGAGGAGATTTCAATCAAAGAGGAAGAACAATTGATGAAAAGAGGAGTTAAGCATAGAAAAGCAGACGCTTAAGGGTGCCATCTCCACATTGCAACCCTCTAACCTCAATACTTGGGGAACAATTGATTTCATCATTGGTAATGAGACCATGATTGAAGTCTACACATTAAAGTTTGAATCGAGTGCAGAAGTCTACATATATGACATGGGAAAGGTACAAATCCGGTACATAAATGCACTTTGGAACAAATTTGACCTTCACGAACAAAAAAGGTCATCAAAAGTTCTATTTAAAGTTCCTTGAACAGTCAGGTAAAAAGTCGAGCTTTAGACTTAAAACGGAGTGCTTGTTGGGAGGCAACCCAACCTTTCTTCCCTTTTATTTACTACGCTTTCATTATTTATTTTATTTTAGATTAATTCATGATAGGTAACCTGTTTTGAGTGTTTTGCATACTACATGTTAAGGCACTTTGCATGTTAGTCTATTGTTGCATTTTTAGGTATATTTCTGATTTAGCATATTTTGTTACATTAGGTTTTTAATTGTCATCCCAAGCATCACACACACTAGTTTTGATCATGAAGTTAATGATTGGGAACTCATAACATAGATCATGCAGTGATTAGGGGATTAAAATTGAAGTTGAAATTCAAAACCAAGTGAAAAAGGTATTTCTGTCGGTAAGTCGCACAATCGCGTGTCAGTATGGTCGAGCGATCGTGCGAATGCATTTCAATAAAAAATTTCAAACAGTATTGAACTGCGCGATCACTGGTTTCATAACCATGCGATCGCTCAGTACATCTTGTGGTAGAAACGACAGTTTACATGTTTCATTCTATTATTTCACTTTTAAAATTCCCAAACTCTTTTTCACTCCCCAAAAATCACTCTAACATTGACCTCCCATCATTTGTGCATGTCATCAACACTTAGTTGCATCAAACTCATTGCTTTCATCACCTACAAAACTCAATCAAAGGTATGAAATTTTCACTTTCCTTCAAGTTATTCAAAAGAGTGAAATTTTCTTTGAATTCATAAGTGCAAATTTATTGTGGAGTGGAGTATGGGCTTAAGTTAGTTGTTGAAGAATGTGATTTGTGCTTTAATAGGTAGAGTTTTTTTGGTCAATCAATGTTTCCAAATTGATGCAAGTTCTTTAATTTTTGTTATGCACATTAAGTGTTTGATAAAATGCTCCAATGAGATTTTTGTTCAAATTTGAGAGATTCTTCCGAGCATTTATCTTCATGACATGGTTATTATTGAGTATGTATGTTTGGTTCATGAATTAGTACACTACATTGCATCAAGGCAGCCTCATTGCAGGCCATTGCACCAGAAAATCAGTTCACGTCACCCACTTCTCCATAATTTTTCATGACCCTATTGAACTCCAAATGACCTGAATTTTTAATATGTTGTAGACCATGCTGTGAAATTTAACATATAAAAATATGGCTCAGAAAAATTTGTGTTTTTCTACGCGATATCAAGGCTTGAATATGTATGGTCTACCATTGTTGAAAATTCAAAATTTTGCTTTAACTTTAGTTTGGGGGTGTGGTACTGAACGTCCATTATTTCTTATTGATGTTTATGACTTCTAATGCTAATTATCTCTTATTTGCAAGGAAAAAAACCGTTCTTCATTCATTTTATATTCATATTTATTGCGCACATAACCAGTGTTGGATAATTACTTGTGTGAGGGATTTTGTTTAATACATGTGGGGCAAAGTTTATGCAATTTGAATTTAGGAATGACTTGAAAATCCCTGAACTTAGATCATTAGACATCTCATCCATAAATTAGAACCAATCATGCTAAAAGGCAAGTTTGGAGGTAAAATGGTTGGAATTTGTATGTATTGACGGGTTGGATGTCTGTGGTTCTTGGTTTTGCACTTTAGTCATTGCAGTTTGGTCAACTGGTATAAACCATTTCCAGCATAAAAATAAAAAAATGCTGAAAGTCTTATTCTGCTCTTCAAATGCCATTTTAACTCGAGTAAGTAAGTCCGAGGGGTCTTTCAAACCTGGTGCCCTAAAGCCAACTGGATTGGGAGTCATCGACCTAAAGCTCGTTACATAGGTCAATTAGAAAGCAAGTACGGAGAGTGGACTTACACATAAGATAATATAACATCTTTAACTTTTCTATTTAAGCCTTTATGACTCGGGCAAGTACGTCTGAGGGGTTCTTTGAACCTAGTACCCTAAAGCCAACTGGTTTGGGAGTTGCTGATCTAAAAGCCTGCTACAGGGTCATATAGAAAGTAAGTATGAAAAGTTCTGTACAAAGATAGTAAAAGACAGGGACAATTAAAAGAAAAAAGTCGTCCATCAAAAGAAAAAAAAAATTATTGTATGGTATAAGCTTTGTTGACTGAGTTGTGGTGGTTGAGGTTGTAGAATTGGGGACTGCTTTCTTTTGATTTGTTGTGCATGCATATTTCTGATTCTGACTGCCTCATGTGGAAGAAGCAATGAAAAATGTTGAGAGCTGAGAGAAAAGCAGAAAGTGGTGATCATCCATGAGCGTTGAAAGGAATTTTCATTAGATATCATAGATTGACCACATGAGATTCGGGCTTGATTATGAATAATGAGCCACACAGTGTTGAGCACATCTTTTTCATAAGTATGCGTTTGACATTAGCTATTCACACACACACTTGAAAATCTGGCATGATATAACTAGAAATTATTTTGCATTGTTGTTCATAGCTATTGCTTAGAGCGTGAATTGGTTTGGACTATGGAGGCATATGGTAAACATGTTGACACAACAAAAATAATTTCTCTTTTATTTCTTTGATTTTTGTAGTTTATTTTCCATTGTTCGAGGACGAACAATAATTCTAATTTGGGGGTATTTGATAAGTGTGTTTTATACACTTATCTGTATGTCTAAATTATAAGAAATTATTTTCGTTTTAGAATATATGCTCCTTAATTTGTGTTTATTTGTTTACTCGAAGAAGAATGAAGCAATTAATGGAAAAAACAGCAATATTGGATGTTAATTGGAGCTTAATTGAGCAAGTGAAAGATATGTGACGTCAATGGGGAAGGTTCATGGTGCTCAAGTGAACAAATCAGATGTTGGAGGTCCCAATTGAAGGAATTGAGAGCTTAATTGAGAAATTCAAGAAGAATATAAAGTTTGGGGACTAAATCGCTACAAATGAAAGTGGAGGACTAAGGCTGCAATTAAAGGTCGGTGACTAACTTATACGGCCGAGAAAAGATGGAAATTACATGTCACACGATCGCTGAAATCCTTCTGCACGATTGTGAATTACCTCAAATTCATAACCCCGAGAGTTTTAGTGTCTACCACGCAATCGTTAGGGTTTCTACCACGCGATCGCACGGTTATTCGACTTGGCCGCAGATCAGATTTTTCTCGCAATTTTTAACAGGCTTTGGGCTTTTTGACCTAGGTTTTCTCCAAAATATATATATACAACACATGAGACACGAAATTTGGACATTTGCCTCTCCATAGAACGAGCCACAACAGAGATTTCAACATCAATTTTTTGGAGATCCAAGCATCGTAGATGGGCGTGAATTGAAGATAATAGAAGAATTGAGACTTGGTACATACTTTCCTTTTTTCTTGTTTTCAATGAACGTTTTATTTTATTGTTATTGTTCTTTAATCAAGATGTGTAACTAAATTCTATGTTGGGATGAACGATGTAGCCTAGTTAATTATTTTAATTCCATATTCCTTATTTTAACGCTTCAATGCATGTGTTAATTTATTATTGTGTTTAATGCGTGAATAAGCTGGCCACTCATTCATAATTTCATGTGTTATTTTCATAATCCGAGAGGTGAGTTAATAACATAGATCTAGGTAATAAATTCGGTAATTGAACGAGAGATAGAGATATACTCTTGTTATTATTGCGGTCGTGTGTGAATTCTCGTGTGTAATGCATCTAGATAAGGAATATTCGGACCCGCTGTAGAGATACAAGATTGACTTATTTAGGTAGGATTGATTTAAACTCGAGAAAGGAATCTCAATTTAAATTAGTGAACTCGATCGAACACATATTTAGAAAATATAGTCATGAATTGGAATTGATTTAATTGATTAGGTGAACTCATGAATCCCAACTACTTTACAATCTTATTCTTATTTGAAAACATAACATTTCTGCAATTTTAAATTCTTTAGTTTAATTTATTAATTTTAGTTTACAATCACAAATTCTCTTTTTCTGTTCAAATAAAGTTTAGAACTGGCATATTTCGGTACTTAGTAAACAGTCCTCGTGGGAACGATCACTCGACTCAAAAGTCACTTTATTACTTGATTGCGATATCGTATACTTGCGATTTTACATAATAACAATCAACCATATATTTTGCGGGACCCACAAATTTTTCAATACATATTTCATCAATTTTTGTCAAAATTTACTAAAAATTTAATTTTAATCCCCTCCAAACAAGGCTTAATAAAAAATAAATTAATTATAATAAATGTTGGAAAAAATCAAACGAAGTTTTTATAATATTTTTTAAGTAATATTTATTTATTAAATTTGTTTTCTATTTAACTTGTAGTTTGAAAAAAAAAAAAAAAAAAAGGAAGATCATAAATTTTGAAAACACTCTTTACCATCTTTTAAATCATAAGGTTTTAGTAATTAAACTTTAAAGAATAATAAATTGTTATATAATTTATTTATATTTTGAATGGTTTGTTATTTTCATTTGGGAAAAATATATAAATAAGGTGATTATTAATGTAAATTTAAAAATTGATATGAAACTTGTAAAATTTCAATTTCTCCCTTTCTATGAAAGGATGTCAGGGGGTAGAATTCCATTTCCAAAATAAAGGGGCTTTTTTTCTTTCTTGTTTTTCTATTTTTCTGGAAGGTCCCATCGAAGAAATAACAAATCCTAAACATAGTGATATTAGATCTTTTATACCGGCTTCATCTCTTATCAAACTTCTTTGTCTTCGTCTTCCAAAAAATCACAAGGAGTTTAGAATTTAACTCTTTTTTTTCCATTTCACATATCAAAGGAAAAAAAAAAGAGAAAAAAGAAGGGATTTTTTTAGTCATCCAAAAAAAGAGGGGAATGCGCATTTGCTTGAAACAGTTTTCAAATAACCATTTTACTCCTTTGAGCACGTATAGAACCCTTGATTATGCTTCGCCGACAAGAAAGATTTTATTGCTCCTTTATTTTCTTTTTAATTACTACTACTTTTTTAGTCATATTGTACTTACATAGACTTTTATTCGTTACATTAACGAAAAAGAAAGAAAGGGGATTCTTTTTCTTAGGGGTTGATTGATGATTGAGTATTATTTCTTCGTTCTATATGCATTTTTACATCTTTTGGGAAGCATTTTTTGACATTTCCATTTTCATTTCAAAAATCAGGTTTTCAGGTTTTAATTAAGATTAATTAATTAAATTAATAAATAATTAAAAATATTTTAATTATAAATAATAAGGTCACAATGTTATAAAATCTCAAATCACAAAATACAAATCTTTTACATCACAACTACCATTTTCAAGGTCACGACCATCATTTCATTTTTTTAAGTCACGGATTATTTCGGGTCATCAAACGATCAAAATATTAGGTCACAAATCGAACTTATTTTTAGGTCACATTAAAAGTCGAGACTGATTTCAATTAGGTCACAATTATACAATATTTAGGTCACAATTTATTTAACGTGACAATCACTTTAATCATACCACGATCGACCAACACACCACCCCATTGATTGGACCACTAGGCATCAACCAGGAAACCACCATTTTCTCACTACCGCTACCCATTCACCTCTACACAAAAGATTTGTCATCGCCACCACACCCACCAACGCACTCAAATCCACAACTGGCCACATATCATAGTACCAAAAACTCAACACTGCACTACAACCCAAAACCACCGCATGACAAACTCAAACAGGAAGACACAACATACCATTAGCACAACCCCGTTGCAGTGGTGACATGATGCTGCGCGGCCACACACTTCGTAGCTGTGCCCAGGCATTGCCTTGTGACAGAGGCTCTACTGCACTCGGCGACTGAGCAGTAGAGGCGGAGCTGCGAAGCACATCTACACTCGACCATCACCTTAGCCCTAGGTCTCCTTCCACCGCCCATGCTTGCAGCCACCAGAAACCACCACCGCCTCTCACACAACAGCCCGTACCTCTTTCTTTCTCCCTTCAACCACCACTGCACCTCCTCTCTTTCTCACCTTAAAACTAGCCACAGTTCACCCCTATCCCATCCCCTGATACGCACAACCCCAACCCGAAAATCTCTCCCTTTCTCTAACACACCAAAGGCATCAATGTCAGATCTGAAATCTGAAAATGTGTGACCTGGCACAGTGATGCGTGTCGCAATGCACCAAAATAATAAATAATTCCTTACTCGGCAAATATTAATAAATAATGTAGTAGCGAGAGTAAGGGTCGATCCCACGAGGAACGGAAACTAATTTTAGTTGTTCGATCAATTAGAATGGAATGGGGGGTTTTGTTGTTTGAATTGCTTGAATGAAAACTTTGCATAAAAATAAACAATTAAATATGACTAAAGAAATAATATGAGAAGAAATCTTGTTCTCGGGTTCGGTTGTGCCCTCAATTAATGTTATACTTTTCCTTGTAACGTGTTTCTATCCCTAATTCAATTATCAATCATAAATAATCAACAAGCTCTGATTATCTAGATTCTTCCTTATGTGTATTGATTCAAAACAAGTTCTTTGAACCAATTCTAGCCATGGACAATCCGAAACAAGCTCTTAGAATTTAATGCACGACTAGTATGAAAATTTAGAAGAATAGATTGAATTGAATCGTTAATTACACAAGCTCGAATTAATCAATCCAAGTTGAATTATTACTAAACCTGCACGAGATTTATTTGCCACTAAAGTAAAGATTCAATGATAATTACGGATCAAGAATCTAAACATAGCATATTCATGAATCCAAAGATCAATAATCCAATTGGCCAAATTAAACTATTAATCAAATAAACTCAATGAACGTTCAAAACATAATAATCCAACAATTGAAATAAAGGAATAAATTCACGCTACTAATTTGTAGGAAAAGAAAATAACATAATTGAAGTGACACAACTTCCCCTTTGAACAAGATATGGAATTTAGCCTAGCATGGTTGTGGTAGATTCTTCAAGTTGCTTCATGAATTCCATTGTTGTTGATGTTCTTTGGCTTGAAAATCTCCCAAGAATGCTCTATATTTTTCTCTCAATTTTTCTCAATGTGTAGCCTCTTTCAAAAATAATAAAAGTCCCTTTTTCTTGTCATGAAACTCCCTTTTTATAGCTCCAATTTCGTGCCCTAACTTTGGGAGCAAGAAATCTCAAATTTATGGAAAGAATTAAAATATGGAAATTTTGACTGGAATAGTTACGGCCGTGATTTCTGATTTACGGCCGTAACACGGCTTCTGCATATTTTCCAAAGTTGACGTTACGGCCGTGACTTTCTGATTTACGGCCGTAACACGGTTTCTGAACATTTTTCTTCTTTTGAAGGTTACGGCCGTAACATTTCTTTTTGATTCAACATTCTTTCACGGCCGTGACATGGTTTTCTTACAACCGTAACTTTATTTGCGCCTAAGTCCCCAAACTCCAGTTTTAAGCTCATTTTGGTCCTTTTTTCCTTCTTTTCTCCTCTTTTAGGATCCTATTCAACATGAAACACAACATGCATTAATAATACTTAGATAGAATCCCATTATGACTTATTCAAGGATATAAGTGTATAAAATAAACGTAAATATCACACTTATCAAATCCCCCCACACTTGAACCGTTGTTCGTCCTCGAACAAAGAGTTGCAAAGAAAAGAATAGGGTTCAAACAATAGATTACAATTTAGAGACTTTAGGTTGCAACCCACTTTTCTTTAACAAAAATGTTCCATTGCATGATCGGATTGTGTTCGTGTGTGCTAGAGATGAAACGCCCTTTATTTCCCATCCCAATCATGGCTCGATATGGTTTATTTCCTTGCACCTCTCGTGTTCACTCACCTCCCAATCATTTATGAGTGACTACAAAGATAATAGTTTCGCCCAATTCCGGAAGAAATTCTTCGTGTAAACCGAGTTGTTCATGATGTGAATTCAGTCAACACAGTACCCCCGACCACATTCATAGCACCAACCCTAGACCAAGCAATTCAAACCACTCATAAGTAAATGTAATGGGAGTTAACACCCTCACAAGATATTTCTCTCTTCGCACAAAGTGTATAAGGGTTAGAATTTTCGCTCAGCTCTCTGCATGGAAAAGTCAGTACCACAGATTGCCTAACTGTCATAACCGGAGCCAACAATAACACAAGTGCAAAGTAAAGTCTTTATTTGGTTGTAACGGGGCTTCAGGTCAGGTAGGATAAAAGGGTATATTTAGGCTGAGTCGAGAAGGAACTTCGCAAACCAAGTCAATTCATAATGACATTACTTCCTTCATCCCTTAATATGAGCTTCATTGTTTCTCGCTACCCAACTTTGTTCAAACTTGAATCTCTTCTTTTCTTTTCTTTTCTCTTTTTTTTCACAAGTTGAGTGTTTGACATCCTCAACTACTAGTTTTCATGACTAACTTCCTTTTCATTGCTTTTTCTCTTTCTCTTTTTGTTTTTTTTTCGAGTATAGACTGCAACTTTTTTTTTTTTTTTTTTATCATTACGCAGTCACCAATTGGCACTAGGTAGAATTGCAATCCCCTGAATTCAGTCATTTTCACAACCATTGCTCAACACAAGATAACCATTTCAACTTCTTGGACTTAGGCCATAGCACAATCCTCAATCAACAAAAGCTTGCGAATCCCTTCTCTTATGGGTTCAAAACAGAGACAATGCGAAAGAAAGGGTATTCGTGGCTTGTATCGTGGCATCAAAGATTCAAAGAAAGGCTAAGGCTCAAACGGGCTTCTAATGGTTTATGTAGTAAGGTAGGCTCTTTTAACAAGTCAAAGTTGGCTTAACCTATTGCCTTTGCTATAATTTGCACTTGAATCAAGAAGCTACAACGGTATGCACAAGAAAGCACATCCAAGCATAACCCAACCATGCAGGACACACATCAAAAAATAGAGCTTAATATAAAGAGTAAAAGTAGCTCATAGGCTCAAAAGCTCACAAATTACGGATTATATGTGTTCCTCCCATCCAATTATGAGTTATGGGTCATTGCTCGATCTTCATTCCAATTCTAAGTCCATTGGTCGAGGATAATGGTTAAAAGTATTCAAACCATGACTACTCACAAAAGTATAATAATTGGGACGTTCAGAGTTATATATGAAGGGATAATACATTTATTCCTGTTTGGGTTGACTAGGTTGTAGACATCTGACAATTTTTCTTTTTATTTTCAACCTATTGTGCAGTTTTGGGAGAGATCATCTCTATGTGCTCAATTTATATCCAATTATGCAATGATTTTTCAAAAAAAATGAACCAAAAGTGGGGTCGCTTCCTATCAAAGATTAAAATGGATGCTGACTCAAACTGAATTTTAACGTTTCGACTACAGAAAGAAGATAACGACATTAAGCTCACAATCAATTCAATCCCCCCCACACTTAGACAAAACAATGTCCTCATTGAAAAATAAAGCTAAACAGTAGAAGGGGGAAAAGAAATTTTTAAATTTGAAATTTCTGGATTTACGGCCGTAAATATGTGTCTTACGGCCGTAATCAGGCCTCTGAAAATTTTGGGGAAGAAGTTAATTACGGCCGTAAAGATGTGTCGTACGGCCGTAAGGTGGTTTCTGAATAAAAGTTTAAAAATTGAATTACGGCCGTAAGGTGTGTCATACGGCCGTAAGGTTGCCTCTGAGGTTTTTTTTTTTAAATGACTAATTAAACTAAAATTAACCAAAAAATGAAAACACGAAAATAAAAAAATAAAAAGTTGAGGAGGTAAAGAAACTCCCCTCTCGGGTTGCCTCCCGAGCAGCGCCTTTGTTTACTGTCGTTGGCTCGACTGAGTCATTTCTCATTCAACCGGGATTAGGTGGATTCCCAAAGCTCAATTTCCTCTTCATGCTCTTCGTTAGTGCCTGCAAAATAGGGGGTAGAGATTTTTCATCAGAGACTGGTAATGAGATGGATGAGATTTTACCTGATTTCGGTAACTTTGGACAGTCCTTTCCACCAATTTCGAGAACTTCCTGTACTAAAGAGTCATTCACATTAATAGAATAAACAGGATCATCATCAGAAATTTTCACGAAATCATAAATATTGAATTGAACAATTTCATTATCAAATTCCATAGAAAGTGTGCCACTATTAACATCTATCTTAGTCTTAGATGTTTTCAAAAATGGTCTGCCTAGCAAAATAGGAGTAGAGTTGGGTGAATGATTATCATTCATTTCTAACACATAAAAGTCCGCTGGAAACACCAATCCACCTACTTGCACTAGCACATCCTCAACTACCCCATCCGGATATGCATTGGAACGGTCGGCTAGTTGAATGATAACACTACTTTCAGTCATTTTAGCAAGTTTCAATGAAGTGTACGTAGATCTAGGCATTACATTTATAGATGCTCCTAAGTCTATCAATGCACGATCTATCCTAGTGTTACCTATTTGACATGGTATGGTAAACATACCTGGATCCTTGCACTTGGGAGGCAATTTTCTTTGAAAAAGTGCAGACACGGATTCACCCATTTTTACCATCTCATTTCCATTTAGCTTTCTCTTATTGGTAGACAGATCCTTCAAAGACTTTGCATATCGGGGAACTTGTTTGATGGCATCTAATAATGGAATGTTGATTTCCACTTTCCTGAACATCTCCAATATATCCTTTTCCTTGCCCTCCTTGTTTGCTTTTGCTATCCTGCTAAGGAAAGGTGGAGGAGTTAGTTTAACACTTAAAGTGGAATCTGTTTTTACCTGCGAGCTTTTTGAGGTGCTGTCGTTCTTCCCGACTTCCCTTCCCTCAACTTCCTTCTCTTCGATTGCGGTAGGTTTCAGTTGCGATTCTTCAAGCTCTTTTCCACCTCGGAGAGTAATTGCACTCACATTCTTTAGATTTACTTCAGGTTGAGATGGTAGCTTTCCTCTGGTTTGTGCCTCAAGTTTGTTGATGGCAGTAGCCATTTGACCCATTTGGTTTTCCAGATTTTGAATGCTAGACTTGGTGTCCTGTTGAAATTGAAGTGTGTTAGATGCCAAGGCTTTAACCATGTCTTCAAGGGATATACCCGAGCCTTGAGGTTTTTGCTGATACTGCCCCTGTTGTTGGAAGGTTCCTTGTTGTTGAAATTACCCTTGAGGTTTGTTTGAAATGAAACCTGGGGGATTGTTAATTCCGTAGCTTAGGTTGGGGTGATCCCTCCATCTTGGATTGTAGGTATTAGAGTACGGATTGTACTGTTGTCTTTGGAACGGAAAACTCTCTGCAGCATTTACCTGTTCACCATTTCCCTCTTGCAACACTGGACAAGTATCTGTTGGATGTCCAAAATTCGCGCATACTCCACAGGTTTTGGCTTGTTGTAACTTTCCTACTGCAAGTTGTTTAACGAGATTTGTTAGTTCAAACAATTGACTTTCAATATTGGAACTACTTACCTCATTCACGCGCCGAACTTGCATATCCCTGTTGGAGTTGAACTGTTGAGTGTTCTCAGCCATATTAGAAATCAGGGCTCTCGCCTCTTCCGGTGTTTTGTCCATTAGCGCACCTCCACTTGCGGCATCTATCATTCTCCTGTCCATCGGCAGCAGTCCTTCATAAAAATATTGCACCAAGAGTTGCTCACAGATCTGATGATGGGGACAGCTTGAGATGAGCTTCTTGAAACGCTCCCAATACTCGTACAATGTTTCGTTATTGTTCTGGCGCACCCCACATATTTCCTTTCTGATGGTACCAACTCTAGATGCGGGGAAGTATTTCTCCAAGAAAAGCCTTTTCATGTCATTCCAAGTAGTGATTGTTCCAGATGGTAGACAATAAAGCCAGTCTGCGGCCGCATCCTTCAATGAGAATGGGAAAGCTCTCATTTTTATTTGCTCCTCGGTAATGCCCGTTGGCCTCATACTGTCGCATACCACATGAAATTCTTTAAGGTGTCTGTATGGGTCCTCACCGGGATGTCCTCGAAAGGTTGGCAAAAGATGGATTAGTCCGGATTTTAGCTCAAAAGTTCTGCCTTCTTCCACTGCCGGGAAAGTGATACATAGCGGTTGTTGAGCAACATTTGGGGTAGCTAGTTGCTTGAGAGTCAGATTATTGTTAGCTACTGCCATTGGTTGTGCAGCTCTTCTTTGCTGTTGAAAAGTTTTCTCGATTTCTGGGTCAAAATCAAAAAATTCAAAATTAGTTGATCGAGTTTTATGCATATAAGCAAAGAAGTAGACAGACAAGAATTTTTTTTTTTTTTTGAAAAATTATAGAAATGAAGTGAAAATAAAATTAATAAAATTAAATGCAGAAAAAAAAATTCTAATTAACTAAACAACTAAATTGGTTGACCGTTCCCCGGCAACGGCGCCAAAAATTTGATGCGTGTCGCAATGCACCAAAATAATAAATAATTCCTTACTCGGCAAATATTAATAAATAATGTAGTAGCGAGAGTAAGGGTCGATCCCACGAGGAACGGAAACTAATTTTAGTTGTTCGATCAATTAGAATGGAATGGGGGGTTTTGTTGTTTGAATTGCTTGAATGAAAACTTTGCATAAAAATAAACAATTAAATATGACTAAAGAAATAATATGAGAAGAAATCTTGTTCTCGGGTTCGGTTGTGCCCTCAATTAATGTTATACTTTTCCTTGTAACGTGTTTCTATCCCTAATTCAATTATCAATCATAAATAATCAACAAGCTCTGATTATCTAGATTCTTCCTTATGTGTATTGATTCAAAACAAGTTCTTTGAACCAATTCTAGCCATGGACAATCCTAAACAAGCTCTTAGAATTTAATGCACGACTAGTATGAAAATTTAGAAGAATAGATTGAATTGAATCGTTAATTACACAAGCTCGAATTAATCAATCCAAGTTGAATTATTACTAAACCTGCACGAGATTTATTTGCCACTAAAGTAAAGATTCAATGATAATTACGGATCAAGAATCTAAACATAGCATATTCATGAATCCAAAGATCAATAATCCAATTGGCCAAATTAAACTATTAATCAAATAAACTCAATGAACGTTCAAAACATAATAATCCAACAATTGAAATAAAGGAATAAATTCACGCTACTAATTTGTAGGAAAAGAAAATAACATAATTGAATTGACACAATTTCCCCTTTGAACAAGATATGGAATTTAGCCTAGCATGGTTGTGGTAGATTCTTCAAGTTGCTTCATGAATTCCATTGTTGTTGATGTTCTTTGGCTTGAAAATCTCCCAAGAATGCTCTATATTTTTCTCTCAATTTTTCTCAATGTGTAGCCTCTTTCAAAAATAATAAAAGTCCCTTTTTCTTGTCATGAAACTCCCTTTTTATAGCTCCAATTTCGTGCCCTAACTTTGGGAGCAAGAAATCTCAAATTTATGGAAAGAATTAAAATATGGAAATTTTGACTGGAATAGTTACGGCCGTGATTTCTGATTTACGGCCGTAACACGGCTTCTGCATATTTTCCAAAGTTGACGTTACGGCCGTGACTTTCTGATTTACGGCCGTAACACGGTTTCTGAACATTTTTCTTCTTTTGAAGGTTACGGCCGTAACATTTCTTTTTGATTCAACATTCTTTCACGGCCGTGACATGGTTTTCTTACAACCGTAACTTTATTTGCGCCTAAGTCCCCAAACTCCAGTTTTAAGCTCATTTTGGTCTTTTTTCCTTCTTTTCTCCTCTTTTAGGATCCTATTCAACATGAAACACAACATGTATTAATAATACTTAGATAGAATCCCATTATGACTTATTCAAGGATATAAGTGTATAAAATAAACGTAAATATCACACTTATCACACAGCCCCGAACCTCCTCCTCTGCACCACTATTGCTGCCTCCTCCTCTGCACCACTGCTATCACCGCCTCACATTCACCACCACCATTTGCACTAGCACTGTGACGTGAGGAATTGAATGTGACCTAAAAATAAGTGTGACCTAAGAAGCTTGGGCGGTTCATCCATCAGCTAGTGGTGGGATGGCTCAAAAAGTTGAGTCGGGTAGTGGGGAGGTGTTTGGTGATGTGCACGACCGGAAGGGGCATTTCCGAAGCTGGAAAAAGAGGAAGTAGGGTATGGATTGTCTTGCAATTGGGGGAAAAAATCTGTGGTGTATGGTTGGGATTTTTGGAAGCTTGGATGGGTAGATGGTTAGAGTGATGATTACCGACGGTGGGGGATGGATTTTTCGATGGTAAAGGCAATGGTTCTGGCGGAAAAGAGGGTGGCGGCTCCATGGAAGAATGAATCGCGAATTTTGCCAAAGAGGGGAGAGAGAATTCAGTAGGCTGATTTGGGACGTGAAAAATGGAAGGAGAGTTTGGAGGGAATTAGAATTAGGTTTAGGGAATTTAATAATTAATATTATGTTTATATTACCACCTGATATATGAAATTATACAAGTTTCATCTTATATTTGAATTTGGTTACTTAAGAACATGGTAGACTGTAATTTCCTCTTTTCATTTAAGGGTATTTTTTTGGCAAGCTAAACATACCGGTAAATTTGTAAATATTTCTACATTATCTTTTTTTTTTTTTTTTATCCAATAACTAAATACAGCAACTAAAGTATAAATTTGCATAAGACAGTCCACTTTGCAAAACATACTCAATATAGGGTGTATTTATAATATTTAAAATTTTACTATTATGTCGTATGTGATCCAAAAACTTGACGACGCTCCGCAAGTGCACGGGTTGCGCAAGTAATAAAGTGGATTTTAAGTCCGAATATCGTTCCCACAGAGATTGTTTTAAATCGTATTTTAGACTACTACCTTAACCGGAACGAGAAATTGTTTGAATTTGAGAATTTTGAATTAAAATTAAACTAGAAAGAACGAGAAAATTTTATTTAGAGAAAATATGAGAAAAACATGCTAGAATTGAGAATCCACATTTATTCCATTAATTACGCATTAAATTAAACATCTAACAATAATTCACGAGGTTTTGAAAACCCATATTCCTAATATTGTCAAGACTCCCTTTCGGACAAGAATCAACATCTATTTCTATACACAATCCGACTATATTTCTATGACGAATCTAAATGTATAGAAAGGCATTACAAATTTAGTGAATACTATAGCAGATAACACAAAGCATAGGGGTATATTTCTATCCCCTATCGAACTTTGTGGCAATTGATACAAGTCTAATGAAATCTCAATCTTTCGAACTTAAGAAATCACAACCTAAAATCATACAACTAGTGATCAAGTAATTGCATGATAAAAACAGTATATATCAATTGCTCAAACCCATGAACTATGAAATTAAATGATAATCAATACATAAAATCCGGAAATAAATGCTTCATCACAATTCTAACATTGAAAATCTAGCCTAGATACATAATTGAATATAAATCACAAAAGGAATGGATAGATGTCACCCTATTCATGCCCTTGATCTTCGTTCTTCAATTGTGTTCTTGGCGTGGCATGGATCCCTCGGCACTTCGACAGCGTTTTGGCCTCTCTTCAATGAATTTGGGAACCTTGGGAACCCTTAATTTCGTGCCTTAGGTCTGGTATTTATAGATGTTCATGAGAATTAGGTTAATTGTGGAGGAAATTGCTGAATTCCGCGTAAAAAGCCCAGTTGCGGCCCAGTCGGGACTACCGTGCGGCCGCACTGTTCAAAAACACGCGGTCGCATAACTCTGCAGGTAAACTTCAGTCGCTGATTTTTTTGACCGTGCGACCGCACGCTTTTTAAACCGTGCGGCCGCACGGTTATACCGGCAGCTACAGTTTTCTTCTTTAAATTTCAGCAATTTGGTCATCATCCTTTTATTGCACATCATTTAGTATTTTGATCATATCTTTCTATTCCATTATCCGATTGAGGTGCTTCAAAGTCCGTTAGAAAGATAACATAAAGGGATACAATTCTTCATGAAATAGGATTTTCCCAAGTCGAACGTTTACTGCCCCGAAATTAGCTTTCAAATCTGACTAAAAATCTGCCCGAAAATCTTGTGTGATTGGAATGAATTTATGGTAATATTCTTACCATATTTCATTCCTTTTTGACTTCTAATTGCATCCAATTGACTCCTAAAAGTCCTCAAGTATCTTATCTTGATCCGAATCAACTATTGAATATTTGCAATTTGGTCCTTGAACTTCTGAAATCTACCAATTTGGTTCTTTCTTTGACTTTTCTTTCAATTTAGCCCTTGATCTACTTCATCCATTCTTGATTTGCATACTTTGGTTCTTTTATCATCCAATTTGCTTGTTTTTGCTCCAATTCCATTGTTTTCCCGACTTTGGAATTATTTCTGAAATATAAACAAATAACACAAAATAAATAGCAAATATTCTAAAACAAACATATAAATTCATACTTTTAGGATATAAATAAGTGTATAAAATACACTTATCAATCTCCTAAATTGATTAAAAAATATTTTCATCAGCAGACATACCACAAACAGGGTTTTAAGCACCTGACGCGTTGATCTAGTCGCCATCGAAACCATAAAGGACCATGTAAATTGATTCGATTCCAATATAAAAATGTTAAACAACGCATTTTAACAATTTATCATATATGTTGGGAATTAAATACAGATTTTCTCTTCTTTAGACCACATGATCTTTTTGATGTTAAAAAATATAATTGAGAAAGCAATGATCGTCAAAATCTTTCACTATATATTAAATTGTTACAAATATATAAAATTTCACTTACCAACCCAATCTCATAAACTACAGAGAAAATACTAATAATAAATTTCTATCTAACTCAAGTTTCTACCATTTGAATTATTTCACAAAGAGTCGCAAGAAACTATAAAGATAAAACTCTCCAATTTTCTCTCTATTTAGTCTCTCATAATATTGAGTAATTCTAGAGAGACATTTTTAATTGACATTTTTAAGTGACATTGTGACATGGCGCACATACATTGAGTGGTAAAAAGGTAAGTGGTGAGGTACTTATTTACATCATCCAATGTATATTTGACATGTCAACTTGTCACTTAAAAATGTCTCCCTAAAATTATTACATAAGATTCACTTATTATAGCTCCCTAACACATATTTATTGGTAAAGATATCTCTAAAATATGTAGAATTTGTGTTAAAAAAGATTTCCTTATTGAAATAGAATTTCAAAAGAAAGGAAAGAAGACCCGTGCAAATATTCCAAATTTACATCAAAATCCATTTATATTTACTCTTGCTGACTTTTTCCTTTGTTTTCACGGAAGATATCATTCATCAAGTAAATTAAATACTAAAAGCACTCTAATTCCTTTAAATTTAATGATGGGAAGAATACATAATTAAGATTTTTAAAGTATACATTTTCAAAATTAAGAAACTTAAGATTTTATTTCAAAAATCAGGTCATAATTAGTATATATTTTATTGTTTATGGTCACAAGTCACAATTTGTTAGGTCACAACTTATTATGGTCACAAGTTACAATTTTTTAGGTTAAAAGTCACAAATCAGGTAATAAGTTTATAGTCACAGTCACAATTTTTTTCTAGGTCACAAATTTCAAATTTCGTAGGTCACAATTTTTTTTTTTGTCGCAAATCTCGAGTCAGTTGGTCACAACTTAACAAATTATGAGTCACAATTTCTTTATTAATCATAAATCACAAATTTCATTGGTCGAAATTTTTTCTTGGATACAAATCAAGAATCTTTTAGGTCACAATTTTTTACAAATCACGAGTTTCATAGTCACAGATCATAAATTTTATAGGTCATAATTTATAAAATTATTTGGTTGACTCATTTTTTGGTCACAAATTATCGATTTAGTTGGTCACAATCTATTTCTCGGTCACAAACCACAAATTTTATATGTCATAAATTAAGGTCACAACAATCAGTTGGTCACAAATATCAAAATATTAGGTCACACTAACTCAACTAAAGGTCACAAACTATCAAATTAATTGGTCACAAATTATCAAATTTTTAGGTCACATATACTATTTTTCTAGTCACAAATTGCATATTTTGGTCACACACCATCAGCACCAACACTGGCCAAAAACACAGCCATCGCCAATTGCTAAGACCGCTTCCGCTGCCACTGACCACCAACACCATCGACACTGCTGCCACACCATTACTTACCACAGTAAACCCCACCACCCCACCTAACCTGACCACCAACCAAGACCACCGCCACCACAGCTCCACAAACCTTGCAGTCAGCAATCATCACACAAATCGTCGATACCACCACCTCACCTCACCTCACAGCCACCATAAACCACCACCACCACAAAAACCAACTACACCTACACCTACAACCACCAAATCCATTTGCACCACTTTCATAAATGACACAGTCCAAGAAAGCCACCACCACTTCCTCAACCACCACAGCACCACCCCACTGTTGCTACAGATTCACCGCCATCCACCTTCGGCCACAGATCTACCACAAATCCGCCACCTAGTACCGTAAGAAACCCACGACCACCTCACCAGCGCCATCTCACTATCACCATCACCACCGCCTTCAAACTCCACAACACAAGAATACCACAACAAATACATTACAGACACACCACAGACTCACCACAAATCGACACACCGCATAAAATCAAAACACCACTACAGATAGTCCATGATGCAATGCCACACAATAGCTTCGACTGCAGTGTCTCTACTATTGCTGGGTGCCTAGAAGCCACTTCGAGCAATGATTAAAGAAATTTTGTGCGACCCCGTCGCCGGAGGGTAAAGGAACGTTCACGTGTTGCGACCTTCACCAGAGGGGAGGGTGAAATTGGGTGGATGTCGTTGATTAGGTTTTGAGTAAAAATAGTAGGGTGGGACGATGAGTTGTTGGGTGGATTTATTTTAATATATTAAAAGAAAAAAATTAACACCTGATTTTAGAATAAAATGGTTATAAATCTCAATTTTGAATTGTGTAGTTAAAAGGTAGGGTTCCATGTAATTACCACTTTAATGATACACCTCTTTGGTTCCTTCTTCATATACGTACAAGACCGAAGATTAATGGGCTTTTATAATCAATTAAGGTCCAAAAATTATTGCGGGTGAAAATCCCAACGATCTCCACTTGGCAAAAAATTTCCTGAGCTAAAATATTAAAAAAAAAAAAAATTAACCATTGAGAAACAGGCAAGCATTTTTCACTTTAATGATCACATACTCTACTATATGAGTATAACTACTCAGAACTATCAATGAACTCCAAGCTTTTCATCGACTCATGTCGAAATAAAATTGCTGAAAAATTATAGTGCAACTCTTATAGTTTGGTTTTTTCATAAGAACTCATCAGTCATCGACATCAATTCAACCACACACTTTGTATTCAAATCAAACTAACATTGTGTGTGAACAAATGCACCTGCAGTAAGAACACATCCACTATCATGGCAATTGGCATTATGCCACGATGATATCGCATCCTACTCACAGTACATCATCACTGCCCTCTACGAGGAGAGTCGCATTGTCAACCTTCGAGCAATCAGCCGAGTCTGCTCCACCTTTTGGATGGTTCCTTCTTATGTGACCGGATTGTCTACAATTTCAACATACAACCTTCTTCTTCATGGAGTTATCGCTCTTTCACTTTTCAATAATAAGCAAATTATTTTCAGATTAATTATCACCTCCACCTAATCTCTGTTCTTCGAAGATCAACTTACTTGTAACTTTTGCAAAATCCATTGTTTCCTTCTCGTACATCAAAATTGGCTTGATGTATTCAAACATGGATGAGAGAGACTAGATGAGCCTCAACGTTTTATCCTCATTTTCGACCTTGACTCCAATAGATTATAGTTCATAAACAATTTCGTTAAGAACACTAAGATGGTCGAAATTTTTTGTACTTGTGCTCATTCTCAATGAATGAAATTGTTCCTTCAAATACAAGCTATTTGATGAGTTCTTTATCTGATACAACTCTTCTAGTTTTTTCCAAAAGTTCCTTAACGGCAGTTATTCCATGAATATTTGTAAGAACATTCTTAGCCAAACAAAGTCGTATTGTACTAGCAGCTTTCAAATCCAAATTTTCCAAATCTTCATTACTCTTTATGGATTCAGTTTCTTTTCCTTTTCCTTTGTCAGAACTAGCGGTTGATTTTTCCTTCAAAGATTTGTGCAGACCCATCCTAATTAAAATATCATTGACTTGTATTTTCCACAAGCCAAAATTAATTCTCCCATCAAATTTCTTTACGTCGTATTTGACAGACATATTTTCTTTTACCCTAATTCTTTGAACCATCTGATACTCTGATCCACTTGTTGAAAATTAGACCCGGATTCCCTCTTCTTTAACCCACGTGATCTTTTTGATGTTCAAGAAATAATTGAGCAAATAAGAAAATAAAATAAGAACAACGCAAAATTTCCTGACCGCCAAAACTTTTCACTGTACATTAAATTATTACAAATATATAGAATTTCACTCACCAACCCAATGTCCCAATCTCATATACTATAGAGAAAATATTAATAATGAACTTCTATGTAACTCGAGTGTCTATCAATTGAATTATTCTACAAAGAGTCGTAAGAAATTACAAAGATAAAACTTTTCAATTTTCTCTCTATTTATTCTCACATAAAATTCATATATTATGGCTCCCTAACACACATATTTATAGGTAAAGACATTTCCAAAATATGTAGAAGTTATGTCCAATAAAATTTCCTCGTTAAAATAGAATCCCAAAACAAAGGAAAGAAGATCCGTACAAATATTCCAAATTTACGTTAAAATCCGTCAATATTCATTCTTGGTGACTTTTTCCTTCGTTTTCATTGCAGACATCACTCTTCAAGTAAATTGAATACTAAAAGCACTCTAATTCCTTTAATGATGCACCTCTTTGATTTCTTCTTCACATACGTACAAAACCAAAGATTAACGGACTTTTATCATCAACTAAAGTCCAAAATTTATTTTGGGTCAAAATCCCAACAATATAGACGTTGATAATCATTTTACTATTTTTTTGTTTGTACAATGCCACACAACGACTACGTGAAAGAAAGTTATTGATACCAACTAAGCAATTTTTGTTAATTTTGAGAAAGGTATATGATTAAGATTATTTTGTGACTCCCACCCCAATATGAGGGGATTGTCATCCACAATTCAATGTGAGGGGATTGTCATCCACATTATGGATGACATTGTGATTGAAACATTGTTGATATATATTATTTTTAAATAAATTGTTTATAGATTCTTTCAAACAGGTGCAATCAGTGACTTGATTGCTTCCCACCGTGGATAAAATTCACTCTTCCATCATTTTTAGAAGGGGCATTCGGAAAAATACCCAACTTTTGATATTATAATTGAAAGTTATGTAATTTAAAAGTATCACTAATTAATACTTCATTTTTTTAACTAAAATTTACATTTTTAAAACAAAGTATCATAATTTGACACTTACGATATTTTTCAAATTTTGGTATCACAACCTCAAACTTTTTCACATTTTTACAATAATTAGGCCAAAATTTTAATATCACACCTTGATACTTTCAAGTTTTTTTATGATACTTTCATAAGACATTTCATGAATCACGTTGTAGACTTGTTGAAAATTCAATAGTGATGTCTTCCAACAACACATTCAGTCTGAGTAGGTCGTTAGAGCATCATTCGTCGAAGAAAAGGGAGGAAACATAGAGGTCGTGAAGCGGTGTTGATGAAAATATTGTAAAATTTGAAAAGAAAAATAAGTAAATAACAATTAAACTATTGATATAAGTAAAATTTCACTTGACTCCCGTAGGAACTACGAGATCACATCAATGAAACCTTTGACATCCGGGGATAAAAAAATAAGGCTCCGTTCTCTTTGCTGTTTTGAGCCCGTTTTGAGTTTTCGATTTTTGGAAATATCGAAAACGCGTTCACTTTGCTCATTTTCAGAAACGAGTTTTCCAAAACACAGAAAAAATTACGAATAAAACTAAAAACGAGTTTATTACGTTTTGGATATTTTGTGTTAAGAAGTCCAAAACGACCAAAAAGCGCGTTTTGAATTTTTTTTTTTTTTTTTTTTTTTTTTTTTGAGACACTTACTTCACTTGAAGTTTTTATATTATTTTGCCATTATATATAGATTCATGTTAATATTTTTTTTTGTAACTATTTATTTATTATTATTATTATTATTATTATTATTATTTTAAAATGTGAGACACTTCTTTCACTTGAAGTTCTTATGTTATTTTGTCATTATATATAGATTCATGTTAAGATTTTTTTTATTTTTTTATTTTTGTAAATTAATATTATTATTATTATTTTGTAAAAGTGAGAGATACTTCCTTCACTTGAAGTTCTTATATTATTTTGTCATTATATATAGATCACGTTAAGATTTTTTTTTTTTTAAAGTGATACACTTCATTCACTTGAAGTTCTTATATTATTTTGTCATTATATATAGATCTATTTTAAGATTTTTATTTTATTTTATTTATTTATTATTATTTTTTTGTAAAAGTGAGACACTTCCTTCACCTGAAGTTCTTATGTTATTTTATCATTATATAGATCCATGTTTAAAAAAAAATTCTTTTTTTTTGTAATTTTTTATTTTTTATTATTATTATTATTTTGTAAATGTGAGACACTTCCTTCACTTGAAGTTCTTATGTTATTTTGTCATTATATATAGATTCATGTTAATATTTTGTTGGTATGTGGTTAAATTTTTGTTTAGCTGAAACAATATTAATGATGAATTTATTGACATAGAGAAGTAACTGATTTATTAACATTAAAATTAATGATATTCAACAAATCAATCATTTTTTACATATAAAATATTACAAAATAAATATATCAAAAAATTACAAAGTAAACGCATTTTTCAGTTTTCTATTTTTGAAAACAGTTTTCCAAAATCATAAAGAGAACATGTTTTCAGCAATCCCAAAACAAACAACCAAAATTCAAAATTCAAAATCCAAAATCGAAACACAAACAGAACGGCTCCTAAGTATGGAGTACAATTATTTCTTTTTAGAATTATATTTATTGATTTTATCTTTGTACTTGCTTGGCCATACCCGTGTAACTTGATATAAAATTGTAAGTTACGTGTGTATATCTATAATGTAAATTTGATTAACTTATTTAAGCTTTGTCAAGGTAGATGTGATGAAATTTCAAAAAAGGCCCATATTTAATGCATAATGTTATAAATAATATAAAATATGTGAATGCTCAATTATCAATATATTCTTGTAAATTTTACATATTACGATTGTATCATTGTTCACTTCTATAAATAGGAGCCATTTCATTTCATTAAATGTATATCAAAGGAGAAGAATTTCTCTCTTATCTCTCTCTAATTTTTAGATAGTTTTACAACATGTTATCAGTACGAGTCTCTAACCAATTGAGTAATACGACGGGAATATGCTATACAGTTGCATCTAAATGATGAACCTCTGTATTAAAAACATGATTATTATCAATCAATGTTTTTCTTACCCAAATCAAACACTTTTGGCTTTAGAAAATAACCCACATATTGTAGATCTGAAAACATCAAGAAAGATGGAAACTTTGCATGATTCAAAAAGTTCCATACGTGGAAAGAAACGTGGTCTCGATGTTGTGCATAAAGGAAAATTGGAAAAATCCGAAACTTTCAAAGCCGATCTACACAAAACTACACATCCAATCGACAATCGGAGACCAGATCTAAAATCACGGCGGAGAGACGATTTTCCGGCACTCGCGCATGTCGACGGCGGCGGAACTACGCGGCGGCGCGTGACGCCCGCGCGCAGACGTCGACTGGGCGGTGGGGGTGTGTGCAGCTTTTTTCTGGCGACGGTGTCAAAAGGCAGTTTGGTCATATCGACGTTTTTGAATTTTCTATGGTCTTACTTTTCTGTTTGGTGCAGGTTTGGACACTTTTCGGTAGCCGAACGTAGCAGCTTCGTAAAAATTATTTTTTGAAGCAATTCCGGCGAGATTTTGAACTTCGAACAAAAAGTAAGTTTGTTCTAAATTAAATTTCAAATCTATTGACAGTTTTGATTTATTCATATGATCAATATATTAAAATATGGACGATTTTTCCCTTGATAATACGTTAAAATATGTTAATCGTAATTTAACGTATTGAATCAATCATGATTATTGATCTTATGAGTAATATTGACAAAATATATATTACAAGTGTTTAGCACTATTATGTGATCAATAAGGTGCAAATAATATAATTGTTATCATGACGTGATGTATTGAGTTATTTATTAAATATAACTCATTATCGTAAAAGATTAGACTATTATAAATACCTTGACTGGAATTATGACTTGCTTATTTATGAAATGTAATTATTTCATTATATTGTTACCACCTATATGGTTCTGTAACACCCCAAGTTTAAGAGTCTAAAATCTAGGCGTGTTAACTTTCATTCACATTAAATGCGGAATTAAATCGTTTACAAAATTAAAATGTTCATTTATCTATTGTAAAATTTTAATGAAATTTAGACAGAGTCTCCTCTATAAATTGGACATAACCAACCTGTAAAGAGACATCAAAACCATTTTAAAAATTGTAAACATCAATCACATCTCAATCACATTCGTCATCGCCAAAACCAATTCATTCATTCCCCAACTCCTGAAGCATAAGATTTTCCAAAAATCTCAACAGACATTGACAAATGAAATAAGAAGTAATTTAATCTCTAATACGTCATCCATACTTAATTAAAACCAACCTCAACCAAACAATTATCAATAATAATGAATTAAGGATTAAATTTAAATAATAGCTTGAATAAATTTAACTTTATTAAATAATGGCGACGGCGGGTACTGTCTGAGTCAGTCGCCGAGTGCTCCCCTCTGATTGTCTAACTTTCATCACCTGAAATGTTGGGGAGGGATTGGGGTGAGCTAAAGCTCAGTAAGTAAACTTTATGCATGAATGCATGCTTATGACATGAAATGTTTTAAACTTTAAAATATGTATCCCCATTTACTTTAACCTTTCAAACTTTCAAACTTTTCAAGCTTTCACTTGACATTTCAAAACTTTCACTTCATTCCATCGTGAGCTCACTTGGTGCATCTTCTAGTCAATCAGATAACAGTGGGCAATTCTTATTTGGAACCAGATTAACATGCGCATTTCCACCGCAAAGCGGTTTAACATTCACTTTCCCACCGCAAAGCGGTTCATTCATTCATTCCACCGCAAAGCGGCTCATTACATTCATTTCACCGCAAAGCGGCTCATTACATTCAGGTACGCCGGTCCCCCGCGCCCCATTTCCCACTCGGATCTTTCATGACATAGAAGTACACCCATTCTTTCAAAAACTTGGGATACATAATTTTTGACAAAAATTGCACTTTTACACATTCCTTTCATTAAAACATTTGACTTTCTCATTTCGATGTCAATGCATGCTTAATGATGCAATGACATGATAATGTGCATGTTTGAACATTTCCTTAAATACACATACTTGCATATGGCAATTCAATTACATCAACATTAAGTAATTAACACGAAATCACTTACGCACATTAATTTCACATTAACTTTCTACTTTCATGAAATTAGGGGGAGTTTACTTACTTGACGTCCTTATCATTTACCGTTATCTGAATTTGCAAGTGGAGGAGCCTCGACTGCCCGTGTCGTCAATGTACCAAAATCCTAGTTGTATCATTCATTAATAAAATATGCTTTCAGTTCAAATTGATATATTCATCATTCTTTCAACATTACATTAAACAAGTTAAAACAATAAATCTTCTTCCCTTTTTCATTCTTGTGATCATTTATTCCAAACAAGGTATTAAGATATATTAAATACTTCCATACCATGCTCGAAATCGAAAGATTTAAACCATTCGACAAAACGTGTAACTTTCAGTTCACACACATTCGTTATTCATTTTAATAATAATCAAACATTAACCGAGATTAAAACTTCAATTTAATATATAATCCAAACCAAGCGGAATCTTAAGTCATGTCTAACACATTTAACACCATATTCGAAATGAACAATCAATTCAACACACCATAGTAAAATTTTACTCATCTTTTAGTTCAAACTAAAATTCAAAATTACATTACCTAACTTTACAAAATTTCTCAATTAAAATTCTAAATATCAATAAATTTGAAAATCTCAAATTAACTCAACATTCAAAAATTTCAATTAAACTAATTGAAATCAATTATCAGTTACACTAATTAGAACTAAATTTCCTAAATTCGAAAATACATTACAATTTCCAATTTAGTTATAAATTCAACAAAACCAATTAATTCAATGAATTCATAAAATCTGAAATTATACAATATGACATTACATATCTCAGAATTTTCAAATAAAAACTCAAGATTCAAGAAAATATAATTAAGCCCCAAATCTGAAATTCCTTCATATACTATGCAAGACCCATATTCATATATTTGAAATATGACAATCTACTGTGAAATTGCATATCCATATATACATCAATACCCACATACATATGCGTTACCAAACCCCAATTTAACGGTATAAGTCGAAATAAAGTAAACTTAAATCTGAAAAATATGAGAAACATCACATATTTACATACACTCAACCTATATACACATTTATGTACACACATCAATACATAGAGATCGGGTGGCGTGTGAAAAATCACGTATGCGCTGTTTCTTTGCCTTCAGTTGTGTGTGTGCGCAGGTGTGAAAGCAAGAATCGTGTGTGCGTGTGAGGGGGGAAAGGGGAAGGCTTACCGATTGGGCGTGGATGGTGGTTTAATGGTGGTCGGCGCTGTGAGATGAGGGAGAGAGCGAGGGGTAGGGAAGAGACCGAGAGAGCGGAGAGCGGGTGCGAGAGAGAGAGACCGTGAGTGAGATTAATTAGGTTAGGGTTAAGTTTTAAATCTTTTGAAATTTGCAACTCAGTCCCTCAATTCTCCTCTTTTGTTTAAGTAAGTCAAAAAGTTCTATTTACCCTCGTTTGCTACTAAACTTTCCCCCACAATTTCAAATTGGCATAATAAAATAGAAAATAATATGCTTAGGCAGTAAAATAATTAATCACATAGAATTGCACGTAAATAATTTAAAATAATCAATTTATAATCTTTCAAATTGGTACATTGATCGAGCCGGCATCCAAGTTCTTCCACTGCAAAATAATTCCAAATCATTGACGTAAAATTAATTAAATTTCAAATTTTAAATAACATTAACATAAATATGACGTGAAATTTTAAAGGATACGAAAATGAAAGGCGGTATTACAGTTCCTTACCCCCTTAAAGAAATTTCGTCCTCGAAATTAAAACTTACCAAAAAAAATGTGGATACTTAGCACGCATTTCGTCTTCGCATTCTCAAGTAGCCTCTTCTACTGCATGATTCCTCCAAAGAACCTTAACTTACGAAATCTTCTTTCTTCTAAGTTCCTTATTTACTTTCATTAAGATTTTCACAAGTGACTCCTCATAAGTCAGATCCTCACAAAGATCTAATGACTCATAACTGAGACTATGGGAGGAATCCGAAATCTACTTCCTCAACATTGATGCATGAAAAACATTGTGTTCACCCGATAACGCTGGTGACAGTGCAACCCGATAAGTTAGGTCACCCACCCCTTTCAAGAATTCCAAAGGGGCCGACAAAACATAGGCTTAACTTTATTTTCTTCCCGAATCTCATAACTCTTTTCATAGGAGCTACCTTCAAAAAGATCATATCTCCTTCAACGAATTCCAAGGTTTCCTTCTTCTGTCCACATAGTTTTTCTGTCTACTCTGTGCAATTTTCATTTGTGGACAAATCTTTTCAGCAACTACTGCTGTCTATTGTACTATTTCTGGACCCAATAACTTTCTTTCTCCTACTCACTCTCGTGAACTGACGATCTACACTTCCTATCGTATAGTACTCAATACAGATCAAAGTTTGATAGCTATCATTGTAGGAGGCCATCAACCGAAATTATCCCACTTATGAATCCATTCACTAACTTTCTATTTCCAGCCTTTCATAGGATCTATTCTAACGTCTAAACCTTAATATATATATTGATTGATCACATTTTTAAAACTAAAATCAAGATTGACCAAAATAAAAATTTGTAATCCAGAATTAGTGAAACTTGACGTCCATACCGAAATATACAGTAGAAATACTAAAACTTTGACATAATCTTTCTGGAAAGATTTACAAACGAAATTCTTTCTGAACATGCTGAAATTTCTTTTAAAATCGGAGGATCAACTTAAATCCTGTAACCCATACTTGTATATTGTAATCAAGTATTCAGCATCATACACTCATCTTAAAACTAAAGCCAATGTACTAATTTAAGAATCCATGCTTTCAAAATCATCATAACAACAATACTCTAACCAAGTATTTTATAAATAAATCATTAACCTATCACCAATGAATAAGACCTTTGCGATTCATATAGGATTCATCATCAAGTTTACTTAATCAAAAGATACAATCCCATTATAAGTAAAATTCCCACAACTGACCTCAAATAATCGTATCAATCTCTCTAAGATTACGACATACATCATATCCTTCACACGAACCTTTTACGTCAATATACTCACTAAGATTTTATATCAATCTCTCAAACTCAATAAATCTTGGATTCTGCCATTGTCACTCTTTCTGCACACTACTCATCGATAGTAGGAGTAGAAATAAGGATTCTCCTAGAAAATGGAGAGATGAATCCCTATTCCATAGCATGATCAATAAATGTCAGCAAACCATCAAAGAAATTGTTAACATTTAAAAGTCCAATAGGCTTGATATGGAGATCTAACTGTGCCCAAGAGGTAATATTAAAGATTTCCTCTAAAATACCAAAACCCCCCGACAGGGCTATGAAGGTATCAGAACCATATAACATGCAAGTTATGCGTTAATGGATAGATAACGTCTGTACTTCATGCCCTCGTATTTTTCCTGCAATATCTACCAAAGGAACATGTATAACGCCTATCACCATCACTCGCTCTGTTTGAGCATATTGGGAAACACAACCCATTAATTCACTGCTACCTCCTCCATACACAATATTGATACATTTCTCTCCCAACTTCTTTCATAGATCCACTGCTGCTTCTAGATACCCAAAACCTTTCCGTACTTTAGATCCACAAAATATACAGATAGTTTTGATCTGTTGAAGTTTTGGTCCTTCCATTTTTGAGAGTATAAGGAAGGAAAAACTTACAATAAATTGTTATTTTGGGATGCTTTAAACTGCGAAATTATTTGACTTTTTAAATTTGAAAATATTCACTATTTACTGCTGGTCTTTTGAAAAAGTTGCTATTTACTTTTGACTAAATGACATCACTTTTGATCATATCTTTAAATTTGATTATTCACCAGAAGTAACTTTTAGATTTGATTATTCACCAGAAGTGAAAGATGCAATCAAGCATTGCTTAATATAGCATGTTATGATATCATAAATGAGCTATGGATGATTTATATAAAGCTCATCATAAATGATATGTTTGATGAAAAGATTCGTGATTGCATTAATATTCCATGAAAGGAATAAATACGCGTTTCACTCTTTTTCCCTTAGCTGAGGTTTTGTCCTATATGGTTTTCTTAGCAATGTTTTTAATGATGCAACAGTTGAGGCGTATTAATGAGAATAATGTACTCTTTTCCCCTTCACTAAGGTTTTGTCCCACATGGTTTTCCTAGCAAGGTTTTTGATGCATTATCATAACTATCTGCGAGCTATAATTCAGTAACACGTTGTGATACTGGAATGCTATCAACAAATGAAGAAAATCATAGACATTTTATGAAGATTGTGATGATATTGACTACACAAAGAGATTCGTATATATACATATTCCACATAAAAGATGATATCAAAGAAGTTCATGAATCCTTGATTACATACTTCAGGGAGAGAATCATGCTATACTATTTTTCCTTCGTCCAGGTTTTGTCTTACTAGGTTTTCCTGACAAAGTTTTAACGAGGCAGCGGCTGTACTCTTTTTCCTTGGTTCAAATTTTATCCCACTGAGTTTTACTGACAATGTTTTAACGAGGCAACAACTCAGAACTTCAAGATTCAATACATGGTTTATTCTACTCGAACATTATACTCAATGATTGATGATTGCCAACATCAGGGGAGCAACTGTACTCTTTTTCTTTCGCTTAAATTTTATCTCACTGAATTTTCTTAGCAAGGTTTTAACGGGCAGACAATTGCGGAATATGTCATTCAAGGGGGAGTGTTATAAATAATATAAAATATGTGAATGACCAATTACCATTATATACCTGTAAACTTTACATATGTGCCATTGTTCACTCCTATAAATAGGAGACATTTCATTTCATTATATATATATCAAATAAGAAGAATTTCTCTCTTATCTCTCTCTATATTCTCTCCAATTTTTAGATAGTTTTACAACACATAATAATAACTTCTGAAAAGAGACCGGTTTTCACTTTTCACAATTTTTCCAAGCCGGGTCCTCTCTGTACGTCATCTTCCTCCCTTTCCGGTTTGAAGACAGATAAAAGAACCAACCGAAGAAAATATCGGCTGTACATTCGTCTCATCTTCTACAAATCATAGCCCCTTCTAATCTCGAATGTACGATATATTTTTCACGTATATATATGAAATATGTCTCTTCGGACATGCCCAAATTCCATTTCCCTCCATACCAAATAGACGTATTGGCAACTTATGAAAAAATCCAGAAGTAAAAATCAATTTCAGAGGGCATGAATTTCACTGGAATGCTAACCGTTACTCCACCGTCATTACCTATAAGCAGAAAATCGAAGGTACACAAGAACACTTCTGTTCCTTGCTGCTCAACTTCTGGTTCTACATATACTGGTAATGAACCAGAAACTGCAAAAAAATTTAGTTATAGTAGAGCCTCACCATCTGTGAGATGGCCCAACTCAAAATTCACAGATACCCATAAGTATTTACATGATTCCTCATTCATTGTTAACCCTCCCCCAATGACCGATGTTGGATATGTACAAGATTCCGAGGGTAAAGATAAAATTGGAATAGAAAGTGAAGAAGAGTCATTGACTCCGAATAGAATGAATGATGATTATGTTGAGGTTTTGGATAGGAGGATTAGTAAGAATACGGTAAAGAAAATGAATAAATTGGCACTGAAGAGGGCAAAAGATTGGCAAAAGAGAGTACAATTTTTGACCGATAGGATTTTAGAATTGAAGTCTGAGGAGTTTGTAGCCGATGTTTTGGACAAGAAGATGGTGCAAATGACCCCTACTGATTTTTGCTTTCTGGTGAAATGGGTTGGTCAGTCTAGCTGGCAAAGAGCGTTGGAAATTTATGAATGGTTAAATCTTCGGAATTGGTATTCTCCCAATGCTCGAATGCTTGCCACGATACTTTCCCTGCTTGGAAAGGCAAACCAGGAGGCGTTGGCTGTGGAGATTTTTACTCGGGTGCAGGCTTCTGTAGGTAATACAGTCCAAGTTTACAATGCGATGATGGGGGTTTATGCTCGGAATGGTCGGTTTACCAAGGTTCAGGAGTTGCTTAATTTGATGAGAGAACGTGGCTGTGAGCCTGACCTTGTGAGTTTTAATACTCTGATAAATGCACGTTTGAAATCAGGGCCTTTGACACCAAACCTGGGGATTGAGCTCTTAAGTGAAGTGAGAAGGTCAGGGATTCGACCTGATATAATTACTTATAACACTCTTATCAGTGCTTGTTCACGTGAGTCCAATTTGGAAGAGGCTGCGAAGGTTTTTGATGACATGGAAGCTCACAAATGTCAACCTGATTTATGGACTTATAATGCCATGATTTCTGTGTTTGGAAGATGTGGATTGGCTGGTGAGGCAGAACGACTCTTTAAGGAGTTGGGATCAAAGGGGTTTTTTCCAGATGCAGTTACATACAATTCAGTAGTCTATGCATTTGCAAGAGAAGGGAATTTGGAGAAAGTGAAGGAAGTTTGTGAAGAAATGTTGAAGAATGGATTTGGTAAAGATGAGATGACTTATAATACTATCATTCATATGTATGGGAAGCAAGGTAAGTATGAGCTTGCACTGCAAATTTACAGAGATATGAAATTATCTGGCCGAAATCCTGATGCAGTGACGTATACTGTTCTTATTGATTCTCTTGGGAAAGCAAATATGATGACAGAAGCTGCAAATGTGATGTCAGAGATGCTAAATACTAGTGTTAAACCCACATTGCGTACTTACAGTGCTTTGATCTGTGGCTATGCAAAGGCTGGAATGCGAGTGGAAGCAGAAGAGATGTTTGACTACATGCTGCAGTGTGGAATTAGACCAGACAATCTAGCATACTCAATCATGCTGGATATCCATTTAAGATCAAATGATGCCAAAAAAGCAATATTATTGTACCTTGAAATGGTTCGCAATGGCTTTGCCCCAGATCTTCATCTATATGAGGCACTGTTCCGGGTGCTTGGCAGAGAAAACAAAGAAGAAATTATCCAGAAAGTGTCACAGGATCTGGAAGAATTGCATGGCTTGGGCCCAGAAATGATTTCATCTTTACTCACTAAGGGAGAATGCTATGACCATGCAGCTAAAACGTTGAGATTAGCAGTTAAGCAGGGTTATAGTTTTGACCGTGATGTCTTATTTTCAATTTTGAGTTCATACAGTTCATCTGGACGATACACTGAAGCAACAGAGTTGTTAAACTTTATAAAGGAGCAAACCTCTGGATCCCAGCAGTTTATATCTGAGGCCTTAATTGTTATTCTCTGCAAAGCTCACCAATTGGATGCCGCTTTAGACGAGTACTACAAAAATAATAACTTATATTTTTCTGATAGGAGTTTTGCCATGTTCGAGTCCCTGATCCAGTGCTGCAAGGAGAAGGAACGTATTTCTGAAGCTTCTCAAGTATTTTCTGACATGAACTTTTGTGGAGTTGAACCTTCCAAGAACATATACCAAATAATGGCTACTATATACTGCAGAATGGATTTTCCGGAGACCGCACAGCACTTGGTTGATCGCGCTGAAATAAAGAGCATTCCTGTTTGCGATATCTCAATTTTTACTGACCTCATTGAGACTTACGGAAAACTGAAGAAACTGGAAGAAGCAGAGAGTATTGTGGGAAGGTTGAGACAGAAATGTAGTGTTGTGGACCGTAAAGTTTGGAATGCTTTGATAAAAGCTTATGCTGCATGCGGTTGCTATGAGAAAGCAAGAGCTGCTTTTAATACAATGATGAGAGATGGTCCTTCCCCAACAGTGGATACAATTAACGGTCTCTTGCAAGCACTGATTGTTGATGGAAGATTAAATGAACTTTATGTTGCTATTCAGGATCTCCAAGACATGGGTTTTAAAATTAGCAAGAGTTCCATCGTTTTGATGCTTGACGCTTTTGCACAATCTGGTAACATATTTGAAGTTAAGAAAATATACCATGGAATGAAGGCTGCAGGATATCTTCCTACCATGCATCTCTATAGAGTTATGATTGGGTTGCTGTCCAGGGGAAAGCATGTAAGGGATGTTGAGGCCATGGTCACTGAGATGAAGGAAGCAGGATTCACACCTGATCTTTCAATATGGAATTCAATGCTTAAGCTGTATACAAATATCAAAGATTATAAGAAGACAGTTGAGGTTTACCAGTGGATACAAGAATCTGGATTTAAACCTGATGAGGAAACTTACAATACTATAATACTGATGTACTGTAGAGATTGTAGGCCTGAAGAAGCTCTTTCGTTGATGCATGAAATGAGACAGCTTGGTCTAGAACCTCACTTAAACACTTACAAAAGCCTGATAGCAGCATTTTGTAAGCATCTGAAGCTAGAAGAAGCTGAACAACTTTTCGATGGTCTAAGAACAGAAGGAATCAAAATAGATCGCTCTTTTTATCATTTAATGATGAAAATGTATAGAAGCTCTGGAAACCACTCTAACGCTGAAAAGCTACTCGTCACTATGAGGGAATCAGGAATTGAGCCCACTGTTGCTACAATGCATCTGCTTATGACTTCTTATGGCAGCTCAGGGCATCCCAAAGAAGCAGAAGAAGTGCTTAATAATTTAAGATCAACTGGGGCAGAGCTTAGTACACTACAATACAGTTCTGTCATTAATGCTTATCTTAAAAATGGTGATTTCAACATTGGTATTCAGAAACTCACGGAGATGAAAACAGAAGGTATAGATCCAGACCACAGGATATGGACTTGTTTCATACGCACTGCAAGTTTGAGCCACTCTACCAGCGAAGCCACTACACTCTTAATTGCTATTAGGGATGCTGGCTTTGATATTCCTCTCAGGCATGGTTTCATTACTTGTTGTCATTTTCTCTTGTTTTTTATTTTAGGGGTGCAGGTGTGGGAAGTTCTACTTAAACCTCTTCTCTGATTGTGAATTTTGAAGTGATTTTGCAATCACAGGCTTCTGACAGAGAATTCAGCATCGCTGTTGTCAGAGATAGACTGTTATCTCAAGAAACTAGAACCCATAGAAGACAATGCTGCTTTTAACTTTCTCAATGCTTTGGAGGATTTATTGTGGGCTTTTGAACGTCGTGCTACTGCCTCGTGGATTTTCCAGCTAGCAATTAAAAGAAACATTTATCACCATGATGTGTTCAGGTAGCAAACTCTACTCTTTAAATATCTGGATCATACTATTTATTTACTGCCAATCATGTTTAAATATGGAGTTTGCTCAAAGAGTGCGCCAAAAGAATGCGAAATATGCCTTTTCATTTTATTTATGGAATTGGAAAAAAATGAAACGTGAGTCAGTTCACATTATTTTAGGGGACCAATTACAAATTTTGAGCACTAGTCCCAGGATTTGAGCATATTCCTTCAGGATGTATGATATATAGTTTTAGTAAAGGAATGCCGTATTGCAAGAGAACATCTCGCTATTAAATTATGTGATCTCCTTATTAGCTCATACTAAAATTATATCATTTATGTAAGATCATGAGCGAGCCCCACCTTGGAGTGCTTATAATTTAATACAACGTCAATAGCAACAAAATAAGCTTTGTTCTCAGTTATTTCATTGTACTACTCGTGAACTTAGTACCTTTTTTCTTTTTTAACACAATAACAATCTTTAATATCTTCTTTGTTCGTATAGACAGGCACTAATACTATAACACCCTCCGTTCATTTGACAATTTTTTTCTCTATGATCTCATTGAATAATCCAATAGATGAAAAGTGATAATGTACCATGTATGTAATGTGTTATCAAATAGCCAAAAGTGCATCATATGCTTTCAAGAAAATCTTTCACGTTGCATGTTTCTATTTATCTGCTTTGCTTTTGATTATATTTCTTTATTGTGCAGAGTGGCTGACAAGGAATGGGGAGCTGACTTTAGAAAGTTATCTCCCGGTGCTGCTCTTGTTGGTCTAACTCTATGGCTTGACCTCATGCAGGCAAAGCTTCTTTCCTCCTCCTCTTAGATTTGTGATTTTGGGAAATGACGAATTTCAAGTGGAGAAACAATTATTGCAAATTACTTGATGCTCCTAATTTTGAGCAAAGTCTTCCCTACTAGTCTTTTTACATAACACTGAACTAATTTGCTTAAATGCACCATATTCAGGAATTTACTCACTTATTAAACCAAAGAAGAAGGAAGTAATAATCACGATTTTGCTTATCGCATGAACTATGAAGTAACAGAGCACATGAAACCTGGAATTTTCATTACCTGACTCTATATTTTAAGATAATTATGTTAATCTTTAGTGCCTAGAAAGTTACGAGTTTGGTCTATCAACTTTTAAACTTAACTGATTGCCTCTATAAACTGAATCATTGGTCATTGTTGCTTCACGTTTTGAGGTGGATCATAGTCATACTTCGGTTGTTAGTCCATTTGTCCCTGTTTAATTTTAGTACGTCATATGTGTTATCTTTAGTTCCATGGTTTGTGTTTTTCGTCAATTCTTGCTTTGCATCTGATGCAACAGTATAATCACCGTATAATCTTGGAGGATGACCATATATTTCCTAAATCACTAATATTGACTCAGATGACTTGTCAAACCAAGTCCCACTGGGGTGGGCATCAACCCGCCAAAACCGTCCAACCCAACCCAACCCGATCGGGTTGGGTTGGGTTTTGATGAAAATTGGGTTGGGTTGGGTTATAAAAAAAAAAATTTGTTTGGGTTGGGTTGGGTTGGGTTCTGGGTTGGATGACAAATCCAATCCAACCCAACCCAACCCAACCCAATCAAAATTTTAAAAATATAAGACCATTTAAATTTCAAGAATCTTAAATCAATTTTTAATTTGGATGAAACTCAAATATAATTTGAACATATTTTAATTTTATTAGCAAGTATTTAATTTATTATATTTGAGCTTATTGTATTGTACATAATTTATTTGAGTTAATAATTGATTTATGCGCATAATTTTTTAATTTTCTAAGAATTTTATTTAATTGGACCAAAACTCAAACCACCCAACCCAACCCGACCGAAACTTGATTGGGTTGGGTTGGGTTGGGTTTGAATTCATATTTGGGTTGGGTTGGGTTGATTTTTTTTCAACCCGACCATAGTGGGTTGGGTTCGGGTTGGGCAAAAAACCGACCCGACCCAACCCACACCCACCCCTCCACACCCACAACCGAAAAAGGCTGGAACGAAAATCATAGTTTCACCCGTCTTCTGAAGTTGATAGCCCATGTATACATGTTCAATGTCAATTAATTCCATTGACTTTGCGGTTTGCCTTTTATATCTGGGTTCAACAAATTAAAATAGCACCAGTTTTAGGAACTATTTGTATTTTTACTATTATTTCTTCTCTCTGAGATGACACTATGGTAGCTGCAGGATGCATCCTTGGAGGGGTTTCCTGAATCTCCGAAGTCTGTGGTACTGATTACAGGGACATCAGAATACAATAAGGTTTCTTTGAACAGCACATTGAAGGCATACCTTTGGGAAATGGGGTCTCCATTTCTTCCCTGTAAAACTCGGAGTGGAGTCCTTGTAGCGAAAGCTCATTCCTTGAGAATGTGGTTGAAGGATTCCCCGTTTTGTTTCGACCTTGAGTTGAAAGATAACCCCGTGCTTCCCCAGACAAATTCAATGCAGCTCATAGAAGGATGCTTTATCAGACGGGGACTGGTTCCTGCTTTCAAGGACATAAATGAGAGGCTTGGGCAAGTAGCACCTAAAAAGTTCGCAAGGCTTGCCTTGCTTTCAGATGAGGAAAGAGACAAAGTTATTAGGGCTGACATTTCGGGGAGAAAAGAGAAGTTAGCCAAGTTGGGAAAAATCAGAAAGAATATCTCGCAATTCAGTAATAGAAAACTCACAACTGCTGTTCCTTCAAAACAAGAAATTTGAGTTCTCGATAACATTCTCTTAACAAAAATTCCCCGTCTTTTTGTGGATCATGACCATACGGAATTGTATCGCTGGGGCTTGAAGATGCTGGAGATTGTACATTTTGTCACCATCAATGTAAGGAGACATCGGAAAATCTGCTGGAAATTTACTTGTTGCTTCTTTACGCGCCTGTGACGTTCTTGAACGTGCTCGAGAGTTGTTGGTCTGAGAAAGGAGAAAAGTTGTGTGACAGAATCTTCTAGGCAATGAGCTACTAATGAAAATGGAAATGACTTGAGAAGCAGGCAAGTTTTTTACAGAGTAACCAGTCCACTTGGTTGAACTTCAACCTGTGAATCCACCTACATGTAATCAATAAATTCTTTTCTTTTTCTAAACATTATTGATTTACTTGGTGGGGGCAACAAAAGGAAAATCATAAAATCATTTGTAATATATTTTTTCTTGTCTGGGTTGTATCGCGCTAAAAATGCTATGGAATTGGTATGTTTGCTTCCGTTCAGATTCTCAAAAATCAGTTTCCTCATTTGTCTGGAGTGTATAAAGATTTGTAGTACACTAAAACAGTCAGGGCTTTTGAAAAATAAATTTCAGCCATTTTGTAGAATAAAATTAGATAAAGAAAGAATTGACTCAAAGAAGTTTTGGGGAAATTCTTATTGTACTCTAAATATGGAGCAAAAATATCTTGAAACAAAACAAGATTATGAAAACAATTTACGTACATTCATCATACACTATGCAAATTGCCACCATAGTTATGGAGAACACTAGTACACAAATTAATTGTTATACATGTCATGCACATATTCATCTCATAAATTCTGAATTTCATATTTACGAATTTTATGAAGAATTTTATAGACACCATGTTTTTGCAGGAGTCCACAAAGACTCTTTAGAAACCTGTAGACAACAAAAAGACAAAGCTTTACAAAATTATTACGAATCTGTTTTTAATTTTTTAATTCACTACGTCATACAACATTATAAATCATGAGCATAAATCTTGCTAATGAAGGAACATTTCAAGAACATGAGGAGATTTGCGAACAAATTGAATCAAAGGGAAATTTTTCAAATGAAATTTTAATTTCTAACGAAAAACTTGACAAAATATGTAAAACCACTTTATCTTTAGATCCAAAAGAAATTTTTTCGCAACCAGGATTTATTGATAAATTCATGAAAAGAAAGAAACATGTGTATTACGGTGTATCGCATAAAGAATTTGCAATTAACGCTCAACATACATACGGAAAAGTAGGAATCTCTCTACTAACTAAAAAGGATATAAATCAAGCAAAACAAAAAATTGACCTTGAAGATAACAAAAATCTTTACTGGGTTACAATTGGAGCAATCAGAATCCAATTGAAAAGCACACTATCAGAAAAAACGGATCAACCAATCCGAATGTGTTTAATTGACGAAAGAATACAAAACCCACAAGAAGGATGTATAGGATCCCTTGAAGGAAACCTAGCATGTGGTAAGCTACTGTTTACAGTCTATCCCAGACTATCAGTAAGTTTACATGATCAAAACTTTGACGGAATACTCTCGTTTGTACACAAGTACGGAAGAGAAGACTTAGTCAAAGACAATAATGTACCTTTTTCGATTTCATACCTCGTGAGTTATGCAATCCATAATTCTCACAACATGGTTATAATAAGAGAACCAAAAGGAATCAAAATTGATCCTTTATTCTCTAATTACATAGAAAATAAAGAAACAGAATTTGACTGGTTAACGCAACCAGAAAGAAGATCTATAAATATAGATCTTAACACTAAAAGGCCCCTAATCAGGGAACAACAACCACTTCTCATAAGAAGTAACTTACAAAATAAAATAAATCCACCAAAGCTGAAAGAAAAAGAAAGCGATGAGTTGAGAAAAACAAAGATACAACTCAAACAATTAAGTGAAACTGTCAACAAAATGGCCGAAACACTTTATGGTGATCAAGAAGAAGAATCTGATAATTGAAATGTCAATACCAGAACTTCTAAAAGAAATTAACTCCATAAAAGAAGAAATCAGAGATATTAAAAGAAATTTTAACATATTTGAAAAACAAATTGAAATTTTACTTGAAAAACATTCTGCTATCATTATAGCAGGAATTATTAACAATAATCAAAATAACAAAATAATTTCAAAGATTAAATCAACACAACAAATTGGAATTTTTGAAAGAAGGGGAGAACTCTCTCCAAAAACAAAAGCAAAACAAGATGAAATTCCAGAAGGAAAATTTGATATTGACCATTTAGTATAATGACAAGCTTCAGGAAAAATCTTGAAATCATTTACGAGACCAGCCAGGAGTTGGGACTCTTAAATGTTTTATTGGCATTTGAAGACAATGAACTTGACAAGATTGTTTCAATCGTCAAAAATATTGACATAAAAGAGAAAATTATGACAATTTCGGACAATGAAAACAATGAACAACAGAATCAAGATCAACCTGAATCACAATATGAAACAGATAAAGAATCTGACAGTGAAGATGAAATCATCATTCATGAAAGATTTCACACTGGAAGAGAAACAGATCCTAACATGGGACTTGGACCGACAATCAGAGAACCAAAACCAGAAACTTTTGAGATTAAAGATGACAATCCATCATCAAGTAATCCAAAAGGAGATGGGAAAAGACATATGGGTGACAACACACCAAGACCTGACCCCAAAATGCCAGAAAGGAACTTAGAACAGAACCTCTTAGTTTCTGATTTTATTCCAAAAAGACAGAATATAAACCAACAAGTAACAATTTTGGATATAGATTGTACTCTAGATCCAGAAAAGATCATTGATGCATGGTATAGTTATATCATGGTTGCAATGATTGTCAACAAAGAAATAATCAAAAATGAAATAAATTCATGAAATTATGTACTCGCTAGTACCAGAGGAAATGCAAGAACATTCCTTGAAAGCTTTACATACGACACAAAAAATCAAATCTGGAAAGATTCAATAGGAGTTATTCCGAAATTCATTGAAAGAATTGTGGACCAAATATACAAACAATTTACTGGACAAACTTTTGAAGCATTCAAAAGTAAGAGATCAGTAATTGCAATTGCTGATGCATTAAATCACTTAGAGAAAATCTCTATATGTGATATGTGTTATTTTGAAAATTATGCTTGCGAATTTTCAAAATATTTTTACATATGTCCACCTGACAAATGGATAGAATTAACAGAAAAATTCATACGTAAACTACCAGAACCATTTAATCATGAAGTCATGAGTGACTTTGATGAATCAATCAAAAAACAAAAAGAAACCATTGATCCAAGAGTAAATGCTCAAATAGACATGTCCCTTGGACTAGTCATAACTACAACCAGAAATTTAATTGCTGAAAAATGCAAACAAAAACACATTGGTAAGAGAAAGTGTTAAAACAGTTTACAAAAATCCAAAAATTTGTTGTAACAATTACCTTGACCAAATCCCTGGCCAATATGGTTGTCAACCAATAAACACCCAAAAGAAAACAAAGAAAAGATCTTTTAGAAATAAAAGATATATTTTTAAAAAATACAAAAAACCTTATAAAGAAAAAATTTTTAGGAAAAAGAAATTTTTCAAAAAATTTTCAAAGGGGAAAATTCCATATAAGAATAAAAAATTTGAAAAAACACAAGACAAAAAGAAATTTTGTCCTCAAAAGAAAAAGAATTGCAGATGTTGGCTCTGCAATGAATCTGGACATTATGCAAACGAATGCCCAGCAAAAATCGAAAATGAAGATAGGATTAAACTCCTAAATACATTTCAAAAACAAGGCTTCTACCCAGTAGAAGATCCTAGTGATACAGAATCCCTGTATTACTTAACAAGTGAAACTGAATCTGAGTCATCTGAAACAGAATTTTCAGAGGATGAGTAATAAAAATGTTACAAATCCAAACTCAATCTACATACCTATAAAACTCAGAAAATTTACATTACATGCTTACATTGACACTGGAGCATCATTATGTACTGCCAGTAAATTTGTTATTGCAAAACAATTTTGGGTAACAGCAGAAAAAACAATGAATCTAAAAATTGCTGACAAATCTGAAATCAAAACATCAAAAGTAGTAAAAGGATTAAACATTGAGATAAGTGGATACCACAAATCCCAATGGCAAACTTTTTACTTCAAAATTCCAACAGTATACCAACTTGAAACTGGAATTGATTTTATAATTGGAAATAACTTTTGTCAGTTATATCATCCTTTCATACAAGAAATTGAATCCATAAGTTTTACTCTTAACGGAAAAAGACTTTGGATATCAAAACAAAGAAAAGCTGTTGCAATGAATTTTCTTCAAGAGAAATTCTTGGAAATGACAAAAATCAATTGCAATAGGAAAATCTTGACAAAACCTCAAGGAGAAAATATTACCCCAAAAAGGAATATTTTCATAACAATAGAAGAACAAGAAAAATTCAATATCAACTCAAAAAGAGAAGAAATCCTAAAACTTCTTGACCAATGTTGCTCAGAAAATCCTTTGGATCCAACAAAGAACAAATGAAATATGACTGCAATAATTGAACTACTTGAAGAACACAAAATACAATAATAAGAGCAAAAGCAATGGCTTATTGTCCAAAAGATAGAGAAGAATTCTCTATACAAATCAAGGAATTACTTGAATTACAAGTAATTGAACCAAGTACTTCACAATTCTCTTCACCGGCTTTCATGGTTAGAAAAGAAGCAGAAAAAAGAAGAGGAAAAGCTAGAATGGTTGTAGACTATTCTCAGCTCAACAAGATAACTAAGGCAGATGGATATTTAATTCCAAATATGCAAAACCTACTACAATTAATCAAAGGAAAGAAAATTTTTTCTACTTTTGATTGTAAATCAGGATTTTGGCAAGTCATACTTGATCAAAATGCAAGACATCTAACGGCATTTAGTTGCCCGCAAGGATATTACCAATGGAAAATCATACCATTTGGTTTAAAACAAGCACCTTGTATTTTCCAAAGACGTATGGATAATATCTTCAAAATACACGAGAAATTTTGTTGTGTATATATTGATGATATTTTGGTCTTCTCAGACAATGAGGAAGATCATGAAAAACATGTAATCACAGTACTTCAAACAATATGCAATTAAATAAGTTTAATAGTTTTTCTCTTAAACCTTCTGTTTTCAAAAAAAATTCCAATGTTTTCTTCACTTTTCTTACTTTGTTCAAATACGTACGGATCTATTAAGAATTCAGGCAACTGGAGTACCGCTAGGCAAGTGGCAGTAAGGGAAACATAGCCAAGGAATTCAACATAGTGAGGCGTGGGATCAAAAAAGAAACGTAGGAAGCAGCAACCAACAACGTACATCAAGAAGGTTTAATTTTGAATGCTCCTTAGATTTATTTTGTTTACATATTTTGCCAAGCATGAGATCACATGTCTTGATTCATACATTAATTAACACACCTTAAATTTTCCTTCTTTCTTCCTTCTGTCTTTTCTCCCTTTTAAAGTCCTCCGTTGTCCTCCCCTTCTGTTGAATTCAGCAGAGTGCCTTTATTCTTCACGTGATTATTTTTAGTAGCCTTTGTAGTCTTTTTGACTAACTTGTAGCCTTTTTGACTTTTTCTCCCAACTTTTTTCTCTTTCTTCATTTGTTACGAGAAATCTTTCCTCTTTTTTTTTTTTTCTTCTCTTGTCCTTTTTCTATTTCCTCTTTTTTCCTTCTTTTTGTCTTCTTTTGCTTTCTTTTCTTCTCTTGTCCTTTTTCTCTTTCCTCTTTTTTCCTTCTTTTGTCTTCTTTTTCAAAATTTGTTACGTCCTTATTAAATAATTTTTGACACGCGTTTCACCGGGAAACTTCTGATCAAAAAGTATTTTCAACTTTTTCTTCTGATTGGTTGCTGCTGATGCTGCCAGATGTACTGCTATCTGCAATTTTTTCTTTTTCTTGTTGTTGAGTCTCATCAACTTTACACTATTGACAAAGGTGCATCTTCCCTAGACTTGATCTGAGGGCTTTGCATAAATGTCCCTTGTAGCTGCTTGGTGCATTTGGCAGATAATAGAAATTTTGTTCAAACTTACAAATTTTTCTAATATCTGTTACATTGATAAGTGTACTTGTTTTACTCGTAATTAAAATAAACTTTGAACTGTAGTTTACTTTAATCTTTGAGATTCCGTCAAAATTTTTTAATCCTGTAATAACCCTTTGAAATGAAAGGGATCTCCAGTCTTGCAAAATTTCTTCGTTTACTTCAGTGAGTTGTCCAGCAATTGGAGTGTTGATTTCCACTTCTTGGACTGTCTTGATCTGTACATGATGATATCCTTTGACAAGAATATTATCCTCATTCCAAAAAGGAATTGTGCTGTTGATCTTGAGAATGATTTTGAGGTTTTTGTCTTTAATTACAAATTTAGCAAAATCTTTGACTGTTTTTACTAAATTTTCATCAAGTAATTTGATTTCTTCAAAATCATTTCCAGGAATGATTTCTTTAATTAAACCGCAATGGAATGCTGTCTGTACCATATTGGGCTCAGCTCCTGCAAAGAAGATGAACTGTCCGAATTTTTTCTCAATTGTACCATAGTACCCTCCTTCTGGTGCAGAGTCTCCTATTGTACGTGCTTCTTCTTCAAGCAAGAGAAAATCTTGCAGTTTGATATCCGGAAAGGTGGTTTCTTCCTTTTGGGCTGGGATTTTTCCAAGTTTTTTGAACCTGGTTGGAATTTGGGCTGGTTTGCTGGATTGGGCTGCTTCACTGTAGGAAAAGAATTTTATCCTTTGGTTTTCGGTTGGTGGTATGAATGTAGGCATTCTGGGCCTGGATCTAATGTCTGGTTGACAATAGTTTGGTCTCAAATTTAAGTTTTGTTGGTCAAACAAATTTTTGTACGGGATTGGGCTGTGTCCATTTTTTGTACAAAAGTCCAGATAGGCTTGATGAGCATCTGAAAAGGTTTTAAAGCTTTTGTGTTTGTATGGTTTTCCTTTAACAATGCGTTCGACTTCTGCCCAACTTGTGTAGAATCCTCTATGAGGACCATCAAAGATTGTATAGAATTTTGTACCTGCAATGGAAGTATTTACCCCCACCAATGGTGTGGTTTCCAATTGTGTCTGAGATATTTCAGTTGGTTTTTGAATAACCGTATGTTCTTGAGAACATTGAGTTTCCGAAGAACCTCCTATATGTAATTGGATTTGTGGTCCAAGTTGCGGGTTTTGAATTCCCTTAAGCCCTTGCGAGCTTGTTGCAGTAACATTTTCTGCAAGTACTGTAAATTTCTCTCCAGTAGTCTTGCTACTTTCGATGATAGGCGTTTCTTTTGAAACTGTAATTTTTGCTCCAGTAGTCTTGCTACTTTCGCCTGCCTCCCCTTGTTTTTGAAGCCTTATCAACTTCTTTTTGAGGACTTTAATGCTTTGTTGCAGCATTGTAATTTCATTTTGTTTAACAGAAATTTCAATTTCTTTTGTTTCAATTTCTGTCTCAATGTCTTCCATTTGTTCCATGATGTCAGTCATTTTTACCTGAAAAAGCAAATTCTCTTGTGAGTGAATCAGCTAAAGAATTGTCTTTTCCTCTGATGATTTCAATATCAAAATTGTAGTGACTGAACCACATTTGCCATCTGATTAGTCTTCCTTGCTTGTAATCTGGGTGTACCTGATTTTTCAAAAATGATTTACATGTAGTAGAATCAGTTCTAACAAGAAATTTGTTAGTAATGATATAAATTCTAAATTTTGTTATGGCTTTTTTCATTGCTAAAATTTCTTTTTCATTGATGTGGTAATTCTTTTCGGGATTTGTGAATGTCCCTGAAGCATATCCACAAAGTTGTTCTTTTTGTTCATTTTCGTCAAATGTTTTTAATACTGCTCCCCAATGTTCTTGAGATGCATCAGTTTCAATTATCATTTTATCATTATTTTTTGGATGATATAATGATGGTAGATTTTTTATTTTAGATTTGATTTTTTGTACATAAAGAGTATCTTCTTTAGTCCAAATCCATTTAAAATCTTTTTTGAGTTTCTTTTGAAGTGGTGCTCTCATTTTTGCTAGATCTTTAATGAAAGATTCTGCATAAGTGAGACATCCAAGAAATCTCATCAATTGTTTTTGATCTTGTATTTCGTTTGGAAATTCATGAATATGAGTAAGAACATGTGGTTTTAACTGCTTATAACCATATGTAATATCCATACCTAGATATCCAATTTTTTCTTTAAACATTTCTGCTTTCCTTTTGGAAAGTATAATGCCTAATTTGCATATTGTTTGAAGTACTGTGATTACATGTTTTTCATGATCTTCCTCATTGTCTGAGAAGACCAAAATATCATCAATATATACACAACAAAATTTCTCGTGTATTTTGAAGATATTATCCATATGTCTTTGGAAAATACCAGGTGCTTGTTTTAAACCAAATGGTATGATTTTCCATTGGTAATGTCCTTGCGGGCAACTAAATGCCGTTAGATGTCTTGCATTTTGATCAAGTATGACTTGCCAAAATCCTAATTTACAATCAAAAGTAGAAAAAATTTTCTTTCCTTTGATTAATTGTAGTAGGCTTTGCATATTTGGAATTAAATATCCATCTGCCTTAGTTATCTTGTTGAGCTGAGAATAGTCTACAATCATTCTAGCTTTTCCTCTTCTTTTTTCTGCTTCTTTTCTAACCATAAAAGCCGGTGAAGAGAATTGTGAAGTACTTGGTTCAATTACTTGTAATTCAAGTAATTCCTTGATTTGTATAGAGAATTCTTCTCTATCTTTTGGACAATAAGCCATTGCTTTTGCTCTTATTATTGTATTTTGTGTTCTTCAAGTAGTTCAATTATTGCAGTCATATTTCATTTGTTCTTTGTTGGATCCAAAGGATTTTCTGAGCAACATTGGTCAAGAAGTTTTAGGATTTCTTCTCTTTTTGAGTTGATATTGAATTTTTCTTGTTCTTCTATTGTTATGAAAATATTCCTTTTTGGGGTAATATTTTCTCCTTGAGGTTTTGTCAAGATTTTCCTATTGCAATTGATTTTTGTCATTTCCAAGAATTTCTCTTGAAGAAAATTCATTGCAACAGCTTTTCTTTGTTTTGATATCCAAAGTCTTTTTCCGTTAAGAGTAAAACTTATGGATTCAATTTCTTGTATGAAAGGATGATATAACTGACAAAAGTTATTTCCAATTATAAAATCAATTCCAGTTTCAAGTTGGTATACTGTTGGAATTTTGAAGTAAAAAGTTTGCCATTGGGATTTGTGGTATCCACTTATCTCAATGTTTAATCCTTTTACTACTTTTGATGTTTTGATTTCAGATTTGTCAGCAATTTTTAGATTCATTGTTTTTTCTGCTGTTACCCAAAATTGTTTTGGAATAACAAATTTACTGGCAGTACATAATGATGCTCCAGTGTCAATGTAAGCATGTAATGTAAATTTTCTGAGTTTTATAGGTATGTAGATTGAGTTTGGATTTGTAACATTTTTATTACTTATCCTCTGAAAATTCTGTTTCAGATGACTCAGATTCAGTTTCACTTGTTAAGTAATACAGGGATTCTGTATCACTAGGATCTTCTACTGGGTAGAAGCCTTGTTTTTGAAATGTATTTAGGAGTTTAATCCTATCTTCATTTCCGATTTTTGCTGGGCATTCGTTTGCATAATGTCCAGATTCATTGCAGAGCCAACATCTGCAATTCTTTTTCTTTTGAGGACAAAATTTCTTTTTGTCTTGTGTTTTTTCAAATTTTTTATTCTTATATGGAATTTTCCCCTTTGAAAATTTTTTGAAAAATTTCTTTTTCCTAAAAATTTTTTCTTTATAAGGTTTTTTGTATTTTTTAAAAATATATCTTTTATTTCTAAAAGATCTTTTCTTTGTTTTCTTTTGGGTGTTTATTGGTTGACAACCATATTGGCCAGGGATTTGGTCAAGGTAATTGTTACAACAAATTTTTGGATTTTTGTAAACTGTTTTAACACTTTCTCTTACCAATGTGTTTTTGTTTGCATTTTTCAGCAATTAAATTTCTGGTTGTAGTTATGACTAGTCCAAGGGACATGTCTATTTGAGCATTTACTCTTGGATCAATGGTTTCTTTTTGTTTTTTGATTGATTCATCAAAGTCACTCATGACTTCATGATTAAATGGTTCTGGTAGTTTACGTATGAATTTTTCTGTTAATTCTATCCATTTGTCAGGTGGACATATGTAAAAATATTTTGAAAATTCGCAAGCATAATTTTCAAAATAACACATATCACATATAGAGATTTTCTCTAAGTGATTTAATGCATCAGCAATTGCAATTACTGATCTCTTACTTTTGAATGCTTCAAAAGTTTGTCCAGTAAATTGTTTGTATATTTGGTCCACAATTCTTTCAATGAATTTCGGAATAACTCCTATTGAATCTTTCCAGATTTGATTTTTTGTGTCGTATGTAAAGCTTTCAAGGAATGTTCTTGCATTTCCTCTGGTACTAGCGAGTACATAATTTCATGAATTTATTTCATTTTTGATTATTTCTTTGTTGACAATCATTGCAACCATGATATAACTATACCATGCATCAATGATCTTTTCTGGATCTAGAGTACAATCTATATCCAAAATTGTTACTTGTTGGTTTATATTCTGTCTTTTTGGAATAAAATCAGAAACTAAGAGGTTCTGTTCTAAGTTCCTTTCTGGCATTTTGGGGTCAGGTCTTGGTGTGTTGTCACCCATATGTCTTTTCCCATCTCCTTTTGGATTACTTGATGATGGATTGTCATCTTTAATCTCAAAAGTTTCTGGTTTTGGTTCTCTGATTGTCGGTCCAAGTCCCATGTTAGGATCTGTTTCTCTTCCAGTGTGAAATCTTTCATGAATGATGATTTCATCTTCACTGTCAGATTCTTTATCTGTTTCATATTGTGATTCAGGTTGATCTTGATTCTGTTGTTCATTGTTTTCATTGTCCGAAATTGTCATAATTTTCTCTTTTATGTCAATATTTTTGACGATTGAAACAATCTTGTCAAGTTCATTGTCTTCAAATGCCAATAAAACATTTAAGAGTCCCAACTCCTGGCTGGTCTCGTAAATGATTTCAAGATTTTTCCTGAAGCTTGTCATTATACTAAATGGTCAATATCAAATTTTCCTTCTGGAATTTCATCTTGTTTTGCTTTTGTTTTTGGAGAGAGTTCTCCCCTTCTTTCAAAAATTCCAATTTGTTGTGTTGATTTAATCTTTGAAATTATTTTGTTATTTTGATTATTGTTAATAATTCCTGCTATAATGATAGCAGAATGTTTTTCAAGTAAAATTTCAATTTGTTTTTCAAATATGTTAAAATTTCTTTTAATATCTCTGATTTCTTCTTTTATGGAGTTAATTTCTTTTAGAAGTTCTGGTATTGACATTTCAATTATCAGATTCTTCTTCTTGATCACCATAAAGTGTTTCGGCCATTTTGTTGACAGTTTCACTTAATTGTTTGAGTTGTATCTTTGTTTTTCTCAACTCATCGCTTTCTTTTTCTTTCAGCTTTGGTGGATTTATTTTATTTTGTGAGTTACTTCTTATGAGAAGTGGTTGTTGTTCCCTGATTAGGGGCCTTTTAGTGTTAAGATCTATATTTATAGATCTTCTTTCTGGTTGCGTTAACCAGTCAAATTCTGTTTCTTTATTTTCTATGTAATTAGAGAATAAAGGATCAATTTTGATTCCTTTTGGTTCTCTTATTATAACCATGTTGTGAGAATTATGGATTGCATAACTCACGAGGTATGAAATCGAAAAAGGTACATTATTGTCTTTGACTAAGTCTTCTCTTCCGTACTTGTGTACAAACGAGAGTATTCCGTCAAAGTTTTGATCATGTAAACTTACTGATAGTCTGGGATAGACTGTAAACAGTAGCTTACCACATGCTAGGTTTCCTTCAAGGGATCCTATACATCCTTCTTGTGGGTTTTGTATTCTTTCGTCAATTAAACACATTCGGATTGGTTGATCCGTTTTTTCTGATAGTGTGCTTTTCAATTGGATTCTGATTGCTCCAATTGTAACCCAGTAAAGATTTTTGTTATCTTCAAGGTCAATTTTTTGTTTTGCTTGATTTATATCCTTTTTAGTTAGTAGAGAGATTCCTACTTTTCCGTATGTATGTTGAGCGTTAATTGCAAATTCTTTATGCGATACACCGTAATACACATGTTTCTTTCTTTTCATGAATTTATCAATAAATCCTGGTTGCGAAAAAATTTCTTTTGGATCTAAAGATAAAGTGGTTTTACATATTTTGTCAAGTTTTTCGTTAGAAATTAAAATTTCATTTGAAAAATTTCCCTTTGATTCAATTTGTTCGCAAATCTCCTCATGTTCTTGAAATGTTCCTTCATTAGCAAGATTTATGCTCATGATTTATAATGTTGTATGACGTAGTGAATTAAAAAATTAAAAACAGATTCGTAATAATTTTGTAAAGCTTTGTCTTTTTGTTGTCTACAGGTTTCTAAAGAGTCTTTGTGGACTCCTGCAAAAACATGGTGTCTATAAAATTCTTCATAAAATTCGTAAATATGAAATTCAGAATTTATGAGATGAATATGTGCATGACATGTATAACAATTAATTTGTGTACTAGTGTTCTCCATAACTATGGTGGCAATTTGCATAGTGTATGATGAATGTACGTAAATTGTTTTCATAATCTTGTTTTGTTTCAAGATATTTTTGCTCCATATTTAGAGTACAATAAGGATTTCCCCAAAACTTCTTTGAGTCAATTCTTTCTTTGTACCATAAAAATGCTTCGTACTGAAAGGTAAACAATTTGTGAAGTGCATAACAAGCATTACAATTATTGTCTGATTGTGACATGTTAATATGTGTGAAGGCTCTGATACTAATTTGAGGAAGGTGTGTGCGGAAGTGTAAATAAGAAATGTGTGTTAATTAATGTATGAATCAAGACATGTGATCTCATGCTTGGCAAAATATGTAAACAAAATAAATCTAAGGAGCATTCAAAATTAAACCTTCTTGATGTACGTTGTTGGTTGCTGCTTCCTACGTTTCTGCCATTTTGTAGAATAAAATTAGATAAACTTCAACCATTCTTTGATATAGGTAATAATTTGAACGGTTTGTTGATGGAGTTTCTTCACGATTCACGTTAAGGACTTTGTATCGTGAGTATGCCTTCACACAAAATCATTTCCTCCATTAATCTTCTCCAATTGTTTGACTCTAAAATACACCAAATTTCTTCAATTTACGCAAATATAACTCTTTTCATAACAAAAGTTTGAAAATTTCAAAATGATTGTCCTTAATTTACACAAATTTTTACTCTCTTTTCATAATCAAAAGTTTCTCGTTTCAAACCAATTATGCCCTTGTTTGGTTTACAATAAATTTTTCATTTTTTTTTTTTTACAGTATTCAATTTCAACCATCTATTAAAAGTCAAACCCACAATATTTGACTTTTCAACCATCCATTCTCCTATAAATCACTATTTAGTTCAAAAAAACTTTTCAAACTTAATCTATCGTGGAGAAGCGTTATACTAATTCAGAGCTTGTTTGGTAAAGATAAAAATTTCATCACAACCTTTCAAACTTAATCTCATCTTTTCATTCTTAATCAAGCTCATAAAATTTGACTTATTAAACATTTTTAAATCACATATCTATCAAAAATCCAAAAAAAACTCAAAAATCAATTTTTTTCACAAGACCAAACAAGCTCTCACTAAACAAATAAGTATTAACCCATTCCTGATGGCCCTGGCCTTTCATTTTTCAGTATATATTGGGCCTGGAACATACATTTTCAGGCCCAACATACACAATATGGGCCTATATTGCAATATAGGGTTTCTTCGTTCCTACATATAAAAAGTCAGGATCGCTCCAATCTCATAAATTTGCAGCGTAACCTTGACACCCGTCTTCCCAAACAGCTGCTGTAAGTGTGAACCCTAATAGTTCTCCATTAGCTGCTTAATTCTGTTGTACGTGTTTATGTATATCAAGTCCATGTTTAACGCGTTAGTATCTATTCAAGTGAGGATGAAGCTTACCGATTGAAACGCTTTGTTTTGTTTAATGGGAAATGAAGTGAAAATGTGCTGTATACTTTTAGGATTTTCGTTATGTAGTCTGGGTACCCTGAAAAATATCATGATCTGAGCTTATTCAATTTCGTGGGGGTATATTTTGTGTTAGCCTATATGATTTTCTGTTCTTCACGGCAGGAAAATAAATGTTTTTTTTTTATTGAATTCCAAATTATACTTGGTTTCGAGATATTTATATTTTGTTAATTCTGCTTCTTTTAATTCTAATACCCCTCGCTTAATAATGACAGACAACTCATTGTGTCATTTCATTAGTAAAAAGTTTCCATCAAAATCTAATTTGGACTGCTCAAACAAGTTAATGATAAAGGGCTGTTAGTAATTTTATAAGCAAAGATATCCAATCTACCTAAAGTTATTTAAAAATTAGTGCTTTTATCTTTAGGGGCTTTGCTAGTATTATCACTGTCACTGATATCTGTTATATTCTTGTAAATTCTTAATGCATCTGTTCAATTTTGTGGTTTAATTATGCAAATGGTTTTAATATTCTTTGTACATGAAACATATATACTTGATTCATGAAATTTAAAATTAATACCAGTTTGCATTTTTGCATTTCATTGCTGTTTCTGATTGCAGAAAACAAAATCTAGTATATTTTATTCTGCTTTCACGGAGATGCATACATTAGTTGATTTTTAACCTTTTGATTTAAAATTTCTTTGATTCATCATGGTTGTGGCGATCTATTCTAGCAGGATGGCTGATTTAGTGGTCTAATTATTACTCTATTTGGTTTACAGTAGGTAAATCATGGTTAAGCACAACAATGTCATTCCTAATGGTCACTTCAGAAAGCACTGGCAGAACTATGTGAAGACATGGTTCAACCAGCCTGCTCGCAAGACCAGGAGAAGAATTGGTCAGTGACTATAATTTTTCTGCCATTAACAAACACAGTTCAATACAGTGCTTGTTTGACTCTTACTTTTTTAATTGCTTGTACTAAATATTTGATTGATGGCTCGATCGGTTATTGTTTGATTGATATGTTATTCAGCTAGACAAAAGAAAGCTGTGAAGATCTTCCCTAGGCCTACAGCTGGGCCTCTTCGCCCTATTGTTCATGGTCAGACCCTAAAGTACAACATGAAAGTCAGAGCTGGAAGGGGATTTTCTCTGGAAGAACTCAAGGTGAGTTGTAGCCATAATGCAAATTTGAATTTGCACCATGAACTTCCCTTCGCCATTTTTTTTGCTTTATCAATGTATTAATGAACTTAGAGCTATGTTTCACTAGAGGTGGACGTGGTTTGGTTTGGTTCTGGTTCCAGAAGAACCAAACCATAAACCGATGATTTTTTTTACTGATAGAACCAATTGGTTTTTTTAAAGATATGAAACCAAACCGGAACCAAACCGCTCGGTTCTGGTTTGGTTTTGGAACCATTACTTGAATTTTTAAATAATAAATGCAAATTAAAAGCTGTTTATATCCGCTTCTTCATTAGAATCCATCTACATCATTAATAAATAGAAAATGAAATTTTTAGTTAACAAAACAAAAATTTAGAAAAAATAACATATTATTCTAAGTCAAAGAAGAAGAAACTCGCTTGAAGGTAGCTCGTCGAATCGTTGAAACTTAGAGAATCGAACATAAAGAAACTCGCTTGAAGGTAGCTCGTCGAATCGTTGAAACTTAGATAATCGAACATAAAGACCGTTTAGACTTATAGATACAGGTTACGATGAAGTTCTGACTTTCATTCTACCGTGATGTTGTGTGAGTTTGGAATGGAATTTGCAATTTGAGTTTGGGTTAACTCTGAGAATTAACGAATTGGGTTGAAGTTTATATATACCTAAATTTTAAAAAGTAAACATTCATTCCGTCGATGGTGACTAAGGAGTGCAACGATTACTGTATTATAGGAGTGCAAGTAAAGTGGTGTGAATGCGTATCTATAATTGAACAGTAGAAAAATGAATAAGAATTAGAATTTAGATTTATGATTTAAAATCTTTGTCTAATAGGAAATGAGATAAAATGTATGGTAAAAAACATTTTTGTACATTTCACATTTATAATTTCTGTTTTTGAATTTTTTGTAAAAATATATATAAAAAAAAAAATTGAGTTTGGTTCTTGTTCTTGAATGAGAATCGAAACCAAATGGTTCTTGATTATAAGAACTAAACAATTATTTTTTTTATATAGAACCGAACCAAACCGCTTGGTTTGGTTTAGTTCTGGTTCGGTCTGGTTCGATTCGGTTATTTTGTCCACCCCTATATTTCGCGGACACTTCAACTAAGGTAGCATGTCACGTGTCGGATAAAACACTCTACTATGGTCATTCTTCTTTCTTTGTATGAAAAATCATATATTTTTTAACTCAAAATTATTATTAAATAACAATTAAGTTCTCAAAGTTGAAAGAGTTCAACAAGAAAAATTAATAACAAATATACAATTAAATTTATACTATATAAATGTAGAATTTTAAAGATTTTAATTAATATGTTGACAACGTGTTGATACATTTTTATTTAAAAATTGTGTTGATGTGTCCGTGTCGGTGCATTAGGTGTCTTCATCTTTGGGTACCTTTTTTTTAAAAAAAATAAAAATAAAATTGTGTGTTGATGTGTCCGTGTCGACTTAGAGATGTCTTCATCTCTGCGTAGTCCGAGTTCTTAGCATTTGTCATCACTTGTTCCGCAGCTTTATGTGCAGTATTTTTATGCTACTTGTGGGTTATTAATATATCTATATGTACTAAACAGGCTGCAGGAATCCCAAAGAAATATGCACCAACCATTGGCATTGCAGTTGATCATCGTCGTAGGAACAGTTCCTTGGAGGGTTTCCAAACTAATGTTCAGAGGCTGAAGACATACAAAGCAAAATTAGTTGTCTTCCCTAGACGCACTCGCAAGTTCAAGGTACGCACATACCTTTTGGAACAAAAAAATTACCCTTCCCTTTTAATATTGGACAGTTCAAGAATGCGTTTCCTCTCTCCAGGCTGGTGATTCTGCTCCTGAGGAGTTGGCAACTGCCACACAAGTACAAGGTTCTTACTTGCCAATTGTTCGTGAGAAGCCGACTGTTGAGCTTGTTAAGGTTACAGACGAAATGAAGTTGTTCAAGGCATATGACAAGCTGCGTCTTGAGCGAACAAACAAGCGCCATGTTGGTGTCAGGGCCAAGAGGGCCGCCGAGGCTGAGAAGGAAGAGAAGAAATAGTGAGTTTTAGCAACTGTGGATGTCTGAATCTGCTTTCGTTTTTGGAACTGAATTAATTTACTTTATTTTGTTGGAACCAGTAATTCTAGCTATTGTAATGCCATTTGAATGTATGAATCTCAAGATTTTGTCCTTAAATCATTTTATATGGATTTGCATTTTCCTCATGCCTTATCTAGTTTTCATCCTTCTAATCAAGGAATAAATGTTTAGAAAACTGGACTGGATCGGCCGGTTCAACGGGGAACCGGAACAGGCCGGAAAATCGGTCCGGTCAAGGTTAAAAATCGATCATTTAAAAATCGGACCGGAAATTGGGGTTTTTCCGGGTTAACAGGGAAAATTGGGAATCCACTGGGTTTTAAATTCTGTTTTGACCTCCCCTTTTTTTATTTTTTGTAAATTTTTTTTTAAGTTGTTTTAAGCAACTTTTGGTTATGATTTTATTTTTTAAACGAGTAAATGTTGATTTATTTGTAAAATAATTTAGGCTGCGTTCTTTTTGTGTTTCAGTTTCTTGTTTTTATTTTCGAAAATTTTTTCCGTTTTCCATTTTCTATGACTTTTTTCGAAATTGCTGAAAACGCATTTGGTTTGTTATTTCTGAAAACTGTCTTCGAAAATGAAGAGCTGGAAAATACGTTTTGTTTAAAATTTTGAAGAAAATTATTTCTGTATACTTGTAATTATACTGTTTATGAATATATAAATGAAATAAATATATCATAATTGAGTTGCACAACAAAAATAAATGAAATAACCCCTATCACACAATTTGGTTATACCAAAAAAGTTCAAAAATTCATGTTACCTTTTTAAAGTAATCGTTCCACATTTGGGTAGTAATTTTCCCCTTTTAAAGTAATCGTTCCATTTAATACTTTGTATATATACATCATTTCAGTAAGCATTCATAACGTTTAAAATTTAAGTTTCAATAAAATTTGCAAAAATTAATTTACGTTAATTAATGATACCTTTACAAAATAAGTGTCTACAATACAAAAGTAAAAAAGAAATGTTTAATAACTAAGCACATGATACATAATCAGAAAGATGATTGAATTTGGAGTTCGACTCAAAAAACAGAGTGCAATTCGGAGTTGTATATCAAAAGTTATACATGTTTGAAGACAATGACCTATAAAGCAAATACGAGAAGGACTAAATTGAAAGAAATGTAAAATTTGTGAACTAATGTGCAACAAAATTTGAAGTTGAGGGACCTAAGTTGCAAATAAATTAGGATATTTTCGAAAGAAATTTCAAAATTTGAGGATTAAAATAACAAGTTTTGAAAATCAGAGACCAATAATGTAATTAAAAATGACAAATTTCAAATTTTCCTGATTATTTTAATTTTTTTTTTTAAAGTGGAAAATGCGGAAAACGCGTGTTTTCTACCTAATAGGTATAAATTTTGGAAAACGAGCACGTTTTCCATTTCCTTTACAAAATTTGAAAACATTTTCGAAATTTTTTCCCGAAAATGGCGCAAGAGAACGCGTTTTCCACGTTTTCGGAAATGAAAAACGGAAAACGGCTGGAAAACGCCAAAGAGAATGCAGCCTTAGTTTTTAGAAGAATTTATAATTCTTGGAATAATTTTTAATATTTTAATTCAAATCAGTTCGATCCAGTTGGAACTTTTGATTCTTGACTCGTTGCTTTTTTTCAGTTCGAATCGATTATCGATTTTCTATAATTGAGATTTTGATGTTTTGGAGTGTGAAATTAAATGATGTCATAGCGTAACTATGCCTATTTTTGGTAACACTGTGACGGTATATAAATTTGTTTATTTATGATTTTGAGGTAAAATGTGGTTGAAAATTGAAGAGAAAATTTCTGGTTAAAAAATAATTTGAAAAATTGTATGATCTATAAGTCAGTTTATAAATCATTTTCCAGACACTTGCATTTGTGTAGAGGTGTCAATTCGGGTGGTCCGGGTCGGGTCGGGTCGGTCCGTCAACATAAAAGCTCGGTAATGGTCCGCTTGAATAAAAGCTCGCCCGCTGCGGGTTCCAGGCCGATTTTGGGCCAGCCCACAAATTTTGAACTATAACCCAGGCTCGACCGCTGGCTCATGCGGGTCACGGTTCGTTCTGACTTGATCCGTATGAATAAAAATATAGATTTTTTCATATTTATAGCAATTTTATTGTCAAATTTCTAAATACAAAATGATTAAAATGATAAATTCATATTTATACCATAAAATATTTACATAAAATTTAATTTATATTTTATGTTACATGAATTACTTCTAAATTTGCAAATTTAAATAAAATATAAACAAATAACAATTAAATGTTAAATGTATTTCTAATTACTATTATCAAAGAACATTACGCTTCTTAGCTATTAGGGAGAAAAAAAATAAGATTTTGCTTTAAAAGTTGTATTAGAGTTTGTAGAAGAAGAGAGATTTTCAATATTATCATATTTAATAAAAACAATTTTTTTTTTCACGGACCAACGGATTAATCGTGGCCTGCGAAAGTTTGACCCGCGAAACCTGGGGTTCACAACTTCTTGACCCGTGAACCGTCCGTACGGATCACGGGTCAGTCCGTGGTCCCGAATCGATTCGGGCCGATTTTCACGGACCTGGTCGGCCGTTATGCTTATTCTTTACCCAGCACCCACGTGGGAAAATTGGAATATGAAGTCTAATCTTTCACTGAAATAAACTTTGGCAAACAATTGCGATCCGATATGTAGAAAGCCCCGGTATTGCATCTCTTTCACACGTAAACAAGAATAAGAAAACATTCGTGCTGCAAGGTCTGATAATTTTCCAAGTTGGAATAATGGGTCACGTAAATGGAAATTCAAAAGTGATATAGGAGGACACGTATTATCTATGGAAGATATGGAATGAGTCGTCAAATATTCAATTTGATTTTATAAGATTTATTTAATTCGATTTTATAAGATTTAATTTCGTTTAAGGAACAGATTTTAATCAACTGAAAGTATAATAAGTTGTTAAAATGTTTGTGATACTGATAAGTTTTGTCTAGATTGGCCATTAGTTGATTGCCCCCATCCATCCAACGGCACTTATACCTTCGTTTGTTAATACTACATGGTTTATAAATTTATTCATTGATATTTTTTAGGAAAAAAAATAATGGTTAAAATTGAAAAGAAACTATATGTAATTAACAAGTGATTTAAAAAATTAGATAGTATATAAATTGATTTATAAATTAATTAATTTAATTAACCAAACGGATGTAGTACTTCTACTCTGGAGTTGGACGGTACATGTATTGAGTAAATTTTTATGGATAAAAGATGCTCTTTCTCCAATTTTGATATGGACATGAGTGAACAGATTTTCTTCAGAATTATGGTCTCTCTTTTAATTAATCATTATGTCTTGTGACAGTTGACATTATGCAAAAGACTTCTAGAGTGTTATGGCTATTTTGCACGGTTTTTTTTTTTTTTTTTGTATTTTTTAGATAAAATATATGATTGAAAATTGAAAAGATAAAATGTATATGATTAAAAAGTGATTTGAAAATTTTTATAGATTTTAACTTCGTTATAATATGGGTTATAACCGAACGCAATCTTTGTAAATTCCTTTTATTAATATTTTCTTTTTCTTGAAGTACAAGCTATTTGTGGACAACATTCGCTTATCATCAAACATATTTATTTAGCAACATCGAGAACCCTCCCTCCCCCAATTTTAATAAAATTTAGTTAATTATGTTATTGAAACATTATGAATTTCATGAAATATGTGGTTAAATAAGTTACTAATTTTGACTTATATTAAAATTTTAAACGTGAGCTTAATGTGTAATAAACATTTAGCTTTTGTTTGATTCTCATTATTTCTCATTAAAAATACAACTTTTTTCTATAGTAATCAATTTTAACCATAAAAAAAAGTTAAGCCCACAATTTTTTACTTTTCAAACCACTTTTTAATCATTAGATTTTCAAAATCCAAATTATAATTTGAAATAACGGGAATCAAACACTATATTAAATTAAACTAGTTAAATATGAATAATTACCTTTTAAACTCATTCAATGAAACAAGTGCATGAAAGATAATCATAACAGGCGACGCCATTCATTTCATTTATAAATTATAACTATGATTCGCTACAATCCTTTCACCACAAGGTACCCATGACTGACCCACTCCAAAATTACCACCACCACAACTGTCGAGATCCAGATAAGTTTTAAAATTATTAGCCTTTCAGAACTTCAAAAAAACTCGGACCACGCTTCAATCATTAAACTCTCTTTGTTTTTTTTTTTTTTTTTGTAGATAGTAACATCAGAGAAAAAGTGTTATCAAAGAAATGGCACGAAGCTTTGCAGAAAGGAGCAAAGAAACACTGTTACCCAGTAAAGGATATTCAGACAACAAAAACACAGGATTTGGTCGCCATGAAGGATGTCTGCAAAGGTTTTTTCTATCTATATGTGACACAGTCGCCAAATCTTGTAGTGAGTTTAAACAAACTGCACTCAAAGCATATGAAATGGGTCGGTCAGATCCAAGAAAAGTGGTGTTTGCAGCTAAAATGGGTCTTACTCTCTCCTTTGTTTCACTTCTCATTTTCTTCAGAGAACCATTGACTTATATCGGTCAATACTCTATATGGGCTATTCTCACCGTTGTTGTAGTATTTGAATTCAGTATAGGTAAAAAGTATGATGAATTTACCTTTTCTTTTCCTCATTTGATCTCATGGTTTGTTCCGTGAACATGTCTGTTATATTTGTTGGTGGTGCTGGTAGGGGCTACGCTAAATAAAGGATTTAATCGAGCACTTGGGACATTATCTGCTGGAGCACTAGCTTTAGGCATTGCTGAATTGTCAGAGTTGGCTGGACAACTACAAGAAGTTATAATTGTTATCAGCATCTTTATTGCAGGTTTTTTTTTTTTGGACTGAACAATTCTATAATCAGATTTGATCTTTTGCCACCGTGCGCCAGTAAAAAACTGTTAAGTGTTCAACATTTTTGGCACTGGAAACTTGGTAACATTTCTCTAGTGGGAAATTGATCAAAATTTGTTCTACAAGTTAGTGTTTGATAGCAAGGTGGAAAATGAGGTGGAATTCTAAATCCGTAGAATTCAATTTCTCGTACTCCACATAATCCAATTCCATGAAATTCAAGCAAAAAAAAGGTAGGATTTGTGAGTGGGTGGAATTCAAATTCCATTGAATTGGAATGCGTGTTTGATTGAAAAATGACAAATTTGGGTGGAAAATGCATTTTTCATGGAATTGAATTCTGAATCAAACACTACGTAAGATGTATTAATATGAGTATGAAATAGTGTTTTTTTTTATTTTTTTTATTGGGTTGATAATGAAAATTTCAGTTGATTGAGCTGTAAATGTTTCTGGTTTTTAGGATTTTGTGCAACTTATTTGAAGTTGTACCCTCCAATGAAGTCTTATGAATATGGATTCCGGGTTTTCTTGTTGACCTTTTGTATTGTATTGGTTTCGGGAAGTTCACATTTTGTTCAAACAGCGGTTTCTAGATTGTTGTTAATTGCAGTTGGAGCTAGTGTTTGTTTACTTGTAAATATATGTGTTTACCCTATATGGGCTGGTGAGGATTTGCACAAATTGGTGGTGAAGAATTTTAAGGGAGTTGCAAATTCTTTGGAAGGTTAGTTTTCACTTATGTTATCATTACATATATTATTTACTTCTATTTATTTTTATTTTTATTTTTATGTGCAAAAGACCCTTAAATGTAATCCTTTGTTTAGGTTGTGTCAATATGTATTTGCAATCTATTGAATATACTAGGATACCGTCGAAAATTCTTCTCTATCAAGCTTCGGATGATCCTTTATACAGTGGATATAGAGCCGTATTGGAATCTACAAGCCAAGAGGATTCCCTGGTATGCTATGCTTACACAATTCCAAATATCTGTGTTTGGTAATACTGTTTGGTTTATAAACTGGTTTATTTATGATTTTGTGGTAAAAAGTAGTTGTTGAAAATTGAAGAGAGAAAATGTATGTGGTTAAAAAGTGATTTGAGAAATTGTGTGGTTTATAAAATGGTTTATAACCCATTTTTGTAGGTTTACCGAACACTTCTTGACCAGAAACAATTCTGGAAAGGGAATTGATAATGTTAATGTTTTCTTTTTCCTTTCTAGCTTGGTTTTGCAGAATGGGAGCCGCCTCATGGCCCTTACAAAATGTTCAATTATCCTTGGAATGCATATGTTAAAGTTAGTGGCGCTCTTAGGCATTGTACATTCATGGTTATGGCAATGCATGGGAGTATACTTTCTGAGATACAGGTAATATAAAACTAGTTTTGTTCATTCTATTCATTTTGATTGCAATAATTCAGGTATATTTTTAATTGATATTGTGATATGACACACATTTATTGGATGGTGAAAAAGTAAGAGGTGGAGTAGTTATTTTTACCATTCAATGAATGTGTGACATGTCACAATGTCACTTAAAAATGTTCACAAAATTAAAATTTTATTTTGTCCGTCTTCCTATTATATTGTCAATAAGTCTACTTGAACTCACACACTCCATATAAGAGCAAGCTCATTGTCAAGGGGATTATTGAAATAGAATAATTCTTATATTGTCTTGTCCTACTCAAATATACCAAAGAGACTAAGGGTTCGTTTGCAGGCATCGTCCGAATTAAGGCAGGTATTTAAGAACGAGATTCGAAGGGTAGGGAACGAAGGAGCGAAAATGTTACGTCTGCTTGGAGAAAAGGTAGAGAGGATGGAAAAACTCAGCCCTGGAGACCTGCTCCAGGAGGTTCATAAAGCTGCAGAAGATCTTCAAATGATGATTGATAAAAAATCTTATCTTTTGGTCAGTCCAGAGAGATGGGAAAGTGGGAATCAACCGGACAAATTGGAAGATCCCGAACACATTCAAGAACTAAAGGATAATGAACACCAACCTTTTGCGGTAAATTCTCTATATGAATAAATTCGACATTTTCAAGTGACATTGTGATATGACATACATTCATTGGATAATAATTATAACTACCTTACCAGTTACTTTTTCATCGTTCAATGAATATGCGACACATAATAATGTCATTTAAAAATGTCTCCCTAGAATTATTGTAACCCAAAATCAACTCAGACATTGAGATACTATGATCCTCAGGACCCGAACATGAGCAGTAATCTTCCTGTTCCCCAATGTGGTTCCAGAGAAAACGTGCTCAAACATCAGACGATGTGGCCTTCACGGCTCTCACTGATAGTCGATAACAGTCTCAATGAGCGCGAATTACGGACATATGAAAGTGCAAGTGCATTATCACTTGCAACATTTACTTCTTTGTTGATAGAGTTTGTTGCTAGGCTTCAGAATCTCGTAAACTCGTTTGAAGAACTCAGTGAGAAGGCGAAATTCGAGTATCCCGTAGACTTGACTGATACACCAGTTGTTGGTTTCTGGACAAGGTTGTTGAAGCTCATATGCTGCAAGAACTGAGGTGGTCTTCTTTTTCTTACTTCAATTCGATACACTGCATTTTTCAGCGAAAGGAAGAATTACCAAGCACCCGTATAGGAGGATCGAATCATACTCCATGAAAATTGAAGGACTGAAATTGAAAACAGGTATAAAGATACATTTTTTATAATTCAGACAGATTAGTTAAAAACATATTGTTAGTCACTCGACTTGCAATGAAATTTTATGCTCGTCAATTCGAAATAGTGAGTAAAAATTACGATTTATTTAGGTCACTGGGTATCTATTATTTTATTATTATTATTATTATTATTATTATTATTTTTCTTTGAACTTTACATACAAATTCCCCAAACCCAGCCCCACAAGGCTCGAACCCAGGTATTCCCTAGTAAGGTGGCGCCATTTCCCCACGTGGGCTACCGTCGCATCCTTGGCCTAAAGGGCATCTATTATTTTTAGGGGAATTAGCTGGGATAACCCTCACTCACAAAACTTTTGTCCAACTAACCCCTTGACTAAAATAAGAATATAAAAAAAAAAGAAAAACATTTTAAAGTATCAAATGACCTTTTTATCCTTGATGGAAAAACTAAAAAATATATTTCCTTCTTCTAGGTGTGCAAAGATTCGAACCCTACACCTATAGGTAAAACTTTGAGAACTCAACCACTTCAACCAACAACATTATGTGTTCAAATTATCTCTAACCTATATATATTGTATTCTAAAAAATTGTATTTCATTTCCCATAAATATAAAGTTGCAAGGAATTGAACCTTGAATATTTTAAAAACTCAACCACTTGAACCAATAATAATTTATATAATGAATTATAGCTAATAAATATATATTATATTCCAAAAATATTTTAAATTTAATATTGCAAGGAATTGAAAATTTAATATCTAGTAAACATATAAGCAGTGTTGGACGCAGACAATTAGTAATAGTAAGACACAGAGATGAACGTGTATTTTTTGCGATGAATATTTCGGGGCTTTGGGGATAGCGCCCCCAAATTTTTTTTTTTAAAGAGACCGAAAATAAGGGAAAAAAATTCAAATTCACACAACACAAATGTACTAAATAATATGCAAACTCACCCGTATGTGTAGATTTTTATCTTGAAAATCAAGCCTCTGTTTGATAAATAATTTTTGCTTATAAACAGGGAATGTGATAATTTCGAGGTATATTATGTGGTTCAAAAGTGGTTTGAGAAATTTATGTGGTTAAAAAGTTATTTGAAAAAATGTGCTATGTATTGCTATAGATGAGTTTTTGTCGCCATAGGTACCTTGTAATGGAACTCATAACGATATGAGAACTGTTTCGATGTCTAAATCGTTACTTTGCACATGTAACAAGTTCAATGTCGTTATAGTTGAAAAAATGTAGTAACGAGATTGAAGTCGTTATTGTGTATGCATAACGAATTCAATGTACTACTTCAAATCTATTCATAACGAGGTCTAAATCGTTACTTTGTATACATAACGAGTTAAAGGTCGTTATAGTTACTGCTTCAGATCTATTCATAACGACATTGAAGTCGTTACTTTTTACACATAACGAGGTTTATGTCGTTACGACATATTTATAATAATGCCCTCGTCGTCCATAAATCCAAACAATCAACAAACTTGCACAAATTTTGTCGTAACGATGTTTAAGTCGTTGTAACGATTTCAAAATCATGATCATTTGATAAATCATTCCAATGTAATAATAACGATTTTGAGATCGTTGGAGTTGAAAATAAAATTAAAACGATATATATGTCGTTTCATTTTACATATAACGAGTTAAATAACGTTCTAATTCAGCATATGAAAATAACATAACGACGATTATGTCGTTTCTGTACAAATTGAACGACATCAAGATCGTTATAGTTGAAATGTTAGCTAAAATGATTTTTACATCGTTTCTTTGCAAACATAACGATATTAAAATCGTTTTGTCAAAAATCGACAAACCATCATAACGTTTTCCATATCGTTATAGTGTTAAATTAACGAAATGCATCTCGTTCCAGTATAAATTATAACTATAACGGCTTAGATATCGTTTCTTCATGTGGAACACGACTTGTGTGTCGTTATGGATGAAATCGATGATTCGATCGTTCTTTACCATCCGAAATGCTTCCAACAGGTGTAATCTAACAAAAATGGATCGTAAAAGGTGATTCAAATACTTTGTAAATCGACATAATTAGAAAGATATAATCATTTCTCCCAAGTGTAGAAGTTCCAAGGTAATAGATAATTAAAGGAACTTCATCTCATATTGATCCTATCTTTCTAATCATGTCGATTTACAAAGTGTTTGAATCACTTTTTATGACCCATTTTTGTTAGATTACGTCTATTGGAGGCACTTCGGACAGCAAAAAATGATCGGATCGACGATTTGAGTCATAACGATATACATGTCGTGTTGCGATTGAAAAAACGATACAAACGACGTTATAGTAATAATTTATACTGAAACGATATAGAGTTCGCCAAACTTACGAAAGAACGACATTTAACTCGTTATGATATTTATTCGGCTATGAACATAACGATTCCAATATCGTTTTGTTATCGAAAAAACGACATTGACATTGTTTTGGTAATATAGTACACTGGAACGATCTTAATGTCGTCAAATTTGTAAACAAACGACATAATTATCGTTACGTGACTTTTTGAGCCTGAAACATAACGATCTCAAACTCGTTCAACAGAAACAGTAACGAGTTCCACATCGTTTTAGGCTATTTTCTACACAAACGAGCTCAATGTTGTTACGATTACAATGAAACGATCTTCCAAACGATAACGAATTTGAAGTCGTTACAACGATTTAAACATCGTTTTTGAAAAGTTAGTGCGACTTTGTTGACTGTTGGGAATTTTGGATGACGAGGGCATATCCGTAAATATATGTAACGACATTTATGTCGTTATTTTTATGAAGTAACGATTTCAATGTCGTTATAAACAACAGTAAAGCAGTAAGGTATTTTCAACTGTAACGACATTAATATCGTTACGAACGACTTCGAAGCAGTAACTATAACGACATTTAAGTCGTTACGTGTACACAGTAACGAGTTCAACCTCGTTATGGACAGATATAAAGCAGTAATGTTTTTTCAAAAGGAACGATGTTGAACACGTAATGTTTATGAAGTAACGATTTATACCTCATTACTATTTTTTTTAGACGGGAACGACGTTAAAGTCGTTATGTGTGCAAATTAACGAATTAAACCTCGTTATAGTTTAAAATCAAATGAATAACATCCTGCTAAAAATCAATCATTCTTATTCCAACAAAAATTGATAAACATAGTTCCTAATACAAACCAAACAAATAAACAACTACACAAAAAGATTCTTAATTAGATAAACAAAATCCAGATTCATCACTACAAACTAAGGCTCGAAGTTCCATGCCAATAACTCCATTGTCAATTTCTTCCTCCACATATAAACAACAACACAAAAAGATTCTTAACTAGACAAACAAAATCCAGATTCATCAATACAAACTAAGGCTCGAAGTTCCATGCCAATAACTCCACGGTCAATTTCTTCCTCTACATTGGTACGCATTTCAAGCGATTGCATTCACGTCCATATTTCCTCGGAGAAATTCAATGTACTTCAAGTTCTTATCAAGTGGAACGATGTTGAACTCTCAAGCAAATCATTCAGTAACCTGGCGTTGTACATAACTGCAATTCAACATAACTTTTTTAAGAAAACGAGACAAACTCTAACAGTTAATGAAACACATATGTAACGGAAAATGTTCTCAAATGATGTTGCACTTTAAATATCACGAGAAGCTTGTAGATACCATCATATATGGTACTTTAATTAAACACAGTGTGATACATTCATAATTGGAACGTTACAGCTATCATTTAAATCCTGTACATGATCATTGAACACAAATTCATAACAACATAAATTGAATTTAACATCGTTTCAATACAACAAATACAATAACAAAAGAGCAAATGAAAATGAAATTATAATATCAAAAGAAGCTTGTCACTCCACACATTATTGCTAATCCGTAGCTCCTAAGCTCGTACAAGTGGACCGATTATTGGAACATGACATATCATCTCCATTTCATGTATCCTTAAATCAATGTTCAGCAGTTGTTTCACTGTGTCATGTAATTTCACATATGAAATTGTCCTCGAAACAAGAATATGCAATGTTCTCCCTCTTGCATTCCCCACATATTTTCATATCTACAAACATTCGAGATTCTACTCAAACTCAACTAGTAACATGTTGATATCCATACCATATCCACATTGCCCATAACTGCAATTCAACATAGCATTTTTATGTATAACATGCAATATCTAACTGCTATGAAACAAAAATGTAAAGAACATGCTCCAGTTATTGTTCCAAATTTAGATATCATGAGAAGCTTGTATTTACCAACATATAAATTACTTCAACTATCAAAAATAGTTAAAAACAAGAACAGATTAATAATAACGACATCAATATATCCAAAACGATTTCGAACTCGTTACGCGCGGATTAAGAGCAAATCAGCAAAATTACATCAGCATGAATTGATTCAGATATTGCTTAACTAAAATGGTTAAAAATTGTTTAAATTCAACATTACCTTCTCTTTTTCTCCAAATACTCAATATTAATGTTGGAAAATGGATTTTCAATACACTAAATAAAATGTGGGTTTGGATAAAATGGAGTACAATGTCCATTTTTGGAGAAAAAGAATATGAATGAACTGATTTTGAAGAAAAGGAAGATCATAGAGAAGAAGGGTATGAACCTGATTGGAGAAGAAGTCACTTTTGCAGAGGAAATCAACTGGGATGGCGAACGTGAAATGAACCAGGGAAAAAAATTAGGTTTTGTTTGGCAAGGACATTTGGGTAATTGTATAAATCATTTTCATATTTTTTCCAACTAAGAGACTATTGAACTAATAAATTATGAAAGGGGTCTTTTTAAATGAAACTTTTGTTTGACCATGCCTTTTAAACAAAGAGGCCTTATTTTTATGTTTGGATCTTACAAAAGATCTCATGTACTATAAATAGTTGCGGATTATAAGTAAGTGATCAAACTTAAACAAAAAAGCAAAGTTTAACCGCCATGTCAAAACAATGAAGTTCGATGTTTTCAATTGTAGAATTGAAGTTACACAGCACTTGCAGGCTGCAAAGCGAAATTCAGTTGATGCTTTTGGTAAGACCATTATCTGATTTAATTTTTTTATTAATTGTCATTGAATTGCCAACAGGAAAGTTGAATTAATTCATTGAAATTCATAGTTGGAAACACCCAAGTTTTAATGGATTTCTATTAAAATTCCAATTGGGGACATCTATTTGCCTCATTTAGCCTCAAAATTGTTTAAAAACATATTTTTTATAATACAATTTTTCAAATCACTTTCTAATTACACACATTTTCTCTCTCAACTTTTCAACTACATATTTTACTTAGAAAATATAAAAAAAAAAATTTTTAAACACAAAACTTTTAACAAACAGAGATCTTGTTTTTATATTGGTCAGTGCAGTGTGAAATTTGGTCATTGACACCCCCACCCCTTCCCTTCCCCTTGCTCACAACCGCGTCCTCTATCAAAATTGGAAGAGCGATAGGGCCGTGCCTCATCAAATTCATTGTAAATCAACAAGAGGTTGGAGAAAAACTCAAAAAAGATGAGTTCTTTTGATACTAAACTTGTTATATTGTCATATAACTTGCACTTCGGCACCCAATATTTTGTACCTCTATGACCATTTTTTTTTAAGTGTCCTATAATAAAAATAAAATAAAATAATTGTGTCTATATAATATTGATGTCCCGTGCAATCACACTACCTTGTACATCCTCAGGGCCGCATCTAAGAGCTACTACTAACTCTAGAACAAGGTTCAAAAACAACGAGTTAGTGTAGATGGCGGGCAATCGGTCCATGCCATGGAAAGTTAGAGGGCAGTCCGTTCTTTTCACGTGAGGCTATGTATATCTATGTGGTCCAACACATTTTAACATATCAATTGCGCAACATACAATGACAATCTAAGGGAAAGAAACATAACTATTGCTACGTGATCTCTTAAATTCGTCTAGATAACTATTCATACTTGGCAATGTCTACTTTTTGCTTGCCCTTACATACTTATTATAAGATTTTTCATGTTGGCTTTTGCTAAGTTGCTTTTGGTGTTTAATAAATTTAGAAAAAATATTATAGATGAATTTGGAGAACCTAATAAGTGATAGTTTTTCAGATTCTGCTTTTATTTTCTCAAATTATCCATAAGTAGCATGGTGTCCATGGTGCTATCAACTTATGAAATATTTCATTATTGGTCTACATTGACCATCCATATGTACGAAACACGACAGCTATTTATGTGCGTTCCGTTCATTTGAAATATTCCGATGAATGTTTAAAGAGCTGTTCCTTCTCAAATTTCTCCGATTTGTCATTTTATAATTCAGACAGATTAATAATTAAAGAGTGTATTCAATTTAAATAATCTATAGCAGTTCAAATAAATAATAATCTATTGTAGACTTTGCTCTATGACGCACACATTGTTAGTCACTCGACTTGCAATGAAATTTTATCTTAGTCAACCAACTTTATTTGGTTTCGAAATAGCAAGTAAACGTTACGTTTTATTTAAGTCAGTCGATATTTTTTATGGATCTCATTTACTATAAAAACTTGCGGACGATAAGTGCTCAAACTTGAACAACTTTAATTATTTTATTTTTTTTCGAAATTCAGTAAATGCATTTAGTAAGCCCCTTATCTGAGGCATTTTTTTTTTTTGAAAAATCTGAGGCATTTTTTTTTTAGTAATTGTCAGTTAATTGCCAACCGGAAAGTTGAACTAACTAATTGAAATCTATCTATACATATATCAAAATAGAAGTGGGAATAGAGAAACGTTAAATCTCATTTTCCCACAAAATGCACTTACAATTTTTGGAAATTAAAAAATAAAATAAAATAAAAATCTGTGTATATTAACGTCGTATTTAAATTCGTGTTGATTAATGCAATTTTAATTTGATGTTGTATTAACTTCGTGTAAATAAACATGGATGAAAAATGTTTTGTTTGTAAATAAATTTATAGAAAATACTTAAACCTCCGTTTGAAATCTATGTTTTTGTTTATTAACAAAATTATTGTTCTCTTTTTTTGAGATGTGTTGTTAAAAAGTGGCTTCGAAAAATGTATATAGTTAAAAAGTGAGTTCGAAAAATACGTATTGTTAAAAAGTGGGTAAAAAATATGTTGTTTATAAATAAATTTATAGAAAAAATTATCGAACAGATGCTAATGTTTTTCTTCATTCTTAATTTTAATAAGTGTAAAAATTACATAGTAAAAGATTTTTGATATAAGTTTTTGATCTCCAATGTTGTCCAATTGTCATATCATGATAATTGGTGATTTTTGCAATTATTATTTTAACTACTTAATTTTGTAAATAAAATATAATTTTATTAGTTAAATATAAATATTTGTTCGGTCGAGATTAAACACGCATTTATAATTATTGTGATTGATTTTTTGAATGAGAAATGAAAAAAAAAATGTTAAATACAAGAATCAAATGTAGAAATTATATAAATTTGCATTCTCAACGAAATTAACAATAACGCATACAAATTATTGAAATCTACGATCGCTTATTATTTAAATATATAAATTTACATTTACTATCCAAATAAATTTTTAATAATTTAGATTGGCATTAGAATGCGTGCTATGCTAATAATGACATCAATATTTTAATATATTTTAATGTATAAACTATTTTATGTTTTGTAATAGTTATTATTTTTTTAATAATTATTGTATAATATTGAAGTCAAAAAATATTAAATATGAGTTTTAAATAGAAGATCTCAATGAGAAATTTAATACAAGATAATAAATGAGAGCAAACTATAAATATATATTGTCTATAAAATCGTCTCAAAAATCAAATGTAAAAGGTTTTATATTTTTTATTTGTCCTCATATCACATTCATTTTAAATTATCATTTAAGTTTTATAAGACTATTTATAAACTAATTTTTTGTATTAATTATTATTCTTTTCATAATTATTGAAGTGAAAAAATATGTAATATTAGTGTCAAATCGACGAAAAGTTTAATATAAAATGACAAGTGAGAGCAAATTGAAAATATATTATCCATAAAATCGTCTCAAAGATCAAACACAAAAGTTTATACTTTATATTTTTTTACTTTTCCTCAATATCCTATATATTCATTTTAAATTATATCATTTAATTCTATAAATTGTTTTTTTTTTGTAATATTTATTATAATTTTGATAATATTTTTTCGAGAAATATGTAACATAAGTGTCAAATTGAAGATCTTTACGAGAAATTTAATACAAAATAACAAATAAGAGAAAACTATATACACTTTGTCCGTAAAAATGTCCCAAAGATCAATGTAAAACTTTATTTTATTTTATTTTACTTTTCCTCAATATCTCATTCATTTTAAATTATACCATTTACGTTATATAATACACAGTATTCAGAAAACCTGAAATCGGTTCGACCCAAAAAATGCAACATGTCAAAGGTCGGAAAGTCGGACCGGGTCAAACCCATTTTAATTAAAAAATTAATAATTATTTCAATGATCACAATTTTTTAATTATTTTAAAAATAAAGTAACATTTACTCATTTGAAGATAAAATTAAATACACAAAAATATAACAACAATATTCTTTAATTTCAAAATTACCAGTTCAAAACAAATATAGATTTATGATTGTTAATTTATTTATTATATTGTATTTTATTTCAAAATGTTTGAACATATAAAAGAGATAAAAATAACTTATTTAAAAGAAAAAAGTTCAACAAATAAATAAATAATAAATAAAAATAATTTTTTTTAAAAGGGAAAACATTTTTAAAAGAAAAATCCTATAAAGATCAGGATCTCCTAATTTTGAATAGTTTTGTACATGTTGCATTTCTTATTTTGATTAGTTTTGTCTTTTTTTTTTAAATTTTTAATTCGATAATATTTTGTATTAAAATGTTATTGTACTATATTTTTATTTGATATGATTGTATATATAATTAATACTTTTTCATAAAATTTTGATTAAAATTATTGTGTGCTAATATCCCCCCACAAATGAAGCGTGGTAGGATCAAGAACTCTGAGTTTGTGCTTCAGACGAGTGAAGTGATGAAGAGCAAGGGGCTTTGTGAGGATGTCTGCAAGTTGATTGAATGCAGGAACATGCTTTACTTAGGATTCGTTCCCTGACAAAATAGAGGTCAAGCTCTAAGTGTTTTGTATAAGAATGTAGAACCAGAGTAGCACTAAGGGCCACTGTACTCATATTATCACACCAGATTATAGGACTCCTACTTTGAAAAATTTGGAGCTCCTTAAGTAAGGATTGTAACCACATTAATTCAGAAGTTGCATTAGCTAGGCTACGGTATTCAACCTCTGTGCTTGAACGTGAGATGGTAGATTGTTTCCGTGAGCTCCATGAAACCAGATTATCCCCAAGAAATATGCAATACCTAGAAGTGGAACGACGATCATCTAAGTCTCGTGCCCAGTCAGCGTTTGAAAAACCATGGAGATAAAAGTTATTAGACTTGGAGAAATGAAGGCCATGATTTGTAGTACCACACAGATACCGAAGAATGCGTTTGACTGCCTTCCATGTGTTTCAAGAGGAGACTGCACGAATTGACAGGCTTTATTCACAGAATATGCAATTTCTGGTCTTGTAATTGTAACATATTGCAGCGCCCCAACAGTACTTCGATATAAAGTTGGATCATCAAAAGGATCACCATCATATGAAGTGAGAGACAGACTTGCTACCATGAGAGTTGGTTGAGGTTTAGCATTTCTCATTTTAACACGATGGAGGAGATCCTTGATATATTTTTCTTGAGATAATAAGAGACCAGCAGTAGTAGTATGCTTCACTTCAATTAACAAGAAATAATGAAGACCACCCAAATCTTTTAAGGAGAATTCAGAATGTAAACAGGAAACAAGAGACTCAATTTCTGTACTACTACTTCCAGTAATCAATATATCATCTACATAGATAAGGACATAGATGCAAAGAGTGGCATTACACTTGATAAAAAGAGAATTATCTGCTCGTGAAGCTTGAAAACCAAAAGATATGAGATAATTCTTCAAACGATCAAACCAAGCACGAGGGGCTTGTTTTAACCCATACAAGGCTTTATTAAGCTTACAGACCAACTTATCATTTGGCGCAGGAGCTTCAAATTCAGGGGGCTGAGTCATATATACATCTTCATGCAATATGCCATTAAGAAATGTGTTATTTACATCAAGTTGACGTACCTTCCATCCACGGGTTATAGAAATGGAGAGAACCACCCATATGGTGACTGGTTTCACCACAGGACTAAAGGTCTCAATGAAATCAAAACCAGGAGCTTGATGGTAACCTTTTGCAACTAGTCATGCCTTGTAACGAGAGATAGAACCATTGGGGTTGCTCTTGAGTTTAAAAATCCATTTCCAGCCAATCAACTTTCTGTCTGAGGGCAAAGAAACTAAGTTCCATGTATGATTGTCAATCAATGCAGCAAATTCCTCATCCATTGCCATTTTCCACTGAGGACATCTGAGAGCTTCTTTGAAAGAGCATGGTTCATTGGTTTGCAATTCGGTATTGAGAATCTTAGGTTTAAAGATCCCAGCCTTGGATCAGGTTACCATATGATGAGTATTGATGGGCGGCGGTGGAGACACTTGTGAAGGTTCTGACTGGGGACAACGAATTAGGCTCGATGGTTGAAGCACTAGGGGGCAGTGATTGCATAGAATCTGGGGGAAAGTGAGGTACTGGAGAATATTGCTTTGAGGAATCAAGGTTGACAGTAAGTGTTGAGTAGGATGGAGTAGAAGGTTGTCCAAGACCAGGTGATTGCATTGGTGGAAATAGTACAGGAGGTAGACTGAGACTAGGATTTGGGGAGGGCTTTTGTGAAGCATATGGAAAGGAGTTCATCAAATACTACATGACAAGATATGTAAATTCGTCCATCGGGTGCTAAACACTTATATCCTTTGTGATTAAGACTATAGCCAATGAAAGTGCAAGGGGTTGACCGAAAGTTTAACTTTTGTTTGTTGTAGGGACGAAGACAAGGAAAACACAGACAACCAAATACACGTAAAAGTAAATAATCAGGTTTGGTGTGCAATAGCATTTCCAAAGGAGACTATCCACGCAAGACCGCAGTCGGTAATCTGTTAATAAGGTACACAGCACTTGAGAAAGCATAATCCCAAAATTTTAGAGGTAACGAGGCTTGAGCTAGAAGGGTAAGACTGCACTCAACAATGTATCGATGCTTACGCTCAATGACTCCATTTTGTTCAGATGTATGAGGACAAGAGCGTCTATGGATTAACCCAGCTGAATTTAAATACGATGTAAGAGAACGAATTCACCCCCAATCCGTTTGTAGAATTTTGATCTTTTTGTTCGGTAATAATTCAACTTGAGCCTTGAATTTAAGAAAAACTTGGGAAACTTCGAACTTGCTTTTAAGTAAAAATATCCAGGTAAATCTAGAGTAAGCATCCACAAAGCTCACGTAATAGCGATTACCATTAGTGGAGGGTGTGAAAGCTGGACCCCATACATCTGAATATATGAAATGTTAAGGTTCATGATAAATAGTATCAGAATGAGGTGGTAACTTTTTGCTTTTCCCTAATTGGCACGAAGAACAAAATGATAAACTTTCATTCATTGGAACATGAATATTACAAGAGGATAGGACCATTCTGACAATTGGAGCAGCGGGATGACCGAGCTTCATATGCCATAGGTCCATATATTGACTAGTTTAACATTAGACTGGACTTGACTCGAAGATACTAGACTATTATTTATTTTCTGTAAAGTAAAGGCAGTAGGATGACTTGATTGACGCTGAACAGAAGAACTTGAGGTTGACAGTTGGGATGATGAAGGAGCCGCCTTAAACAGATTAAATTCATACAGTCCATTATGTAGTCTCCCTCGAAGTAGCTCCATTCTCGTGGCTTGATCCTTAACAAAACACAAAGACGGGTGAAATTCAAAATAGACATGATTATCACGAGCAAATTGGCTAACACTAAGCAAATTCTTTGTAATTTGTGGAACATGAAACAAGTTTGATAGAGTATAAACACGAGATGAATGAGGAGAGTTAAGGAAAGATGAGCCAACATGAGAGATTGAAACCCCTTTACCATTACCCATCACAATCTTGTTGCTCCGCAGATATTCATTGTCAATATGTAAGTTGTTCATATCATTAGTCACATGATTTGTGGCTCCTGAGTCTGGACACCACCTATTCTCAGCAAACAATTCAGGGGCTGCTATCATTGCAGCCATTTGAGATGAGCCATCTCCACCTTGACTATCCAAATGGGAAGCATTCCCATTTCTGTGAAAACCAGAGAAGGAATGATCAAAACGATGGTAGCATTTCTATACTGCGTGACCAAACCTACCACATAGTTGGCATTGAGGTCTGTTGCTACTGCTCCATGTTCTGTTGCCACCACGGCCACCTCGACCTCTACCACGTAGGTTCAGGTTTCTCCCTTGAGGAAATTTTTGGCTATTATCTCCAGCTCCATATTTCTTTGATTGAGATTGAAGTGCTAAACTCATAGTAGGTAGTGACTTATCTCCATTTGCAGAGTATTGTTCAATACGACTTTCGTGTGCGAGAAGAAGTGCAGTCACGTCTTGTAATGAATAAGGCTCAACTCATGATGTAACAGAGACAACAACAGATTCATATTCGATTCCCAGCCCAGCTAGAACATAGAGGATTTGGTCCTCTTCTGAAATCTTTTCTCCAGCAGAAGTAAGGGTATCAACATAGGTCTTCATTTTCAGGAGGTATTCTCTCATACCCAGACCTCCTTTCTTTTGGGTTTGGAGTTGAAGCTTATGTTGCATCTCCTTTGCCTTAGATCTGGATGCAAAGAGATGAACTACTTGACACCAGATATCATTGGTAGTGTAAGACCCCACCATTTGGGCTTGAATACTCTCGGTCATTGATGCTAGTAGCTAAGAAAATATTAGCTGGTCTTGGTGATGCCAGAAAACATAGGCCGGATTTACGGACCTTGGTCGACCATCAATGGTTGGAGTGAGTTCTGGAGGACATATACCAGAACCATCAATAAATTTCTCCAAGCCAAAACCACGAATCCCAGCAAGAATATGCTGTTTCCATATGAGAAAATTTTCATCATTCAGACGAACGATAGCAAGCTGATTTGCTGGGTTAATGGGCTGGGAAGGTTGAGGGGAAGTAAAATTTGGAGTGGGTTCAACTGTGCTGACCGGATTTAGAGTGGATTCAGTGATTGGAGCTTGATTTTCTGAGCTGGAATCAAGAGACGCCATGACTTTGATACCATGAAAGTGAACACAGCAAGGAGAAAAATATTTCCACTCTATTTTCTGAATTTTCTGTACAGTACCCAATATATAAAAGAAGAGAGGAGAGTGACTCCTACTCTATAATTGAAACACGTCCTAACAGCCCTAACAAGTACACTATGATTATGACAGGTGTCCATATTTACAAAACAGATTTCACAGCTCAGCAAAGTCTATTGTGTGCTAATACAGCAAAACAATCCAAAAATGACAAATTTGCATCATTTACGCGTGGATTTCTTTTACGTCGTCATTAATATGTAACTTCGGGAATTGAATGATCGTTTTTCTGAGGTTAATAGTGACTTATGTCTTTGTGTGGCATGTTTGTGTCTGAACGATTCATTTTGTGCTTTTGACAAGAGAAGATTATTCAACTTGGTGAATATTATGCCGAAGATTTTTCACCAATAGATCTCTTGGCACTTGATGAGCAACTCGGAACTTATATTTTGGATATGTGCACTGATGAAGATTTTAGTGGATTACGAGGCATTAGTGATCTTGCACAAAATTTGTTGGTGGAGAAAAACATGAAGTTTATCCATTACTCTATAGACTTGTGACGTTGACATTAATTCTTCCAGTTGCAACTGCTATAGTAGAGAGAGTATTTTTATCAATGAATCTTGTTAAGACTTGACTGCGCAATCGGATTGAAAATCAATGGTTGAATGATAGTTTGATCGTATATATCGAGAAAGATATATTTGATAGAATTGATAATGATGTAATCATACGTCATTTTCAAAATATGAAAACGTGTAGGGATCAAGTGTAATAGAGAATCAAATTATATTTAGATTATATATTTTGGATTTTTGATGTATTATTATTTGTGATTATCCTTATATTAGATTTAATACTCAATATCGTCGATTTCAAACCTCTTGGTTCAAAAAAAAAAAATCGGGGGCGGAGCCTCCCCCCTCCACCCTTACTTTTTGCCCCAGCATTGTATAACTCCTAATGTTTTGTCATTTTAAGTGAATTTGCTTATGAAGAATTTTTAGGGCCAAAATAGGGGCTATTGTTGCTATACCAGAATATGTGGCATTGTGTATCTATTTTTTTTTTTTTTTTTTTTTTAGATTTTGCAATTTGATTTGCATAAATTAAATAAGCTAGTGACAATTTTATTTACAAAATAACTATTACGATGACGAGGATTCCACTGTCCCTAATAATTGATATTTGTTTAACCTTTGCCTAATTATATATGGATAAACTTAAGGCTCAAGGCATGATGCCCAAAATGGAAGCCCAAACCGCCCGATGTTGAGTTGGGTTGGTTCGATTTTTCAAACCTCCATCGGGTTGGTTGTGTTGATTTTTGTACAAACCGACTTAATCGGTTTGGACTCGGGTTGGTCTTCAAATCAACCGAACTCAACTCATGTCCAGCCCTAACCCACGTCTTAGGTCGAAGGAGTGACTCCCACTTAAGGAGTTGCTATTTTAGTAGACGCGCTTTTGTCCAAAATAAGTAGCAACACATCACACGTACATTGCATGCTCCAACAAAACCAAGTCATACTCAAAATACAACGTAAGCTATATTGATTCACTAAAATCGTAGAAAATTTGTTTCTATTCAAGTAAGGAAAGGATTAGGGATTACTAATCTCTTAAACTATGTTGTTCCTAGTTACTTGTTGAGCTCAGTTAAGCGGAAGATCTCATGTACTATAAGTCGTGTGAATTATAATTGAGAGATCAAACTTAAACAAAAAAGCAAAGTTCAATCCCCACTTCAAAACAAAATAAAGTTTGATGTTTTCAATTGTATTTTTTAAGTTATTCGGCACTAGCTAGCTGCGAAATGAAATTCAGTTAATTCTCATTGAGTTGACAACCTCAAAATTGAACTAAATGCTTTGATAAAATTTAGAGGGTTTATTCAATGTAAATTTTAAAAGACATTTAAAAACTTTTTTTAAAGAATTTTATTTGATTTTATTAATTTTTATGAATTTGTATTGACTTTTAAAAAATTTTGCAGACTTTTATTTAAATGACTTTTATAGACTTCCAAAGACTTTTATAGACTTTTATTTAAAAGACTTCTATAAACTTTCAAAAACTTTTACAGATTTTTACTTTTTCAATTGAAAATTTTGAATATTAATAGATTAATTTTTCTATGACATGAATATTAATTGTTAATAATAATCATATGTCAAGTGAATAAAAAAAAGGCCGATTGAGAGATAAATAGTGAATAAAAAAAGAGGATTGAGAGATAAATAATTTTAGTACAAAGAAACATTTGTGATAAAAAATGGGAGAAAAATAAAATCACGTTTGATATCGACATAAAAATTATACCATGTTCATAAAATTCTTTGAATATACAATTTTTTTTTATAGATTTTGATTGACTTTTAATTAATATTTTTGAATATAAAAATCTTTCTAGAGAAAGTTTTAGAATTACGTTGCTTAATTATTATTTGTTTTGATACAGTTTAATTATTATTTTTCTGTAAGATCTTATAAAATTCTAGTTGGATATATTTTAATAGAAAAATTGAAGAAAACGATAAAAAGAAAAGAGTCAAAATATAAAGAAAGAATATTAAAAAGAAAAAGATATAACAAGTTGAAGAGAAGAAAAATAATGATTTTGTAGGTTTAAGGTTAAAAAAAATAACATGAAAAAAGGAAGAAAAATATAGAAGAAACGAAATTACAATTTAAAAGTTTTTTTTCTAAGCCTTTTAAAATCTTGGAGATTAATGAGAGACAAATAAAGAAATTTTATTGTTGTACTTTCTACTTTATGTTAAGAAATTAGTACGCCAAGGATTTCGTAAGAGTCTTTAAAAGTCATTGACATTTTAAATAACATATAACTTTTATGGACTTTTAGCTAGGGGGTGTTCCTAACTTAGAATTTAGTGAAATTTTTTATATTCATGGATTCTCATAAATTTTATGGATTTTAATAGAATTCTATAGAATCTCTCAGATTCTAATGAAATTCTATTCCATGAATTTTAGTAGATTTCAATAAATTTTAGTAGAATTTGTTGAACCTATCATCAATATGAATTTTAGAATTTCATCCACTTTTATCTCTTATCAGGTAATTTCTTTCTTTATTTATTATTTTTTATTGTGCAAGTTGAACGTGAACTTGAAACAGAAGTAAAGAAAATTAAATAAAAGAGAAGCAAGAATATTCAAATCGTTAAAAAATAAAATATATAACATTGTCTAGTTTTGATAAAAAAAAAAAAAAAAAAGATTCAAGCCTTCCCTTTAAACAAGAAGTATTTTCTTATACAAATAAACAATCAATTGCATTTGAATAATTAAACTCAAATTTCCATTTATATAAAAACGTTTATAGATTATCACAAACAAATTGGCAAAATTTTATTAATCAAAAATTGTCAATAAAGCCTTATTTTTTCCTCTAGTACATACAATTGTCACCTTCCAGAATTATGAGGATTATGACTGTTAAATTAATAAGGATCGCAAACCCAACACCTTCATTTATAAAAAAAAAATGAAAAAAAATAATAAGGATCATGTGGTGTGGTGTTTTGTTTTGTTTATTATTATTATTTTCTATTCTTATTGGGAAAAAGGGTGGAATTGGAAATTTGAGAGGTCATGGTATTGGAAATCCGAGGGTCATGGTCGAATTTGTTGAGGAAGCTTGCCTTCATATTTATGGTTTAAAATCCATAAAAATCCTTACAATTCCATTTATATTAGAAATTCACTGAAATCCATAAATTTTTGAGGATACCGAAATCTTATGAAATTAATAGAAATCCATATTCATGAACTTGGATTTTGACAGATTCTATAAAATTTCAAATTGGGGATATGTGAAATGTTATGGAATTCTAAAATCCTTCAAATTCCATGTTGGGGATACCTATTAAATATCTCAAGATTTTTATGAAGTTTCTAAAATTTAAATCGAATATATCCAAACTTTTTAAATCTTTAAAATTCTTTTAAAGTTTATATTGAATAAACCACCTTATAGAAGCAAGAAGGTTAAAGTCCGATATCTAGAATTTGATTAGAGATTATCCGAATCATCCATCTTCTATATATAATAATAAAATACATGCCAAAAAAGGAAAAACCTAGTTTCCTGCCAAACTCATTTCTAAATTTAGAAACTTTAAAAAATATTTCAAGACAAGCTTAATTAATACAAAAAAAATAATTTAATAAATATTTTAGCATTATTATGGTACATAATATTAGAATTCGTACGATGTTATTAATGACATCAAAATTTTAATTTATTTTAATGTATAAACTATTTTTTTGTTTTGTAATAGTTATTATTTACTTAATTATTATTTTATTATATTTAAGTCGAAAAAAGTGTAATCTATCTATCTATACAACTATAAAAACGAAGTCAATGTCATAAATAACAAGCACATAGTTTCTCTAAATCTGAAAATCTATGCACAAAAATAATATGCAAGAAAAATCAATGTCATAAATAACAAGCACATAAGCTATTTTTTTGTAATAGTTATTATTCACTTGATAATTATTTTATTATATTTAAGTCGAAAAATATGTAATATGTATATTAAATCGAATATCTCAACGAGAAGTTTAATACAAGTTAACAAGTGAGAACAAATAGCATATTGTCCGTAAAATCCCTTTAAAGATCAAATTTAAATTTTTTTATATTTTTCAATTTTACTCAATATCTCATTCATTTTAAATTATATCATTTAAATTCTTTAATACTATCTATAAACTATTTTTTGTATTAGTTATTAATCTTTTTTTAATAATTATTGTATTATTTTGAAGTCGAGAAAATACGTAATATGAGTGTCAAATTGAAGATCTCCACTAGAAGTTTAGTATAAGATAACAGTGAGATTAACTGAAAATATATTATCCGTAAAATCGTCCCAAATTTTCTAGGTATGCCTTCTCTCTCTAAAATCAATTACAATTTTTTTTCTAATTCGTAAAAAAAAAAAAAAAAAAAAAAAAAAAAAAACAACGTTGTCAATATTATATAAATATTTAAAAAAAAAAAAATAGAAAATGAAAGAGAATAAAATAGGAGCGTTCATCAATCTATTTTTCTTTCCTTTTCATTTTAATAAAATTCTGAGCGTATATCACAGATATATCTATTTTTTTACTTATTACAAATTTTATTCAATTGAAATTTTATTTTTTCACTTTAAACTTTAAGTCAATTTAAATTTCAATGTCTAAAGAAATTTTTTGGAACAATAAACATACTAATTGTAAAAAAATAAAAAATAAAAAGGTATATGTTATTGTACTTTTTTTGTAATTAATTGTCTTCATTCGTTTCTCATTTTTAATTAAGTATTTATTTTATATGTTAACATATGAAAATCAATTATAATTTTTTTTAAATTCATAAAAAAAAAAAAAAAAGTTATCAGTATCACATAATTATTTTTTCTTTAAAAATAGAAAATGAAAGAGAATAAAATTGGAGCATTCATCAATTTATTTTCTCATTTCCTAATTTTCATTTTAATAAAATTCTTAGCATAAATTTTCTGGAACGGTAAACATATGAACCGTAAAAAAAGTTAAGGAATGTGTAATTGTACTTTTTTGTAAACAATTATCTTCTTTCGTTTCTCATTTTTAATTAAATATTCATTTCATATGTTAATATATAAAATTGATATATGTGAGTAACAAATGTCTGTGCATTGCACGGGTGTAACACTTGTAACAAAAATAATCTACTCTCATAAATGCCTTTGAATGCTATATATTTGCCCCATTTAATTTGTACAATCATTTTATTAAAATGGTCAATGCAGTGAAAAGTTTTACTATAAGTGACACCAACCCTCGCCCCGCCCACAAACGTGTCCTCTTTAAATTGAAATAGCAAGAGCGTCGTGCCTCACCAAATTCATTGCAAATAAACAAGAAGTTTGGGTATAAAAGATGAGTTCATTCAATATTAAACTTGTTATATTATAACCGGACCTGTTCTTCATCACCCTAATCGCAGCAAAGGCGCATGTGTTTATTACAAGTAACGTGGAGATAGGTAAACTTAAGATTCATTGTTATTCCAAAGACGATGATCTTGGAATCCACATTCTGGATTACGACCAGACTTTTGAAATCAAGTTCAGGCCAAACTTCTAGGGCACCACCAAGTTTTATTGTGACTTCACCACAAAATCTGGTTCAGGAAACTATGCTGTTTTCGATACCCTAATGGAAAATAAAAGATGTGGTCTTACATGTCAGTGGTACATAACCGATGAAGGGCCATGTTTACTGCTGAACCCGGAGCCCAACCAGTGGTGTCAACAGTGGAAGAATCCAAGCAAATGGTTGAGGAAGCACATCAGATTGAATTGAGTAGCTATATACACAACTTATCATTGAAGTCATTAATTTCAAGTTGAAGTGCTTTCTTCTTCTTCTAATTGATGTTGGCCTTAATAATTGTAAACCTTTATGGAATAAAAAAGATTTACTTGTTTGGTTTTCATCAAAAAAAATTCATTTTTCTACAGTACTCAATCTCAACTATCCATTAAAAGTCAAGTCCACAATATTTGATTTTTCAACCAAATTTCAACCATCTATTCTCCTAAAAATCACTATTCGTTTAAAAAAAAAAACTCATTTTAACTAAATTCAAACACGCATACTATTGACTCTAGGACAAAGTTTAGAAAAACACTTGAGGCTATTTATATCTGGGGTGGTCCGTACATTTAAACATATTCATTGCACAACATGCTATGACATATTTTAAGGGAACAAGACAAAGTTGTTGAAAAAATATAAGTATAGCGGAAGCAAAAATAAACTCAAGTGAGAAGATAAAAATCAGAAAATTGAAGAAAGAAAAAATTCTTTTTATTAATTGGAAGCCATCACTTTTTTCTTACTTAGGAATGACTAGGGTTGATCCTATTTATATAGGATTTCAACATATAACAACTATAAATGAACTTAATGTTTAATTAATGCAGACATAAATAAAGATAAAACTTGTAATAAAACATAAATAATAAATGAGACTAATTAAAAGATAAAATCTCATTAAGTCTCAACGCTCCTCCTTGAGATTTTTGTTGGTCAAACCTAACTTTTGCCGCATAATAAATGAGTCTAATTAAAAGATAAAATCTCATTAAGTCTCAACGCTCCTCCTTGAGATTTTTCTTGGTCAAACCCAACTTTTGCCGCAAAAATTCAAATTGTCCACATTAGGGACGGAGTCAGGATTTTTAAGGAGTGAGGGCCAAAATTTTCAAATGATGAGAGGGGATGCCCCTCTCGAGGGTCTGGTTGCGGAGTCACTGAATTTTTTTTGAACCAAAATGATTGAAACTACGATTTTGAGTATCAAATCGAATAAAATGATAGTTATCAATAATGATACATAAAAAAATGGGATCTTCAAATTTAACATCATAATTCATAATTAACGATTTTGTACACTTCTGTTTCCCTTGTCAAATTTAAAGATCAAGAAAAATTGCTCACAACTAATAAAGATCGACCCAGCGTGCAATTATTAAGTAAAAGATCTATGCCACAAATATAATTGCCACACACACACACACACACACACACACACACACACACACACACACATATATATATATATATGTCCTAAAGAGAGAGTAGGTTGTCTTCTTCATCGAAACAAAAACAGAGGCTTACAATCAACTGGTATCAAATCTCTTTCAAAATAGCCTTCGCATTTTCATGTCGAAATTTTGTTCTTGGAGCAGTCCACACACATGTCCCTAGATTAGTTATAAATTTCTTCCTCAAAAAAAAAAAAAAATCCAAAAAATTTCAGTGGGGACGGGACCCCCACTGGTCCTTAATGACATCCGTCCCCAGTCCACATGGTAGAGCTTTTGTGAGGATGTATGCAAGTTACAGTTCTGAATTACAATGAATGAGCTTGATCTCGCCTTCTTTCTCTGCTTCCCTCAACAAATGAAACTTGACTTTGATGTGTTTTTGTTCTTCCGTGTTGTACAGGATTGGAGGTGATAGCTGTAGTAGACTTTTTATCATAAAACAATTCCGTATGTTCTTGTTCATATCCCAAATCACTAGGCAATTTGCCAAGCCATATTCCTTAATTAGCAGCTGCTGCCACTGAAATATATTCTGCTTTAGCTGTGGATTAAGCTACAACTTCTTACTTCTTTGAATTCCAAGAGAAAACCCCGGTGCCAAGAGAAAAAACATAACTAGAAGTGCTTTTAGAATCATCAATACAACCAGCCAATCACTATCTGCATATCCAACCAATTTCAAGTCACCAATAAACTCAAACAAAATTCCAAAATCAAGAGTGAGTACCCTTCAAGTATCTAAGAACTCTTTTAGCGATACCAAAATGAGCTTCACTTGGAGAATTCTTAAATCGTGAGAGCATACTTGCAGTGAACATTAAATCCGGCCTGGATGCCGTCAAATAAAGCAAGCTTCCTACCAAACTTCTAAAATTAGTAGGATTAACACTACAACATTTTGGACTTTTTATAGCACTTAAATATAGCATTCTTAATAGGATTGCTATTATTTAATAAAGGGAATAGTACATAAATAAGGTATTTTTAAATGTCAATTTCAAAATTAAGGTGAAACCTATAAAATTTCAAAAATCAGGTTATATTTAGAATCAATTAATTAAATTAAATAATTAAAATATTTTATTAATTATATGTATTAAGGTCACAATACTATATATTTGAAGTCACAAAACACAAATTTTTTAGGTCACAAATGATTTCATGGTCACAAATTATGGAAATATTATGTCACAAATTGAATTTATTTTTAGGTCACAATCTACAAACCACTATTTTTAAGGTCACAATTATTCATTTTCAAGGTCACAAAAAAAAATAATTGTAGGTCACAACCATCATTTTTTTTTTCAATCACAACCTACCAACCACCATTTTTAAGGTCACAATTATTAATTTTCGAGGTCACAAGAAAAAAATTGTAGGTCACAACCATCATTTTTTTTCCGATCACAACCTACCATCCCATTTTTAAGGTCACAGTTATATATTTTCGAGGTCACAAGAAAAAAAATTGTAGGTCACATTTATATTTCAAAGTCACAACCCCAACCCACACTGCCCTCACTTCACAACTTTAAACCATCACCAGCAACGGCATCTCACCACTACATTCAACACCGTGCCACCACCTCTGGCATTTTCGTCAGCCGCCTCCACGTCAACGCCGCCTCCACCACCATCGCTGCCAGCACCCCATCTTCAAATTCCAATAACCAAAATTTCACTCCCTTCCTCACCACTGTCACCGCCACTTCCCGCCGACACTGCGACACCACTACTTGCAAAAATACCACAGGATCGAAGCCCCAAACCACTAGATCGAGCAGCAACACCACATATCGAAGAAGCGGGGGCGCTGCTGCAATGCGCTGACCTAGCAGCGGCGCTGCTAGATCTGTGCAGAGGGCCCACTGCTTCGATGCTTAGATCTAGCAGCGCCGCCCCTTTCTCCAGGTGAGCAACGTATCCAGTTACCTTGAGAGATGGTTTCCGGTGATGGTATTGAGAGATTGAATATGGGATGGAGGTGGTAACCGCCCGTCGAAGCAGTGGTGGAGCCGGAGGGGATGATGTGTGGCTGTGGGTAAAAGGGGCAGATGTGGTTCGATCTTTGCTGAGACTTCCGAAGCAGTGGCTGGGTCGGTGCAGAGGTGGTAACCGCTTGTCGAAATAGTGGTGCAGCCGAACGGGATGATGTGTGGCCATGGGTGAAAGTAGCATAGATGGTTGCCGTAGATCGACTTGCTATGGTGATGTGCAGTGGTATTGCCGCTGCTTCCAGTGTGGTTTGCGTAGATGATGTAGAGAGAGAGAGAGAGAGAACAGAAGAAGGGAGCATCTCTTAGGGTTTGAAATGAGGGGATGGATGTTTTGAGTATTAATTTAAATATATAATAAAATTATTTTTTATTATTAAAATTTTAATTATCACCTAAAAATTGAATTTATATTAGTTTGACCTCATTTTTGAATTTGAGGTTTTAAAAACAAGGTGTAATTTTCATTTTAATAAAACATTAATTCCAAACCTAAATCTATAGTGTTCCCAGGCCCATTTACTTTTTATTCATAGAGAAAAGTAGGAAACTCATTCTCATTCACATCTCACGTTTTGGAGCGCTGCCTTCAGTTTCCCTCTCCGAATTTTCACCTCCTCCAAATCTAGTTTTATCTTTAGCCGCTAACAAGCCCTAATTCCAAGGTCGATGCCATTGTTTTCTCTGTAGTTCTTCGGAATCTTGTGTGTATTATGAACCCAAGTTTACTCTTCCCCTGAAAATTTTCAGATTTAATACTATTCTATTGTTTCCCAATTGGTTCCCGCTAAAAGTTCTTCAAGGAGTATTCAAGGTATTCTATTCAATCCATATTTCTGAAATTTTATTGTTTATTTTTTTTTTTAAAAAAAAGTTAATAATCAATCTGAGACATGTACTTAATGATAATTTGGAAGTTACGATATGACATAATCAGGTCTTTTACGACCCTTTGACTGACTGGAGGCTGGAACTACTATATACTTACAGCCCTTTGTAATTGTAGTAGGGGCTAAGGCCAGATATCAATGTGGGGAAGTTAAACAGAATATGGGGGAATTGCTATGGACGAGTTCCTTATGTGCTTCAAGGTATAAAATCTGTGACATAAGCAATCCGGGATCTCCTGTTGTAACATTAGATTAAGAGGTGTGTGTGGGGCTGTAGTGTATTTTTCTAGAAGATGTTAAGAATTACAAGTCTTTCCAGTGACGGTACATCTTGATATCAGTTCAAACATGGGGCCTGCTCTGCTGAGGAAATAATTGTTGTTTTATTTTTTGGATCGAAATTTTGTTGTTTATTGGTTTGCATTTAGTTGTTGCAAGGTTTTGCAATTGCATTGAATGACAAATCTTCTTAGTTCTCATTTTATTCCGTTTGATAGATTTCTGGTCCTCTGTAGGTATTTTCTTGTTTTCTATTACCTTCCACTGATCCAATATTTATGTAGAAATCTATCTGAATGTCTGAGTTCTGATGCAGTAAAGGGAAGACGAGGCAACCTTCAACTGAATCTTCTCTAAGTTCTCTTACCTTTTCGTTCACAAGAATTGAATTTGTCAAAATAGGTTTGTATCAACAAACTGATGTCTAAGCCAAAAGTATTTGGTAATGTTGGCACTTTTATTGATTACTTTTGTGTATTCATACTTTTATTGACTCGTATAATTGGATCGAAGTTTGGGCAAATGATGTTATACACTTGATCGCTGAACTTCAGGTAAGTTTATGTCGACAATATTTTGCTGATGCCTCTGACTTTGTTTCTGAGGAAATTAACCAACCTTTGTATTTTATAAAAGGAAGTTGAAGTTATCTAATACATAATTTTAGCGCCCTACTTATTTTTTTTACTTGTTAAGTTTTGGTCAAAGCTTTGTAGCATTGACATTGCGCTAGCTTTAACTACCCTATCTGGGACTCTACTTATTTTGATAGTATTATAATATCAACCCAGGGAGAGGAATTTGTCTTCTGAAAGTCAACAAATTCTTTTGCTTGATATAAAGGGTTTCTGAAAATATTTTTGTCACTTATGTTTTATAACTAACAAACTTTAATTGGGATGTGAATCATTACCTAGAAAATGTTCATGAAGCATTAGTATGGATTTTAGATCATAGTGGTTTTATCTAGTAAACATGAAAAATTACTAATTAATAGCTTCACGAAAACTTGTTTGAATGGGTACATTTTATTAAAAAAGAAATTAATAATGAACTATTTGATCCGTTACATTTTAATTTTTTATGTTACCTTTTTTTTTTCTTTTCTAGATATTACACTGAAAAATCAAGATCAAGGTTCTGTGGGGATCCTTGTTGACGTGGGGCTTAGCCAGGTTCAGTTTTTTTTTTTTACTTAACCTTGTTCCATGTAGTTGTTAGTAATTGATATGTTCAGATGTTTCCTGTATTCATTTTTGGTTTACTTTTAGCGAGGCATAAGTATTCTGTGTGCCAGAAAATCTTTTCCCTTTCCCTTAGTGGATTTCTTCTCCTTCGATAATCTCAAATTATCGATTGAACATTTTCCAAATAATTTGGTTGTGGTGTTGTAACCTTTCTCTTCACAAACTTTTTCAAGACAATTTGGTTAATAGTGTAATCTTTTTCTCCATGTTACTCAATGTACAGTGGTATGCAGATGATGTTGGGGATTCAATAGAAAACACTAACAGAAACCTTATCTATGATTCTTGGCACACGTACGAACTAAACTGGCCCCAAGTTAAGATATCAATTGTCGGATTAATGAAACAAAGGCCGTTACTCATTCCAGACTACATTCTCTTATTCCTTTGCTTCTAAATTTTTATCTCTTTGGTTGCTTTCGGCTGATATTTTTAAGTTTTTTTCAATATATTTTTATTATTATTTACTAGTTAATTTCTTACTCGTGGTGTTATAAATGAGACTATGGATTGTGTATCATTTGAGACTGTGATATGGTTTGTAGGACACAATTATTCATTTATCTAGTAGCTGGTACAAAACCAACTGCAAGAAGACTAAAGGTAGATAACACATTTAATGAATTGCTCAACCGTTGACCGTTCTTGTTGTTATATTCTGTTTTTGAATATAGTGTAAACACTAATATACTCAACAAGTGTAAGCTGCTGTATTGGACTGGAACTGGAGAAGAGGTTGCACAAGGACGTTGGTCTTCAAATGATCCAACAACATTAGTTCATCACATCCCTCTAGGACCTAATGCTGTGAGAGTTTGGGTTGATGTAGCTAAGAAACCAGATTCATTTTTGTGAAGGCTTACTTCCGATATGATTTATGTTGAAGATAACGTTGGTACTCTAGTTGCATGCCCGTCTAACATGATTGTAATGGAATATAAAAGGTAAATTTTTGTTTAGTATACTAATGTATTTTTTACTTATTAACTAGAATTTACTTTATCATATTAATTTTTTTTTACTGATCTAAATAATTGTTTTATATTTCTTTTCAGGTTCTTGATACAAGACTTAACATGAAAACATTCCTTCAATTTTTTTCTTCTTTAATTCATATTGAACTTAATTTTTAGATGGTTGGATTAAGGTTTGTGAGACTTTGTCATTAGTCGTTACTTTTTATCTTAAATGTTTTGACATTGTAAACATATTTTCTTGTTTATGGGAACTATTATTTGAGAATAAATGTTATTGCCTTAATTGATGTGAAAAAGATTATAATCAAGATTAATCAAAAGAAGTATATTATAGATTTGCTAATTGGCACTGAAGAGTGATTTTGAAGTGTATATAATATGTTTTTTGAATGTTGTAAATATAAAACTATGAAGAAAAAGAATGCTATCGAATATTCAATCGTGACAAATAACAAATGTTATTAAAAAAAAATCATAACACAAAGAAAGTGCTATAGAATGTAAGTATAGCAATTGAAGAATGCTATAAAACTTGAAATATAGCATTCTTTGAATGCTATATAGATGAGCAAATATAAGAGCATTCAACAAATGCTATAATTGAGATCGATTTTTTAATAACACCATCAATAATAACATTCGAAAAAATGCTATCGAACATGATCGATACCATTCTTATAATGCTATAGATGCACTTATATAATAGCATTTAAAAATGCTATTATATAGGGTGGACTTTTAATAACTCCACCAGTAATAGCAATCGGAAAAATTCTATAGAACGTGATATATAGCATTTTTTGAATGCTATAGAAGAACTAATTTGTTGTAGTGATTAGAGAGTTTTTCACCATCATTCTTTGAGACTTTTAAATTCAATGCTAGAGGAGTAGAAACAGCTTTACATGTGTCCATTTTGAATTTCTTCAAAATGTCTTTTGGCATACTTTTTTTGAGAAATAAAAATACCCTTTTCTCCTTGATGAATTTCCATGCCAAGGAAATAATGCATGCAACCCAAATTTTTTATTGTTTCCTCAAATTCTTTTAGGGAATTTTTTCTTCCAGGTTTGTCTATTCTAATGCGAGAAGGTATTGCATGCAGCAAAGTCTGGTGGAGAATCAATGCCCAAGTGCCTCCTCTTGCTTCTTTTAATCAGAAAGTTGGGGCTTTATTGTTATCTAGAATGTCATATGAAATATTGAATCCTTTAGGATAGTTCACACTTCGTGACTGTATTGGTAAAAGCTTCTTCTGTCATGAATTGTTATTGAGCCGCCTTTTCAGCGACTTAATGTGATGACATTATTGTGATGATGAGTTCCCAACAAATGTAACGACTGATGTTATGTATAATGATATTTTTCAAAATTTGTAATACTCTTTCCATTTGGTGTTGTTACTTTTTATTGCATTTTTTTTCATTGTTTCGCCTCTTACATGATACTTTGTCAATTAAATATGTCTGTGCATCGCATCACATCGCACGGGTGTAAAACTAGTATATATATCTAATGACAACTGAGATTCTGGCCAATTAATTTTGACCAGAATCTCAATTGTCAACAAATCTAATCCAATGGAATCTGCTCTAGTTAAACCGTGGATCTAAATCTCAATCGCCCACTTGTCGATTACCGTGGATTTAAATCCAACTGCTTTAATTGGTATTCTTCTACAAATCGTGTGGGAAATCATCAGAAAACCATCCATGCTCCTATTCTCCACTCCGAGACCCACCGCACCAGTCTTCAGTTGTGGGGATTATGACTGTTAAATTAATAAGGATTACAAACCCAACACCTTCATTTATAACAAAAAAATGAAAAAAATAATAAGGATCATGTAGTGTTTTGTTTAGTTTATTATTATTATTATTTTCTATTTTTATTGGGAAAAAAGGGTGTAATTGAAAATTCGAGGGGTCATGGAATTGGAAATCCGATGGGTCGTGGTCGGATTTGTTAAGGAATCTTGTCTTCATATTTATGGTTTAAAATCCATCAAAATCCTTACTATTCCATTTATATTAAAAATCCACTGAAATTCAAAATTTTTTGAGGACACCAGAATCTTGTGGAATTAATAGAAATCCATATTCAGGAACTATAAAATTTCAAATTGATGATATATTGAATGATATGGAATTTTAAAATCTTTCAAATTTCATGTTGGGGACACCCCCTTAGAAGTCCATTAAAATCTATATTAAATATCTCAAGATTTTTACAGAGTCTCTAAAATCTAAATTGAATACACCCAAACTTTTTAAATCCTTTAAAATCTTTAAAATAACAAGGTTAAAATCCGATATCTAGAATTTGATTAGAGATTATCCGAATCATAACAAAAATAATCTATTCTCATAAATGCCTTTGAATGCTTTTTGCCTCATTTAATTTGTACAATCCTTTTATTAAAATGGTCGATGCAGTGAAAAGTTTTATAAGTGACACCTACCCTCGCCCGGCCGCCCCCTTCCCCGCCCACAACTGCGTCCTCTTTAAATTGAAATAGCAAGAGAGGGCTGTGCCTCACCAAATTCATTTCAAATCAACAAGAAGTTGGGGAAAAAGATGAGTTCATTCGATATTAAACTTGTTCTATTGTCACTGAACTTGTTCTTCGTCACCCTAATCGCAGCTAAGGCGCATGTGTTTATTACAAGTAACGTGGAGATAGGTAAACTTAAGATTCATTGTTATTCCAAAGACGATGATCTTGGAATCCACTTTCTGGATTACGACCAGACTTTTCAAATCAATTTTGTGCCAAGCTTTTGGGGGCACCACCAAGTTTTACTGCGACTTCACCACAAAATCTGGTTCAGGAAACTATGCTGTTTTCGATACCCTAATGGAAAATAAAAGATGTGGTCTTACATGTGAGTGGTACACAAAGGATGACGGGCCATGTTTACTGCTAAACCCGGAGCACGACATGTGGTGCCAACCATGGAAGAATCCTAGCAAATGGTTGAGGAAACACATCAGATCGAATTGAGTAGCTATATACACAACTTATCATTCAAGTCATTTCTAGTTGAAGTGTCTTCTTCTTCTTCTAATTGACGTTGTCCTTAATAATTGTAAACCTTCATGGAATAAAAGAAGATTTACTATTGACTCTAGCACAAAGTTCGACAAACACGAGTTCGAAAGTATAGGGCGTCTGGCTCAATCCAAGCAAAGTTAGAGGGCAATCCGTGCTTTTCATTTGAGGCTATTTATATCTGGGGTGGTCCGCACAATTAAACATATTCACTGCACAACATACAATGACATATTTTAAGGGAACAAAACAAAACAAAACAGTTGAAAAAATATAAGTGTAGTGGAAGCACAAATAAACTCAAGTGAGAAGATAACAACCAGAAAATTAAAGAAAGAAAAATTCTTTTTATTAATTGGAAGCCATCACTTTTTTTTCTTACTTAGAAATGACGAGGGTTGATCCTATTTATATAGGACTTCAACATATAACAACTATAAATGAACTTAATGTGTAATTAATTTAGACATAAATAAAGATAAAACTTGTAATAAAACATAAATAATAAATGAGTCTAATTAAAAGATAAAATCTCATTAAGTCTCAATACTCCTCTTCTGATTTTTCTTGGTCAAACCCAACTTTTTCCGCAAAAATTAAAATTGTCCACAAGGTGGAGCTTTTGTGATTATGTCAGCAAGTTGCAGTTCTGAATTACAATGAATAAGCTTGATCTCGCATTTTTTCTCTGCTTCCCTCAACAAATGAAACTTGACTTTGATGTGTTTTGTTCTTCCTTGTTGTACGGGATTGGAGGCAATAGCTATAGCAGACTTGTTATCACAAAATAATTTTGTATGTTCTTCTTGTTCATATCCAAGATCACCAAGCAATTTACGTAGCCATATTGCTTGATTAGCAGCTGCTGCCGCTGAAATATATTCTGCTTCAGTTGTGGATTGAGCTACAACTTCTTTCTTCTTTGAATTCCAAGAGAAAAGCCCTGTGCCAAGAGAAAAAACATAACCAGAAGTGCTTCTAGAATCATCAATACAACCAGTCTAATCACTATCTGCATATCCAACCAATTTCAAGTCATCAATAAACTCAAACCAAATTCCAAAATCAAGAGTACCCTTCAAGTATCTAAGAACTCTTTTAGTGATACCAAAATGAGCTTCACTAGGAGAATTCATATATCGTGAGAGCATACTTGTAGCGAACATTAAATCCGGCCTGGATGCCGTCAAATAAAGCAAGCTTCCTACCAAACTTCTAAAATTAGTAGGATTAGAGAGTTTTTCACCATCATTCTTGGAGACTTTTAAATTCAATGCTAGAGGAGTAGAAACAGCTTTACATGTGTCCATTTTGAATTTCTTCAAATTGTCTTTTGGCATACTTTCTTTGAGAAATAATACCCTTTTCTCCTTGATGAATTTCCATGCCAAGGAAATAATGCATGCAACCCAAATCTGACATCTTAAATATCTTTTCCATTACAACTTTAAAATTTGTTAGCATTTGACGATCATTTCCTGTTACAAGCATATCATCAACATAAAGAGAAAGAATTAGTTGTTTAGAATTTTCACCACTCTTCACATAGAGAGTGGCCTCACTCAAACTTCTCCTAAATCCATGATGAATCAAATAAGAATCAATTTTGCTATATCAAGCTCGTGGTGCTTGCTTCAATCCATAGAGAGCTTTCTTCAGACGATACACTTTGTCTTCATTGCCTTCTTCTATGAATCCTTCAAGTTGGCTTACATAGATCTCCTCCTCAAGATCACCATTCAGAAAGGCTGACTTGACATCCAAGTGGAATATTTTCCATCCCAATTGTGCAGCTAGAGCAATAATTAACCTTATTGTATCATGTCAAGCAACAGGTGCAAAAGTGTCTCCATAATCAACTCTAGGCTGTTGTGCATAGCCTTTTACCACCAATCTCGCTTTGTACTTATTTATAAGCTTCATGATAGCTATTTGGTTCAACAGAAACAAGACTGAATCTTTCATATACATCAGCAAGAGATTTTACCTTATAATTTGAAGCGTCTCCAGTGGCTTCAATTAAGGCATCATCCAAGGGAGGTTCTTGGACAGTAGAATCACTATAATCAATTGAGTCAAAAGAAGACTCAACATATTTCAAATCTTTTGTGGAGGAGTCTCGTTCAATTTTCTGCTTCTCAAAATTCCAATAAGAGTCTTCATCGATGATAACATCACTACTCAAGATAACTTCTTCATTCTTCAAATAAAAAATTCTATACCCCTTTGAATTAGGAGCATAGCCAATAAAGATTCCTTTAATCGCCTTTTCATCGAGTTTGGATCTCTTTACAGAAGGAATAAGAGAATAGCAAATAGATCCAAAAAATTTCAAGTTTTTAACCGAAGGTTTTATACCCGACCAAGCTTCAAAAGGAGTTTTACCCTCTACATCCCTTGTCGGTAGTCTGTTGAGCAAGTATACAGCAGTACAAATTGCTTCTGCCCAAAATTTCTTTGGCATTTTTTCCCAAAAATCATGCATCTTGCCATCTCCATCACAGTTCTGTTCTTCCTTTCCGATATACCATTTTGTTGTGGTGTGTAGACAATGGATAGTTGGTGCTGAATTCCCAAGTCTTCACAGAACTTGTCAAATTGCTTGGAAGTATATTCCTTCCCATTATCAGATCTCAAAGTTTTAATATTACAGCTACTTTGAGTTTCAACCAAATTCACAAACTTCTTAAAGACATCAAAAACTTGAGCTTTCTCACTCAAAAAATAAATCCAAGCCATCCTTGTCAAATCATCAATAAAAATGATGAAATATTTACTGTTGCCAAATGTGATGGTACGCATAGGACCACAGAATCAAGCTTGCACTAATTCCAGCTTCTCCTTAGCTCTCGAACCACTACCTTTTGGAAAAGGTAGCTTGTGCATCTTCCCTTCTTGGCAACTTTCACAAATATCACCAAAGGAGTCAAAACTAAGAAAATCTTCAACCATGTTAGAAGAATGCAAAAACTTCAAAGATTTATCGTTGTAGTGTCCAAACTATTGATGCCACATTTTGCTTTCTTCCTTTTTGACATTTAGAGCATGATGACATAAAAGTCACCGTTCATAGAAAAAGCGTTGTCAACCCTATTGACCCTTGCAATCTCCACTCCTTGTGGGTCATAAATAGTACAAACATAATTTTTGAAAAATATAGGAAAATTGCTATGTAAAAATTGAGCAATACTAAGCAAATTTTGAGATAATTTTGGAACAAATAAAACATTTGAGATTTTCTTTTCACCTTCCTTAGTATGTATGACGATGGTACCTTTACCTTCAGCTAGTACCGTCTCTCCATGTCCAAGGACCACCTTTGTCCTTGTAGTTTCATCGATATGGCTAAAAAGGCTAATATCTTTAGCCTTTTGCAACGTTCAAAAAACGTTGTCAAAAGGCTTTTGCAACGTTTGTTGAGTGTTGCAAATCTCAGTGTTGCCGTAGAGCAAAAACTTAAGGCAGCGTTTTTTGAGTGTTGCAGTAGACCTTTTGTAATACCACTTTTTATTTTACGTACTTTCTTGAATCTCACGTAATTTTATGTTGACGCGATTACAAATTATGTAATTGATTATTATTATTATTATTTATATTTGAATTATTTTGCAGTGGAAGGACTTGGAAGTCGTCTCGATCAATGTGCCAAATAAAAGTTTATAAATTATTTATATGCAAGTCTATGTCTAATTGTTTATTTTAATTGTTAGGCTTGCCAATTCTATTTTTATTAAGTTAGTGGCATATTGCATTTAAATTTGATATTGGGGGTAAGTTTTAGAGGCTTTTGGGGGTTCAATGAGAAAGTTTTGGACTTAATTACCAATTTATGAGAGTTGAGGGACTAAATTGCAAATTACCAAATCTTAAACATTTAAACCTAAATTCTATCTCATGCCCTCTCACTCTCTCACTCTGTCTCGGCCTCTCTCCCTCTCGCTCTCGCTCTCAGTCTTCGTCTCTCCCGCTCCTCACACACAACCGGCCGCCAATTGATCATCGTGGCTCCTCACCGGCGACCTCCCTTCTTCCCCCTCGCCGGTAGCTTGCTCCTCACCACCGGCGGTAAGCCTTCCTCCGCCCCTTTTCCCGACACGCACGTACGCACAACGCACGCACTCAGCCACACTATTTTCACACACAACAAACACTTTTACATACACAATTTTTAGATAAAAGGTGTATATCAATTTCATGTATATAGACATATACATTAGTAAATTTCAGATTTTGGCATACATGTAATTTCAGATTTCAAAGTTGGATTAAAGTTCATATGTTACTTGTTGATTTTGAAATTTGGGGCTTATGATGACAGTATATATATGTATTTGAAGATTTTTCAGATTTTAAAATTTAATTTCAGATTTTCTTTGTTGTTAAAATTGATGGGTAAGATGCTTAGGTATAGATATATATTATTATGTATGTATAGGTGTATGTAAATATGTAAATGTTGGATTTTTGTGTGGGCATATGTATATATTCAAATTTTGGCTATAAAAATAAAATTTTCAGACTTGGGACTCATGAAATTTTGATTAATTGATGTGCTATAATATTAAACTTGAGGTTGAATGTATGTATATATGATCATGTATATGTATATGAATATTTAAACAACATGTGTAATTTTGAAATTTTGAGATAATAGTATAAAAGAGTAAACCTTAACATTTAAGGAACAAGTTAGTTTAAATTGAATTTATGTTCAAAGTTATAAATTTTTAGTTCAAGATCATTTTTAGAATAAGTAATGCCTAGCTTTGATTTGTGAAAATTGATAAGTAATATTTCAAATTTGTCCTTGAACTTAATGTATTACTTCGAATATGATATTATATGTGATGTTAAATGTGTTTGTTATATTATGAGTCACATGAAAGTCTCAACCTCATTTAAAAGTGTTAAATGTGGTTTTCACTAAAAGCCATATTTTTGTTAATGAATGGAAATTAATTAGGAGAAACGGTACATTGACATCGCGGGCAACCAAGACTTCCACTTGCATATTAAGCAAAGTAACTACTGAGGACTACAAGTAAATAAACTTCTCCTATTTTCATTGAAGTTAAATATTTAAGGTGTAATTAATGGGCTTAAATTATATTCTTGAAATTTATTTGCTTGTGGTGCTTTCTATGAACTTTATACATGTATGTGTTATTAAGAGAAGGTTTAAGCATACATGCTATCATGTCGTTACATCGTCAAGCATGGATTTTCATTGAGTTGGGAAAGTCAAATGATTTTAAATGAAGAATGTGGTAAGTTTAAGTTTTCTCAAAATGCATGTATCCCAAGTTTTAAGAAAGAATGAGTGTACTTCTATGCCATGAAAGGTGTGAGTGGGAAACGGGGCGCGGGAGGCCGGCGTACCCGAATTAAACCGCATGGCGGTGGCAAATATTAAACCGCTTTGCGGTGACGATTGCTAAACCGGTTGACGGTAGCAAATATTAAACCGCTTTGCGGTGACGATTGCTAAACCACTTGGCGGTGGCAAATATTAAACCGCTTTGCGGTGACGATTGCTAAACCGGTTGACTGTGGAAAATATTAAACCGCTTTGCGGTGACGATTATTAAACCAGTTGACGGTGGCAAATATTAAACCGCTATGCGGTGGAAAAATGATAATCTGGTCCTAAATAAGGGATATTGCCCACTGTATTGTAATTGGCTAGAAGATACACTAATTGAGTTCATGATAGAAATGAAGTTAAAGTTTTTGGAAACATTTAAATGAAAGTCGTGAAATGAAATGAAAGTCTTGAAATGAAGTTAAAGTTTTAGAAATGTTTAAGTGAAAGTTTGGAAGGTATGAATGTCTTGAAAAGTAAAGTAAATGAGGGTAATTACTTTGAATGGTTTAAGGAATTTCATGTCATGAGCATGCATCACGTGCATAAAGTTTACTTACTGAGCTTTAGCTCACCCCAATCCTTCCCCAACATTTCAGGTGATGAAAGTTAGGTGACCCGAGGAGAGCACTCGGCAGCTGACTCAGGCTATCCCCGCTTCAACCATTTTAAAATAAAGTTAAATTAGAATTTATTTCAATTTCTCATTATTTATTCTTTAATTCACGTATTATTGAGGTTAAATTTCCTCTTATTTCATTTGCTAAAATTTATTTACTTGGAATTATATTGTTGAGGAGTTTGGGACTTATTGTAATGGTTTGGATGATGTTTGGGATTGAATGAGTTGCGATGTGTATTTTAAAAATGGTTTTGATGTCCTTCTATAGGTTGGCTATGTCCAATTTACAGAGGAGACTCTGTCGAAATTTTTGTAAAATTTTTATAATAGTAAATGAAAAGTTTAAATGTTTTAAACGATTATTTCCGCATATAATGTGAATGGAAGTTAACACGCCTAGGTTTTAGATTTTAAACTTGGGGTGTTACACCTTTTGCACCGTTTTTTAAATGTCGTAGATCTTTTGCAACCTTTTTAAAGTGTTTCTATAGACCCTTTTGCAACATTTTTTAAATGCGTTGAACCTTTTGCAATGTTTTTTAGGTATTGTCGTAGACCATTTTGCAACGTTTTTTAAGTATTGCCGTACCTTTTAACCCAATCTTTTGCAACGTTTATTGAGTGTTACCGTAGCTTTTAACTCAATCTTTTGCAACTTTTATTGAGTGTTACCGTAGAATCTTTTGCAACGTTTTTTTAGTGTTTGCGGTAGAATCTATAACCCAACCTTTTGCAACGTTTTTTGAAGGGTTCTATAAGCTTTTTTTTTATTGTTAAAGAAATTATTTATAAAATCCAAATTCTTCTAATTAATTCATTAAAATGGTAATTTACCCAAATAGCAAAAGTAAGTACATTACGAATTTTCGAATCCATACAAAATAAACTATTGATAATGTTTAACAAATCCACAAAACAAATCATCATATCACAAAAGAAATATTTTACTACAAGAACATTAACTTCATCCCGCAATATAATTGCGCCTTTAGATTGCAAAATCCGGTCCATCTCTAAAACATCATCTTCAAAATTGCACCTATAATAAATTGGGAAAATTAGGCTCTACACTAGTTATCCCTATCCTTAATTGAAAAATACCAGGTTTTTAAAGTATTTAGATTTATACGTAATATTATATTTCTCTCTCCTCTCTCACCTTTACACTCTCTCTCTCTCTCAATCAATGTTATTTTTTCTCTTTCCAATCTTTTCTCTTTCCTATCTCTAAAAAATTCCCTATCAAGTGTAAAACTCTCACCATTCGGATGAATCCAGATCTAAAATTGTGAAAATCCTAACAATGAAAAACTCAACACCCCCACTACCCATCAGAAGCAGGAGAATGGGGTTTTCATGCCAGAAGGTTTGGAAACTGGATCGTGGTAGCTTGTGGCGGTCAGGAGTGGTCACTTCCTAATCGATCCTCCTTGTCACCACCAACAAATGCTTCCGCTGTCCTCGCCGCTGCGTTTTGATAATTTTGTCTTTTGGGGAATGAGATGTTAAGAGAAGTTTAAGGATTTATTTCTATAATCTATTTGCCAGCCGCCGCGACCAGAAGGATGCTTGCTTGCGCAGAAGGAAGTCTGTCGCTCGTAGAAGGTTGGCTATTATGCAAAAGGTCTCACCTCACATAAGGTAACCGCTTAGAAGGCAGCCGTTGGCAATCCGCTGTGCAGACTGTCGCGTTCGCCGATGGTGCTTCCAATCTGAATGTGTTAAGGATTATTAATTCGCCTACTGCAGAGGGCGGTGGTGGTGTCGAGGCAGAGGAGCAGCTTCCAGTAGAGATCTTCCATTTCCGGAGATGGTAGGCAGCGGCTCCGACGACGGCGTAGGGTTCCACCCAAGCTTCACATATTGTTTTGCTTGTTTTCCTACTTTCATTATGTGCATTTATCTGCATTTCACTCTCACTCAGTCTGAGTGGCACTGGACTTGAGGTTCCTACTGGTCAAAAGCGAAGACAGGAAGTGGATGAATTTTGTATCAAATAGGAAAAGAAATTTTCAATGTTTGAAGTGTTATTTTGTATTTGAATTTTGTGTTGGTATTTTGTAATATAACAAATCATTATAGAAAGTTTTAGAAATTAATTTCCGTGTTTGAAGTGTTGATTTGATTGTAATTTCTTGTTGTTCTTAATTGTAATTACATCATGTCTTTGTGCTGAAATTTTTATGAACATTACAAGGCATTACAAAGTATTACTGAATATTACGACACAACATTATAAGGATTGTAATGTTACATAAATTACAATTACACATTACAATGACTATAACACTGCTTCAATTTGAACCGACATGAAAAAAATTAATAGTAATTAATATTACAACTGTGATCGTAAATTACAACACGTTACACAACATTACAGAACGCTAACTATTAATTAATGACTGTAATATGTAATATTACATGACATTACATATTGTACTCGCCGAAAAATCTGGTGCTATCTTACCTGTAATGGTCGTCGGAAATATGACGATCGGAGAGGTTGAAGATTACAGACTGCCAAGAGAGAGAAATTACGCTGGAAAATTTTTTGGAATATTATAGCTGCATATATTAATCCAACACAAATGGTAACTACCTCCTAATTAATAGGTTCCATATCTATTTAAAAAATCAAATAAAATACATTCTCTCTCTTATATTCTGGTATTTTTCTGAAACTAGGGACCAAAATTATGTAATAATACGAATAATTTCAAAAGTCGGTATTTTTCAATTGCAGGGCATTACACCTAGGTAGTTACATAATTTTCCCTAATAAATTTGATCAAAGTTATAAGTGAATATCACGCTTTACTTAATAAATTGTAGAAAAAATACACAACGGAGCTAAAAACCATAAATTTATTTATATCTTTCCAATGTGATTTCATTGAAATTGATAGGAGTCGTCCTAAGTTAATCTACTAGACTCAAGACGTGAAGTGCATGAATGACGGATGTCAACCAAATTCTAAATCTACTACTAAGGAAAATGACATTTCACCCCAAGTTTAAAAACATAAACTTAGACGTGTCAACTTTCCTTCACTTTAAATTTGAAAATAAATTATTATATTATTAATATTAAAATTTTCATTTTTCTATTGTAAAAAAACTTATAGAAATTTTGACAAAATCTCCCCTATAAATTGGACTTAACCAACCTGTAGAGAGATATCACAACCAACATAATAATTTGAAAATCAAACCAACACCTCAAACAACATCAATCCCCAACATCACAAATTCAACAATAAACTCCGTCTAACTAAATAAGACATTAATAAATTATTAAATAGTGGAAGTTGTTGCCTTCTTCTTTGGCACTATTTGAATATCTAAACCCAAATCAAATTTCAAACTAATTCATATTATCATACTAGTGCATAAAAATTTTTGAATTCAAATTAAGCTTTTTTTTCAAATGAACTTATATGAAGCTAGACTGCGTTTGATAGCGATGGTGGAATTTGGATGGAAAGAAATGAATACAGAGAATTGGAAGTTTAATGTGTTTGATTGGTTTAATTTTCTATGTGAAAAAAGTAAGGAATTTTTCAACTTTTGTTGTTTAATCGACATTATTTTTCATGAAAAATAAAGTAAAATTGATCTATTTTAATAAAAAAAATATTTTATTTTTATTTTTTCACACATTTGTACTTGATAATTCTAATGTTCATTTTTAGAAAAAAAAAAATAAATCAATTAACAACAAAAAAAATGAATGTTTCAATAATTAACTCTATCTATTTTTAGATAATTCAGTGCTCTTATTCAGTTCATGACCACCTGAAACAAAAGGGGAAGAAAATATGAGTGTTTCAATAATTAACTCTATCTATTATAAATTTTTGCCAAAGTCAACAAGAAAAGAAAGAATAATATCATATGAGGAAAGAATGTCATAAAGAAACAACCTAGACGCGTTTACTTTTTTTCACTTTGTATGCTTAAATATATCATTTTAAATACTAAGGTGGCGTTCTGTTTGTATTTTATTTTGTATTTTCATTTTCGAAAATGTTTTGTGTTTTGTATTTTCATTTTTGTTTTCAAATTTGCTGAAAACGCGTTTGGTTTGTCATTTCTGAAAACTGTTTTTGAAAATGAAAAGCTGGAAAACACGTTCTGTTTGAAATTTTGCAGAACACTATTTAAACTATTTTTAATTCATTTGCTTGCAAAATACTACTAACTCCAACTCAAATTTCCTTTCACAATACACTAAAAATATGGTTACATGCAACACACTAATGTGAGCATTAAGAGTCTATATTAACACAGCTTAATCAGGTTAGGAACTTGAGAAAACTCTACTTCTATTAAAATCCAGAAAATGCAAGTTCTTTCAAAACCACCAGAGTCCATTTATCATTACATTTTTTTGAAATATAACAACAAGAATTCTCATTTAATATATATATATATATTTTTTGTAATGTTGATATTGAATTGAATAAAAGTTTATTTAAACTAAGTTCCAAGTTAGGATAATTCTAAAAATAAATAAATAAATAAATTATTTAGGTTTAGTTACAAGTTAGGATAATTCTAAAAAAATAATAAAAAAATAAAAACTTTATATTAAGCGTAGTTCTAAGTTAAGATAATTCTATAAAAAAAAAAAAAAAAAAAAAATTCTTAAAACGCGTTTTCCGCGTTTTAGACATTTTTTGTCGAAATACACACAAAACGCCCAAAACAATGTTTCGGGCGTTTTCAATTTTGTGTACAAATTTTATTTTATTTTTGTTTTCCAAAATGCGTTTTCGAAAATAGTAAATAGAACGCGTTTTTAGCGTTTTCGAAAATAAAAGCAGAAAACGACCTCAAAACAACAAAGAGAACAGGAGCTAAGGTGGCGTTCTGTTTGTATTTTATTTTGTATTTTTATTTTCGAAAATGTTTTGTATTTTGGGTTTTCATTTTTGTTTTCAAATTTACTGAAAACGCGTTTGGTTTGTCATTTCTGAAAACTGTTTTTGAAAATGAAAAGTTGGAAAACACGTTCTGTTTGAATTTTTGCAGAACACTATTTAAACTATTTTTAATTAATTTGCTTGCAGAATACTACTAACTTCAACTCAAATTTCCTTTCACAATACACTAAAATTATGGTTACATGCAACACACTAATGTGAGCATTAAGAGTCTATATTAACACAGCTTGGTCAGGTTCGGGACTTGAGAAAACTCTACTTCTATTAAAATCCAGAAAATACAAGTTCTTTCAAAACCACCAGAGTCCATTTATCAATGCATTTTTTGAAATATAACAACAAGAATTCTCATTTAATTTTTTTTTTTGTAATGTTGATATTGAATTCAATAAAACTTTATTTAAATTAAGTTCCAAGTTAGGATAATTCTAAAAAAAAAAAAAAAAAAATTCTTTATTTAGGTTTAGTTCCAAGCTAGGATAATTCTAAAAAAATAATAATATAAAAATAAAAAAAATAAAAACTTTATATTAAGCTTAGTTCTAAATTAAGATAATTCTATAAAAAAAAAAAAAATTCTCAAAACGCATTTTTCGCGTTTTGGACATTTTTTGTCAAAATACACACAAAACGCCCAAAACGATGTTTCGGGCGTTTTCCGTTTTGTGTACAATTTTTTTTTTGTTTTCCAAAATGCGTTTTCGAAAATGGTAAAGAGAACGCGTTTTTAGCATTTTCGAAAATAAAAACATAAAACGACCTCAAAACAGTAAAGAGAACATGGACTAAGATTTGCATTTTTCTATTATTTTAAACTACCTAGATGTGTTAACTTACCTTTAGTATCCTTAAGTAGTTGAAAATTGCATTAATGGAATCATCTTATAATATTCTCTTATTTAAACCAAAGCGCTTATCGATAAAATTCCACACATCGCGATTTGCAACAAAAATTGAATGATTCTATGAATTAGAATACATTGCAATGGTAATCTGTACAACGATCAACTAACCCTGTAGCATGCCTGATTATTTATCATAAACTTATTGGCATCTCTGTGAAATATATTGACCAACTCAGTGTACACCAACCCCTTGGTCGCTGTCGCTCTTCAGGATTACACGAGGTCCCTCTGTGCCAAGCGATCAATTAGCCACCCTAGCCTTAGGCAGAGCAAACATACCAGTTCCCATACCATCGTTTCAATTGGTTTTATCTATCTCAGTTATCACCCTAGACTTGGGATATTTTCTCACCGGATAACTTGAGAGGTCAAGTAAAGCATACCAGCAGCAGCTATCGAAATCCGATTCCCTTTCAAGAAACCCACACCTCCCACCTTTGAAATCACACTTTAGACTGATGTATGGTAAAACCTAAATAGACTCACTCACACATTCATTTCAAACCAATAATATCGTTTCCAATTTAGCAAATATGATTGCAGCTAAAAGGATTTATGAAATTCTAATTAGAAAAAAAATTTATAACCTATTGCACTCTGAAAATGCAGAATTTAACCTCACTGCTTATCGGATCACCATAACCATATTCAAGTAAACTCTAAAAACGTAAATACAAAGCAGATCAAAAGTACATTTGAGTACCAATTATCAATATTCTTATTATGAACAAAATCAAGAGTTTTTAAAGGATTTTAGAAGTTATCCTATGAAAGAAAAAAAAAAGCTCATGTTCGGAGGCGTAGAAACGAGTTGTTCTTCCTCTGATGGAAGCTGGAAGCTGCAGTTAGATCTGTTATGGAAATTTTGTTAAACAAGAGGAAATTGGTTTTGTTCAAGGACTTATGTTAACTAACAGATTTGAAGAAAATCAAAAGTTCATTCTTGATTATGGAAATATTAATGGAGACCCATTCCTCACATTTAATTATCAAAAGTCAAATGGTATTTTGAGGAACAGCCAACTGCAGTATGACATTGAGGAAGTTAAGCAACTGATTAGCATTGGTAATGGTTTACCAATGATGAAAACAAGACACAAGAGAATGGCATATACCAGTAAAACTCAATTGTTTGTGCTCATATACAAGCTCAGACTCAGTTTCTACTTTAAACAAAAGAGACCATTACAACCATTAAACCTCAATTAATTACAAGAGAGTAAATTGAGAACGACTACAACAGGCACCATCACTTTTCACCTATTGTCAACACCCAATTATCACATTTAGCTGTAATACCATTATAAACCTCAAACATAGAACCAGTTAGAATCAATTTCAAATCATATTTAATACCACATAAAGAACCAGTTTCTCATCTCATTCAGAACTAGATTCATTTTATATAGAATTGCATAAAAAAAATCACATATAGCTCCAGGTTCATTTTCACAAAATCACTATTAGAACCATTCTGAAATCACAGATGATAAAGTCATAATTTCGATCAATAGAATCCCAAACATACAAATCGACCAAAACCCAAATCAAATCTTATTTACAAAGCATCATACCTTTGTATCTAAGACTTCAATAACAGGCGATGACCTCTGAAACCACAAAGGTATCTTCGACAAAAACCAATAGGCTGGCGGTGGGACTATCAATTACGGACGAAAATTTTGGATAAAAATCGAGAGTCAGGCTTTCTTCAGTTCCTTCTTAAATTAACAACTTAAAATTCGAAATCTAAACAAACCTAAAATCTGAAATCTCACATGAACCACTTACATAATAACATCCCATATCCATGTATGCGTTCGGGTGTGTGTGTAAACCCGTGAGTGCGTGAGGCAGTGACCGTGGGGCTGTGTGTACGCGACTGCGTGTACGAGGAGGGGAAAGGGAAGAGGGGAGTGTCTTTACCTGTGGTGGAGGCTGCTGACGACAGTGGGGTACGTCGGCGAGAGGGAGGCCGAGGGAGGGAGGCAGGTGAGAAGGGAGTCGAGAGATATCACTGCGAGTCAGGTGTGACCGTGTAAGATTTTGATAGGTTAGGTTTGAATATAAACTTTTAGTAATTTGCAACTCAATCCCCAACTCTCATAAATTGATATTTTAAGTCCACAACCCTTAAATAATGTGAATTAGCCTCCCGAAACTGCTATTGCAATATTTTAAAAACACTAGTAATCGCACCCGTGCGATGCACGGAATAAATAATATTTATAAATAAGTTGTAAAAATACAATGCCCGATAAAAATAACACAATAAAAAAATAATAATAATAACTTGCATACACAAATTGTGAATAATTTGTAATTTCATTTCTCCCTATAAGAATTCTTACTTTAATGCATAAATTGTATATTCAATATACAATCAAAATATCAAAAAAAAAAAAAAAAAAAAAAAGAAAAGAAAAGTTATGAATTGCATTTTTTTTAACAGTTAATTGTTCATTATCTAGTTTCCTTAGTTTATTTATTCATATAGAATTGATTATTCAAAAATAATTTTTTTTTAATGTTCATTCACAACCACATATTATTTAAAAACTAATTTTTCACAATTGCACATACTACTTTTTAACCACACATTCTAAACAAAGAAAATCAATTTTTAACCACTCAATTGATTGATTTGACAATTATTTTATTTTTTATACTACCTTCTTTCACTTTCAATCACACATTTAAAACAATTTCTATAGTTTATATCAAACTTACTCATATTCAATGGTTTCAAATACAATGTGACATTTTATTTTTCACCAACTATTGAAAATGGCCATGTTACCCACACACCCAAAAAACTATATTTTGTGCATGTTAAATAAATGTATGGACTATATTTTATTTTTAAATAGAATAAGTTTGATAAAACCTTATATTTTGTTCATTTGTTAACTTGTATTGAACTTCTCGTTAAGATCATGAATTTGACACCTATATTGCATATTTTTTGACGAAAAAATATTACAATAATTATCAAAAGAATAAAAATAATATACAATTTGATCTTTTTATAGATTTTTTATTTTTTACAATCAATAAGTCATTTATTACATGTCACTTATAATTAATTTTGCATTAATTGAAGTTTCTTAATTCAATTATTAAAATAATTAATAAAATTACAAAGTTTCCTAAAATAGCAGGAAAAAATGGCGGGAAACTATGTGTGGGTTTTTTTGACGGCTATACTATTATTATATATACTAGTATTCGCACCCGTGCGTTGCACGGGAAAAAATTATAACAATTAATTAATGAATAAGTAATTAAATATATTTAATAATTAATGAAAATAATTAAATTTAAATATTATGGGAAAGAATATGAAGAAACAAAAATGTATTCAATAGCAAAATTCAATGTAAATTACAAAACACTTCTTTAAAAAATATATATGCATTTTTAATAAATTAATTTATTTCTTCTTATTTCACAGTGATTTTTATTGATTGTGTTAGTGTTGCTCAACGTTACAAATAATCCTTTTTTTAGTAATGTTAAAATATAATAATGATAATAAGAAATAAAAGTAAGAAACAATTTCTATATATTTTACACAGATATATTTTTTTTCCTATTCATTAATGTTACATAATATGTTCTTCAAATCAATATAAAAAATTTGGTTATCCAACTATATGATGCTTATTTTTATCTTTTCATTTTCATATCAGAAATTAGAGATTTTTTATAAATTTGAATGAGCAGAAATATTATCCTGGATAATATTATTTTATTTGGACTGAAGAAGTCGTCTCTTCATTCGATTATTTGTATGACATTGCATATTTTTCGAAATTATGTGGTTAAAAGCATAGTTTAAATAATAAAATTAAACTTATAGAAATAGTTATATGGGTAGGTGGAAAGTCCAATTATTCATCTTATTTGGATAAATGATCCATAAAAAACCATACATAAACATTAACCTCGAGAAAAAAAAATGTATAAATAAATAATAAATAATAAAAAATGGATATTAAATATTAAACAATACAAAGCTTTAATAGCATAAAGAATGTCCATAGCCAAAATAAATAAATAAAAAAACCCCATTTTATTGAAAACAACAATGTTTTTTTATTACTTGCATTAATTTATATAAACGAAAAATATATATATATATATAATTTTTTAGCCATATAGAAATTTTTAGTTAGAAATATTCTCAACACTCCTTGGACGTTAACTGCTTCATAATATAACATACAATAAATATTAATGTGCATGGACCATTTGCATTATACAAATTATTACACATTTTACGATCAAAAAAATTTTATACGATAAAAAAAAATTTACGATAAAAAAATGATTAAACATTTTGTCAGTATCAATGCATTGATCCACATGCAATTGATATTAATGATAGTTTATTAATTAATGATATTGCACCAGACAACGAAAAACCATATTTTGACCCTTTTTTTAAAAAAAATAAAAAAATATAACAGCAGTTTTGGAGGGAAAATAGGAGCCAACTATCCTGTTATTATATATATATTAAGATTAAGATTAAGATTAAGATTCTCATTTTTCTTTAAATAAATCCTGTTTTTATTTTTTTTACATTTCAAAATAATTAAATAAATTATGAAATACTTTTATTATGTCATATTGGACAATAAAGGACGACAAAATTATTGTATCGTTACATGTGTTACCTTTGTTCTGCTAGGTTTTCAATACTGAAGGGAAGCTAATTATGATGGGAGGATAGAACCCTGTCAAAGTGGGACCCGATTAATTATTTATATAGAATTGATTATTTAAAAATAATTTTTTTTAATGTTCATTCACAACCATATATTATTTAAAAACTAATTTTTCACAATTGCACATAATACTTTTTAACCACACATTCTAAAAAAAGAAAATCAATTTTGATTCACTCAATTGATTGATTTGAAAATTATTTTATTTTTTATACTACTTTCTTTCACTTTCAATCACACATTTAAAATTATTTCTATAGTCTATATCAATATCAATGTCAAACTTTCTCCTATTCAATGATTCAAATAAAACGTGACATTTTATTTTTCACCAAGTATTAAAAATGGTCACGTTACACACACACACACACACACACAAAACTATTTTTTGTACCTGTTAAATAAATGTATTAACCATATTTTTACTTTTAAATAGAATAAGTTTGATAAAACCTTATATTTTTATTTTCTATAGAACTCAATGAATTAATTGTTAAAGTCTGTAGTATATATTTTACAGATTGATGTTCTTTTAAATTTATAAAATTAAAAAATAGATAAATGAACAAAATGAGTAAATTTATAAAATTAATTTCAAAATTACCAAAAAATTTGTCGAAATCTAAAGTTGTAGAAATTAAAATATTTTAATTGAATTTACTTAGAAATATTGGATATCTATTTTTTTTTTTTTAATTTGATAAGAAAAAAAATATGAAATTAATCATTTATGTCAAATTGAAGTTATGTAAGAAAAGATAGATATCATTTTATGATTTAAATGAGATAAATTAAAAAGATTGGATATTGGAAAAAGTAAAAAGTATAAATTAAGCTTTTACCTTTATTATTTGAGACAATTTTACGAATGATATATTTAGAGTTTGTTTTCATTTGTTAGCTTGTATTAAACTTCTCGTTAAGATCTTGAATTTGACACCCATATTGCATATTTTTTTACTTCAAAATATTACAATAATTATCAAAAGAATAAAAATAATATACAATTTGATCTATTTATATATTTTTTATTTTTTACAAATTAATAAGTCATTTATTATATGTCACCTATAATTAATTTTGCATTAATTGAAGTTTCCTAATTCAATTATTAAAATAATTAATAAAATTATAAAGTTTCCTAAAATAGCAGGCAAAAATGGCGGGAAACTATGTGCGAACTTATGTGACGGCTATGTTGTTATTATATATATTAAGATTAAGATTGCAATAGCTTACTTTTTTTGCAACGTTTATTAAACGTTGCAAAAAATAAGCTATTGCAACTTTTTTTAGATTACTATTTCAACATTTAAAAAACGTTGCAATAGCTTATTTTTTACAAAACGTCCATTCTCTTTGTGTTTTGATTTTGGATTTTGAGTTTTGAATTTTGTTTTGAATTTTGAATTTTGGTTATTTGTTTTGGGATTACTGAAAACATGTTCTCTTTGTGATTTTGGAAAACTGTTTTTAAAAATAGAAAACTGAAAAATGCGTTTACTTTGTAATTTTTTGATATATTTATTTTGTAATATTTTATATGTAAAAAATGATTGATTTGTTGAATATCATTAATTTTAATGTTAATAAATCAGTTAGTTCTCTATGTCAATAAATTCATCATTAATATTGTTTCAGCTAAACAAAAATTTAATCATATACCAACAAAATCTTAACATGAATTTATATATAATGACAAAATAACATAAGAACTTCAAGTGAAGGAAGTGTCTCACATTTACAAAAAATAATAACAATAACAATAATAATAATAAAAAATAAAAAATTACAAAAAAAAAAGAATTTTTTTTTTGAACATGGATCTATATAATGACAAAATAATATAAGAATTTCAGGTGAAGGAAGTGTCTCACTTTTACAAAAAAAATAAAATAATAAATAAATAAATAAAATAAAATAAAAATCTTAAAATAGATCTATATATAATGACAAAATAATAGAAGAATTTCAAGTGAATGAAGTGTCTCACTTTTACAACAAAAAAAAAAAAAAAATCTTAACATGATCTATATATAATGACAAAATAACATAAGAATTTCAAGTGAATGAAGTATCTCTCACTTTTACAAAATAATAATAATAATTTACAAAAAAAAAAAAAAAAAATCTTAACATGGATCTATATATAATGACAAAATAACATAAGAATTTCAAGTGAAAGAATTGTCTCACATTTAAAAATAATAATAATAATAATAATAAATAAAAAATTACAAAAAAAAAATATTAACATGGATCTATATATAATGGCAAAATAATATAAGAATTTCAAGTGAAGGAAATGTCTCATTTTGAGTTTCCTTTGTAATTTTTTTGCTATTTTGGAAAACTCGTATCTGAAAATTGGCAAAGTGAACGCGTTTTCGATATTTTCAAAAATCGAAAACTCAAAACGGGCTCAAAACAGCAAATAGAACGGGGCCTAAGATTTTAAACGTTGCAATAGATTACTATTGCAACGTTTAAAAGTTAATTTGCAGCGTTTGTAAAACGCTGCAAAAAGTTAATTTGAGCGTTGCAAAAATTTTAACTTATCACAACAGTCTTTAAACGTTGCAAAAATGTATAAATCTCAAAAATATGAACCAAATGCAACATTCAATGACTAAATGTTGTCGTTTAAGTGTTGCAAAAGCCCCCTTTTTTTTTTTGTAGTGGTGGATGCTACAAGCCCTTGAAGCAACAAATGGCACAACTCTGGAGAAAAATTGGCAGATTCTTCGAGTTGCTTATGCAAAAAGTATTATTGGAGTTGGATCGGCAATGCTGGGTGCTTCTCAGTCAAGTAGTCTTGTTGCTGCTGCAATTGAAGCAACATTTGCCCAGTAGGTTTTCTAATTAGCCTTTTCCTAGAACATTGTGTTCTTTACATTTAAATTGTTGTCCATGGTCCACATATCTAGGTTGACCTATATTTTTGTCATTTGTTGCTTTGAAATATTTTTATCCAGTAGAAGAATGGTAGTGGGAATTAATTTATTTAAATAAATTTGGTGAATTAATGTCATTCACTCACAATTTCGTTGCTTTTTAAGCTCATTTTCTTTATTATGACAGTGAAATCAACTTAGTTATATAAGTTTAGTGGGATACACGCTCTTCACTCTCAATGCAATTCATCTTTAAGCTAATATTCCCTTATTGAGCCATGCACTTATTGTGGACACCTAAAGAATACAATCCTAATGATAAACAATCTGCTGGTGAGCAATAGCAGAGCAGAGAACACACGTTCAAAATGATAGTTCAGCACCTCGATCTGGTTTTGTATGAGACAAAGCCTCTGGTTGTTGTTGTTATTATTATTATTATTATTATTATTATTATTATTATTATTATTATTATTATTATTATTATGCTGCTTCTGGATTCTACTATGATGAAAATACAGATTTGTCTTCATAGTTTGATTTCATTTCAAGGAACTTTTAGGTCATGTTCTCTTTGCTGTTTTGAGGTCATTTTCTGTTTTTATTTTCGAAAACACTAAAAACGCGTTCTCTTTACTATTTCCGAAAACGCATTTTGGAAGAAAAAAAAATAGTACACAAAACGCAAAACGTCCAAAACTTCGTTTTGGGCGTTTTGTGTGTATTTCAACAAAAAAATGTTCAAAATGCGGAAACCGCGTTTTAGGATTTTTTTTTTTTTTTTAAGAATTATCCTAACTTGGAACTAAGCCTAAATAAAGATTTTTTTTTTTTTTTTTTTTTTTTTTTTGGAGAATTGTCCTAACTTGGAAAATTGTCCTAACTTGGAATTAAGCTTAAATAAAGTTTTATTGAATTCAATATAACCATTATAAAAAAATTAAGTAAAAGTTCTTGTTATATTTCAAAAAATGCCTTGATAAATGGACTCTGATGGTTTTAAAAGAATTTGCATTTTCTGGATTTTAATAGAACTAGAACTTTCTCAAATCCCAAACCTGATCAAGCTGTGTTAATATAAACTCTTAATGCTCACATTGGTGTGTTGCATGTAACCATGTTTTCAGTGTATTGTGAAAGGAAATTTAAGTTTGAGCCAGTAGTATTCTGCAAGTAAATTAATTAAAAATAGTTTAAATAGTATTCTGCAAAATTTCAAACAGAACGTATTTTCCAGCTTTTCATTTTCAAAAACAGTTTTCAGAAATGACAAACCAAATGCGTTTTCAGCAAATTTGAAAACAAAAATAAAAACAAGAAATACAAAACATTTTCGAAAATGAAAATACAAAATAAAATACAAACAGAACGCCACCTTAGTATTTCTGTTCGTTTATGTTTGAAAAGACCCCTTAATGCACATAGGTCTTGGTCCTTTAGTATGTGAATTACGTGTTTATGTATTTGGATATGATCGGAGGATGATTGTGATGTAGCAATGCACGGACTGAGAGTTTCAGAGACTGCTTTATGTAGTCAACTCCAAATTCTTTGGGAAACTCTTAGTTTGTTGCTATTCTTTAAAGTTCGTTTCAATGATCAGTATCTTGTTTTTGCTGATTCTTTATGGCATTTAATTTTTTTTAAAATAATTTAAGAATCAAGAAATAAGGAATCAAATGGTGTATTTTAATTTTAAATTAATCGAAAATATGACATTTATTATATATCCAGCATGAGTCATGTTGAAAGTCTAGATAACATAGGATGTCAGACATCTTTGCTACAAATTTATACTTTTTAAGGGAGGATAAAATAAACATTAGAAGATCCAGCTAGGAACACTGTTACACGGACTCTTTAACCAGGGTAGCGTGCCCGTGTTGACACATATAGGACAAGTGTCTGTATGACTATTGAAATGTGTGATTGAAATGAAGTTTGACAATTTATAAATGATTTATAAACTTTGTTAGACAGAAGCTTTATTACTTGGCCTTTTCTTTGGGATTGTTATCCTTAATAAATCCTCATTGATCATCTTTGGAGTTCAGTATATTCTCCTCTTGATTCACGTATGCTATTATATAGTTGTCACATATGCAAAGTCACAAAAATACTCTCTTTTCCGCGTTTCACGATACTGGAGGCATTGATGGCTTTATGTTTGTGATTTCTGAAAGGTTCTTGGTGTAATGAAAAGAATGACGTGATTATTGTGGGAAACATTGTTATTTGATCCAGTAAAGGTATGCACACTTTGATCGTTTGATGAGATTTACTTTCTAATTTTTTATTGTTTCCTCAAATTCTTTTAGGGAATTTCCTTCCACGGTTTGTCTATTCTAATTTGAGAATGTATTGCATGCAGCAAAGTCTGGTGGAGAATCAATGCCCGAGTGCCTCCTCTTGCTTCTTTTAATTAGAAAGTTGGGGTTTTATTGTTATCTAGAATGGCATATGAAATATTGAATCCTTTAGGATAGTTCACACTTTGTGACTGTATTGGTAAAAGCTTCTTCTGTCATGAATTATTATTGAGCCGCCTTTTCTGCAGCTTAATGTGATGATGAGATCTCAACAAATGTGACGATTAATGTTATGTATAATGATATTTTCCAAAATTTGTAATACTCTTTTCATTTGGTGTTGTTACTTTTTATTGCATTTTTTTTTTCATTGTTTCGTCTCTTACATGATACTTTGTCAATTAAATATGTCCGTGCATCGCATTGTAAGGGTGTGAAACTAGTATATATATATATTCTAGCCAATTAATTTTGACTAGAATCTCAATTGTCAACAAATCTAATCCAATGGAATCTGCTCCAGTTAAACTGTGGATCTAAATCTCAACTGCCCACTTGGCCATTACCGTGGATTTAAATCCAACTTCTTTAATTGGTTTTCTTCTACAAACCGTGTGGGAAATCATCAGAAACCCATCCATGCTCCTATTCTCCACTCCGAGACCCATCGCACCAGTCTTCAGTTGTGGGGATTATAACTGTTAAATTAATAAGGATTACAAACCCAACGCCTTCATTTATAATAAAAAAATGAAAAAAATAATAAGGATCATGTGGTGTTTTGTTTTGTTTATTATTATTATTTTCTATTTTTATTGGGAAAAAAGGATGGAATTGAAAATTCGAGAGGTCATGGTCGGATTTGTTGAGGAAGCGTGCCTTCATATTTATGGTTTAAAATCCATAAAAATCCTTACAATTCCATTTATACTAGAAATCCACTGAAATTCATAATTTTTTTGGGACACCGAAATCTTGTGCAATTAATAGAAATCCATATTCAGGAACTTGGATTTTGACAAATTTTATAAAATTTCAAATTGAGGATATTTGAAATGTTATGAAATTCTAAAATCATTCAGATTTCATGTTGGGGACACCTCTATATTAAATATATCAAGATTTTTACGGGGTTTCTAAAATATAAATTGAATACACCCAAATTTTTTAAATCCTTTAAAATCTTTAAAATTCTTTCAAAATCTACATTGAATAAACCCCTTTTAGAGAAGCAAGGTTAAAGTCCGATATCTAGAATTTGATTAGAGATTATCCGAATCATAACAAAAATAATCTATTCTTATAAATGCCTTTGAATGCTATTTGCTACAATCCTTTTATTAAAATGGTTAATGCAGTGAAAAGTTTTACTATAAGTGTCACCAACCCTCACCCCGCCCACAATGCGTCCTCTTTAAATTGAAATAGCATGAGAGGGCTGTGCCTTACCAAATTCAATGCAAATCAACAAGAAGTTGAGGTATAAAAGATGAGTTCATTCGATATTAAACTTGTTATATTGTCACTGAACTTGTTCTTCGTCACCCTAATCGCAGCAAAGGCGCATGTGTTTATTACAAGTAACGTGGAGACGGGTAACCTTAAGATTCATTGTTATTCCGGAGACGATGATCTTGGAATCCACATTCTGGATTACAACCAGACTTTTGAAATCAAGTTCAGGCCAAACTTCTGGGGCACCACCAAGTTTTATTGCGACTTCACCACAGAATCTGGATCAGGAAACTATGCTGTTTTCGATACCCTAATGGAAAATAAAAGATGTGGTCTTACATGTCAGTGGTACATAACCGATGACGGGCCATGTTTAGTGCTGAACTCGGAGCAAAACCAGTGGTGTCAACCGTGGAAGAATCCAAGCAAATGGTTGAGGAAACACATCAGATCGAATTGAGTAGCTATATACACAACTTATCATTGAGGTCATTAATTTCCAGTTGAAGTGCTTTCTTCTTCTTCTTCTTCTTCTTCTTCTTCTTCTTCTTCTTCTTCTTCTTCTTCTTCTAATTGATGTTGGCCTTAATAAGTGTAAACCTTCATGGAATAAAAAAGATTTATTATTGACTCTAGCACAAAGTTTAGAAAAACACTTGAGGCTATTTATATCTGGGGTGGTCCGTACATTTAAACATATTCATTGCACAACATACTATGACATATTTTAAGGGAACAAAACAAAACTGTTGAAAAAATATAAGTATAGCAGAAGCAAAAATAAACTCAAGTGAGAAGATAAAAATCAGAAATTTGAAGAAAGAAAAAATTCTTTTTATTAATTGGAAGCCATCACTTTTTTTCTTACTTAGAAATGACGAGGGTTGATCCTATTTATATAGGATTTCAACATATAACAACTATAAATGCACTTAATGTTTAATTAATGTAGACATAAATAAAGATAAAACTTGTAATAAAACATAAATAATAAATGAGTCTAATTAAAAGATAAAATCTCATTAAGTCTCAACGCTCCTCCTTGAGATTTTTCTTGGTCAAACCCAATTTTTGCCACAAAAATTCAAATTGTCCACATTAGGGACGGAGCCAGGATTTTGAAGGAGTGGGAGCCAAAATTTTCAAATGATGGGAGGGGATGCCCCTCCCAGGGTTTGGTGGCGGAGCCACTGAACTTTTTTGAACCAAAATGATTGAAACTACGATTTTGAGTACCAAATCGAATAAAATGATAGTTATCAATAATGATACATCAAAAAATGGGTTCTTCAAATTTAACATCATAATTCATAATTAACGATTTTGTACACTTCTGTTTCCCTCTTCAAATTTAAAGATCGAGAAAAATTGCTCACAACTAATAGAGATCGACTCAGCGTGCAATTATTAAGTAAAGGACCTAGGCCACAAATATAATTGCCACACACAGAGATATATATATATATATATATCCTAAAGAGAGAGAAGAGTAGGTTGTCTTCTTCATCGAAACAGAAACAGGGGCTTACAATCAATTGGTATCAAATCTCTTTCAAAATAGCCATCACATTTTCATGTCTACATTTTGCTCTTGGAGCAGTCCTCACACATGTCTCTATATTAATTATAAATATCTTCTTTAAAAAAAAAATCCAAAAAATTTCAGTGAGGGTGGGACCCCTATTGGTCCTTAATGACATCCGTCCCCGGTCCACATGGTAGAGATTTTTGTGAGGATGTCAGCAAGTTGCAGTTCTGAATCACAATGAATGAGCTTGATCTCGCCTTCTTTCTCTGCTTCCCTCAACAAATGAAACTTGATTTTGATGTGTTTTGTTCTTCCGTGTTGTACGGGATTGGAGGCGATAGCTGTAGCAGACTTGTTATCACAAAACAATTATGTATGTTCTTCTTGTTCATATCCCAAATCACCAAGCAATTTGCGAAGCCATATTGCTTGATTAGCAGCTGTTGCCGCTGAAATATATTCTGCTTTAGTTGTGGATTGAGCTACAACTTCTTGCTTCTTTGAATTCCAAGAGAAAACCCCGGTGCCAAGAGAAAAAACATAACCAGAAGTGCTTTTAGAATCATCAATACAACCAGCCAATCACTATCTGCGTATCCAACCAATTTCAAGTCACCAATAAACTTAAACCAAATTCCAAAATCAAGAGTACCCTTCAAGTATCTAAGAATTCTTTTAGCAATACCAAAATGAGCTTCACTAGGAGAATTCATATATCGTGAGAGCATACTCGCAGTGAACATTAAATCTGGCCTGGATGCTTTCAAATAAAGAAAGCTTCCTACCAAACTTCTAAAATTAGTAGGATTAGAGAGTTTTTCACCATCATTCTTGGAGACTTTTAAATTCAATGCTAGAGGAGTAGAAACAGCTTTACATGTGTCCATTTTGAATTTCTTCAAAATGTCTTTGGCATACTTTTTTTGAGAAATAAAAATACCCTTTTCTCCTTGATGAATTTCCATGCCAAGTAAATAATGCATGCAACCCAAATCCGACATCTCAATTATCTTTTCCATCACAGCTTTAAAATTTGTTAGCATTTGACGATCATTTCCTATTACAAGCATATCATCAACATAAAGAGAAAGACTGAGTTGTTTAGAGTTTTCACCACTCTTCACGTAGAGAGTGGCCTCACTCAAACTTCTCCTAAATCCATGATGAATTAAATAAGAATCAATTTTGTTGTACCAAGCCTGTGGTGCTTGCTTCAATCTATAGAGAGTTTTCTTCAGACGATACACTTTGTCTTCATTACCTTCTTCTATGAATCCTTCAGGTTGGCTTACATAAATCTCCTCCTCAATATCACCATTTAGAAAGGCTGATTTGACATCCAAGTGGAATATTTTCCATGCCAATGGTGCAACTAGAGCAATAATTAACCTTATGGTATCATGTCGAGCAATAGGTGCAAAAGTCTCTCCATAATCAACTCCAAGCTGCTGTGCATAGACTTTTACCACCAATCTCGCTTTGTACTTATTTATAGAGCTATCAGAGTTATACTTCACCATGAACACCCATTTCACACCAATGATGTTCTTGCCCTGAGGTTGAACTACAAGCTCCCATGTATTATTTTTATTTATCATCTGCATTTCAAATTCCATTGCAGCAATCCACTCACGAGATTTTAAAGCTTCATGATGGCTGTTTGGTTTAACAGAAACAAGACTGCATCTTTCATATACACCAACAAGAGATTTTAGCTTATAATTTGAAGCGTCTCCAGTGGCTTCAACTAAGGCATCATCCAAGGGAGGTTCTTGGACATTAGAATCACAATAATCAATTGAGTCAAAAGAAGACTCAACATATTTCAAATCTTTTGTGGAGGAGTCTCGTTCAATTTTTTGCTTCTCAAAATTCCAATAAGAGGCTTCATCGATGATAACATCACGACTCAAGTAAACTTCTTCATTCTTCAAATAAAAAATTCTATACCCCTTTGAATTAGTAGCATAGCTAATAAAGATTCCTTTAATCGCCTTTTCATCGAGTTTGGATCTCTTTATAGAAGGAATAAAAGAATAACAAATAGATCCAAAAATTTTCAAGTTTTTAACTAAAGGTTTTATACCTGACCAAGCTTTATAAGGAGTTTTGCCATCTACAGCCCTTGTTGGTAGTCTCTTGAGCAAGTATACAGCAGTACAAACAGCTTCTGCCCAGAATTTCTTTGGCAATCTCTTCCCAAAAAGCAAGAATCTTACCGTCTCCATCACAGTTCTACTCTTCCTTTTGGATACACCATTTTGTTGTGGTGTGTAGACAATGGATAGTTGGTGCTAAATTCCTAAGTCTTCACAGAACTTGTCAAATTGCTTGGAAGTATATTCCTTCCCATTATCAGATCTCAAAGTTTTAATCTTATAGCCACATTAACTTTCAACCAAATTTATAAACTTCTTAAAGACATAAAAAAATTGAGCTTTCTCAATCAAAAAATAAATCCACGTCATCCTCGTCAAATCATCAATAAAAATGATGAAATATTTAGTGTTGCCAGATGAGATGGTATGCATAGGACCACAGACATCAGCATGCACTAATTCAAGCTTCTCCTTAGCTCTCGAACCACTACCCTTTGGAAAAGGTAGCCTGTGCATCTTCCCTTCTTGGAAACTTTCACAAATATCACCAAAGGAGTCAAAACTAGGAAAATCTTCAACCATGTTAGAAGAATGCAAAAATTTCAAAGATTTATCGTTGTAGCGTCCAAACCGTTGATGCCACATTTTGCTTTCTTCCTCTTTGACATTTAGAGCATGATGACATAAAGAGTCACCGTTCATAGAAAAAGCGTTGTCAACCATATTGACCCTTGCAATCTCCGCTCCTTGTGGGTAATAAATAGTACAAACATAATCTTTGAAAAATACAAAAAAATTGCTATGTAACAATTGAGCAATACTAAGCAAGTTTTTGGATAATTTTGGAACAAATAAAACATTCAAGATTTTCTTTTCACCTTCCTTAGTATGTATGACGATGGTACCTTTACCTTCAGCTAGTACCGTCTCTCCGAGTCCAAGGACCACCTTTGTCCTTGTAGTTTCATTGATATGGCTAAAAAGATTGTTATCTTTAGCCATGTGGATGGTGCAACCACTATCAATGAGCCATGAATTTAAATTTGTATCAACGTGAGAAGCTTTATAAAATTTGCACGATTTGCTTGATGTGGGGGTTGTAGAGAAGTTTGCCTCCGTTTGACATTATAAAATTTCTCAGTATGACCATCTTTATAACAATAATCACAGTGATAGACTTGCTTGTTTTATGATCAACAATTTTTTTCCTCGTGATTAGTTTTTTTTTTTGCAAAAACGACAAGGAGGAAATTTCCCCTTCTTGGACGCTTCTCCTTTTTCATTTCTCCCATGATATTGGATTGTCTTCCTATCATATTTTGCATCAGGTTTCTTGCCTTTGTACTTGGCATGAAAGGCACCTTCAACATGCTCCCCAATACGGAATGTACCCTTTGCTCTTTAGCTTGTAATTTGCTGATTAACTCAGCTATAGAGAGAGTAGTCAAATCACATGACTCCTCTATGGCTGAGATCTTTGGTTCAAATTTATCGGAAACACTAACCATTATTTTTTCCACAACCTTTTGACCGGGAAAATCTTCACCAGCTAATCTGATTTGATTTACAATAGTCATTACTTTGGTAGTGTACTCCCTCACTGAGTCAGAATCTTTCATTTTCAGCATCTCAAATTCTCTTTTGAGAGTTATTAGTTTAACGGCCATCACCCTCGTGCTTCCTTCAAACTCCTCCTTTAACTTATCCCAAGCTTTCTTAGCCATGTCACAATCAATAATCCTAGTAAAAATAGGAATTGATAAAGCTGCATGAATGTAAGATAAAGCCTTAGGTTTCTTTGGCCTTTCTTCTTCATGCTGCCTTATTTGATTTAAGGTTGGATTTGGTCCCAATGGTGTGGGATCATCATCACTTAAAATTGATTCCCAAAGACCAAGTGCTTTGAGATAGGATTGCATTTTCACAACCAAGAATTGGTAGTTTTCACCATTAAATGATGGAGGGGTGGAAACACCAAAAAAAGAAGACATTGTTAAAATGTAGAACTAGAATTATCTTCTCAAACAAAATCACAGCCCTTTAAATCTAAGGCTCTGATACCACTGTTGAAAAAATATAAGTATAGCGGAAGCAAAAATAAACTCAAGTGAGAAGATGAAAACCAGAAAATTGAAGAAAGAAAAAATTCTTTTTATTAATTGGAAGCTATCACTTTTTTTCTTTCTTTCTTAGAAATGACGAGGGTTGATCCTATTTATATAGGATTTCAACATATAACAACTATAAATGAACTTAATGTTTAATTAATGTAGACATAAATGAAAATAAAACTTGTAATAAAACATAAATAATAAATGAGTCTAATTAAAAGATAAAATCTTATTAAGTCTCAACAAAAACAAAACAATTGGTACGGGATCTCTTAAACTCCTCTATGTAACTATTTGTACGATATATCTCCTTTTTACATGCCCTTACCAAAGTTTCAATTTATATACCTTTATTAACTAAATTTTCCATGTTGGCTTTTGCAAAGTTGATTTAGGCGTATAATACATTATAAAATTCTATATCTATCTATATATTTATAATGATAACTGTGATCGTGGCCAATTAATTTTGACCAGAATCTTAATTGTCAATGAAATCTAAATTAGTATTTTTATTTTGCTTTTGTCCTGACAGCTACACTGATTTATGGAAGTTCCAAACGTAGTGGGAAGTTACCTAATCACCATTTTTCATTTTGCTTTTGTCAAACAGTTACACTAATTTATGGAAGTTCCAAACGTAGTGGGAAGTTACCTAATCACCACCAAAATAGATGTTTTCCTCGCTTCTCGGCCCTTGCGGACTCCGCCCGTCTTCAAAAGTGGACCACCACGAAATTCTCCCGAATCTACCCAATTTGATAAAAAAATTTGATCCCACAATGTCTCTCCATTGGAACCATAGCCACCATCCCGCCACCATCAAAGTTGCAGTAGCTACATTCAAACTGGCGTGCAACCCCTTGCGACGTTGACTCCGCATCTCGACACTCATCTTGGAATCGTAGCCACCATCACATTGAGGAGGTTTCTTCTCCATTGATTTTTCAAATTTTCAACAAACAATCTCCTTTACCCAAACAACAGAACAACATCAGGTGCGTTTCTTTATCTACTCATTTTTCTTATTAATTTTATTTATATGGTTTCCACACATTTTCTGAGCCCAGTTTTCCCATTTCACTGCATGGGCCATTTACAGATAAAATTCGCTTTTTTTCTTCAAGAAAGTGCGAAGCTGGAGAAGTATAATCTTGAGGGAATATCCGTATGGTCCACATTTCTGGTTCTTGAGAAAAGGGGTCTTGTGCTTCCCCCTTACAACATCTATCTATACTATCTATAAAAGGAGAATAGTGGATTTGTGTGAATGCAAAGTTGATTGGTGTGAATGCAAAACCTGGATAGATGTGAATGCATTTATCGCCTTGTGTGTGTGTGTACTATACTAAACAATGGTTAATATTTTTTAAATAATTTTGAATTTTAATAATTGTGCAAAGATTACATGATATAATAATTTCTTGATCTTCAATATTGTTCAATTGTCGTATATTTGATGAATTAAGATTAAATACATATTTATAGTTTATCGTGATTTTTGAACAAAAATTGAGAAAAAGTTACATATGTGAGGCAAATACAGAAATTATAATAAATATATTTATATTTTGAACTAGCATCAATATTTGTACCCATCATATTACATCTAACATGATATACAATTAAAAAACTACAGAATTTGCATTTATCGTTCAATGAAGTTTTCTATAATTTAGATTATTTATGTTGTTTTTAAATTTTAATAATTGTTGTAATAAAAAAATATTTTGCATCTTTTGTATTTGTGTTGATTATGTATAATCATTAAATTTTATGAATGCTTATCTATATTATGGATAACAATTTCAGTTAAATTTTACTTAAATTTTGAATGAGTTCAATCAATATTTTTAGTTATCGGAATTAAAATTATTATTTAATTATTGATTTTTTATTTATTTGTTGTTGAAAAATAGTTTTGATATACCATTAAAAAACTACTAAATTCACATTTTTAACGAAGTTATTAATAATTCATAAAAATTATTGAAATCAATAATAATTTATTGTTTAAATATATAAATTGACGTTTACTATTCAAAGAATTTTTCAATAATTTGAATTACTTATGTTATTTTTTAAATTCTAATAATTACACAATAGAGAATTCTTTTTTATGCATTTATATATGTGTTGATTATGTATAAGCACTAAAATTTTATGAATATTTATTGGAATCGATATTGCGGATAATAATTTTCATGAATAGCACGAGTGAAATATTAGTTGAAGAGAATGTAAAAAAATCAGCTAAACCCCTCTGTAATCCATGCAGTTGGGCAGGTAATAGCACATCCTTTTGATTTTTGGTTGATTTTCGTAATGTGATTTTTATTTTGAGTAGAAAATTGCAGTTTTTTATTAGGATTAATGGGGTTTTGAAAATTTTAAACTTGGTTCATGTAGGGTGGAGTAATCACTTAGTGTCGAAAAGGAAATATCATGTGATAATACATATGGAGGATGAACGGAATAAACAGCTTAAAGAAGGGGTTCTTGATTTTCAAAATCATCTCTTCCCTGGGTTGATTCACTGCAATGGATTCGGGCATCTGCTCATTATCTATGGGGTTTGAGGGAGGGTTAAATTACCTTTGCGGTTGAGAGATTATGGACCTTTGGGACCGTCTATGCTCACCTCTTCTTGTCCGGTAAGATATTTTATATTTTGTTATAAAAAATAGTATTATATTGATTCTAAAATGATGGTAATTCTTGATATATATGTATGCTGGACATATGAGAGTAGTATGTGATCTGGTTTCCAAATCAAATTAAATCATCTGAAGATGGATGACCATTATATTTATATTATTGCTGTGAAGAATAATTGTTCGATTAGGAATACTGTCTTGATTTAAATGTATTACTCTATAACATTTTGAGAAATCTATTATCTGGATTTGAGAGCAGATTTACATATTTTAATTGTGGTTTGTAGCGATTTGTGAATTTTATTGATGTTGTTCATAATGGTGGAAACTCTGTCTTTTTTATCATGAATTAATAATATGGTTAATTATGTTTTAAATATGTAGAGGTTATGACAACAACTTACATATTTGTTTCAATTTGATTACTTGAACTCTTTTTCATTCCAAATTAATAGCTGAAGTTTATTTTTATTTAAGCTCCGTCCGCAAAATTGTTGACATAGTTAACAGAGAATAGATGGGCAGTTTTGTTTCTCAGGTTTTTCATTAAACAAGATTCCCCTTTGTTGCCCCCAAAACAAAGGCCCGTTTTGATGGTCGAATTGAAAATTCCGAAGAAGAAGTTAAAGAAGAGAAGGAAAACCAAAATTTAATTTCTATTTCGTTTATATTTCCTACCTTCAAATAAAACTCTGTACTTTAACAAGGCTAAGTCCATGTTTGGCTTATGTTTATAAAATATTTTTAATAGGTTAAATCACTTTTTGTCTGTTGGATCAACAAGCACTACTCACTGATACTCCGCTCCTTTGTATATATTTATAATTTAATTGTTTATAAACACTTATCAAACATGATTTAAGTGGCAAAAATGTGCTTTTGGATTTTGTTTATCAATTCATTTCTATTTGAACATTTTGCAAATTCCAATTTAGCTTCAATTTAGGAAGAATTTACAAATAGTTTAATTGATAAATAAATAAAGATGATTGGTTGGGATAATAGTAGCAAATGTGCATATGTTCAGATGGACATTAGCTTTTACCTCAAATTTTAAATGTGATGCGGTTTTGATGTTTCGTGTAATTTTTATTTGAATATATCTGGTGCTCACTTTAGTAACTGTTCCAGGTTTAACTGAAGTGAACTCCTCTCCTCTTGCTTAACATCTAAAGGTAATTTTTTTTTGTAGACTGCTTATGTCAATAATTTGTATTTGGTTTTGTTCACTTATTTTCAGGCTGAGGATGCTACAAGCCCTTGAAGCAACAAATGGCACCACTCTGGAGAAAAATTGGCAGATTCTTCGAGTTGCTTATGCAAAAAGTATTATTGGAGTTGGATCGGCAATGCCGGGTGCTTCTCAGTCAAGTAGTCTTGTTGCTGCTGCAATTGAAGCAGCAACATTTGCCCAGCAGGTTTTCTAATTAGCCTTTTCCTAGAACATTGTGTTCTTTACATGTAAATTGCTGTCCATGGTCCACATATCTAGGTTGACCTATATTTTTGTCATTTATTGCTTTGAAATATTTTTATCCAGTAGAAGAATGGTAGTGGAAATTAATTTATTCAAATAAATTTGGTGAATTGATGCCATTCACTCACAATTTGGTGCTTTTTAAGCTCATGTTTCTTTATTATGACAGTGAAATCAACTTAGTTATATAAGTTTAGTGGGATACACGCTCTTCACTCTCAATGCAATTCATCTTTAAGCTAATATTCCTTTATTGAGTCATGCACTTATTGTTGACACCTAAAGAATACAATCTTAATGATAAACAATCCGCTGGTGAGCAATAGCAGAGCAGAGAAAACACAGTTCAAAAGAATCCTTCAGCACCTCGATATGGTTTTGTATGAGACAAAGCCTCTGGTTATTATTATTATTATGATGCTGCTTCTGGATTCTACTATGATGAAAATACAGGTTTGTCTTCATAGTTTGATTTCATTTCAAGGAAATTTTATTATTTCTGTTCGTTTATCTTTGAAAAGACCCCTTAATGCACATAGGTCTTGGTCCTTTAGTATGTAAATTAAGTGTTTATGTATGTGGATATGATCGGAGGATGATTGTGATGTTGTAATGCACCGGCTGAGAGTTTCAGAGGCTCCTTTATGTAGTCAACCCTAAATTCTTTGGGAAACTCTTAGTTTGTTGCTATTCTTTTAAGTTCGTTTGAATGATCAGTATCCTGTTTTTGCTGATTCTTTATGGCATTTAGATTTTTTTTTAATAATTTAAGAATCAAGAAATGAGGAATTAAATGGTGTGTTTGAATTTTATATTAATCGGAAATATAACATTTATTATATATCCAGCATGAGTCACGTTGAAAGTCTAGATAACATAGGATGTCAGACATCTTTGCTACAAATTTATACTTTTTAAGGGAGGATAAAATAAACATTAGAGGATCCAGCTAGGAAAACTATTGCACGGACTCTTTAACCTGGGTAGCGTGCCCGTGTTGACACATATAGGACACGTGTCTGTATGACTATTGAAATGTATGATTGAAATGAAGTTTGATAATTTATAAATGATTTATAAACTTTGTTAGACAGATGCTTTATTACTTGGCCTTTTCTTTGGGATTGTTATCCTTAATAAATCCTTATTGATCGTCTTTGGAGTTTAGTATATTCTCCTCTTGATTCACGTATGCTATTATATAGTTGTCACATATACAAAGTCATAAAAATACTCTCTTTTCCGCATTTCATGATTGTTCCATTATTTATTTGAAGGGTGAGAATATTGATATTGATCACAATATCCCTATTTTTATCACATGAGCATTTGGGAAAACTCAAATCAGAGCATGAAAAGGTTCAGGTAAGGAATATAACTGTTGATATGGTATACTTTCTCTTCTATTTCCACTCTACCCCGACTCATAAAATGGATAATTTTAATAGATCTACACTTTTGTTGTGTATCTAAAAAAAATAATGGAGGCATTGATTGCTTTATGTTTGTGAATTCTCAAAGGTTCTTGGTCTAATGAAAAGAATGACGCGATTATTGTGGGAAACATTGTAATTTGATCCAGTAAAGGTATGCACACTTTGATCATTAGATGAAATTTACTTTCTAATTTATTGTTGTTTCCTCAAATTCTTTTAGGGAATTTGCTTCTAGGGTTTGTCTATTCTAATGCAAGAAGGTATTGCATGCAGCAAAGTCTGGTGGAGAATCAATGCCCGAGTGCCTCCTCTTGCTTCTTTTAATCAGAAAGTTGAGGTTTTATTGTTATCTAGAATGGCATATGAAATATTGAATCCTTTAGGATAGTTCACACTTCGTAATTGTATTGGTAAAAGTTTCTTCTGTCATGAATTGTTATTGAGCCGCCTTTTCAACGACTTAATGTGATGATGTTATAGTGATGATGAGTTCCCAACAAATGTGACGACTAATGTTATGTATAATGATATTTTTCAAAATTACTAATACTCTTGCCATTTGGTGTTGTTACTTTTTATTGCATTTTTTTTATTGTTTTGTCTCTTACATGATACTTTGTCAATTAAATATGTCCATACATCGCATCACACGGGTGTGAAATTAGTATATATATAAATATATATATAATGACAACTGAGATTCTGGCCAATTAATTTTGACCAGAATCTCAATTGTCAACAAATCTAATCCAATGGAATCTGCTCCAGTTAAACCGTGGATCTAAATCTCAACCCCCCACTTGGCCATTACCATGGATTTAAATCCAACCGCTTTAATTGGTTTTCTTCTACAAACCATGTGGGCAATCATCAGAAACTCATCCATGCTCCTATTCTCCACTTCGAGACCCACCGTACCAGTCTTCAGTTGTGGGGATTATAACTGTTAAATTAATAAGGATCGCAAACCCAACACCTTCATTTATAAAAAAAAAAAAAATGAAAAAAATAATAAGGATCATGTGGTGTTTGGTTTTGTTTATTATTATTATTTTTTATTTTTATTGGGAAAAAAGGGTGAAATTGGAAATCCGAGGGGCCATGGTCGGATTTGTTAAGGAATCTTCTCTTCATATTTATGGTTTAAAATCCATCAAAATCTTTACAATTCCATTTATATTAAAAATCCACTGAAATCCAAAAATTTTTTAGGACACAAGAATCTTGTGGAATTAATAGAAATCGATATTCAGGAACTATAAAATTTCAAATTGAGGATATGTTGAATGATATGGAATTTTAAAATCCTTCAAATTTCATGTTGAGTTCACCCCTTAGAAGTCCATTAAAATCTATATTAAATATCTCAAGATTTTTACAGATTCTCTAAAATCTAAATTGAATAAACCCAAACTTTTTAAATCCTTTAAAATCTTTAAAATAACAAGGTTAAAATCCAATAACTAAAATTTGATTAGAGATTATCTGAATCATAAAAAAAATAATCTATTCTCATAAATGCCTTTGAATGCTATTTGCCTCATTTAATTTGTACAATCCTTTTATTAAATGGTCAATGCAGTGAAAAGTTTTATAAGTGACACCAACCCTCGTCCGGCCACCCCCTTCCTCGACCACAACTGCGTCCTCTTTAAATTGAAATAGCAAGAGAGGGCTGTGCCTCACCAAACTCATTTCAAATCAATAAGAAGTTTGGGATAAAATATGAGTTCATTCGATATTAAACTTGTTATATTGTCAGTGAACTTGTTCTTCGTCACCCTAATCGCAGCAAAGGCGCATGTGTTTATTACAAGTAACGTGGAGATAGGTAAACTTAAGATTCATTGTTATTCCAAAGACGATGAACTTGGAATCCACTTTCTGGATTACGACCAGACTTTTCAAATCAATTTTGTGCCAAGCTTTTGGGGGCACCACCAAGTTTTAAGGGAACAAAACTAAACAAAACAGTTGAAAAAATATAAGTGTAGTGGAAGCACAAATAAACTCAAGTGAGAAGATAACAACCAGAAAATTAAAGAAAGAAAAATTCTTTTTATTAATTGGAAGCCATCGCTTTTTTTTTCTTACATAGAAATGACGAGGGTTGATCCTATTAATATAGGATTTCAACATATAACAACTATAAATGAACTTAATGTTTAATTAATTTAAACATAAATAAAGATAAAACTTGTAATAAAACATAAATAATAAATGAGTCTAATTAAAATATAAAATCACATTAAGTCTCAACACTCCTCTTCAGATTTTTCGTGGTCAAACCCAACTTTTGCCGCAAAAACTCAAATTGTCCACATGGTAGAGCTTTTGTGAGGATGTCAGTAAGTTACAGTTCTGAATTACAACGAATGAGCTTGATCTTTCATTTTTTCTCTGCTTCCCTCAACAAATGAAACTTGACTTTGATGTGTTTTGTTCTTCCTTGTTGTACGGGATTGGAAGCGATAGCTATAGCAGACTTGTTATCACAAAACAATTTTGTATGTTCTTCTTGTTCATATTCCAAATCACCAAGCAATTTGCGAAGCCATATTGCTTGATTAGCAGCTGCTGTCGCTGAAATATATTCTGCTTCAGCTGTGGATTGAGCTACAACTTCTTTCTTCTTTGAATATCCAACCAATTTCAAGTCACCAATAAACTCAAACCAAATTCCAAAATCAAGAGTACCCTTCAAGTATCTAAGAATTCTTTTAGCGATACCAAAATGAGCTTCACTAGGAGAATTCATATATCGTGAGAGCATACTCGCAGCGAACATTAAATCTGGCCTGGATGCCGTCAAATAAAGAAAGCTTCCTACCAAACTTCTAAAATTAGTAGGATTAGAGAGTTTTTCACCATCATTCTTGGAGACTTTTAAATTCAATGCTAGAGGAGTAGAAACAGCTTTACATGTGTCCATTTTAATTTCTTCAAAATGTCTTTTGGCATACTTTTTTTGAGAAATAAAAATACCCTTTTCTCCTTAATGAATTTCCATGCCAAGGAAATAATGCATGCAACCCAAATCTGACATCTCAAATATCTTTTCCATCACAGCTTTAAAATTTGTTAGCATTTGACGATCATTTCCTGTTACAAGCATATCATCAACATAAAGAGAAAGAATGAGTTGTTTAGAATTTTCACCACTCTTCATGTAGAGACTGACCTCACTCAACTTCTCCTAAATCCATGATGAATCAAATAAGAATCAATTTTGCTGTACCAAGCTCGTGGTGCTTACTTCAATCCATAGAGAGCTTTCTTCAGACGATACACTTTGTCTTCATTGCCTTCTTCTATGAATCCTTCAAGTTGGCTTACATAGATCTCCTCCTCAAGATCACCATTTAGAAAGGCTGATTTGACGTCCAAGTGGAATATTTTTTTCCATCCCAATTGTGCAGCTAGAGCAGTAATTAACCTTATGGTATCATGTTGAGCAACAGGTGCAAAAGTGTCTCCATAATCAACTCTAGGCTACTGTGCATAGCCTTTTACCACCAATCTCGCTTTGTACTTATTTATAAGCTTCATGATAGCTGTTTGGTTCAACAGAAACAAGACTGAATCTTTCATATACATCAGCAAGAGATTTTACCTTATAATTTGAAGCGTCTCCAGTGGCTTCAATTAAGGCATCATCCAAGGGAGGTTCTTGGACATTAGAATCACTATAATCAATTGAGTCAAAAGAAGACTCAACATATTTCAAATCTTTTGTGGAGGAATCTCGTTCAATTTTCCGCTTCTCAAAATTCCAATAAGAGTCTTCATAGATGATAACATCACGACTCAAGATAACTTCTTCATTCTTCAAATAAAAGATTATATACCCCTTTGAATTAGGAGCATAGCCAATAAAGATTCCTTTAATCATCTTTTCATCGAGTTTGGATCTCTTTACAGAAGGAATAAAAGAATAACAAATAGATCCAAAAATTTTCAAGTTTTTAACCGAAGGTTTTATACCCAACCAAGCTTCAAAAGGAGTTTTGCCCTCTACAGCCCTTGTCGGTAGTCTGTTTAGCAAGTATACAGCAGTACAAACAGCTTCAGCCCAAAATTTCTTTGGCAATTTCTTCCCAAAAAGCAAGCATCTTGTCATCTCCATCACAATTCTGTTCTTCCTTTCCAATATACCATTTTGTTGTGGTGTGTAGACAATGGATAGTTGGTGCTGAATTTCGAAGTCTTCGCAGAACTTGTCAAATTGCTTGGAAGTATATTCCTTCCCATTATCAGATCTCAAAGTTTTAGCCCCTGTTCTCTTTGCTGTTTTGAGGTCGTTTTCTGTTTTTATTTTCGAAAACGCTAAAAACGCGTTCTCTTTACCATTTTCGAAAACGCATTTTGGAAAACAAAAAAAAAATTGTACACGAAACGAAAAACGCCCGAAACATCGTTTTGGGCGTTTTGTGTGTATTTCGACAAAAAATGTCCAAAACGCGGAAAACGCGTTTTGGAATTTTTTTTTTATTTTTATTTTTTAGAATTATCTTAACTTAGAACTAAGCTTAATATAAAGTTTTTATTTTTTTATTATTTTTTTTAGAATTATCCTAGCTTGGAACTAAGCCTAAATAAAGAATTTTTTTTTTTTTTTTTTTTTTGAGAATCATCCTAACTTGAAACTTTGTTTAAATAAAGTTTTATTCAATTCAATATCAACATTACAAAAAAAAAAATTAAATGAGAATTCTTGTTGTTATATTTCAAAAAATGTAATGGTAAATGGACTCTGGTGGTTTTGAAAAAACTTGCATTTTCTGGATTTTAATAGAAGTAGAGTTTTCTCAAGTCCCGAACCTGAGCAAGCTGTGTTAATATAGACTCTTAATGCTCACATTAGTGTGTTGCATGTAACCATATTTTTAGCTTATTGTGAAAGGAAATTTGAGTTGGAGTTAGTAGTATTCTGTAAGCAAATTAATTAAAAATAGTTTAAATAGTGTTCTGCAAAATTTCAAACAGAACGTGTTTTCCAGCTTTTCATTTTCAAAAACAGTTTTCAGAAATGACAAACCAAACGCGTTTTCAGCAAATTTGAAAACAAAAATGAAAACACAAAACATAAAACGTTTTCGAAAATGAAAATACAAAATAAAATACAAACAGAACGCCACCTTAAGCCCATGTTCTCTTTGCTGTTTTGAGGTCGTTTTCTGTTTTTATTTTCGAAACGCTAAAAACGCGTTCTCTTTACCATTTTCGAAAACTCATTTTGGAAAACAAAAAAAAAAATTTGTACACAAAACGGAAAACACCCGAAACATCGTTTTGGGCGTTTTGTGTGTATTTCGACAAAAAATGTCCAAAACGCGGAAAACGCGTTTTGGGAATTTTTTTTTTTTTTTTTTTATAGAATCATCTTAACTTAGAACTAAGCTTAATATAAAGTTTTTATTTTTTTATTATTTTTTTTAGAATTATCCTAGCTTGGAACTAAGCCTAAATAAAGAATTTTTTTTTTTTTTTTTTTAAATTATCCTAACTTGGAACTTAGTTTAAATAAAATTTTATTGAATTCAATATCAACATTACAAAAAAAAAATTAAATGAGAATTCTTATTTTTATATTTCAAAAAATGTAATGATAAATGGACTCTGGTGGTTTTGAAAGAACTTGCATTTTCTGGATTTTAATAGAAGTAGAGCTTTCTCAAGTCCCGAACCTGACCAAGCTGTGTTAATATAGACTCTTAATGCTCATATTAGTGTGTTGCATGTAACCATATTTATAGTGTATTGTGAAAGGAAATTTGAGTTGGAGTTAATAGTATTCTGCAAGCAAATTAATTAAAAATAGTTTAAATAGCGTTCTGCAAAATTTCAAACAGAACGTGTTTTCCAGCTTTTCATTTTCAAAAACAGTTTTCAGAAATGACAAACCAAACGCGTTTTCAGCAAATTTGAAAACAAAAATGAAAACACAAAACACAAAACATTTTCAAAAATGAAAATACAAAATAAAATACAAACAAAACGCCACCTTAAGATTTGCATTTTTCTCTTATTTTAAACCACCAAGATGTGTTAAACTTACCTTTAGTATCCTTAAGTAGTTGAAAATTGCATTAATGGAATCATCTTATAATATTCTCTTATTTAAACCAAAGCGCTTATCGATAAAATTCCACACAACGCGATTTGCAACAAGAATTGAATGATTCTATGAATTAGAATACATTGCAATGGTAATCCGTACAACGATCAACTAACCCTGTAGCATGCCTGATTATTTATCATAAACTTATTGGCATCTCTGTGAAATATATTGACCAACTCAGGGTACACCAACCCCTTGGTCGCTGTCGCTCTTCAGGATTACACGAGGTCCCCTATGTGCCAAGCGATCAATTAGCTACCCTAGCCTTAGGCAGAGCAAACATACCAGTTCCCATACCATTGTTTCAATTGGTTTTATCTATCTCAGTTATCACCCTAGACTTGGGATATTTTCTCACCGGATAACTTGAGAGGTCAAGTAAAACATACCAGCAGCAGCTATCGAAATCCGATTCCCTTTCAAGAAACCCACACCTCCCACCTTTGAAATCACACTCTAGACTGATGTATGGTAAAACCTAAATAGACTCACTCGCACATTCATTTCAAACCAATAATATTGTTTCCAATTTAGCAAATATGATTGCAGCTAAAAGGATTTATGAAATTCTAATTAGAAAAAAAAATCAAAAATGCTAAATGAACAAAACTTTTAAACAACAAGATAAACAACACTCTCACATGAAGGTGAGGTCCACATGTGAAGGCTCCACACTTCATGTGAGAGTGTTGTTCACTTTGTTGTCCCAAAGTGTTGTTCATGTAGCATAGTTCAAAAAAAATTTATAACCTATTACACTCTGAAAATGCAGAATTTAATCTCACTGCATATCGGATCACCATAACCATATTCAAGTAAACTCTAAAAACGTAAATACAAAGCAGATCAGAAGTACATTTGAGTACCAATTATCAATATTCTTATTATGAACAAAATCAAGAGTTTTTAATGGATTTCAGAAGTTGTCCCGTGAAAGAAAAAAAAAGCTCATGTTCGGAGGCGTAGAATTTAGTTGTTCTTCTTCCTCTGATGGAAGCTGCAGTTAGATCGGTTATGGAAATTTTGTTAAACAAGAAGAAATTGGCTTTGTTCAAGGACTTATGTTAACTAACAGATTTGAAGAAAATCGAAAGTTCATTCTTGATTATGGAAATATTAATGGAGACCCATTCCTCACATTTAATTATCAAAAGTCAAATGGTATTTTGAGGAACAGCCAACTGCAGTATGACATTGAGGAAGTTAAGCAACTGATTAGCATTGGTAATGGTCTACCAATGATGAAAACAAGACACAAGAGAATGGCATATACCAGTAAAACTCAATTGTTTGTGCTCATATACAACCATTACAACCATTAAACCTCAATTAATTACAACAGAGTAAATTGAGAATGACTACAACAGGCACCATCACTTTTCACCTATTGTCAACACCCTATTATCACATTTAGCTGTAATACCATTATAAACCTCAAACATAGAACCAGTTAGAATCAATTTCAAATCATATTTAATACCACATACAGAACCAGTTTCTCATCTCATTCAGAACTAGATTCATTTTATATAGAACTGCATAAAAAAAAATCACATATAGCTCCAGGTTCATTTTCACAAAATCACTATTAGAACCATTCTGAAATCACAGATGATAAAGTCATAATTTCGATCAATAGAATCCCAAACATATAAATCGACCAAAACCCAAATCAAATCTTATTTACAAAGCATCATACCTTTGTATCTAAGACTTCAATAACAGGCGATGACCTCTGAAACCACAAAGCTATCTTCGATAAAAACCAATAGGCTGGCGGTGGGACTTTCAATTACGGACGAAAATTTTGGATAAAAATCGAGAGTCAGGCTTTCTTCGGTTCCTTCTTAAATTAACAACTTAAAATTCGAAATCTAAACAAACCTAAAATCTGAAATTTCACATGAACCACATACATAATAACATCCCATATCCATGTATGTGTTCGGGTGTGTGCGTGTAAACCCGTGTGTGTGAGGCAGTGACCGTGGGGCTGTGTGTGTGCGACTGCGTGTACGAGGAGGGGAAAGAGAAGAGGGGAGTGTCTTTACCTGTGGTGGAGGCTGTTGACGGCGGTGGGGTACGCCGGCGAGAGGGAGGAAGGTGAGAAAGGAGTCGACAACCCTTAAATAATGTGAATTAACCTCCCAAAAATGCAAAAATGTTGCAATAGCTTATTTTTTGCAACGTTTATTAAGAGTTCGTTCGTTTACTACATTAATTTGTAATGATTGTCCAAAATTAATTTACACAATTTCTTAAATCACTTTTTAACCATAAACATTTTCTCTCTCCAATTTTTAACCACATATCTTACCTAGAAAACACAAATAAATCAACAAAATAATTTAAATTCCTTCTTTCTCCAATTTAATTTCCAACTGAACAGAAGCTAAAACGTTGCAAAAAATAAGCTATTGCAATGTTTTTTTAAACGTTGCAGTAGCTTATTTTTTTATTATTGCAACGTTTAAAAAAAGGTTGCAATAGCTTATTTTTTACAACGTTTATTAAACGTTGCAATAGTACAGGCTTTTGCAACGTTGTTTAAACGTTGCAAAAGCTTAATTTGAGAGTTGAAAATTTTTTAACTTATTGCAATAATCTTTAAACGTTGCAAAAATGTATAAATCTCAAAAATATGAACCAAAGGCAACATTCAATGCCTAAATGTTGTCATTGACCCCTTTTAACAACATTTAATTACTGAATGTTGTCGTTTAAGTGTTGCAAAAGCCCCATTTTGTTGTAGTGGTAGATGCTACAAGCCCTTGAAGCAACAAATGGCACCACTCTAGAGAAAAAATGGCAGATTCTTCGAGTTGCTTATGCAAAAAGTATTATTGGAGCTGGATCGGCAATGCCAGGTACTTCTCAGTCAAGTAGTCTTGTTGCTGCTGCAATTGAAGCAGCAACATTTGCCCAGCAGGTTATCTAATTAGCCTTTTCCTAGAACATTGTGTTCTTTACATGTAAATTGCTGTCCATGGTCCACATATCTAGGTTGACCTATATTTTTGTCATTTGTTGCTTTGAAATGTTTTTATCCAGTAGAAGAATGGTAGTGGGAATTAATTTATTCAAATAAATTTGGTGAATTGATGCCATTCACTCACAATTTCGTTGCTTTTTAAGCTCATGTTTCTTTATTATGACAGTGAAATCAACTTAGTTATATAAGTTTAGTGGGATACACGCTCTTCACTCTCAATGCAATTCATCTTTAAGCTAATATTCCTTTCTCGAGTCATGCACTTATTGTGGACACCTAAAGAATACAATCCTAATGATAAACAATCCGCTGGTGAGCAATAGCAGAGCAGAGAAAACACAGTTCAAAAGAATCCTTCAGCACCTCGATATGGTTTTGTATGAGACAAAGCCTCTGGTTATTATTATTATTATGATTATGATGCTGCTTCTGGATTCTACTATGATGAAAATACAGGTTTGTCTTCATAGTTTGATTTCATTTCAAGGAACTTTTAGTATTTCTGTTCGTTTATCTTTGAAAAGACCCCTTAATGCACATAGGTCTTGGTCCTTTAGTATGTAAATTAAGTATTTATGTATGTGGATATGATCGGAGGATGATTGTGATGTTGCAATGCACCGGCTGAGAGTTTCAGAGGCTCCTTTATGTAGTCAACTCCAAATTCTTTGGGAAACTCTTAGTTTGTTGCTATTCTTTTAAGTTCATTTTAATGATCAGTGTCCTGTTTTTGCTGATTCTTTATGGCATTTAGTTTTTTTTTTTTTTAATAATTTAAGAATCAAGAAATAAGGAATTAAATGGTATATTTGAATTTTAAATTAATCGAAAATATGACATTTATTATATATCCAGCATGAGTCACGTTGAAAGTCTAGATAACATAGGATGTCAGACATCTTTCCTACAAATTTATACTTTTTAAGAGAGGATAAAATAAACATTAGAAGATCCAACTAGGAACACTGTTGCATGGACTCTTTAACTTGGGTAGCGTGCTCGTGTCGACACATATAGGACACGTGTCTGTATTACTATTGAAATGTGTGATTGAAATGAAGTTCGAAAATTTATAAATGATTTAGAAACTTTGTTAGACAAATGCTTTATTACTTGGCCATTTCTTTGGGATTGTTATCCTTAATAAATCCATATTGATTTTCTTTGGAGTTCAGTATATTCTCCTCTTGATTCACGTATGCTATTATATAGTTGTCACATATGCAAAGTCAAAAAAATACTCTCTTTTCCGCGTTTCACGATACTGGAGGAATTGATGGCTTTATGTTTGTGATTTCTGAAAGGTTCTTGGTGTAATGAAAAGAATGACGCGATTATTGTGGGAAACATTGTTATTTGATCCAGTAAAGGTATGCACACTTTGATCGTTTGATGAGATTTACTTTCTAATTTTTTATTGTTTCCTCAAATTCTTTTAGGGAATTTCCTTCCACGGTTTGTCTATTCTAATTTGAGAATGTATTGCATGCAGCAAAGTCTGGTGGAGAATCAATGCCCGAGTGCCTCCTCTTGCTTCTTTTAATTAGAAAGTTGGGGTTTTATTGTTATCTAGAATGGCATATGAAATATTGAATCCTTTAGGATAGTTCACACTTTGTGACTGTATTGGTAAAAGCTTCTTCTGTCATGAATTATTATTGAGCCGCCTTTTTTAGCAGCTTAATGTGATGATGAGATCTCAACAAATGTGACGATTAATGTTATATATAATGATATTTTCCAAAATTTGTAATACTCTTGCTATTTGGTGTTGTTACTTTTTATTGCATGTTTTTTCATTGTTTCATCTCTTACATGATATTTTGTCAATTAAATATGTCCGTACATCGCAGGGGGTCTGAAACTAGTATATATCTAATGACAACTGAGATTTTGGCCAATTAATTTCGACCAGAATCTCAATTGTCAACAAATCTAATCCAATGGAATCTGATTCAACTAAACTGTGGATCTAAATCTCAACTGCCCACTTGACCATTTCCGTTGATTTAACTCCAACCGCTTTAATTGGTTTTCTTCTACAAACGGTCTGGGCAATCATCAGAAATCCATCCATGCTCCTATTTTCCACTCCGAGGCCCACTGCACCAGTCTTCATTTGTGGGGATTATGACTGTTAAATTAATAAGGATCACAAACCCAACACCTTCATTTATAATAAAAAAATGAAAAAAATTATAAGGATCATGTGGTGTTTTGTTTTGTTTATTATTATTATTTTATATTTTTATTGGGAAAAAAAGGTGGAATTGGAAATTCGAGGGGTCATGGTAGGATTTGTTGAGGACGCGTGCCTTCATATTTATGGTTTAAAATCCATAAAAATCCTTACAATTCCATTTATGCTAGAAATCCACTGAAATCCATAAATTTTTTAGGACACCGAAATCTCGTGGAATTAATAGATATCCATACTCAGGAACTTGGATTTTGACAGATTCTATAAAATTTCAAATTGAGGATATGTGAAATATTATAAAATTCTAAAATCCTTCAAATTCTATGTTGGGAATACCTCTATATTAAATATTTCAAGATTTTTACGGAGTCTCTAAAATTTAAATTGAATACACCCAAATTTTTTAAATCCTTTAAAATCTATAAAAATTTTTCAAAATCTACATTGGATAAAACCTCCTTAGAGAAGTAAGGTTAAAGTCCGATATCTAGAATTTTATTAGAGATTATCCGAATCATAACAAAAATAATCTATTTTGTAAATGCCTTCAAATGCTATTTGCCTCATTTAATTTTTATTACAATCCTTTTATTAAAATGGTCAATGCAGTTAAAAGTTTTACTATAAGTGACACCTACCCTCACCCCGCCCACAATGCGTCCTCTTTAAATTGAAATAGCATGAGAGGGCTGTGCCTCATGACCAAATTCATTGCAAATCAACAAGAAGTTGGGGATTATAAAAGATGAGTTCATTCGATATTAAACTTGTTATATTGTCACTGAACTTGTTCTTCGTCACCCTAATCGCAGCAAAGGCGCATGTGTTTATTACAAGTAACGTGGAGACAGGTAAACTTAATGTTCATTGTTATTCCAAAGACGATGATCTTGGAATCCACGTTCTGGATTACAACCAGACTTTTGAAATCAAGTTTGTGCCAAGCTTTTGGCGAACCACCAAGTTTTATTGCACCTTCACCACAAAATCTGGTTCGGGAAACTATGCTGTTTTCGATAACCTAATGGAAAATAAAAGATGTGGTCTTATATGTGAGTGGTACATATACGATGACGGGCCATGTTTACTGATGAACCCGGAGCACAACCTGTGGTGTCAACCGTGGAAGAATCCAAGCAAATGGTTGAGGAAACACATCAGATCAAATTGAGTAGCTATATACACAACTTATCATTGAAGTCATTAATTTTCGGTCGAAGTGCTTTCTTCTTTTTCTAATTGATGTTGGCCTTAATAATTGTAAACCTTTATGGAATAAAAAAGATTTACTATTGGCTCTAGCACAAAGTTCGAAAAACACGAGTTCGAGTGTATAGGGCGTCCGACCCATGTCATGGAAAGTTAGAGGGCAGACCGTGCTTTTCACGTGAGGCTAATCCATATCTGGGGCGATCCTCACATTTAAACATATCGATTGCACAACATACAATGTCGACATATTTTAAGGGAACAAAACAAAACAAAATAATTGGTACGCGATCTCTTAATTAAACTCCTCTACGTAACTATTTGTACGTAACCATATCTCATTTTTACTTGCCCTTACCAAAGTTTCAATTTATATACCTTTATTAACTAAAATTTCCATGTTGTCTTTTGCAAAGCTGATTTAGGTGTTTAATAAATTTAGAAAAATTATTATAGATTAATTTGGAGCATCTAACAAATAATAGTTTTTAAGATTCTCTTTTATTTTCTCCAATTATCTATAAATAGTGTGGTATCCATTATGCTAAAAATGGTTAAAGTGAACAATTAATTTTACTTAAATATTTCTTGGGACACAACTTTTATCTTGAGACATTTCATCCATTTTTCCTTTAGGGTGCGTTTGATTACGATGATAAAATTTGGGTGAAAAGAAAACGAATTTCATTTGATTGATAATATTTTTCATATAATTTGGTTGGTGAGAAATGTCATTCAGCCCTTGTTTGATAAACCAACTTTCTCATAAAATTTACTATTTTTTTACAGTATTCAATCTTAACCATCCAAAAAAGTCAAACCCACAATTTTGTACTTTTTAAATCACTTTTTAACTACACGATTGTCCAAAACTTTTTTTTTTCTTTTCAAAAAGTTGGTTTATCAAACACACGCTTAATAAACAAATAATATGGAAATAAATGAAAGTGGTGAAAATGAGCTAGTTATTGAAATTGCAACCAGATAACAATTTGTTAATCTCAGTCTTCTATGGAGCTCCACGATAGAAAAAGGGTACCATTCAACATATATATATAAGAAGAAGAGTGCAAAAAAATTTACCTCCCAAGGTAAAAGAAAAAAAAAAAAAAATTTGGCGGCAGCCTCAGTCGACAGTCGACAGCCGCTGCATTATTAATTTTTTTTTCATTCATTTGAGTATTCGATATGGATAAACATGTACTCAATAAATTTGAAAAAATAATTTATAGATATTTTTAGAAATCACAAAGTTTCTCAAATATTCGATATGGATAAACATGTACTCAAAATTTCTCGAGATAAGATGTATGATTGAAAAATGGAGAGAAAATATGTGTGGTTAAAAAATAATTTGAAGAATTGTGTTGTTTAAAACATGTTTTTTTTTAGATTTGCCAAACATAGGCTAAACAGTTTTACAATACACATTTATAATTGTTGTGCTAAATTTTTTATTGAAAACTTAAAAAAAAAAAAAAAATGTTAACAAGAGTCAAATGCAAAAAATTTCTTAAATTTTCATTTAGGAAAATATGTGGTTAAAAAGAAAAAATAAAAATGTATTTTGTTTATTATTGAGATTGGTGTTTTTTAATGAAGATTTAAAAACAAAAAGATGATGGGTCACTTTCTATATACTCTCCTACTATATATCTTATAACTATATTAAAGGAACATAGCTGCAAGATTTTTTCCCGCCCCAGATGCAGATATATTTTTACTTTTGTTATTTTTTTTAAAAGTATTTTATTTACTATCAGCATGAATATAATATAATAATAATATAATTCAATTTCCCATCACTTTATGTCAAATACCGTACAGCCAAAAAAAAATCTGAATACATTTTAAACAGTGACAGTTACAGAACTTTTGAACATCACATTAATTGCAAGCTACATTTCCAGATTTTTACAGCTCAACACTCATTTGTTCTTTCATTCTAAAAAACGAGCATCTACATTTTTCAAAACCTGTTCTGAAAGCAATATCATTCTTCACAGGAAGGTTTGTTCTGGCATCCCATTCTTTTCGCCTCAAACATCATATAATTTTAAAAGTTGGCTAACATTTTTTCTTCTTCTTTTTTGTCTAGAAACCAGGGACTTTTGAGAGAGCATTTGGTAACTTTCCAAATTGAAAGAAACGGACAGAAAGATATCACTGAGAAGGTAACCAAATTTGTTTTGTTTCAAAATCATAGAATCGTAAAAAAAATAAGACTAATGTTTTTTTTTCTTTTATCACTTCATAGATATGGCAACGATTATTGACAAGCTAGCTAATATTGACATAACAAAAACACAATGGGCTTTCAAGGTTCGTGTGGTCCGAGCGTGGGAGAATCCGAGCTATAGTAACAACGATGATGTTTACAGCTTGGAGTTTGTTTTCGTAGACAGAGAGGTGAGTTGTCTACCTTTAAATCTAATCAGGAGTTCGTCTTTGTAGTTCAATATATATCAATGAACCTGTTTGAACAATTAATTACTCTGAGAAATAATTTTTATAACATGCATGTAAAATGTTGTTGAAGCATTATGTAAAACTGTATTATGCATAAAATGCACGATGATACAACATTTTATAAAACTGTATTATGCATAAAATAAAATGCTGTTGAAGCATTTTATAAAACCGTATAATAAGATGCGTACAAAATTCTATTAGAGTGTGCATACAAAATTGTGCAAGCATGTTAAAAAAAAATTCGCGCGTAAAAAACTGTGCAACCATGTTAAACAAATTGAAACTATATTATGCATAAATAATTGTACACGTCTGAAATAATATTTGAAATCTATATACTATGAGATTCTACATGTTATAACATGCTTAAAAGATGATGCTGAGGCATTTTATTCACTCACACTACAATTAATAATGGTCATTCCAGTTGAAAAAGAATGACAGTGTGCATAAAAAACTCTGTGCAAGCATATTATATTGTCACACTCACGGAACGTCCTGTGCAGATTGAAACTATATTATGCATAAATAAATATGGATTCTCTAACTGTTTGAAATAATATTTGAAAACTATATACCATGATAAATAAATGTTATAACATGCTTATAAGATGTTGTATTTGCATTTTATTTACTCACACTGCAACTACAACTGGCCATTCCAGTGCCATGTAACATTCTGTGGAACATAATTGTTAACAACATATCATAATTGAAAGAACATTACAAAAAAAATGTTAAATGAAAACAGATTGAAGGAATGTTAAAAAAATGTTAATGAAAACAGATTAATAAATAACAATATGATGAAAGTATTTTATTTGGTTGTTCTCATGCATATTGCTTAATATAGCATATTTCGATACGTAGGGTACATGAATTAATGCTACCGTCAAACGGAACCTAATTAAGACTTTCAAGCCTCTAATCCGTGAAGGTCTATTATATGTGGTGCATCATTTTGTCATAGGTCACAACAACTCAAAGTACAAGGCTACTAATCACAAATACAAGCTGAATTTTATGATGAAGACATAGATCATAGAAGTTACAGATGACAGTTTTCCATCCCAGATTTATGAGTTCCAGCCATTTACCAATCTGCTACAATCTCCAGAAATTGATGAGACCATTTTATTTGGTAATTTTTTTAAGAATGGTATTGAGTCCATAGATATTTATCGTTTCATTTTTTTATTTTTATTTTTATTAACAATGCTATATATCAGATATAATTGGGGAGGTAGTTGCCAAGGATGTTGTACGGTCAAAGGAATTATCGAGAAGAACCACCAAAATGATTGATGTTGTGTTGCAAGATACAGAGTAAGTGTATCGAAACTCATTGCTTTTTAATTTGCATCTTATAGTTTATATATTAGTTATTTTTATACATAAGACTTACCAGTTCCTGTGTTCAGCAATAATCGATTGTCCTGCACATTATGGGGTGAACATGCTGATGACGTTAGCAAAATCTTGGAATCGGATAATACAGAACCAGCAATTATGTTACTCCAGATGTGTCGAGCTAAGAAGTTCAGAGGTTGATTGTTATTTTTTTATCATGCATGAAAAATAATTTTTCTTATGTTGATGACTTTCACTATATTTTTATGCAACCGTAGGTAAGGGTGGGCATCAACCCGCCCAACCCGTCAAAACCGCCCAACCCAACCCAACCCAACCCGATCGGGTTTGATGAAAATTGGGTTGGGTTGGGTTATCAAAAAAAATTTGTTTGGGTTGGGTTGGGTTGTGGGTTGGATGACAAACCCAATCCAACCCAACCCAACCCAACCCAATCAAAATTTTAAAAATATAAGACCATTTAAATTTCAAGAATCTTTAATCCATTTTTAATTTGGATGAAACTCAAATATAATTTGAACATATTTTAGTTTTATTAACAAGTATTTAATTTATTATATTTGAACTTATTGTATTGTACATAATTTATTTGAGTTAATAATTGATTTATGGGCATAATTTTTTAATTTTCTAAGAATTTTATTTAATTGGACCAAAGCCCAAACCACCCAACCCAACCCAACCCGACCGAAACTTGATTGGGTTGGGTTGGGTTGGGTTTGAATTCATATTTGGGTTGGGTTGGGTTGATTTTTTTTCAACCCGACCATAGTGGGTTGGGTTCGAGTTGGGCAAAAAACCGACCCAACCCAACACACGCCCACCCCTAACCGTAGGTGAGGTCAGGATTTGTAACACATACCATATTACGAAAGTTAGCGTGAATGCCCAAATTCATGAAGTTAAGGAGTTTCGTGAGAAGTATGTTCAGGTCATTTTGTTATTGAGAAATCATATTTGGTTATTGTCTTAGTCCATGCATTAATGGTGAGCTGATTTTTGTTGCAAGGCTATTGGTTGGAAATGAGTGTATCTCCCAAAGAATAAGTCAGATATCTTCGAGTTCGGTTTACACTGTTGCAGATGACTTGGCAAGTGGGGCATGCGATGTGAGAACTATTGAGCAACTTTTTGAATCAGTAGAGGTAATATATGATACTATAATGATTATAATAAGTCATGTTTAATAGGACTGGTAATAATTTCTACTTATTGTTTGGGGCGGGCTAGGTTGGTCAATGTTGAGTTTTAGCTACTGTTGTGGCTATCGAGAGTGATACAGACTGGTGGTATTTATCCTGTAAGAAGTGTCCGAAGAAGGTTAGGGCTGAAGGTAAAATGTTCTACTGTGAAAAGTGTGACCGTTATGATGCGGCTGGAATACCTAGGTTAATCATTAACTTTCATTTACCTAATTATTCAGTTTCACTAATTCGTAATAAGCATTAATATAATCACCTGCATTGAAATCCAATTTCAGTTTATTTTTATACAAATAAAAGATTTAAGATTCAAGTGAGAGTCCTTGATGGGACCGGCAGTGCATCTTTTTTGCTTTGGGATCGTGAGTGCATTCAATTGCTTGGGAAGAGTACTCATGATCTACGAGAAGATATGGTTAAGGTAAGTTGTATTATAATATTATGTGATTAGCTGTTAAAAATGCTAATATCATGTCTTGATCAACGACAAAAAATGACTATACAGGATTCAGAAGAGATTTCTTATCCAAATGATATTGAATCTTTGGTTGACAAGAAAATATTATTCAAAGTTCAGATTAAGGATCAAAATGTGCAGCAACGCATTGATGTATTCACAGTGATGAGGCTGACGTTCGATGATTCATTGATATCTAAGTATGTTACTGTTCACTGTTTTGAAAGTCAGGTTAGTTAATAATTGCTATGTGAGATTCATTTGATTCTACTCAGCTAAGGGTTTTCATAGATTTAATTGATTCATTCACACGCATTTGTGTAGGGATTTGAGATATTTTCCAAGAATGACAATATTGGTATCGAGGAGCTGAAGGTATTTCATTGATGAATTCTTTATTAGTTATCAGATTACTTATTCACTTTTTGTTAATTTTTCTTTGGATTCATTTTTGGTATTTTGATAGGACTACACGTCAGAGAATGAGTTTATCACGCCTAACAAAACAACCCAAGAGCACGTTTCTCCCGAGGAGGATGAAAACAATGGTAATGCTAAAATAAAGATGAATATTAATCCATCCACTCAAATGTCGACCAACAAGACCAGAAGGATTATAAAACAAGAGAATCTTTGAATGAAAACGTTATTATTTAGTATTGTTATAATATTTCTCAACTGTTGACATTTAGTGGTGACGGGCTGATTGGAAGTTGGTGGAAATTTTTGGTACTTAAGTTTAGTGGTGATATATTTATTGGAAGACGGTAGCTATATATGGCCACCTGTATGTTTGTGAACCGTGTTTTGTACCAAGTTTTTGGGCAGAGATACTGATGTCGCCTCTCCCATAACTTTTGTTTGGTATTATTCAGAATCAAATATGGCGCTGATATTTTAAATTGATGATTGTTTGTTGATGTTTATTTATAGCAAGTATAGAAAACCAAGAACTAAATAGATACTATCCTAAGCATTGAAAAATATAAAAACTATAATAAAGCAAGTTATGTTGTATTGTATATTCTACAGATTGTAAGACAGATTAATTTGTAATTGTATAATTTCAGTGTGCAGCTAAATCAAATGTCACAATGAAATATGGAACAAATAAGAGATTCAATTTCACAATGATTATGTCAACAAAATATTTAACATGCATGAAGGCCGAGGAGAGATTAAAGAATCACATTATTATATATATAATTCTAGCACAGACAACGAAATGTACAGTAATATTTGAAATATTTTTTTTGAAAAATAAATATTATATAATTTTTTTCCATAATTGCTTATGTCAAAAAAATATTAAACATAAGTGGGAGGGAGGCAGAGGAGAGATTACAATATGTCATTAAAGCTATGAATAATTATTACAGTTAATGAAAATGTGAAGAATAAATATTTCTTCCTTAATTAACAAATTATTAAAAATATTGAGAAATGAATAATTAACAATCAGAATCACGTCACTCATAATAGTTATGAAATAATTAATCAAATCACATAGCATGGCACATAAAACGTAAATATTATTAGTGCTAATCAAAAACTATTAATATCTATATTAATAAAATGAAGAGAAGACAGTTGTTTTGAAGATGTAGAAAAATATGGAGTATGTGACTAGAATTTTTTTTCCAGAAACTTGATTCTATATAACAAAATGAAGAGAAGACATAGCTGTTTTGAAGATGTAGAAAAATATGGAGTATGTGACTGAAAATTAGTGTTGCGGTTATGAACCGAAAATTTTCCAGAAACTTGATTCTATATAAAAGAAATACCTTATGGGATGTTGTATCATCTCAGCACTCGGCTCTGGATGTCTTCAATTCTTCTTAACAATCCCTCAATTGACATAAATATTAAGTATAAATCAAATCTGTTTCATGTATCACATTAAATATAATAAAAATAACATATTCAAATTCACAATATATGCATGGGGAAAAAATATTTAACATGCATGGAGGCAGAGGAGAGATAACAATATATTATTTAATCACTTTATATATAAATTTTTTGCACAATAAATGAGATGTACAATAATATTTGAGATAATTACTATGAGAAGTAAATATAAAATAATTACTAAGTCAATAGCATTATTACACAACCAACGAGACATATAATAATATATTATTCATAAATTAATTTATAATATTATACAACTATATTGTTTCATTAAAAAAATTATTAAATATTTTTTAATTATTCAGAATAATTAAATTTACATAAATAAATTAAAGTTTTTTAAATACTATAGAAACATTTATTAAATTACATCAAATTTGATACAATAATGATTTAATTTAATCAAGAAATTAATATATATTTCAGTAAACTATAATGTCATTAAACAAAAACATGTATAACAAATACATTATTCAGATTTAAAAAAATAATAATAATAAAAAAATTTACGCATACCTGAAATAATAATATTTTAAAATCAAATCTATTTCATGTATCACATTAAATATAAAAAAAAATAACAAATTCAAATTCACAATATATGTATGGCAAAAAAATATTTAACATGCATGGAGGCAAAGGAGAGATAACAATATATTATTTAATCACATTATATATAAAATTTTTGGACAAGAAATGAGATGTACACTAATATTTGAAATAATTACTATGAGAAGTAAATATAAAATAATTACTATGTCAATAAAATTATTACACAACCAATGAGACATATAATAATATGTAATAATATATTATTCAGAAATTAAATTATAATATTATACAACTAATGTATCAAAAAAAATATTAAATACTTTTTAATTATTCAGAACAATTAAATTTATATAAATAAATTAAAATATTTTAAATACTTTAGAAAAATTTATTAAATTACATCAAATTTGATACAATAATGATTTTATTTAATCAAGGAATTAATATATATTTCAGTAAACTATAATGTCATTAAACAAAAACATGTATAACAAATACATTATTCAGATTTAAAAAATAATAATAATTAAAAAAAAATTACGCATACCTGAAATAATAATATCTTAAAAATAAAATTAGTAAAAGAATTTATTGTGTTCTATATTATATTTACATTTAAATTATATTTTAGATATAACTAATATCTATTTATAATATATAAATAAACATTTAATTATATTATAAATTATATGAAATTTAAATTACGTTTAATATTTATTTTATTTTATTTTATATGATATTATTTTTTGTATTTTATATATATTATATTATAGTTTTAAAATTTTTTATTCAATTATTATATAAAAGTAATATATATATTAATATATTTATATTTCCATTCATATACAATGAAATAAAATTAATTTATTTATTTATCGTTTTTATTTAGAACACACTTACAGCAATGTATGTTATTTACTTCAGCATAGCAACATGTCACATCACTGCAACTTTGTAGACAGCTCACAGTACTCAAGGATGGCTTTGCTTCAAAACTTACATCAATTCATTAATGGCTGTATGGAGGCACTCTGCAGTAAATAAGTAAAATCAAATTAACTGGCTTGACAGAAAGCTGTATTCACGTACATAATAACGTGTGATTGTCCATTATATCATAAATCAATAAATCTAACTCTGTTTTCATTTTGTTCTGCTCTCAAGCTTGGAGAAAGTGAAAATGACATCTGATTTATTTTAGAAGTTTTTTTCCAGAAGAAATGAAGTTCACAAACAACTATAGTGACAGAGCTTGAAACCCACGAGAAGAAATAAATATTGGCGAGATGAATGGAACCTCATTGAAACGTCAGAGACTACTTCAGCCTGATACTGGAGGTTAGACACGGACATGTGTTTATTATTTTGACCTAACTCTATTGTGCATGTGCTCATTCATCTTAAATGCTTTGAAGAAGAAATAAATACATTTGTGGCTGTTCTATACTGTGCAGACAAACTTAAATTCTTCTGTGATTGTTTTGTTTGCATAGTTTAAACAGATTAATAATAACAACCCAACTAAGCAACTTTAAAAATTGTAAGGTTTCATGTTCTGATTGTGTTAGTTTTTGTTTAAACAATCTTTGTTAACAAGAATTTTATTAAAATGAAATTTAAATGACCCAAATAAATTTCAGCTATCTTCTCAGGGATATATTTGTTTTCATTCATTCATTCAACCAAACTGTGTTGTATATGTGTTAAAACGGACACTTTATGATGTAAAAAGGAAATATATGTTTCTGTAAATGATTTACAAGTTAAGTAAAAATTAAATGCTGATGTTATTATTGTATCACTTCAACACACTGTACGAGCTTCTTCAATATTTTGATTTCCAAAACATTTAGGAAAATTATGTGTAAGATTCTCATCAAATATGTAGCATTAATTTAGGATTATCTGGGAATTTAAGACATTTGGAGATCAAATAGGTTTTTAGTTGCATCAGCTTGCATATTCATTCTACTATTAGTTAGCAATTAATTATTTTTGTTTTGACAAGTTTCATATTGCACAGAAAAGACCAGACAAGACCAAGATACTACAAAAACTATAACTCATTGCTCAAGAACTCTATTAAGCAACATTACAAATGGTAAGATTTTATTTTGTAAATGTTAGTATTTGATTGATAGCGATTTGTAGCAGTAATTTTTTCCTTTCAAAACAAAATGAAGGCATTAAAAATAAACTTTCAATTATGTTATCAGCTTCCACTACAACAGGGCATCATAGAGCTGGGAGTGCAAATAGAATATTGCAGGTTTTATCACCTGGAAGGCACAAAATACATAATGGTGTTTCTCAAGGAGCTTCAAACACAAATTCAGTTTCTTTTACAGAGGAGAGTCTTACAGTTAATCAAAGGGGTGGTGAGAATGTCTACTCTAAAAATTATTGTTCCATTATTGTATAGTATACATGGAATTATATATCAATTTTCAATTTTCAAACATTCAAAGAATCATACTAAAGCAAAAAAAAGTTTTCTAAATGGATATCACTTCAAAATAATTCATTTTTAAGTGTGTTCTAGCAAAGCATATTTAATATTTATATGTACTTTTGGTTCTTTTTTAAGGTTGGCCTCTTAGATATTGTTAAACTTGCATGGCTAATAATTTTTCAAATTGTCTTATTTGACATGCAGAAAACATTTCAACTCATTGTCTTTCTCCAATTTGCTCAACAAGATCATTAAGCAATATTACAAGTGGTACGATTACATATTCAACTCTTCACATTTTATTTTTAAAATGAATGTAATTATAATTGATTTAGGACAATTAATCCAATTTGTCATACTTCAGTCTTTTGACGTGTACATTTATGCGAACACCTACGCATGTAAATTTGCAACGCCGACAAAGACACATGGAAGTATGCGTACTTTGTCTTCTGGAAAGTGTACATTACATAGTGGTGTAATTCACAGACCTACCCAGTTGACATCAAAGCCCATCCTAGAGCAGTCAGATCCATTTGTTTCAACAAATGATAATGATAATTCAGATTCAAACGAAGGTAAGTTATGTTGTTTTAATTTAAATTAATATTTATCAGTCATTATATACATTCTTTAATTTTTTTATGTTTGTGTTCTCAATGTAGGAGGGGATATTGCATCTCACATTGTTTCAAATATAGGTAATTACGTGTAAATTAATTAATTTGGGGAAAAAATGGTATTATTAATTATCATAGTGTCATGATTTTCAGAATTGGGAACAATAAGCTAAAATATTAAGTTTTTTTTCGCAAGAGAAGAGGAGGAATCTAATGTCCATTCCAATAGAGGTAATTTTCGATAGCTTTGAAATAAACTAGATGATATCTTTAACAAAATATGATAGACGATATGTAAGATTTTTGTACATGCATGGTAAACTCACATAATAATTTGCAAATTATGTACTGCTCACATAACTAAAAATTTAATATGCTTTACTAAAATTGCAGATCTTGCAAGGGACAACCGAGAATATAATTTTTTGTACACAAAATAGAACACAATTATGTCGTTTACCTCATAATCTACCATGTTACTGGATCTGAATTCTTTCTGGATCCTGCAGGGGAAAATGAAAAATGAAAAAAAAAAAAAATTATTAGCCTTTTACGAATTTAGTCATTACATTTAAATCAACTGGTAGCCTAGAGTAGAAAAGAAATAAATTCGAATCTTTAGAATAAAAAATCTAAACGATGGCAAATAATTATTTTTGCAGAACCTAACAAAATAATAAAAAAAAATTATAAAAATAGTAGCATAAGGCAGAAGGAACACACCATCGCACATACGATTCTCGACAAACCCGATGTTCCCAAGCTCCGGCCGTTCTTAACGAGTTATGCAAAGACATTGCAGATCTTCGAACTACACATGAAAAAAAATGTAAAACAAAAGTATACAAAAATAATTTTCAAGTTTATGTATGTTCGATCTAAAAAAATTGATTTGCAAACAACTTCGAACGCCAAAACCAAGAACAAACAAACTGTGGAATAAACCAGAAGAAACTCACCATCGTTCCTAAATATCTCGACAAGCCTCGTGTTCCAGCTCCGACCGTTCTTAAAGAGTTATGGCAAGACATTGTAGATCTTGCAAATAAACATGAAAAAATCTTTAAAAAAACCTAATCCACGGTGATTTTCACGTTTATGTATGTTCGATCTAAAAAAATTGACGTCAAAAAACCTTCGAACCAAAAAAATATATGAACCTTGACTGCTTCTACCACATCAACGCCTGTGTAGAAGATAGTGTCGAAAATCACGACCCACGATTTCTTTCTAGATCCGAACAGGTTACTTGGTTCAAATCGAGCCTCAAAATAAAATTCATGATTTGTTTAGAGATGATCGGTCAGAAACGAGACTGGATCTACAGCCATGGAGAAGCAATTCTGAGAAAGACTTCGGTCTGTGTGGAAATGAATAATGGCCATGGAACCGTCTCTCTTTTGTCTGTTGGGAAATGTGAGTAGTGCAGATAGATATTTTTTGTGTTGGACAAAAGGAAGACTCTAGACTAATAGTAGATGCATCGATGATGGACACCTGTTTTTTTTTTTTTTTTTTTTAATGTGATGATAAATTACGGCCTGTTCAGTTGGAAAATAAATTTTCATCATTACCCAAATTTAAATTATACAATTTCCCATATCACTTTTTAATTATTCATATTTTCTCTCTCCAATTTTTAACCCTTCATCTTACTTAGAAAAATACAAATAAATTAACAAATAATTTCAACTCCTTAATTTGACACAAAACATTCCATTTATTTTCTAATTAAATTTAAAAGAACAGGGCCACAGTATTTTTTTTAACACAATTTTCACGATATTACAATTTAAGAACCAATTTATGAATAATACAACTTTTCAAATAACTTTTTAACTATACAAAATTTTATTCACAATTTTCGACCCCCATGTGTTAGCTAAAAATAGTAGATAATGCTCTTTTCGGTAACACTGTATCAGTTTATAAAAGGTTTTTTTACTGTTTAAAAAGTAAGATGTGTGACTGAAAAGTGGAAAGAAAAATTGTATGGTTAAAAAGTGATTTGAAAAATTATGTTATTTATAAATTGATTTATAAACAATAATGATTACATTGGGGAACACACTATAAATAGATTTATAAGTGCAATCGTATTAAAGAACGAAGTCAAAAATAGTGTGCAAAATTGAATGTGCTGGTAACCCGTTTATAAACAGATACTTCTAAACATTTATGTAAAAGTACGGATATTTTTTTTGATCCAGTCCTGTATTAAAAAAAGAAAAAAAATTCTTAACATTTTGAACCCTTCTAAATGGTTGTTTATAAATATTGTCAAAGACTATTTATGTTCCAACAATTTCTCAGTCAAATTTTCCTACACATATAAAAAAAATATTTTACGTGAAGCTTCGGCATGTAAAAAATGTAGACTTTTCAACACAATTGACAATTCAGAGTTATTTATATTTATCCAGAATTTTTAACCACAAACGTAATTTGAAAAAATAGATGAATCAATTTATAACTAATTTGGTCTTCAAGAAAGAAGTCAAGAATATTGTGGACAAGTATAATGTATTTCGTAAATCATTTATTAAAAGTAAACATTTATATAACATAAAAGGAGATATTTTTTTATTTTTAATTTTTTTTTTATTAAAAGTAAACATTTACATTTTTTTATTTTTACTACAAATTCTCATGTGTAATTCTTTTTTATATATATTTAATTAATTTAGGGTAATTTTCCATTTTTGGAATTAATTTCTGGTGACATATTAACTACATTTGTAGAGAAACTATATTTTACAATCCATTTTTGTTTCAACAACTATATATCGAGCATAAAACTAAATGTTTGCATTAGGAGCTAGTAAATATTATTTACTCTCAATTAATATTTTTTGAAGGAGAAATTTAAGTAGATTTGATAATTTAATTAAAGTCATGAATCGTAGTGTAAGGAAAAAAGTTACTTTTCATCAAATAACCCATTCCTAAGATAGCTCATTTGCTAAATCATATCATTTAAAAAATTAGTAGTGGTAATTCTATAGTAATATAAAAAACATTTAATAACAACCAGGTATAAGGAAATTAACACAACAATTAATTAATTCTCTCCAATATGATGCAAGATGAACACAAATAACCATCTATATTATTTTCCATAACATCGTTGCTTCAAAAAGTGTAAACTTCAAAACTAATAGGAATTTTTCAACATATTTGGACTCAAAATCTTATAGAAACACGTGTAAACTTATGCAGATTATTGGGATATTGGGGATCCAATCTATAGTTGTGAATATTGTGGAGCTACATTTTGGTATGATGAGAGAACTGCCAAGCATTATAATACATCGAAGCCAAAATTCTCTTTGTACTGTATGCAAGGAAAAGTAGAGCTACCGAAGATGCGTAATCCTCCACAAGTCCTAAATGATTTACTACATGGTGCAAACCAGAAAAACAAGCATTTCCTTGAGAACATTCGCCTATATAATACAATATTTTCTTTCACATCCATGGGTGGAAAAATTGATTGAACTATAAATAAAGGAAACGGACCTCCAATATTTCGGATCCATGGTCAAAATTATCACAGGATTGGAAGTTTACTGCCTCCTGAAGGTTGTCCACCTAAGTTTGCCCAGCTTTATATTTACGACACCGACAATGAAGTGTCAAATAGAATACAAGCTGTTTGGTGAGTATTAGATATGCATTTATTCAGTATAGTATTTTATTATATTTTTAAGTATGTACTAACTGTTTTTTCTTTTTTTATATCCCAGCAATAATGTTGACATCAACAAGCTTCATGTCGAGATTGTTTATGATTTGAAGTCAATGCTTGATGAGCACAATGTGTTAGTAAAGTCATTTCGAATGATAAGGGACACCATTCATGAAAATGTGTGGTCAGATCTAAAGTTGAGGCTCATTGGAAGGAGAAAACAAGATGGTAGAAGGTATAACCTTCCATCCGTCTCAGAAGTTGCATCATTGATAGTTGGAGACTTCGAAACATCTCTAGCCGATAGAGACATAATAGTTGAAACAAATAATGGGCAACTAAAGTGAATAAATGAATTGAATGCTTCATATCTTGGTCTTCAGTATCCGTTGCTTTTCCCGTATGGTAAGGATGGATTTCGAGAGAATGTCCCATTGAGATACTCAAATAAAATGCCTTCAAATAGATGGAAAAATGTAACAATGAGAGAGTTCTTTTCTTATAGATTGCAAGAAAGGGAATATGAGCATTCCAACATTTTACTGGCAAGAAGGTTGTTCCAGCAATTCTTAGTTGATGCATACACAATGGTTGAATCTTCGCATTTATCGTATATACGTGCTCATCAGAAGGATTTGAGATCCGATATGTCGATTAACAGAAGCTATTTTAAGAGGGGAAACAAATCCTTCTTATCAAGGAAAGCGTGTGATTTTGCCCTCATCTTTAACTGGTGGAGCTCGATATATGGTCCAGAATTATCAGGATGTAATGACAATTTGTAAGTGGGCGGGTTATCCAGACTTATTCATTACATTTACATGCAATCCTAAGTGGCCAGAGATTGTGCGTTTTGTTGAACATAGAGCTTTGAAACCAGAGGATCGACCGGACATACTTTGTAGAATATTCAAGGTCAAGTTGGACCATTTGATAAGAGATCTGAGAGTAAACAAGATTTTTGGAAGGGTGAAAGCATGTAATTTTATTTATGCATTTTTTTGTTTTTTTTACTGTTTATATTAAATAAGATAATTTATACGATTGAATATGAATAATTTTCATACTGTCTGACAGTTATATACACAATCGAGTTCCAAAAACTTGGTTTGCCTCATGCACACATCTTGCTTTTCCTATTCCAAGAATACAAATATCCATCCGGTGAAGATATTGATAAGATCATTTTAGCTGAAATCCCTGATGAGAATACGGTCCTGACTACTATCATTCAGTGAAATTTTTGATGATGCATGGGCCCTGTGGAAGTTTGAGAAAAAATTCTCCATGTATTTTGGACGGAAAATGCTCTAAACATTTTCCAAAGCGATACACGGATTGCACTATTGTTGATGAAGATGGATATCCAGTTTATCGTAGGAGGGACAACGGTAGAACAATCACTAGAAATGGGATTGAGTTGGATAATAGATATGTAGTGCCACATAATCGATTCTTGCTTTTGAAATATGGTGCTCATATAAATGTCGAATGGTGCAACCAGTCCAGGTCCATTAAGTATCTCTTCAAATATGTGAACAAAGGTCACGATCGTGTTATTGCAACTTTTTATCGCAGTACTGAAGATAATGATGTGCGCAATCAGGTTGATGAAATAAACATGTACTACGATTGCCATTACATCTCACCATGTGAGGCTGCTTGGAGAATTTTTGGATTTGATATTCACTACAGAGATCCAGTAGTTGAAAGATTGCCTTTTCATCTACCTAATGAGCAAAACATTATATTCTCAGACTCCGATGCAATAGATGATATCATGAGTAGACCTACTGTGAATTCATCGATGTTTTTCAGCTTGGATGGAAGCTAACCGTAAATACCCTGAAGCAAGGTCTTTAACGTATGCATAGTTCCCAACTAAATTTGTATGGAAGCTGTCTTTAAGGGAGTGGCATCCGTGGAAGCGTGGATTCTCAATTGGACGTATGTTTTATGTACCCCCTGGGTCCCGTGAACAATATTATTTGAGAATTTTGCTTAATATAGTCTGAGGACCAACAAATTATGAAGAGAGAAGACGCATAAACGATGTTCAATATAATTCTTTTAGAGACGATTGCTACGTCCTCGGTTTATTGGAGGATGACAAAGAATATGTTGATGGGATAGTTGAAGCAAGTCACTGGGGATCTGCACACTGTTTAAGAATTCTATTTGCGACGTTGTTATATTCGGGTTCTCTTTGAAGACCTGAATTTGTATGGGAAGAGTGTTGGCGGTACTTATCAGATGATATTCTCTATAGGCAGCGCAAGTTTTTGAAGCACAACGGTATTACGATCTTCCTTCGTTTCCATTGTTAAGAAATAATAAATAGTAATTATAAGTACTAATATTAATATTAATATTATGATGATGATGATGACGACGACGATGACGATGATAAGAATAATAAATTATCGAAATTCTAATTGTATTAATTTATATGTCTTAACATGCAGAATTGGAACTTAGTGATGATGAATTAAAAGATTATACTCTAGCAGAGATTGAATCAATATTTCGGAGTACTGGAAAAAATTTACGAGATTTTCAAACTATGCCTTTTCCGTTGGTTGTTGATTTTTCAGTTAGGCAAAACAGACTTATCCAAGATGAGCTGCGTTATGATAGAGATATGTTGGCAGAAGAACACAATAGATTTGTATTGAATCTAACAGATGAGCAGCGGAATGTCTATGAAACAATAATCCATGTTGTTGATAAGGGCGATGGTGGAGTGTTCTTTCTATATGGCCCAGGAGGTACAAGAAAGACATTTGTGTGGAAAACCCTATCTGCAGCAATACGATCTAGGGGACAGATTGTACTAACAGTTGCATCAAGTGGTATAGCATCACTTCTATTACCGGGCGGGAGAACTGCGCATTCCAGATTTTGTATTCCTTTAACTCCCACAAAATATTCAACCTGTAACATTAAACAGGGTAGTCCACTAGCAGAGCTAATCGTCAAAACTGATCTTATCATTTGGGATGAAGCTCCTATGATGAGTAGGTATTGTTTTGAAGCTTTAGATAAAACTACGAGGGATATTTTGTGATTTATCAATCCACAGAGCTTCACACAACCATTCGGAGGTAAAACTGTTGTTTTTGGAGGAGATTTCAGGAAAATATTACCTGTAATTCCAAAGGGTACCAGGAAAGATATCGTACTTGCAACTATTAACTCATCATACGTATGACAACATTGTAAAGTTTTGAAATTGACAAAGAACATGAGGTTACAAAGGCCAAACTCAGAAATTCATCTTCAAGAGTTAAAGTCATTCTTAGATTGGATTTCAAATATTGGAGATGGTACAATTGGTGGGCCAAATGATGGGCATGCCTTCATTGAAATACCTGATGATTTATTGATAAAAGGGACAGAAGATTTTGTTCGCTCAATAGTAGAGAGTACGTATCCAAATTTCTCAGAAAGAGCCAACAACTCATCATACTTGCAAGAAAGAGCCATTTTAGCCCCAACGTTGGATGTTGTTGAAACAGTCAATGAATACATGGTTTCTCTCAATGAAACGGATGTATATACATATCTGAGCTCTGATACAGTTTCTAAATCAGATTCGAATATTGATCTATTGGACGATCTACACACTCCGGAATTCTTGAATAGTATAAGATGTTCGAGAGTACCTAATCATGAGTTGAAGTTGAAAGTTGGCACTCCTGTTATGTTGTTAAGAAATATTGATCATTCTGCTGGGTTGTGCAATGGAACTAGACTGGTCATAAGGAAACTTCGTCATCATGTTTTAGAAGCAAATGTCATTACAGGAAGTAACGCAGGATATAAAGTGTTCATTCCAAGAATGACTTTAACTCCATCAGATCCAAGACTACCTTTTAGGTTTCAAAGAAGGCAATATCCATTGATTGTATCTTATGTCATGACTATTAACAAGAGTCAAGGTCAATCACTTTCGCATGTTGGACTGTATTTGAGAAAGCCTGTTTTCAGTCATGGCCAACTTTATGTTGCAGTTTCTAGAGTTACAAATCGTTCAGGGTTGAAGACACTAACTTGTGATCGAGATGGAGTATCATCCAATTCAACTGTAAATGTTGTCTTCAAAGAAGTATTTCAAAATTTAAATTAGATGATCTGTAATACTATTTGCATATAATGTAGATAAAATTTACCTATGTGTTTCTCTTTTTTGGTATAATTTATCTACCGCAAAATAATAAATCCATGCATCGCACGGGTGGATGAACTAGTATATATATAAAAGAAGAAAATGAGGATAGTGTCAAAAAATTTCCCCCCAAGATTTTCCCACCCATAGTTAAGAGAGAGAGAGAGAGAGAGAAAAAAGGGAAAAAAAAATCCTAAAAACTTGGGCCGTCAATCTTTAGCATCCAATTCAATTTTTTTTTTTAAAAAAAGCGGCGTCAACTGACAGCCGCATTTACTTTATGTTTCTTTTTTTTTCCACATTTTTTGACCTTTTTTTTCCCTTCATTTAAATATTTGATATAGATAAACATGTGCTTGGTAAATTTGAAAAAATAATTCACAAACATTTTTATAAATCACAAAAATTCTCAAACAGATCTGTTTGTAAAAAAATTTGTGTTCAAAAAATCTTTTTCTTATCTTTTCAATGTAAGATGTATAAACAGCCGGATTTCAAAATATAATAGAGTATGGATTGCAATTAATAACAATGCTTTATGGACTTTTCGGCAGCCACAAAAACCTTTTTTTTTCTTTGTTTTTTTTTTGAGGTAAAATAATTTATCCTTTTAATTTATATTTTATAAATATGTACAGATTTATGATATCCCATATTTTAGAGTTTAGTTTTTTTTTTTCAAGCTTAATTTTTTGCATTTTAATATTTTGTGTATATCTAATACTGTGCATCGCACGAGTGATTGGTCTAGTTTATCAAGAATCTAAATATGCAACTGGTCCGACATGTTTGCATGTTTTCTATTTTTAAGTTTATGTGGTTGTACTTTTTGTTTTAACATGACTACTGATCTCAAAAATATTATTATTATTATTATTATTATTATTATTATTATTATTATTATTATTTGAACTAAATTTTCGTAGTTGGTTGTTTCTTTTTTGAATTGTATTTTTTCTGTAATTAAAACTTTGTCCATTGAACATGTCCGTACATCGTACGGGTATTTAACTAGTTATTATATATAGAGAGAGAGAAGGAATCTTGTTAGAGAGAGAAATGAATCTTGTTGATATTAATTTTTTTTAGTTAATACCTGATTTTGTTAAATAGTTCTTAACAATCTGATTTACAATAATAAAATTATGTAAGAAGGATTCTGGATTATTTTCCCTTTCTGTTTCTACCAAGAAGCCCACCCAGTTTTACGTCGAACATCGAAAGTACAGCAATATGGCATTCACCATTTACCTCTTTATTGAAAGATTTATATTTGATTCATCTGCTAATTGCAGTTATTGCTTTCGAATTGCAAGTGATCATGCATGTTCGATTTTTCGGCCAAGTCCACCTTTATTGGCGGGTTGATCCGTGGACTGGTTTTGTATGAGCTGGCTTTAGGCTCATAACCGATTTTTAAGGTGTTTGGATAGCCTGATCCACTTTGACACCTCAAGAGCAAAAGATAGAACACGAGAATTACTGAAAGAAGTACAATCAAGCTAAAGAGCTATTCAAGTCAATTAATTTGAGATGCACCTTGCAAACAGAATACAACAGGAAAAAAAATTTAAGCTCTTAATTAATCCTTGTTGAGAAAGTACGATCATGTTTGATTTTGATTAAAATTTGATTTTAATCTCAAGTTAAAGTCAACAATTAATTTTAATCATACATTTTATAGGTCCACGACTTTTCAACCACAGATCTCATTAATTTTTTATCAAAATTTACTGAAAATCTGATTTTAATATATACCAAACAAGGGCATACTAAAAGTGAATAAACAATGCCATTTACTTTTATTTGTTCATATTAGCAGGATGACGATTCATATGTTCAAAACGAGAATGGTATGGACATGGTGGTCACAGTAGCCACAACTTATGATACCGATAATCATACAAATGTTGTTAAATGACTCTCCGTGCAGCTACCTCATTAATGAGGTAGTTAGTTAAACTACAATTTAAATTACACAATTTAAATGACTCTCCGGCCAACTGAAGATGGAGGAGAATCTCAATGGCGTGACAGCTTGCATGCACGTTTTAATTTCTTTCAAAATTCCTCTCTTATGTTCATTAAATTTCACCTGTCACATGCCCATGCACAAGCCTTAGCCATGGAATATTTTGAAGGCATGCATCATGGTTTTATTTCTACAGGTGGATCAAATATCATTATTGTGCTATGGCTATATATGTTGTAGCGCCTCGAGTTCTAAGTACCCGGTTCACCACGTCATCGTCTGATCTAACTTTTTAAATAATATTTTAGCGAAAGAAATAATTGAAATTCATTTTTGACAACATTAAATAAACTGTAATGGTTGATAAAATTTAAAACTTTTATGAAACAATTCAAAATAATAAATCGAGCCATTAATATTCTAAAACAATTGACAATGTCATAATTTCTCAAATAATTGAAATTCTCAAAATTATCCAATGTTTGGAAATGCGGATCATTAAAATAAGATTTTCAACCATTTAACGACTATTGCCACAATCATCCATCACTTGCCACCCTCTCCGAAATCTGCAAATATTGTTAAAATAGACATGAGCATTTCATAGAAATACTCAGTAGACTCATCGCCAATTAATTAATCTACAATATAATCGAACACATAAATGCAGGCTCTTTAGAAACATAGGGTCTGGGTATTCTCTTCTTGTGCATTAAAACACGTGGCTTCTCTTTGAAAAATCATAGACTCTTTAAAATTATTGGGCATGGGTAGTCTTGTCTCGTGCACTTAAGGCACGTAATTTATGCATAACATCATCATTTATCTTGCAAGATATTCTCTTCTTTCTTTCTCATGCATAAAAGCATATAAGTTATGACAAGTATAACAACATAAATATTTTCGAAGAAATACATTCTCGTCTCTTTTCATAAAAATGATTTTCACATAAGTCACATAACATACACATTCACATGTAATCATAATTTAAATCAATTAATAGGGGCGAGTCTACCTTAATTTCAACGAGTGCAAAGTCGAGCGGGAAAAGACTTCAATCCTTTGAATCTCTGTACGCCTCGTCTAGCCAATTAGAAAAATAAGTCGAATTAGTCTTTTGAAATTTATAGTTTAAAATGATAAATTACAATTTAGGGACTGAAATTGATGATTTGAAAGTTGGGGGCTAAAATGAATACTTTGAAAGTCGAGGGACTAAAATGAATAGTTTTCAAAACTCTGGGTTGAAACTCAAAATGGATATTAAATTGTGGGGATTGAGATAAGTAATTTTTAAAAATGAAAGGCTTATAAAAATCATTTACAAACTTAAGGGTCGGAATGAATAGCTTTAAAACTATAGGGACTGAATTAAGCAACTATGGAACTAGGGGATTAAAGTTGCAAAAGCTGAAAATCAAAATATAAAAATCAAAATCACTCTTCTCTCTCCATATTGTCGTGACACAGAGATAGAAGACAGTGAAGTGATGAAGGGCGGAGCCCTTCCGATTCCAGTTTCGCCGGCCATCCTCCGGTCGGCGATGACACCGACGAGGCATGGGGAAAGATTGGGGCTTAATTTGGCGCAAAAATCGGGGCTCAAGGTCAGACTTTTGGGGCTGCAAATTGGGTGGTTCTTTCGGCGATATATCGGCTATACGAGCGGCGAACTGGGCGTCGGTCGATGTTTGTGGTATGTTTCTTAGTTTATTCTTTGTTTTGGTTTTGGAAATGGGTTGGGTTTTGTGTGGAAACCGAGAGTGAGGGGTGCAATTTGGGTTGATGGATGTAATGAAGATGGTTTGGGGGTGGGTTGTAGGTGGAGGTGGCAGTGCTCGAATGAGGGGGGTGTGGCTACTTGGGTTTTGGCTTATCGTGGTTTATGAGTGGTGGTCGTTGGTGGAGGTTTGCTGCAGTGGTGGGGTGGTCTCGAGCTGACGTTGGGTGTGTGGCTGTGAGCTGGTGATGATGATGATGATGGTGAGTGGCGTGATGGTGATGGTGCGATGAGTTGCTGCAATGGCTGCGATAATGGCTGTTCTTACCTTGCTGGACTGAATGGAGGTGCTGGAAATGATGGAAGTCGTGTATTGGTTTATGCTGAGAGGAGAGGCTGGGATGGTTTGAGTGGTGAGGTGATGCTGAGAGTTGGGTTTGGAGTGGGTGATATAGAGCTAGGGTATGGTATGCTATGTGATTGATGTGATAGGTGGAAGTTGGTAGTGTGAAAATCTAGACAAGCATTGCACGTAATTCGAGGAAAATCGTATGCGAATTCAACTGGGTCGTAAGAATGAAACTAATAAAATGAGATTGACGTAATTTGGGATTTAAAATGATTATGCAAATAATAATTTAAATAAATAAATAAATAAAATAATAAAATTTTGAAAATTTGGAATTTAATTAAAATCGAATGGATTTTACATTTCTTGACTTGGTTAGACGAATACGTCGTGATGTTAACTTAAAAATGGGTGAGATCGCAGCGCTACGTTTTCATAATTTTAAAATAATTGTGTCGTTGAAAAGTGGAGAGAGAAAATATGTATGGTTCAAAAATGATTTGAGAAATTGTGTTGTTTAAAAATATGTTTTTTTTGAGGTTTGCCAAACAGTTTTTAACATAATTTTGTTTGAGACATTTTTGAAGTATTGCTTTTGCTGGAATGGATGTTGTCTCGGGAGGAACTGCCGGAGTAGAGTGTCAGTTTGATGAGAATCATGACGGGCTTGACAGAAAATCAAATATTCAAGCCAAAACAAGAATTCAAACAGGTTCGGAGAGCTTCAAAGATCAAATCAGGTCAAAATGGATCAGAACTGTTTTTACGGCCGTAAGCTAGCTTGTCACGGTCGTAAGTCATCCTCGGGTGGAAATTAAAGAGTTCCAAGATTTTAACAGTTACGGCCGTAATCCTATTTGCAGAAGTACAGTTAAGACCGTAAATGATGCTGTCACAGCCGTAATTCCAAATTAATGCAAATCATGCGGACTTTTATTTCCTTAAGTATAGGATTAGATTTACTTTGTTTTTATTATTGTTTCCAATTAAATTAGGACTCTATTTTGATATATTTTATATATTCTCTAATTAGATTAGATTTTATTTAGTTTCCTAAGTAGACTGGGATCTTTATTCTGGTTGCCTATGTAAAGGCGTCTGCATTGTAATACGAAAAAAATAGATTTTGATTAATGAAAATTGTGATGAGTTATTTCTCTCCCAAATATTGTTCTTGAATGAACTTTCGAACTTATCAAGATTCAAATCTTGTGACGTTCAAAACAATTGAACTTATCAAAGGCGTGGGCATCCTTTGTGGCGTTCAAACCATTACGGTTCTTGTTTCCGCATCGTAATGGGTCTCTGGTTTAATATACCCATAGTTCTTACGTCGTGAGGCTCGGGTCGTAGTGTTACCGTTCGTTCCAACCTGAATTCGGAACTTTCCCGACGTTCATTCCGCGTGCTCGTTGTGACCCCTCCTGGGATCACATCACAGTTACTGTTGTTATGCCCTGTACTTCTTTGTAGTACGGACACTTCAATTAGGGTAGCGTGTCTATGTCCGACACGTGTCGGGTCCGACACTCTACTATGATCACTCCACTTTCTTTATAAGAGAAATCATATATTTTTTTAACTCAAAATTATTATGAAATAATAAATAAGTACTCAAAATTAAAAGATTTCAACAAACAAAATTAATAACAAGTATAAAACTAAATTTATACTATATAAATGAAGAATTTTAAATATTTTAATTAACGTGTCGTATCAGTATTTTTTTGAAAAATTGCGTGTCAACGTGTCCGGCACGATACGTGTCGGTGCATCATAGCTGTACTTTTCATCTTGCAGGTACACAAGTTGCTTGACTATTGCTTGACTCCTCCGTTTGGCAAACATTTTTTTTTTTTTACATAATTCTCCAAATCACTTTTTAACCACACAAATTTTTTATTTCTATTTTTCAGCCACACATTTTACCTAAAAAACATACTTTTAAACAAAAAACTTTTAATCCACAAAAGCTTGAAATTTTGATTTAGATGTTAGAATATAAGGCTGCGTTCTCTTTATGTTTCAGTTCTCTGTTTTCATTTTCGAAAATGTTTTCTGATTTCCGTTTTATCTGAATGTTTTCAAAATTGCTGAAAACGCGTTTGGTTTTTTATTTCTGAAAATTGTTCTCGAAAATGAAATGCTGAAAAACACGTTCTGTTTGGATTTTTTTTCCAAAAAACTATTTTTCCCTTGTTTGATTCTCATTAAAAGTGAAGTCCACAATATTTGACTTTTAAACTAAATCTCAATCATCAATTCCCCTAAATATTACTATTCACTTGAAAAAATTTCTTTTTAAATAATACCAAACACACTTTGTACACTTGTGATTATATATATATATATATATAGACACGCACAGACATTCAACATTCATACATATATGATATACACAATATAAATGAAATAGAGATGTCATATTTGGTTATGTCAAAAAAGTTCAAAAATCCATACGTTCATCAATGATGCCCTAATTTTGTACAATACAAAAGTAAAAAATAAATGTTTAATAATTGAGCACATGATACATCATAAGAAAGATTGTTGAATCTGGAGTTCAACGCAAAAAACGGAGTGCAATTCGAAGTTGTAGATCAAAAGTTATATATGTTTGAAGACAATGACCTATAAAGCAAATACGGGAAGGACTAAATTAAAAGAAAAGTAAAATTTGCAGACTAATGTGCAAGAAAATCTAAAGTTGAAGGACCTAAGTTGCAAATAAATTATGGTATTTTCGAAAGAAATTTCAAAATTTGAGGATTAAAATGAAAAATTTTGAAAATCGGGGACCAACCAATAATGTAATTAAAATGACAAATTTTGACCAATTTCAAATTTTTTAGGATTTTTTTTTAAAAAAACGAAAAACGGGAAAACGCACGTTTTCCTTTTTTTAGTTCAAATGAATGGAAAACCCGGAAAACGTGAATTCCGTGTTTTCCATTTCCTTTACAAAATTTGAAAAACGTTCTCGAAATTTTTTTCCGAAAATGGCGCAAGAGAACGCGTTTTCGGAAAAGGAAAACGGAAAACGACTGGAAAACGCCAAAGAAAATGCAGCCTAAGCTTCCATTAATTATGCTCTCTGTAGAGGTCAGCTTGGAGAATATAGCTTTTCAAGACCCTCTTCTCGATGGACACGAATGTTTTATTTTATTTTTCAATTCTAAACCCGCCCCGCAACCCGCGAATTTCGGGTCGGGACGGGTTCGGGTTCGGGTTCAGATCGAGGCGGGGCGGGGCGGGTCAACCTACCCGCCCCGTTTTATTTTTTTTTTATTTTTTTTCCTTATTATTTTTTATTAATTTATTTAATCGGGGCAGGTTCGAGTCGAGACAGCCAAACCCGCACCCGCCCGCGACCCACCCGGGTCGGGGGAAATCGCCCCATACCCGCCCCGCCGACCCGCGGGGCGGGTTTTTTTCTCCTCATTAGGGGCAGGTTCGGAACGGGTACCCGTCGGGTCTGATTTTTTTTGCCATCTCTAATTTTATTTTATATTCCATGCGCTCCTTTAATTAAACTCGTAAGCATTTTGCCCTTTGTTTTGATGTTTTCAGGGTTTTGAAGCATATGTTGGAGTCCTACTGCTTAAAACCGCACTTGCTGGATTCTTCTCTGATAAAATTATTTAAATGAAGTCTTGCAAATATTTTGTTTGATTAACTTAGCTTATTTGCACCTTGCAAGTGCACTGCAACTTTTTGTTTTATTTCATTTTAATTCAAACAGTTTGTTCGATTTACATTGTATATCACAGTCAATCCAGAGTTACAATGCACCATTTCATGAGGTGATCACCTGTGGGATTATTCTGATTATCAACTTGCTGAATTTCTAGTTAGTGAGCTATCAACTTGCTGAAGAAGTTCTATTTTCACAAACTGGGGTATTTGCATCAAGAAACAAAATTGCTAAAAAGATCTTATTGTTAAGAATGTTGTGATGGGGACACACAATTACAACTGAAGTAGAAATGAGAAAAATGGAGAAATAATAATTTGAAGTGGACATAAGGATTTAACTTGGAAAACCCCAAATTAATTTTGAGGTAAAAATTAGGGGCAAGAATAGAATGATTCTACAATAGTAGGAGAAATTACAACATTCTCTCTAAATATAAGGAGATAACAATGACCAATCTCTCTTATAATAAGAGAAACACAAGTAGGAAATACTCGAGAAAAATAATATTTTTTCTCACTATTTTAACATTCTCTCTCTCTCTACTATACCACCCCAAATCTCTTAATTTCTCCTTAAGCTAGAGAAACCATGGGATTACAATTCATGCATCAAAATGGATGAAATATGCCCTATTTATAGATTAAAATTTGTGTCCAAACCGTCATATACACACCTCCTTAATCCAGGGAGAAATCAAAATCAAATTTGATTTTTGTTTGACTTTTCAAAGGTGAAAACCAAATTGAATTTTTCTTAATCTTGTCAAAAGGCTTTATCATTTTTACACTTATGAGGCTGCCTTGGAAAATGGAAACCCAACAACCATTAACGATGAAATTCTATATTTGAAAATGTTATGGTTAGGAGCATTCCATAACCATAGGAGTAGCTTGATTTCAACATATCAACTGCATAAAAAGGCAATTGCTAGAGTTATTTAAACATGTGTATTGCAACTGGGTGTTTATGACTCTGACGACTGAAAAGCACACAAATCATAGCGCAACTACAGCTAGGAACATATTTCACTGATAACATATGCACCAGTAATGAAATGAATCTGATACTAAATTCTATAAAAGTGTTGCAATAGCCAATTTATCATGCCTACTTCATCCAGGGACCCGGCAAACGGGAAACCGATCAAATCGCAGAATATCAATTTGAAGCCCGGCAAAATGCAAGTGATCTTAACATTATATTCACGTGAACAGCTATTAGCTTATCATGGTATTTTCTGAGAAACGGTATGCAATGTAAACTTACATAAGAATGCAATTGAGTATACTTACACTGACAGGGTCCAAGATTAATAAGTTGTAGTGCTGCGTCCTGTTTATCTGATGTTGAACCTGGATGCCAATGATGGCTGAAAGTACAAGGGCCTGTTCAAAAAATCTCATAAACATTAATTGGTGAGTATTTACAAATAGAAAGAACGTATGCATTTTCATTGCCAATTAATATGCATCCAACGTGCCAAGAAGACTCCTAAAACTAATTGAATTCACTTACGGTTTCCTGCTAAAGACAACACGCTGATTGCCACATTGGATGGGATTGGGATTGTTGCCAGAGAAGTGATTCCAGACCCAGTCAATAAGAACCTGATCACCGTTTATATTGCCAAAGGGAATGCTTGAATGTTTACGACTCTCAGCACCAGACGAAACTGCATCAGGAATTTTGGAGTCCCCCTTCGACAGAAATTTATCCATTGGTCCATAAACTTGAATAGCCTTCCTTTTGCCCACAGTTTTATCTAATATTATATCTTTGCCACAAAAATCTACTATCCTGGCACGAAGACCAAATGAGCTGAAACTCTGTGGTTCCAATCCAATTTCTTATGATAAAAAAAAATGGGAGAAAAATAAAATGACATAAAGATTATACCATGTTCATAAAATTCTTTGAATATACAATTTTTTTTTTTTATATAGATTTCGATTGACTTTTAATTAATATTTTTGAATATAAAAATCTTTCTAGAGAAAATTTTTGAATTACTTGGCTTAATTATTATTTGTTTTGATACAGTTTAATTATTATTTTTCTATAAAATTTTATAAAATTTTAGTTGAATATATTTTCATAGAAAAATTGAAGAAAATGATAAAAATAAAAGAGTCAAAATAAAAAGAAAGAATATTAAAAAGAAAAAAAAATATAACATGTTGATTGAAGAGAAGAAAAATAATGATTTTGTAGATTTAAAGTTTCTAAAAATAACATGAAAAAATGTTGAAAATATAGAAGAAAAGAAAAAACAATTCAACACATTTTTTAAAAAAAAAAAAAAAGTCTTTCAAAATCATTGAGATCAGTGACTAATGAGAGACAAATAAAGAAATTTTTATTGTTGCACTTTCTGTTAAGAAGTTAATACATAAATGATTTCTTATATGTCTTTAAAAGTCATTAACATTTTAAATAACACATGACTTTTAAAGACTTTTAAAAGTATTTATATAATGCACCAAGACTTTTATGAATATTTAGGGGAATGTCCCTAACATGAAATTTAATGGAATTTTTTAGATTCATGGATTCTCATAAATTTTATGGATATTAATAGAATTCTATAGAATCTCTAAGATTCTAATGAAATTTTATTCCACGGATTTTTGTAGATTTCAATAGATTTTAATACAATTTGTTGAATCTGTAATCAATATGGATTTTAGAAGTTCATTCACTTTTATCTCTTATCGGGTAATTTCTTTCTTTATTTATTATTTTTTGTTGTGCAGGTTGAACGTGAACTTGAGACAAAAGTAAAAAAAAATAAAATAAAATAAAAAGCAAGAATATTCAAACCGTTAAAAAATAAAATATATAACATTGTCTATTTTTGATTATAAAAAAAGAAAAAATGATTCAAGCCTTCCCTTTAAAAATGAAGTGTTTTCTTATATAAATAATCAATCAACTGCATTTAAATAATTAAACTCGAATTTTCAATTATATAAAAACATTTATAGATTATTACAAACAAATTGGCAAAATTTTATTAATAAAAAATGGTCAATAAGGCATTATTTTTTTTCTTTAGTACATACAATTGTCACCTTCAGAGTTGTGGGTATTATCACTCTTAAATTAATAAAGATCGCAAACCCAAAAGCTTCATTTAAAAAAATAAATGAAAAAAATAATAATAAGGATCAAGTGGTGTTTTGTTTTGTTTATTATTATTTTCTATTTTTATTGGGAAAAAGGGCGAAATTGAAAATTCGAGTGGTCATGGAATTGAAAATCCTAGGGGTCATGGTCGAATTTGTTGAGGAATCTTACCTTCATATTTATGGTTTAAAATCCATCAAAATCCTTATAATTCCATTTATATTAGAAATCCACTGAAATATATAAAATTTTGAGGACACCGGAATCTTGTGGAATTAATAAAATCCATATTCAGGAACTTGAATTTTGACAGATTCTATAAAATTTCAAATTGAAGATATGTTAAATGTTATGAAATTCTAAAATCCTTCAAATTCTATGTTGGGGACACCGTCCTAAGATTCTAATGAAATTCTATTCCATGGATTTTTGTAGATTTCAATAGATTTTAGTACAATTTGTTGAATCTGTCATCAATATGGATTTTAGAATTTCATGCACTTTTATCTCTTATCGAGTAATTTCTTTCTATTTAACAAGGATCGCAAATCCAACACATTCATTTATTAAAAAAAATGAAAAAAATAATAATAAGGATCGTGTGGTGTTTTGTTTTGTTTTGTGATACGCTCCGCAGGTGCACGGGTCGAGCAAGTAATAAAGTGGACGTGAGTCCAATTATTGATCTCACAGAGATTGTTTTAAATTGTATTTTAAATTGGATCCCTCGACACTTTGACAGCGTTTTTGCATGGAACAAGACAATTGGGAACCCCTAATCTCGTGCCTTAGGTCTGGTGTTTATAGATTTCCCCGAGAATTAGGTTAATTGACGAGAAAACTGCTGAATTCCAAGCAAAAAGCCCAGCTACGGCCCAGTCGGATAACCGTGGGACCGCACGGTTCAAATATGCGCGATCGCACGACTCTGTTGGTCAACTTCAGTCGCTGAAATTTTTGGCCGTGCGACCGCACGGTTATAACACCGTGCGACCGCACGGTATTATGGTTTAAGGCAATTTCTGACTTTTAAATGTTACAAGTTGGTCCATGTCTTTTAATTGCACAGCAAGTCCTCCAACTTCTAATTGTTGCAATTTAGCCCATGAACTTCTGATTTCATCCAAATTTGATTTCTTCTTCCAATTGGCCCTTTAATTAACTGCATCAATTCTTGATTTGCTCACTTTGACACTTTTTACATCCAATTGCTCGATTTTGGCTTCAATTCCTTTGTTTTCTCGACTTATGGATTATTTCTGAAATGTAAACAAATAACACAAAATAAATAGCAAATATTATAAAACAAACATATAAAATCCTACTTTTATGATAGAAATAAGTGTATAAAATACACTTATCATTTTGTTTTGTTGTATTATTATTATTATTATTATTGGGAAAAAAGGGTGGAATTGGAAATTCGAGGGGCGTGGTCGGTTTTGTTGAGCAATCTTGCCTTCATATTTATGGTTTAAAATCCATCAAAATCCTTACAATTCCATTTATATTAGAAATTCACTGAAATCCATAAATTTTTTAGGAAGCCGAAATCTTGTGGAATTAGTAGAAATCCATATTCAGGAACTTGAATTTTGATAGATTCTATAAAATTTGAAATTGAGGATATGTAGAATGTTATGGAATTCTAAAATTCTTCAAATTCCATATTGGGGACACTCCCTTAGAAATCCCTTAAAATCTATATTAAATATCTCAACATTTTTAAGGATTCTCTAAAATCTAAATTGAATACACTCAAACTTTTTAAATTCTTTAAAATCTTTAAAATTCTTTTAAAATCTACATTGGATAAACTCCCTTAGAGAAGCATGGTTAAAATCATAACAAAAATAATCTATTCTTATAAATGCCTTTGAATGCTATTTGCCTAATTTAATTTTTACAATCCTTTTATTAAAATGGTCAATGCAGTGAAAAGTTTTACTATAAGTGACACCTACCCTCACCCCGCCCTCAGTGCGTCCTCTTTAAATTGAAATAGCAAGAGGGTTGTGCCTCACCAAATTCATTGCAAATCAACAAGAAGTTGGGGATTATAAAAGATGAGTTCATTCGATATTAAACTTGTTATATTGTCACTGAACTTGTTCTTCGTCACCCTAATCGCAGCAAATGGGGATGGGATCAAAACATGGGCGCAAGTGATTATTAGAAGTAACGTGAAGAAAGGTAATCTTAAGATTCATTGCTATTCCGGAGACAATGATCTTGGAATCCACATTCTGGACTACGACCAGACTTTTCAATTCAAGTTCAGGCCAAACTTCTGGGGCACCACCAAGTTTTATTGCGAATTCACCACAGAATCTGGTTCAGGAAACTATGCTGTTTTCGATACTAAAATGGTAAATGAAAGATGTGGTCTTACATGTGAATGGCTCATAAAGGATGGCGGGCCATGTTTACTGCTAAACCCGGCACTCACCCTGTGGTGTCAAAGTTGGAAGAAACCAAGCAAATGGCCGGTTGAGGAAACACATCATAATTGAGTAGCTATATAATATGCACAACTTTATTACCGAATAAAAAATATTTACTATTGACTCTAGCACAAAGTTCGAAAAACACGAGTTCGAGTGTATCCCGGCCCATGTCATGGGAAGTTAGAGGGAAGATCGTGCTTTTCACATGAGACTATTTATATCTGGGGTGGTCCATGCTTTATCCATTGCACAACATACAATGACATATTTTAAGGGAAACAAAACAAAACAATTGCTAAACAATCTCTGAAACTCGTCTAAAAAACTATTTGTACGTGACCATATCTCATTTTCACTTGCCCTTACCAAAGTCTCAATTCATATACCTTTTTGAACTAAAATTTTCATGTTGGCTTTTGCAAAGTTGATTTAGGTGTTTTAATTTAGGAAAATTATTATATATAGCCTTTAATCAAGTACTAATAAGCCTCTCATGATTCCTCCTCCTAGATATCACCATTTGATCCCACCAAGTAATAGATAATTGGTGAATTCAAGTACCAAACCTTTAACCTTATTATACTCCGAGTAACTGTAGCAATCAAATATCAATTCAATTTTCTTTTTTCACACCAAATATTCCTATGGATTGTTCATTCCCTTGAATGAAGGATTGATATCTTGATATTATTTACACTACGATCAACTCCATCTCCCAGTATATCTCTACCTTTCCTTTCATGTCTAACTCCTCTATCCATAAGTATTTCTTCATCAATTTCATTTCACATTCATCATCAAACCTTCATCCGATGCTCCCACCTACCTTGTCTTCTTGCGTTGGGTTCACCCCTATGATGATCTAATCTATCCAATCTATTATAACATTATGCAAACAACCGATCAAATCGCTGCATCATTTTTCTGTCATGTTGGCTTAATTGTTGTTCCTGCTTGTAGTGGATTTGTTTGAAATGCTAAATATAAGTAATATATACCTCACATGTTTTCACTCATGTATCACTCAAGTTTTGGCATTTTCCCTATAATTATCTCACATCTCTGCCTTTTTCCACTAAATTGATTTTGTCCAAGTGCTTCAGATAACAAATTCGAACTCGACCAAGTCTTATCCTCGAAGAATTCAAACTAGGATATAAGTGAGAATTTGGTAACTTTAGAAGGCTTGAAGAAGGAATGAAAAAGATAAGAATTAGGTTTTTTTTTTTTTTTGAATGAAAACTAATATTAATTCAAGAGAGTGTGATGGGATCCCAGTCGGGGAATCTCGTCGAACACGCGGAATAACGACAATTAACACCTAGGAAAGATCTAAATCAGAACTGACACAAGACAAATAATGAAAATAAGGATAGAACGACGGTAAAACCTTGACCCGACAATCACGACTCAATTTATGGCGATGCGGATTGAAGAACCAAGATTGGTGAACGCCACAAGGACTTGTCAATTTTCTTGATAAGTTTCGAATTCAGAAACGCCACAATATTCTTGCGAATATTTGATAAGTTTGCTGGAAGAATGCCACAAAGATCGGATCTTTGATAAGTTCAAGAAAAAGGGAATAAACTCAACCTCTCAATTTTGGAGAATCCTCTCACAAATCTTATTAATCAAACTCAACTTAACTCCTTTACAATGAATTGAAAAAGCGTATAAATAAGCAAAATAACCTAGCATCTAATTTACTCAAAATAGAATTCTAATTAGACTAAAATTCTAAAATAGGAAAATAACCTAAAATAATAAAAGGAAACGAAATAATTGGCAAAATCCGGAATCCTGAATTACGGCTGTGAATATATATCTTACGGCCGTAATGAACATTCTGTCTCAAATTTCAATCCGGTGTTACGGCCGTGATCAATATGTTACGGCCGTAAAATATTTCAATTTCAGTTTTACGGCCGTGAGGAATTTCTTACAGCCGTAATCAGCGTTCTGCCTGTTTTTGCCTTTTCCTTCGATAACTTGTTACAGCCGTGATAATAAGTTTTACGGCCGTGAATATATGTGTTACGGCCGTAAGGTATTTTCTGCCCAAATTACTTCTTTTTCTTGATTCGTCTTGATCCATCCCTCTTCTTGGCTCGACCCCAACACGGAACTTGCTCCGTTTTGCACGTAGATCACATCATATTGCCGATGGCTCGACTTCGCCCTTCGATGCCTGGTCCGGATCACATCAGAGTGGTTCTTGAATTTTTTTTTAACTCAAATTCGAAAACTGCCATTGCTAGGAATTTTCGAAATTTTTTTAAAAGGATTTGCTTTTTGCTTGAAAATTCAACTATGAAACCAGTAAAAAAGAAATCAATTTGAACGCTAATTGAACAGAATAAAGTCTCTTAAATTTGTTTTGGATATTTTTTTGCTCAAAGACTCTAGAATACGAATAATTGAAAACAAAGACTCAACAACAAAAAGGAAATGTATAACCTTGATTTTTGGAGCCTGAGATCTGATAACAACTTATGCGAACCCACATAACAATTGTACTTACGAAATCCACACAAGATTGACAAAGAACCCATAGCCTATAGATCAAAGTTAATAGATTGATTCAAAATTATTAAACCAAGCAACCAACACAGTCAATGTGATATCTTGACCTCTTGATCACAAGAATTATAAATCTCACTTGAATTGTTGAACGCCGCAAGAATTAAATTTGCAAATGTTCGAAATTAGGGTGCGTTTGATTGCGATGGTGAAAAATAGGTGGAAAGAAAATATTTTCGTGAAAAACATCAATTGAAATGTTTGATTGATTTAATTTTCTAGGTGAAAAAAGTGAGGAATTTTTCAAATTTTGTTGTTTGATTGACATTGTTTCCAAGGCAAATAAAACAAAATTTAGTTATTTTAATATTTACACATTTGACTTGATAATAATAATTTTATTTTTTGGAAAAAAATAAGTCAATTAACAACAACAAAAAAATTGATCAAACGTCGTGAAAATTACATGGCAAATCATTTCCTACCAAAACTAAAAGAATTTATTTTCCAGCCAAATGAAGCAAAAGTGGCGCGTGAACCAAATACAGGAAAATAGAGTAAAAGGCAAATTTGCCTCTCGAAATATATTAATCAAAGTTGTGTATAATCTAATCTATATCTATAGAGTTACATGTGGAACTGGAGCGCTCGATGATAAACTGGATGGGAAAATCAATACAATTATTTTTTTTGTGGCCAATGCCACAGGGATGCAGAATTCACACAGAAAGAGAAGACGAGAGAAGAGGAGATAGATATGGAGAAGAATCTTACTATATAAAAAAGATTGAATCTTCAATTGACGTTATTCATCCAATTCAATTACAATTAATTAATATTTCTCCAGTTTAGGCAATATTTCAATTGCAATTAAACACTATTAATCTAATTTAGGCACTATTCATCCATTCATCCAATCCAATTGCAATTAAATTGACATTATTCATCCAATTGCAATTAAATATTATTCATCCAATTTATGCACTATTTCAATTACAATTAAACACTATTTATCCAATCCAATTGCAATTAAATTGGCACTATTAATCCAATTCAATTGCAATTAAATACTATGCATTCAATTTAGGCATTATTCCAATTGTAATTAAATATTATTCATCCAATTAAACACTATATGCGGGTAACAATTGGATGTACTATTATTCATCCAATTGCAATTAAACACTATTCATCCAATTTAGGCACTATTCATCTAAGTAAACACTATATGTGGGTAACATTTGGATGCACTATTATTCATCCAATTGCAATTAAACATTATTCATCCAATGTATGCACTATTTCAATTACAATTAAACAATATTCATCCAATTTAGGCAAAATTGCAATTAAATATTATTCATCCAATTTAGACACTATTCATCCAATAAACACTATGCGAGCAGCAATTGAATGCATTATTCATCCAATTAAACACTATGCGGGCAAATTACCTGGATTTTCCATCAATTTAGGCACTATTCATCCCATTAAAAACTATGTGGGAAAATTGCACGAATTTTCCATCAATTTAGGCACTATTCATCCAATTAAATTTGATACTATTCATCCAATTAAACACTATGCAGACAACAATTGGATTTAATACATTATTCGGTCGCCTGTCCAAAGATTACTTTAGACATCTTTTTGGATACCTTCTCATGTTCCTACTTTTATCATTTTGAGTTACTTATTTTTTTCGTTAAGTTAATTATGAGAGTTCAAATAAAGTCTTAATTGCAATATCTTAATATTGATGTGAAACTTTGGTACAATACTTTGTTACATTATTTTCGAATTACTAAACTATAGCAAAAGTTTTAGTCATTTAAAATGATCCATTAGAAATGTATTTCATCTTTCATTAATTTTTTTCTTTCGTTTTCCTTATTGATTTGTCCCAAATTATATGTTACTTTCCTTATTGAGATTTTATTAATGTCTTAATTTATTTGAAAATTCGCTAATAGGAAAATATTGGCAATACATCAAAACTAGCAAGAGACAAAAATTTATAGAACAGAGGAAGAAATTACGCTATTCAATTTCAATATTCAACAATGATGTCATGAATAAAATTTAAAAAGCTACGATGTTTTTTGATAAGAACCGAGAAAGTCAAACCTTGATGCGCGTGCCCATGAGACCCATGACGAGATCTGACGCTGAAGAGGTTCAAGATTTGAGGCTAAACAAGTAATTAAAGTCAAGAAAAATAAGCTAAGAATCAAGTTGGAGCCAAAGATTGAAGAAATGGAATTTCAACCAAGATCGGTCGACCGAAAGTCACTCCGGTCGATCGAAAGTCTGCAGAGAATTTTGAAGGCAGCCTCAGTCGCGTTCGGCTGAGGGTTGGTCGATCGAAAATGCCATTTCGGTCAACCATGTGATCAACCGAAATAATTTCGGTCTACCGAAACACCCCGTTTTAGAAAAACGGGAATTTTCTTGCAATTTCCGAAATTGCATCTTTTGCCCAATTTTGTACATTATATACACATTTTTCGTTTCAAACAAAAGAGAACTTGGTTGTTCATTGTGAATGCTCCTCTTAAGAGGCTCCTTGAGGTAAGGATAAAAACTTCCTTTGTTATTGTTTTTTTCTTGGAAGTTAATCAACTTTGCTTGAGTATTATTATTCTTGTGTTGTTATTTATTTTTCGCCACCTTGGAATTTGTTTAGTTGATACCCATTGGGCTAGGGTTAGATTAATCCTTGAATTTTGGGTTAGATTTAAACTTGGGTTAAGGTGTTTATCACTTGAGTTTTTTATTAAATTGTTGTGGGAATTTTCGGTCAATATACCGAAGGGGTTCACATCATTTGGTATCAGAGCTTGGCTCTAATTTGGTAAAACTATCATTTACATTCTTGTTGTTGTTCTTGTTATTCCAAAAAAAAAAAACGAAAATTGAAAGAAAAATTGGAAAATTTGTGTGCCCATGAGTATTTATTGATCATTGCATATTCAGTATATTGATTGTTGAATTTGTTGGGGGTTTCTATTAGCCAAACACTTACTTCCCTACATTATCCAAAGTGTACTCACAGAGTGTTTGATAAATTGTCCTAAAGAAAAATACTCCATTAATGACTTATTGTTCAATACCCATGTCTTGCTAAATACTTGTGGTTGTTCATTCCCAATTATTGAGATTGTGTTATCAACACTTTATTCCATATATCACTTGCTCCATACATTGGGTAATTGTTGATCATTCATTCCTTGCCATATTTGAGTTGTTGGGGGGTATTCATATATCCACATTATATACATTCAAGGCTACTTAAAGATTGAGTACAAGATGTTTGATAAATTGCTTCATTGAAAATTACACTCTTGTGCTAATTTGCTCTACATTTATGCCTTGTCTATTACTTGTGGTTATTCAATCCCATTGATGAAATTGTGTTCCTAGCATCTTATCCCACATAATAATTATTCCTTTTGAGTATAGCAAGCACATAAATTCTACTTGCTATTGTACCTACTTGTTATAAATTCCTTCTTCCTTTGTTTGTGATTTCCTTGACTTCACAAAAATTATACTTTGTGGTTTAGTTGATTATCTTCCTTGGAGAACTTGAGAAAGGAGATTTTGATTGGAAAAAAGGCAAGAGTGGTGAGCTCATTAGAGAGTAAAAGCCTAAATTGAGTGAAACACGAGTGAAAAATATTATTGTGAGAACACTTTCACACTTGCACACCATGTCAAATTTCAATACTCAAACTCAAGACTTGAAGTACTTGTTACAAGATCTTTCAACCACTATGGCTAGACAAATGGAGAAGATTGGGGGAGGGCTGGAGAATTTAGGAACAAGAGGGGAGAGTACATCAACTAGTAGTGGTAAAGAAAATAAGGATGGTAGAAGAAGGTGGAGGGATAAATTTGGGAACATTTTGTATAGGGATGGAAGTAGAAAACAAAATTGGAGTTTGAATAGGAAAATTAGAGAGGATGTTTGGGATAATGAAGGGGAAGTTGAAGGAGATTGGAGAATGGGTAGAAGAATAAGAGAATGGGTAGATAGAAATGGAGATGGGATGGATGAGAAGGTTGATATTGAGCAAATGAAGACTTCATCATTCCATATGAGGGAAGGTAGTGAAAGTAGAGAAGTAGAGAATGAGATGAATGCTAGGCCACCACAATCTTTTGCCCATACTAATGAGATGGAGGAACATGGGAAGGATAATTTCTACACTAGGTGCCTAGTGAGTGATAAACCATGTAGTCTCATGATAGATGGGGAGATTGGCACTAATTTGGTGAGTGCTAGTAGGGTGGAAAAATTGGGATTACCGGCTATGAAAGATCCTAATCCTTATGTGTTGCAAAGGTTGGGTGACTATGGGGAGGTGAGAGTGAGTGATCAAATTCTTCTTATTTTCAACATTGGAACCTACAGTGACCAAGTGTTAGTTCCCATGCACACTTATTCTTCTCCTCTGGGCAGTAACGAGGGATCCATTGAGATGGATTCAAATTGGATATACATATTTCCCTATCGGTCAACCGGCTTTATAGCGGCTTGATTATAAGGACAGCCCTTTCCCTAAGACATGTGATGGCATTCAACTATCTTCACGTCTATAAGGAAAGGCTTTGATCTCTCTCTTTCCATCTTGACTTTGATCCCTTCTCCATGAGAGAAGGTGGGAAAGAAGACAACGGTTTCCATTCATATTCAACAAATTTCGTTAATAATTTCTTTGTCGTCCTCACCAAAAAATTTCACTTCATTCGGGAGTTCATCATCAACACCTACCTTCACAGAAAACCTCGCATAGGCAAGCTTAGCTTTCTCCACTCTCATCTTGTCAGAGAAAAGGGGGTGACTACACACATAATTTTGGGGAGACCTTGGCAAGTTGATAGGAGTGTAGTACATCATAAGAGGAAGAATCGGTATAGCTTCCAATTAAATGGGGAAAAGGTGGTGCTCCTACCTTTGAGTTTGGAGGAAGTTCATAAAGATCAAATGAAACTCAAGAAGGAGTTGGAGAAAGAAAAAGAAATGGAAAAGAAGAAAGAAAAAGAAAATTCAATTGAAAAAATTGAAAAAAATAAAAATGAGAGCATGAGAGTTGGGGCCACATCCTAGAAAAAGGAGAGGCAATGAGTAGGGATGGCAAAAAAACCCGAACGACCCGAAATGACCCGCCCCGTCGGGTTTGCGGGGCGGGTTCGGGGCGGACCCGCCCCGCCCCGCCCCGCCCCATGACCCGAGATTTTTTTTTTTTTTTTTGGGAATGAGAAACTAAAAATAAATTTAATGAGGTCTAGAAAAATTGAACATTGGTGGAATTTAAGGGTATGAGAATATATAACCACTATACCATTATGTTATTTATTGATTTTTTTTCCCCTTCAAATATACATATTATGTTTAAAGTTCAAACTTAAAAACTCTAACTCGTTCGACTCCTAAGTTTTTCACCTAAAATTTTATTATCAATTTAAAAAAATAAAAAAAAATCGGGTCATTTGACGGGTCGGGTCGGGTCGGGGCCGGGTCATGCCATTTCGGGTCCGGGGCGGGTCGGCCCCGAACTCGACCCATTTCCATTCCTAGCAATGAGGGTTGGAGCCACGACTCCAGAAAAAGGAGAGGTGAGAGAAGAATCGGGGGTTGAGGATTCTATCTCAGAAAAAGATGAAAAAGTGATGAGTGCTACCAAGAAAATTGAGAGCAAAGATCACACCAAAATGTTCTTTACTCTTGAATACTCTAACACTTCCCTCCCTAACTTGGTTACTTCTTTGTTGCAGGAGATCGTGAGGTCAACTTATCAAGGCAACAAGGAGCTCCAACAACATGCCGATTGGAAGAATTTCATGGAAACATTTTCCTACAACAACGAGTACAACCGAGGTAAAGAAAATGACATAACCGATGCGACATCTAGGAGGTATGATCCTAACATTTCTTTGAATGTAAGGTTATTGTACTTTGAATACATTAGAGGGTTGTATGATCTTGATGTAGATTTGACAAGTGTATTGTTGAATTGTAAAAATGTAACATGTGGTAAGGATCATTGGCATGATGAATGCTTAATTTGTAAATGCAACTTTTTGCATGTGCCAAATTGCATAAGTACCAAATTCTTTTGTGAAAATGTTGCATATAGTAAATTTCATGGGCATGTTGAATTCTTAATTTGTGAAAATTTGCTTGACGTGCCTATTTGCTCTCTAAAGGAATTGCTAGTTAGGGAAGTTCATGGGAGAAATTTATTGGGATGTCTTGATGATAAAATGACTTCGCTTCTAACATTTCTAGATGCTCCCTCATTTTGTATTGAACATATTAAGAGCATGCATGTTAATAATCTGAATTTGTTAAACATTTATGAATCATGTTGTGAGCCTTATCTTGATGGATTCTATGAGCATGATAACTATTTGTTTTGGAAAATTGGGTTGTTTCTTTTTAAATGTGTGATGCGCGAACTGCTAGTGGGGGAGACACATGATGGTTGTTTGATGAGGCGATTTAAAATCAACAGGGTCTTAGGGGTATTATGTGATCAATTTTATTGGTCTAATTTGAAGATTGGTGTTGAACATGTTTGCACTTGTCGTAAATTCCTAACTTGCAAAATGGCTACAGTCAAGTTTTTGCCCCAAGAATTCCATACATATTTGCTCATCATGAGTAAACTTTGGATTACTAATTCTATGAATTTTATAGTGGGTTTACTTAGAACAAAGAAAGAAAATGATGCTATTTTTGTAATTGTTGGTAGGAGTATTAAAATGTCACATTTGATTGCATGCCATGAAACCAACAAGGTCATCAACATAGTTAATCTTTTCTTTCGGGAAGTCGTGCATTTGCACGAAGTTGGTGCTAATTTTGTGAAGTTTTCTTGCAATTTAATTGCTCATCACATTAGCAAGTTTTCTCCACTTAAAGTTGCTTGTGACTTTAACCTATTAACTCTGTTGAACTTTATGCATATGTTTATTGAAGAAAGAGTAAGTTTAGGTGGGCACGAGAATGCACCTTTGGTTAAACCCTTTTGCAGAAGGCTCGAGCTTCCATTTGGGGGAATAGGTATGCAATGCACTTCCAATGCCAATCATGGTGGGAAGCATGTTCCATTTGATCCGGGCGTCCGGATGTGTTCTCATTCGTGGAAGGAGCGACCCCCCGATCAAATAAAATCTAAATTGCTATTCTGCGGTGTTGGCACATCTCAAGCTCTTGGCAACGCCTACAAATTGATTTTGCACGGTGAGTATGAAATTTCAGTTACATTTATTGTGTCTGAATTTTCTATTTTTATTGTAGGTGTCGATTCGTGGTCGAATCTCTTTCGAGATAGAGGAGATGATGAGAATCGTGAAAGTCCAACTTCATCGTATGAACATGTGGTCAGCAATGTTGTAAGATCAATGGTCAAGGAATCTCACGACTGTGCAATCAAGCAAGATTCGGGGTCAAATCATTTTCAAGAGGGAGGGGATGATGAGAACCGAGAAAGTCAAACCTCGATGCGCTTGCCCGTAAGACCAATGACGAGATCCGACGTTGAAGAGGTTCAAGATTCGAGGCTAAACAAGTAATTAAAGTCAAGAAAAATAAGCTAAGAATCAAGTTGGAGCCAAAGATTGAATAAATGGAATTTTAGCCAAGATCGATCGACCGAAAGTCACTCCGGTCAACCGAAAGTCTGCTGAGAATTTTGAAGGCAGCCTCAGTCGCGTTCGGCTGAGGGTTGGTCGACCGAAAGTGCCATTTCGGTCGACCAATTCGGTCGACTGAGACACCCCGTTTAAAAAAAAAACGGGTTTTTCTTGCAAATTCTGAAATTGCATCCTTTGCCTAATTTTGTACATTATATACACATTTTTCATTTCAAACAAAAGAGAACTTGGTTGTTCATTGTGAATGCTCCTCTTAAAAGGCTCATTGAGGTAAAGATAAAAACCTCATTTGTTATTGTTTTCTTCTTGAAAGTTAATCAACTTTACTTAAGTATTATTATTCTTGTATTGTTGTTTATTTTTCGCCACCTTGCAATTTGTTTAGTTGATACCCATTAGGTTATGGTTAGTTTAATCATTGAATTTTGGATTAGATTTAAACTTGGGTTAAGTTGTTTATCACTTATTTTACTACTTTAGCTTTCTTGAGTTTTGTATTAAATTGTTGTGAAAATTTTCGGTTAATATACCGAAGGGGTTCGCATCATTTTTTGTAGAACAAAGAACTGAACTTGTAGTGAATGAAGATATCCTAAATCCTAATTAACAAAAACTAGTCTAAATCAAGTCTAGTTTTAAACTTTTATTGCGCTTGGAATACAATGTGACTAGCACCTTATAAGTTATAAGCTTTAACTTGTTCGGGAGATACCTGTGGTGCTATTTTAATGAATGAGAAGCTAGATGGCGGAAAATGTACATCATTTTTTTTTTTTTTTTTTGCATAAGATAAGATGGTGAAATTCAAACGATATTGGTTAATAAATGGAAAATTGAAAATCGATTAAAATGACTTCGTGTCGAATTCGGACAAATACTTAAACCCGACCCAATCCGTTTAGGAAAATTTAATTTGTCACTTCGACCGCATGATTGGGAAACCGTGCGATCACACGTCAAAATTTGATTTCCGATTTTTGTTTAAAGCTATGCGACCGCACGGATTATAACCCTGCGACCGCACGGTTGTCCGAAGAAAAGACACATTTTCATAAAGGTGCATGATTTGACTTCAACCATTTCGTCAACATCATTTCTTACTCTATAAATAGGACCCTTTGAGTGTCAAATTCCTCACAATTTGATATGCAAAACATATATCATCATTTCTTCTCTCCAAAATCAAAATCGTTGCATTTGTTTTTTATTTTCTTTTATTTTCATCTTTGGAGTACATAAGCCAAGTTTTGGTTCGTTGTACTTGTGTTTTGGAGTGCTACAAATACAAGTGAAGTCGTTGTATCTTGAGAGTCAATTGCCGGAATCCGTAGGCACCGTTGCAGGGCAAATTCGACTTAAGGACAAAGAGTCCAACTCTTGCCTCGGTTTTGTCCCTACTTTTCTTCTCTTTCTTGTTTGTATTTTCTTTACCGTTATTCTGTCCAAATTTCGACACAAATTTACAAACTATTATTCTACTTATTTTGGCGTCACTATTCACAAATCGCCCAACAATATATTATGGCAAAGTGTTGGGCAATTGTTCTTTAATTGATATTTGGAGTAAAGCTTTAGTTAGCTGATATATAGATTGTAAAAATCAAAAGTAAAAGGTGTTGGATTTGGTCAGATTGGTCACTTTATGCATGTTGATTTAGGTATCTCATTTTGGGAAGGTATATATGGTCAGTCAGCAGCTCTTTAGGCTCACTTTCTTTATGAATATGGTAATCAAATACATTTTGTTTGGGAGAGGTATAAATAAATGTCATGAAAAAGTATGTTGTACCCTCGATATTTCCAGGTTGCACTGTCATTGAAATAAAAACTTGAAAGGAAATAAAGCTATAAAATGTTGGGAGATTATGAGACTTATGGTTATGGAGCTACATTATTGTCCAATATGAAGTTGATGTGCATAAGTATTTGACATCAACATTATTCTGCCAATATTTCTCAAGTTCCTTCGTTGCTATATTTAGCTATTTGGAAAATTTATAAATGATTTATAATTTCATTTTCAACCGGACCCACAAGTAGTATCCATCTACCACTCATTTCTATTTATTTATAAATTAAAACACTAGTACAGAAACTGCTATTCACATCGGTTGTAAAGGGATATTCGCGTCGGTTGTAACAGCGACGCACAATGTTCTGAGTTTAGGCGTCGGTTGTGAACCGACGCCTAAAACATAACAAAAGGTGTCGGTTGTAGGGGCACAACCGACGCCTAAAACATAACAAAAGGTGTCAGTTGTAGGGGCACAACCGACACCTAAAATATAACTATGGGTATCAGTTGTGCCCCTACAACCGACGCCCATAGTACCATCATGGGCGTTGGTTGTGCCCCTAAAACTGACGCCCATGAGTGCATTTTATTGCATCGGTTAAAGGACACAACCGACGCCTTTTATTGTTCTTACCAGACATACCTCCTATACACGCGCGCACGCACACACCTGTATATTATATTTTGTTCACATTGTACATCCCATCAACAATCATCAATCAATATATATATAGAAATGCATAACAAAATTAAATAACTCAACAAATAGAATTTTAAATTAATTTGTCAACAAATTTGTACATACATAACATTAAAAATCAAAATTACACACAGTTTTTGACAAAGTATTGAGCCCATAAATTTCGAACCTCGTCGATTTCCTCAATTGAGTAAAAATCTTGAAATGCCTAAAAATAATTAAAAAGAATTAATAATTATTATGTTTATAAAATAGAAATCGTATAAATAACTTATACCTTGTCTAGAGATGTAAGTTGAGAATGAGCCGTGACTATCTCCAAAATGTTTCTCATAACATAGTAGTCACACTCATCTCCTCCAGGTTGTTGAGGACATTGAAATTTGAACCTTTAAAATTAATATCTAATGAAAGTGAATATATATATATATAATTCAAAGATTTGTAAAAACTTGGAAAGCTTAACTAGTTTTCATACCGAGATTTTTTTTTCAATTTACATTTGAATGTGTCTTCTGGCCTTCTAATGACCAAAACGCTCGGAAGGCCCTAAAATATCGATGGATATCATGAATAAGTTATAGAGATAATAATGAAACGCAAAAATCATAACAAAATTTTGACAGAGTCTCCCCTAAAAATTGAACTTATCCAACCTGTAAAGAGACCTATTATTGAAAACTATCCTAACAACTATCATAATCACAACATATACACATCAATTTCACATCAAATTCTCCACGATTATTCTATGAAACTAGCCCAACTTATATATCAACCTTGCACTAAACTAAAAACCATGAACAATGCAATAATTACTTACATATTCAATGAAGGCTTGATTTCTATGGTACGCTCAAGATTGAGCTGAATCTATGAAGTACACCTTGTTGGCTTCGCAACATATCACAAGCAACATCCAATGATTCCTACGTATTATGAACGTGTAAATACACATTGAAATGTCTAATGGTTCAAATTTTAAGTAAAAATGATCTTACTCCTGGAAGTATGGCGCTAAAATGAATTTCTTAGATCTCAGTGATGTCATTGCTTCAACCATGTAACTCACAACACTATCTTCTTGTGTTTTTACTCTGATTGACGCAATCTTTGACGGACACATAAATCCAACTGCCTGAACACCGATTTCTTCACACAACCCATGAAGGAACCTAAAAATAATAATCAATGAATAAAATAAAATGAAATTTTAAATGAGATATATATATATATATATAAACAGTCTTACATTATGAATACTTGCAAGATAGATATATTCGGTCATTTCATTGAAAGCAAGTCGGTGATGTCGTCGATTGTAACATAAAGACTTTCATCGTCCATGTGATGAAGCACAAATGCATCTAAAGGCAATTGGATGTAGTCTGTACCAACAGGCAATGTAAGGATCAGAGAGTGTAGCCGCTTGCAACCATCACCCAGACGTTGTAACGTTGCATCATCAACGAGCGGGAGTCGTCGGGTAGATGATAGATCAAAACTCTGGGTATTTTTACTTTTTCCAATTTTTCTTTACCTTTTTTGTCAACTCTTCCTGCAATTAAAGAATTTTTATCATCATAACACGTCTAATATAATTTTAAATGTGAGTAAAATTCGAAAGAAACGTCATGTAAATAAAAATTATTATTACCTATCCTAAAATCACCAAATTTTTAGGTCATTGACAGAAGCTTCCAATAGCTTCCCCCACCCTATTGTAGTATGGAGATGGCACTAGAAGAAGGGACTCTTCGGCACCTTGTACAACATCATCAACTGACACTTTAACATGATCAACCAATAGTTATTGATGGTGCACAACAATCTCTGGTTCGGATGGAAAAACCATTCCCCTAGCCACTATTTGATTCTCACCATTACAACTTACGGAGAGACGACAATGGATCGACTTTTATTGCTCAACATGATTGAAAGTAAATGTTACCCCTAATAATTGGAATATAATCGATAATATTCAAGAATAATTTAACATTAAATACCTCAAGGTCGTCAAATGGATCTGGATTAACTGAGTAGCAACTACTGCGAGTTGGTGGTCGGGGATGTGGAGTTATGTCCATTTCAGCATCAACATTTAAGCCCATGCGTTGGAGGAGAGCTTCGTATTTCTGCTGCATACTATCGATCTTACTCTGTACCTCTGCTGCATACTCTTTTCTGACTCGCTCGGTGATACCAACCTCCACCTCCTTCATGATAATATCCTTAATATCATCTACAGACACAAGTCCACTCGATCGTCTGCTGGCCGCATCAAGTTTTCCATATACATCCCTCACCGTGACGTAGACACCATATCCCCTAACCCGACCAGGATGATCCTATTTTCCAAGGGCTTCAGATAAGATGTCGTGGTGTCTCTTAGGGACAAAGGTTCCTTGAGTTGCTTCCTCAGATTTTTCAATCTGTTTTCAAAAAAAATAAAAACTAAATATAGCTACTGAAGTGAAATTTAATTCATATTACGAACAAAATTGGGAGGCTATACTTACAATTTTTGCGTAAACCTCCCTTGTTTTTTCATTGGGGATGTAATAAGATCCATCTTCTTTCTTCTTTGATCTAGCACGCACCCAATCTAAGTTGCGATCATCACTTAATATGGACGAACTAATTGTCCCACACGAAGAGGCCAAAGACAGTGGGTCTGATAAAAGCCACTGTGGCCTCATCCCGGCATAACCAGCGGAGCCTAGAAAATGTGGATGCTCGTTGTGCGACTGGTTTTCCCTGGCTTTTTTGCTTTTTTTCTTGAAAAAATAAAGCATCACATTCATTAGTTTTCTTGAACTGCTCCCATTTCTCTTCGGTCACGTAATCATAAAGCAGAGTAAGTGATGCATATTTTGGGTGCGTATTGTTAATGAAATTATGCACCAACCTAGTCTTGAAATCTTTCCATCGCATCCCTGCAACTTTTAAAATAATTTGTTTCCTTTCGTCATCGGGTATGCTGAACTCTTTCTGAAATACAACAATAATATGGGATGTTATACCACTCTAAAAAATAATATACAAGATTGATTAATTTTAATACGTTTGAAGTGATCTAATACCTTTACGTCTTCCCAAATCATATCTTTAAGGCCTTCAGGGACATTATGCCAATCACTAATATTTATATCCACATGAATACGGACCACAGACCCTATATAAGACCTGAACTTCTTCTTATGGGGTCCGATCGGCCTATTGCGATCATCAAACTCAATAACCTTTACTTCATCCCCCTTCCTCCTCATCTTTCTTCCCGTTGTTGGTCCTCTAGTCTTTCTCGGTTGACTAATACTCTGATCATCAGATGAACTGGTAGAATCAGCCATGACTTTCACGAGACTGTGCACGTATCTGCGTATATAAATAAACAAAAATATATAAACAAGTTAGTAAGAATAAATAAAGCATATATAAAGAATATTAACAATGAGTAGAGCACATATGAACAAAATTAAAAAGTACTAAGTATGAAAGTAAACAATCTTACACAATTAATTAATCACGAGCGACGGTCAACCCACAATCCTTCTTCATGATCCTCACGCATGTAATTTGTGTCAAGATTATCTTCCCATATGATTGCATCTGATTGTATACCAACTGAAAATGGAGGAGTTTCGTCAAAATGATCGTACTCTTCTTCATCCACCACATCACCAATGCCAACAATATGTCTCTTGCCCTGAAGGACAACTGACCACTTAGTATTGATAGGATCAAGAACGTAAAATATCTGTTTTCCTTGTGATGCTAGTATGAATGGCTCATCAAGATAACCCAACCGACCAAAATCCACCAAAGTGAAGCCTAATTCATCCACCCGAACACCCCGTCGATTATCAACCCATTTACATCGAAAGAGAGGAAACTTGAACTCCCTGTAATCAAGTTCCCAAATATCTTCAATGACACCATAATAAGGCATTACAGCTTCTATTGGGCTAGTATCTTTGGCACTGGAAAAATCTTTTGACATTGCTACTTGAGTTACTCCACTATTTTACATCGTGCTCTTATCATCTTGACGTTTTGTATAAAATGTATACCCATTAATGTCATATGCTTCATAAGACCTCACAAGCATGCCAGGGCCGTACGCTAACCACTTTATAGTTTCAGAAATTTTATTCGGCATTTGTGATAAGTCTTGCATCACTCTATCTTTGAACCATTTTGCAAATGAGCGATTATGTTGATTAGTAACCCACCTTTCAACTTTTGAAGGATTCTGCCGCCTTAAAATGGACATGTGCTCGTCCAAGTATGGATGAACCTCAATAACGTGTTGCAAGACAAGGAGGTGTGCTTTGTCTCGCAATTCAACACTGGGCACAATTGTTTGGCATCCAATAGTACCTTTACCTTTCAGTCTTCCCTCGTGACAAGATTTAGGAATACCGATAGCATCAATGTAATCCAAGTAATCAGTACAAAATTCAATAACCTCCTCAGCAGCATAACCTTCAATGATACTGCCTTCTGGTCGAAATATATTTCTCACATATCCTTTTAATATACCCATGTATCTCTCAAATGGATACATATACCTCAAGAAAACTGGACCACAAATCTTAATTTCTCTCACCAAGTGAACAAGTAAGTACACCATAATGTCAAAAAATGATGGAGGAAAATACATTTCAAATTGACATAGAGTGATAATAATATCAGCCTGCAAATCATCCAACGCCTCTGGATCAACAACTTTACTACAAATTGCATTGAAAAAAAAAAAGCAAAGTTTTATAATGACATTTCTAACATGTTTTGGGAGTATTCCACAAACTGCAACTGGTAACAAGTGTTGCATTAAGACATGACAGTCATGAGACTTCATACCAACCAATTTCAAGTCCTTCATCGACACAAGACTTTTTATGTTTGATGAGTATCCAGATGGAACCTTAACAGAATTTAGGCACTCACAAAAACTTGTTTTCTCCTTTCTAGACAAAGTGTAACAAGCTGGAGGTAAATAGGTACGCTTTTCCAACTCTTGGGGTGCTAACTTATCTCGTATTCCCATTTCTACCATGTCTTTTCTAACTTTGATACCATCTTTTGTTTTTCCTTGAATGTTCAATAATGTCCCGATGACACTATCACATACATTTTTCTCCACATGCATTACATCAAGACAATGTCTTACCTGTAAGTGTTCCCAGTAGGGTAGATCCCAAAATATGGACATCTTCTTCCAAAGACTCTTCTGAGGAGGTTTAAAAGGTTTTCCAAACACGACATCAATATTTTTAACTCGTTCATAAACCTCTTTTCCTGTTAACGGTAAGCGGGAAACTCGAGTCTCGACTTTTCCATTGAAGAGCTTTTTCTTCTTTCGATAAGGGTGATGAACAGGGAGAAATATGCGATGACTCATATACACATTTTTCTTACAGTTTTTCAACCAAAAATCAACTGTATCTTCTTCACAAATAGGACATACTTTAGCTCTTTTGTTAGTATAACCCGACAAGTTACCATAAGCTGGAAAATCATTTATGGTACAAAATATCATAGCACGTAATGTGAAATTCATTTTTCTATGTGCATCAAATGCCAACACACCTTCATTTCACAACAGTCTTAAATCTTCAATTAGAAGCGCTAGGTAAACATCTATGTCATTTCCCGGTTGTTTAGGCCCTGAAATTAGCAACGACAACATGATGTACTTGCGCTTCATACATGACCAAGGAGGAAGATTGTAATTCACCAAAATAACCTGCCAAATACTATGTCGACTACTCATGCTACCTTGCGGGTTCATCCCGTCTGTACATAGTCCAAGCCTAAGATTCCTATCTTCCCCACCAAATTCAGGAAACATCCTATTAATGGTCCTCCATTGAGGAGAATCTCCCGGGTGTCTTAGCTTTCCATCTTCTTTCCTCCCTTCGGCATGCCACCGCATGTTCTTTGCATCCTTTGCATTGACAAACAAGCGTTTAAATCTTGGTATTACTGGTAGATACCATAACACCTTTGCTGGAGATCCTTTCTTATCCTCCCAATTATCATTTCCTTCCTTTCGCTTATACCTCGATGCCCACATTTTGGACACAGGTGCAAGTCCTTATACTCATTCCGATACAATACACAATCATTTGGACATGCATATATCCTCTCGATCTCCATACCCATCGGGCACAACATTTTCTTTGCCTCATAAATTGAACAAGGAAGTTCGTTATCCTCCGGAAGCATCTCTCGTAAAAGTTCCAATAAAGCCGTGAAACTCCTATCAGTCCACCTATTCTTCGCTTTCAAGTTATACAACTTGAACATAGCAGACAATTTTGTGAATTTCTTACAACCAGAAAATAAAGATTTTTCAGAATCATTAAACAAGCTATCGAAAATATGAGGCTTTTCGATAAAATCCTCTTGTATGTCACGCAGCATTTCATCTATCCGATCATTATCCATATCATTCTCATCATTATCCACATTATTCTCCTCCTGATCAACCTTATCATCATCGGTGCTCGTCCTAGGAAGTATACTCTCACCGTACCATATCCACCGTGTATAACCTTCCTTAAACCCACGACGAATCAAATGATTCTTCACTTGCTCAGAGCTACGAAATTTTCTCAGATTCTTACAATCAAAACAAGGACACAAAAGCATTTCTTCACCTTCTTTTATTTTGTTTTCCTCAGCACGTTTCATAAATTCTTCAACCCCTTTCACATATTCATTTGTATTACGTCTCCCATACATCCAACCCCGATCCATATCTAATAAACATATATATAAAGATATTCACCACGTGTTAAAACAAATGAAATCGCCATAATTTATTATTTTCATATTTTATTTATAAATTCCTACAGAAATTTTGACAGAATCTCCCCTATAAATTGGACTTAGCCAACCTGTAAGGAGAATCAAAATACCATAATAAAACTAAAATAGTCAACCTCAACATATTCAAAACTCAAAAAAACTCCCAATCAAACTTCAACATTATCATCTATTCTAAAATATTCAACCTCAACATGTTAAAAACTCAAACATTTTTAGTCTCTTAATTATTCACTATATATGCTCATATCTCCAAATCATTACAACATAATCATCTCAACTCACTAAAACATCTAACAAATACAAAATATTTCAAATAATTCATTTGTAAATACCTCACAATCATTACTTATCCGTAACTTTGAAAATCAAATAAATTTTTTTAACATTCTACAATGTCAATAAAACTCTAATAATTTAAAAATTGAATTTATACATCTACTTACTCAAAATCAATAATCTACATTAACATTCAAACTAGAGTAATAAATTCATTTAAATCAATCAACATATTAAATCATAAATAATAAATTCAATTATAACCTAAAGAAATGAAGAAACTAGTTTAAACTTAAAATATGAAAATGTGTGGGTTGTATGTATTGAAGCTTGTATATACACATTTGATAAAAAATTATAAAAAACTACTGATTTTATTATATTAATAAAATTATTTTATACTGATTTAATTTTAAATTTTAGAAAAAAATTACAAATTTTATAAATATCATCACCCAAAGAGACATCCTTTAAAGAAACACATTTGATGAAAAATCATAAAAGAAAATAGTATATAGAACATGCATTACATAAATGACAATTTTATTGCCACTGCATTTTAATTAATACACCGCATTTAAAATATGTTTTTAATAAATACATTACAACAAAGTTACAATCACAACCTTAACTCAATAAAAACAAATGAAATAATAAATAAAAAATCCACATTGTGGTATCTCATCCACAAAATCACCCCACTAAATTCCAAAATTCACTGTTATCAATTTATTGATTTACTATCTTCTCTGGGCCAACATAACCTCATCCCCTAACCCCGTGCTCTATCCCAAAATTTAGATTCCAGGCAAAGCCATGGAGTAATGTTCCAAATTTATAATAGTACACATAAATTTCCATTCAATTTTTAAGTCTAATTTGCACAGAAATTCCTTACTTTATGGCCTAAGATGCTTGAGTTCAGTTCTCCACTCATCAATTTGCTAAAACCAATAAAAAGCAAATGCATCCTAATAGATAAAGAAACTCTATATATTAATTAATTTTCTTGTAGCCCATAACCCAGGAGTCGAATATATGTTCAAAAAAAAAAAAAACGAAAACTACTTACCGCAGTCGGTGGACGTAGCGAGGGGGTGGCGGCGGCTGTGCGGCGTCGGTGGGGGTGGTGGTAGCTGGGCGACTGTGGCTTGGTGGCAAACGGAGACGGGGGCGGGCAGAGGGGAAGAGAGGTGGGTAAAGAGAGGAGTTCCACTTAACCAAAAAGAGAGAACTCGTAGGGCACGAACGGTCTACGACTAGCTGAAGCTGACGGGCGTGACGAGAAAATAAGAATAAGACCTAGCTGGGGTAGGTGGCGAAGGTGGCGACGGAGCAGGGAGGAAGAATGGCACGCGCGGGTAGGAAGATGAAATTTGTGAAGAATAAGACCTAGCTGGGGTGTTTAAAATCAGTTAAACGGGTCGGTTCTTACGTTGAACCGACGCCCATTATTTAAAGGCGTCGGTTCAACGCAAGAACCGACGCCTATAATAGGCACATAGGCATCGATTCTTTAATCAGAACCGACGCCCATGCTTCGGCGGTGGCACCCGCGTCGGTTGTTTTATAACAACCGACGCGTTTATTTAATTCTTATTTACAATTTTGCCACCGTGTTTTTATAGGCGTCGTTTTTTTCAAACGCGAATAGCTTCTTTTTTTTTTGGACTATTTTGTACTAGTGAAACGTTTTCCAAATGGAGGATTGGATTCTTTTTATACTTGCTAAATGTTAGATCTTTCATGTTCACTTTTGTGCTTTCTCGGTAATTGCCAACTGAAATTATTGTTTATGGTCTGAAATGATTGTTCATGTTAGATCTTTCATGTTCACGTTTATACTTTTGCATGATTGTTTATGCTCTGAAATGAGGAGAGCGGTGAGCATTTTGGCCTCATCTTTCAGCTAAACCTAGTTTTAATTTTAGAATTTATATATTGTAATCTGCCATTGGAAGAGGTCACATGCAGCCTCTTCATCCTACCGTAATACTTGAATTAAATCTATCGTTAATTCTGGCATAAAGGCCAAAACTCAGAAGTATCAAATATATATATTGTTTCAGTACTTTATCTTCCATCACTTAATTTCTTGCAAGGTTTTTAACATAATTCTTGAAGTATTGCTTTTGCTTGTAGGCCAGGAGAATGGATGTTGTCACTGCTGGAGTGGAGGGTCAGTTACTTACTGTTGTTGTTTTTCATCTTGCAGGTATACAATTTATTTCCACAAAAGCTTGAAATTTTGATTTAGATGTTAGAATACATGCTTCCATTGGAAATTATATATGCCATCTCTAGATGATTATATATATATAGCTTTTCAAGACACTCTTATCGATGGACACCAATGTTTTATTTTATATTATATTATATTATATTCCATGCGCTCCTTAATTTAGACTCATAAGTGGATCCAAGTAACGTAAGCATTTAATTTGCCCTTTGTTTGAAGCATATGTTGGAGTCTTACTGCTGCTTCTCTGAGACTGAGTGGCAGTTAGATAAAATTATTTAAATGAAGTCTTGTAAATATTTTGTTTGATTAACTTAGCTTATTTGCACCTTGCAACTCCACTGCAACCTTTTGTTTTATTTCATTTTTAGTCCAACAGTTTTTTCGATTTAATCAGGAGTTATAATGCACCATTTCAGCTGATCGCCTGCCTGTGGGATTCTTCTGATTATCATGGCTGTTGGAAATCTAATTTGCTAACACGGTGCAGACACTTGTGACCAAGTCTCGTGTTAAAGCAAAAATTAAGAGAGGTCGAATTATGTTGCAAGAGTTCATGACTATTATTTATTGAGGCTGTGATAATGCAATGAGGATTTCACAAGCATGCATTTTAACCTTTTACGCGTAAGCAATTCATTGTTTTTCCAACGGTGACCTTACTATATATGTAGGAATCAGAATTTCTTGAGTTTGTAAAAGTTGTAGAAGAAAAAGCTAATCACCCCTTTCTGTGCGACTACTCAAAATCCCGTTCATCCAAAATGTCCACTTCTTTGTCCAATCATGTGCATTATTTTGTTTTCGATCGAAATGAAGTTTTGTTCATGTTAATAATAATTCCACATGTTTGATCAGGATTTTGCTAAATGTGTTGAGGGCAAAACAGTCATTTCACACTCATGTGTCTTGGATGTAAGTTAGTGTGTACACCAATACGTACGTATAGCATTTTCATATGTGATAATGCTTGTGGGAAGACTGATTTATGTCATTAAGATTTGATACTTCCGACTTTTGACATTCTTTTCTTTATTGGGATGCACAGTTTCGATCTGTTACCCAATGTGGACAATATAACAATTATTCACATCTAACAAAAAATAGCCAAGTATCAAATCTTAAAATTTAGGGACACTTAGCTGTTTTACATTAGAGGTGGGCAATTATTATGTTGTCCATGAATAGCAACAGATCATTTTCGCTGGGCTGCATGCCAAACCTAAATTGCGAATCTCCTAAAAGTTATTTTTTTTCCTATTTTTGTAACAATATATTTTACAATCAAATATTTGCTATTGCAAGGAAGTGGGAGCGCGCATGTTCAGCTCGTGCTTTAGTATACACTAGTATCACATGCATCCGTGCGTTTCACGGAAGAACAATATAAAATGATTTTACTATAAATATAATTATAAAATAGGAAAAAATTGAACACATGATTTGTTTTGATTAATAATACATACTGTCACGAATGCTCAAAATAGAAATAAATTACAATTCTCATCAATTTTGGAAAACTTCAATAAATAATACATTTTTTGTACAGTTTGTCATTGATCACAACCGTGTGATACACGAAAATTGCTATAGACAAAATATATTTAAATAATTGCTCAATTTTAAATTAAATAATGCAATTTTTCAAATATATGCTGTGTAGAATAAATAAAAAATTTCGTCCAAGTATTTTTGACTAACCTGAATAGAAATAATAACCCTCAAAATATCATAATTTACATAAAATAAAGTAATTGTAACAAATTAAATATATGCGGTCTTATATATAAATAAATGTAATAAATTAAGCAATATTAACGATGCAATCGACCTTAAGATTTGTGGGCACGAACGTGAAATTCAACTCAAGAGATCATTCGCATGATTAACAATTTTAAATTTTTAAATGTGATACATTTAATTGAACATTATTAAATGCATATTTAGTTATATATCAATAAAAGATTATTAATGAAAATATAAATAAAATATATATATAGTGCGTCTTTTTGTTTATATATGTTTATAAAATTAAGAAATAAAGTTTCACCATTGAAATTGTAAATTGTTGAATTGTTTTATCATCCTTACGTGAAAACATGTCATGAATTAAGTGTTTTAAATATTGTATCGTGAACATATCAACTCCATTTATGGAATTAACGTTCAATAAATGAAATTTTCTTTTTTAAAAAAACTTTTGAACTACAAAATTAAGCTCATACAATAAATGTGCAAAATTCAACTTACATGTTCTCCTTAAGATAGATGCTTTTCTTTTATATATTTTTTTCATCATATTCTTCCCAAAAAAAGGTATAGGATAGACTTTTTTTTATATACTTTGATTTTTTAAGCATTAATTATTAATTTCAAGTGTTTTTCTAAAAGAATAATCATTAATTTTAATAAATATTGTTATATTAATTGATTCTTCTTTCTTCATACTTCATACTGACAATTTCTTTATTCATATTGTTATATTATTATTTTAATAAAAATTACTGATAGATTAATTGTTTAATAGAAATTATATGAACTACTTGTTAAAATCTGTAATATATTTTTGCATATTTTAGTTATTTAAATTTATAATGAAAAATAAAAAAAAATGAACGGAATCAATAAATATATAAAAATAATATGAAAATGATGAATGAATTGAAGAAATCTTATGTTTGTAAAATTAACCCAACTTTATTCGATTTGTCTTAAAAATTCATATAGTAATTATTTATTTTAATTTGATAAAAAAAAAATTGGAACTGAAATTAATCATCTATGACTAAAATGAATTTAATTAACTAATTATAGATAATATTATATGACTTAAATGATATAATTTAAAATGAATTAGATATTAACGAAAAATATAAAATATAAAATAAAACTTTACCTTTAATTTTTTATATGATTTTACGCACAATATATTTACAATTTACTCTTACTTGTTAACTTGCATTAAATTTCTCACCGTGTGACACCCATTTTACATATTTTTCGATTTCAAAATACTACAATAATTATTAAAAAAATAATAATAAAATAGAAAAATAACATTTTTAATGTTATTAATAGCATAACACGAATGTCAATACAATTAATGACACATATAAAATAATAATTGCTAAAATTTTACTATACTATTTTTTAACAAAAAAAATCCAAATTTAAAAAGTTTTTTTGACGAATAACTATATATATATATATATATATATATATATATATATATATATATATATTTTGATGACGACTATTCTACTTTTATATATATTAATATTAAGATTAAGATTTACTTGCTAGTACATGACAACAATTATTCCTTATTATTTGTCTGATTGTTACCAACCATCAAACATTTTGACAAACTTTACCTTAAATACACTACTAATGATAACTGCATAGGTTACTTGTCTTGACAAAAATTATCTACTTGAAAGGCGTCTAAGTTTTTCAAGAAAGTCAAACACGCTATCAAAAATTTAAATTTAATTAAAAAAAAAATGCAGTTATTAAGTTGAAATCTTGATGCATATAATTCCCTTTAACCAAAAAATATTATAATAACAAAAATGAAAAAGGAACCGGCCAAGTTAATGGGAAAACGAGGGTGGGTATCTGATCAAACAACACTCAATTTGTTCGAGCCCGAGATTCAATTATAGTCCAATCCAATGCATCACCTATCCGCTGTGATTGTGTTACAATTATCATGATGGGCAGCTGGGAATGAGTCAGGTGACATGGGAAACATTTCTTTGGTGGCTCGACCCTTCCAGCTCAGCCCGGCATGGCAAAAGCTCAGCCTAGACTCAGCCTCGTTTGAGGGGTATGAGGTCCGGCAAAGATAGAGGATAAACAAACAAAAAAGGCAAAGACTGCAGCATTAACACGGCCAATGTTGGATCCCGATAACCAAGGGTGGATACTACCTTAACAGCAGCATCTGTGGGAGTTTTAAGTCTTTTCATGCTCCAAAGCTGGACAAAATTGACATACCAGCATTTATAGAAATCAAATGAAATTCATCACAACTCATCTTGGCTTAAGAGATTCATATTACCATATCGGTTTAACTGTGAATTTCACATATACCAGCTGTTATTTTTCAGATGAATCGAGTGTAGAACTGAAAGACCAAATCAAGATTTGTGACTAAAGTTCAAGACGAATGCTGTGTAAGGTCTTTAGCTCCTCCAGCTCCTCCCCACTTGCAATTCCAGGATCAATAAAGCACAACTGAAACAGAAACCATCATTACCATCTTATTAAAACAGAATGAGGAAAAAACAAGATTGACAAAATGCATTGAAACCTGATACTGGTCTTTCTTTAGGGTATGGACACCTCTTTTAATTAGCTTTTGCCATCCAACGTTGTCTTTAAGTGATTTTTCCAGAGCTCTTGTTTTCTGAAAAGACGACCATTAAAATACATCAGAAAGTGAAACCACCAGCACCCTAGAATTTCTAGTTAGTGAGCTATCAACTTGCTGAATAAATTCGATTTTCACAAACTGGGGTATTTGCATCAAGAAACAAAATTGCTAAAAAGATCTTATGAGGCTGCCTTGGAAAATGGAAACCCAACAACCATAAGCGATGAAATTCTATATTTGAAAATGTTATGGTTAGGAGCATTCCAAAATTTAGCAACATAATGATGTGATCCGGGATAGGAGCTCAAAGGAGAAGTCAAGTCACGGACGACGCAACAACATTCGACATAGGAAAATGAACAATTTCCATGTTGGAAGCTAGTCGAGACGACGAGTGGATCAACCTCATTCAAGCCGTCGAAGAAAATTATGAAATTTCAAGAATTACGGCCGTAACATATGGGAGCTCACGGCCGTAACCAACCTACTGTTGAAAACTGTGATTTTAAAGAAAATTGGACTTACGGCCGTAACGTAGCCTCGGATCAAAAACAAGATTTTCAGAAAATATAAATTACGGCCGTAAATGTTAAACAGAAACAAAGTTACGGCCGTAAGGAAATTAGTCACGGCCGTAAAATCGTATACGCGTGAATTTTAGGGTTTTATTTATTTCCTTATTTTTAGGTAGTTGTTTCCTTATTTAATTAGAACTCTTAACCTAGATTTTGACCCTATTTATAGGGATGTAATTTTCATTATTCATTAGAGAACTTTGATATTATAATTGAGAGGCTATTTTGCTTTCATATTCTTATTCTTCATTGAATAAAATCCGAACTTGCAAGTTAATCTTGTTTGTTCAAATCTTGAGTGAGATTTACTTTTATTGTGATCAAGAGGTCAGCATATCTATTGATTGTGTTGGTTGCTTGGTTCAATTAATTTGAATCAATCTCTAAATCGTGGTTCTTTGGCGTTCTTGGGTCAATTCCAATAATTTGTGGGTTGCGTAGCTACAATTGCTACGTGGTTTGCATCATCTGATATCAGAACTTAGGCTCCAAAAATCAAGGTTATATCTTTATTTTGTTTTCTTGAGTTTTCTATCCAGTTTGATTTTTATGTTTATCATCGAATCCCATAAAAATCATCCATATCTTGTTGAGTGTTTTGTTTTTCAGTTTTTTGCGTTCTTCTTGTTCTTGAGTTTGTTGAGTCTTTAATCTAGAAAATCGTTCCAAAAAATTTCAAAAGTGTTTGTTTTGCTTAATTCTTATCCGAATTAAGTTCCGTTTGTTTTGTCATGTTCGTTGTCGAATTTTCGGATTTATATAAAAAAATATATATTTTTTTTTTATTTTTTTTATTTATTCCGAAAATTCACCCAAAATTCAAAAAAAAAATAAAAAATAAAAAATATTTCCATTCAAGAACCACCTTCTTGAATTTTCTTAAATTCTTGATAAATACTTGTCTTTCACGTCAAATTAAAATTCTAGATACTCTTTCCTTTCTAGTCAAAATTCAATAACCACTTTTTTGAATTTCTACAATATTCTTGATATTCTTTCCTTTCGAGTCAAATCCAATAACCACTTTCTTGAATTTCTTTAACATTCTTGATGTTGTTTTTCCTTTTCGAGTCAACATTAAATTCCTCCTTGATATTTGTCAATATCTGGACCATTTTATTTTGAGTCTCTCAAATTTTTGAAAGCTACATCATAAGGGATGGATTATGATCCGGATTCGTTGTTCCAAACTAGATGTTATGTGGGACAAAAGGTGTGCAGTTTGGCAATTGATAGAGAGTGCTTCACTAATTTTGCTAATATCACCATGATTGAAAAATTGGGATTATCTCTAATACCGCACAGTAGACCTTATTGTGTGACGTAGATGAGGGAATTTGGAGAGTTCCATGTAACCAAGCAAGTCCTAGTGACTATCACCTGTGGAAAATATATTGATGACGTATTTTGTGATGTAGTGCCTTTAAAGTCTTGTCATATTTTATTGGGAAAATCGTAGAGTCGTATGAGGGAAGCAATATATTATAAGAATATGCACATATACAGGATTCTTACGAGAGGGAAAACATTCACACTGTATGGATTGACACTCGAGGAAGCACTAGACGATTCGAGGAAGGTAAAAAAAGAGAGTGAGAGGAAAGTTGTAGTGAGATTGTAAGAGGATCCTCGAGATAGGGATGTTGAGAAGAAGGAGGGAAAGCTGAAACTAGAAACGGTTGATCAAATTCCAAAATTTGAAGTAGAAGATGAAAAATTGGGTAGTAAGGAGGTGAATGAACAAGGAAATAAAATTGTGGAAGAGGTGATTGAGGATGAAAGTGTGGTTGAAAATAAAAATGTGGAAGAGGTAGTTGAGACTAAAAATGTAGAAGAAGTTGCAATAAAGGAAGGAGGTGAAGAGAAGGACCTCGTTGTTAGGGAAGAGGATTTGGAGATGATATACCATGAGTACAAGGATCCCTATCTTGTACTTGGTGAAACTAACATTCCCCACCCTATTTTGCTTAAATCTTTCTTGCAGGTTGAATATACTTGGAGATTTGAGCCACTCCACATATGGCCAAGGAAGTTCATATTTCGACTCTTCCATCCAATTCAAGTATTAGAATACTACTGGTTGATCCTATGTAATGGAGGCAAGAATTTTCCTTTTGATCCAGGCGGTGCGCTGAAACACCATGAACCAAGCTATGATTCGGGACGAATCATCTTGAAGAATGGGAGAATGATGTGATCCGGGATAGGAGCTCAAAGGAGAAGTCAAGTCACGGACGACGCAACAACATTCGACATAGGAAAATGAACAATTTCCATGTTGGAAGCTAGTCGAGACGACGAGTGGATCAACCTCATTCAAGCCGTCGAAGAAAATTATGAAATTTCAAGAATTACGGCCGTAACCAACCTACTGTTGAAAACTGTGATTTTGAAGAAAATTGGACTTACGGCCGTAACGCAGATTTGTCACGACCGTAACACAGCCTCGGATCAAAAACAAGATTTTCAGAAAATATAAATTACGACCGTAAATGTTAAACAGAAACAAGGTTACGGCCGTAAGGAAATTAGTCACGGCCGTAAAATCGTATACGCGTGAATTTTAGGGTTTTATTTATTTCCTTATTTTTATGTAGTTGTTTCCTTGTTTAATTAGAACTCTTAACCTAGATTTTGACCCTATTTATAGGGATGTAATTTTCATTATTCATTAGAGAACTTTGATATTATAATTGAGAGGCTCTTTTGCTTTCATATTCTTATTCTTCATTGAATAAAATCCGAACTTGCGAGTTAATCTTGTTTGTTCAAATCTTGGGTGAGATTTACTTTTATTGTGATCAAGAGGTCAGCATATCTATTGATTGTGTTGGTTACTTGGTTCAATTAATTTGAATCAATCTCTAAATCGTGGTTCTTTGGCATTCTTGGGTCGATTCCAATAATTTTTGGGTTGCGTAGCTACAATTGCTACGTGGTTTGCATCACATAACCATAGGAGTAGCTTGATTTCAACATATCAACTGCATAAAAAGGCAATTGCTAGAGTTATTTAAACGTATTTTTCAACTGGGTGTTTATAACTCTGACGACTGAAAAGCACACAAATCATAGTGCAACTACAGCTAGGAACATATTTCACTGATAACATATGCAAAAGTAATGAAATGAATCAAATACTGAATTATATAGAAGTGTTGCAATAGCCAATTTATCATGCCTACTTCATCCAGGGACCCGGCAAAAAGGAAACCGATCAAATCGCAGAATATCAATTTGAAGCCTGGCAAAATGCAAGTGATCTTAACATTATATTCACGTGAACAGCTATTAGCTTATCATGGTATTTCCTGAGAAACGGTATGCAAGGTAAACTTGCATAAGAATGCAATTGAGTATACTTACACTGACAGGGTCCAAGATTAATAAGTTGTAGTGCTGTGTCCTGTTTATCTGATGTTGAACCTGGATGCCAATGATGGTTCTTGAATGGCCATCATGCTGAAAGTACAAGGGCCTGTTAAAAAAATCTCATAAACATTAATTGGTGAGTATTTACAAATAGAAAGAACGTATGCATTTTCATTGCCAATATGCAGACAACATGCCAAGAAGACTCCTAAAACTAATTGAATTCACTTACAGTTTCCCACTAAAGACAACACCCTGATTGCCACATTGGGGATTGTTGCCAGAAAAGTAATTCCAGACCCAGTCAATAAGAACCTGATCACCGTTTATATTGCCGAAGGGAATGGTTGAATGTTTACGACTCTCATCACCAGACGAAACTGCATCAGGAATTTTGGAGTCCCCCTTTGACAGAAATTTATCCATTGGTCCATAAACTTGAATAGCCTTCCTTTTGCCCACAGTTTTATCTAATATTATATCTTTGCCACAAAAATCTACTATCCTGGCACGAAGACCAAATGAGCGGAAAAGTGCAGCACACTCTGTAGTTCCAATCCAATTTCTTTTTCCATAAATTTTCTGATCAAAGTCATTTGAGCCATGCGTATCAAAGCCTCTTTCCCAAGCAATTTCAAGCCATCTTTGTAAGGAAGCAATATCGGGTACAAACCCAGAACCACCATACAGAACCTCCCTTGCTTCTTGTCTCTGTTTAAGCAGATGAGAACTAAGCATCTGGATATTACGCCACCCACATCCCCACCCAACATCCTCCGACTCAACACTCTGAAAGTGATCAATGTACCCAGACAATAAACTCACTGTGTTCTTTGAGTCTGATTCCAAACACTTTGCTAACAAAGCCATCAAGCCATCTTCAACTTGGCAGAAGCTCTCCTTGATCTGTGTCTCTACTAAGTAACAAATTTTTTCATCAGTATCTATCCTTCCGCTGGTAGTTCCCTTTGAACCACACCTTAAAAAACTGCTCTTAGGATTGTCCCCGGAATAATCTATATGTTCTACGGAATTTTCAACCTGATCATAACAAGGAATTCCTCATGCTATTTAAAAATGCAACTACCCATAACTGATTTGTACGAGAAATATGGCATATTTCAAGAAGTAAAATAGCAGAATAACCAAACTTGAGTAAGAAGAGACAATAAACAAACTAAATATGTAATTTAACCTAACATGATGTATAATATAGATAAAGATTCTTGAATCTTGTTTTAGTACAAGTTTTAGGTACTTTCTTACATACATACAGTCACTTATTGTGATTCCTTATTCTTTTCTATTCAAGTATTCTAACTCCGCAATTGCTAACACCGTCTCTCCACTTATCAAGGCAATATGCCAATATGTTAATCGAAAATTATAGACAAGTAATATTACAAATGAAAACAAATCTTCAATTAAGCGATTTTCTTTCTATTTCTTTGAAACATTTATGTCATTGCTATCAAATGCTAATATACTATTCCTAACAAATTGATGAAACTATATACAACATATGGTCAGCAACACTCCAACAGGTCGTTTCTCCAAAACAATGCTGACTCCAGTCCTATTCAGTACTTTGTCAATATATTTCCTGATAAAATTAAGATTCTAAGTTCCAAATTGAGCAATCGAACAATTCTTGAATAAACAAGCACTTAATTATATACTCAAAAAATATTCATATTTAATACACGATAAACAGACAGTTCTCTTGTGCATAGAAACAAACAGATATATAGTATATACAAATGAATAAATAAACAAACAGATATATAGTATATACACATGAATAAAGACAATTCACGCGCGAATATGCACAAATATAAGAATAGATACAGAAACGTGTATATACACATACGAATAGGGGAGCCATAGAGATTTGTCGCGCTAATTCGAGGTCTCGGGCATTTTCTTCATCGTCCAAGTGATCATTAGCATGTCTGTATAATCGAAATTTAACGGAAATATATTATCGGAAAATACAAAAAATACGTAATAATGGGGAAACGAAAAATTGTTTATTTGAACGGAAGCAAAACACAATCCAATGAAAAATATACCTCTCGAGTTCCAGAAATGAAACTGTTATATTACAAAAGGGGCAAGCGGAGAATTCCATGGAAAAAATGGAGCAAGTATACGAAACCTTTTTTTGGGGGTTCTTCAAACAGCGAGAATTGCTGGAGAAGAACCTAGCCATTCCTTTTCCACCACTTTAAAGGGGATGTGGGCGCGCTAATTTTATTTTGGATTGAAAATATGGAAAATAGATGGAAAGAAAATAATTTTTGAAAAATTGATTTTTTATGAAAAATATTAATTGAAATCGTTTGACTGAATTTATTTTTAAGATGTAAAAATTGAAGAATTTTTTTAGTTTTGTAACTTTTGTTATTTAATTATCATTATTTTCCATGATTTAAGTCGATTTTTTATTTTAAAAATATATTAGTTTGACAGTCAATCCTATTTGGAGGCAAAAGAGTCCACCGACTCAGCCCAAAAAGATTTGAAACCCAAAAATTTTGCTTTAATGTTTTTTTTTTTTTAAATGTCAATACTAGGTCAAGATCATTTAAAGTGATTTTTTTGGTGCCAATGATTGTCCCAAATAAACAAACAAAACTAGTATTACATATCGAAGTCTCCTCGGCTTACATGATTTCATTGAACCCTTGTCAGGTTATATTGACTTTTTCTAACATTTTATTTTAGGATTTTATTGTATACGCACACAGTGTCGGTCCTGTGTTTTTGGGTGCCCTGTATAAATATTAAAAAAGTGACCCTCAATTCTTTAAATTATAAAGTATGCGTATAGAAAAATAATTTAACTATTTATATTAACTCATTGTATATAAAATTGCCGCATAAAAAAAATATCATTTTCAATATTTTTCTCATATTGTTCTCATGTTATATAGAAAATGTACAACTAAAAAACTAAATTTATAACTTGTAGTACTTTGAAAACATCCAAAAGCTCATATTTTCTTAAGAAAGTATCATCCAAATCACTAATATCTTTGAAGCCAATATGAGTTGACCTGAAAAGGAAATAAAACAACTCAAATAATATCATATGTAATCCTTAAAATGCAACAAATCTTTTAAAATTAGTTATTCTTGCATTTTTTAAGCAAAACCACTAATGAATTTTTTGTAATCAATACTTTTTAAAAAATTATATTCAATAAATATCAAAGCAAGTTCATTCAATCTTTCTTGTGACATAGTTGATCACAAGTAAGATTTCAATAGCTTCAATTTTGAAAAACTTCTTTCAGCAGATACAATTGTAACACGTATTGTTAGTAATATTTTATAAGTAATAAATGTATTTGAAAAGCGATCCAACCTTTTCAAATAAGTTAGTATGTCAATAACTGTATTTTTTTCTTTTAGTAAAAGATTTCGCAAAGCTTTTAGCTCTTAAAACAATTCTTGACCATCAACATCACAAAACATTTCATGCCTTAGAACAATATCAAGATGATTACAACATGCTTTCAAATTGAGTGCCCTCTACAGTAGCATTTTCATCAAAATATCTCTTCCTACGAATTAGACGTTTTACTTGAAATACAGGATCTACTGTCATTTCATCAGCAATTTCTTTAGCAATATTTATAGCATCGTTGAATCCAATTTCCCTATATTTTTTAAAGAAATCAATCAACCCTTTCACTTCCTCAATAGTAATATCAATATGTCATTAGATTGTAAGTGTTTACTAATCAAGTTAGCAGCATACAAATTAGAATCATATATCAATAATTCATAATTCAGTCTTAATAAATCAAAGAATCAAATATCCAGCCAAATCACCAATTCAAGAAATCAGCATTCATAAACAAATAAACCATGAAATGGGAAACAAGAAACTCCACTGATGCTGAATGAAATCTATCATTTAACCTACAGAGTAAGTTGAACACAGGCACAAAGACACAGACGTGATGAATGTAGAAGCAGTGATGGAGGGTTTTGAAACTTGGAAGAAAGTGAGATGAAGAGCCGAGACTGCCGAGTGGTGAATCCGATGATGAGTGACGAACAATGAAAAGTGAGTGAAGACAGTGATACAGTGAGATGGATTTTTGATCTCTTAGTCTCTGGAATCTAGCTTCTCTTCAAGTAAGACGGTGGGAGTGGGAGGTTTGAATCGTCTAATTTACAAAGGGAAAGGGAAATGGGGTTTTCAGGTTTTGGATTTTGGAAGATAGGGAGTCTCAAGAGTCAAGTCAGGGTGTAGTTTTAACTTATTGGATGGTTGGAAGTTAGAATGGAACGGTAGGAGGAAAAAGAAAAATCAATTTTGTTTTAACAAAAAAACTAAAGATAAAATTTTAAAAATAATATTTCTTAATATATTTTTCATTTTGGTGCCCCAAAAATTTTGGTGCCCTGTTCGTCGCACCTCTTGTACGGCCTCAGGGTCGCCTCTGTACGCACACGTGATGATTATGTTAAACATTTTAATTGTGATTTTTGAGATACTTCTTGAAATATTTTATTATTATCATTTTTATGTTAATCACTAGACAATAGTGATATACCAATATATACCATGTCTCCTAAATATGTTAGTCTAATGCCCAAAAGTAATTCTTCTTTTTTGAATGTCGGAATGGGACCATTTCGACCAATTTATGACTATTCTTATATTAAATTTGGGACGTAAAATTTTCGATCTCAGTGCTCTTGGCTAAAAAAAAATTCAACCTAGGAGTTCCACCCATATTTTTCTCCATTCTCCCTAGAAGGCCTAATTCATAAAATTTTACTCAAGCCTTGAAAATCATACGATCACACTAGAATTTGTACAAACCATATCCCCAAAAAAAAAAATTAGGGAAAAAAGAGAAAGGAAATTTTGAGTTTTCCACCAAAATGGTGGGAAAACTTTTTCAAGGAAAAGTACATCATGCGAGCAAGAAGTGAAAAATCAATTACATGGGAAAAAATGATATCAAACATCTACAAGGTGGAAAGTGGCAAAATATTTTCCGTTTTTGGTGGAAAATGTTTATCAAACACACCATTATTTTTTTTAATTTTTTTTTACCATTTTCTTCTTTCCATTTTTATGGAGCCATTTTTTCCCCTAATGACTATTATTAGAGACCTATTTCACGGCATGTTTGTCCTCCACTCACATGGCACGACAAGGGTGTTAAATGTCGGATTATTCGAAATGTGCATCAATCATGTCGCATAATTGTAGATTTTTATCAACGAGTCACCTACACAAAGTCATGTTATGCTTATGTCACATACTTGTTGGCTGTGTGTGGAATAGGCTGACTCGAATGCCTGCGGACATCGTAAGTGCCGAACGACACGTTCCGACGTCCGTCACAAGTAGAGATGGAAATAAGGTCGGTTTGAGGGAGGCATCCGCGCCCCACCTCGCAAGAAGAACTCCAGTCCAAATTAATACCCACCCCATGACGCGCTATGTCATTGTAGGGCAGAACGGGTATGAGTTCAGGGTGGGCAAGGCATCCCATACTTACATCGTTAATATTTATTTTTCTTTGACTATTAAAACAACTTTTTCTTTGGTTAAGTGGGCTATTGGATTTCTTAATGTAATTTTAAATCTCCGATCAATTTTATTTTTTTAATTAATCGAAATGTCTAGTTCGGGGCGGGTCACTCCATACTAGCCCAACTCGGGGAGGCAAAATCGACCCACACCTGCCCCCACCAACTTGTGGGGCAACCAAAATTCACTCCATGAGGGACGAGAACAGATCGGAGGCGGCCTTTTGTTGTCCCTAGTCGCAAGTGGTATTAGAGCGGAACCGTTCAAACATGGTGTTGTTGGTAGCGGGAGGCCAGTGGCGTGCGTTCTGTGGCAATGATTCTTGGACTGCGAAGACCTGACTTTGCCATGCGCTAAAATGGAAAAATTGTGCTAATAAACTTATAGACTAATTATATTGATGGAGGAAAAAATTGGGTTGGAGGAAGCGAGAAGGCATGCTTGGTACAGTCGTGCTACGACATGCACGTATATTTCGTTGAGCATAACAAAGTGTTGCGAGAAATCAACGAAGAGGGACATCATATTGGGATGCTTTGACGGGTGTGGAAAGCTACGACCATGGAGAGTACCGTTCAAACAAGGTACTCGTAGCATCTCGAAAATTTCCCTAGCAAAGTTCTAATATTTTAGAAATTTTATAAATACCTTGGGGACTAAATTGAACATAGATGTGATAAAAGACTATAAATAAAATTTTACCCAGAGTTCCAATTGCAATTCTTTTTAGAAGAGATTAATTGCATTTTTACAAGTGATCATCGCATGGTTATTATTATTATTATTATTAAAAAAAAAATTCATTGATAATAAGCAATTCTTTCAAGGAATATAAATAATTTACTTTTTCATGCTTGTTCCAAGTAACTAATTAACATAATTAAATTAATTCAAATAGAATTAAGAAACGGTAAAGAGTTGATTTTATAAGCATGAACAATGATACAATGAAGGTGTCCTCAATATGAAATTTAGTGGAATTTTTTATATTTGTGGACTTGATCAATGATACAAAGGAGGTGTCCTCAATATGAAAATTAGTGAAATTTTTTACATTCATGGATTGTCATGAATTTTATAGATTTTAATAGAATTCTATAGAATCTCCCAAATTCTAATGGAATTCTATTCTACGAATTTTTGTGAATTTCAGTAGATTTTGATGAAATTTGTTAAACGTGTCATTGTTATGAAATTTAATGAATTTTAGAATTTCATCAACTTTTACCTTTTGTCGAGTAATTTATTTATTATTTTTTGTTATGGAAATTGAACGTGAACTTGAGACAATAATAAATAATTAACATGATTTCTTGCTTGGTAATAAAAAATAAAAATAATCGAACTGTGTTGTTAAAAAAATAAAAAAATATACAATCTTGTCCAGTTTTGAATATAAAAAATAAAAATAAAAAAAATCAAGCATTTCATTTACAATAATCTAATCTTCTCTATATTTATTTTTCTAAATCTTCTTGTTATTCTTATTATTTATTTATTTATTGCTTTTTAATTGAAATTTAATTATCCAAAAACTAGCAAAATATAATTTCTTCAACTTTTCATTATCTAATTATACAACATCTTTTTTCGATTACAGAAATATTTGTATTTATAGCATTAATTTTTAATTTTCTAGGTTTGAGTGAAATTTTTAGTAATGAAAACTTCCAAATACTCGGGGCTTGTTAAAAGGTGGGCGGACGATTCACACTTATTTCTTGTATTCATATGAAAAATGAAATCGAGTTAATCCAAGACATTCATTTATTTCCTCTCGTCATTTTACAAGAATGATAATGAAATTTCTCAAGGAAATTATTCTCATATGCCACAACAACATCTCATTTCCAACATGAAGTCAGTTTGTAGTTATATTAAATATTTTTAATTTTTTTTTTAAATTTTTTTTTTTAAATTTTGAAAGTGTAAATAATTTTAGTTTTTATTTATGTAGTCTTTAAAATATTTTAATTTAATTTTAAAAATTTATTTTCATTTTTATTGTGTAAAAATTAATTTGGTAAATGGTAGGGTTGGGTTGAGGGAAAAGGGACTCATGAGTAATTTAGGGTTGTTGTGTACAAATCTTTATAATTTTTTATTTTTTAATTACATAAGGATATATTTTTATATGTATTGTGGTGTATTTATAAAGAATATATTTTATTAGTGGTGATAATATAAGGTGGTGTATTTAGTAGAATTTGTGGTGGTAATATATTTAGGGTTCATGGAATTAGAAATCCAAGGGGTCACAGTCGGATTTGTTGAATATTTTTTTCCTTTATTTATAGTTTCAAATTCATCAATATCCTTTCAATTCCATTCATATTAAAAATCTACTGAAATTCATAAATTTTTTAGGACACTAAAATTTTATTAAATTAATTTAAATCTATATTGAGAACCTTGTATTTTGACAGATTCTATAAAATTCCAAATTGAGTATATGTAGAACGTTATGAAATTCTAAAATTCCTCAAATTTCTTGTTGTAGATTATCCTTTTCTAGATTCTTATTTTATTTTATTGTTGTTGTTGTTGTTGTTGTTGTTGTTGTTAAGAAATCAAAAACATAGAATAACTAAATGACTAAAGCCATTTAAAAAATAATAATAATAAATAACCAATTTAAGGTCCGGTTTGGTATTGATAAAAATAAGATTTTTAGTAAATTTTGATAAAAGTTAATGAAATATGTTGTTAAAAAATTGTGAATCTCATAAAATATGTGGTTAAGAATAAATATTAATTTTAGATTTTATTAAAATTAAATTTTAAATGCTATCAAATGGGGGCTAAACGATTAAATAACTAAAGAACTAAATAAAAATTAGATACCAAGCGAAGAAGAAGACTTGCCTTCATTTTCTTGACGTCACACTTTTGTGCCTTATGGTAAAAATGCAATTAATCTCTTCTTAAAAGAATTGCAATTGGAGCTCATGGTAAAATTTATTTGTAGTCTTATATCAACTATATTAAAAATTTGTTAGGAAAATTTTCGAGGGTGATACATTATCTCCCCTTCTCAAAGAGATTTCGGCCTCGAAATCTAAAATGTATCAAACAATTATGGGTACTTAGCCTTCATATCTTCTTCTCGTTCCCACACCACCTCTTCTGAGTTTTGGTCCCTCCAAAAGACTTTAACTAGTGAAATAAAATTTGTTTCGTAGTTGTTTAACCTCCTACAGAAAAATTTGCACTGATTGTTCTTTATATGTCAAATTAGTTTCAAGATCTGGCGAAATTTTAGGTAGTAAACGCATCTGGCACATACTTTCGAAGGGCGGAGACATGGAACATATCATGGATTCGATCCATAGAAGCAGGTAAATTTAACTTAATAGGCTACCTCCTCAATTCATTCCAAAACCTCAATGGACCAATATATCGAGGACCCAATTTTCCTCTTTTCCCAAATCTCAACTCTTTTCGTGGTCGCAACCTTTGAAAATACTTTATCCCCAGTAGCAAATTCTAATGGTCTTCTCTACTTGTCCACGCATTTCTTTTGGCGATCTCGAGTGGCTGCAACCTGCAAGTTATTGACGAATATCCTTCACCGCATCAATCATATTTTGTACTAGTTCAGTCCCAGAGCTCGCGTTTCTCCAATATCACCCAACATATAGGAGACTTCCGCTCATGACCACGTAAGGCCTCAAAACAGGCCCGGTTTTGGGCAAAGGCTGGCCTCCAATTTTTGGGGGGCCTTCAACCCAAGGAAAAAAAAAAAAGTTGGCCAAAAAAAAAGCCCAAACCAAAAAATAAGTATATGCATTACCCTACCTTACGTTACTTCAGTCATTTCAATTGCAACCTCCCAGACCAGTGACCACCAGCTGAGTCGCCAAGTCCCAAACCATTCTGATTTTCTGATAATTTTCCCAGACCACAACCGGCGCCCACCGGCCATTATTGTTCATTTGTTCTTCAGGAGGCTCCTTACCTCGCTAACTCGCTTCACTGGACCAACGAGTCTGCTAGGCCGCGACGAAGGTCGAAGCTCTTAGCACTACATCCGTTGTTCGTCGCCCCGTCGTTCATTCCCCCGGCGTTCTGGTATGTTTCCCGTGCCGACTCACGGACTCAGTCACTCCACATTCTCCACTCCAGTCTCCAGACTCTCCATAGTAGGTTAGCCGTTGGTTTAAATTAGTACGTTATATATAAAATATGGAATTTGTTTGTTAATGTATTAAATGGATTTGAATCATTTGATAATTTGATTTGATTATTAGAAAATTGGAACCTAGAAGTTCAGGTTTTTTCTAAATTTATTTTGAATAAATGTTTATGTTTTGGCCCTGAAGCTACTGCCTACTATTACTAGCAAGACTTATTTCAGTTATTTGTATAATTTAAACTGAAATTAGTTAAATTAGGACCTGAAATTAGTTAAACTGAAATTTATTTCAATGATTTATGATATTTGTGAATATGTGATTGAATTTGATTACTGTCTAATTAGGAGAATGGTTGATTAATTATTCAGGTTTTTATTTGAATGCTGTTCAAGTTGATTGTTGAATCCTTTTACATGTAGAAGCTCGGGGAATTCTTTATTCAGATTCATCAATCAGGTTCTATCGCTCTTTGCATATAATTATGTCTACTAGAAAATTTGAATCTGGATATGCTAAAAGAAAACGAAAACAAAAGGTTGAGCAATTGATTAAATCTCAATAGGGAGCACTTGATAAGTTTTTTAGTAGCAGTGAACAAACACGTAATGAAGACAAAATTATTGAAAGAGAGTTCAATGAGAATGAAAATAGAGATTATGGAACTCAAGAACAACCTAGTTTGGTGAGTGATGAGAACATGAATGATGAAAACATGAATGAAAAGGATAATGAACCATTTTTAATTGACATTACCGATCCCGTGAATTGAGGAAATATGAATCAGGACTCAAGAGATTCAATTTTCATGAAAGGTCCTATAAGAGAAAGTGATGTGATACTTCCTAAAGATGTAGCAAATCGTCATTTCTCCTCTACATATTATATTCGTCACTTATCCAACGGAGAGAAGCACGATAGGAAATGATTGATATATTCAAGAAGTTTGAATAAAGTATTTTGCTTTTGTTGTAAGTTATTCAACAATGATGGAATCAAAAGTTAATTGGCACATGATGGTGTGAATGATTGGAAAAATATTGGTGGCAAATTGAAAATGCATGAAGTGAGTAGCAATCACATTATTAACATGAGTAGATGGATTGAATTGGAAATAAGACTCAAAAAGGGTAAAACAATTGATAAAGATGTGCAGGAACAAATTAATAAAGATAAAGAACATTGGAGACAAGTATTACTGCGAATAATATCTGTGGTGAGAACTCTTGCTGAAATAATTCAGCATTTCTTGGAGATAATGAGAAGATATACCAAGAAAATAATGGTATTTTCTTAAGACTAATTCAAATGATTGCTGTGTTTGACCCCGTAATGAAAGAGCACATTCGTCGAATCCAAAATAAAGAAATCCATTACCATTATCTTGGACATAAAATTCAGAATGAGTTGATTCTCATGTTAGCTGGTGAGATAAAGAAAATAATCATGGAGAAAGTAAAAAATTCTAAGTATTTTCCTGTTATACTTGATTGTACTCCAGATTTGAGTCATGAAGAACAAATGTCTATCGTATTGAGATGCGTAGATATTCCAACAAGTCCAGTGAAGGTGGAAGAATTTTTTCTAGGATTTTTATTGGTAGATGATACATGTGGAAAGGGACTTTTTGATGAACTCGTGGATGCCTTGAATAATTTAGAACTTGATAATGATGATGTAAGGGGTTAAGGTTATGATAATGGTGCTAACATGAAAGTAAAACATAAAGGGGTGCAGAATAGACTACTACAAGTAAATCCTAGAGCATTCTATACTCCTTGTGGGTGTCATAGTCTTAATCTTGCACTATGTGATATGGCCAATTGTTGTTCAAAAGCTAAATCTTTCTTTGGAGTAGTTCATCGTATATACACATTGTTTTCTTCATCTACTAAACGGTGGAAAGTTTTCAAAGATAATGTAAATGGCCTTACACTTAAGCCATTGTCACAAACTCGTTGGGAAAGTCATGTTGAAAGTGTTAAAGCGGTAAGATTTCAAGCTCCACATATAAAAAATGCTCTACTTGAACTGGAAAATGATGATGGTCCTAAAACAAAAAGTGAGGCGGAGAGTTTGGCAACATTTGAATTTGAGAATTTTGAGTTCATACTTGGGATGGTTATTTGGTTTTAAGTGTTGAATAATGTTAATAGAGTGAGCAAACATTTGCAAACAGAAGATATTCACATTGACGTTGCTATAGACCACTTGAAAGGACTCATTGCCTTTTTCAAAAACTATAGAGAAACTGGATTTGAATCGGCCATGATTGATGCTAAAGAGATTGCAAGTGAATTAGAAATTGATTCGGTGTTTCGTGAAAAACGAGTTGTACGTAGAAAGAAGCAATTTGATGAGACTTCTTGTGAAGAAATAACACAAACAACCAAAAAATCTTTCAAAATCAATTATTTCATATACATAGTCGATCAAGCCCTTTCATCATTTCAAAGTAGACTCGAACAATTTCATAAATATGATGACATTTTTGGATTTTTGTTTGATTTGGAAAAGCTTAAATATATTGATGAAGATAGTTTGAAGTGTTCTTGTATTAACCTTGACAATTATTTGAAGCATAACATGGTTTCTGATATTGATGGAGTGGAATTATTTAGTGAGTTGAAAGTTCTACGGGAAACAATTCCTACAAAAACTAATGGAGCAATTGATGTGGTAAATTACATTAACAGAGTGAATTGTTGTTTTGCAAATGCTTGGGTTGCTTTCAGAGTATTATGACTATTCCTGTCACAGTTGCCTCTGCTGAAAGAAGTTTTTAAAAGTTGAAGTTGATCAAGTTTTATCTTCGATCAACCATGTTACAAGAGAGATTGAATGGATTAGCTATGATTTCTATAGAAAAAAATATGATAGAACAACTTGATTTGAGTAGTTTGATTACTAATTTTGCATCTCAAAATGTGAGAAGGTTAAATATTATGCTAAAATGATCTATTGATTGTGAGATATGTTTGAATTTGTAATTACATCTTTTGGATTATATAAAGTCTTCTTTTAAATACATGTCTTATTTATTTAAATATTTAAGTATCGTTACGTTTGGGAAAAAAAATTATATTCAAGGGCCTCAAAATAGCTAGTTGCCTTAAACCACTATATTCTTAGAGCCGGCACTACCTCAAAAGGAGCCATTCCAATTAAAGCTTGGTAACTATTATTTTATATACGAAAATTCTATTGACAGTAGAAACTTACTCCACTTTTCTTGAAAATCTGAAGTACAAGCACGTAGCATGTCCTCCATTACTTAGATATTTCTTTCTGGTTGTCTGTTCATATGAGGATGGAATGTTGTACTGAAAGAAAGTCGAGTTCCTAAAGCTTCGTGTAACCCATTCCAAAAAGTCGAGGAAAATTGGGGGTCCCGCTCAGACACTATAGAGACTGATATGCCATGTAGACGCACAATTTTTTGTACATACAGTTGGGCATATTGCTCTGAGTTAAAATTGGTCCGAATGGGTAGAAAATGAGTAGACTTAGTTAATCCATCTATTATAGCCCAAATGGTATCATAGTTCTTCTCGGTACATGGTAATCCGATCACAAGATCCATCATAATCTTTTCCCATTTTCATTCAGGTATTTGCAATGGCTAGAGATGTCCAGCAGGACGTTGATACTCAGCCTTAACTTGTTGGTAGGCTAAACATTTTTGAACATATTCTGCAATATGACGTTTCATTCGAGCCCACCAAAATTGAGATTTTATATCGCTGTACATTTTTATGGCTCTTGGGAGAATAGAATATGGAGTAATATGTGCTTTAGCACAAATTTCAGCTCGAAGAGCTAATTCGTTCTGCGCATACACTTGATACGAAGTAAGATCACTCAATCTTCTGTTATTTGATATTCTGAGCTCTTGTTGTCAAAAATTCCACAACGAATTCATTTTAAGGTTCGATTAAGCAATTGTTGTTCCTTAGTACTTTCTCATAACATTGGTCAAACCTTAAGGTTCATCTTTTTATCAATCCCTAAATTGAATAGTTGGACCTCTTGATACAATGCTATGGGTAACTTAAGTCTATGTACAATCTCTTGACTAAGGGCATAGACCACGACATTATCTTTCCCGGGATGACAATTGATACTACAATCATAATCTTTGACTAATTCAAGCCACCAACTTTTTCGAATATTCAGCTCCTTTTGAGAAAAAAAATATTGTGTGTTTATCTACCACAAGTGTACGGATCACAAAAGTAATAAGTTGGACAAATTGTATGTGTATCGTTCTCATGAGGATTGAGTTATAATGTGTTTTAGATCACAAACCGTAATCGAAACTAAGAAAATATCGAGTTGGTTTTGATTTGAAATTAAACTACTAATTAAAAAGTAAACGATTTTTGAAATATAAAATTTTTGAGAAAATATGCTTAAATCAAGTGTCCACTTTTATTGCCATCATTCATATCATGATTTAAATGTCTAATAGAAATTCATGAGATTTGAAAATCAATTTTCAAAATTTGTTAAAAACCCTTTTTTGAACGATGAATTAAACTTATTTCTATATGTGACATACCTATAATATATTTCTATGATGGATACAAATACATAAAAATCATTATTGTTTCATGAAATCTTAAAGATAACTTAAAGCATAACGAAATATTTCTATTCCCTATCAGGCTTTATGGCAATCAATACATGTCTAACAATTCCTGAACTTACCCGGGTCACTTTGGCTGCAAAGAAAAGTGAAAAGATGTTATATTATCTTATGTGTAAGTTATCTCTCCCTTAAACTTTCTAAGTAACCCATGTAACAAACTTTAGGCCAATAACTCCAACTCAAATGAACTTAGGGTATCAGGTCTTACCTTTAAAAACTGGCTTGCTCGAATCACCAAGGCTACGAAGAGAAGAATGAGACTATTCTTTTCACACTTTTTTGCTAGAGCTGGCTTATACTCGTTGACTAAAAATCCCATCACCCAAAGGTATATTTCAAGAACTTCAAATCCTCAATCCTTTATGTCAACATATACTAATTTTTCCAGCTTTAAACTGTTTCTTGAGCAGGTTTTATTTTTATGTAAATTTCAGGATTTCTATAGACTCAAGGTTAGGGATTATCGAGTAATCCCAGGTCAGATTGTATAAAAACATCCCACATATGTTAAGTACATTCCTACACAAGTAATAATTCTACACTGGCTATGTGTTCAGTTTCATTAAGTCTAGCATGGATAAGCAGTTAATGAAAAATCGAGTTCTAATGATGTCTATTATTCTAACTAAATCAAAGATTTAATATGAACTACATCATAGGTAGCAAACAAGTCAACAAACTAAAATTTTCGAATTTTATTTTTATTTTTTATTTTACTTTAAATTTTTATATACCCCAAAAATCGAATAAATGCGTAGATAAACAGTGAATGAATGAGATATCCACCATCAAACTATAATAGTACATTGTCCTCAATGTATGACAAATAGATGTAACCGTTAAACGACAATACAAAGAAGAGGGATTGAGTACTTCCTGGGTTTAAAGGTGGAATATTATCTCTTGAGGTATCACTATTCGACGTCTTTTGGATGATCCGACCATTTCTTTGCATTTTTCTATTCGGTTTATGGTGTCTTTAGGCGGCACATCCCTTACACGTGATAGATAATCAATATTAGTAGCATACATACTGTTGCGACCATGCTCAAATGGACTTGACACGTCATTAGCAAGGGATCACGCGGGACCCATGAAGTACACCCAAGACCTCAAAACCAACAAATTGTTGTTTGTTGAAGCATATTGCTGTTCGAAGCGCAGAAGTGGCCGAACTGAGGTTATTCTGGGTGACGCCCAGGATAAGTGACAAAGACTGGTTACTAGTGTGTAAGAGAGATGCGACACATTTGCTAGTCGTGGCTAGATTTGACAGCCCCTTTTTAGGGATGTGATATCCGCCACTCCCCTATAGTAGGCGTTAATGATTATGAACAAACAATTGATTTACCTCTCTCACAGCTAATAGCTTGACACGTGTAAAGCATAATATGTGTCACCATCTGAAATGATCACTGCAACTATAAATAAATCACTAGGGTCTCCAAGTAAAGGGTTGGTAATTCTATACTCTAACTCTATAAAAATCTCACTCCCTTTTCTCTCTTTTACACACTTATATTTATTGCATCCAAATTATATTATCTTGAAATGAGTACTGACTTGGGCATCGGAGTGCAAACAAGAGCCACATCGGGCCCCTTTACAAGCTGATTATTTGTCCTAATGCGCTGGAGATCCACGTGTTTAAGAGGGAGGAGCTGAGACGTGTTGATTTAAGGTCTTACCAAATTTTGTGGTCAACACACACCTTATAGATATTGAAATGAAACAACAAAACACCTCCAAATTAGGATATAGCTGAATAATTGAATTTAGAACATATGCGACTAGTGATTTCCAGACCCGGATATCGCCTCGAAAAAGTGAAATTTTCCCAAGACATATCTTGTTATATGAAAGTATATGACTTTGGTCACAACATATTCAAAATTCAGGTCAATCGGAGGTCGTTTGTGTAGGGAAAACGTGGGGCGAAATAGGTGACTTGAAACTTTTTGGTGCCTGCAGTGGTGCAACGATTCATGCAATGGTGTAATGAAGTCAGGTTCAAGTTTTATGCATTAAATAAAAGTAAATCATGGATTTATGATTAGTATATGATGTATAACATGACCTGAAGGGAATCACTCGAAAAGATACGCAAAAACTCGAAGAAGAATTCATTGAAACAATTCATTGAACACCTTGTGTGCATTCAAGGTTCTAAAGGAAAATTACAACATTGGAGGTCATGAGTTAATCCAAAATTCTCAAGCAATAAACACGAGCATAATAATCCACAAACTAACCTATTACCATCCTCCATCAATCCATAATTTTGAAATTCAAAATAATTGGTCGAGGCCGAAATTTCATGAAACATTTGAGGGAAAAAATTGAATATCTTAACTTAAATCCAAATTGAATGTGATGAGAGCAATGAACTTTGCTTAATGTAATGTAAAATACTCGGATTGCGTATGAAAAGTGGAATTTGGGGCGATTTGGTGTTATCATTTTCAAAATATGAGTGTTTTAGTTTCAAGCCAAAATCGCGCCATAAGTCCTACTGCACAATCACGCAGTGTATGACATACGCGATCACGTAGGCCATCAGTGAATTCCCAAAAAAAAATCTTTGATTTTTTTATCCGTTTTCAACCTCGATTTGTCTCGTGATGCATGTCACTTAAAATAATAATATAAGGCAAGGGAGATAATAAGTACTCTACAATTATTATTTGGTAAGAAACTAAGAATATGTCTAAGTTCAACACGTTTGTATTAAATAATGAGGACTAAAATAATAAATATTTCATTTTTATTCATTGTTTAAAGCAATTAGTACTTCATTATCATTTACTCAATCATATATGAGAACAAAACTCTATTTGATAAATTTGTTTATAAATAACATATTTATTCAAACCACGTATATTTTTCAAATCATTTTTAAACCACCTATTTTACCTTGAAGATAATAAATTATTTGTTTATAAACAAAAACTTTTTAAAACTTATGTACGAGTAAAACATGTACTTATAAGTAAAATTTATATAAGCAGAAAATACACGTGTACGTTAAAAGTAACTTTATAACTAAACTGAAAATTTACTTATAAGTAGAAAATCACTTATAGGTAAGAAATTTTTCATTATTGAAAAATACTAAATTATAATATAAACTTTTAATTTTATGTAAAAAATTACTTTGTAACTTAAAACACACTTTGCGTTTGGTGGGGTGGGATGGGGTGGGGGGGGTGGAATTCACTTATACCAAAGGACTGCTAGCAAAAATACTGCTTATAGACATAGTTAGAAAATTCAATTATAAGCAAAAATCACTTAGTTATATTTTTACGACAAGATATGTTGTTAAAAAGTACAAAGAGACAATTTGTGCAGTTAAAAAGTAATTTTGAGAAATTACGTTATTTATAAATTAATTTATAAATTGTGATGATTGCATTAAAAAATATATGCTTTAGAATCTGTTTGATACAATATTATTTGTAAATAGCAATGTATCATCATTTCATTGCTCCATTTATTTATGCGATATGATGGGAAGTTAAAGTTTTCCTTTGTAGAGCAATTGAAAATTACGTATAACAAAGTTTGAAAAAGCACTCCAATTAGATTTGAGTACACACACAGCTGATGTTGATAGGATTCAATAATGCTTATATATACTCTTAAGTATTGTCCAATAATTTTATCAAAAGACTTTTAGATATGGATAAAATGATATTTAAATTAATTTTGTGAATCTTGCATGAGTAGGTTTGACATTGAGTGGGACGGTCAGTCTATTTCAATATTAGTAACCATTCATTCACAATATCCAGTAGTAATAGAAGAAACAAAATATGCCACAAAACAGATATTTCAACATTTTTCTTAATCTTCTCTTTAAAAAAAAAACATTTTTCTTAATCAACAGCAAATATACCACCAAATAGCATTTAATATCTAACTTAGAGCAGCTCTGGAAAACGGTAAAAGAACGCAGTTAGTTCCTTATAGTAAAAAACACACTTCCATATTTGAGTTTAAATCGTATCATCGCGAGGAAATTTATAAAAAATTTAGATAATTTGACATTTTCAACGAGATCGATTTATGCCCTTTATCAGATATTTATATCATATAACTTTTGTTGTGACCAAGCCCAAAAAAGAGTACAGTGATACACTAGCGAATGTTCAATAGAGGTCCAATGGACCTTGACCCATGGTTAAAGCTTAAGAGGTCTTCTTGGATCAATTGCCGAGGTGGTACAGCACGTGAACTTCTTTAGTCGAACTGGTTTATGAGTAGTCGAGGTATTTTATGTTTAGAAGGAGGGCCTCCTTAATAACAGCTCGGATGAGTGATGGGACAATGGATGGAGTCAGAGATATGCCGCCGCCTTTATCAAAAAGTAACAGACGTTCATCCCCTACCAAACGTAGTAATGATTACTGTCAAAAAGTAAGATCCGCTTCTCCAAAAGTTAGGGTAAATACACGTGTAAAGTCCGTCACGTGTCGCGATCCAAAACAACAAATTCATCTATAAAAAGAGCACTCCTCTCGCTTTGTAGAGGGTTAGCATTTTCATACTCTTAACTGAATATTTTACTCTCACTCCTTTTTCTCTCTTTTACACACTTATATTTCTCGCACTCAATTTATATTTGCTTCAAATGAGCACTGACTTTGGCATCGGAGTGCTAACGGGAGCCACCTCGGCCCCCTTTGCAAACTGATTGTTTGTCACAGTGCGCAGGAGATCCACGTGTTTAAGAGGGAGGAGTTGAGACGTGTTGGTCTAAGGTCCAGCCGGATTTTGTGGTCAATATTTGGCGTCGTCTGTGGGAAACCATACTGCTAACCACGAAAACCCATGATAAAAAGCCACCCACAGAAAGGAAATATTGAAAAAGGACGAATAACCCCTTGCAAAAGAGCGGATAATCGCATGAAACTTTGAAACATAAGTTTATTACCCTTGAAAAATGCGTAAAACTTTGAAACATAAGTTTATTAATCTTGAAAAATGTGTGAAACTTTGAAACATAAGTTTATTAACCTTGAAAAAGGCGTGAAACTTTGAAACATAAGTTAATTAACTTTGAAAAAAGTGTGAAACTTTGAAACATAAGTTTATTAACCTTGAAAAATGCTTGGAGCTTTGAGATAAAAGTTCACCTATCTTTGAAATAAAAGATAAAACTAAGAAATTGCTTTGAACGTGAATGGAAGCGACGGTGATATTAACCCTCGTAGGAGTAGAAATGACCAACACAGCGAGGAAGAGGCTCCTCGGAGGCCTCATGAGAATGCAAACGAGGGAATGGCCCAACCTAACCCTCTGCCTGGCACCGAAACCACCGCATGCTGCGAGACATGACTCGCATAGCAGCCCAAATGCTGGAAATGCAGAAACAGCAGATTGAACAAACTGCTGCGTTGAATGCCTACATGGTTAGAGGGTATGTTATGAACGAATCCATGATGCCCTCGCAATATTCACAACCATATTACTCACCATCCGATGCAGCTACTGCCTCCTACTATTATCAAGATCCGCAGGCATATGCCGAGGTGGAATCCGTGCCCCTCTACGAAGAAGGTCCGGAGCATGAAGTACCTGAAGAACAAGACCAACCCCCAGTTAGACACAGGGAGGCTTCGCCCTCAAAATCTGGAAGTGTCTTCAGCCGAATAGGAGGGTTATTCAGAGGCAAGCGAGAGGGCCGGACTGACCAATGTCAACACCATGCAGCTGAGCCTAGAAATAGGTGGGAGCGACACGCTGAGGAAGTCCTGTCGCAAAGCTAAATGCATAGAGACCGGCATGACATATGGGCAGAAAAATTAGCCCCCACACATGAGCCTAGGAATAGGTAGGAAAGGAGAGCCGAAAGAGCTCGGACCAAATCTCGTAATGATCTTCCGACCTTCGAAAGGCCAAACTAAAGGCGAGTTTTGCCACCACAAAGACAAGAGTACGCTCCACCGCCCTACGACCAACACCATGACCAGATGTATTCCGGTCATGACGAGAACAGTGAATTGCCGTCATACGAGCTAGATGACGAAGAGGAAATAAGCCCCTTCACGGAGGGCATCTTAGGTGTCCAGTGCCTCATGACTTTGAAATTCCAGAAATAACAAAGTATTCTGGCCGAGGTGACCCTGACGATCACCTGTTAAACTACCGCGCTAGCATGGAAATAGCCGGAGCCACTCCGGCACTGAAATGCAAGACATTTGCTTTAACCCTGGAGAGAAGTGCGATGCGATGGTACAAAAAACTCCCTCCTGGTAGCATCCACAGTTAGAGAGATTTAAAGGCAGTATTTAAAAATGGCTTTGTTTCCTCCAGGCCTGACCAGCTCCCACTCCAACGCCTTTAGGACTTAAGGAAAGGAATGGAGGAATCTCTGAAGAGTTACCTAGCCCGATTCACTGAAGAGATGCACATTTGTGAGAACATCACCGAGGCGGAGATGTTTTCCGCATTAAAAGGAGGGCTAGACATGACGAGCATGTCTTAGAGGGATGTCCGAAGCAGAAAGTCGAGGGATTACAATGCGCTGGTAGATCTAATGAAGGAAGAGATCGTCTCAGAAGAAATGGCTAGGGCCAGAGACAATCACTCCCTTTTCTCTCTTTTACACACTTATATTTCCCGCACTCAATTTATATTTGCTTCAAATGAACACTGACTTTGGCATCGGAGTGCAAACGGGAGCCACCTAGGCCCCCTTTGCAAACTAATTGTTTGTCACAATGCGCAGGAGATCCACGTGTTCAAGAGAGAGGAGTTGAGACGTGTTGGTCTAAGGTCCAGCCGGATTTTGTGGTCAACAACTTTCATAATAATAATTCAATAACAACAAAGCTTAAGCCTCTGTTTGGTTAAAAAAATTGTTTATAAATAAAGAATTCAATATTTTTAAGGTCAAAATTAGTTTGAGAAATGTGTATGATTAAAAAGTTATACAAACAAATTTATGTATTTATTATATCGAAACATTTTATTATAATGAAATAAATATTACAAATAATTTGAATATCTAGATTGGTCGTGTAGGCTAACACAATATTTTTCTCATCGTTGACCTTAGTGCTTGAGTACTTTAGACTAGGTTTGCCCTCGGATTGGGGTGTATTTTTTTGGTAGCATTGATTGATTTATAAATTTATTTATTTTTTATTTTGGGGTAAAATGTAGTGCTTTAAAATTGGAGAAAGAAAATGTGTGTAATTAAAAAGTAATTTAAAAAATTGTGTAGTTTATAAACTAATTTATTTTGATTACCAAATGGAGGTTATATAGTTCTAGGAAAATGATATTTTCATCCAAAAAATGTACCTAACATTTGACACCCTTCTTACATGAGGTGTGAGGTCACATTATCTTCCTAGATTCTATATGCTGTTACACTTAGATCGAGCTAAGCATAATAAAATACACAATTTTCAAACTTTAATCTGGATTCAATAAAATAATCAACAATGCTATCTCATTCACAATGTAAATGACAATTTCCTCACATTGGGGTGAAAACCACAAAATTTGAGAGGATTGTGATGTGGATGAGATTGTGAAAATAGATTTATTCTAAAATAATTTGTTATACGATGCCACGCCCACGCATAAGACATTTCTCCCTGAAAGCCAATCAAATACATTGAACATGGACGTACCCATTTTAGCCTATAAAATCACTTGTATTGGTAACATGTCTTACATATCTAAAGCCACAAAACTTCAATAGTCTAGAATCTGAATTTCGCTCTTGAAACCTTTTTTTTTTTTGCCTCATCAATTTGGTCCAAAAATGGCTCCCGCCATCGCCGTCTCTTCCGCCCAAACGAAGCCGCAGCACCGCCATGAGCTGTCGGCATTGGCAGAGCACGAGGTGTTGCAGAGGAGAAACGAGGAGTTGGAAAAGGAATTGAAAAGTAGCTTGGAAAGAGAAGAGAATATGAAACTAGAATTGCAAAGAACGTGGGCGCGACTGAGGGTGGCGGAGGAAGCGGAGGAGTGGCTTTGCTCCCAACTCGGCGAGCTTGAGGCGGAGGCTGTAGATCAAGCTCGGTCTTACCGGGGCCGATTAATGTTATTAATGGAACAACTTTATGCTGCACAAAAACTTCTTCAACAAGCCTCCATCTCTGTCCCCAGTTCACAATGATCAATTATGAAAAGCATTAATAGCTTCTTCTTTTTTCTTTTTTTTTTTCATTTATATATTATTTAAGGGCGTTCCAAATAATCCATTGGATTTTTGTACATAATGCTCTTAAGTCTTAAATTCTCCGAAGTTATTGTGATTGGAGATTTGTGTATGGTTTTATCATTGACAGTGTTAATTATTTCTTCTTCTACCTTTTTCAAAATTCAGTAATATGTAAAACAAAGCAATGTAAATTTACCTTTAATATATCTGATCCAACATCATCTATGGCAGGGAGATTTGAGATCGAAAAAAAATATATATAATTAAATGTGTTGGATCAATTCTCATGTGACACGTCGAAGGTAGATAACATAAGAATTGTCCATTGTATCATATGCAAGAGAAAGTCCTGTGTCAAAGGATTTCTTAAAGAGAGATGGTGCTTGAAGATTTACGAGAAGTTTTGACATAATGCAAGATAGCAATATCTTCATAATTCACATATCACATCAATCCACAAATCAATCATCACAATTACGTCACCTCATTTTTTGTCAAGTAACCTTCAACTACATGTAGGCCTCTGTTTGTTAAAAGTTTTTTGTTTAAAAATATGTTTTTTTATATTTTCTAAGTAAAATGTATGGTTGAAAAATGAAGAGAAAATGTGTGTAATTAAAAAGTGATTTAAAAAATTTTGTAAAAAAAAAACATATTTAAAAACATGTTTGTGAAACACAACCTTAATCTTTCTTTCTTAAAACACGAAACTGGAACGTGTGGACCAACCTTGACCCCACCCCACTTAGTATATGCCCACGCAAGTTGGCCATTGATGGCCTTGAGTGGCAAATATTGTGTGCCGCGGCGAAATGCACAAACTAGATTTGAAACATCTTATTATTATTATAAAGAAGGATAGTTGGGTCAAACTTTTCCCCCCAAAATCTCCCGCCTAGCAAATCTCTGTACAAATAAAAAGGAAAAAAAGTCACTTCAGGAAAAAAAGTCAATTCAAAGAGAAAAATTCAAAATGAATATCTGTACAAATCTTTCAGGATACGCAACTCATGACCACTCCACCACTCCACATTAAAAATTAATTTATTTTATTATCTTATCTTATTATTATTATAAAGAAGGATAGTTGGGCCAATTCTTCCCCCCAAAAACTCCCGCCTAGCAAATCCTCAAAAGTCATGAGTCAAAATAAAAATAGAAAAGTTGTCATCTTATCTTATTATTATTATTATATTATTATTATAAAAAGTTGTGATGTGTACAGTACCATTATTATTATTATTATTATAAAAAGTTGGCATCTTATCTTATTATTATTATTATTATTATAAAAAGACAGGGTATCTGATGATTAAATATTATAAAACAAATGTGTACAGTACCATTTTTTGAATTTGCAATGAGTACCGATTTTCAAAATTTGCATTAATTATTTTAAAAATTGTGATGTGAAATGATAAAGAAGGATAGTTGGCCAATCCTTCCCCCAAAACTCCCGTAGCAAATCCTCAAAAGTCATAAGTCAAAATAAAAATAGAAAAGTTAGCATTTTTTCCCAAAAAAACGTCAGATAATTCAAATTTTTCCCGAGCCCCGAGACCCTGCAGTGCAGACTCTGATTACCAATTTCAAAAAGAAATACTTTTTATGGTTCTTCTCTCATACGGTCATTCCATTACATTCAATCAAAGATTCAACTCTCTCTCTCTCTCTAAAAGTTGAAAACGTTGGAAGAGGGTTAACGATTGTTGATGGAACTCGGCTGAGGAATTCTTGCTGTCGCTGAAAAAAGATGGCGACGGGATCACCGGTGCGGAAGTATTGGAGCGGCGGAATCGAGAGCCTCACTCGCTCTTCACGGCCTCATGTTACTGGAAAGTCTCAAGTAGGGTGGGTTCGCAGCATTCTTCAAAGTCCGGCCATCTATCCGGCGAACCATTGCCACTAGGAGCACTGCGACGTCCAGGAGAAGCCTTGACCAAAGTTTTGTCAAGAAATGGAGACTGCACAGCGAGAAACGGCCGGAGGTACTACCGTATTAGTCCTTTGCATCTTTAATTACCTACCTCAAAGATCTTTGTTTTCGAGAATTGCAAAAATTTGAAATTGAGGTAACAAATTGTCAGGCCCTGACTCTCAATGTTGTGAAAACCCATCGACTCTAGGCTCAAGCACTAGAATAGAGCATATTGAAGAGCTTCGAGGCGTCAAGTGCTATGTTTCTGGAATTGCTGATTCCAAGCCTGCTGTTATTCTGGTTTCTGATATTTTTTGGTATGTATTCTCTATAAATATTTGATTTTGGGCATTGTTAAGTTCTGCATATCTTTTGTTGATTAAATTTTGGAATTTACATCTCATGCCATGAGAAAATTAAAGGTGCCAAAGGCAGAGGCTACAGAGGTGGTGCATATTTCCTTTTCTGCTGTGTAATACTCAGTCAAGACACACATATATAAAAATGAAAGGGGTTAGTATGTAAGAGTCTTCTGCTATTTTTATTTGTAGCAAATCTTTCTGTAGTATTCTTTGGATTATCAAATTATTGATTAGAATGTGGGGTTGCTTTTTTTTTTTTCATCATGATTCCGGTACTTAATGTGAATTTCTTGCATCCTATTAAAGAAGTCTCGCTTTCTTGCGTCCCCACCGTTGCTTTCTGTGATACTGATTCTCCAATGAGGTATGTTGATATTAGCATCCCTTCCAACAACAAAGGAAAGCATAGCATAAGTCGTCTTTTCTAGCTCTTGATGTTTTCTGCGAATGCATGGTGTCATCACTCCTTGCCACAATTGAGATGTGATGGTAAGTTGTAGCAAGACTGAAACTTTTGCCACATTTCAATCTCTTAAATTGATTGAAAGATGGTAGTTCTATAGTATATCTCCAGAAAGTAACAAAAATTCTATTTTTCTTTTCTGCAGACAGAGAACTCACCTTATCAGTACACAGGAATTTCTCATGCTTTATCAACTGTTCATTGGAGTCGTAAGTTCTGGAATTATAACATTTTAGTAATAGTATTACCCCATGAAAATTGAAATGTGTTAGGTTTACTCAATTTACGATGCACTGATGAATGCACAAGACTGATAATTTGATAATCAAACATCTATGCTCCATTTCATGGGAAGAGGTACATGAGAGCTTTGATCAGTATACTTTTAAAATGTTCAATATTACGGTATTTATTGATTGCATTACTTGGTTTTGGGTTCGATTGTGGCTATGCTTGTGTTGTTCGTGGTTCAGTGGTTTTGGTGTGGTTGTTGCTTGATAGTTTGTTTTGTGTTGTTGGAACATTTTGAACAGAAAAAGGGAAATGTTTTCATTGATTCACTTCAAATATATTTTTAGCTTTTCATTTCTCTTCAGAAAACATATATTTTCAAGTGCTATACCTAGACAGGGAAAATTCTAAGGGAAAGTTTCGTTTCCCTCGGCCAACTGCACTTCCTCTTAGTTGAAACTTAGATGTGATTTGAGGTTGTGTTTCCATCTTCAGATTTTCCATCTTTGCCTACTGTTCAGAATCACAAGGTTTATCCGCTTCATAAAAGTTTATATTTTCTAATTACTGGATGTTGCTTGGATTTAACTTATTTTAAAATTCAATTGGATATTTTTTTATCATTTCATATAACATGCTTCATTTTGAGATAGATTTCTGGTACTAATGTGTATAATATTTTGATCTTCTTTTAGTTCCTAAATGATGCTTGCTTTCTATGTTTCATGCAATTGTTGGTCTCCATACTTTTGGAGCATTTACCAACCAGATTCAGAATTTATTAGCTTGATATTTTGGCAAATGGCTTTAGTTTGCTTTGATCAAAATGGGGATTGCATTGATAAACTGTCAGTTGAACATTTACTTCTCCCTAAGACTCTTCTGTTGCAAGTGGTGATTTTACAGAGCCAGATGCCTTCCTCAAATTGGAGATGAGTATCAACTTGAAACTCCACCATCCATTGATTTAACTGTTCTCTTAAGGAGAACTTACCCATAGACCTTTGGAAAATGATGTATAGGTAAGGTAATATTTGTTTCAAATTGTTAATATATAGATATAATTCTTCCTGCAGTACTTACGAAATGGAGTAGGGTAGGGAGTAAAAGTCTGCTACTGAATTGTGGATTATGGATTATCATAGATGTTGTGCCACTACTGCCACTTCAATGACTTAGTGAACATGCTTAGTATTCTTGGATTTATTGGATCTCTTGCTTTATAATCGATCACGCTTGAATTTTTTGTTGCAAAATTAGTGGATATTTGGAAAGCATTGTTTGTGATATTCGTCGAACTAATTTGTTTATCAAACACGGTAATCACCAATCAAGAATCAATTAGTGGAATTTTATTGTGCAATACTTATTGAGGGTTTTTTATTTTCATTATTTTGTAGGAGACTTCACAAATCTCAATCAATGAGGTCAAGAATACCGATGGGGTTTGTTATTTTGGAAATTTATTATGTTTTTTGTTATAGTTTATTTTTGTCCTCTGCAATGGGTTTTTTTTTATATTTATGTGAGGAAGGAACAATAGCATTATAATGCTTATTTACTATCAAGGCTAAAAATGTGTGATGAGTGGTTCAAATAATTAAATATTATTCTAGGAACTTTGAAATTATTCTGGAAATTGATAATGTTCAAAGCATTGAAGCTCAGATTATCATATGTGACTTTTTATCTTTATTTTTTTGTAGAGACTTTACAAATCTCAATCAAAGAGGTCAGGAATATCGACAGGGTTTGTTATTTGGAGTTGAAAAATAACATCAAGATCAGTTCAAGAAGGATTATGGAACTTCTTGGAAAAATATGGATTTTGATATGGTTGTGGCCATTCTCGAGCATTACTTCCTGCAAAGTTTAAGTTGTGCATATTTTAATGATACACCTTGCTGATAGTTTGTATGTCATTTAGGGTCGATTTTGCATAGAAAGAATGTTCAAAACTATAGTAGAGATAAAAGTTGCATTCTTTAAACCTATAGTAGAAAGAATGTTCAAAACTATAGTAGAGATAAAAGTTTGTATTTTAATCAATCGTTGCTTTCCGTGCATCGCACGGGTGGAAGAACTAGTACGTGTAAAGCAAGACAAGTGAAATTGAGAAAGTCAATTATCTTGACAATATGATACGCATATTAGTTAATTATGCCTCCGTCCGATAAATTACATATTTTTTAAATTACTTTTTAATAATTTATATTTGTCTAAATTACTTTTCAATCATATATTTTATCTCGAAAACATGATATTCTCTATTTATAAACTAAAAACTTTTACAAAATAGAGGCTATGTTACTTAAAATTATATTCTATTGATAAGTAAAAAAAGAAAAAAGAAACAAGGGCTCAATTGCTTGACTGAAGAACAAAATGATAGATTTGGTGGATTGATGCTAGAGTTTGATCGAAGAACCATAAATGCTTTGTACGCTCTTAACATATGATATGTTATATCGAGAAAAATAGGGTTAATTTCACAAAATACCACTCAAATTTGAGAGAAATTTCAAATATATCACTAAAGTTTAATCATTATACAATCTACCACTCAAATTCTAATTAGTTACTCAAAATGTTATTTTATTGAATTTCTTATCCGAAAATTGGCACAAAACTCCCTAATGTTTAAAAAAAAAATCACTAATATAGTCCTTAATATTTTATATTGATGTAAATGCCCTTAATTTTTTTCTAAATTAACAAAAGTGATCCTTTTTATTTAAATATCAAATATATTCTTATTTTCTAATATAAAATTTACAATTGTGTCATAACATTTGCAAAAGTACGGCCCTGTTCGGCAAAAAGGAATCAAAATTTAATTTGTAATCATTACAAAAATTTAAATTACACAATTTTCCATACCACTTTTTAACCATCCACATTTTCTCTCTCCAATTTTTAACCCTTCATCTTACCTAGAAAACACAAATAAATCAACAAATAATTTCAATTCCTTGATTTGACACAAAACATTCCATTTATTTGCCAATTAATTTTTAAAGAACAGGGCCTGAGTATGTTCATAACTTTTTCTTTTTATAAATTTAATTAACTAAAATTAGTATATTAGATTTTTTCACTACGATTTTATTGACCAAATGGTTAATATGCATATAAATTTGTTAGTACAATCTAAAAATTATTATGAAATAAATTAAATTAATATTTGTTTGGAATATATTTTGAAAGAAATTGATTCTTGAAAACGAAAAAATTATTATCGTACTTGAATAAATCTCTTGAAAATGAAATAAAAAATAGATAATTCTTTTTAATTATAACGTGCAGTTGAAAATTAGGAAAATGTTAAGGGTCCATTTAAAGTGAGCGTTCGAAAATGAATTTGAGGGAAATGAAAAAAAAGAAACTATTACAAACAAATCTTAATTTAATTTAGTTCATAATAATTCATAGATTATAAAAAAAATTATCTATGAATTCTTATAAAATAAATTAAATTAATATTTGATTGTAACAGCAGTTTTGAAAATCATTTTCTCTAAATTCATTTTCGAATAAAAATTTTGTTTTCTTAATTTTCAAACACACATTATATTAAAAAAAAATATTTTTCACTTGATTTTTGAAGAGATTTATTCAAACAAAAAAAATGATTTTTTTCTTTCAAAAATCAATTTCTTTAAAAAATATATACCAAACAAATATTAATTTAATTTATTTCATAATGATATTTAGATTATTCAATAAAAAGGACCACTTTCTTAATTTAGATTAAAAAAGAATAAGGAATTTTATATCAAATAAAATATTAAGAACCATTTTAGCAATTTTTCCAAACATTAGGGACTCTTTGTGCCTATTTTTGGATAAGAAAATCAACAAAATGGTATTTTGAGTAATCAATTTGAACTTGAGTGGTAGATTGTGTAACAATTGAACTTTAGTGGTATATTTGAAATTTCGCTGAAACTTAAGTGGTATTTTGTAAAATTAACCCGAAGGTAGGGGAAGAAGTTTGACGGTTGAAAGTACAAAATTCGAAATGTGGGCTCAATTTATTATTTATAATATGAAAAAAGTCGCAAGTGAAATGATAAAAACTTTGAATTGTGTCAATTATGATCCCAATGATATTAAACGGAATGGACAGGTTCGAAAATACATGTTTCATTTCGTTCAGACATCTTGACAAGTACGTTTTCATACTTAATTTGATCTCAAATGTAGACAATTATGAGTCTTTTAGAGTTTGATATTGTTTAATTGTATATTTATTTTTATTGTTTTAGGAAAAACTCGAATTTGGACGCGATTGGAAGCAAAACGGAGAAAATGAACCAAATTCGTACAAAAATAGCACTTTTTGGGACCAACTTGTAAATTTTCAAAAGTTGAAGGACTTGAGTTACAATTAAAAAAGGACCATACTAAAATAAAAGTGAAATGTTAATGACTAAATTGAAGAAGTCAGAAACTTGAAAGACCTATATTGCAATAAAATGGATTGCAACATATAAGTGTTTGGTTGCTCATTATTTTGATGGGTTTAAACCCGACCCTAAATGGAAGAATAAACACTTTAGAGCTACTGTAAGTCTGTAAAATAGGAGTTGGGGATCGAAATTACTAGGGCGTTGGGCAATAATACTAGGAGATCTGCGTTAAAATTGGTTGGAGGAAATGATGGAGTTCAATCTGAATTGTTAGCCAAATATGCAATACAACTGACGTGTACGAATCCTAGTTCAATTGTGATTATTGCTCAGCAGGATTTTGTGTTTAGGTTGATATGTTACAACAAATTTTATTGTTGGATTTGATGATAACGATTGTATCAAGCTCTTGGTGATGGTTTTTTATGCTTTTATTGGAAGATTTATGCTTCCACAATTGGTATTTTGTGACTTTCACGAGTGACAAACAAAAGAGACTTGTCAATTTTCTGTTCGAGTTATTTTCAGAAACGGAATATTAATTGTGTTAAGCGTTTGTACGATAATTTGTATGCTCGAAATCTGAAATTGAAGTAAGAACTAGTTTTTTTTTTAATGTTATTTTGTAATCTTGAAATTTAGCATAAAAAATTAGTTCTAAAGCTTTATTTTATTTTATATTTTTTTGATTTTTTGAACATGCCACAGGCCCACATCATACATGGGAGTATGGCAGAGTTGGAAATTTCGTTAACTATTCCAACGGATTAACAGAAGTTAATGGGATGGCATTGCGGATATACTCTTGAAAATATGATGACATTCTATGAAGTACAATGACATTTTGAGCATTTATTTAACTCGTAGTATTCAACTAGTAGGTTTAAAAAAATTGGCATGATCAATTGTCGTAACTAGGTTTAGAGTATAAGGTTAAACTCAACTCTCATATTTGTAATCCGACAAATTAACTCAATCAATATCAATTCAAAACTCAATTCAAAAAAAAAAAAAAAAAAGGAAGAGTAGCCCTTGTTTGAGCCCCATTATTTCTCATAAAATTTACCACTTTTTTCTACAGTAATCAATCTTAACCATCCAAAAAAGTCAAACCCACAATTTTTTACTTTTCAAACCACTTTTTAACCATTAAATTTTCAAAACTCAATTTATAAATGGAAATATTGGGGTTCAAACAAGGGCTAATTGTCACGGAGTTAAGACTTGAGGCCTAAGGTCAATTTGCTATCCCCTTCAGCAAAAGAAATTGTCGACATTTGGAAGTCAAAAAAGTTGAAATTTTGCAAATTTGGATAATCAACTCTCTACGTTCGTACATGAGACATGACCTCTCTCTCATTTTCACGCAAGAGAACCAGTTGTTTCACTATTGCCACAATTACTTTGTACCAACTCTCTAGACTCATACAAGATAATTTCTACGCTACACGCGCGAGACAGGAGAGAGCAGAGGGATTAGGGAAAGGAGTGGGGCACTCTAGTTAAAGTTTGCCGTTTGTTAAAAGTTACATTGAAAAACATTTTTTTTTTAAAAAAAATATGTTTTCGAGATAAAATATGTGATTGAAAATTGAAGAGAAAAACATGTACATGCAGTTAAAAAGTAGTTTGGAGAATTGTGTTGTTTAAATTTAAATAACATTATTTTCTCTTCAAATATTATTTATTAAAATATATTTGATTCAAGACACCATATAAGTATAGTAATAGAACTTTTTATATGTAATAAATATTATGGACAATTAGCTGTGACTTATGATAAATTTTCAGCTTGTTCTTGAACGTACAGGCATTTCTCTCTTCCTGTACTATTTCTGAAAGAACAAGGCCTAAAATATGTAAGATATGTCTAGAAATACAAACTGAAAATGAGAATAAATACAGAGATTTTGAAGGGTATGAGAATTGTTGTAGATGAGCATGAAATCATCCCTGCAATCTCCATATTTCTTCTTCTGTCTTCCATTGGTGAAGCTGTTAATGCACCGTTTGGTCTTCTCATCCTGCAATGCCAATTAGCATTAGCTTAATGATCGAAACGGAAAAATGAAAAAAAGAACAGTTAGGAACTGTGGAACCTAATCATATTGTTCACAGTTGTCCCTTCAACTGCAGATAAACCTTTCCTAGTAAGGTCGAGATAGGATCATTTAAGCATTTGTTTACAAACGATTGTTTAAAAATATTGTTTGTCAATTTTTTTGAAAAATAAAAAATAATAGGCTCCCATCTTTGACAAGTCAACATTATTGACATTGTAAAAAAAATTGGTCAATGTGATGTTGTCGTATGCCGTTTATAAACAACTTTTACTTGGCAGCGGCTTAATTTGTGTGCCTTATGTTTCTAATTTAGTTCTGCTTATTATTCAGCCTGTGACTGGTGGAATCTAAAATAAGATTTTTAGTATATTTAGATAATAATTGATAAGATGTATGATTAAAAAGTTGTGAGACCTATTGGTTGAAATTGATTGTTGACTTTTACTTAGATTAAAATCTAGATTTTAATTATTACCCAAATGGGACTAATTTCATAACTAGGATTCAGTTAATCCTTAACAAACACAAATGCAGAAACAAGAGAAGAATTCAGGATATAATTACCCGCTGTCCGGACAAAATACGATGTCGTATTCATTAGCCTTGCAAGTGAAAGTGCTGGTTCCATCATCAAATGCATAGCTATAAGCTCGTGGACATGCTCTCTTGAAGATATTTGAGTAGAACGACGGCTGGCAAGTCGAAGGATTCGCGAATTCTCCGCTGCAGCAATACTGGTCTTGTCCGAATGCTTCGCAAGCGCTCTTGCAGCCAACAACTTCACTTCCACCTTCACCTTCGCCATTACCGATCACCTGAAGTTCTTTCGGGCAGCCTGTTGGATATCCAAATTAGGCCACAAAGAATAATAAAAAGAAGAATGCTAAAGGTACATCCCCACTTACGGCCGGACTTCCCGCCCTCTCACATGGAGGGGTGGGACCCACTCCGACTGTAAGGGGGCTGTAAAGCTGGCTTACTTATAGCATGGTCCTAATAAAAATAACAATAGTAATTTTTAACAAGTTAAGCGTTTTTATGATGAAGTGGTTGAACACAGATCATACATACCCATGTTGACATTCGAAACACATCCAGTGGCATTGCATTCACCGGGAACTCCTCGTGGTGCCGCAACTAGTGGCAGATTGTATCCATCGACGAGGCTGACGTCGTAAAAATCTTTCTGGTCTCCAGCTCCGAGGGTTATTTCAAAGAGTGACGCCGGAGGTGCGGCACCCATGCCATCGCATTCCAGCCTTCCCCCACAATCACCTGTTTGACATGAGCCAACACCTGATGTATCAAACGTGCAACCCGTCCGACCCCATACGCGACCGGACCATCCCGGAACACTTGGGATTGCGATACTTTGGCCTGAATCCAGTTGAAACCCGGTTGACGGAAGCTGAGGGGATCCTCCACCGGCTAGTGTACCGGGCCATATCGTGTAAGCACAGTTGTTTATAATGGTAAATGTGTAAGCAAAAGAGTAAGAAAAGAAGGAAAAGACAATCAATGAAATGTAAAGTTTCCAAGATCCTATGATCAGCATACCTAAAGTATCCTAAAAGTAGCAATTTCTTGTCCTAAAGAGAATTAACGAGGGGGGTGGCTATGGTGGGGTGGGGGTAAAGTAGAGGGAAATTAGCCCTCCTACCACTAGGCAACATATTTGTACCCTGGAAAAATTCAAAGGAAGAATTTCGAAATGTTGAATCCATTCGTTGCTTTGCAAAATTCATCAGCCGCAAGATCAGAGTTTTGGGTTTAGGATTTCTTTTATCATGGATGACCTAAATAAGAAGCAATTCCTTGCTTTAAACTGAACAATTATCTTGGAATGCATAAAGAATACCAATTGAAAAGGCTACTGCAGATTCCTGGAAAAGGTTATGTTAATATTAAGAACTGGGAGGAACCAATTGTCTTCATTCTTCAACAAGAAGATGTACTGAAATCCATTATTTATCAGTTTCTTCTAAAAAGCTCAGACTCCAATCGCATGCTCATTACATTGGATTGGACAAGAATTTAAGCTATTAAGATTAACATGCGTGTGAGATAGTCTTCTACTGTCCTATTCACTCGAATGGACTGAAAACAGCAATATTATAAACATTATCTGCTCCGCTTCAGAGAGAATCCACATGAAGGACAAGTCCTGTTCATCCAATCGCAAGGATTGCAGGCAGACCGATAAATCGGACGAAGTTTGTTTGAGCAAAGGGTTGAAAACCCTCGTGCCAGTTATCCCTCGAGTCCACTTCTAAGTGGTTCTCCCAATTTAACTAAAAAAAGTATAGCGTTCTTAAAATTAATTTTAATTCGGGAAAATTGCAACCGCGGTTCCTAACATTTTCATTTTTTGTAGACTTTATCCAAACTTTTAATTTGTGTCACCCACAGTCCTAAACCTTTAAAATAGTCTCTCTACAAGGACGAATGGATAATTTTCATCCATTTGACTGTTAGTTGATCAAAATAGTGGATATTGATAGAATTTGACTAATTGTTTAAAGGGTAAAATGGTAAACTCATATTTTTTCCCCATAAAATACATAATTCAACCCAACCAAAATTACACAATTCAACCCCACCCCATCCCATCTACCTCCAACTCAACTCAAGCCCAAAAAAAGTAGCCACTCGCCACTGCCACCCGTATTCGGCCGTCCGGTGTCAAAATTGTCTTCTACATGAGGCTTCGGTTGCTTCTTCTTCCCTGTCCAAAACAAAAATCACCAAACTTCTTCCCCAAATTCATCGCCATCACAGGTTTGCTTCCATTTTTTACATACTCAATGGTGATGCAACTTCCTCTTCGCAACCAGATATATATTTGCTTCCTCAATGGTGATGTATACTCAATTTTGATACAGATTTGCTTCCTCAAACACCACCACATCAAATCCCTTCTTCTTCTTCGTCGCTAGAACAAAAATCAGCTCCCAATCCCACCACCTATCACCAGAATCTTTGTTGGTAAAAAGTTAACGTGCACAATTATATTCTAATAACGTACATTTTATATACATAAAATTGGACAGAATTCCGACTTACCAAAATCGAATATATGAAATAGAAAATAAAAAATGCATGAAAATGAATTCGATCGAGGCAAGAGTTAGACTCTTTGTCCTTAAGACGATAATGCCCCACACGGGTGCTAACAGTTTTCCGGCATTCGTCTCCCAAGATACAACGACCACATCCCGCAATAGGAGCACTCCAAATTACAAAGACCAACGAACCTTACGTATACTTTAAACTCTCTTCATATGAAACTCGACTCCAAATAAATGCAAAATATTTTGAAGTGAATATGAATTAGTATGATAATACAACCATGAAAAATAAATGAATTGATGAATAATGAATAATCCAAGCATATGGGGTCTATATATAGATGTTGAAAAGTTGTGTCTCAAAAGACACAACCCTTACAAGAGACACGTCTTTTCGAATTTGTCTCTAATTGAAGAGACACAATTATTGAAAAATATTAATTCAGAAAGTCACAACCTTTTATATGAAAAGACACATCTTTTCATTTAAATTAATTCTAGAATATTTTATAATATTCTACTAATTTTTCAATATTGTCACAAATTTAAGTGGCTTAATTTTCCATTCATCAACTAATGATTCCACTTAAATAATAACATAAATTGATCAAAACCAATTTTTCCAACAATCTTCAGCTTCCGTTCCGGGGCCTCGCTAATTAGCCAAGCCCTTCGACTGATGCTCTGCGTTGGGATGCACAAATATCACCTTCGGCTAGTATAGTCTGTCAAGATTACTCCATCAGTTATATCTAAGGAGTGCAAAAAAATACACCAGAATATTTGAAAATTGCAGCAAAAGTGGCAACAAAACCTGAAAAATAGTCTTGAGCAGGAGTCCATATCTCCATCCCAAGGGATTCGTGACGGTGGGCAAGTAAAGTCTTGAGAAAATCAGTATACCAAGTATTAGACTACGAAAGCTACAGGTAATATTATAACAAACAAATAGATGGGGATGGGTTTTTTGTGGTGGAGTTGTTTGTAATCGTCGGCGAGATGGTTTGGTGGTCAATGGGGGCGGGATTGGACAGGGTGGGTGTGATTAGGGTGGGGAAAAAAGATGATATTTTCTAATGTATTTTCCTTTTATATTTGATTTTTTAATTATTTAATATGAGAAATCTGAAGTTAACATTTTACCCTTTTAAAATTAGTCAAATTTTGGTCAAACAGTTGATTGTTGGTCAATGACGGCTAAATTGATAGTTTTTGTCATTTTGTCTTGGTAGTGAGACTATTTTAAAGGTTTGGGACTGTTGGTGACACATTAAAAGTTTGGGTAAAGTCTGCGAAAAAAGAAAATATTATGGATCATGATTGTAATTTTTCCTTTAATTTAACTAAAAGTTACAGCATTCTTGGGGGTGAAGCCCTCGCCTTGGGGGCCTCCACCTTCCCTGAGTTTTGTAGAGGATATAAATCGTGTCAGGAATTGAGTGTTTGGTCACTGATCAAATCCACAAAAAAGCCAAGTCAGCGTTGCTGTCGGGGCTCGAACTCCCCCACCCTGTGAATTGCCAGCGAAATTGACATTATATCTCTACAGCCTTTGCGAGATATCAAGATTTTAAAACCTTTTTGAATATCAACACGAGGATTTTCGTATGAAGCCTCTGTTTGGCAAATGGTTTAAAAAGATATTTTTAAATAATACAATTTTTCAAACTACTTTTTAATAACACGTTTTCTCTCTCCACTTTTCAATCACATATTTCACCTCGAAAATATAAAAAAATAATAATTTAAACACAACTTTAAACAACATAGCCAAAGAATTTCGGAATACCAACTCTTTCTAGATAGGCGAAGTCATCAAGAATCCAACAACTCCATTAGTTTCAACCACCAATTGTTCCTCTCCTATTGGTGTCATTTCAAATTTCAAATGCAACTTGCCAACTTGAAGAAAAAAGGGGTTCTCAACTAAATTATTCATCCACTATGATAATTATGGGGTATGAGTTGTAGCACGTGTTTTGACCTCTTCCATTGACAACAAAATACACATTTCTCGGTATAATAAAATCAAACAAATGGATATAAAATAGGGAAAAATGCATTTGTACGTATATCTGTACATACAAATATCTCACTGTAACTACAATAACTACAGTGAGACATCCAGTAACTACAGTGAGACATATGTATGTATAAATATTTGTACGTGTAGCGTGATTGATAAAATAGTTGTATAAATTCACAAATAGATCTTCCCTTAAAAAATTTATACTGTAGCAAAATGTGGCCAATATCAGCAGATATTCAGTGTTACCATCGATCACAACAGGACAATATTACAACAAAATTAACATCAATTTTCTTGTCAACAAGCTGTAAAAACAAATTCATCTATACCACGCCACAGCTTCCTCTAAGATTACTCTTGTGAATAAGAAGTACCTCACTCTTCATGTTCCATAGCCAACGTCAAGCTTCAAAAGGTCGGCTGAACAGAAGAACAAACAAATTGCGAGACTGAGCACATAGAGAAGACGACGAGATGTAGCAGTAAGAGGTGACTGACTCTAGTCTTATATCCCCAGCTTGCGAACTCTCGTTACATGACAATCTTCTTCTGTTTTAAAGAAAGACAGGCTCGTGTAAGAGAACGAGCATAACAAATGCAGAGCTTTCCAGTCAAGCTATTTACTGCAAAGAAAGCCTTGCCTTTGTGGGATGTATCAGAGCTAATGAACATGCTTCCACAACTCGAGCTTGCTTGATCTGTTCAATTGCGACCTTATAATACAATCGCATTTTCTGGTCCAATTGGTGTTTTTGTTTCTGTATTCCCGATGAAGGGATTGCAACTCCAATTGTCACTAAAATCCTTTGAGAGTCCTGCATTGGTAGGGATTTTTGATTCACCGGCATACTTTGGCACGTTTCTTTATTGCAACTCATTAAAGAGTAAACTTTCTTACTGCATAACAAAGTAAAGACAAATAATTAGAAACTTCCACAATCCTCAATTAAATATCACTTCTAAAAAAAACATGATAAGCTATATTCAATCTGTCCTGTACTGATACATGCTTCAACCCCTGCAAAAACAACATTAATTTTAGGATCCCATGTAGAGAACATTAAAACAGAAAAAGAGATTGTGCAAGAATAATTAAGAAAATTTTCCGCTCTGCTCAACCTGCATCACAAATAGAAGTTGAACAATGAAATACAAGGTTATTTTTCCACAAATAACAGTGTAAATGCTCCAATCGACTAATTTATTACAACCATGGAAGAAATTTAATACTTCCTGAATAAAGTTCAGTATACATTTAACATTTATGTCAAAATAAAGAGAAATCACTGAATCAATTAATGCCGCCCATAAAGAAAGAACCTGTAACACCATAATATAAGATTCCTAATTAACTGAACTAGACGCGACAAATAATCGAAGGATCAAAAGTGACCCACAGCGAAGTACAAAGCATAAATAGTTAGAACTACAACATCTAATAAAGAGGATGGCACTATAATATAATCCTGTCTAGTCATATTTCAAGATGCAAGGTGCCATAGAGTGCAACACAAGCCTCAAAATAAGTGATGGGATATAGCATTCCTTGTTTCCTGAAAAGAGTTGTGCTATTGGAAGAGCTTAACTCAATAAATTAAAGTTTTGAACATGAAGTGTTCTCTACATAGAGGCAGGACAATCCAGTCTGCCATTGAAGTACTCATCAAGTTCGATTAATCCATACTTGTCTTCAAAAAAGTAAAAATTCAAAGAGCGAAAAATGTTCAAGGGAAGGGAATCTAGCAGTTATAATATCTAATTCATATCCATGCCATCTCCAATTTTACTGCAAATGGGATTAACAGAAGAGAACGATCTCTCAAATGGCGAGGGACAATATTGTGCATCCCTTCTGCGCTTAAAAGAACAACTCTCAGAGGGGGAGCTCTCAACTTCAAGCTTCCTCCGAATACCTCTCACAGCCTGTTGCTCAGTTGGTGTTAACGGAAAAATCTGCTTGCTCACTCTGCAAAGGGAGCTATGGTTATCATACAAAATTCTTTGGTTACAGTTTTTGTCACAAATGTGCGTCAGTCCAGTTAGTCTGCAGCGGTACATGTTTCCAAACACATTTTCATTTTCACATTTCCAATCACACTTGTGAATAGTGTTAGGCCCATCTTGGCCAAGAATACTGGACAGATAAATAACATTTGTAGGCATGGCTACCATAGATTTTCCAAATACCTCCATTGCTTTTATTAACCGTAACTTCGATCCTTAAAAGAATTCCAGATTCCTAGTACCTTGACCTGGACGTTCTGCAGACCCAACAAGATGAGAACTGTCAAATTCAATGGAGAATCTGAGCCTGCTTCGCTATGGCTAAAAAGTTTACTGATAGATAAGTTCACTTACAAGATCATGGTTAAATAATTAAGTATTTAAATTAGGAAAAATAATTAATTGATAGTAACTTTTACGTCTTCTAAAGAAACAAAACCTTAGCAACTACGAAGATGAAATTATTCGAATTTAAAGCCCAAAGTATCAACAAACAACGATGTTCGCTATTTATTAACCTAAATTCCAAATTCAGTAAAAGATCAATTTCCTTGTTTACTATAATATTTCTTTTGGGTCATATGAAAACAAACCACCATCAACACAGACAACGTGAAAACCGAAAACAGATCTGCAGATTTTCTTAAAACTGGATCTACGGCGGCTTTAGCTTTGCCAATGATTAAATCACTCTATTATGTAAATACTAGTGCTTATCTATTAAACTTCCATATATTAAGTACTAAAATGAATCAAACAACTCACATTTAAACCCAAAAAAAAAAAAATGAAAAATAAATCTTCTTCCGAATAATTAAACTATTCAACCAACAAAACATGTCGGAGAAATATAAATAAATCAACACAAGCATCAATAATCGATTCTAAATCAAAGGAAAAAACTGTGGGGAAAAACAAAAGGAACAAGAAAATGAGAGATCCAGGATAGGAAGACTTACAGTATCCCAGAAAACCGAGACCCACCAAATACCAGCCCTCTCACACACTCACGCTCTTTCTCTATCTGGACTTGGAGTGTATGCAATGACGAATCATGGGGGCAAAGACGGGGATATTTATAGATGGAAAAGGATAATGTGATCCGATTATCTTGTAAGACGTTAGGAATTTTTCTTAATTATTAATTTAATTTAAGTAAATTTCGGTGAAATGCAAATGAAAAAGCGGTCGGTGTGAGTTGAATCCAAGTGCCTCGGAGACTTGCACTCTTTCTTACGTGTTCCCACCAGTGTCTTGTCTTACTATTATTCTCCTTCCGCCTCACAAATTTATCTCAAATTATAAATTACTTTTTTTATTAAAATTATATATTAATATCTTAATTTTATAATATATACTTATATACCTATATTTAATATGCATTTTTATTAACATATATGAACTATCCATTAATGTAGGTATGTATTAGATAAAATGTAACTACCCATTAATGTAGGTGTGTATTAAATAAAATATAAGCAAATTTATAGTTCCAAAGTATATTAAATTATTTTTCTTAATTCATGTCCAAATATAAATAAACTTATCTTTATGAGGCTGATGGAGTATCATCTGTGCAGTGTACAAATTTGACAATTTCTATAATTGTTGGGTTTTGACGTCCAACAAATCCTGAGCTATGAGGTAAACGTCGGATTATGAATTCACGTGCCATTGCCAATGATGAATTATTTACCAACAACCAAATCCAATGAGCTACACCCAACCCATTTGTATTACCTCTTGGATGATTTTGAATCTTGAATCATTTGTTTTGTTATTGGTCCAACTAAAAGTCTAACCTACCCTATATATACTCTTCTACTCTAGTTGTTGTCTTCGTGTGTGATTTATGTGTCCATCAGCGAAAACGTGGCTGCCTATTAGAGAGAAATCGACTATCTCATTGAAAGTGAAAAATCAGTGATTAACTATGTGTTATTGTTATATTCTTGAGCCTATTTCATTGTTTTCTTCTACCTTTGCGGTCTACAAATTATCACCGTTATCTTGTCCTTCGTTAGTGAGTTTGAAAAGCAACCGAGATGAATAAATTAGTTGGGGTTCGAAGTCATTTAGATTGGTTGTTTGGTAGAGAAAGGCAACGTGATACTAAGACCAGAAATCCACTTTTGACGACTCTTGGAGCAATCTTCCGCAACAATAACTACCTGAATCGAAAAAAAAATATTTGTTACTGTTGAGTAGGCCTGGGCAAAAGAATCGAAACCAGCAGTTCGGTTCGGTTCCGGTTCGATCCTTGTTCGGTTCTTTCAAAGTTTTAAACAGTTCTGGTTCTGAAAATCAAGAACCATTTGGTTCCGATTCTGGTTCGGTTCTTGGTTCAGAACTAGAATCTATAGTACAAGACATGATTATTTTTTTTATTTATAATAATCTTATTTTTTAAAAATATAAATTAAAAAAAAATCATCAATTCTTAATCTTAATGCATGTTATACAGTCCATTAGTTATTATCAATTACTCAACAACTATTGACTCATTCAACATTACAATATTATAAGCAAAACAAGTAATAAACAAAAAACCATAGATCAAAAATCATTTTTTTCACTGGTTCTATCGTTTAGCTTCAAGCCTTCAGCTATCAGTTCTTCAAGAATCAACAAATAATAAATCTTCACTTTCCATTTTACAATAAGTTGTTATTTGTTTTCAAGGATATGCTGAACTTGTGCGACTTTTCCTAAAAAGGTGGAGAACTACAAGCAGAAATTGAAAAATATTTAGAAAGAGCACATACATGCGGATGAGGAGATATGTTACGGTCTGGAAGGGAGTAAGTATTTTGATATCAAGGACAAATATAACTACTGTATTCGCATATTGATCAAGGTCGATGACCTTACCGTCTTACGACTCTTACCGGCTGAATTTACCATCGCTTCATTGCTTAAGTTTGAAAATTTTAGTTTAGGAAATCGGAACTAAAACTAGAACCAAAATCAGAACCAGAACTAAAAGAACTGAATGGTTCGGTTTCGATTCGCTTCTTCTTTTACAAAAAGAACCAACGGTTCTTTTTTCAAAAAGACTATCGATTCTTTGTTCGGTTCAATTCGGTTCCCTAGGAACTAGAACCATATGAAACCACGTACACGCCTACTGTTAAGGTCGTTTCAAACGTGGAAACTAGTTAACAACAATTCATCTGAAATTTGAGTCTTTTGACTTTTATGTGAAGTGAAAATTTTAACTAAATATTCATTTCGAAATTGAGTTGAATAAACGAACTAAATTATATGTTGTATAGAAATTGAGTTGAATAATAAAATAGATTTTTAAATCACTATTTAATCATAAACATTTCTTCAAATCACTTTTCAATCATATATTTTTACTTAAAAAATATCACATTCTTTATTTATAAGCGATTTTTTTTTTTTTTTTTCAAAAATAGAGGTTAAACTGAGCAAGCATTTTCAATTAGAAAATTTGTAAACATTGAAATTCGCAATAAAAAGGTGTAGCTCACACCTTGAGGGCTCCAACATACCCTGTCTTGAGCCATTGATTGAAGAAGTTAATCGTAGGTTATGCCTCCAAGAGTCAGGGTGGAGGACTTGATGGTAAGCCCAAGTTTGAATAACTCCCGCTGAAGACAAGGTACAAATCCAATATTTCAGGATTCGAATCCTGCACACCGTTGCACTAACCTTACTAGCCCTTCCATTTGCCACTGAGAGATGTACCCTAGGATTGAGTGGGCAGGACAGGCATAAAGAACATGTTACTCGCCTCATTTCAATTTCGTTTTAAAATTCAAGTCTGTTTTTTTTTTTTTTTGGAAGATTAGGAGGGGAGGGGAATTGGAGACTTGAACCCAGTACCTCTGTCCTGGTAAGGGGACTGCTCACCACTTGAGATAGCCATTGGTCTCTTTAAAATACAAGTTTTGATCGAATAAATATAAAAAAAAGGTCATCATCATTTCTAAAAGAAAAAAAAAAAAAAAACATATATGAACATTTCTTCAATTAAGAAAAAGTAATGATACTCATTGACTAAAAAATAAAAATAAAAAAATAAATGGAGCAATAATAAGGCATAAAAGTAGCATTCGTTTTTAGACAAAGGATGCTAGCTCAAGTAGTTAAAGAGAAGCTCTTATCAAGAGAAGGTCCTAGGTTCAAGTCCACGCCCCTCCCCTTTGATCCCCCAATTGTAATGTTAAATTAAAAAAATAAAAAAATAAAAAAATAGCATTCGTTTGAAAAACTTGTTTATAAACAATATATTTCTCAAATAATTACACATATTTCCCCAAAGTACTTTTAAACCACATATTTTACTTTGAAAATATCATATTTTTTGTTTATAAACAATATTTTTTTTTACGAAACAGAGGTTTATCCCTTGTTTGATGGAGGTTAAAATCAGATTTTAATGAATTTAATAAAATAAAAGTTAATAAGATGTGTAGTTAAAAATTGTGGAACCCATAAAATATATGGTTATAATTAATTGTTGAATTTGACAAAAATTTAAATTAAAGGTGTGTTTGGCAACTCATTATAATCAATCACCATTGCAATTTATAATTTATACAATTTCTCAAACAACTTTTTAATCATACACATTTTCTTTCTCCAATTTTAACCACAAATCTTATCTCGAACACTGAAATAAACGACGATTGCTCATTATGTCTCTCAAATAGGACTTATTTCGTCTCTCTCTCCACTTTGATTCGATCCCACCTTAATCGAGTATGATGAGGGACAAAGAGATAAAAGCCATTGTTTCGGCAAATTTGTTTATTTTTAAACAACATAATTTTCAAATCACTTTTTAATCACACTTATTATATCTTTAGTTTTTAATCATATAATTTTTATCTCGAAAATATAAAAAAATACTCCTTATATCAACAAAAATAGACTCATTTTCTTTTTTTTTTTTTTCCCAAATTATAGATCATTTTTCTTGTTGAGAGTACACTAATATCTTCATTTTATAATATACCTTTATTTAATATGAATTGTTATTAATAAGTATGAATTACTCATTATTCAATTTAGAGGTATATTAGGTAAAATGTAAGTAAATTTATAGTTTCAACATGTATTCCTCCATCCCATAAAGATAGTCTACTATTTTCCTTTTTCGTCTGTCTCAAAAAGATAGTTCACTTTCTTTTTTTAGAGTGAAGTTAATATTTTATGTCCTATTTTGCCCTTATTTAATGTGTTTTTTTAATTAATCTAAATGAATATATACTCTTTTCATTTTGTGAGAAGCTACAAAATTTATTAGGAGTATATTAGGAAAATGGATTGTAAAATTTATTTTTCCAACAATATTAATTGATGTTTCTTAATCTGTGTGAAAATTGGTAGACTATCTTTATGAGGCGGATGGAGTATTAATTATATTTTTTTATCTTTATGAACGGTGTATGTACCCAACTACAGCGGGTGACAGAAATGATCAACTCATCCCTGATCCATGTCGTTGTCTTCCATGAGCCGACTATTCAAGATCTCCTCCGATGATGCTAAAAATCGCACCTGAAATATTTCGAGCTTGAGCAATAAACTAGCACGAATTGGATCTCCGAATACTTGCAATAATGGCGAGGATATGTGTCCTTGTCGCCCCTCCGATGCTTATGTCAGTAAAGAGGAAGGATAAAATTATGCAAGAGACTATAAATTGTAGAGATAATTGTGTACCTGAATTGTGATTGAAAGACGAGTATTTATAGATGTATGTAATTGAATCCTTGTAGGACTAAAGTGCTTGAAACTAGGCATGAGTCCTTTTGATAATCATCTTCCTAATTATTAGGGATAAGATTATAAGTCCCATATAAGGTTTTATTGGAAGATGAATTTTATTTGGATTAAGAGGTTGTATACTCCACGTGTCAGACCAAGTCATGCCCAATCAATGAGAGGCGTGACCCGAGCATCATGTACCCCGAGCACATCATGCACCTTTTTGGTGAGATATATGCACTCGGGGTATTCTATCATCGGGGGTATTATGAGTGGTAGAGACAATACTTTTACAATGGGCATTTTGAGTGTGATCGGGATTATACTCTCCTCGGGGTTCTCAATATGGTATATGATATAATGTTGAAGTGCTCGGCCTCGAGGTTCATATGTTGCTCGGGGGTACCAAGATATGACGTTGCTAAATATTCAAGTGCTCGGGGATGAGGACAAAGGATACTCCGGGGTATAAATGATTGTCGGGGTTGAGGTCCTCCTCGGGGATAGAAAATATAATATATGGTAATATTTATGTGGTCGGGGTTGAGGGCCTCCTCGGGTTCATGATGGTTCTTGGGGTTACACATTTGCTTAGGAAATTATGTTTTGTCAAAGAGCTCGGACTTGAGGCTTGTGAATGCTCGGGTATGAATAAAATTTATACTCATCATCCTCCATTGGAGATGAATAGCTATCGCTTGAGATTCATTATATGAAGAAATTTGTAATAGCAAATTTTTGGATAATGTGATCAAAAGTATGGAATTTTTTTGAATTTATGTGTAAATTATTCAATCGATAGAATGTGCGATTGAAAATAAATTTTAAAAAAAATGTGAGGTGTTAAATAATGGAAGCAAGGTGCCCACAATGGAAACCATAATCTTTACCCACTTTGTATGTGAGTCTGCCATGTAACAGAAATAATTTTTTTCTACCACATATAGAGTGGGTAAGGATTCTGGTGTCCTATATGGGCACCCTATCCTCCGCGTAAATAATGGACACCAAACAAGGACTAAGGTTGACCATTGCACCAGCACGCATATGATTACATGTGTAATGAACAGAAAACCCTAATGCATCCTACCTCATCACAGCGCCTCTTAATCCAGGATTTTCAGGCAATTAATCCCTTGCTAAATCATCAAGCATCAGGGTTTCTGCTGTCCAAATTAGTAATCCCTAAAACCTAATTGCATTCATAATTCCAGATAATATCCCCAGTCCATTCGAACCAAAAATCAGATTTACTCTTTTCATTCCAACCGGTAAAGCTCCCTTTCAGCGCATTATTTAATATTTAGACTTAATTGTACAAGGAATGCCCAGGTGGATCTGTTCTTATATTTTGTTTTATGATTTATTTTTATTTTTATTTTTGTATTTTTTTTTCTGGCTTTAAATTGTTTGTTCCTCGTAAATAAATTATTCATCGTTTGTTGAACAAATTACAACGTTTTCACTTTATTTGCAACCACTGTAAACGAATCAAATTTCCTTTCCTGTGCAATCAGATTATGATTCGACTATCACAAACGACTGGATTCACTTTCTTATCAAATGACTAGAGGTGCACAATTTTTATAAATAATACTACCTTGAACCACCTTGTCCAAAAAGCTGAAACTACTGTAAAGGCGTCAATTTTATTTGTTAGTCTCTGCAATGAATCTAAAGGCCGCCATTTAAATTGGTTTATTTATGTTTTTTTTTAGGTAAAATGTGTTGTTGAAAATTCGAGAAAAATGTATGTGGTTTAAAAGTGTTATGAGAAATTGTGTTGTTTATAAATGGTAATGATTACGAGCATAAAATAATTGCAGATATTTTTAGAGGCCATAGTGGACGGATGTGATAACCATTAGCTTAGCTGAGATGTTTCATAATTATCTGTGAGCATTGCCAATTCTAAACCTGCAGACTTTTATTTCTATAGATATAGAAGAATAACATGTATAATTTTTTGCGAAGGTAATATCATGGTAGGCTTTAAGAATCGGTACATGGTGATGGAGGTGTTTCTTGATCCAAATAAAGATCTTGGCATGGATGAACCTGTTATAATTACCCAATTCAATATATCAAAAGCTATCAAAGACAGCATTCTCACAAACTTTGGGGAATGTGGACTGGCCTCGTCTCTCAATTCATTTCAAGGTGCGTTTGGAAAGATTTTACATTTTTCATCTAGTGCTGGAGCTTATAATGACAATGATTTTCTTATAGATCAGTTTCATGTTTACATTTATGTTATCTCCAGTGAAGTATGTGAATCCAATTACAAAAGTTTGCATCATAAGAGTTTCAAGGGATGAGTGCCAAAGAGTTTGGGCTGCGATCGCCATGATTAGAAATGTAGGAAATTGTCCTGTGGTATTCAACCTTCTTGATTTGAGTGGTGAGACACACTCCTACAATTTTGTTTATGGTTTATTTACTTTATTGAAGATGGTGCTCGTAAACTTCGACTTTATTGATGTGCTTTTTCCGTGGAAGAAACTACTTTTGCCCTGTTAAATTGGTAATATCACGTTATCTACAAAAGATAAGATGGGCATCTACTTGACCTAAGTTGTGCTTTATACAGCTGAAAATTCTAAACTTTGAGCATTAACGGCTTAGCTTAAAAATAAGTATAAGTTATTTTCGAGTAATTTTTTTTACTTGAAAACATGTTTGTTAAGTTACTTCTTACTTTGAAAGCAAGTCTTGCCTTAACATTGAAAATAACCCGCTTATTTCAATTTTGACTAGCAAAACAACTTTTTTTTTTTTTAAAAAGCTAATTTATAAGTAAATCTTTTAAGTTTAGCCAATCATTACCAAACACAGGTGTTTCATTGACTGTATTAAAGATGGAGGGTGAAATTACACTTTGGCCATGAAAGATAAAAGTCTCAAGCGTTATTTAAGTTTTTTGTAGTAATTCCATTGGATTCAAATACAATAGGCTTCAATTTTGGTAAATTGCTTTTTCAACCAGTGTTTCCATTCAGGTATTCATGCATAAATTGCTGAATTATTTGCTGCTTTATGAAATTTGATTACTCTTTTTCTGACTATATAGTTACATTTTTCTGTGATTTTGAGTACCTAATTTTGACATCATTTCTCACTTGGGATAAAATTAAAATTTTTATCAATTTTTTTTGACTAAAAAAATCTCGACGTTTTCTGTATGGATATCTCAAAACTGTTTCTTGAAAGTAGAAGTCGGAATTTTCCTTTATTAGACTACATTTGGCATACTCATAACAATTAAAGCCAGCATTTTAACCTATTTGCTACTCTGCTAGGAAGTATCAAGGCCTGCAAAAATGCAGCTTTGAAGTGTGATGAATTGAAATTTGAACATTATAAATTGCTGGCTGGAGCCCGCCTCACACCGGATTGCCAGCTACACATGCAAAACTGTCTTGAGAAGATCAAACTCTTGGAACATTGACGATGTTGGGTATTTCAATTCATGTAGATGTCTGGGAAACCAAGGCATAAGATGGTTTGTACTCTATATTTACCATGATTGCATTCCCTGTCGTTTTAAAGATTTGTTGGCCACACTATTTCTTATCCTTTGGTTGGATATATTATTTTGAGTTTGTTCAATTCATCTCTTCCAACATTTCGAGTTGCATTTGTACTCATTTTTCACTTATGGTATGGATGATTGGATACTACTTGACACCATTGAAGATCAAAAGATACTAAATTTTTTGTTCATGAAATATCGAGTCCACTTTGTACCAAACATGCAGTTAGTACACTTGTTTTTACTTTTTTCCGTTTCACTTTACCGTTGAAATATTTTTCTTGTAATACAATCTTTTGGTTGGGTGCAGGGATTGAGTGAGTTGAGACACACATGAATCCTGTTATTGACGAAGATTGATCAGGTGCGGTTTAACATTTATGGTTCAGACAGCTTTGCACAAATCCCGTACCACTTCTTTTACAAGCAATGATGAGTTAATTCGAATTCACTTAATCAAATTACTAGGCTTCTTCTGCTATTTAACACGAGGAAAAATAAGTAAAAATGTCTGTTTTACTGTCCAGTTATGTTGAATTACAATTGTTATTTTCACTGCAAACCTGCTTTATAATGTATGAATGGGACAAAACAAATAACATCTACCTTGTTCATTAATTGTCTGTGTGATCTGTGTTTTACCATTAGGATTAAGATTAGTTTGCTGGATTGAACATAATTAAGCATATGCCATAAAATCGATCGATATGTGTAGATCCTCTTCATAGATTAACGGAAATGTGCAAAAGTTCTATTTGCCCTGCCATTTTATACAAGTCTCAATTCTTTTCCTTTTTCCTTTTTTTTCCCTTCTCTCCATTTGTACTAACCCGCCTGGTGTGTAAAAACTTTGGTACTTTGTATATATTCCAAATATGGTTGGGAAATTTGCAAGAGCTGCATAAATAAACCTCTCAATCATTCGAAGATAAGTATTTTATTATTATTATTATTATTTTATTTTTTTAAGATTTTTCTCATTGAACGATGTGTCGGATGGATTGAATCAGTGGCAGATTTACAAGATTTATCAATTTAGGATGATGGCCTACTATCGAAAATTGTTCATTACACCGAGATTCAATGGATCTAGGTGTTTATTTGAGCAATGACTAGTTGGATAATTGTCTTAAACAAGTACTAATTTTAGTTAATTTCTTGTTCTATATATTTTTTTTAAAAGGATCTCAATCAAAATTGTTTCAAAGTTTGGAGGGTTTCTATTGCAAAAAGAAATTAAAATAAAAATTAAATTCTTTCGAAATAAATCTTATGGTTTACTTTTAGCATTATGAAGTAATTTCTTTTTCTTGGTTGAATTGAAATTGTACTCTTTTACGTAGTAGTTGCTCTAAATAGTGATGTTATTCATTATTTTAGAGCATGTTGACTAAAGAGTTTTTGTGAAAAAATTATTATCTTGAATTTTCTTATCTTCTATCTGAGTTTTACAAATTAACTCACAAATAAGTAGAAATTGGTAGATGTAAATTTGGATATTTTTTCTACAAAATTTGAGGGATTTGGCGAGTGAAATTATTTATGATTATAGCAATTTATTAAATGGTGAAAATATTTTGATGGTCTGTAAATTTTTGGCATTGTTCTTTTTTTTTTTTTTGCTTAATTATTTTTTGAATATGAAAAGTTTCTGCGGTTTAAGTAGAGAGCGAATTTTCGATTAATTTCCTAACGCTTTGCATCCACCCACTTACGAAAAAAAAGCAGTTATTTTTTAGGGTCAAAGGTGTTATTTATGAACATGAGAATGCAAGCATCGTTTGACGAATTCAATTTCTTCCACCACTTTTAAAAATGGGTGAAGATTACTCTCCACAAAAGGACAAAAGAGAAGTCGACTTTACAATTTGAATAAACCTACGTGTACACTTATTGTACATTCACTTATTTTAATCCTTCTATAATGGGTTTCACCTCCATGTGAGTGGGGGTGTACATCTTTACACTTATTTGTTTTTGTTCTTTATTTTAAAATTTTTCAATAACGATAAAAAAAAAAATTCTTTGAATTTATTATTTTTATATTTATGGTGAAAAATTTAAGAAGACCGAAAGTAAAATGAAATTGTGTAATAAGGCGTAGGTGGGGATGGAGGTAAGGATGGCAAAAAAATCAGTTTCGATCCGAACTCGATGGGGTCCCGACTCTAATGGGGCGGAAAGAAACCGCCCCGCGGGTCGATGGGGCGGGTTTGAGTTTGATATCAATTACCCGAAACTGGTTTGGGGCGGGGCGGGGCGGGTTTTGGTTGACCCGCCCCGCTAACTTATTTATATTAAAAAAAAAAATTTAATACAAAAAATGTAAATAACACACTTTCAAGATACAACTTTTTGCTATGATAACATCTTTGATTCTGTGATGAATTAAATACTTGATTGTTTTGATTTTTACTTTTTTTTTAGTGGAAAAAAAGTTAAAAACTTGAAGAAAATTATGTTTTAAAAAAATATATTATGATCAGGGCGGGTCTGGGATGCCTCGTTTTGATACCTGCCCCGTTTTAATTTAACGAGTAATGGAACGGGTATGATTTTGATAATCTACTCATGGGGCGGGGGGCGGGATGGAGGTACCCGCCCTGAACCTGCCCCATTACCATCTCGAGATGGAGGTGTGGGGGTAACGATAGGGTAGAATTGTGAAAGTCCATTTTTTTTTTCATTTTGGGGGTTATGTAAACAAAATTGAACTCTCGTTTGACTAACTGACATTACTGTTGCGAGTGGTGGAACAAGTAGTAGGACCACATGTGGATCGTTTTTCCCGCCTTAATTATGGTCGAGTCCTCTTGAAGTAACATTTGGTTGAAATGTGCGTCTTACATACTCAGGGACGGATCCAGGAATTTTTTCATGGGGGGCTGAAACTGAACTTGGAGGGGGTTGCAGGGGGGCAGGCCCCCCTGCGGGGGGTTGCCCCCGAATTTTTTTTTTTTGCGTATATTACTTTTATATGAAATTTATATAGTAGAAAGACCCGTCAAAATAATATATGCTATAAAAAAACTCACCAAGACACTAATAAAGTTATATTTGAACTCATCTAGCCCTTGTTTGAGCCCATTATTTCTCATTTTTATTACAAATTTTTTCTACAGTAATCAATCTTAACAATCTAAAAAAGTCAAGCCCACAATTTTTTACTTTTCAAACCACTTTTTAACCATTAGATTTTCAAAACCCAAATTTTAAATTGAAATAATGGGGGTCAAACGAGGGCCTAATAACGAACAAAAATTATTTCAAGTTATATTTGGGCTGTTGTGTATATGATTCATATTATGTAAGGAATTTGGGCTCATGGGCTGTAAAGTTTAATTGATACCAGACTGGACTCAATCAATACCGGACTGATCTGTAAAAAAAAAAAAAATTTCTTCAGCATTATTGGATCTGGGCCTGACTACAGCCCAGTCCAACCCCCCCTGAAACCGTCCCTGTACATACTAAACCAAAGAGATGTTGCATGTACGTGTAACTTCACTATTTTTTAAGAATAATGATATTTGAACATAGAGAGTATTATCCTCCTCAAATGAATGTGTGTGGGGTCGACCTCATCATGAGCGATCCCACCTCTCATGTGAGGAGGGTGACACCCAAGGTGGTACTCTCTATATTCATATAACATGATCCATTTTTTAATTTACCCTGCTTGTAATCACTAAAATTTTAAGTTTTAATAAAATTTAGAGTCAATAGATAATTTTAACTACATTTTTTATAAAATTAATAAATTTTAAACACACATTTCATCAATTTTTATCAAAATTAATATCAAACAAGGGCTAGATTAGTTATCCTTCTTGTCAATTTTTTATTTTCCTTTTTAATTAAAGATGTAAATATATATAGATAAAAAACTATGATGATACAAATATGTCGAGCATACTCGGTTGGGGGGAAAGAAACCTGTCAACAAAAGAAGCCTTGCACACTAAACGCCAAACTTGGGCGCAAAAAACAAACAGTCAAAAACAAGGCAAACTTTTTAAAAATATATTTTCACATATTTTTATGAGTTTACAATTTTTATCAACTTTGTTACCTTACAATTCCTCAAGATCCATTAAAAATTGATTTTTTGCAAAATCAAAGACCTTTGTTTGATGTTCTTTAAATTTATCTTTTTCATACGATACTCAATCTTAATCATTTATTAAAAGTTAAATCCACAATATTTAATTTTTCAACTAAATTTCAATAATTCATTTTCCTAAAAATTATCATTCATTTCAGAAAAACTCTTTTTAAACAATATCAAACACACACATAATATAATTTGTCTGCGTTAAAAAGTACTCGTGTTTAGACATGTGAGAAAAGATTTTCTCAGGAAAAGGTTAAAAAAGCATCTTCTTGAAAAATAGGCATATATGTTCTTTATGTGACTGTACATCGAAAATATTTTTTAGGTCAAATGTTACCATCAAACAAAAAAAGGTTAAAAAAACATTTTCTTTGATGCGAAAATATTTGCAATCAAATAAAGCCTAAAGCCTCTGCTTGACAAAAAAATAATAATCTAAACAATAAAATTTTTCAAATTATTTTTTAACCACATATATTTTTTTCTCGACTTTTTAATCACATATTTTACCTCGAAAACATAAAAAAAATATGTTTTTAAACACAAAATTTTTAACAAATTTTTAACAAACAGTTCCTTAATGTTACCAGACCCGTGTCTCTCTTGGACTCTCTCACACATTTATAAGAGCCAGAAGGCCAGAAGGGTAGATACAGAATCACAGATTTGGTGGACAGAGCCTTCCAAATTTCTTCTGTTCACAAGCGTTGATATCTGATTGTGGTTTGAATAATCAATTATATGATGGAGAAACAAGTTGTTGATTATGTGTTTGTACCATTAGGCCTTGTACTAATGGTTACTTATCACCTTTGGCTTCTCCATCAAATCTTGAAGCACCCAAGCCGAACTGTAATCGGCATCAATGCCATCAATCGCCGCCTATGGGTTCAAGCCATGATGGAGGTTTGCCTTTACCTTATGCATTCATTCACTCACTCGACTCATTTTTTTAATACGAAATATTGGATAATACGTGATCAAATTTCCAATTGCAGATCTAAACAATAATAGCTTATTTCTTGAAGATTTGACACATTGAATGGTAAATAGAAAAGAATATTAAAATTTTATTCACTAAACTATCCATTTATAATCAAGAAGGTATACTTTAACACATAATCAATCTCCGGTCCCCCAATGGGTAATTAAAATTGTACGCCATCATTGAAATGTTGTCAATTGTTCAACTTATGAGACGGTGTTTTGTCCCCCCAATGGGTAATTAAAATTTTCTACCGTCATTGAAATGTTATCAAATGTTCGACTAATGAGACGATGTTTAAAATGCTAGACACTTGACAACATTTCAGTGGTAATGATCCCCCAATGGGTAACAAGAAAATCGTCTATCATCATGAAATGTTGTCAATTGTTAAACTAACGAGACGATGTTTAAAATCTTAGCGGCTTGACAACATTTGAGTGGTGGTGATGTACACTTGGGACATGAGATAAGCTCTGGTACTTAACATGCACTTATTGATATTTGGTAAGAGATAGTTAGGAAAAGGGTAATAAAATGTAAGGTTGTATTCAGTTCTGTTTATTCTATGGTTATTAATTTACTTGTACAATTATGTTGAGGTTGACAAAATTTGATGTGACATGATTGTAAGTGTTGATTTTAATGTTGATGTGATGTATGAGACAATAAGATCATGTCACATATGCATGTTGTCAACCTTGTTGTACATGTAGTAAAGTTCTTATCGAATATGTATTGTGATAACGAGAATGAAAATATTGACAGGATACATCCAAGAACGGGGTGTTGGCTGTACAAACACTAAGAAACAACATAATGGCATCAACCCTTTTAGCATCAACAGCCATTATGCTAAGTTCCCTCATCGCCGTGTTGATGACTAGTGGCAGCGGTGGTGGTGGTCGTTCAACAGGGCTTGTTTTTGGAGACAAAAGCGAGTTCGGTTTTTCCATAAAAGTTTTCTCTATATTGGTTTGCTTCTTGGTGGCATTCTTGTTTAATGTACAATCAGTAAGGTACTACAGCCATACAAGTATGCTCATCAACGTGCCCTTCAAGAAAATGGCCACAAATTTTCTTGATAAAATTGAGTATGTAGGGAGGACAGTTAATCGGGGGAGTTATTTCTGGTCATTAGGGTTGAGGGCATTTTATTTTTCTTTCCCTTTATTTTTGTGGTTATTTGGACCAATTCCTATGTTTTTGTGTTGTCTTGTCCTAGTTTTTTTGCTGTATTTCTTGGATGTTACTTTCGATCATGGGTGGGATTTTGTGTCTCCTCCCGAAGAGAAGGAGGACGAGGAGGCCAAATGAGAAGGATGACAGATTTTGATACTACAATAAAGAGATAGTGGCATAGAGTCGAGTCGGGCTCCCGTTTATAATTTGTCACTTTCGTTGCGAACAAGTTGTAATGACGCTATGTAAGAGGGCAATTTGGATTCAATCCAAGTTGAATCGAATTGTTCATTTTAAGTTATATTCAACTTCTTCTTCAATCCAATTTTCTGTTACGAAGAATGGTGGGATACGGAAAAAAAAGCACGACAACTTGAACAAGGAGGTGGAAGGTTCAAATGTGAAGAATGTGTTGGGAAAAATCAATTTTCATCCAAATCAAATAACGGGATAAAAGAAAAATAACAACTTAACGTGGTTCGGCTGACTGTTAACTACAACATGAGATGTACGTTTTTTGTTAATAAGAAAAAATAAATTACTTAATACAATATTTTTCGAATTCTCACAATTTCTCGATACACAAAGAAGGAACAATAAATGTATTTCCTTTCTTTATAAACTTTGCACCCTCAATTTGTGCATCCTCTATGATTTCTCGCTATCTTTTTCTTTCGCACGACTACCCTTCTTTTTCCTCATAAATTCACGTTGCAACAGTGTATATACAATAAATCATGTCAAAAAACACATAATTACAATTTAGGTATATTTCTTAATTCCACTAGGATCTCTTTTAATTCTTTTCCTTATATAATAATACTTATAATATTTTTTTTCTTTTCTACTTTGTATTATACATATACAAAGAAAATACTCCAAGGTTAATTTGATCACTTTTCATTTTATTGTCGAAAAGAATTATTTATTCAATAAATTATGTTCGATCCCAACAATCTTCATCTTAACTATAAATTCTAATAAACATGAATTATATTCAAAGATTCATTAAACGTCACGTTTCATTTTGATATCTTTGAACTTCGTTATTCAACCTTCTTGCAATTAGCCACAGATCTCATGTTATACACTTTACAAACTTTAGCAATAGTATAAGACTCCCTCAGTGCAACTCCAACCTGGCAATTCCACCAAAAATTATCTTCCCTATTAGCATATACAAATTTTCAATCTTTTAACCTCAATTATTGGAACAGAATTTTCTTCACAATCATCACACCAGCTCTGTTAGAATATTCGTAGCCTAACGTGTCTAATGTCCCCAACGATATTACACTTCACTTCAATCTTGGGATATGTAAAACATCAGCTACTTGTCTCACCACCATCAAATATCTTCACCTTCACAGTACCCTAACCCTTAACTTCGAATCTGGATTATTCCACAAAAACATGATGCTCATTACATGTGATAAAACCACCCAAAATCTAAAATTTAATCACTAACTGAACTCTCATAATTAGAAACTCATAAAACATCTTCGGGATCATAATTATCCGTCACCACATTTGTAGGATCTAAATTCTCTAAATCCTCTTCAATTCTTCGGTCTCTTCTAACGTGATCTTCTTGTAACAGTAATAACACTCCATGTCTCTCCTTAAACGAGATTGAGAACGATTCCTCTGATCATAATTTCTTCCTCCTGATTCGCCTCTACCATACCTATTCTCAGAAATGGTCAACACAACTTGATCACCATTCACATTACCACTTGGCTTCTTCATGATAGCTGTCTCTAACAAAGCAGTTGAAACCTCATTCAATACCAAAGTAGATTTACCAAGTAACAATGGGTCACCAATGTCTAGTATGATTTAAGCAAGGAAGTCAATAAAATAATAGCCTTATCTTCATAATCAATTTTCACATCTACATTCAACAACTCAGTCACGCATATATTAAACTTATTTAAGTGGTCCCTAACATCAGTATCATCATCTATCTCCAACTCATATAAGCCGATTAGTTTGGGTAGACATGTATAAATTATTGAGATATTTGACCCAAATTAAGAATGGGAATATCTTGGACAATTGATTTCCCTATTAAAGTGGTTATCTTGAAGATCAAGTTAAAGGTGAAAAGGAAAATAAAAGACTTTATTTTGGTATTCTACTTCAATAAGGAAACTTACTTGAACACGAATTTTACATATTCTAGGGGTTGTTTTTACCTATAAATATGTGTGTTAGGGAGCCCTAATATTGTGAATCTTATTGTGAGACTAATTAGAGAGAATTTGAGAGCTTTATCTTTGTAGTTTCTTGTGAACTCTTTGTGGGATAATTCAAAGGGTAGAAACTTGGGTTAGATAGAAGTTTATTATTAGTATTTTCTCTGTAGTCTATGAGATTGGGTAGGTGAATGAAATTCTATAGAATTGTAATAATTTATTATGTAGTGAAAGGCTTTGGCGATCAGAAAATTTTGCGTCGTTGTTATTTATTTTCTTGTTGCTCAATTATTTTTTGAACATCAAAAAGATCCTGTGAGTTAAAGAAGGGGAATCAACGTGTAATTCTCAACATAAATCTTCTAACTTTTTCCATAATCTAGGAGTAGATTTCTATTTCTAAACATTATATATCACCTTAGGCGCAAGACCCAATTGATGGTACTGACTGTCTTAACTTCCAATCTAACAAACCGAAAATTTCGTAACTTGGTTAATTTATTTAGAAAGTTGGATGCGAGTATTATCTCAAGAAAATAGTCAATTACACATTTTGTACGATGAGATAGTATAAAATTTATTAGAAAAGAGGAGAAATTGACATTATTGGTAACTTTGGAGACTAAATTGGCATAAAAGAAAGTTATGCATGATGTTTGAATTCAATTTGGATTGAATTTCATGGTTGGGGATTAAGCTGGAAATTTTAGAAAGTCCTATCAATTACAGTTTTGCCATTTTGATGAACACGACTTTGGGATCATTTTGTGGATTATGTAGTGGTCTTTACTCTTTAGTCATTTCAAGTTATACCATTTTATAGCTCATAATAAGATTTAAACATTGATATCAAATTTGGATACATTTGAGTTCAAGAAGTGTTTCAAAAATCGAGCTAAAGTTACATGTGAGAAATAATTGGAATGTTGAAAATCTTCAAAATAATTCTGTGTAAATTGGTGGTCGAGTAGCCACGTTTGAGAGGATAATACGAGCAACAAGATAATCCGATATCTTTGCATGTTATACTACCTTATAGTACATAATGAGATGTATGTATTGGTATCAATTTCGAACAAATAAAGGATTATACTCTTTTTGAGATAGAGAAAATATTGCAAAGTAGTGGAAGAAGCCTTCGCGAGTTTTATACTATGCCTTATCCTCATAGCACGAATAGTTTTGTTCGTCAAAATAGACTTATTGAGGATGAGCTACGTTATGATAGACACACATTGGAAAGAGATCATAGTTTGTATGTAACGAATCTCAATGATGAACAAGAGACTGCATATCAGACCATAATGAATGTAATTGTGTGTGATCGAGGCGGGGTATTTTTTTATATGGTTATGGAGGTAGGGAAAGACTTTTGTGTGGGAAACATTAGCTGCTGCTTTGAGGTTAAAAGGAGAAATTGTGTTAACAGTAGCATCGAGTCGTATAGCCTCTCTTCTTCTACTAAGAGGTAGAACTGCTCATTATAGATTTGTTATTCCTCTCACTCCAAATGAAGACTCAACGTGCAACATTAAACATAGGTCTCCACTTGCAGAGCTAATTATTAAAGTTAAATTGATCATTTGGGATGAGGCGCCTATGATGCACAAGTTTTGCTTCGAAGCTCTAGACAAGACTATGAGAGACATTATAAGGTTTACTAATCCATTAAGTTTGCAGCAATCTTTTGACAGTAAAATTGTTGTCTTTGGTGGAGATTTTAGACAGATTTTACTCGTTATTCCAAAGGGTAGTAGACAAGATATTGTACTTGAAACTATCAACTCATCATATATGTGGAGAGATTGCAAAGTTCTCAAATTAACCAAGAACATGAGACTCCAGAATCTTAGATCTAACGAGGAATGTGTTGAATTAAAGGCTTTCGCTGAATGGATATCAAGTATTGGGGATGGTACAAACGGTGGTCCAAACGATGGTCATGCTACTATTGACATACTAGACGACCTTTTGGTAAAAGATCCTACTGGTTCTTTTGCTAAAATTGTGGAAAGCACGTATCCCTCTTTCTTGAAAAATATTAATAACCCTTCATATTTGGAAGAAAGGGCGATATTAGCTCCCACTCTCGAGGTTGTTGAATCTGCAAATGAGTACATGTCATCTCAAAATATAATAGAAGACAGGACGTATTTCAGTTCTGATGCAGCATGTGGGTCAGATTCGAACATTGAGGTACTTGAACACATTCATACTCCTGAGTTTTTGAACAACATTAAATGTTCAGGGGTTCCTAATTATGAGTTGAAGTTGAAGGTTGGAGCCCCAATTATGTTGTTGAGAAATATTGATCCTTCAGCCGGACTTTGTAATGGGACTAGATTGGTAATTACAAGACTTGGTAATCATGTTTTGGAGGCAAAAGTAATTTCAGGAAGCAATGTTGGATATAAAGTTTTTATACCTAGAATGAATTTAACTCCATCGGACCCACGAATATCTTTCAAGTTTCAACGAAGGCAATTTCCAGTAATAGTCTCATATGCTATGAATATTAACAAGAGTCATGGTCAATCTCTCTCGCATGCTGGACTTTATTTGAAAAGACCAGTATTTAGTCATGGACAACTATATGTAGCAGTGTCTCGAGTTACCAACCGTGCTGGATTGAAGATATTGATTTCGAATAAGGACATATAACCAACAAATTTCACTACAAATGTTGTTTTTAAAGAAGTTTTCCAAAACTTGGTTTGATATTGTCAATGTATCTATTTTGAATATCGACTATCAATGTCCAATTTTATTTTAGCATGATTATTACTTAATTATGTCAATTTGTTCGTTAATGGATTTCATTGCAAACAAAAGACAATAATAATGTCATCCGTGCATCACACGGGTACGTACTAGTTTTGTATAATGTTGACAATAGCAGTATAGCTAATTTGGAACAGGACATGCAGAGATGTATGAAACTTCTGTAATGTTGATAATTGTTGTAGTAGAGTTTCTAATGAATCTTCTTTGTAATGTAGATGGAGTGTAATAAAGTTGTAATGGATGAATTTGTATATTTTGTGCTATTTCCAAATTCCAATAATTATGTATACTATTTCATTAACTAATTATCTGATTGTAGTGAAATGATGAAGTTTATAAATGGCACATGAGAATAGTGTTGATAAACAATGAAACAAAAAACAAAAAATCGAAGGAAAAAACTGATCATATGAGCAATATACACGAGCAATATACAGGATTTGAAACATTTGGTTAAACTGGTCATATCAGTAATAAACTGGTCATATGAAGGATTGGAGAAACTTGCAACAACAATCCATTAAGCAAAGTAAAAAAGCAAACTAAAGGAAAGAACATTTTATTTGCACCAGAAGTAGAAATTACAAATTCAAACCGTTTTTGTTCTTTTTTGACCGAAATACATTAAAACTAACTCCCTATTAACTCAGTAGCAATCCATTTGCAGTTTCGAATCAATTTTCTAAGACCATGAATCAAGCTCATTATCACAGCCTGCACCACTCAAAGCTTGAGCAGCAGTCATTCTTTTTCTGTAATCCTTGTTTAAAAGCCTTTTACAAAGACCTTGGCATGTGGTGACACGGAAGGCCAAGGCATGTCCTTGAATTTAGGGGCAACTCTTAATACTGAACGAAATATTCCAGATTTTGTCCTTTCCCAAAAAGGCCTGCTTCCACATAGCAAAATATAGCAGAAAACGCCAATGCTCCAAATATCACCCTCCAAACTAAGATCTATGGAGAACTTCTGGTGCCACATAATAAGCACTTCCAACAATATATGTAGAAAAAAATATTTTAAAGCGCATAAAAATGATTTTTTCCTCGATTCTTGGGATATGTAAATCATAACAATTATCGATATAAAAGACACAGGCTGACTACAAAGGAATGATATACCAAGATGATAATAACTTTTCTTTGTACTAGTTTTTTTGGTACCAAGAGGAGAAGCAACATTCTATTGAAGCTATATTGTCCAATTTGAGATTAAAATAAGTGAGAAACTAGCAGCATGAATAAAATTCCAACATTAGAAAATTCTTGCAACTGGACAGTAGAAAATAACACTGATAATAATAGGCTAATTATTGGAATGGCATGAAAAAAAAATAAAAAAAATTAGTAAGACAGTCATGACTTGCAAAAAGACATATTGGTGAGTGAAAATTTAAACTGCCACCAATTACGACACGTCGGTTCCTAGTCTGCAAAGAGAGATCTGGAACCCTATTCATAAAGAAAGATAGCGACTCAAATGTGACGCGAGCAGGAACATGAAGTCAAGAAGTTCAAGTCCACAGGTAAAGATGCCCGAAGGGATTTATGGTGAGTGCTTATAGTAAAAAAAAAAAAAAAAAAAAAAAAAAAAGAAGAAGGAAAGATGCTCGATTCGCCCTTGATTATGCCAAAAAAGAGAGAAAACCAAAGTTCGAAACTAGCCGAGAACGCCAAGGAGCAGAAAGCTTCGAAATCTTAACAAACACATAAACGCGAGATTTATGAGTTTAGGGCTCATATGCTTGAGGTTGATATTTGGGGCTAACCAATTTGGGAGGAAAATAGAGAGAAGACTGAAATTGAAAATGGGGACCTAATTTTGGAAGAGAGAGAGTTTAGGTATTGTTTTTTTTTAAATGAATAATAATTTTTAGGGGAATGGATTTTTGAAATTTGGTTGAAAAGTCAAATATTGTAAACTTGATTTTTAATGGATGGTTGAGATTAAATATTTTAGAAAAAAGAGATTTAATGAATATCAATTAAGGGATTAGTGCTTTTGTGACTATCACAACTCTTTTTGCAGGAAGCCCACAATTTTGGCTGACTAGAATTGTCATATATGAGTTATCAACAATAGTTGTACAACTAGCATTGTTCTTGTGATTATACCGGAGGCGGGAAAAAACCTTTATGGAGTGTTCGGCTGGAGGCTGCAGCCAATTTTTTTGATTTTTTGGTATTTTCTAAGTAAAATATATGGTTGAAAATTTGAGAGATAAAATATGTGTGGTTAAAAAGTAATTTAAAAAATTGTATTGTTTATAAATTGTAATGATTGCGTAAAAGAAACGTGTAAATCTCATCTAGCCTTTTTAAATATTACAGAGCCACTCCTCAATGATTGCGTAAAAGAACCGTGTAAATCTCATCTAGCCTTTTTAAACATTAGAGCATCTTCAATGTGAGAATGTCTAACATGCCATATCATCAAATTATATAATGTCAACATAGTTTCTTCTCCAATGCATCCCATGTAAGGCTGATGTGGCAAAAAAAAAAAAAAAATTAGACATTGTCTAACCCCATGTCTAACTTTGGAAGACAAGTCTAACATGCTAACTTGGCAAATGATGGAGGAAAAAAATAGTTTTCTTTTACATCAAAGTAACTATTAAATCGAATTTCAATAATCAATTTAAATAAATAGATTTGATTATTCCAATAATCTGATTTTATACTAAAACCGATAATATGGTGATTATTTGCAATTTTCATTGATTACGTGATTACTTAAACAAACAAAACTACAAATAATACACTCCATCAGTTTCCATATGAATACAAAAAAAAGGAAGGGAAATTAATAGGAGAAAGAAATTAAACTTGAAGTGGACTGCGGAATAAAAAGAAAATAATAACATAAACTTTTTCTCTTTGATTACAAAATAACAGAAAGTGATCGTTAAAAAAAAAATAATAATAACAGAGACTGAATTTTACAAGTTTAATAATTTTATTTTAAATAAATAAATATCACATGATCATTAATTTTAGACTGTAGACATAATATATTGGACATCACTTTTTTGACTCAAATGTTTATTTATTAGACGAGAAGCGATGTCAAATGACACCTCTCCCTTAGACCATGTCCTCCATTGGGGATGATGCTCTTACAGAGCCACTCCTCACTTCCTCCCTTCTCTCTGCGACAGCGAGCCATGTTAGGAAAGGCGTGGATCGCGTTGGTCAACAAGTATAGTGGAATTGAGAAAATGCGGTTAAATGGAACACAAGTATTTACGTGGTTCACCAATAATGGCTACGTCCACGGGCAAGTATAGGAGGATTTCACTATAGTAGGAGAATTACATCAACCTTCTCTCTAAATACAAGGAGATAACAATATTTAACCTCTCTTGTAATAGGAGAAAACAAAGTAGGAAAATACTTAGGAGAAAACAATTTATTTCTCTCTAATATTTCTCTCTTCTAACAAATTTCTCTCTACTACTTTCACTCTCTATTTTCCTCTCTACTTGGTGCATTTTCCATTGAGGTTTTGCCCTCTATTTATAGGGAAAGTTTGGACAAAAAATCAACAATGGAAGGAATAAAATAGGTGTGAACATAGACTAGATTGTAGGCTAAATTTGTGGGCTATTGGTGGCTTACCAAATTCAACAAAGTTGGCTCACCAAATTCAACAAATGGCTTTATTTTCCACATTTCTCCCACTTAAAGTCACTTTTGTTGTAACCTGCCATCCTTCCCACACTTGCCATTCTCATGCTGCTTATGCTTCTGCTAGGCCGATAGAGGATCGGCTCCATGTGAACTTATCAGTGTTGATCGGCTTTGTGAACATATCCGCTAGGTTGTCCTCCGTATGGATCTTCTGGATATCCACACTTCCTTCTTCCACCTTCTCTCGTACAAAGTGATATTGTACTCTAATATGTTTCGTCCTTGGATGAAATGCTGGATTCTTTGCTAAGTGCAAAGCACTCTGACTATCACAAAATAGAGAAATCTTCTCTTGTTTGTGTCCGAGTTCTTCCATTAACATTTGCAACCATATTGCCTCTTTGCTAGCTTGTGTAGCCGCCACATATTCTGCTTCCGTCGTAGAAGTAGCCACGATAGACTGCAGTTTTGAACCCCAGCTTACAGCTCCTCCAGGAAGAGTAAACACATATCCAGTGGTGGACTTGCTTTTATCAGGATCACCTGCATAATCTGAATCTACATAGCCTCTAACATTAAATTCTGATCCTCCATAGCATAATGCAACATTTGAGGTACCCTTGACATATCTTAGGATCCTCTTCACCATATTCCAATGCTCTCTACCAGGATTTGCCATATATCTACTGACCGCTCCCACTGCTTGTGCAATGTCTGGTCTTGTACAGATCATAGCAAACATTAGGCTACCCACTGCTGATGCATACGGTACTCGAGACATCTCCATCCTCTCTGCTTCACTGCTAGGACTCATACTTGAGGATAACTTGAAATTAATAAGAAGAGGGGTAGAAATTGGCTTACAATCTTGCATATTGAAGCGTCGCAAGATTTTCTTCAAGTAGTTCTTCTGACTAAGCCAAATCTTCCTATTATTTCTGTCTCGGTGAATTTGCATCCCTAGAATCTTGTTTGCGGTTCCCAAGTCCTTCATTTCAAACTCCCTAGCCAACTGTGCCTTCAAATCTTTAAGACAATCTTTGTTGGGGCCTGCTACCAACATGTCGTCAACATACAACAACAAGATAATGAAATTACCATCACCAAATCTCTTGCAATAAGCACAAGGATCTGCACTAAGTCTGTTGTATCCAAGGCTCATAATGAAGGAATCAAATCTCTTATACCAACACCTCGGCGCCTGTTTGAGACCGTATAGAGATTTGTTCAACCTGCAAACCAAGTTCTCTTTTCCTTTTTCTTCAAAACCTTCTGGTTGGAGCATATAAATTTCTTCTTCAAGCTCACCATGAAGAAATGCAGTTTTCACATCTAACTGCTCCAGGTGCAAGTCTAATGTAGCACACATCGCCAATAATACTCGAACTGTCGTGAGTCGAACAACAGGAGAGAATATTTCGTTGAAGTCAATGCCTTCTTTCTGAGCATATCCCTTTACCACCAGTCTAGCACGATACCGCTCCACGTGGTCATTTCCATTACGTTTGATCTTGTAGACCCATTTATTTCCAATGGCTTTCCTTCCTTGTGGTAGCGAAACAAGATCCCATGTCTTGTTTTTATGAAGAGCCTCAATTTCTTCCTGCATAGCTTCCATCCACTGCGAAACTTCTTGGCTATTTAAAGCCTCATGGAAAGTTGATGGCTCTCCATCCTCCGTCAGTAGACAGTATGCAACATTGCTCTCCATAATGTACTCAGAGTGCCAAGCTGGTTCTTTCCTCTCCCGAGTTGATCGTCTGATTTCAGGAACTGTAAACTCAGCTTGTTCTCCTTCTTCATGCTCCGGTGCTGCTTCAGAAGAATCCCAGACTTCTTGTTCTTCTCTATTTTCAACTTCAACTTCAACCGTAGTAGTTTCTGGCTCTTTGAAAGTGCTATCATTTTCTTGTACCTTGCCTTCCGTGAATATCACGTCTCTGCTGATTATCACCTTGTGGGCAGTGGGATCCCACAGGCGGTACCCCTTAATTCCATCAGCATACCCCAAGAAAATGCATTTTCTGGATTTTGAATCCAGCTTTGATGTTTCCCGGACATTGTACATAACGTACACAGGACTTCCAAAGACATGTAAGTGAGAATAATCAGCTGGCTTCCCTGTCCACATCTCCATCGGCGTCTTCAGATCAATCGCGGTTGATGGTGACCGGTTGATCACATAACAGGCGGTTTTGACTGCTTCAGCCCAAAATGATTTAGCTAACCCCGCAGTTCTCAACATTGCTCTTGTTCTTTCTAACAATGTTTTGTTCATCCGCTCTGCCACTCCATTTTGTTGTGGAGTATATGCCGTCGTGAAATGTCTTTTAATACCTTCTTGTTGACAAAAAATATTAAATTCATTACCAGTATATTCTCCTCCATTGTCCGTCCTCAAACACTTGATCTTCTTCTCAGATTCAAGTTCTACCCGCGCTTTGTAGATTTTGAAGACTTCGAACACATCAGCCTTCTTCTTGATTGGATACACCCAACATCTCCTGGAGTAATCATCAATAAATGATACAAAATATTTTGCACCTCCTAGGGACATAACCGGTGCTTGCCAAACATCAGAATGAACCAATTCCAAGATAGCTTTACTTCTAGTAGTAGAAGTGCCAAACTTCAATCTGTGCTGCTTACTAGTGACACAATGCTCACAAAAGGGTAATGATACCTTTTTGAGCCCTGGAAGAAGATCTTGTTCAGAGAGAATTTTCAAACCACGTTCAGACATGTGGCCAAGTTTGCGGTGCCACATCATTGTTAATTCTTCTGCTGAACCTGCCGATGCAACAGATGCTTCTCCTTCTTGTAGAGTATCTCCTTTAAGCATGTACAGATTTGCAGCTATCTTTTCTGCTTTCATCACTACAAGCGCGCCTTTGACTATTTTCATAGTCCCAGCTTGAACATGAGTTTTGCACCCAATGCTATCTAGTTGTCCCAAAGACAATAGATTTTTCTTCAAGCCCTTTACGTGCCGAACCTCCTTGATAGTGCAAATTGTACCATCATACATTTTTAATTTGATAGTACCAATACCAACGATCTCCAAAGCATGATCATTTCCCATAAACACTGAACCTCCCGAGATGTGTTCATATTGATGGAACCATTCTCTCCTTGGTGTCATGTGCCATGTCGCTCCTGAATCGATGAGCCAGACATCGGTGAAATGCTTTCTGCCTTCAACAACAGTCGTTGCCTCGCTGTATAAAATTTCGCCATCATATGAGGTGCTTGCTACACAACCCTGAGCTTTTGGTATCTCATGTGCCTTCCCTTTGGCTTCTTCATTTCTCTTAAGACTCCAACAATCCCTTTTTAAGTGCCATTTCTTGCCACAGTAATGACACTTGGCATTCTTCTTACTTCTGGATTTAGATCTACCTTGGGTATGACTCCCACTGGGGCCACATTCCATTGATCTCCCTCTCATCACCGTCAAGGCTTCCGCCTGCTGTGAACTAGATAGTCTGTCCTCCTTGTTCTTGCGCCGACTTTCCTCTTCAAGAACCGCAGCTGCAATATCATCGAAGACTAGATCTTCTATGTTGTTAGTTAAGTTGATGATGAGTTGATCATACGAATCTGGTAGACTTTGAAGTAGAATTTCAGCACGTTCGCCTGCCTCTATTTTATGGCCCATTGATGTGAGCTGTGAAAATAGAGTGTTGAGGGTGTTGATGTGGTCTGTCACTGTAGTTGACTCCATCATCCGAAGGGTGTAAAGCCGTCTCTTTAGGAAAATTTTGTTGTGTAATGACTTGGCCTCGTACAGCTTCGTTAGGGTGTCCCATATTTCAATTGCTGTTTTCCTTTCCGCCACACTTGACAATACTCCATCAGCTAGTGCTAAGTGCAGATTAGCAATTGCATTGCTATCCATCTCGTTCCACTTGCCATCGTCAGTGATATCCGCGGGTCTCTCTCCAATTGCCGCCAAGCAGTTATCTTTTCTCAAAACTGCTTTTATTCTCATTTTCCATAACGAGAAATTGTTCCCATTGAACTTTTCAACCTCATACTTTGCTGCCATTTTTTTTTTTTTTTCACGACTTGGTAATAATACCGAGTGATAGTGAACACCGACCCTACGCAAACCAATCTCAAGAAATCTTTTCTGATGTGGAAGATCAGACAAAGCTGCAACCACAGAGCATACTAAGAATTTCAAAAGATGTAACCAGGCTCTGATACCACTTGTTAGGAAAGGCGTGGATCGCGTTGGTCAACAAGTATAGTGGAATTGAGAAAATGCGGTTAAATGGAACACAAGTATTTACGTGGTTCACCAATAATGGCTACGTCCACGGGCAAGTATAGGAGGATTTCACTATAGTAGGAGAATTACATCAACCTTCTCTCTAAATACAAGGAGATAACAATATTTAACCTCTCTTGTAATAGGAGAAAACAAAGTAGGAAAATACTTAGGAGAAAACAATTTATTTCTCTCTAATATTTCTCTCTTCTAACAAATTTCTCTCTACTACTTTCACTCTCTATTTTCCTCTCTACTTGGTGCATTTTCCATTGAGGTTTTGCCCTCTATTTATAGGGAAAGTTTGGACAAAAAATCAACAATGGAAGGAATCAGGGGCGGAACTGTTCATGGGCTGCAGTTGGCTGCAGCCCACTAAGAAATTTTGAAGATTTTGAAGATCATTTGGGTACCCAATCACTTTATCATACTTAGCCCACTAGATTTCTCATCCAAATTGAGCCCACTACTACAAATTCACAACCCAATCCATATCACAATTTCTTTACAAACAGCCCCAGCCCCAGTCACCCAGACCCAGTGCGTGCGCGTAACCTTACCTGAGTTGCTGTTGCTGTTCGCCTGTTCCGCTCTCCCTCCGCCAGTCCGCCTGCGTCCTGCCTCTGCCTCCGTCTGGTACGCTGCCTGCTGCTGCTGTTGCTGCTTCCGGTCTGCGCCTTTCAGTCGTCCCTTTGCTGCTGCTGTTGCTGGCTTGCTGCTTCCAGCTTCCGGTCTGGTTTTAGTCGTCGGCGACTGCGACTCTGCGAGACTGGTCAGTTCCGCGGCTTCCGCTTCCGCCCCCGGCCCCTGCTGGTCTGGCGACTGCAATAACGATTGCAATTTGCAAGGTAATTAGGTAAGTCAACTGCCAACTAGTCAAGTAATTAGTAAAAATCTAAAGTTGAATTTGTTGTTTGTCTTGAAATTAGTAATAGTAGTTGTTTACTTGTTTGTCTTAAATTTGAAAGTTGAATTTGTTGATTAATATAATTTAATTTTAAATCTGATTTACCAATATAATTGTGTAATTTGTGTTAATTTAATTATTAATTATTAATTATTTTGAGTATTGAATTTATTGATTACTTCATTTTAATTATTTAGGGCTTATTTAGAATTAGGGATTTTTGTGATAATTAATTTATTTATTATAGAAAGGATTTATCTTCTTGTGGTATATTGACATACTAGTAGTTAATTTTTTTTATTAATAAAAGGGCTTACTTAGTTTTTTTTATTTGTTTTGGTGAATTGTGATATTTTATAATTACTTTATTGATTTATTTATTTTATCACTTGATTATACTATTGTGATGAGAATTTTTGGATTGAATTTAGACAATACATATTCTTGCAGATTAAATAGAATGCTAAGAAGAAATATCTTTCATTACTTTAATAAGAAAGATGATGTTGGATCATCAAACACTCCAAATATTCCACAAGAAACTCCTATTTCAAATAAAAGATCAATGCCTGAGAATGAGTGTACTGTTGAGACATTGCAAAGTGATACTCCATATTATGAACGAGATCCTGGAAAACGCGTCCCAATATCTCAGAATCCAGTTCACAAACAAGATGAGATACGAAGAGCATATGTCGAAATGGGACCATTTCAACCTATATATGATTATCCTTTTGTTCGATTTGGGACTCAAAATCGTCGATTCCAATCATCTTGGTTCAAAAAATGGCCTTGGGTTGAGTTTTCCATAGAGAAGGAAAGTGCATTCTGTTTCCCGTGTTATTTGTTTGAAAGTGCTACCACTCAACAGGATACATTTACAGTATTGGGGTTTAGGGACTGGAAGAGAGTCAACTCTAAAACTTGTGCATTTAAAAGACATGAAGGGGATGGGAATTCAGTACATGCGTTTGCTATGCAAAAGTTGGATAACTTGAAAAACCTACCTCAACATATTGACAGAATGCTAGAACAACGGAGTTCAAAAGAAGCTAAGGATCATCGCCTGTGCGTACAAACTGCTGTAGAAACTGTGAAGTTGCTAGCATTGCAACAATTGGCTTTTAGAGGTCATGATGAATCGGTCGACTCTTTAAATCGTGGAAATTATATTGAAATAATCAAGTTGCAAGGAAGAGCAAATAGAGAAATTGATGCAGTTGTTCTGAAAAATGCAGCTAAGAATGCCAACTACACATCACCAAAAATTCAGAAGGAAATATTACAAATTATTGCTGATTGTGTGCGACTCAAGATCCGTGATGAAATTGGGGATGCGAAATTTTGTATTCTTGTTGATGAAGCAGTGGATGAATCCCACAAAGAACAAATGGCTATTATTTTGAGATATGTTGATTGTGGTGGATTTGTTAGAGAAAGGTTTTTTGAAGTTGTGAACGTTGTAGACACCAATGCATTGACCTTGAAAAAAGAGATTTGTAATGTATTAGACCAATACAATCTCTTATTAAAAGATCTACGCGGCCAAGGATATGATGGTGCTAGCAACATGAGAGGTGAGTGGAATGGATTACAAGCTTTATTTCTTAAAGAATGTCCATCTGCTTATTATGTTCACTGCTTTGCTCACCGACTACAACTTGCTTTAGTTGCTGTGGCGAAAGAGGTACAAGATGTGTATCTATTTTTTCAAACTTTAAGTTCAATTGTTAACTTTGTTAGTGCTTCCTCTAAGCGTCATTCCCAATTAAAATCAATTCGATTGGATGAAATCGATGATTTGATAGCATCAGGAGAAGTAGTGACTGGTACTGGGATTAATCAAGTTTGTACTTTGCAACGAGCTGGAGCTACTCGGTGGAGTTCACATTTTTTCTCTGTGAAGAGATTGATTGAGATGTTTGGTTCAACTTGTACACTTCTTGAAGATCTGATTGTAAGTGGATCAACCATCAATATACGAGGAGAGGCTAAAGGTCTGCGTAATGCTATGAGAAGGTTTGACTTTACATTTATTCTGTTGTTGATGCATGATGTTTTGGGAAAGACTGATTTATTATGTCAAGCGTTGCAAATGAAAGATCAAGATGTTTTGAATGCAATACATTTAGTTTCATCTACAAAGATGCTTCTTAACAATATGCGAAATCAGCATTGGGAGGATTTTCTTCAGAGGGTGGTAGATTTTTGTGCAAGTAATGATATTGTTGTGCCTCAGTTAGATGATCGTTATTTGGAAGGTACAGGACGTTCTTGTCAACAACAAAATAATATCACAGTTGAAGAGTATTATCACTTTCAAATATTCAATGCCGTAATAGATTTTCAGTTGACAGAATTAAATTGTAGATTTACGGAGAGGACCATTGAACTTCTTCAGTTGTGCGAGGCTTTGAATCCTATCGATGGATTTAAATCTTTCTCTATAGATGATATTTGTTCTTTAGCTGAGAGATTTTACCCTCTGGATTTTACTGTAGAGGAGAGGGATGATTTGAGGAGGCAATTAGATCATTACAAGTTTGATGTACTTCTTCATCCGCAGTTCCAGAATGTTGATTCTCTTCCTAAGTTATGTCAGATGTTGGTTGAAACGAAGAAGTCTCGTCATTATTTTCTGATTGATAGATTGATTCGTTTGGTGTTGACTCTTCCAGTTTCTACAGCAACAACAGAACGAGCTTTTTCAGCAATGAAACTTATCAAGACCTCGCTTCGCAATAAAATGGAGAATGAATTTCTTTCAAATTCCATGGTCATCTATATTGAGAGGGAAATTGCCCTTGGAATTGATACGAATGTCATTGTTGATAAATTTTATCGTGTAGGGAGTAGGAGAATGCGTCACTAGTAACATATCAAGATATTTTGTATTTGCACATTTATGGTGCTTTTTTTAGCAGTTACATATTGACATTTAAGCAAATTTATTTTGTTATATTTACGAATTCGAACTCTAAATTATTCTAATTTTTGGCTTCAAAAAAATTTTTTTCGGGGGCTCCGCCCCCGAACCCCCGGAAGGGGGTCACCCCCCATTTTTTTCTCTAGCCTACTATGTTTGTATATCCTAGTTCCGCCCCTGGAAGGAATAAAATAGGTGTGAATATAGACTAGATTGTAGGCTAAATTTGTGGGCTATTGGTGGCTTACCAAATTCAACAAAGTTGGCTTTATTTTCCACAAGCCACAACCCTGGAAAACTCGTCGACCGATTATCTCATCTTTTTGTCTCAGATCTGATCCTCATCTCCAGTCGACTCTTCTCCGGCTACGAAATCCCGGATCCGACTTTCATCACCCGCTTTCATCTACGTGTCCAAGGTGCAAGATAACAGCTCTTTCATGTAAGATTAGTAATGAATCTTCGTTCTTCTACTTTTCCTCTGTCTTTGAATCTTCGTGTCGGATTGAGGGGTGACAAAGAGATTAGTTGAAATAAGGTATTTATAAATCACAATCCTTCATTTCCTCGTTGTTTCCGTCTTTTTCCCTGACTCGCTTCCTGTTTCCAGAAAGCTCTCTCAGTGATTGAGGCTATCAAAGGTTCTGAATGAACCTCGAAACAGAATGAAGCTTCGATTCAGTATCCTTTTGATAATCGTTTTCGTATTCACATGATTTGTCTGTCATTCATAGAACTCACTAAACTTTTTGTTGAACTCCTTGACTCTATATTGCATAGAGCATAGTTTTGTAGGACAATCATAGAACTTCTTTTACATGTAAATTCTTGATATCTCATTCCACTTTTTAATTAGTTTTTCCCCTAATTGAACAGCCGATTTGAGTAGTGGTAGCACCAAATATGTAGGTTCTTGGTATTCTCTTTAGAAAGTTCTAGTCTCGCTGGGTTTGGTGCTGAAGTTTTGAAGATATTTTCTTGATTGGCTTCTTGCTCCATCATCCACTAAACATAATCAACATTAATTAAAATACAGGCCCATATAAAAAACTCTCTTAAAAAAGTTCAAGTATTTACCTTGAATAATACCAATTGCTTGGTGGGTTTGGGTTTGGGTGTGGGTGTGGGTGTATAAATTATAGATTTTCATTCATTTGGTATATTCACCATTCGTATCTATTAATTTTTATTAAATTTGTAAGTTTTCTTTAACTTCTTATTTTTTGGGAATTATTTGAATAATTTCGTGGCAGAACATAAGAGTTTGTTATGAATGATCCTGAAGCTTGAAATCCCCAAAAGTTTTGTTACAATGGACAAGATTTTTTTCCTGACCAAATAGTCCATAAATATTCTCAGCTTCAAATTCAATATAAATATGGATATATGGATAAATGGACACTGACCCATCACTTTTTGTTCCTCTCTTTCAGTTTATTGAGCATCATACTGAAATATTTGAGCAGGTCCGCAACCTTTATACAGGTGAAATGTTAAGATACCAACTTGAAAGCATCAATAAACCTTAACCTTGGCGATATGTTTGACTATTACTGTGAATATAATGTTAACAGGATTATGTGGTATTTTATGGTTGGACATCAATTGAACTCGTGCACGTAGACCATAAGATAGGAGTTTGAGGATTTGATCAAAGATAAAAAAGCTACTTGGAAATAAAACAAGGAAAGTACATTAGTAATGAATTACTAAATCTATAGTAACTCATAATGATAACTCTGTATACTTTTATCCTAATTTAAGATAGATAACTAAATAAATTCTGTAGAAATTGTTCATCTGTTCATCTAATTGAGCAAAAGATGCTTACTTGCCATATAAAATATCTTATCAACTCATTTAATGTGTGCTGGTTTTTGTCTTCTTGACTTGGACGAAACTTTATTGTGTGCATATGAGATATCAAGGTTTCCTGTTATTATACATGCTCAGGTCAGGAAACCGTTTTAAAATGTTTTGAACTAAAATGCATCTCTTGTGATAAGAATATGTCACATATCTCTTAGATGTTAATCACAAATCAAAAAGTCTCCGTTCAATATTAGCATTTCACATCCCTTTCACCTTTTTCTCCATGAGGCTTCAAGGAACTTGAAAGCAAACCTTATATCAACTATGTGTAGTGTTTGAACGTTTTGGATTGAACGCATTTCTAAACCAATTATATGAATTTGCACATCTTCTGTTATTTACTACTGGACTTGAAGGTTTTTCGCTATCCCACAATATCTGAATTTTGTTAATTCTTATCGCTATAGGCCTTCTTTAAAGATTTTATTTATATTGCTCTTGCAGGCCATGCTAGACCGCTTCTTGACCGAATAGATGTTAAAAATCGATCAATCATGGACTATATTGGCCTTCAACAATTAGCACGTAAGTTTAGATAGATATTTCATAGTATACATGTAAAAGTTGCGTGAGGGATCATTATGTCATTATGACTCCATTTGATCTACGTACAAGGTAGTAAGAAGTTATATACTTGCAACTGTCGAATTGTCTGAGCTTTCACATGTTAAGCTTTTTTAGGTTTTCCATTAGATTCTGAATTTTTTAAATGTTGTTTTTAATGTTCTTCTCAAATCGTTTGTCTTTTTATGTTTCAGATGTCCCTTTTTTTAAATTTCTTTTGTTTACTGATTTCTTTTTTCGTTGGTAGTAGATTGGTCCTGGAATAGTTCTAGACAATTTCTTTATCGCATGCACTGATATTTACAATGTTCCATCGCAAGAGTAATTGTCAGAGTGATCATGAGAGTGATGACATTCAATATGAACACATGGGGGTTTGCTTACATTTCGTGGTTCAAATCATGGGAATAAAAGTGAATGTTAACCTCCCTAGAATCCTAATTTATATCTAATGTATGTATACCAAATGTACTTATAACCTAATAATTTTATTCTTTGTGAACTCTATTTAATATTTTGCAAAAGAAAGGAGATGTAAAATATGTAGCCTGCATCCATTTTTTTTAAAAAACATTTTGTATTCACCTACATCTCTATAAAACATAATTATTTTACAAAAATGTGTATATTGAAATTTGTAATACATCTCTTATCAATCCTTAACATTTCACAAATTATTATTATCTTAAAATTAACAAAATTATTTCCCACGATAAATAGAGCAAAATTTAGCTACTTTAACATATATATATATATATATATATATATATATATATATATATATATATATACATATATATATATATATATATATATTATTTTTTTATTTTTTCAATATTCTTACTTGATGCTAATAATGTTAATTTTTGAGAGAAAAATAAGTCAATAAATAACAACAAAAAATTATCAAACGAGACGTTTATGATTAATCATCTCATAAGTGCTAAGAATTTGTTTTCCACTGGCAGCGTTTCATATCTTATATTTTGCATGGAATTAGCTCCTTTTCCAACCAATTTCCAGTTTTATGTTGTTTGATTGCTTCTAAATTCTAGGTAAAATATTTTCCAATTTTCCATGAATTGGTTTCCCCAGCTAGATAAGAGGATTTATTTTCCTGGCAAAATCTTTGATCATTTTTGTTGTTGTTAAATGATTTATTTCTTTACCAAAAGTTAACATTATTATTATTATCAATTACACGTGTGATAAAATTAAAAAATATATATATTTTTTTGATTAAAATAGTTAAACTTTGCGTTATTTGTCATGAAAAATAATGTGAATCAAATAATAAAAGTTGAAAATTTTGCCACTTTTTCCACCTAGAAAATTAAATCAATCAAACATATTAAACTTCCAATCCAAAGAAATTCAATTCCCTAGAATTCATTTTTCTTTCTACCCAAATTTCACAATCGCTATCAAACACAGCTTAAAACAAGGAATTGTACAATCATCATTTCTAAAGTAGGAAATGATTTCCAAGGCAAAGTTAATGCATCAAATAACAATAACGATGCATTTGATGCACTTCTCACTTTTTTCATGAAAAATGTAATTTTCCACCCTCAATTCCAACTTTGACATGTTTGATATACATTTTTTTCCATGGAAAGCATTTCCACTTTTGCATCCTCATGTTCCTCAATTCAATGAAAAGATGAATTCACTTTCTTGGGGTAGGATTTATTTTCTAGGGAAAACTTTGTACCATTTTCATCACGTTTGATCATTTTTTTTTGTTAATTGATTTATTTTAATTTCAAAAATTAATATCATTATTATCAAGTACAAATGTGTGAAAATAATAATAAAATTATTAAAATAGCTAAATTTTGTTTTATTTTTTATAAAAATAATGTCAATCAAACAACAAAAGTTCGAAAATTCTTCATTTTTTCCACCTAGAAAATTAAACTAATGAAACACATTAAACTTCAAATTCTCAGGAATTCAATTTACTGGAATTCATTTTCTTTCTATCCTAATTTCACCATCGTTATCAAACAAAGCCTAAACTAAAGGTGGGAAATGAGAAGAATTCCAAATTTCATGGCAAAAGGACCTATCAAACACTACCTTAGCTCATATTGATAGAAAAGCCTTGCGTACCCGAGTGAAACATGAACCTCGAGACCTAGATTGTTGAGTGGATTAGGGACGTTCATAATCTACAATTTAGCCCTGCTTGTTTTCCACCAAAACAAGGAATTGTAGAATCATTATTACTAAAGTGGGAAATGATTTCTAAAGCAAGTTAACGTATCAAACAACAATAAAGGTGAAAAATGAGAAGAATTACAAGTTTCATGGCAAAAGGACCCCATCAAACACTACCTTAGCTCATTTTGATAGAAAAGCCTTTGCTTGCTCGGCTGAAACATGAACCTCAATGCCCAAATTGTTGAGTGGATTAGGGAAATCCATAACCTACAATATAGCATTACATATAAAGTGATTTGAAGCAAAGCAAGACCAGCAACAATTATTGGTATTGTCCCTTGATTTTCTTTTCCTTCCCTGTATACCAAAAAGAAGGTTGTACTAAATGTGAAGACCATGCAGACGATTGATGCAAAGAGTGCAATTAGTCCAATCATCAACTTTGCCGGTAAAGTAAATAGAAAATCTTCTTCTCCATAGCGTGAAGTTAAGATTGACAAGAACATCATTATGGAAGTTGTCGAGCTAAACATTGCCACTGCATCAAACATAACAAAAACTGTGAACCGCTCGTCGTTCAAGAAGATTGGGCGTCCTGTTTCTTCCTTATTCCCACCTGGTACGGTGAAGGCTGCAGCAAACGCAACTGTGGCAATTAAGGTTGCCACAATCATGCAAGAAGTTGCCGTGTCCTTCATCCAACCCTCACCAGCTTCCCGTAACTTTTCATGCTCCTTCGTAAACAATTCTCTAGGCGTTTCTCCCTTAATGTTTTTATCATGACCAAAATCTAGTTTCATCTTCTCCACCACCTGTAAAGCTTACTCAAAGTAATGTATATTCAAGATAAACAAGAAATGATACAATTCACTATATTTGAGGGGAAAAGGAAAGGGGATTTGGTAGTCATGTTAATTTCTCACCCTAAACCACAATAGCTCTCGATGCATTTGAAGAGCTGCACCAGATACACTATTGAGTCTGCTTGAAGGTGCTAATTTCGCAGCCAAGTGCAAAATGTTGTTTCCGAAATGATCTCTATAGCATAAGTAGTTTTGAAGAGCTCCTATGCTGTAGATAAGATTAAAGACTCTCTCTTGTCGATTAATAACAGCAAGATGAAATATGGTGTAAAAATCTTTGTCGACTGTCCATATAAGATCAGGATATGAGTTTATAAGCAGAGTCAAAAACTCAACATTCCCAGTTTTTGCAGCATATTGAAGTACAGTAGTTTTCTGAAATAGGCTTACAATTTCCGAGTACTCTAAAGCCATAATCTGTTCGCAGAGCTTCTTTACCAACTGATTGGCCTGTCCCCGCATTTGAATTGAATCATATATCCTTTTGAAACCTAAAAATTTTTGCTAAATTATTTCCAAAATTCATGTTAAATTTAAATACAGTGCCAAAAATTAAATTTTAAAAAAAAATAAATCTATATATTGATCATTTGACACGTATAAAGCCCAGACACAAAAGTCGAAGGTAAAGCTTGAAAGTCTCAATTTCAACACTACACACAAAAAGTTCAATTCCCAAAAATCAACCATATTTTGAAGAGTAACATACACAAATGTGGAGTTAAAATCCGTAGTCTAATCTGTTGTCCCATTGGCGGTCCTCATCTTACAGCTAAAATATCGACAAAATCATTGCATAAACATTTTCCTACATGTTAATATGAATAAATGCAATGATGTGTCCATTTTTTAATAATGGGATGGCCAACGAGATAGCACATCTCTTACCCGCAAATTTGAATCCAAACTGCAATGAGTTGGAAGGTGTACATACGTATGCCTACTATCAACTTCAAAACTTGAGATAAATTAAGCTTGATTTTTAATTTATTTATTTATGGTTGAAAGTTAATAATAAAATACAATGGTCTTACAGGGAACACGAGGGAATATTCTGGATAGTCTTCCGCATATCCATTCTTGAGAATCTTGACATGTAACATGTTGTAGGGATAAAGAACTTCGAGCTAACGCGTTTAAAGCATTTTCAATCTTTTCTTTCGGAGAAGTGAGTATAAGATTTCCATCTTCTATCAATATTTTTAATCCGATATCTGCACATAAGAAAAGAAGTTATGAAACTATTGCAAACATAATTCTAATTGTCATGAACAGAGAGATATTCCATGCCATACATTCCCCTTCTGATAATTGCAACAAGAATGCTCATGCGCGTCTTGGCATCGAAATCTTTAAAAGATTTTTCTTTAAGATATTCAACCATTTCTTTGTTTCCGAACACAGCTGCCTGTTCAATTGGGGATCCACTGCAGCCTTTAATTGTTGGCAGAGTTTTATTTTTGTCATACACGACCTTCGCAATTTCTACAACCCCTGATACAGCTGCAATACAGAAAGCTGTATCCGTTGAAAAATATATTTGTGGCAATTGATTTTCACTTGTGTGAATGTGAAATTGATCCTACATTGATTGAAAGTTGGGATTTGAAAAGGAGCCTTAAAAGGGATTACAATCCCACATTGATTGAAAATGGAAAAGTGGGAATAAGTGGAAGCTATAAATAATAGTTCCATCCCACATTGGAAAATGGAAAAGTGTGGAAATATTGGGAATGCTTAAATGTTATCCCACATAGGATAAAAATGAGTTTGTGGATCAATTTATATATGGTTAACAATTTGTAAGGTGTAACCAATTGTTGTATAGAGAATCCTCCATGGCTTACGCGCCCGCAGGGGGGTGCAAATCTTGGACCGAATTGGCCTTCGAGCCTTGAACTTGTGTGCGGGCGCGACCTGCATACACGAATGTCGGACCGAACGAGTTAAAAATTGACCACAAAGTGCAAGCCATGTTTTGGACAAACACAGTTTGCTTGGCCGCAGCAGCTATGTCAACTTCGATAACATGGCTGCCTATCCATGCTTGGTAGCACGACTGTTCTGTTGGCTCAACCACCTCCTGATCCAATCCATAACTTGTGGTCTCTGTTCGGCAATTGTTGGTTATAAAAACAATTTCAATACCATTTTTAATCATATATTTTTTTTCTCACCAATTTCTAATCACATTCTTACCTTAAAGACACAAATAACATCAATCATTACGTTTTATAACACGTGCCTGATTCTTTACCCCTCTGTCTCTCTCGCTGTATGCTGACCTGGAAATATATCAATAAAACAAATAATCTACTGGGTCTGTGGTTTTTTTTTTTGGGGGGGGGGGGGGGGCAATTTCTTTTACGAGTCATACTACTTATACTTAAAGTTGAAAAGAATATTGACATAATACGTATATGGCACAATCTTATCAATTTACCTATAATATCAATTCCTAAATCAATACACACAATCTTGTCACCATATTTTTTGTCATCCTTCTTGTCAATGTTCTAATACAACTAGCATTATTCTCAGTTAGTTAAAATTTTTGTATTTAAAAAATGTTTTTTTATATTTTTGAAGTAAAATATTAACAACCCATTAATTCCACCAAATTCCGTTTTTGCCCATAGACAACACCGGATATTATCATGCGGGCAATACTGTCTTGTCATTTCGATCAGATCAACAGCTGTAAAAATTTTACAACTAAGCCTCCATTTGGTAACACTGTTTGGTTTATAAATTTGTTTATTTATGATTTTTAAGTAAAAAGTAATAGTTAAAAATTGGAAAGAAAAAATGTCTATAGTTAAAAAGTGGTTTGAAAAATTGTATTATTTATAAACATGTTTATAAACAAAAAAAATTCTTTCGGGAGGGGGGAATTCTTTTACCAAACATCTGCTAAGCCATTACCCTAGGCTTGTCGAATTTAGGGAAATTGACGCATTTAGTCCTTAAACTTTTGTCTCTTTATGTAATGAGTCCCTAATCTTTCATTTTTAGTACTAAAGTCCTTAAACATTGTAATCTTTAACACAAAAGGTCCTTTTGAATTATTTTCTTCCATTTTAATGATAAAAAAAATTAAGGAATGACGAAAATATCCTTATAAATATTGGCGCAAATTTGGTGCTTAAATTCCTAACCTTTCAATTTACTTAGTCATTATTAAGCTCAATAAGTTCTTATCCTTTCAATTTGGTGCTTAGGTCCCCAAAAGTTGTATTATTTCGCGTCACGTAACCTTTTAAATGATTTTCCTTTATTTCATCTTTAAAAATTTAATTTATTTTTTATCAAAAATATTAAAATGCTCTTATATTAATAAATAAATAAGCATTTTTTTGACAACTTAAAAATTTTGTTTCTTGCTTTATCAGATTCTCTTCTTCTGTGTCAATTGAGCTTCCTATAAAGGTTTTTATTGTGCTAACATAAATTCCTCAATTTACCACATTTAAAAATTCAATTTTTTTAATAAAAAAGTGGCTTTACTTATTTGTTTAAGAAATTTGATTTTAGATAAATTTCATTTTTCTGAAAAAAATAAATAAAGTCACTTTTGTTTCTTTTATTTTTTTTTATGGGAAATTTATCACCTTTAAGACTATTTTAAAAATGAAAATTACCTAAAATTAATATTTTTTAGAAACAAGAATGAAATTTATCTTTAAAAAAAAAAAAAAACAAAATTTTTTTTTATCTAAAATAAATTTTCTTAAAAAAATGAATAAAACCTCTTGTTGTTTCTTTTTTATGGGAAATTTATCACCTTTAAGAGTATTTAAAAAATGAAATTTACCGAAAATTAATTTTTTTTAGAAACAAAAATGAAATTTATCTTTAAAAAAGAAACAAAAATGAAATTTATCTAAAATCAATTTTCTTAAAAAAATAAGTAAAGCCTTTTTTTTTTTTTTTTACTTTTTTTACTTTTTTATTTATTAAAAAATTGAATTTTTAAAGGTAGTGAATTGGGAAATTTGTGTTAGCACAGTAAAAATCTTTATAGGAAGCTCAATTGACACGGAAGAAGAGAATCTGACAAAGTAAGAAACAAAATTTTTAAGTTGCCAAAAAAAATGTTTATTTATTTATTAATATAATAGCATTTTAATATTTTTGATAAAAATTAAATTAAAATTTTAAAGATGGAATTGAGGAAAATCATCTAAAAGAATACGTGACGCTAAATAATACAACTTTTAGGGACCTAAGCACCAAATTGAAAGGTTAAGAACTTATTTCCCTTAATAATGGCTAAGTTTAGGGACTACTTGCACCAAATTGAAAGGTGATGAACTTAAGCACCAAATTTAAAGTTTAAGGGACTAATTGCCCCAATATGTATAAGGCATTTTCATCATTCCTTAATTTTTTATCATTGAAATGAAAAAAAAAAAATCATTCAAATGGACCTCTTGCGTCAGAGAATACAACGTTTAAGGACTTTAGCAAAAAAAATGAAAGGTTAGGGACCAATTGCACAAAGAGACAAACGTTTAAGGACTAAATGTGTCAATTTCTCTCGAATTTATTAATATTAGGTTGTGTTTGGTAAACATATTTTTTTACACAATTCTCCAAATTACTTTTTAATTAAACACATTTTCTCTCTTCATTTTTTAACCACATATTTTATTTAAAAAATATTAAAAAAAAATATGTTTTTAAATAAAAAACTTTTAACAAACAGAGGCTTAGTGTCCCTAAGACACATCTCTAAGTAGTGAGGGGAATGTAGAAAGTCTTCTACCTAACTTGCAGCTGTAGTGACGAGAATTCAAAATTTGAAATATGAATGAGGTCCTTGATAAGTGAAGTTAAAAGACAAGTCTCTCACCATGCACCCTTGAAAACATATCCTGCGTTTTACCTCCTACACCAAGGTCAAGAGCAGGGCAGGGTAAGTGGGGACTTTGAAGGTGTGGGCTACACCTTTTTTTGCATGGTACTAATTTTTAAACTACACAATTTTCAAACCACTTTTTTACTATACACATTTTTCTTCTTCAATTTTTAACCTCATATTTTACCTCGAAAAAGCAAAAAAAATTAAAAGAAACTGTTTTTTTTAGCCGTCGAACACAGTGTATGTTGTTAAAATTTTGTAATATTATGGCTCTGTTTGGCTATATATAAATAGAATTGAAATTATTTGGTTGATTTATTTGTATTTTTTAGGTAAGATGTGAAGTTAACAATTGGAGAGAGAAAATGTGAATTGTTAAAAAGTAATATGAAAAATTGTGTAAATTAAATTTTATGTATTTTTGTTTTTTGTCCTTTTGCCAATTAAATGAGAACAGCCGAACAGGACAATAATATTCCAATTCCAATACATATTTTTTTTATTTTACTACAAAAAAAAAGGCCTATTAATTTTTGCAAGAATTAGCTACGTCATTTATAGGAAAGTAAATTTTGTACAAACTAATAATATCATATATCCTCTGTTTGACAAACTTGTATAAAAATATTTTTTTACGACGCAATTCTCCAAATCATTCTTTTAATCACAAAAAAAATTATTTTTACACTTGTCAACTATATATTTTACCTCAAAAACATGAGAAAACATATTTAATATTAAACGGAAACATTTTAACAAAAAAAGCCCTAATTATTGAAGTTTTATAATTAAAATATTATATTAATGAAATGTATGATTTAAATTATTTTGAAGTTATGTACAAACAGTCTTAAATGTGTGGTTGAAAGTGAAAGAAAGTTTTATTAAAAATATTAAATAAATGTCAAATGTCAAATCCGTAAAATGAGTTGTTGACGTCAAAAATTGTCGTTGACACGTGGAAATTTTCTTATCAACTTATATCGATATTTTTTATTGTAATGGATCAATATTTAAAGACAATGAAATGGAAGAAAACTCGTTATTTTCTGAAAGTATTATAACAGCATTTCTATCTAAATTTGGTTTGTTTTACAATGATATAAACCCTTTCTATCTATAGAGCAATATTTAGGGTATACTGAAGCAAAATTAATAAAATAAAGGATTTACACAATAATCTATACAAATGACGATAACTTGTTTAAGTAAAAAGCCATGTGATGGTGGGTCCACTGTAACAATATTCCCTGCCAATTTGCACAGTAGGCGCCATGTCGCAAGCAACTCTCTGAATTGTTTCGCCCTAGGCAATTCATTTGAGTTGAGATAGTTAATTTCCGATCTCAATAGAACTTCTTTGGGTCATAATTTACCTAGGTCAATATTTTATCAACCTTAGAAATTTTCTCCTGGGTCACTGTTTCTCATCCTTTGGTTGGATGTATTATTTCGAATTTGTTCGCTTCATCTCTTTCAACATTTTCAGTTGCATTTACTTGTACTCATTTTTCACTAATGGTATGGATGATTGGATACTACTTGACACCATTGAAGATCAAAAGATAAATTTTTTTGTTCATGAAATATCGAGTCCACTTTGTACCAAACATGCACTTAGTACACTTGTTTTTACCTTTTTCCGTTTCACTTTACCGGTGAAATATTTTTCTTGTAATATACAATCTTTTGGTTGGGTGCAGGGATTGAGAATCCTCGATTATTGATGAAGATTGATTAATTGCGGTTGAACATTTATGGTTCAGACTTGAATTCACTTAATCAAATTACAAGCAATGATGTTTCACTGTCCAATTATGATTAATTACAATTGTTATTTTCACTCCAGACCTGCTTTTCCATGTATGAATGGGACAAATTACGTCTACCTTGTGTGGCCATTGAATGTCTATATGATCTGTGTTTTACCATTAGTTTGCTGGATTGAACATAATTAAGCATACGCGGTAAAATTGATCGAGATTTGTAGATAATCTTCATGAATTAACGAAAATATGCAAAAGTTTTATTTGCCTCTGCCATTTTATGTTCCAATTCATTTATTTTATTTATTATTTTTTCCATTTTTTCTCTCCAAAATTGGACAAGCCTGCTTTCTTGGCTTTGTGGGTTTAGTTCAGTCTATTAGACTCGGTGTAAAGACTTTGTTATTTTGAATAGTCCAAATATGATTGGGAAATTTGCAAGAGCTGCATCAGTAAACCTCTCAATATGAAGCCAATTTTTATTTTTTTAATTTAAGATTTCTCTCATTGAACGAGGGACATGGTTATTGGATGGATTGAATCAGTAACATATTTACAAGTGATGAGCAATAATTAATACTCACCTCGAGCATGACCACAAAATACAACCCCGACCATTACCACAATCCACGTGGCTGTAATCCATCCTCGAGGACAAATAATGACCCGAGCACAACACCTACCCCCGAAGACTAGATCACCCATTCGGCTCCACGATCTACCCGGGTTAATAACTGCTCGGGGCAATCCTAATGCATGGTAAGGGCACCTCTTATGCGACGTGGAATATCCGTCTCCTAAAAGCAGTAGGACTTGTATCCTTGTCCAATATCTAACAGTATTATCCCTGAAAAATAGGAAGACATCTAGTAGGAGTTATGTCTAAATTCAAGCACCCTAATCCTACTAGAACTCAACTTTGTACATCTATAAATACTCGCCTCTTAATCATAATCCAGGTACACAATTATTATTTTCCAGTTTATAGCCTCTTGTATAAATCTTATCTTTCCTCTTTACTGACCTAAGCATCGAAGGGGCGACGAGAACACCTCCTCACCTTTGTTTCAGGTATTTGGAAATCCAGTTCGTGTTCGTTTCTTGCTCAAGCTCGGAGTATTTCAAGTGCGAATTTATGGCATCATCATTGGCGTCATCTGTGGGAACCATTACTAGAAGTCATGGTTAATACACGTTCTGGACTTCCAGAAGCAAACTTACCTGCTCTTGATCAACTTGTTGGGGGGGGGGGGGAGGGGAGGAGTAGGTGCCCCCGACATTACCAAAAAATCAGACATCAAACCTCCAATCTACTATTGATACCTAGGTAGCTTTGGAGGAACTTCGTCAGCAAGTCGCCGCATTGACTCAATTACTTGCGCAGCAGAACCAACGAGCGCCATCATCGCCCGAGGAAGGGAATGCTTCACGGGTCCAACCACAGAACCATACACACAATACTGCTAGGGCAAGTACCTCGGGATTACCCCCGTCACCACCGAACATGATGAGTTCAAGAGCAGTTGCTGATGCATGTCGCGATGCAACAAAATAATAAATAATTCTTTACTCACTAAATATTAATTAATAATGTAGTAGCGAGAGTAAAGGTCGATCCCACGAGGAACGGTGAACTTATTTAGTTGCTCGATCAATTAGAATAAAATTGGGGGTTTTGTTGTTGAGTATTACTTAAATGAAAACTATGCATGAAATAAATAAATAAATATGTGAGGAATTGAAATGAGAGGAAATCTTATTCTCGGGTTCCGTTGTGCCCTCAATTAATGTTATACCATCCTATGCAACGCACTTCTATTCCTAATTTAATTTATCAATCTTAGGTAATCAACAAACTCTGATTATCTAAATTCTTCCTTATGTAAATTAAATTAAAATAAGCTATTTGATTCAATTCTAAACAATGGGTAACCCTAAACAAGCTCTTAGAATTTAACTCAAGGCTAGTGTGAAGTGAGAAGAATTAGATTGAATCGGGTTCCTAATTTCATAAACTCTAATTAATAAACCCAAGTCGAATTATTGATAAACCTGCATGAGATTTATTTGCTACCAAAGTCAAGATCCAATGATAATTACGGATCAAAGATCTAAACTTAGCACATACATGAATTCAGAGATTCAACAATTTAATTGGCCAAATCAAATTTATGAATTAACTAAATTCAATAAAACATTCAAAACTCAATAATTCAACAATTGAAATATAGGAATAGATGTACGTTACTAATTTCTAGAAAGAAAATAACATAATTGAATAATACAACTTCTCATTTGAACAAGATATGAAATTTAGCCTAGAATGGTTGTGGTAGATTCTTCAAGTTGCTTCATGAATTTCATTGCTGTACACTTGAAAATCTCCCAAGAATGCTCTATATTTTGCTCTCAATTTTCCTCAATGTCCAACCTCATTTTTGTGGTAATTTTGCTCCTTTAATACTCCCAAAATCGTGCCCTACCTTTACCCACAAGATATACCAAAGATAGACCTTGAACCAGATTAGGAAAATACTTCGCGAGAAAGTTACGGCCGTAACTTTCCTTATTATGGCCGTAATTGGGTTAATGAAAATTTTCGGAATTTGGAAGTTACGGCCGTAACTTTGTCATTTACGGCCGTAAGTGTATCTCTGCCGAGAAGCGCCTATGCTAGATGTTTTGGTCATAACTTTCTGTCCCGAAGTCCGATTATGGTGATTCAAAGTGCGTTGGAAAGAAAACTCAAAGATCTACAATTATTTGTGAAATATATGTTCCCAAATTCGAAATTCCTTCTATATAAAAATTGAGCTTCAATCTCTGACTTAAATTCTAGATCACAATCTTTTTGGGTTTTTGATTTTCAATTTCACCCCAAATCTTCTATGACCATAATTTTCGCATATAATCTTCTTCCCACATGCCATTTTTGATTTGGAGTCCTTTGAACATTCCATGATTCATATCATTTTGGTCATTTTTCCTTTCTTTTTGTTCTTTGCGATCATGTATAACACAACACATAAAGATGCATTAAACACTACTTAAATAGGATCAAACCAATAAAAAAATAGGATAACAAGTGGACTAAATAAGTTCTAGTAAAGCACTTATCAGTTTCCATGCCCCTGCCGAACTTACGAGAATTATCCAAAAGGGAATAGCAGCCGGTATACGACAAAATGCTCAGGCCTCAACAGGTTTCACCTTGAACACTCTATTCACACTAGAGATTTTAGCTTTTCCCTTACCAGATAGATTCAAGTACACGAGGATAAAGGAGTATGATGTCATGAACTTACAAGTTGCCCCTAACCAGTTCATGTGCAAAGTATTTCCCCAAACCTTGACCAATGCCACTAGGGATTGGTTCTCAACTCTTGAACCAAATTCTATTTCGACATTCGCAGATCTTGCCAACAAATTCTCAGCCTTCTTTGCAAGTAGTAAGCGCATAAGGAAAACCGCTGCTTCTCTCATGAGACTTAGCCAAGGACAGAATGAGACACTGCGTGAATTCATGACCAAGTTCAATGCAAAAGACTACAGATCCCTAATATTCACATCTCTGTTGTTGTATCTATTCTGACTCATGCTGTGAGATGCGAGTCTTTCAAGATGTCTTCATCAAAAACACCGCCTAAATCGGTCACCGAACTTGTTAATCGGGGTGAAAAGTATATAAATATGGAAGAAGCTATGTATCTAAGGAAGAGAGACAGTGCTTATGAAAAATCTTAGCACAGAGACAGTAGGCCCGATCGTAAAAGATAGCGTGATGATAGTCAGAAACAGGAGCGTGATCGGGGAAGATCAAGATCAAAAAAACTGTCATCTTTCACCCCCTGAACACACCTCGGGCTGACATCCTTATGGAGATCAAGGATATGAAGGAGTTTAAATGGCCATCCAGGATCAGGTCGCCCCCAGACAAAAGCGACAAGAGCAAGTACTGTGATTTTTATCGTGATCATGGTCACACCACAGAAACTTATTATGCGCTCTAACGAGAAATCGACGCTCTGATAAAGCGGGGTTTTTTGAAAACATACATTGGGAATGAGAAGCGACAGAAGCATGATCATGAGCAGGATCGATCATCGAGAAACAACAAACCTACAGCGGGTACCATCAATATCATCATTGGTGGAATAGCTTCTTGTGGAGACTCTCAAAATATGTGCAAGGTGTATGTCGGCAGTCTACAAAGGCCAAGTCTACTACTCATCAAAATATCGCATTCGGATAAGATGATATGAAAGGTGTAATCACTCCTCATGACGACGCTATGGTAATTACATTAATCATAGCAAACTACGATGTGAAAAGAACTTTGGTTGACAATGGGAGCACAGCCAATGTGTAATCGCATGAGGCCTTTGTTAAAATAGGGATGTCAACAAGCAATTGAGGCCTATTAGAACTCCCTTGCAAGGCTTGGGAGAAGTGTGATCATGCCTGAGGGAACCACCGAACTTCCGTTGACATTGGGAATAGACCCCAAACAAGTGACAGAAATAACGATGTTCCATGTTGTCCGAGCTCCAATAACATACAATGCAATCCTAGGCAGGCCGCTACTAATCAAGATCAGAGCAATAGAGTCAACATTCCATCTCACCATGAAATTTTCAACAGCAGAAGGCATAGGGGTCATTCGTGGATACCAGACAGTAGCAATGTTGTGTTATGTTACCAGTGTTAAAAATATCCCAACTGAAGTAGCACAGGTCTCAACTCTAGAGCCCGACCTCGAGCACAGTGGCAGGCTCTCGCCAGTTGAGGAACTATTGGGGGTCAAGGTCGAGGTCGAGCCTGGGAAGAGGGTCATCGTTGGTCAGGACCTTGATGATGACCTAAAATTAGCACTCACACAATGTCTGAAGGACAATGTCGATGTGTCCGCTTGGAAGGTTGAGGACATACCTGGGATTAACGCCGAGGTTGTAGTACATAAGCTGAATGTGAACTCAGGTGCACGACCAATGAAACAAAGGAAGACACATTTTGCTCCTGATCGACGAGTTGTGATTCAAGAAGAAATAGGCAAGCTCACAAAGGCAGGGTTTATCAAGGAAGTTCAATAGAAAAAAAGTCTTTTATAGCCGATTCAGCAATATACTGTTATAGGGTCATGCCCTTTAGTTTAAAGAATGCAGGAGCAACATACCAGAGGCTAGTTAATAGAGTGTTCGTAGGCTTAATTGGAAAGAACACTGAGGCATACGTCGATGATATGGTGGTGAAAAGTACAGAAACCAACTTGCATATTCATGACCTCGAGGACATATTCTCCACACTCAGAAAATACAGGATGAAGTTGAACCAACTAAATGTGCGTTTGGGGTATCGTAAGAAAAGTTTTTAGGTTTTATGATTACTCATTGGGGGATCAAGGCAAACCCCCATAAAATGTAGGCTCTAACTTCCATGGAGTCTCCCAAGTACAGGAGAGACGTACAATAGTTAACAGGATGTCATCCTATTTGCTACCTCCCTCATATGGGGTGTGTGAGGGCCTTATGTATTAATTAGCGGCCCCACCCACCACGTGAGGGGGTGATACACAGGATGTACCATGTGTGTTTAAATAGCTTGATCCCAATTTGAGAGACTCAAAGCTTAAAGTGCTTGAAAAGTGTAGGAGAAGACAAAAATCCAACACCGAGCAACCTATCCAATATACCGCATTAGTTGTTTCTAACAAAACCTAATCGAAAACCATCCAATTCTTCTTGCCATCAGGCTTCTGTGCAACGGCCAGCAAAATTCTCTTCGGATCTTTCTTGAACTCTAGCAGAAATCCTTTATGCAGCTCCCGTCTCCTTAACTTATTTTCAAGAATCTCTTCGCTGCTTTACAAATTTCAACTTTCAAAATGGTTCAACAACAAATTAAGAATTTGATTGTTTTATATTTTAATTTCTTCATTTTTTATGTCATACTTTAGTTCACTGCTAGGTTAGCTAACTTTTTTCATATTCATAATTCAACGACAAAAGAAAAAAATAGAATAACTTACTCATATTCCTCTCACAAAAAACAAAAACAAAAACAAAATATACTAAATTTTCAAAATTCAAACATCTTTTTATCCTTCCCCTTCTCATGGACTGCATGTGATAAGAATCCTTAAAATATACTTTCTTCAATATTTTTATTATTAACTATAACTATATCTACGACATACATCAAAAAATAATATAATCCAATATGATATAAAATTAAAAACAGAAAGTTAGGTAGCGTTCTGATTGTATTTTATTTTATATTTTCATTTTTGAAAATATTTTGTATTTCCTGTTTTTATTTTTATTTTCAAATTTGCTGAAAACGCGTTTGGTTCGTCATTTTTGAAAATTGTTTTTGAAAATGAAAAGTTGAAAAACAAGCTATGTTTGAAATTTTGCAGAATACTACTTAAACTATTTTAATTAATTTGCTTGCAAAATACTATTAGCTCAAACTTAAATTTCCTTTCATAATACACTGAAAACATGGATACATGCAACACACTAATGTGAGCAGTAAGAGTCTATATTAAAACAACTTGGTTATGTTCGGGATTTGAGGAAGCTCTAATTCTATTAAAATTCAGAAAATGTAAGTTCTTTCAAACCACCAGAGTCCATTTATCAAGGCATTTTTTGAAATATAACAAGAATTTTCACTTAATTTTTTTTGTAATGTTGATATTGAATTCAATAAGACTTTATTTAAGCTTAATTCCAAATTAGGATAATTCTCCAAAAAAAAAAAAATCTTTATTTAGGCTTAGTTCCAATTTAGGATAATTAAAAAAATAAATTATATTAAGCTTAGTTCAAAGTTAGGATAATTCTTTTCAAAAAAAAAAAAAAAAAAATTCCAAAACGCGTTTTTCGCGTTTTGAACATTTTTTTTTATTGAAATACACATTTTGGGCGTTTTGTGTACAATTTTTTTTTTTTTTTTTTTGTCAAAATGTATTTTCGAAAATGGTAAAGAGAACGCGTTTTTAATGTTTTCGAAAATAAAAATAGAAAACGACCTCAAAACAGTAAAGAGAACATGACCTTACTTTCTGGAATCTTATTTTTAAAAACTTACATAATTAAAAGTATCTGCATTTCTTTATCAAATACTGTAAAAGAATTAATCTAAGTGCACAATTGTGATTACAATGTAGATGATAATTTGATGATGTTGAGGTATTATTGTTGTTGATTAAAAAGATGATTTGATGTGTAGAAAGAGAATATTGCACCATGTAGGCAAATTTTGACTCTCATTGTGACCCTAATTGTGATCGTAGTAAAACTGATAATAAAATCCCAATTGCCCCACTCAATCCACAAACTAAATAAGTGTAAAATAAGAAAAACCAATTAAAAAAAAATGAAAAAGGAAACCTCATACACATTACTTTAATTTGATTATCTTTGTTCAATAAATAAAAAGCATATTACCTGAACCCTTGGAGTCGAGCTCAGGGATTTGGATCCAAAGCACAAGAACTTGGGGACGGGTAGCTCCCGATTGGAAGAATCGGTTCCGTAAGAAATGCTGCTGAAAGATGAACCAAAAGCGGCTGTTGTTTCCGTCTAAAATCAAAAGCAACAATTATATTAAATAATTAACCAAAAATAAAAGTACTAAGAACAGAAACAAGTTCAGAATGAAAACACTACAAATCTGTAAGTACCAGAGAAGTCACACACATAAAATTGAAACAAAATCCAGGGCTTTTGGGAAAGAGCTAAGCTATTTGTACACATTTGTTTACATCTTGGATTATACACTTGGGAAAAGTACCTGGAGTCTTGAAATGAAAAACCCAATCAAGATGACTTGAACTAAAATTTAAAAACCGAGGTTTTTAATTCAGGAAGAATTGCACAATAGGTATGGATTTGTTGGATGATATGTAAAATGAGTTTAAGCTGTTTTAATTATTGTTACATGTTATTGATTAATTAGTTAAATTGTAAAATAAGTGGGTTGCATTGCTTGATTAGTGTTTCCTAACGCAATTATTACAATTTATAAACCAATTTATAAATAACACAATTTTTTAAACCATTTTTTAATCATTCAAATTTTCTTTCTCCGATTTTCAACCACACATCTTACTTTTTGAACAGTAAAAAAATCATTTATAAACTGTTATAGTGTTATCAAACAGAGAAATTGTAATTGGTCTATAAATAACAATTAGAAACTATTGAATAAATATCATCAATTATAAAAAATTCTGTCTCTAATCTTCTTCCTTTCTCAAGGATAAAAATTCTAAACATATCATTGGAAGACAATCGATGACGGTTTTTGTAGAAATCCTTTCAGATGAGGGTAGTCCACTAGTCCTAGAAAGTGCAGCCTCTTATCAAATTCCGAGTTCATTTAAACACAACTATAACACAAAATATAAATAAATAAATAAAATGTATACGGGAACAATTTTATTGAACTCAGTTGTTTCCCCCACTATGCACATTTATTCCTAATATAATCTCCCACTACGAAAATTATCCCCATTTTGTATATTTACTCTCAAAAATTGTGACAACTATCAAAAAAAATAAAATTCAAAAAAATATAAACTCAAAATCTTTGATAATTGAAATTCTAATCAAAATTAATTGGCCAAAATCTCAATTGACTTTAATAATATATAATTAAATTAGGAAATATAATCTACTATATCTACTATATATTGAAAATGTAGATGGAGGAGAAATTTTTGTTTTCTTATTTTGCCCTTAATTTTTTAAGTTTATGGTCAATGACACACTTAGCATTCAATTTATTCCCATTAAATATCATTATTATTATTTTTATTTCATTTTATAATTTATTATCATCTTATATTATTCGAGGGTAGTCTAAGTTGAACCAAAAAAATGTATAAAGAACATTTGTCCACATTTTCATGAAATTGATATATAACCTCTGTTTGATGGTGATTAAAATCAAATTTTTAGTATATTTTAATAAAAGTTGATGAAATGTGTAATTGATATTGTAGGTCTCATGAAATATTTGATTGATGTTGATTATTGACTTTAACTTAATTTGAAAATTTATATTTTAATTTATATCAAACATGGACATAATTGTCTAAACTCATAATAGTAGTGGAAGGGAGAATATTATAATGACAAGAATAAATAATAGAAATTATTTTTCAACAACAACTGTTGTGATGCAAGATGTTTTATTTGACATTAATTCATGTTATAATCTATTTTAGTTTGTATTTATTGATTAATAAATACGATTATGTTTTAACTATAAAAAAGACATTTCATTTTTTGTCTAATTTAAGAATTCAAGCCTATTGCATTTTTACCAAGTAAAATATAACAATTTAATTATTATAATTTTGATTTGACAAAAATCATCTAATTTTTTTATAAGTGACGTGTTACAAAATTGATTTCAAGATTTCTAGTCTTGATTTCATAGTGAATCATATAAAATTAATATGAAATTATTTTCATATACAATATTTACTTTGCTGATAACAAAAATGTAGTTTTGTTTGTTGTAACTTTTAATGGTACATGCTTAAAATAAATTTGATATGAATGTATATCTTTGTTTATTTGCACGGTTAGCTCTTATTCATGTTTTCTTAAATTTTGATTTCTCATTAATTTGTATTGCGGACACTTAATTTTTCTAGTCGAAGCTTCTTCATTTGAATATGTCATAAAAATATGTAACCAATAAGTTCATCTTGAAAATAAATTCTTCAGTGATGCTCTTAAGGAATCTAGACTCATCCAACATTTTTTTGTAATGAGACAGTAACAATTTATCTTCATTTCAAAAGACGTATAATCCATGCAAAAATAATCATTGGACAATGTTCACTAATATCTCGCGATGCGAGATATCCCCGCAAGTGCACGGGTCGTGAGAAGTAATAAAGTGGACCTTAGAGTCCGGATTATCGTTCCCACGAGGACAGCTATTAATTACCGAAATATTTCAGTTCTTAACTTTATTTGAACAAATGAAAATCGTTTTAAGAATAAAAATCTAGAATTAAGAAATGGAACTAATGAATTAAAAAGAATCGTTAAATTGTTTTGTTTTCAAATAAGATTGTAAAGTAGTTGGGATTCGCGAATTCACCTAACTAATTAAATCAATTCCAATTCCAATTCCAGTTTTATTTCCTATTTGTGTGTTCGATCGAATTCACTAATTTAAATTGAGATTTCTCTCTCGAGTTTAAATCAATCCTACCTAAATAAGTCAACCTTGTATCTCTACATCGGGTCCGAATATTCATTAACTAGATGCATTACACACAAGAATTCACACACGACCGCAATATTTACAAGAGTATATCTCTATCTCTCGTTCAATTACCGAATTTATTACTTAGATCTATGTTATTAACTCACCTCTCGGATTATGGAAATAACACATGAAATCATGAATAAGTGGCCAGTTCATTCACGCATTAAACGCAGTAATAAATCAACACATGCATTAAAGTGTTAAAACAAGGAATATGACATTAAAATAATTAACTAGGCTACATCGTTCATCCCAACGTTAAAATTAGTTACACATCATCATGAAATAACAAAAACAGTAAAAATAAACGTTCATTGAAAAAAAAATAAAGAATGGAAAGATTGCACCAATTATCAATTCTTCAATTGTTTTCAATTCACGCCCCTCTGCGATGTTGGAATCTCCAAGGATTTGATGTTGAATTCTCAGTTGTGGCTCGTTCTTTGGAGAGGCAAAGGTCTCTATTTCGTGCCTCATGATTTGTATTTATAGGTTTTGGAGAAAACCTAGGTCAAAAAACCCAAAGCCTGTTAAAAATCGCGAGAAAAGTCTGATCTGCGGCCCAGTCGGACAAGCATGCGATCGCGCAGGCTTATGTCCGGCGATCGCGTGGAAGACCCTTTTACTCTCGGGTTATATTTTCGCACCATCTCGCGATCGCGTGGCACGTATCCAGCGATCGCGACTTCCATCTTTTCTCGACTGTGTAAGTTGGTCCCTGACTTTTAATTGCACCTTCAGTCCTCAACTACCAATTATTGCAATTTAGTTCCCAAACTTTATCTTCTTCTCGATTTGCCCATTTAAGCTCTTAATTCATTCAATTAGGTCATCCAATCTCTGATTCATTCATTTTGGCACATTACCTCTTTCCGGTTGACGTCACCAACTCCTCACTTGTCCAATTTAGCTCCAATTAGCAATCCAATTATGCGTTTTTCCCATTGATTTCATCATTCTTCATCTTTTGGGATATTTTATGAAAAGTAAATGATAAACACAAATTAAATAGCAAATATTCTAAAGCGACAATGATTACACCTAATTTAGACATACAAATAAGTGTATAAAATACACTTATCAGACAACATGCTTGAAAATAAGTTTTTCTTTCACTTATCATATTAATTTTAGCGAATGATGAAGGATACTAATTCAAAAAATAGTGTTGTTTGTTGTAATTTCTAATGGTAAATGCTTAAAATAAATTTCATATGAATGCATGTCTTTTGCTTACTTGCACGGTTAGCTCTTATACATGTTTTCTTAAAATTTGATTTCTCATTAATTTGTATTACGAAAATACTTTATTTTTCCAGTCGGAGCTTCTTCATTTGAAAATGTCATAAAGATATGTAACCAATAAGTTCATCTTAAAAATAAATTAAGATGCTCTTAAGGAATTTAGACTTAAACAACGTTCTTTGTAATGAAAAAGTAATGATTTATCATGATTTCAAAATACGTATAATCAATGCAAAAATAATAATTGGACAACATGCTTGAAAACAAGTTTTTCTTTCACGTGTCATATTAATTTCAACAAATGATGAATGATATTAATTCAAATTTAAGATGAACAATTTTCAATATGTCAATAAATAATAAAAGTGTTTTACAATTTATATAATTATTTTGGAAAGAAAAACGAAATTTTCATTAAATGAAAAGTTACGTAAAAAAAAAGTATTTAAGTGTCCCTTTGTTCGAGACTTTTTCTAGCACTCTCGACTTCATTTGATTACATATCTTATATGTACGAGCAAGTTCTCGAAGTGAACTTCGAGAATATGAAAACGATTTGTCATTTTGACCAACAGATAGTACTCGGTGAATTTTTAAAGTTAAGACGGTAAAAAGGGTAACCCGAAATTTTTTTTTAATGACTAACTTCGAAAGACCATAACTTTCTTCTAAGTTATCCGTTTCTTGCACCATAAATTGCAAATTGATGTATTCCGTGAGTTCTTCTAAATGGTGTAAAAAACAAAGATTCTGACTCCGTTTGATGCCTCGAATATGATCTTAAAAACGACCCTGCAAACTGAATCTTGTAATGTCCTAAACATGAGGTGGCGCCTACCCTACTTGGAGCAATTGTGAATCAACCACCCTATAAGTAACAGCTCCTCCTTGCTTTATTTCCACCACATCCTTGTTAATATCATTAGTCATGCAACTAGAAGATGACACCTCCTCTTTGCATGATTTTTATCTTCCACCTCATGCTTTGTAGATAGGGCTTCTCATTTTTAATTCAAAACAAATGAAGCCGGCAAGAAGAATTCTACTATGGCCAAGTCTTCGGTTCCTTATTGTGCAGCCAATTGTTATTATAAATAGTTCATCATTTTGAACAAGTTCTACACAAAAAAATTAGCCTAGCAAAACCGTGAGAAATAATGGTTCCTTATTCCTCCAAAATTGTGAAATTTTTAAGTTAAGATCATGTTTGATATTTTGTTAGGATCAAGATTTGTTAATGTAATAACATGTTCTTGATATCTTAAATGAAATTCTGTTCGAATAGATAGTTAAAACCTTGAAGAAAGTCCCAGAAAAAAGTTCAAAACACTGAAATTTCTGCAAGTATCGATGTATCGATAAATGTACAGTAAAAATCAGGATAGACAACAAGTATCAATATGAGACAGTAAGTATCAAAACATGATACAACATTCTCGGAGCGTTGTAAATCAGATCTAGGTAAGTGGAATATGTTTATTTGTTTACTTGATAAAAGTTAATTACTCATGATCTTGTTATAAGTTCAATAATTAATATGATTGTTATATTGTAATTAATATTATTGTGACCTCGTTATAAATTTAATAGTATTATCATCTTGATATTTTCGTGATCTTGTTATAAAGTTCATATGATCTCGTGATAAGCTTCCTTATTTAATTTCCAAATAATTTTTATTAATATTCATATGATTAACTATGTTATTATCATTATACTATCTTGATATCAATATCATACATGTAAAAGATTAACATCATATATCGATACATAAAGATTTCAAGAAGTTCCTGCTCTCTTATGTATCGATACATGAGAGACTGAACCAATATTATTTGGATGGTTAAAGTAATCCTTGTTCTTATGTGATCTTTGACTCGTCAATATAATAAAATAAATAAATTGATATGTCATCTACGTGACACAATACATGATTATATCCATTTGACTTGAGAAGATGAACTTAAAGTAACTTGAATATTATCTTGATCTCGAATGTATAAGAATTAACTTGTCTTACTCATGAACATATGATCTTGCCTTGACTTAACTTGTCTTTGCTGGACTTGTACTTGATTACGTGATCGTAAATGCTACTTCGTGATATGCTTTCATTACACATGACATTAAAAGGATTTTTCATGTCTTTATTATGCATTGCATGGAAAGGATTTTTTTGATATTACAGTTGTTGAGATCGTACCCAAAATATGGCACATTGGGCCGCCAGTGAGGGCCCAACAAAGGTTCATTGGACTTCATCCCACGATCAAAGTTTTAGATATCGCCCTGGACTAATGGCTGAGGTGAAAAGGCACAGGAACCCCTCAGGTCAAACTGGTTTGTGTCTAGCAGAGGCGCTTTACGTTTAGCTGAGGTGTTTACGGTAGCACCTCGGATGTAAGGATGAGACAAGGCGTGAAGTCAGAGATGTGACACTGCCTTTACCAAGATGTGACAGTCGTCCATCCCCTATGAAATGTAGCAATGATTACAGTAAAAAAGCAAGATTGTCACCTCCAAGAGTTATGGTGAAGACAAGTGTAAAGTATGTCACGTGTCATGATCCGAGACAACGATTTCCTCTATAAATACGGCACTCCTCCCTCCTGGTAAGTGGTTAGCAATTTGATACTCTTAACTAAATATATTTCTCTCACTCCCTTTTCTCTCTTTTATACATTTACATTTCCCGCACTCAAATTATATTCATTGAACATGTCTGCTGACTTTGGCATCGGAGTGCGAATGGGAGCCACCTTGGCCCCCTTTGCAAACTTATCGTTTGTCACAGTGTGCAGGAGATCCACGTGTTCAAGAGGGAGGAGCTGAGACGTGTTGGTCCAAGGTCCAGCCAGATTTTGTGGTCAATATTTTGGCGCCGTCTGTGGGAAACCATACTGCTAACCAAGAAAACGCATGGTGAAAAGCCACACATAGAAAGGAAATCCTGAAAAAAGGACGATTCACCTCTTGCAAAAGAGTAGAGAACTGCAAAAACTTTGAAACATAAGTTAAGTAACCTTGAAAAAGGTAGAAACTCTGAAATATAAGTTTGATAACCTTGAAAAGGCTTAAAACTTTGAAACACAAGTTTGTTAACCTTGAAAAAGGTAGAAAACTTTGAAATATAAGTTTGATAACCTTGAAAAAGGCTTAAAACTTTGAAACACAAGTTTGTTCACCTTGAAGAAGGTGTATAACTTTGAAATATAAGTTTGACAACCTTGAAAAAGGCTAAAAACTTTGAGACACAAGTTTGTTCACCTTGAGAAAGGTTCAGAGTTCAACAACCTTGAAAAAGGCCCGAAACCAACACAGAAGTCCCTCTATCCTTGAAAGATAAGCCAAAGCCAAGAAATTTCTCTGAACATGAACGAAAGCGATGGCGATATTAACCCCCGCAGGGGAAGAAATGGCAAGCACAGCGAGGAGGAGGTTCCTCAAGGGCCTCATGAAAACGCCAATGAGGGGCCGGCACAACCTAACCTACCATGCCGACACCATAATCGCCGCATGTTGCGAGACATGACTCGCATGGAGGCCCAGATGCTGAAAATGCAGAAGTAGCAGATAGAACAGACTGTAGCGATGAATGCCTACATGGCTAGAGGGTATGTCGTGAATGAGCCCATGATGCCTCTGCAATACCCACAGCCACATTACTCACCATCCGAGGCGGCTACTGCCTCGTACTACTATCAAGATCCACAGGCATATGCCGGGGTGGAATTCGAGCCCTTCTACGAGGAAGGCCCTGAGCATGAAGCACATGAAGAACAAGACCAACTCCCAGCTAGACACAGGGAGGCCTCGCCCGCAAAATCTGGCAGTGTCTTCAGCCGGATAGGAGGGTTATTCAGGGGTAGGTAAGGGGGTCAAAACAATGCAGCTAAGTCTAGAAATAGGCGTGAGTGACGCACTGAAGAAGCCTTGTCGCAGAATCAAACACATAGGGACCAACATGGTACGGGGGCAGAAAGGTTCGCCCCCATGCATGAGCCTAGGAATAGGCATGAAAGGAGAGCTGAAGCAGTTCGGACCAAGTCTCGTAACGAGTTACCGACCCATGAAAGGCCAAACTAAGGACGCGCTCTGCCACCACAAAGGCAGGGGTACACTCCGCCGCCATATGACCAATACTATGACCCAATGTATTCCGGTCACGATGAGAACAGTGAGCTACCCTCATACGAGCTGGATGACGAAGAGGAAATAAGTCCCTTCGTAGAGGACCTCCGTAGGTGCCGGGTGCCTCATGCCTTCGAAATGCGAGAAATAGCCAAATATTCTAGCCGAGGTGACCCTGACGATCACCTGTTAAATTACCGCGCTAGCATGGAAATAGCCGGAGCCATTCCGACGCTGAAATGCAAAGCCTTTGCCTTAACCCTTGAGGGAAGTGCGATACGATGGTACAAAAAACTTCTCCCTGGTAGCATCCACAGTTGGAGAGATCTGAAAATGGCCTTTAAAAATGGCTTTATTTCCTCCAAGCCTGGCCAGCTCCCACTCCAACGCCTTCAGTATCTAAGGTAGGGAAGGGATGAATCCCTGAAAAGTTACCTGGCTCGGTTTACTGAAGAGATGCACATTTGTGAAAATATCACTGAGGCGGAGAAAATCTCCGCCTTGAAAGGAGGGCTAGACATGACGAGTATATTTTGGAGGGATGTCCGAAGCAGGAAGCCAAGGGATTACAATGCTCTGGTATACCTGATGAAGGAGGAGATTGTATCGGAAGAAATGGCTAGGGCTAGAGACAACGACCCCCAAGGGAGATACAACCTTGGGTATTCCAATGAAGCGAACCTCAAGTAAGGAGGAAACAAGGATAGGATCGACAGTAACCGAGGTGGAGGGCCACGTCTGTTTCCGGGGACAGGGTCTAGTTATGCAGTAGAAATCACGGAAGCTATCCCCCACTTACACTCCAACACTCCTTCTCAGAATCCTCCCATGGCTCAAGGAAGGATGGAAAGTAGCCGAAGTGGAAAACATCCCATGATTGGGGGTTACTGCTCCTACCACAGATATTATGGTCACGCAACAGAAGAATGCAGGGAAATCCATATGTTAGCGGACCAAAAGGCACAGGGGAGAAGGGGAAGTAACTTCTCCCCCGACACGGGTAGAACTCAAAAATTCGGTAGCCAGAAGTTCAACCGAGCTGACAGGAAAGCTCCGTAGAAAAATTCGACTAAGGAGAGGATTGACAATCATCAGAGAGATAGGAACAAGGGCAAGGATACTGCCTCGGCACATGCTAAAGATACACGGGAACCACCTATGCCTGTGGCCGACCTTCCTATCCGTGAAATCGATACAATATTGGGAGGCCCCCACCCAGGTGGGAGCGCAAACAACTCCCAAAATAGATATATCAGAGAGGCCAAGCAGCCCTCCAACGTGAATTACCATATCCATTCACATCTTGTTGGGATGCCTCGGACAGAACCTATCACATTCACCCAAGACGATGCCATTGGAGTGCACTTCCCACACAATGATGCATTGGTTATTAGGGTAGTAGTGGCTCGGAATGGGTTATCACGGATGATGGTGGATGATGGTGCCTCGGTAAATGTGATTTACGGGGTAACTTTCGATAAAATGGGGATCAGCACTCTACTCATTCCAGTCCCGGATCCAATATACGGATTCACGGGAGACAGCATAACCCCCAGAGGATCCATAACCCTTATGACCGAAGTAGGGCAAGCACCTACTCTCTCCAGAATCCCTATCGAATTCTTGGTGGTTGACAAAATCTCCTCCTATCATAGTTCAATTGGGAGGCTAGGTCTTATTGACTTGGGAGCTGCAACGCATACAAAATACATCTGTATGAAATTCCCCACGAAGTATAGTGTTGCCACTTTAAGGGGGAGTCAAACCGAATCTCGGGCCTGTTACACAAATGCAATCCGAAAATTTTAGGACCGAAGCTTGAACATGATTAGTGATGTAGCCATGGCCGACGCAGCTCCAGACCCTGAAAGATTGGGTGGAGAGCTCTCTGGAAATAAGGATGTTAAGATGACACTGGAAGAAGATTTGACAGATCTGGACCCAAGAATGGTAGGAGACAATTGCTCCACCCCGGCCGAAAGGTTAGAATGCTTCGGTGTAGACCCATTAGATCCAATCAAGGAATTGCAGATCGGATTGGATTCACCAATTAAATACAAAAATCAATTGAAGAGCTTCTTACTTGAAAATCTCGATGTATTCGCATGGAAGTATGGTGACATGGTTGGGATCGATCCTAAGGAGGCTTGTCATAGACTCCAAATTGATCCCCGAAGCCCTGGGCATCGTCAAAAGAGAAGACCTATGAGTTCTGAAAAGTATGAGGCCTTGAAAGACGAGGTCACGAAGCTATTGAAAAATGGCTTCATCAGAGAGTCCCGCTATTCGAAGTGGGTATCAAACCCTGTTTTGGTACCAAAACACAATGGGAAACTGAGGGTATGTATTGATTTTTCAAACCTGAACCAGGCATGTCCCAAAGACAGTTTTCCACTGCCCCGGATTGATCAGTTGGTTGACTCCACAGCAGGGGATGAACTGCTGAGCTTTACGGATGTCTACTCCGGGTACAATCAGATCCCCATGTGTGAATCGGACGAGGAGCATACTTCGTTTATTACAGATAGAGGGCTCTATTGCTACAAAGCTATGTCATTCGGCTTGAAAAATGCGGGAGCTACCTATCAGAGACTGGTAAATCGCATGTTTTCAGAACAATTAGGAAACACCATGGAGGTATACGTTGACGACATGCTGGTCAAAAGCATGGTCGCCACGGATCATATCCGCCATTTGTCAGAGGCCTTCAATGTTTTGAAGAAATATCGAATGAAGCTCAACCCGACGAAGTGCACTTTTGGGGTAGCATCTGTAAAATTTCTTGGATTCATGATAAATAAGAGGGGAATCGAAGCTAATCCCGATAAAATCAATGTCTTGCTAAACATGAAATCACCTCGGAATAACGGGGAGAATTGCGGCCCTAAATCGGTTCGTTTCCAAGTCTACTGACAAATGCTTGCCGTTCTTTAAAGTCTTGAAGGGAGGGAAGCGATTTCAATGGACACCGGAATGCGAGAAAGCTTTTTCCGACCTGAAAGCATCTTTGGGGCAGCTCCCCTTGTTGTCAAAACCGAAGGCTGGCGAGACTCTTTACCTGCATTTACCTGTATCCAAAGAGGCTGTTAGCTCGGTGTTGGTCAGAGAGGAGGATGGGAATCAGTTCCCAGTTTATTATGTAAGCAATGCCATGTTGGATGTCGAGACACGTTACCCCGATATGGAGAAACATGCTCTCTCGTTGATCACAGCCTCTCGCAAACTTCGTCCCTACTTTCAGTCACACTCCATACGCGTGCTCACCAACTTTCCCATGAGACAAGTGTTGCAAAAACCAGACATATCTGGGAGGTTATTGAAGTGGGCAATTGAAATCAGCCAGTTCGACCTACATTATGCTCCTCGAATCGCTGTAAAGGGTCAAGCGCTGGAGGATTTCATAGTCGAATTCACACATCCACCGGAGGTTGAGATGATTGATAACACGGATGACAGCCTAGAGTGGAAGTTGTTCGTTGATGGGTCCTCGGCTGAGGGGCGATCCGGTGCAGGTATAGTGCTAATAAGCCCATAGGGATTCAAACTACACAGTGCGATCCACTTTGAATTTAAAGCCTCAAACAATGTTGCTGAATACGAGGCATTATTAGCTGGGCTAAGACTTGCGAAAGCTTTGAAATTTAAGTCCATAGTGGCGAATAGTGATTCGCAGCTCGTTGTGAGCCAATTTAATGGACAATTTTCTGCCAAAGAACCAGCTATGGTCGCTTACTTGAAGAAAGTAAGATATTTGGCTGTGCACTTCGGAAAGATGGAGTTACAGCACATTCCCAGAACAGAGAATTCCAACGCCGATGCTTTGTCCACGCTAGCAAGTAGCAATGATTCAGAGTTCCACAATCTGATCCCAGTTGAGCACATGCTGACTTCTTCTATTGAGCCGGGACCGGAGATTTTGGCGATAGAAGAGGAAGAATCCTGGATGAATCCCTTGATAGCATCAGACGAGTCGGAAGCAGCTCGAAAGTTGCAAAGATATGCTGCAAAATTCATACTCTTGGATGACCTACTTTACAAATGGAGTTACACCTCCCATTTACTGAGATGCGTGGGTCCAGAGAAAGGACGGTATGTAATGAGAGAAATCCAAGAGGGCATATGTGGAAATCATGTCGGGGCGTTATCAATAGCTCGGAAAGCCCTTAAACAGGGATATTTTTAGCCTACTATGCGAAAGGACTCCCATGACTTCGTGCGCAAGTGTGATAAATGCCAAAAACATGCAACCATACCACATCAGCCGCATCACAAGCTAACTGTGGTGACTAGACCTTGGCCTTTCGCAAAGTGGGGGTTGATATTATCGGTCCTATGCCTAGGGGCGCTGGTAATAATTGCTTTGCGATAGTGGCAATTGATTACTTTACCAAGTGGGTTGAAGCGGAACCTTTGATGAGAATCACCGAGGCCAACACCACCAAGTTCATTTGGAAGAATATCATATGCCGGTTCGGAATACCACACTCGCTGGTTAGTGATAATGCGAAACAGTTCAAAAACAGAGGCGTCGATGAGTTATGATACGATTTGGGAATTAAGAAACTGTTCTCATCTCCACATCACCCACAGGCCAACGGACAGGTCGACGCTGTGAATAAGACCATAAAAAATACCCTGAAAAGGAAGTTGGAATCCAAAAAGGGCGCATGGGTAGATGAACTCCCACAAGTACTATGGGCGCTTCGAACCACCACGCATATCGCTACTGGTGAAACACCTTTCTCATTGGTATATGGAGACGAGACGGTATGTCCCGTTGAAATTGGGATCCCTTCGCTTCGTCAAATTCATTACGACGAAGTGAGGAACAAAGAAGCACAAAGGGCCAGTTTAGATTTTCTCATTGAAAAACGGGGTTATTCCTAAGTGGTGATGGCCAGATACCAGGAAAAGATGGTCGATACTACAACAAAATAGTGAAAAGTCGACGCTTTAATGTTGGGGACTTAGTCCTCAAAAAGGTTTTTCCTTCAACTCAGGAACCAGGAGTAGGGACTTTGGGTCTTAACTGGGAAGGTCCCTACAAAGTCTTTGCCGAGGTGGTACCTGGAACGTACATGATCGAGGACCTATCTGGAATACCTCTAGGTAATCCTTGGAACACGGACCACCTTCGTCGTTATTTTCAATAAATCAAATTCCTCCTCGATGATTGCAGCATTATCATATGATTTTATAAAATCATAGGCGAATTACGTTGAAGATGATACTAATTACTAATTAGATAAACGTAATGAATAAACACAAATCCTAAGATTATTTTGGTTGTAGCACCATACATCCACGTTATGCATGAAATTTGGGACTCTTATAAGCCTACATTGCTATCACTGCGTAAGAATTGAGTGCATTGGCACCACAAAAGGGGTTCATACAAATTTGTTTGCACAGTTCTTACAAAGTGTGATTTAGATATGTTCAAATGTCTTTCAAAATCAGATCTAACTGGTAAGTATGAGTACCTCAAAGCACTCAGATCTGAGGGACTATCTACATATAAATGTGCAATTAACCGTGCAATAATCGCAAAGCATTTAAAAAGATATCTGCGGATTAGAAGCATTCAAACTTAATCAAACGTGGTCATATAAACTAAAACTTGTGAACTGCACACTTAATAACTTCGTCTGTAAAATATCTGTGTTTGGAAGTGTCTGCACTTAAACAAATAAAGACATGCAAATCAAGGCATTCAACTCAACAGGGAAAACCATCGCATTTGCACAGGCAAAATATATACAAGTTGAATGAATGTTACATTTACAATATCTGGTGCCGTGGCACTTACAAAAAAAATATACAAGTTGAATGAATGTTACATTTACAATATCTGGTGCCGTGGCACTTACAAAAAAAAGTTACAACAGAAAGGCAGATACAAAACAGGATCACTGCGGAGGGACATCCTCAGAAGAGCCTTTGTTTTGAAGTTCAGGGTACAGGGCTTCAATAGAGGACAGGTCCAGGGTTGGGAAAGCTTCTTTCACGTCACCCAAAGCCATCTTGGCCCCTATGTTACCAAAAATCCTCTGCATAGCCTCATACTCTGGGGTCTCTTCAAAAGTGTCTTTGAAGTTCTGGATAGCCTCAGACACTTTGGTACTTAAGGCGTTCTCCACCCGTGTCGTGATGCTCTGCTCCAGAACCTCCGTAATCCTCGTTTGCATGTGTCATTCCAAAGAGGCAAGGTCTTCCTCCGCCTTTTCCTTGGCCTCCATCTCCCTCCCCAATTTCTCATTGGCTGCTGCCACCTCGGCCTCTAGCTTAGAGTTGGCTGCGTTAGCTGCGAACAAAGCTTCAGAGGTGATTGACTGCGCTCGGTTGGAATCATCTAATTTTTTGCACAGAGCCGCCACGTCTGATTCAAAGGACCGGAGATCATGTTTCAGTTTAACATTGTCCTCCTGGAGGCGCTTCGCATAAGCCCTCTCTTCTGAGGAAGATTTACGGGCTATGGACAGCTGGGCCTTGAGGTCATTGATCTCCTTAAGCATATTGTCTGCATGGGGGAGAGCAGTCTCAGCGTCCCTCTTGTCCCGTTGCACTACCTCCACGGAGGACTCTACCTCGTCAATGAGGGCCAGAGCTCTAGCGTTCATGGCCTTAGCAGCAAGTAGCTTCCGAGACGGAGTAGCACTGGAGAAGAAGGCAGCCCAACCCTTTATCCAATACTGCTCAGTGATTAAGGCCGCCTGGCAGGAGGAGAACCGGGGGAGTCAAATAGAGTAGGGCTGAAGGTAACATCCTTGGGGAGAACACTGGCTTTAATGTGCCTCAGCTCTTCTGCCCCCTCAGGCATAACCTCATAGGCTAGATCAGGGAGGGACACAGATGGCTAATCCTCCAAGCCTTGGATCTCTAATGGCATAGGTACAGAGGTGGATTCCTTTCCCTTGCCTCTTCTGAGCCTCTTCAAGGGGGCGGGCTCCTCCTCAGATGCATGCTCAGATATGTCCTCGGGCAAGGAAGGTGGCACCGGGGCATCCTTAGTCTCCATCTCCCTCTTGGATCCGCCTCTATTCGACCTTTTCCTTTTCCCTTTGGCAATGCCTCTTTCAGGATCTGCCTCACTTTCCATGCTGGGCTGTTGGGGACCCACTGGCAGTAGGTTGGGTGGTGGCAGCAGTGTAGGAAGAGGACCTTGAAGTTGGGCTGTGGACGCCTCCGACACCTCTTGGTCACCCCAACTTGCAGATTAGCAAGCACGACTTTCTGCTTCTTCTCAATATCACTGCCATGGCGAAGGGCTGGAGGTATCTTTTTAGCCATGAGACCCTTCAGAGAAATCTTCGAGAATTCTTTGGAACCTAACCAGAAAAGAAGTAAAATGAGGTTATGAACAACAGGGACATGAGATATAAAGGCAGTAACAAAACAAACTCACCCATGGCTCGCATAAGATCATGTTTGACGAATAATTTGTTTTGTTGAATTACCCCCTGAAAGGTGCCCTTATAAGCGAACAAGCGCCTAACGCCCGCTAAATTTACGTCAGGGAGTAGGCGGGCAAAAGTGTCCCCTGTCACAAATCGGTAACATGTTAAAAACCAGTAAAGAAAGGTGAATGGAAAATAAAAAACAAGTAACACATGACACTTAAGGACACTAAAGCAAATACAAGACTCACTAGGAAGGGAAAGAGTTCGGGGAACTGAAATTTCTGGACTAGGACCCACAGGAGAACTCTGCCACTCCCCAGCCACCCAGAACCACCGGTTCCTCCAGTTCTTTATAGAGGTAGGTTGGCCAGTAATGACGGGAGGATATGAGCCTCTAGGAGATAAGTAATACCAGTCTTTCACATCTGGCCTCACGTCCCTCTCCCTTCTCACTGATTTCTTCAGAGTGTACAAAGTATGAATAATGTGTAGTGAGATGGGATGGTCAGGGTTGACCTCTTGCCACACTAGCCAAGTGCCCACGGCCTGTGTCCAGAAGTTGGGTGTCAACTGGTAGGGGCACAAGTTATAGCTCCTAAGCAAGGCCCTGAAGAAGGGATGCAGAGGTAACCTCATCCCGCAAGATAGAGCATCGTAACATATGGCCGCTTGGCCTGAAGGAGGACTGCATGGTCGGCAATAAGGTGTAGGGTGCACTAAACGGACCCCTTCTGGCATCCTGAATTTCGCCGAGGCCCCAGCCAAGTCAACTCCTCGGATTTCAGTAGCTACCTCGCTGCTCTCCCACAAATCTAGGTTTGGATCAGGGTCCACATGATATCCTGATATTTTATTTACCAGGTCCACCCAACCTTCGACCTGGGCTATCTCCTCTTCTGAGAGCCCCAGCTCCTCTCTATGCGCCCGAAAAGGGGCCCTGGTACCCAAATCAAGATCCTGTGGGCCAGAAGAAGAACCAGTTGTTCCCTCTCTCCCCATGTCTCTATCATGTTTGCTTCGGAGTTCTCTTAGCGCAGATTCCTCTTCGGATGACAGATGGGCCATGTAGTTTTGATTTCTCTCTTCTTCGCTGTCAGAATCACTCAAATAAATCATACCGCTAGTTTTCCTATTCCTTCTCTTAATCTGCTCCCTAAAGAAGCGAGAACTAAAAATCGATAAAGATTTGGGACAGAAACCTCTAACGGGAATCACCATTGCTAACATTTCCTGTGAACTCGTTCCCCCAACTCTTTCCATTTTTTCTTTTGTTTTTAAAGACGGGTCAGACTCATCAAAAAAAAGAAAAAGAAAATGCGGAATAAAATTTTCAGACCCACAATGAAAAACTAGAAATAAAAAAAGGGGTTTTGCACACACAAAAAACAAAGAGATTTACCTTCAAAGAAATTGTACACTTGGGAATGAAGAACTCGCCAATAAAAGCAGTGGAACGTTAAGGGCGGGTGCTGGGTAGAAAATCCTTGAAGAGAAGACTCGAAAGTCGCAAGAAAGAGAAAAACGGTACAATCTTTCGCGAGAGTGTTGCTGCAAAGATTCTGAGAAAATGGTAAAGGGGAAATAATGAAACGAAGGAGGATTTATAGGGATCCCAATGATTTGGATTACTTGGTTTTTGTGAACCGTATGATTAATGTGGTTAACCCATGCTTCTTGGGGAATGGGCTAATCAAAGTGCCAGCCATCAAAGGGAGGGACAAAACCGTTCAGATACCACAGTGAGTACCACGCACTGCAAAATGCCACTCCCATCACCTTTTATATATTCCTTGGGAACCAACGTCAGTAGCCCCCCTTTTCATTAAATACGCCGCCAAAGATACGCGCTAGTGTGCCCCCAACCTTCACTCAGGAGGGAAAATCCGAAGTAGGAGGTCGGCAATACCATGAATCCAAATTTCACATAAGAAATGTCATTCCTGACCCCAAAAAATTGCTGCGCTACATAACGACTCCCAGCTAGCCGATGGTGGAGCAATTGTAAAATGTTGGATGTAGCAAGCGATGAAACTGGGATAAAGTTATTGCTGCAAAATCACGACAAATTCGATCTGCCCATGAATGACCACATCGGATTTGAGGGACTAGTGTTGAGATCGCACCCAAAATATGGCACATTGGGCCGCCAGTGAGGACCCAACAAGGGTTCATTAGACTTCAGCCCACGATCAAAGTTTTAGATATCACCCTGGACTAATGGCCGAGGTGAAAAGGCACAGGAACCCCTCCGGCCGAACTGGTTTGTATCTAGCAGAGGCGCTTTACGTTTAGTCGAGGTGTTTACGGTAGCACCTCGGATGTAAGGATGGGACAAGGCGTGAAGTCGGAGATGTGACACTTCATTTACCAAGATGTGACAGGCGCCCATCCCCTACGAAATGTAGCAATGATTACAGTCAAAAAGCAAGATTGTCACCTCCAAGAGCTAGGGTGAAGACAAGTGTAAAGTATGCCACGTGTCATGATCTGAGACAACGAGTTCCTCTATAAATACGGCACTCCTCCCGCCTGGTAAGTGGTTAGCAATTTGATACTCTTAACTAAATATATTTCTCTCACTCCCTTTTCTCTCTTTTACGTATTTACATTTCCCGCACTCAAATTATATTCGTTGAACATGTCTGCTGACTTTGGCATCGGAGTGTGAATGGGAGCCACCTCGGCCCCCTTTGCAAACTGATCGTTTGTCACAGTGCGCAGGAGATCCACGTATTCAAGAGGGAGGAGCCGAGACGTGTTGGTTTAAGGTCCAGCCGGATTTTGTGGTCAACAACAGTCACTCTATCCCCGCTTGTCTTGATATACGTGCCAAGAAGTCCAGTAAATGGATTACGATGTGGTTACGCTTGTTAATGAATTTTAGGAATTTCGACTCCCTGCTTGAAACCTGTGGTATAGAAACCATGCTTGTAAAAGAACTCGTGGAATAAACTCCACGCTTGAACTCGGGGTTATATTCCCTGCTTCTGCTTGTGCGCGCTTGGGATAGTAGTTGATTGTAATATGGGTCCCATTAAAAGTCATGTTATCTTGAAAAAACATGCATTTGCATCAGTCATGATTATATGAACTTGACTTGGGTCTTGACTTGAATACAGACTTGATTGATTTAATAAGTATTAAACCTTGCATGAATATTGAATATGTGAGGTTAACTTGTCTACGTGCAATAACACAAGTGCACCATACTTCACTCACTGAGCAAGTGTTTGCTCATTCCATGACATATCTAATATTTCAGGTAATAATAGACATGAAAAAGGGATTGGCACAGATCTTCAGACAACGAACCAGATAGTGCTTCATTAGGTGATGACCTGTGAGTTGTGGACTCATGAACAATGTCTTGCGTTTAAATTGCCAACTCGCTATATTATTATTGATACTTTTTATATAAAAGATTTTAAATTCAATATCTTATATTAAATGTTTTATCATTACCTTTTAAATGAATGGATTTTATTTTGAAATCTTAATCAAGTGACGTCATCACTGGCTTATAAAATGAAAATAAAGTATTTTCGCAATTTGTTCTGTACGCCATGTGTTGGCATCAGAATTTGAAAATAAATAGAAAATTCGGTCGTGCTTCACAAGATTGTATCAGAGCATAATTGTTTAAAATATTTGAAAATGTCTTATTTGCGTGCGTCGCAAATACATTGCAATAACTACTAACAAGGCTTAAGGATGGATAATGTTTACAGTTGGATTATATATTTCTGAACATGTATTATCTCATGGACAATTATATATACCACTGTCTCACAAAAATTCAATGCAAAGTGCAAACTATCAAAGTTTGGGCAAAAATAGAAAATAAATTTAAGAAAAATTGTGAGAAGTTGACAAAAAATATTATGTACAAAGAAGTGTTATTATAATCAACATTACATTTCAATTTATTCATCATTTTTTTACATTATATAATATACATAATTTCATAAAAAATTATTCATATTTAATATTTTTAACAATTTTAATTATTCGTTTTAATAATATCTAATACTTCAACTACTTTCAAAAATAGTATTAGCACCTTAAAAACATCTCGCATCTCATTCATTCTATATATGAAATGTGCAACGCACGTGTTTACTAGTAATATAAAATTATATTGTAATATTGTAAAATATTATATAACTATATAAGGTAAAATATCGTTTCTATCTTTCGTATATGGTATGTTGTATATGGTAGACGGTACATGCTAAATATATTTTTTTCTTCTTCCCCAAGCATAGAGAACGTGAATCTTTTCTTTCTATCCAAGCATAGCCAGCAGTTAGGCCTTTTTGAGTGAGGGTTTTAACTTTTGTCAGTGTTTTGTGAAGAATCACATATCAGAAACAATGAACACGGTGAAGTCGAATTCTCTTAATAAGCTCAAGACCTTGATGAATATCCGCCTCGTTCAGTCGCCGATCAGCGGTGGCCGAGCAATCTCCACTGCCCCTCCGCCTCTTCTGAATCAACCTTCTAGTTTCGTTTCTTCACGTCAGCTTCCCGCCCCTATTCCCACATTCGTCCGCCATATCCGCCATGCCAGTGACCCCAGCACCAGGTATTTTTCAGTGTTTTTATTTCATTTCCATTATTTATGGCTGCTCATCTTTTCCTTTTTACTAATTTATAGTGCATTTGCTTTTTCCTGCATATTTAAGTATTTATTGCCATATCTCGATTTTTTCCTATATCCACTTGATTAATATTTTCAATCGGTCATTCGGTCAATCAGTTTATCAGTAAATGCTGTTTTAATCATAATCGTTTTCAGTTGTTACCATTTATTTAGAATTTTTTTCGTTTGCTTCATACTTTTTCAACAATTGCTATGCACTTTAGTATTGAGCTACGATTTTAAACCAGTCTCTGTTAAATGGCATGGGCTTCTCGGTGAAGGTATGAGGTTGCACCACCAGTGAATTGGGGAATCCGTGTTGTTCCTGAGAAGAAGGCATTTGTAGTTGAGAGATTTGGGAAGTATAGGAAGACGTTGACTCCTGGATTCCACATGTTGATTCCTTTTGTGGATAGAATCGCGTATATGCATTCCCTAAAAGAAGAGGCCATTCCTATTCCAGATCAGTCTGCTATTACGAAGGATAATGTCAGCATTCAGATTGATGGAGTCCTCTATGTGAAGGCGCGTTATTTCATATTTTTGCCGGCATATTTATAATTGAACGTGATTCTCAGCATGAAGTTTGATGAGGGACTGAACTTTCTGCAGATTATGGACCCCATGTTGGCCTCTTATGGAGTTCAAAATCCATTGTATGCGGTTATTCAGCTTGCCCAGACTACTATGCGAAGTGAGCTTGGTAAGATCACTCTGGACAAGACTTTTGAGGAACGTGACACTCTCAATGAGAAAATAGTGGTAAGATTTCTATAGTTTGTTTGTTTTTTGGTTGGTTCTCTCATTGTGTAATTATCTAGGATAAATTGCAAATTGCAATTATTACTATGTTGACTCTACTTATTGAATTGGTTTGACTTTAAAATTTTACTTTGTATGACGTGCTCTTTGAATTTTGTCCTACGACCTATGTTGAGGCTTTTCACGTAATGGATGCAAGTTCTCTTTGCAACCAGTAGAAGTTTGTTTTGTTGTTGACTTGATGCGAAAAAAATAAATTGATATATGTAATGGTTGATTGAGCAGTGTTGCTAAAAAATTGAATTTTATGTAGCTCATACCGAATTTAATTGGAACAAAAATTATTTTGTTGTGTAAATGAGCTCCTTATCTAGTCACTTTTATTTGTGTAGATATAGATATAGATATTGCTTGAGCAAGTGTTTACTTAACAAACTTTTGCAATTGAAATGTGTGTGAAGCTGTGCACAAGGATGACACATCAATAGAAATTTCATATACGATTATGTTTAATTATGTAAAATATTTATTGTGAACAAGTGTGGACAACATATGGCCAGGAAACTCTATTATAGTTGCTATGGCGAGTTATGCCAAAAAATGCTAATGTATTTGAGTTTAGACTCTGAATAAGAGTTCCAAGGACACCAATAAATGTTTAGCACTACATGGCCATTTTTTGTACTCACTTGGTAATAGCTTAACAGGCTATGATAAATGGTTGATACATATACATGCATGTACATAATATCTCAAGAAGCGGAACTTTTACATTGAATCTGATACATGAACTGGGAGTTTTGTTTAATCAGAAGTAGATATCTCCCCTTCAATATATACTACTATCATGTCCCAATCAGATTATTTGAACACGTATATCTATTTCAGTTCATTTAGTAGTTTTACTTTGTATTAGTGGTATGTTTGCATGATTGAGCTTATCATATTTTTTGATGTATTTAGAATTGCATTCCTTGCAGATATCCATCAATGAAGCTGCAAAAGACTGGGGCTTGAAATGTCTTCGTTATGAGATAAGTGAGTGATCTGTATGCTGAAATGTCTTGGGTTAAGAAAATTCCTCGTGGTTTCCTTTGCAGCTTATTCACTAATTGAACCTCTTTCTATTTTCAGGGGATATTTCTCCACCACGTGGAGTGAAGGCAGCAATGGAGATGCAAGCAGAAGCAGAGCGGAAAAAGAGAGCTCAGATTTTGGAGTCTGAAGGCGATTGATTCTCTCTCTCTCTCTCTCTCTCTCTCTCTCTCTCTCTCTCTCTCTCTCTCTCTCTCTCTCCCCAATATGTTTACTCTTAGAATGCCTTATGGAATCACCTTGTCCAATATCCATGGAGGTGTTTTCATGTAATATTATTGTATTGAAGAATGTGGGTTTGAAAATGAGTTTTGAAAAAGATGGGAACCAAACAATGGCTTAATGAATTGAATAAATTTGAATGAATTATTTTTATTATCTTCTTCTCAAATCCCAATTTTCTACTGCTCCCCATGCCGGCAATGTATCTTAAGCTTGTAAGAATATGTTTATTCCTCCATGATTTTAGTGTAACAGCATTGGAAATCCATCAGAATGCCTTTGTTGCCATTCTTGTCCTTTCATGAGTATGATGTGTTGTTTATAATAACAGGAGAAAGGCAGGCAAACATTAACATTGCTGATGGAAGGAAGAATGCAGTTATCCTTGCATCTGAAGCTGCAAAATTGGACCAGGTTAACAGAGCTCTAGGTTAGTTAAACCTTAAAATGTCTAAATTAGAGCTTTCAACTTTCAATTTGTGGCGAGCAACTAATTATCTTTGTGTTTAATCTTGGATGATTGAATATATGCTTACCAATTATCCTTGAAAACTAAATGTACATTATGAAGCTCTGGATTTCCATTTTTTCGTGACACCAAATATTCTGATTTAAGGAACTCTCTTCCCCCCATAAAACATGTAATAACAGGAGAAGCAGAAGCAATCCTTGCTAGAGCACAAGCAACAGCAAAGGGACTTGACATGGTGTCACAAACCCTCAAAGAAAATGGTGGGGCGGAGGTGAGGTTTTCAATTCTTGCAAGTTAATTGATGTGCTATCTCCTCTGAACAGGTCATCTTTTGCACTAAGCAGTGTATGTGTCAATTGCAGGCAGCTAGTTTAAGAATTGCAGAGCAATATCTTCAGGCCTTCAGCAAGATCGCAAAGGAGGTAAACCATATTTCTAATTTTTTTAAGTTGAGAATTTGTACTCAAAGTCCGATACTTATGTACTGGTTTCTTGTTTTCATTAATCTAGGGAACAACAATGCTGCTTCCAGCGAGTGCTTCTAATCCAGCCAGTATGATGGCTCAAGCTCTCAGTATATACAAGAACTTAATAGGCAACAACTCTGCCAATGAGAGTTCCACAACTGCTGAAACTGCTGGTGCTGATCATCTTGGCGAACCCGCTATCTTGCTACGAAGCCCGAAGAAAGATTAGGCTCTGTTAGGTAACTATGGTGCCAGAATTTATTTGGGTTTTGTTGTCCTTTTGGTATGTTGATTTAGGATTTATGAGCTAGAGTCTAATTCCTAGGAAGAAATGACATTTGAATTCGTCATTTTTAACAATTCTTAATATCGTCAATCTTAAAGCAGAGATAATGGCAGTGTTAAGGCTTAAGACAGAAATTACAAGATTGAATAAACACAATTTAGATACAGAAAAAGAATCTGAATCATATTTAAGCATTCCAAGAATCTTGCTCACAAGTTACGTATACAATATAATCGAAAAATCGGAACAACAAATCCTAGAGTCGGAAAAATATCGTGAAAAAGAGAAAAAGCTTGCACCATTCAATCAAAGAAGACCGAACAACACGAAGATTCCGAGTAATATGAGCCAAATAATGTGAACCAGCAACAGGGCCTGGCCGGGCCCGCCATTGCCGACCTCACAAAACCCCAATTTCTTCACAGGCGTCCCAGCGCAATGAGCGTCTGCACAGCCACACCAGTAGGTCACCCCATTGGCGCCGCAGACAGGATCGGGTCGGAAGCACTTCACGGGGCACAAATCGGGTTTCAAATTTGCGGAGCAGAGTTTTCCATCTTCTTGCTGATCGGAGGGTAATTTGAGAAAATTGGGGCTTGATCGGGCGGTGGGGAGGAAATGGGTTGTTAAAATAACGATGATTATGAAAATTGCGTACAACGGTGACGGTTTTCTGATGAACAGTATCATTTTTGGCGAGCTTTATCGGAATTAAAAGCTTGCCGTTACTTCCCGTCCTTGAGATTCTTACGATTACCTTCAAAGAATTTCTCTGAATTGAAAATTTTATTGAAATTTCTAGGTTTGGGGAATTGAAATATGAAAGCGGTAGTTTGAAAATCTGGCTTCCGTCTTAGTGCCTGGTGGAATGTGGATTTCGAGCAATAAGAGGAGAATTTTCAATAAAGTAAAGGATATTTTCTTGTTTAAAGAGACGTCTGACCCTTTCCGTGTCTCCACGTATGGAAGAATGAATCAAAATTTACAAGAAATTATAAATAAGAGGACTACTTGAGTAAATATTTTATTGTTTCATTGTATTAGTATTTAATACCATTTTAATTGTATTAATTAAAGTTTTCTACAATTTATTAATCACTACATTACATCTTCAAAAAATATAAGGCAAATCCCAGATTATTATTTTCATCCTCGAAAATCAGATTCATTATGATCGGCAATTGTATTTTATGAGACATGGATAGTAGTCGGAATTGGTGCTAATAATGGTATGATGTTAGAAGAAATCCAGATAAACAAAAAGGTAAAAAAGGATGGAGGATTGATTGGGAGTTTGACAAATAAAGCCTGGATGATTTTTATTGATATGGAACATAGTTTATTTCGATGTATTCTTATGGATGATTTGAACATACAAGAATTTATTTCAAATATTACATTTTATGGTTATTTTTTTGAGACCAATGAAAGTCTCTTAAAATCCTTAAAGTCTTTAAGAAAAATCGACAGAAGTTCATTGAGGATTTTTTACAATTCTTAACAAATTTACAGAATTATCTTGAAAATTCATGAAATCCACAAGAGGCACCCACTAAAAAATGTCTCCAAAAGTATTTAAAAGTTACAATTCAATACACTCCCCTAAATTTGTAAATTTGTATTCTTAATTTCTTACACCGTCGAAAATATTAATATGAACATGAAGTAGTTTGATGATTTTGCCAATCAGTTTTAATTTACGTGATAATCCCATTTAATTTGACATTTACATTGTGTGACTCAAATTTGCATATTAAAATAAGTTGAGAATTTAGAATCTTATTTTTGAAGGTTTTTACATAAAACACTATTTGAAAAATTAAGGCGTCTAACCTTAATTAGAAAGTTAAAAGTGTGTAACCTTAAAGTTCTGATAAAATTTAATACGTCCAATCATGATCATTGATCAAAACAATTATACATTTATTTTTCTTGTATACCAATGTTTCTTGTTGTGGTTATTGACAGGTAATCCACCTGCCCAATATTGCAGTGTTGGCTAGTGTCTCTAATTATAGCTTTAGTACGTTTTGCCCGTGTTTGATTTTTGAATAAAAATTCAATTAAAATTTTAAAGTAAAGGTAACAATTAATTTTAATTATAATTATTAACTTTGATTTAGAATAAATTTAATTTTGTATCCAAAATTTCATTTAATTTATCATGTGTCAATACTATGCCATGTTTGAGCACATTGTAAATTATTGGATAAAACTAAACTTACTAACAAAATGATACTAACAACTTACTAACATAAAATAATACTTATTTTACCCTTTAACTAAAATTATAACTAATACATTATTTCACGTATTATCTTATTAAATTTAACACATAATAAATCCTAAAAATTTAATTACTTTAAAATTTTTATTACTTATTTCATAATTAAAAAATATTATGCCTGTTTATGATCCACATATACTTCACGAAAAAAGAAAAAATTTAATTAGAAGTTTACATAGAGAATATTTAGAATTGGAAAGATTAGGAAGAGACTTAAATACTGATCCAATTGCTATAGAAAAATATAGAGAAATTAAAATGCTAATTTTACAACATAATGAATATTTAAAATTAAAAGAAGAAAACTTAATTAGACAAGAAGATATAAGATATATGGATGAATTTGAAGAAAGATTCTTAAGAAGAATTAGACAAAGATTATAATTCCGCAAAATAAAATTTCACACGATCCGCCCCCCCATTGGTATCAGAGCCCGTAGTTATACTTATAAATATATTTAGAAAAATGTCTAAAAGATTACCAATAATCGAACATAGAGTATATAATTATAAATCTAAAGATTTACCAAATAACAGTCATTGGCCATTAATAACTGAAACATATGGAAAAATTATACCATTTATACTATTAGAAGAAGGAGGATTTGGAGAACATAAACAATTAAACTGGACAAATTTATTTTTACTAAATAAATTAGGAATAAGTCTAGATAAAACTACAGAACAAAACTTAGAACAAGCAAAAAAATCCAGAACAAGTTCAAGAAATTATCAATAATTTACCATTAGAAATAAGACAAATAATAGAAATAACCAATGATTATAAGGATATAAATAAAAATATACCCACACAAATATTAGAAGTAAAGCAATATGTAAATAATCTATCTAAACAATTAATAACCTTAGAAAACCAAATTAGACAAATAACTGATAAAATAATCGAACCTAGAGTATATAATTATAAATCTAAAGATTTACCAAATAACAGTCATTGGCCATTAATAACTGAAACATATGAAAAATTTATACCATTTATACTATTAGGAGAAGGAGGATTTGGAGAACATAAATAATTAAATTGGACAAATTTATTTTTACTAAATAAATTAGGAATAAGTCTAGATAAAACTACAGAACAAAACTTAGAACAAGCAAAAAATCCAGAACAAGTTCAAGAAATTATCAATAATTTACCATTAGAAATATGACAAATGATAGAAATAACCAATGATTATAAGGATATAAACAAAAATATACCCACACAAATATTAGAAGTAAAGCAATATGTAAATAATCTATCTAAACAATTAATAACCTTAGAAAACCAAATTAAACAAATAACTGATAAAATAAATAAAATAGGAAATATGATAGGAGTATATGAAAACCCAATAGAAATTACGGAGCAAAAAACTATTATAAAACAATTAAATATAACAAGAACAATTAAAGAAAAAGAAATAGGGAAAAATGATTTACATAAAAGATTAGATAATATACAACAAAATATTGGAATTATAAACCAAAATATAACAAAAATATATGATGAAATGGAAAAAAGAAAACCTAAAAGAATAATAACTGACAAAAAATTTAAAGCCATCAATAGATTAGGAATAAATATGATTACTGAACAAATAGAAAAATTTATGGAAAATCCTAAAGAAGAAGGTGGAGAAGATTACATAACAGAAGAAGATTATATAGAAAAATTTAAAAATCTTAAAATAGAATAAATTAATATGAATGAACAACAAAGAGCTTTAATACCAGCAGGACAAAATTCACCAGAGTATATACAGCAACCAGGAACTAACCAAGTTAAAAAAGAAAATACAAGTAATACTAATCCACAAAATACACCAGAAATTTATATGAATCAAAGACAAAACACGGATTTTAAAACAAATAATTTTATACCACAACAAAAATATTACACCAAGCCAAGCAAAAATTAACCTATAGAATATACACCATGGAGAGGTATGGAAACACAAATTAGTTCAGAAGGAAGATGGATAGATTTAAATGTGTGCAAGATGTAGATCATGAATTAGAATTATGGATGAAATCTATGGCTATGATGGCCTATACCAAAGAATTAACAGGAAAGCAATTACAATTAATGTTAGAAAATACATTTATAGGAACCACTGCAAGATGGTGGGGAAATTTAACAGAAACTTATATATGACAGATTAGAGGAAATGACCAAGATGAAATAGGAACTATTTTAAGCAGATATGAAGATGCATTAAAAAGAGAATATACATTAGTAATAGACAGAGATACCAAAATTAGCTCAAGACTAAGAAATAGATATTTATTAGAAAATCTATCGATATGTGATATGTGTTACTTTAAACAATTTGCATGTGAATTTAGAGAATATTTTGAAAAATCATAATATAATCAAGAAACATATGGTATGGAAATTATGAACCAAATATTCTTTAAATTACCAAACCCATGGAATTTAGAATTATTTAAGGATTAGGAAAAATTAGAAATACCATTAAGTAATAATAGTCTATGAGCAAGAATACAATTTATAGAAATGAGACAACAAGAAAAATGTATGGAAGCAAATAATATGATAAAATTCCATAAAGCAAGTAAAAAATCATTATGCTGTGATAAATTACAATATAAACCAACACAATGAGGATGTCATCTAAAAAGAAAATATAAGAAAAAGAAATATTATAGGAAAGATAAATTTAGAAACAAATTTACTAAATTTAATAAATACAAAAAACAATATAATAAAACATTTAAAAGGTATAGAGTACCATATAAGAGATACTTAAGAAAAAAACAAAACAAAACTAAAATATACCCTAAAAATCCTAGAAAATGTAAATGCTATTCATGTGGAGAAATAGGACATACATCTCCAGAATGTCCTAAGAAAGATAAAAAGAAAAATATGATGTATATCTCATTAATAGAAAAAGAAAATTACAACTTATTACCTATTGAACAAGAAGAAGAATGGGAATAAATTCCTGAAGATGAAGAAATTTATGAATTAGAAGAAGATGAAGTAATAAATACAATAATGGAATTAGAATCTTCAGAAGAAAGTGAATCTAATGAAGAAGAATATTTATATATAAATATGATTAGACAAATTAGTGAAGAAGGTACATCTAAAGAATATGAATATCAATTAGAAGAAAATGAAGAACAACTAAATGAAAGATTAATATTTAATCCTAAAATGTATGAAAAGATCTTAAAATCAAAATTAGATGTAGAACCAAAAAGAAATATTTAATTTACCATTTTGGCAGAAAAACAAAGAAATAGCATATGTAGCAAGAAACCATAGTCACCCTATAGACATAAGAGATACTACAGGAAACACATTAATACCTATAATAAATGAAGAAATTATAAGACAAGAAATAAACCTATTGAATCCTGAACTAAAAGGAAAAATAAAGAATATATATTTAGGAGCCGTACAAATTATAGCAAAAGCCTATTTTAGAGAAGGAATAGATACACCTATAGAGTTCTATATTATGGATGATAGAATTGTAAATTCAATACAAGATGCTCTAATAGGAATTGTAAGTTCAGTACAAGATGCTCTAATAGGAATTGTAACAGGAAACTTAATGTACCAAAAAGTAAAATTTACAATAAGACCAAATTTCAGCATAAGTATGGGAGAACAAAATAAAAATAAAGCATTAACATTATATTACAGGTTAAGAGGGATAGATATGGAACCAGGAAGTAAAACTATTAGAACAATATATGCTTTTACTAGTAAACATGAAGTAAAAATTAAGAATGCTATAAGAACACATATAATAGAACCCATATTTCAAAATTTATTGGAATACAAACCAGCTAAAGAAAATCCAAGAATGACAATACCAGAAGATATAGAAATAGATTTCAATCAAGCTAGAAGATTAGTAAATATGGATAAACCACAAATAGAATTTGGAAGAAGATCAATTAGCCTAAGAAGAAATACTAGTACAAGATCATTACCTGAAATAGAAAATAGAAATGATTCATAAAAACAAATAATGACAAAAATACATAGAAAAATACCAAGAATGAATCTATCTAAAAGAAATGAGACAAAACAATTTGAAGTTATGATAGAAATTAGAATAAATGGAGAATGGAAAGAGCAGAAAGTATTAATAGATACTGGAGCAACTATATCTCATATAAAAGAAAACATAATAGGAGACTTAGAACTTAAAGTAACGAATAATTCAATTCAAATACAAGATTATTTTGGAAATATTCATCCCATGGATACTTATGTAGAATTACCAATAAGAATAAATAAAAGAAATGAAATAATCATAAACATGTACGTAGAACATATATGAAAGGTAAATACAGAATTACTATTAGGAACAGACTTCTTAGAGCAAGTAAAACCATATTACATAAAAGATGATAGAATGCTATTAACAATACAAAATGAGAATCTAGTTATACCAAGGTTATTATGAATAAAATATAAGGAGGAAGATAACATATTTATATACTAACCAAAATGAATTACAATGGATATCTTAGTAGAAATTATCATGCATTGTTTGATACAGGAGCATCATCCTGTTTATTTAAAGAAAATGTATTACCCCAGAAATGTGGAGCAATAAAAAAGATAATGAAGAAAGAGTAATACTTGCAGGATTTGATGGAAGCACAAACCTAATACCTAAAAAAGCAAGGAATGTTAAAATACAAATAGGAAAATATGAATTACAAATACCTTATGTATATCAATTTGATGATATGCCAGGGGATATATTATTAGGAAATAACTTCATAAAACAATATTATCCAATAACTATTGATGAAAAAGTTATACTTTTATCTACCCCTTGCCACCATATAGTAATAGCAATAAGAATTAATGATCCTTACTGTAGAGAAAAAATGCCTCATATAGCAGCTCAGCGTGGTGAGGATAGACAAAAATTAACACAAACAACACAATTTATGCCTAATAAAAGTAGAATAAATCTAGTACAAGAACATTTTGATCAAATTGTAATAAAAAATATTACAGAAAAATTATTAAAATTATCAGGAGATAATCCTTTGGAAAAATGGCACATAAATAAGCCTATGGCAGAAATTATACTAGAAGATGACACTAAGATTATCAGTGTAAAACCAATTAAATATACACCAAAAGAATTACCTGAATTTGAAATGCACATAAAAGAAATGCTAGAAAAGAAATTTATTAGAGAATCTAATAGTAAACATAGTAGTCCAGCCTTCATTGTAATAAAACATTCAGAATAGAAAAGAGGAAAATCTATAATGGTAATTAATTATAAAAGGTTAAACACTTATACAAAAGAATTAAAATATCCAATACCAAACCAACAGGTATTATTTAACCAAATTAGAGGAAAGAAATATTTCTCTAAATTTGATCTTAAATCAGGATTTTATCATATTATGTTAACTGAAGAATCTAGACATTTAACAGCTTTTACGGTACCACAAGGATTTTATGAATGGAATGTATTACCTTTTGGATTTAAAAATAGTTCAGGAGAATTCCAAAGGTAATATTTAAAGATTATTATAATTTTATTACAGTATATATTGATGATGTTCTTATTTACTCCGAAACCAAACAAGACCACTTAAAACATCTAAATATTTTTATAGATATTGTAAGGAATAATGGAATTATATTATCAGCTACAAAAATGGAGATAGCTAAAGAAAATGTAGAATTTTTGGGATCTATAATAAGCCAAGAAGGAATAAAACTTCAAAAACATATTGGTACAAAAATACAAGAATTTGAAAATCATATAAAAGATAAAACACAATTACAAAGCTTTTTAGGACTTGTAAACCAGACTAGGAAATATGTACCTAACTTAGCAAAACATTTAATCCCATTACAAAAAAGATTAAAAGGAAAAACTAGATGGACACCTTGGTCTAAAGACGAAGAAGAAGTACAAAAAATTAAAGACCTTTGTAAAGATTTACCAGAATTAGAATTACCCAAAAAAGAATGTGATTGGATTATAGAAACTGATGCATGCGAAACAGCATGGGGAGCAGTACTTAAATATATTTATCCAAATGAGGATGAGGAAAGGATTGCACAGTATACTAGTGGCAGTTTTACTCAAACTCAAACTAATTATCATATAAATGAAAAAGAATTATTAGCTCTAAAATTTGCTATTAAAAAGTTTGAATTATTTATTGTTACTACAAAATTCAAAATTAGAACAGATAATACACAAGTCAAATATTGGTTAACTAAAGAAATTGATCCAACTATTGCAAATAAAAGGTTAATTAGATGGAAAGTAGAACTTAGTCATTATGATTTTGAAATTATTCATATTAAGGGTACTGACAATGTTATTGCAGATTATTTATCAAGACATGGAAGACATAAGAAAGTAGAAGAAATTAACTTGGCCATGGGTCAAATGAATATCAACTATTCAAATCTATTAAACCATGTGAATACTTGCATGGCGCAGATTGTACAAATTAACAGTGAATTAGTCTTTTACAAGTCAAGGATTAATTCTCTTGAAGAAATGTACAAAGGAGGATCCCAATCCTCTCCAGTTGAGAATTTATCTGTAGGACTTCCTATTAAGGAAGAAGTATCTAATGTATCAATTATTGGAAGTTCATCTTCCAAAGCCATTAGCAAAACTATTGAACCATCTAAAGAAACTTTTTTAGAAGCTGCGAAGAAACCAGCAGTCTTAACAAAAGAACTATCAGAAAAGGAGAAAGTTATGAAAAAACTAGAGACATTTTTGAAGTATGTGGAGTATCTAAACAAGAGGACAAAAGAAGGAGAATGGCTAAGGACAATTAGCCATCAAAAAATCAATAAAGCAATTATTTTTCCAAGAGCAGAACCAAGAACAGTCAGGGGACTGTTTGACCAAGGACTTATTCAGTGCATCTACCCTAGCAAGGATATGAAGGAAATATCATTATTACCTAATTCTATCAAGGCAGTAGTTAAAACATATTTTTGAATTACCAAAGCTGAAAAGATCTATGTCAGGATTTACTCAGTCATTCCAGAATTTTTTGATGAAGAATTTCTAAGGGCAGAACATATTGTAAAACTTGGAGTAACTAGCAAAGCTATTCTTTCAGAACCAGAAATAAAACCATTTAACAAAGAGGAACAGATACAAGCTATTCCAGAAAAAAGGGCACTGGGATTTAGAGTAATGTATACCGAATTAAGTGATACCCTTACACAAACTAATGTTTGGGTATATGAATCTAATGATGACAAATTATTGATCTACAGTATTGCAAGAATTAATCAAGTTAATTGTCAATTATGGAAATTAAGAGAATATGCAGAGAATATACTTGTCAGCAATTTGGATCTTAGCAAAGGAGCCTATGAATATCTACATCACCTAATGGAGGTAGAAACGGGTCACAAATGTAATAATTGTGGGGACCTACTCAACTATAATGAAGGTGAAGCTTACCTTGTCTGAACATGAATTATTCAAGGCATGGGGGTCCAAACTCATGTGAAACTTTAGAAAATCAGCAAAAATTATTGTAACTTTAGCTTTACTTTATCTACTTTAAATCTTAGCCAAGTATGTAAAAGATAGGGAATATTATCTTGTTCCCCAACTTTACTTTTACCAACAATAAAAGGAGGAGTCTCTCCTCATTGTAAGCATCCGAAAATCATATGAGTTTTCAGCAATAAAAATCTATATTCTCTATCTATTGTCTTTCTTTTCATTCCTAGTTCAAAATTTTCTTTCATCAAACCAATTCAGAAACAGTTAGCAGAAGGTATGAGTAACTAAACTTCACATAGATATATATGAAGCTATAAAATAGTTAGTAATACTCTATTTATTTATGAGTTCATAAGTTTATTCTTTATAAAATTTTTGTTAAAAGAGTACATCCAGAGGTAGGAAACGAAACTTGTGACGACCCGAATTCTCGACCATTCGAGTGCCACTAAAAGTGACTCATATCATATTATCGAGACTTAAATAGTAATGTAAAATTATTCAAAAGAATAATTAGAATCCCATAATTTTATTTGTGAATAAAAATAGAACATAATTTTCTTACATAAAGTTCAACATAATTATCTCATCAATCTTAACCACTTTTGCCACTTCCATGTTGACCGCCTCGAACCTTCAATTATCTGAAAATGGTAAATATCGTGGAGTGAGATTTATAAAATCCCAGTAAGTATACCAAGCATAAATTTTCTTTTGAAAGCATATGGATCATTTTCATCATAACATAGGATAGGATCGAAATACTCATAAACATAGGGAGACACAAGAATTTTACCGAACTTAAATGGCAAGAATTCTTATGTGTAGCGCTACTAAACTCCGGTCCCCTTAGCATAATCATAAACATATCATATGGAACCCATAACAATCTTGTGAGATTGATTTCATAGCAATGATCCAAACATTTTCATAAAAACATAAGATATACTTACTTGTCATAAAAACATACTTACTTTTCATAAAAACATAAGGTGTATTTACCTTTCATAAAAACATACTTACTTTTCATAAAAACATAAGATATACTTACTTGTCATAAAAACATACTTACTTTTCATAAAAACATAAGGTGTATTTACCTTTCATAAAAACATACTTACTTTTCATAAAAACATAAGATATACTTACTTGTCATAAAAACATACTTACTTTTCATAAAAACATAAGGTGTATTTACCTTTCATAAAAACATACTTACTTTTCATAAAAACATAAGATATACTTACTTGTCATAAAAACATACTTACTTTTCATAAAAACATAAGGTGTATTTACCTTTCATAAAAACATACTTACTTTTCATAAAAACATAAGATATACTTACTTGTCATAAAAACATACTTACTTTTCATAAAAATATAAGATATACTTACTTATCATAAAAACATACTTACTTTTCATAAAAATATAAGATATACTTACTTATCATAAAAACGTACTTACTTTTCATAAAAACTTAAAATATATTTACATTTCATAACAACATACTTAATTTTCATAAAAACATAAAATATACTTACCTTTTAAAAGATTAAAATGAAGTGTAGTAGTAAATGGACCAAAACTTTCTTGACCACCTTGAATTTCTCTTACTTGTGGATTTTGTCAAGAGATTGGAAATAAGTGTATATGTGTAGAGTTGTGTGTAAAAGAGATGTGTTTAAATAGATGTATAAAGTTGGCATATTGTAAACATAATCATTCAATTCTATTAATTTTAACACATCCTTTTCTTAAAGTAAAGCACCATTCATATACTTTTCCATATTTATACAAATAATATGCTCTTCATGATTATATATAATGGAGTATATAAATCATTCATATACTTTTCCATATTTATACAAATATTATGCTCTTCATGATTACATATAATGGAGTCTTATCAATTATTCATATACTTTTCCATATTTATACAAATATTATGCTCTTCATGATTATATATAATGGAGTATATAATTCATTCATATACTTTTCCATATTTATACAAATATTATGCTCTTCATGATTACATATAATGGAGTCTTATCAATCATTCATATACTTTTCCATATTTATACAAATATTATGCTCTTCATGATTATATATAATGGAGTATATAATTCATTCATATACTTTTCCATATTTATACAAATATTATGCTCTTCATGATTACATATAATGGAGTCTTATCAATCATTCATATACTTTTCCATATTTATACAAATATTATGCTCTTCATGATTATATATAATGGAGTATATAATTCATTCATATACTTTTCCATATTTATACAAATATTATGCTCTTCATGATTACATATAATGGAGTCTATCAACCATTCATATACTTTTCCATATTTATTAAATTAAGATTCTCATAATTATTATATATAATGGAACCTCTCATGCTTGCATATATTTTCTTAATTTCAATAATAAAAATAATTTTTGTATAAATAAATATTGGGATAACATTGAATTAAGTACTTGGACTTAATATACTTTAAATCAAGAGAATGGAGATATTTTTAGAAATTCGGAATTTAATTTAAAATCGAACGATCTCGATTATTTCTTGACTTGGCTATACGAATATGTCGTGGCGTTAACTTAATAAAAATGGGTGAAATAGTAGCGACACGATTTTCTATTAAAATAATTATTAATCGCGTAAAAATTCTTGGTCGCTACAAACTTACCCCCTTAAAATAATTTCGTCCTCGAAATTAAACTTACTTGATCTTATGATTTCTGAACACTTAATCAGAATCTCTTCTCTTCTTTCTCTTAGTAATCTCATCATTATAATATCTAACCCACTGGACTTTTACTAAATGCATCTCTTTGTTTTCTTAAGAACATGTATTTTTCTTATCAATAATAGACATATGTGTCTACTCATAAATTCTAACTCAAAATGAAAATTCCCAATCGTATGTGATATTTCATCATATCTTGTAGTATTCATGTAACTTGTCATTTATCATCGTATCATGTGACCTCAGATATTAGTATATATCTCTAAAATTTCAACAAATCTTTACTGATATATCATATCATAATAATTTTTCCTTTCTTCTTATCATCGAATATTCTCAAAATAATCAAAACAATTCCCTGAATAATCTCTCTATGTAATATACCCAATAACATATCAACATAATATCATCAACTTATCTTTCCAATATTTGTAACCCAAAATTCAGTAAACAAATATCTCCCAAACTAAGATTCTTTACTTAAATATCACCACATTTCCTGCAAAGTATTTCTTTCACTTGTATATACGTATGAATTCTGATTCAATACGGTCCTTATTTCTCTTTCACGTATTCCCGTATTATTTCTATACCTTGATTATTATATCAGAATATCAGTACCCAAAATCCAAGAAAAATATTTCATATCTCAAATCTTATCATCCATGAACGCATAACTTGTATGCTATATGGTTCTGATGCCTTTATAGCCCTGCCCGGAGGTTTTGGTACCTTAGAAGAAATCTTTAACATTACCTCGTGGGCTCAACTAGATCTCCATACTAAGCCTATTGGGCTTCTGAATGTTAACAATTTCTTTGATGGTTTGTTAACCTTTCTTGATTATGCTGTGGAACAGGGATTCATCTCTCCATTTTCCAGAAGGCTCCTTATTTCTGCTCCTACTATTGATGAACTACTGGATAAGCTGCAGTCATATATCTCAATACAAGATCCAGCAGGGGTTAAGATAGATTGGTCGCAAGGAAGGGGAATCAAGCGAAAATGGAGTCCGGTTAATGTAAACTTAACTTTATGAATCTTAGAATAGGTGGGGGTAGAGTACGGAGTATTCTTACTCTCGAGACACCCCTCTAATTTCCTAGGATTTCCTTAATGTTTAAATCTTGTGTGTACCTCAAAGGTTCCAGGTGGTAGATTACGGAGTATTCTTACTCTCGAAACACACCTCTTTGAAGGTTTCTTTATTTCCTCAAAAGGTCAGAGGTGGTAGGATACGGCTACTCCGGAAACACATCTCTCAATTTGAGGAATTTCCCATGTTGCTTTCTTTTGCTTTTGCGTGTTTCATGTATTTCTTTCCAATGTGACTCTTGTGTGTTCTCCTTACGAGAAAATAATAAATATCTCTGTTATCATCTACTAAATCTCGTTTGTGATGTAAATGAATTTGCATGTCTAACCTCAATTCTCTTAGTGATTGCATACCATACTATGCTCTTAATTCCAAACGATAAAATTCTAAGCAGAGTTTCCTTTGAAATTTGGACTTATTCAAACCGTAAGCATACTTCATAACTCACAATAATAAATAATTCCACATTTGATCACAACGATCTAAAAATATTGAAAACGATTCCAACACTTCAATATCATCAAAAAAAATATTCCAGAAAATCAATTCATAATTCCTCAACATAGAAATTTCAAATCATAGTCGTCAATATCACAATATCACTTCCTTCAATACCTTAATTGGCTCAAAAGATTACTCATACTTATATTTATAAGTCATAAATCATATTCCCAAAATTTAATCACAAGGTCAAAGTTCATAATAAATTTCTCTTCAATATAGAGGCATAATTCACTTACTCAACATAATAGCCATTACTTAATTCCCAATAACCAAATCTTTAAATCTCTAACTTCATAATGCTTCTCATAAAAGTCTCATTAAAATCATATCACTTATAATCTTAACATCTCATAAAACTTCATAAAATTGGCTCGCTATTTCTCATTAAATCTAAATGATAGATAATCTGAACATATTTCTAATCATTTCTGTTGACTTCTTATACTTAGTGCCATGTCTAAAATCAATTATGCAAAGTCCATTTAAGGTTCATCATTTCTAAACTCGAGGACAACAATTATTTTGAAAATCATTCTTAAGTCATATTATTCCCATTATGCTCAACACCCGTTCTCTTTCTTTCTTTTCTTTCCGAATTTTTTTTTTTCAGAATTGAAACTTGAAGAGTGGTACCAATAATCATCCACAGTTTTTCCTTGCTTTTAAGCAAAGGTAGTGATAAAGGGATAAATTATTGAACCGAAAATTGAAACTTGAAGAGGAAGTACTAATAACCATCCACAGTTTTTCCCTTGTTTTTACACAAAGGTAGTGATAAAGGGATAAATTATTGTACGAATTCATTATCAATTTTGTTTGTTTAATATATTATTCCATATATTTTGGGCAAAAGTTACGAACCAACTTATTTTTCTAATTTAGTCAGTCTTACTAAGCTTAATATGAACCAAAATTCACATAAATATCCTCTCTGTCTCATGATTCTACATTGAAAAGAATAAAAAAATTGAGTCTTCTATCAATTTATATCATACTTGACATGTATATTATGTGTAACACATAAAGATTCATAACATATGAAGATTTCATACTTAACATGTCTTAATAAAATCGTAAATGACTTGCAAAGCATATAACATACCTGGTTCGAGGAGTCAATACATGGAGAGTGACATAGTAGAGTGATGAGTTAAAATATTTCATATAATCTTATTTTCCTTTAATCAACAATAATTTAACGTGGTTGTATCCAAATCAACATTTTCTTGAATCATAATTCCTAATTAATCACAGTCTTCAAAACAAATCCAATATCGATATAGTAATTATCTCCCCATCAATAATTAATAACTTAACCCAAATAAAATTTATCGTCAAATCTTATTTTTCCTTTAGTCCCCGAACTTCTAGAAATTTATCAAAGACATCAATATAAACATCATATCACTAACTAATTATATTCCATAAAATTTTCAGGACATTACAAACTCCATTGCTTAAAATGAATTTTGTCCTTGAAATTCGCACATCAAATTTCATCATGCTTTTCAAAATCATAACCATACTTGACATGTGAAAATTCAATTTTTTTTTTATAATGAATAGTGATTTCGTTCACTGTTCATCATGAATAGCACGTCGTTTTACTGTTCACGTGAATAGTGATTTTTTTTTATTTTTTTAAAAGAAATAAAATTTCAAAAAAATCTACAGAATCGTTTTTAAAACTCTTTGCTCTGATACCAACTGTGACGACCCGAATTCTCGACCATTCGAGTGCCACTAAAAGTGACTCATATCATATTATCGAGACTTAAATAGTAATGTAAAATTATTCAAAAGAATAATTAGAATCCCATAATTTTATTTGTGAATAAAAATAGAACATAATTTTCTTACATAAAGTTCAACATAATTATCTCATCAATCTTAACCACTTTTGCCACTTCCATGTTGACCGCCTCGAACCTTCAATTATCTGAAAATGGTAAATATCGTGGAGTGAGATTTATAAAATCCCAGTAAGTATACCAAGCATAAATTTTCTTTTGAAAGCATATGGATCATTTTCATCATAACATAGGATAGGATCGAAATACTCATAAACATAGGGAGACACAAGAATTTTACCGAACTTAAATGGCAAGAATTCTTATGTGTAGCGCTACTAAACTCCGGTCCCCTTAGCATAATCATAAACATATCATATGGAACCCATAACAATCTTGTGAGATTGATTTCATAGCAATGATCCAAACATTTTCATAAAAACATAAGATATACTTACTTGTCATAAAAACATACTTACTTTTCATAAAAACATAAGGTGTATTTACCTTTCATAAAAACATACTTACTTTTCATAAAAACATAAGATATACTTACTTGTCATAAAAACATACTTACTTTTCATAAAAACATAAGGTGTATTTACCTTTCATAAAAACATACTTACTTTTCATAAAAACATAAGATATACTTACTTGTCATAAAAACATACTTACTTTTCATAAAAACATAAGGTGTATTTACCTTTCATAAAAACATACTTACTTTTCATAAAAACATAAGATATACTTACTTGTCATAAAAACATACTTACTTTTCATAAAAACATAAGGTGTATTTACCTTTCATAAAAACATACTTACTTTTCATAAAAACATAAGATATACTTACTTGTCATAAAAACATACTTACTTTTCATAAAAACATAAGGTGTATTTACCTTTCATAAAAACATACTTACTTTTCATAAAAACATAAGATATACTTACTTGTCATAAAAACATACTTACTTTTCATAAAAATATAAGATATACTTACTTATCATAAAAACATACTTACTTTTCATAAAAATATAAGATATACTTACTTATCATAAAAACGTACTTACTTTTCATAAAAACTTAAAATATATTTACATTTCATAACAACATACTTAATTTTCATAAAAACATAAAATATACTTACCTTTTAAAAGATTAAAATGAAGTGTAGTAGTAAATGGACCAAAACTTTCTTGACCACCTTGAATTTCTCTTACTTGTGGATTTTGTCAAGAGATTGGAAATAAGTGTATATGTGTAGAGTTGTGTGTAAAAGAGATGTGTTTAAATAGATGTATAAAGTTGGCATATTGTAAACATAATCATTCAATTCTATTAATTTTAACACATCCTTTTCTTAAAGTAAAGCACCATTCATATACTTTTCCATATTTATACAAATAATATGCTCTTCATGATTATATATAATGGAGTATATAAATCATTCATATACTTTTCCATATTTATACAAATATTATGCTCTTCATGATTACATATAATGGAGTCTTATCAATTATTCATATACTTTTCCATATTTATACAAATATTATGCTCTTCATGATTATATATAATGGAGTATATAATTCATTCATATACTTTTCCATATTTATACAAATATTATGCTCTTCATGATTACATATAATGGAGTCTTATCAATCATTCATATACTTTTCCATATTTATACAAATATTATGCTCTTCATGATTATATATAATGGAGTATATAATTCATTCATATACTTTTCCATATTTATACAAATATTATGCTCTTCATGATTACATATAATGGAGTCTTATCAATCATTCATATACTTTTCCATATTTATACAAATATTATGCTCTTCATGATTATATATAATGGAGTATATAATTCATTCATATACTTTTCCATATTTATACAAATATTATGCTCTTCATGATTACATATAATGGAGTCTATCAACCATTCATATACTTTTCCATATTTATTAAATTAAGATTCTCATAATTATTATATATAATGGAACCTCTCATGCTTGCATATATTTTCTTAATTTCAATAATAAAAATAATTTTTGTATAAATAAATATTGGGATAACATTGAATTAAGTACTTGGACTTAATATACTTTAAATCAAGAGAATGGAGATATTTTTAGAAATTCGGAATTTAATTTAAAATCGAACGATCTCGATTATTTCTTGACTTGGCTATACGAATATGTCGTGGCGTTAACTTAATAAAAATGGGTGAAATAGTAGCGACACGATTTTCTATTAAAATAATTATTAATCGCGTAAAAATTCTTGGTCGCTACAAACTTACCCCCTTAAAATAATTTCGTCCTCGAAATTAAACTTACTTGATCTTATGATTTCTGAACACTTAATCAGAATCTCTTCTCTTCTTTCTCTTAGTAATCTCATCATTATAATATCTAACCCACTGGACTTTTACTAAATGCATCTCTTTGTTTTCTTAAGAACATGTATTTTTCTTATCAATAATAGACATATGTGTCTACTCATAAATTCTAACTCAAAATGAAAATTCCCAATCGTATGTGATATTTCATCATATCTTGTAGTATTCATGTAACTTGTCATTTATCATCGTATCATGTGACCTCAGATATTAGTATATATCTCTAAAATTTCAACAAATCTTTACTGATATATCATATCATAATAATTTTTCCTTTCTTCTTATCATCGAATATTCTCAAAATAATCAAAACAATTCCCTGAATAATCTCTCTATGTAATATACCCAATAACATATCAACATAATATCATCAACTTATCTTTCCAATATTTGTAACCCAAAATTCAGTAAACAAATATCTCCCAAACTAAGATTCTTTACTTAAATATCACCACATTTCCTGCAAAGTATTTCTTTCACTTGTATATACGTATGAATTCTGATTCAATACGGTCCTTATTTCTCTTTCACGTATTCCCGTATTATTTCTATACCTTGATTATTATATCAGAATATCAGTACCCAAAATCCAAGAAAAATATTTCATATCTCAAATCTTATCATCCATGAACGCATAACTTGTATGCTATATGGTTCTGATGCCTTTATAGCCCTGCCCGGAGGTTTTGGTACCTTAGAAGAAATCTTTAACATTACCTCGTGGGCTCAACTAGATCTCCATACTAAGCCTATTGGGCTTCTGAATGTTAACAATTTCTTTGATGGTTTGTTAACCTTTCTTGATTATGCTGTGGAACAGGGATTCATCTCTCCATTTTCCAGAAGGCTCCTTATTTCTGCTCCTACTATTGATGAACTACTGGATAAGCTGCAGTCATATATCTCAATACAAGATCCAGCAGGGGTTAAGATAGATTGGTCGCAAGGAAGGGGAATCAAGCGAAAATGGAGTCCGGTTAATGTAAACTTAACTTTATGAATCTTAGAATAGGTGGGGGTAGAGTACGGAGTATTCTTACTCTCGAGACACCCCTCTAATTTCCTAGGATTTCCTTAATGTTTAAATCTTGTGTGTACCTCAAAGGTTCCAGGTGGTAGATTACGGAGTATTCTTACTCTCGAAACACACCTCTTTGAAGGTTTCTTTATTTCCTCAAAAGGTCAGAGGTGGTAGGATACGGCTACTCCGGAAACACATCTCTCAATTTGAGGAATTTCCCATGTTGCTTTCTTTTGCTTTTGCGTGTTTCATGTATTTCTTTCCAATGTGACTCTTGTGTGTTCTCCTTACGAGAAAATAATAAATATCTCTGTTATCATCTACTAAATCTCGTTTGTGATGTAAATGAATTTGCATGTCTAACCTCAATTCTCTTAGTGATTGCATACCATACTATGCTCTTAATTCCAAACGATAAAATTCTAAGCAGAGTTTCCTTTGAAATTTGGACTTATTCAAACCGTAAGCATACTTCATAACTCACAATAATAAATAATTCCACATTTGATCACAACGATCTAAAAATATTGAAAACGATTCCAACACTTCAATATCATCAAAAAAAATATTCCAGAAAATCAATTCATAATTCCTCAACATAGAAATTTCAAATCATAGTCGTCAATATCACAATATCACTTCCTTCAATACCTTAATTGGCTCAAAAGATTACTCATACTTATATTTATAAGTCATAAATCATATTCCCAAAATTTAATCACAAGGTCAAAGTTCATAATAAATTTCTCTTCAATATAGAGGCATAATTCACTTACTCAACATAATAGCCATTACTTAATTCCCAATAACCAAATCTTTAAATCTCTAACTTCATAATGCTTCTCATAAAAGTCTCATTAAAATCATATCACTTATAATCTTAACATCTCATAAAACTTCATAAAATTGGCTCGCTATTTCTCATTAAATCTAAATGATAGATAATCTGAACATATTTCTAATCATTTCTGTTGACTTCTTATACTTAGTGCCATGTCTAAAATCAATTATGCAAAGTCCATTTAAGGTTCATCATTTCTAAACTCGAGGACAACAATTATTTTGAAAATCATTCTTAAGTCATATTATTCCCATTATGCTCAACACCCGTTCTCTTTCTTTCTTTTCTTTCCGAATTTTTTTTTTTCAGAATTGAAACTTGAAGAGTGGTACCAATAATCATCCACAGTTTTTCCTTGCTTTTAAGCAAAGGTAGTGATAAAGGGATAAATTATTGAACCGAAAATTGAAACTTGAAGAGGAAGTACTAATAACCATCCACAGTTTTTCCCTTGTTTTTACACAAAGGTAGTGATAAAGGGATAAATTATTGTACGAATTCATTATCAATTTTGTTTGTTTAATATATTATTCCATATATTTTGGGCAAAAGTTACGAACCAACTTATTTTTCTAATTTAGTCAGTCTTACTAAGCTTAATATGAACCAAAATTCACATAAATATCCTCTCTGTCTCATGATTCTACATTGAAAAGAATAAAAAAATTGAGTCTTCTATCAATTTATATCATACTTGACATGTATATTATGTGTAACACATAAAGATTCATAACATATGAAGATTTCATACTTAACATGTCTTAATAAAATCGTAAATGACTTGCAAAGCATATAACATACCTGGTTCGAGGAGTCAATACATGGAGAGTGACATAGTAGAGTGATGAGTTAAAATATTTCATATAATCTTATTTTCCTTTAATCAACAATAATTTAACGTGGTTGTATCCAAATCAACATTTTCTTGAATCATAATTCCTAATTAATCACAGTCTTCAAAACAAATCCAATATCGATATAGTAATTATCTCCCCATCAATAATTAATAACTTAACCCAAATAAAATTTATCGTCAAATCTTATTTTTCCTTTAGTCCCCGAACTTCTAGAAATTTATCAAAGACATCAATATAAACATCATATCACTAACTAATTATATTCCATAAAATTTTCAGGACATTACAAACTCCATTGCTTAAAATGAATTTTGTCCTTGAAATTCGCACATCAAATTTCATCATGCTTTTCAAAATCATAACCATACTTGACATGTGAAAATTCAATTTTTTTTTTATAATGAATAGTGATTTCGTTCACTGTTCATCATGAATAGCACGTCGTTTTACTGTTCACGTGAATAGTGATTTTTTTTTATTTTTTTAAAAGAAATAAAATTTCAAAAAAATCTACAGAATCGTTTTTAAAACTCTTTGCTCTGATACCAACTGTGACGACCCGAATTCTCGACCATTCGAGTGCCACTAAAAGTGACTCATATCATATTATCGAGACTTAAATAGTAATGTAAAATTATTCAAAAGAATAATTAGAATCCCATAATTTTATTTGTGAATAAAAATAGAACATAATTTTCTTACATAAAGTTCAACATAATTATCTCATCAATCTTAACCACTTTTGCCACTTCCATGTTGACCGCCTCGAACCTTCAATTATCTGAAAATGGTAAATATCGTGGAGTGAGATTTATAAAATCCCAGTAAGTATACCAAGCATAAATTTTCTTTTGAAAGCATATGGATCATTTTCATCATAACATAGGATAGGATCGAAATACTCATAAACATAGGGAGACACAAGAATTTTACCGAACTTAAATGGCAAGAATTCTTATGTGTAGCGCTACTAAACTCCGGTCCCCTTAGCATAATCATAAACATATCATATGGAACCCATAACAATCTTGTGAGATTGATTTCATAGCAATGATCCAAACATTTTCATAAAAACATAAGATATACTTACTTGTCATAAAAACATACTTACTTTTCATAAAAACATAAGGTGTATTTACCTTTCATAAAAACATACTTACTTTTCATAAAAACATAAGATATACTTACTTGTCATAAAAACATACTTACTTTTCATAAAAACATAAGGTGTATTTACCTTTCATAAAAACATACTTACTTTTCATAAAAACATAAGATATACTTACTTGTCATAAAAACATACTTACTTTTCATAAAAACATAAGGTGTATTTACCTTTCATAAAAACATACTTACTTTTCATAAAAACATAAGATATACTTACTTGTCATAAAAACATACTTACTTTTCATAAAAACATAAGGTGTATTTACCTTTCATAAAAACATACTTACTTTTCATAAAAACATAAGATATACTTACTTGTCATAAAAACATACTTACTTTTCATAAAAATATAAGATATACTTACTTATCATAAAAACATACTTACTTTTCATAAAAATATAAGATATACTTACTTATCATAAAAACATACTTACTTTTCATAAAAACTTAAAATATATTTACATTTCATAACAACATACTTAATTTTCATAAAAACATAAGATATACTTACCTTTTAAAAGATTAAAATGAAGTGTAGTAGTAAATGAACCAAAACTTTCTTGACCACCTTGAATTTCTCTTACTTGTGGATTTTGTCAAGATATTGGAAATAAGTGTATATGTGTAGAGTTGTGTGTAAAAGAGATGTGTTTAAATAGATGTATAAAGTTGGCATATTGTAAACATAATCATTCAATTCTATTAATTTTAACACATCCTTTTCTTAAAGTAAAGCACCATTCATATACTTTTCCATATTTATACAAATAATATGCTCTTCATGATTATATATAATGGAGTATATAAATCATTCATATACTTTTCCATATTTATACAAATATTATGCTCTTCATGATTACATATAATGGAGTCTTATCAATCATTCATATACTTTTCCATATTTATACAAATATTATGCTCTTCATGATTATATATAATGGAGTATATAATTCATTCATATACTTTTCCATATTTATACAAATATTATGCTCTTCATGATTACATATAATTGAGTCTTATCAATCATTCATATACTTTTCCATATTTATACAAATATTATGCTCTTCATGATTATATATAATGGAGTATATAATTCATTCATATACTTTTCCATATTTATACAAATATTATGCTCTTCATGATTACATATAATGGAGTCTTATCAATCATTCATATACTTTTCCATATTTATACAAATATTATGCTCTTCATGATTATATATAATGGAGTATATAATTCATTCATATACTTTTCCATATTTATACAAATATTATGCTCTTCATGATTACATATAATGGAGTCTATCAACCATTCATATACTTTTCCATATTTATTAAATTAAGATTCTCATAATTATTATATATAATGGAACCTCTCATGCTTGCATATATTTTCTTAATTTCAATAATAAAAATAATTTTTGTATAAATAAATATTGGGATAACATTGAATTAAGTACTTGGACTTAATATACTTTAAATCAAGAGAATGGAGATATTTTTAGAAATTCGGAATTTAATTTAAAATCGAACGATCTCGATTATTTCTTGACTTGGCTATACGAATATGTCGTGGCGTTAACTTAATAAAAATGGGTGAAATAGTAGCGACACGATTTTCTATTAAAATAATTATTAATCGCGTAAAAATTCTTGGTCGCTACAAAACTGGATTTTGCTGAACCTCTTTGAAGTGTTTATTTAACTGTTAAACAGAAAGTGTTGGAGTAAGTCTTTCGAGCATCCTTTAATGCATAAGTCTTTCGAGCAGCAACTATCTTCTATGAAGACGTGTTTAATACTTAGATAAATAACTGAAGAGTATTTGATTAAAAATCTTTTAAAATCAGATTTACAAAGAAGCGTGATGGACCCATAGATAGAAAGAAGTATTATTGATTATTTATGGTGGATTATATATCGTCTTTTTTATTGATATTATCCAAGTACTGTTATCATAGTTTTAAATTTATCATTTTGCTTATGATATATCTTACATGTTTTTACTATTACTAGAATTAACTATTGGAAGAGGATTTGAATTAATAGCTTAAATTTAAATATTTAGTTTTATAATTTATGAATTCAGAACATTTAATAGAATTAAATCCTTCAGAAGTAAACGACTTTAAGTATTTAAGAGAAGAAACAATTAAACAATTAGAAGTTATAAGAGAAGATTTAGGAAGATTTTATAATTTATTAGACTACGCAATAAAAGAACCCTCATTTATAGATTTTTCACAATTTACTAGAATTATAGTAAATAAAGGAAGAATAATTAGTGATCTAGAGAAAAAATTGAAGAATTAAATATAATTATTAAAGAAAAGAGTTTAACATATAATAGTATATATTACACATTTTATGTAAACAATAAATTTAGAGATATAGACATAACATCAGAAAATTAAAAGAATTATAACTAGAAAGATAACATAATAATTGAACATTCAAAATTTTTGTCTTTTAATCGTTAGTACAACTGTTAGTACAGTTTGTTAGTACATATAGCAAGGTACTAAATTATTAACCAAACTTTGTCCATTTCATGTAATAATACACTTGGAATTATTTGAATGGTACACACTGAATAATCCTGCGGTGCTGCTCTAGGGGAACAAAGAAACGGGTCGACTTGGCGGCAATTAAGGAATCGGTTTCTAAATGTTCAAATAATCCTCCACTTGTTCCAGGCCTCACTTTGTTGTCATTCAATGTACCCATATTTCTATCAACAATGCTACAGTGCCCCCAGGCTTGCCCCCAAGCTTGCCCTCCCACTCACATGGTGGGTGGGGCCTGCTCATCAGCCTGTGGTTCAAATAGCATTTTCCTATTTCTATCATCCAACTTTATTTTCTCGTCTGACTCGTGTAAGGTTCATGCCAAATCTAACAAGTCCATCTCACTCAGTTTCGAACTCTTACTCCAGCCCGATAGAAATTCAAGTAAAAACATCCCGAACTTGAAAATGTCCACTTTCTAACTTGCTAATGTCTCAAACCGAGTTGACTCAATCATTAGGGGTGGGCATTAACCCACCCAACCAGTCAAAATCGCTCAACCCAACTCAACTCGATCGGTTTGGATTGGATTTTGATGAAAATTAGGTTGGGTCGGATTCTAAAAAAAAAAAAAAAAAAATTGTTTGGGTTGGGTTGGGTGACAAACCCAACCCAACCAAAATTTTAAAAATATAAGACCATTTAAATTTCAAGAATCTTAAACTCATTTTTAATTTGGATGAAACTCAAATATGAATTGAACATATTTTAGTTTTATTAACAAGTATTCAATTTATTATATTTGAGCTTATTGTATTGTACATAATTTATTTGAGTTAATAGTTGATTTATGAGCATAATTTTTTGATTTTCTAAGATTTTTAGTTAATTGGACCAAAGCTCAAACCACCCAACTCAACCCAATCCGACCGAAACTTGATTGGATTGGGTTGGGTTGAATTTGAACTCATGTTTGCGTTGGATTTGGTTGATTTTTTATCAACCCGACCATAGTAGGTTGAGTTCTGGTTGGACAAAAAACTGACCCAATCCAACTCACGCCCACCCTACCCAACTCACGCCCACCCTACAATCAATGATAAAAAAATACAATATCATCGATTATAAAAATGTCATATGAATATATTATCCAATAACGTGTACCAACGATGCACATAATTTGGGGATTCAGGATGTGCTCAAGCAGTTATATTGTCAGTATCTCACGCACGAAGTCTACTGTTCGAATTCCGAACACCCCTACTTCCCCATTGAAAAAAAAAATGCATGCAGTGCGATCCTTAACTTTTTCACTCTTGAGACTATGGTCTTAAGAGTCTCAACTCTTAAACATGTTGTGCATCATGAATTAATCTAGGTGAAGTGACTAAAAAAGGTAAACTATGTAAGATTAATAGTGTGTTCGGTAAAATTGTACTATAATCAACATAATTTTTAACACCACTTTTTAATCATATATATTTTTTCTATCCAATTTTTAACAACACATCTTACCTAGAAAATACAAATAACACCAATCATTACTTGTTATAATAGTTGTCGAACACAAGCTAAATAAGCATGCCTAAAATAAAAATCAAATTAAAAATTGGCAATTTTTAATCTTGGACAATCAGATCGGTTAAATCTTCGGAGATTACGAAAGAATTATTAGATTAATTAAAAGGTGTTTAAAAATATGTTTTTAACAACACAATTCTTCAAATCACACATTTTCTCTCTCTACTTTTCAACTACATTTTTTTACGTAGATAACATTAAAAAAAAAATTAAACACAAAATTTTTAATAAACAAAGCCATGTGTATTTTTGTGTGTAAAAATCAACAAGTAATGGATTGTCGTAGGTAATAAATAATAGGATTTTGCTTCTTCGCCTGCGCAGGCGAACGCCCCCTCACATGGGGGTGGGTCCCACCTCGCACCTCGAGGTGGGACCCACCCCATGTGAGGGGGTGGTAGCCCGCATGACATACCGCGCGGGCAAAATCCTAAATAATATGCTTTTTGTAATGAGTAATGAATTTTTTTTTTTCCAAATAATTTTAAAAATAATAATAATAAACAAACGGATGTACATGTAATATGAAAAACTACAAGGATGTAAATGTAAATACTCAAATTAAATCTGGTGAAAGCAGCAAAAGACGACCGAGAACTCTCCGTCTTGCGACACTTCGCTTAGAAGGAAAAGAATAAGACTAGTCATAGAGAGCGATTCAAAGCTCTGTGCCCTTCTTCTCCGGTATGATCTTCATTATATTTCCCTTTTCTGTGGTCAATTTTAATTTTAATCTATATGAACTTTTTTTGTTATCAACGTTATGCTATATCTAGTTATTTCAAGATTAGTAGTAGTAATATCTTTAGTCACTGTTTATCTACGATTCTTCATTTGTTTTTCTTTAATTTACTTTCTAAATTATGTGTTTGATCGATACTTGTAATTTATTACTGGAATAATTTTTTGTTTTTTTATTTGACTTTGATTAATCATAATCTGATGTAATCTTTTACTGGGTTTTGATTGATCAGTTGATGTAATTGTTTATTACCCACCAAGATATGATGGGTTTAGGGTCTTTGGGCAGTGGAGTGGGAGGAAACTCATCGTCATCAACCTCAAATTTATCAGCTTTAGCCCCACCTTTTACTGTTGAAAGATCAAACCCTAAGCTCAATTCTATCCCAACTTTGCATTTCTCAGATTCATCGTATGCTACTGTACCCGATCGCCAAACATGGCGATATCCGCACCCTTCTGCCCCTGGACCTGAATTAAATATTGATTCCACAGTAGTCACTAGCTTCCCTTTAGCGTATTCCAGTCCCGGTCCTATTAGTCCACCTAGTACTGATTGGTCTGCGCCCATAAGCCCGCCTGGTACCAATTGGCCATCTTTGAGCACTAATGCTAAAACTTCGGCTGACATGTTTTCATATGCTGGTGAAGTCAAGCCTTATTATTCCCCTTATCTTTCTCCTATAGTTGGCAAAGATAGCCCATCCGTTGTTGACTATGGGCCTTTTTATGATCCGAGGCCCGCTTCTGGACCAGGTTTATCCTCTCAAGTCGATTATATTCAGACCTTGTCTGGCTTGGAATACACTCCACAGTGGGATGATGCTTGGGCATTTGATGATTGGAAACAGACAAAACAGGTAGAAATTGATAGGAGTTTTTCTTCCAAGAAGGTGAATATTGGCAATTCACCTCATTCCAAAAGTTATATTAGCCAAGGTATGCTTTTTATTCATTCTAGAATGTGATTATTCATGATGAGATGGGTTTGTATTTGTTATCGATCCTGCATACTAACTTTTTCTATTCTTATTTGAACAATTATTTATGGTCTCCTTTCTTCAATTACCCTTGGAAGTTAATGTTTCTTACGAACTACAGTGTATTTCTCTTTCCAACAAACAATAGTGGCGTGAGTGTTTACCAAAGAGGATTAGATAGTAGTTTACATTATTAAGGAAGAGAATACGGTAAAATCTAATTTATTAAATTGTGCAATCCGACCTGTTTACTGTGTGTCAAACATGCACCGATGATTTGCAGGATGGTATTGGCTTTGATAGTGGAGGGGTTGAAGGGCACTGTTCTAGCTGGAGCAATATATATAGCCCATGTTTGGTACCAATTAAAAGTTATATTTTAATCTAAGTCAAAGTCAACAATCTATCTCAATCATCTATTTCATGGGAACCACAGTTTTTCAACCACACATCTCATCAACTTTTATCAAAGTCCATTAAAAATTTGATTTTAATCTATACCAAACAGGAGCATAATATGTGCGCTTTTCTATGTGGAGGGCATAAAGAAATATGAAAGATACAAAATAGTCTGAAACAAAAGTAGCATGTAATTATATTTTAATCATATCATCCAAGGCACCGAAATTGTTTAAAAGAAGCTGACCACATCAACTCACTATAAAGATTAACTAGTTTCAGTATCAAAGAAGATAAATGGGAAGCAAAGTGAGAAGAGAAAAATTCATTCATAATAGTAGAATCTTTCTATCATAGCACGAGTGAGTTGATAAATTAAAAAGAACCCAAATAATTCATTTGTAGGATTGACTAAGGCAGGCATGAATACTTCTTTACCTCTGAATGCTTACGGGCTTTTGATGATTCTGGTTTGTTGTACATTAGCGTTTGCTTGGGAGAGATTTTTCGAATGAATTTAAAATTCTTTTGGGAAAATGTAATTTTAAAAAAATCTCTTCCGAACAACCTTTTGAAATATTATTTCCGCTGGCCCTGGAAATTTAAGAACGTTCAATTGACTGAGGTAGGATTTCGAAATTGTGTATTGCAATACAAGAAAAATCCTTTACATGTCTTGGGTCAAATGTGTGATAGAATGTTAAAATATATTTGCCTTTCTGATTTTGTTCATAACATAAATGAGTTAGTGGTATTTTTGTCAATAATATTTCGCTTTGTTTTCTCTTGCTCTTTAAATAATTTGTACATCATGCCCATTTATTTTTCTGTCTATCTTTCATTAGAATCACCAAAATCTCCTCTTTATCAATGACCCCCCCTCCCTCTCTGTTACACACATTTTCTGCTCTCATGCAGGAGTTAATAGTATTGGATATGGGAACAACTGTAAAGAAGATTTTGGTATATCATATGGAAAACTCAATCATGTTTCTGGAAGAGAAAGCTATATTGGACATATGGATGACAAATCATGCTTGGAGCAAAATCCTAGCTTCCTTTCTTATGAATCTTCTCAAATGCCTACATTGATGTCCAGTTCTGCATATCCAAAATCTCACCCTCTAGAGCTGTCTCTTGAACAGTCTAGGAACTTCTCAGACCATCAAAAGCAGAAAAGTCCATATGAAAAATGTTTGCAACCCCTTGAATCATCCTTTAGTGGTTCTATGTCAATAACAAGAACTTCCCCAGCTGTGGTCATTAGGCCTCCACCCGCCGGAAACAGTTCATTGGCACAAAATGCTGCTCCTAAAACAGTGGATGTTGACAATATATCAGGTGTCCACAAAGGTGATTTTGATGACAATAATAGTACCAAACAGAATGATCCATGCCTAAGACCAATAGAAGGTTCCTTTGACACGGGCCAATTCACATCTCACAAAAAAGGTAATGATCACGTATTTTTTGCACCGCCTACAGTGAAGGAACCATCGAGCCAAGTGCACTTTAAGGAAATCTTAGATCATAAAACCAACACGGGATGTGTATCTCATCTGCCCCGTATAAACGTCTCAGATGGCTCCTCTTTGGCTGTCAATGGTGTTCAAGTTGTAAAGTCTACTGAGAACTCTACGGATGGCATAGATAATTATGCTCCTGCAGTTGACTCACCCTGTTGGAAAGGAGCACCTGTGTCTCCCTTTTCGTCGTTTGATGACCTTGAAGTTGCCAAGTCACCTTGTTCTAAGAAGAAATCAGAAGAATGTTATGATTCTGATCATGAAGCACATAAGCTTTTCCTCTCATTAAATGATTCCAAGAGAGCTTCCTCTCAAAAGGCATTTGGAGGCAAGAATCGTGATGAAAACCGATGTGTAGGAAATATTATGCCCCTTTCTTTCGAGAGAAGCTTGGATGCTAATTGTCCAACTATAGAACAGAGTTCAACTGATGCTTTAAAAGATGGATTTGAGATTTCATCTATGAATAACAGTGAAGGAGTTCAGATATCCAATCACCTTCACAAGCCCAGGAAAGAATTTGTCCCGAATGACTCGATAAGTGGTTATGACCAGAAAATATCCAATGCAAAGCATTCCAATGCTGAAGTGAACGATATCCCATATATGAAGCTTGGTTTACAGGCTAGTGCTGCTAATTATGTGATGACCTTTAATGATGCTTCTGAAGGTGGTGATGTTGCATTTCATGCTGCGGAAAATGTTTTATGTTCACCTTCTTCACAGGAAGACACCCTTGAGGATGAAAAAGTGGAGCCCAATCCAAATTTGGATGTTCAAAAAATGATAAATGCAATTCATGCCCTTTCAGAGTTTCTTGTGATGAATTCTACAAATTATACATTTGTTCTAGAAAAACACAACTGTGATGCTCTTAAGCGCGTGATCAGCAATCTTGAGGCATGTATGACTAAGAAATTTGTTCATAGAACTTTGAACATGGAACCAGTTGTTTCTGCTGGAGACAGTTTGGGTAAAATTGTGGATTCTCACGATATGGTATGTCATTTATGTGATATTCGGACTCAAATTAGTCTACTATTAAGCTTCTATTTGCAAACTTTATAAATCATTTATAAATTATCAAACTTCATTTCAATCACACATTCGAATGGGCCACAAGTATTATCTACTTATCCACCTCTTATTTTTATATTTTTATCTATTTATAAATTCTTCCCAAATGGAGACAAAGTTATCATGTTAGGATATTGCATAGAAAAAAATAATCATGCTTATTATTTTGTCTATCTTATAAATTCTCGTTATATAGCATATCCCATATCTGAATCTTCTGAATTTCCTGTATAAGCATCATCTTTCTATGATAAAATAAGCTAAATAATTCCTTTTATCAGGCTATTGTTGCAGGCAAGCCTCAAGTTACAAATGAAACTCTAAACTGTAACGTGCAGATTGATTATCAGCAAATGCATGAAAAGAAGAGAGGTAAACCTTTTCCTTTTAAGAAAGCTGAGAGTTCATCCCTTGTTTCACCCTTAAAGGGTGATGCGGCCTCATCAACAGACGATATTATGACCCAGGTATTCTATTATAGTATGTTTTTGTAGCTTCTAATTGTAGTTTGGAAGGAACATTGTGTTGCAGAAGTACAAAAATTAAAATCATATGCATGTATTACAAGTATACTCATTAAGTATCGTTGGCTTGTAGGCTATAAAGAAGGTCCTCGATGAGAATTTCCCCTATGATGAAGAAATGGACTCGCAAGCACTTCTCTTTAAAGACTTGTGGCTTGAGGCAGAGGCTAAATTATGTTCCATCAGCTATAAAGCTCGCTTTGATCGAATGAAGATTGAAATGGGAAAATTCAGATCCAAAAAGGAAGAAGGTTAGCTTTACTTTTTGGTGAAACTTGTGTTCTTATCTTGCCATCCATTAATTCGAAGCTATAAATGTTCTCAGGGAATAGCGCGGTTGTTGAGAAGATGTCGAATTTTCATATTTCACCTAATCCAAGCACAGATTTCAATCACACCCCTGTGGATCAAGATAGTGCAATTCCCAAACCTGCTGTCCAGAATGCATCTGTTCCTAGCACAAGTGGCGATGCCGACAATGTTGCATCGGTGATGGAAAGATTCCATACCTTGAAATCTCGGAATGACGGCAAAAACTCAGTAAACACAGAAAAGGAGGAACTGCAAGAAACGGATGATTGTGAGCATGTGGGTTCTAAAACCCCTGCCCATAGCCATGGTGATGATGTTGAGGCATCCGTCATGGACAGATTCCGTATCTTGAAATCACGGAATGACAACTCAAAACTAATAAATATAGAAGATGAACAATGGCCCAAGATAGATGATTTTGAGTGTACGGGTAAGAAATACCTTGAGCCATGCATAAAAGACCAATCAGAAGGTCAAAACTTTAACGTGGACGTGAAAACTCATTTCCAGCAACGAACTAACAGTCTCAGTGAAGGCAAATTCGGCTCTTTTGTTGATGTATCTGGATATGAATCTGCGAAAGAGTTCAGTCGCTCTGTCGCAAATGATCAGGTGGTCCATTCATTAAATAGTGACATGCTGAGAAATCAATTTTCTTCAGGATGGTATGATAATTCCACTTCAGATTGGGAACATGTACTCAAAGATGATTTTGCATGGAAAAAATGAGAGTACAATGAAGCAATCTCTTAGTACGTGTTCGGTAACAGTGACTTATCCATACTTCCAAACTAAGAAACATTATTGTATAAAGTATTTTAAGTATGGACGTAATCTCTGTTATACTTAATGATTTCGAGTTATTGAGTATACTGGTGTTTTCTTGTGATTAGTTGAACGAATTCTCTCTTCTTGCATATCATTGGGATGATTTCATTATAAATTGGGCTAGTAATATTTTTTGGCTCAACTGTGTCCAAATTTATCTACTTTTTTCTGTTGGTGTCAGAACTGCCTGAATTTGTGATCTATGACTCTTCATGAGAGGGTTATACGCCCCGCACCTTCTGAGGTAATTATCGTCAAGGCTCTGAGTGAACTCGAAAAAGGCCGTGGACTTGGATATACACCAAAAATATTTGCTGCAGTATCATCTAAGATCGAAGCATCCGCTTCAAAACTAAAGTTCGAATTCAGGTCTCGGATGGTAGAAGAGCTGAAATGCCCTCAGCATTTTGTGGCTGAAATTCACCTGGAAAAGTTGAAAATCTAGGGTATGTTTCAGCTAATACTTTATTTACAAGACGAAGCTTGTAGAACTAGAAAGGATAATGTTGGGTTTTTAATACTCAATAGATTCGGGTCATGATATTAAAAAGATTGTGAGATAAATGTATCAACACTTAAATGAATAGCTCGGATCGAAACGATTTGAGGCCATTGAAAGCAACTTAAGTGAGTAATTGCTCTTGATCCACTTGGATGACCCACTAGTACTGACCGATTTAGTAGTCTTGTCTTGGACTTTGTTAGTTGGCCCTTTTAAGTTTTAAGTGGTTGTTATGTCTTGGGACTTGGTTCCTGAGTGGACAATTGAATTAGATTTACTGAGTGTTCAGCAACTGCATAAACTAGGAATTTCAAATACAACTTAAATTACATAATTTTTCAAATCATTTTTCAATCACACACATTTTCTCTCTCCAATTTTTAAGTACATATTTTACCTCGAAAATACAAAAACAAATAAAATAAAATAAAAATAAAAATAAAAATAATTCTCTCACCTCTTCAATAAGCCGCCTAACAGAGCCCACTTACAAATGTACAATGTCTTGACTCCATTTGGCTTGAGTTTTGAATTGAACAAGAGAGGGGGAAGGGGTTGCAGCCATCATGGTGAACTTGGGGTTCTTCCTCTGTTGTTTCTTCATTTTTCCAACCATGTGTGATATTGTCGTTCATCCCCCTTAACCTTGGTGGATTAATAGTGGGGCAACCAAGTCTGGGTCTAGCTTGGTGTGTTTTGGTGTTCGTTTTGAGATATAACTGAGCCTGATTTTGATGAATCAAAAGATCAATATTTTTCTACATGTTATGAGAGCAAGAAATTATTGAAAAAGAGCTAAAATAGTGCTGGAAATCAGCAAAAATTGAAGCAGAAATATGTCCAAAAAAATTGTTGAACCGTCGAACTGAAAATCAAGGATTTTCAGCCAAATCGTTGATCTGTTGGAGAAACTGAGACCACCGGTGATCTCAGTAGAACGCTGGTCTGATGGTGGCGCGTGAGACCACGCCCGATGGCTATCAGCAACACGTGGCGCACGTGAAGTGCTTTTCGACAACGAAGAATGAAGACAGTTCCCAACGTCATGGTAGAGCTACTGGTGGTTTCAGATTTTAGTTTCAAGTATTATACTGAAAGTTGGACGATTTTGCCCATATGATCTTTCAGTCGATGGGTGATGTTCGTGTTGCTGCAATTTTTAGTTCATGATTTAGGGCATAAGATAGTGTCCCTAAGGTAGTGATGTTCGCACATCTCCTAATTTATGATTGAAAAATTGGTCCGCTCGATATCATGTTCTTTAGCTTTATTATGGCAGTTATTTACTTTCGCATTGGAAGTCATCGCGTGAGGTGACATCATGTTTGGGGTTAGCGTGAATGTGTTACCATTGTCTGTTGCTAGACTTGCAAATTATTTGTTTAATTTGACCCATGTATTCTGTATAAATTTGATATATTGCTCTTTAAATGTTCTATTGCTTTTTACAAATCACTGTGACCTTAGAATGTTTTATTGGTTTTTTTTTGTATGATCTGTGCCTATATTTTGCTTGTGGTAATTGCATTTGTTGAATGTCGTGTTTGTGCATTTTTAGGATTAAAAAAACGACACTTGAATTTTTGATGGCATGGTGAGGGCGTCTACGATTGTTGGGGCCGAGATTGATTGATGGATGGATGGGGTCTTTGGAAGGAGACTTAACAGAGGAATTGCAGCGGCTAGTTCCTAGTGGCTAGTAGAGTAGTGACAACAGAAATAGCGCAGAAAGTTTATGGCGCCCCGCTGTTAGGCTGGGCCCGCGACACCCACAAGGCCACAATTGGGGGGGACATGTGCCCTGCCCACAATGGGGCACCTTAAAATTTCCAAGAAACAGGAAGAGGTGATGGAGTTTAGGAGAGAAAATATTCAAATTTGAAATTTCCTTTTCTTTTTTTAAATTTAGTGGTATTTTCATTGAACTATTTATATGGACGTGACATACATCAAATTATATTATTATCATTATCATTATTATTATTAAAGATGTTGAGTTGCATCTTTTTTTTCTGCCTAAATGATATCTTGGCCGAAATTGTATATTGATACATAGTGTATCATTAATTTTGTTATCCTTCAAAAATAAGGAAGCTTCATTTTCATTGAATGCACTGCCTTGGAAATATGACTGGACATTTATAACGATCAAATACATAGTTAAAATTTTGTGTATTCTTTTATTATTATTTATAAATATTTAATGTAATGTTTTAATTAAAAATTATGACAACAAATATCATAAGGAACAAGATATTTAAGATTGGCGTTAAACTATTAGAAAGAAAAATTAAGATATTAATTGACAATTCAATGAAATTAAAATGTGATGTGATTATTATAAAATGCTGTAGTAATATAACCTTCCAAATTTATCTTGCTTATATTATTTTTTTTTATCTTATTTGAATTTTTATTTGTAAACTAAGATGATTTAGTAAAAGAAAAAAATGGGTAATTTAATTAATACTACAATTTTTAATAATCATATCACATATTAAATTGCAATAAAAGTTTATTATTTATATTAATTTCTACCATTATGTCACAAACTTTTATCAACCGTGTTTAGGTATTTAACCTTCAAATAAAGATCTAAAGAATTGGTTTTAACCTACTTTGACATAAAAGAATAATATTTTATTCAATTAATATAGTATTGCTTTTGTAATAACTTAAAATAGATTGTTAACTAAGTAATTTTACATCTTCTTGTTTAGGTTTTTTTTTTTTTTTTTTTTTTTTTTTTTTTTTTTTTTTTTTTTTATGGAAACTATCATCATATACAATGCATTCCATTCAGTATAAAAGCAATCATTCCAATACGATACAAGCAAATTTTGAAATATAAATAGAAAAATGCATAAACGTCGATGATCTTTATTACAGTAAGCATGTGGTGTATTTAACAAGATATTAAATACATTTCTAATAATGCAATAAATAAAGGTGTTAAAATATATTGAAAATAGGTTGAGTTCTAAAGTGACAACATGATATTAGAAGTTAATGATATTTAATTCTTTGTTTTTCCTGATAGAGCTTAAATGGGACATTACATATAAGATGGAATTTCTTCCTACTCCGAATTTATTATATTTAAATCATTATTATGCACGGCATTGTTAAGCATATCAATATTCTGTAATCATATGAAACTTTTGTAATTTATGTCATATTTCTTTATTTTAACTATTTTTTTATAATTCTCTGTTAGGAACAGTCCTGAGATTTTGGGTGCCATGTGCGACAATTTGAAATGATAACTTATACAAAAATATGTGCCCTATATTCAAATTTTTCTTTAAAGTGACCTATAATAAATAAATAAAAAATTGATGCCCTTATAAAGTTGAGACCTTGTGCAGTCGCACCTTTTGCACACCCTCATGACCACCTCTAGGGATGTCAAACAGGCCAACTCGGCCTCGTGAACCTAGAGATTGGTCCAGCCCACGAGCCGGAACAGTCAAGGCTCGTGTGGGAGACAAACCTAGCAGGCCCACACAGTTGGCCCAAGTTCGGCTTGTGGGCTGGCTAGCCCGTGATCGTCCTTTTTTTAACTTTTCTAATACTAAAACGAATCTCATGAGCTTGAACGGGTTTCTCACGAGCCTTACGAGATTCTCACGAGCTTCAATGGGCCAGCTCCCATTACGGCTCGTTAGAACAAGCTGGACGAGCCTGATATGTGCCTGCTTGCGAGTCCGCCCATTTCGCTGTTTGTTGGATTAGTTCACGAACCGGTCCACGAACTTCACGATCCGAACTCGAACTGTCCAACACCCTAATTTTCTGTCCAGTCCAATCCTAAGTCCATTTTTTCACAAGACGAGCCGAACTTTTAACGAACCGAACTGGGCCGAACTTGTGAACTCCCGAACTGTCCATCATGTTTGCCACCCCTAGCCACCTCTGTTCTCTGTTAATTGATTGTTTAAACGAGCATAATATATAGATCTTGGAGATCCTTCCTATAAGTTTGAATTTTGCAAGACTATATTTTGGTTAAATGAAAGAGTAGACAAGCATTATAAAGCTTGTCAAGTCCCGAAGTTCTCATTATACTGCATGCAAGGCAAAGTCAAGATTATACCAATGAAGGATCCTCCACAAATATTTAAAATTTTACTATATGGTAGGGATGAAAAGAGTAAGCATTTTATTGAAAACATAAAGAACGGTGATGCTTCTTACTTGGTCCAATCAATAGTTTAAAGTACGTACACATCATTCTCGACCAAGATTAGTGATGCTTCGTACTTACAAGGAAGAGCTATTCTTGCTCCAATATTAAATGATGTCGAAAGAATAAATGAGTACATAATTTCTAATAAAGATGATGAAGAAAATATATATATGAGTTCGGATACAATCTGTAAATCGATGGCATGAGAGGTTTGTTCAAAGACTTTCATTCTACAGAGTTCTTAAACGGGATAAAATGTTCTAGTGTGCCTAACCACAAGTTGAAATTGAAAGTCGGTGTTCCGGTAATGTTGTTGAGGAATATTGATCATACTTTGGGATTGTACAATTGAACAAGGTTACTTATTTTCAAGCTTGGACGTCATGTTTTGAAAGCCTCAATTCTTTTGGGGACTAATATAGGGCAGATGGTTTTCATTCTAAGGATGTCATTAACTCCATTAAATCCAAGGTTACCTTTTAAGTTCCAAAGAAGACAATTTCCATTGATAGTATCTTACGCCATGACCATAAATGAGAGTCAAGAACAATCTCTATCGCACGTTGGTCTTTTCTTAAAAGGTCAGTGTTTAGTCATGGATGACTATATTTTGCAATATCTAGAGTTACAAATCGTTATGGCACGAAGATACTTATATATGATAAGGAAGATACTTAAGTTGAATTCAGAAAAACTAATTTTAATGGTCATGGTGTTGATAATATTCTTTTTCTATTTTTGTGATTATATGTTGTTCTAAAATAGTATAATATCTCTGACATCTCTTTCTGTACAATTCACAGTTGTGCAACTATTTTTTTTTTTTTTTAATATATAAAAGTAGAAGTGAGGAGAGAGAAACGTAAAATGTCATTTTCCCGCCTAAATGCACTTGTCGATTTTGGTAACAATAAACTTAAATAAAAAAAACAAAATAAAAATTCTTGTAGATTAATATCGTATTTAAACTTGTGTAGATAATATTGAAATTATAAATGTTTTGTTTTTATAGAAATTACACATTTTCTATTCTGCGAAAAATTAAGAGTTGTTCGAGTAATCTTTCTATATAATTTTATTGTTTTATGATCACGAATGATTAATATTTTTAATCATTCATATTTTTAATAATCGTGTAAAGATTATATGGTATAAGATTTTTGATATAAATTATTGATCTTCCATATTGCTCGATTGTCGTATCATTGTAATTGGAGATTTTGTAATTATTATTTGAACTACTTGATTTTGTAAATAAAAGTATAATTTTATTGGTTAAATATAAATATTTACTGGGTTGAGATTAAACACACATTTATGATTATTGTAATAGATTTTTTGAATGAAAATTGAAAAAAAAAATGTTAAATGCAAAAGGCAAATGCAGAAATTATATAAATTTGCATTTTAAATGACGTTAACAATAACTTATAAAAATTATTGAAATCTATGGTTATTTATTATTTAAATATATAAATTGAAATTTTCTATCCAAATAAGTTTTTCATAATTTGGATTAAATTTTAATAATTATTGTAATAGAATATTATTCTTTTATGCATTTTATAATTGTGTTGATTATGTAAAATTATTAAGATTTTAAGTATATTTATTGAAATAGATACTGTGGAAAATAACTTTCGTGCATTGGGGAAAATACTAGTCTCAATAAAACATTATTTACATGAGCGGAGGTAGGGATGGAAAAATGGTTCGTAAGCTCAAGCCACTTGGGCTCGACTCGAAAAAAGCTCGGCTTATCTTGGTTCGAAACTCAAAGTCTCGAGCCAAATCTTGAGCCGAGCTTATTTTCAGGGACGAGCTTTAGCTCGACTCGGCTCAGCTCGGGCAAAAAAAAAAGCCCGCCCAAAAAGCTCGAGTATTGAGACTCAATCACAGGCTCGGCTCGACTCGACTCGTTGTATATATACATTTTCAATAAAAAATTTATGGATTTTATTATAAAAACAAAGTAAAATTTGAAAGCTCGAGACTTGGCTCGGCTCATCTCAGCTTAGCTCGGCTAGGGCAAAAAAAAGTTCGACCCCGAAAAGCTCGAGCCTTGATCTTCGGCTCGTTGACATCCCTAGGTGGAGGCCTAAATTCCACTTCTGGGAAAAATACATAAATAAGGTATTCTAAGATACAAATTTCCAAAATAAGGTCAAAGTTATATAATTTCAAAATTTAGGTTATAATTAGAATTAATTAATTACATTAAAAAATAAAAAATATTTTAATATATATATATATCAAGGTCACAACATTATATAATTTTAAATCACAAGGAACAAATCTTTTAAGTCAAAAATTTGTTTCAGGCTACAAATCAAAATTTTTAAGGTCACAAACGTATCTGTATGTCACAACCACAACATATAAATTTTTAGGTCACAAATATTTTAAGTGCCAATTACCAAATTTTAGATTATAATTATTTCATTTCTAGATCACAATTTATCAATCATTAGATCACACATTATTTCAAATCGCATATATCAAATTATTTGGTCACAATATCAGACAATCACCACTTGCATCCACCACCTGCTGCTGCAGCATCTCACCAAGTCACAAGTAAAATAAATTATAGGAGCAATTTTACATCAAGGTCACACCCATCACCGCCACCACCGTCTCAACACCCATGTCGCCACCACTGTCCACAACCAAAGACAAAAACACAAGAAAACTGACGAGGTCATAATTGTCCTTTACCGCTACTGCCGCCGCACTCACGACAAATAACACAACCCCACCCGTCAACCGCCGCCACCGATAGTAGAATCACCACCAGAACAACCATCACCACCGCCAAAAGACCAAGAACCACCACCTTCAACAGGCCATCACAATGTTCAAAATTCGAATACCAAAGTCCTACTCCCTCGCCAACGTCACCATCGCCGCCACTTCAAACCGGCTGCACCACCACCGCTTCTCCCTTCCCTTCTCCAAATTCTGAATTCCAAATATCAAAGCATCCAACCAATAACCAAAATTAATAAAGAAGACAACAGAACCACATGGACCATTGCGCTGGGGTAGCACGAGATTTGACTTCTTCATCTGGGCAAAACGGAGTCGCTGTTGGGATCTGACTTCTAATAGCCGCTGCTAGATCGACGCAGCGGGGTCATTGCTTGATCGAAGCAACAGCGACGTTGCTGCCTTAAGGTAAGCCGCGACACATCCTCACATTGAAATCGTCGATCATGTGTCTATATCATCAGATCCAAGATCAAGGTCACAAACCAGCAACGGTCTTCCGACGATGTTGGAAGAGTGGCAAGAGTCCAGAAGTGTAGGGCTTGGCCGTAGGTTGTGGCCATGGATTTGCTCTGCAGATTGAGATGGAGAACGCATGGTGGCATATAGACGGCGAGTTGTTGAGTTGGGGTTGGGAAAGGGTTGTAATTATTTAATTTTAGAATATTCTTATTTTAATTTATTAATTAACTGTTAAAATTATAATTACAACCTGATTTTTGAAGTTATGTAAGTTTCATCTTACTTATGAATATTGATCTTTAAAAGTAGGGGTGGATGTAATTTCCACTTCTACTTTAGACACAACCAGGCCCACTAACTTTTCTATCTAAAGAAGATAAGTCAGTAAATTCAAAAATTAATTTGAATCTAATTTAGTGAAAAAATAAATAAATCATCCCTGCTTAAAATTTCACCTAAAATTTGTTTATTTTTAATTCGATGAAATTCCAACCAAGGTCCCTCAACTTTTTCAAAACTAGCACATAGGTCTTGACTCAACTTTTTTTTTTTTTTTAATAACTTTTAGATTCCCAAGCTTTTAATGTCAATACAAGTTGATGGAGACCGATCTTAGGGTGTGTTTGATGAGGGAGTGGAAAATGAGGTGAAATTTTCATACCCTTCAAGGAATTTCAATTCCTTGAATTCAAGGAAAATGTGGCCAAATAGCGAATGAGTGAAATTCAAATTTCATGAGAAATAAAAGCGTGATTGATTGGAATATGGAAAACTTGAGTGAAAAAATGCATTTTCCGTGGAATTCTAATGGTTATCAAACTTACCCCTTTTCATCTTTCACATTATCTTTGTTTTGAAGGCTATTTCGTGTTTCACTTCCGAAACAAGGTTAAATTAACGGTTGTGTTAATATAAATCATTACATACAAATTGGTGTACATACACACAATACTGTGAAATATGATTATGAGATAATTCTTTAAAAAAAAAAAAAAAAAACTCCTCTTATTGACACCTAGCAACGGATCCAATTAGTGGTGAGCTCCGCTGGCCGTTCGTGCCAGATCTGCCAGCATTTTACCTCTTTCTCACCTTATTTTCCTTTTCTTTCTTCCCTTTCATTTTTCTCTTTTATTTTCCCTTCTGTTCAATCATCTGCCATCAGTCTCAGCTTTCTATTTTGCCAAAAATGAAAATGGATCAGATTGGATATTAGTTAGTGGAGCACTAACTCCAAATTTGCAAGGTAAGTCCTCATTTTTTATTTATATAAAATTTAGTCATAACTTGTTTTAATTAAAACCAAATTCCCAAAAGTACGTATGGTGATTGGTCAATACTCAATATCTAAGGATGGAGTTAAAAAAAGTACGTGCTATAGATAAAAAAAAAATCTCCCCTCTTTTTTACTTCTAAATTTTACATGATGGCTATTGGTTTGGTCTTACTACTTGATCCATGCATATTCATACACATTAACTAATATATAATATGTATTAGATGTTTGCTTTGGTCCTTATAAAAATAGATATATTGATAGACACGTATTTATCTATTGTTACATGACATGTTGTAAAAAAATATAATGCTTAACATAAGCTAAATGGATGACGTTATATATCACCATTTTCATGTTTCTATTTCCAAAAGAATGGTTCTCCGAAATTCATTACGACTGTTGATGGAACACGATCAACGACATTCCTAACTCATTGAAGATCCTAGATTCACCATTGTTAACACTCATCTATCTGTAAAATTTTTTGTAACTTCTTATGTACCAATAACATTATTCAAAAATTCTTCAAATAAAACTACTTTTTAAGATATTCTCTTAGGGTCACTTTGTTCTTATTTACTAGTTCGAGGCAAAAAGGATGAAGAGACTTATCATTTTTGTTCGTGTTAGTATCTTTGCAACATTATGTCTCTCGTGAGTAATTTTTGTTTATAAACAAGAACTTTGAGTTTTTAAGGTAAAATGTGTTATTGAAAAATGATTTTAAAAAATGCATGCGATTTAAAATTGGTATCGAAAATATATAATATTTATAAATTTGTTTATAAACAAATTTACCAAACACATTATAAAGTGGAATAAGAGAAAGGCCCCACTTGTCATCAAATCCCATCAAGATAAGACAACTGACATTTGTTGCAAGTATCGCATCTTTTTTTTTTTTTTTTTTTTTTATGACTCAAATGTCCAAGTTTCGCTTAACTAATTCTGGAGAGGGCAACTTTCCTCCCGATTCGCCCTCTAGGTAAATTCGAATGCGGATACAGCTTATGCACGCTTGAAGTAGATATTCGAGCAATGATTCTCCTTCTCATAAACCCCATTTACGTGGTGTTAATGTGACCCCCAGAGGTGACAGAGCGTCATGACCCTGTTTTCATATAAGCACTTGTCTTTCAATATTTAAATGTTACATTCCAGAAGTCAAGACTCAAATCTTCTATCATCTAACTTCAATTCCTTCTGTTTTACCAGTGCCCCATGTCTGTGGGAGCACAAGTATCGCATCTTTATTAGAGAGTCAACCGGACTAGACAAGTTACATTTAGCTAAGAGGCGCTTTTCCTTCTACTTATCGAGCTCCTTGAAAACATCACTCTCCTCTTCTTTGAGTATTGTTCTCCTCCTCGTCACGGGGAAGTAGAGATGGCAATGGGCCGAGCCGAGCCGGCTCGGCCCATTAAGCTCGCTGCTCGGCTCGTTACTCAGGGTCAAGCTCGGCTTGGCCCTTGAGCTCGTGAGCCGAGCCGAGTCGGCTCGTACATAATTTTTTCATTTTTTTCATTAAAATTAATATTTTATTTAAAAAAAAAACGAGTCAACGAGCTGAGCTCGTGGGCTCGGCTCGTGGCTCGTGTTTCACGAGCCGTCTATGTAAAACGAGCCGAGCCGAGCTCGGCTCGTTTTAGGATTTGCTTGTTTGGCTCGTGAACGAGCCCATGAGTTGGACGAGCCGAGCCGCTCTGGCTCGTGATTTGACGAGCCGAGTCGACGAGCCGGCGAGTGGCTCGACCCGTTTGCCATCTCTACGAAAAAGGCTTTATCGTGCCAATGTGATAGGAGGGAGAGTGGGGTTTTTTGACTCTCCCACCCGTGATGGGTAGGAGAGCAAAAGTGCCTCTTCTCTAATCGACCACTTTATTCCAATTGGACGTGGCACGCAAGAAGCTTGGAGTGTCACGCTAAAGCCAAAATTTCACATTTTGAAAGAGCAGTATAAATAATAGGAAATGCTGGTGGTATTGCTTGCAATACCACCCCCTCACAGAGGCTACCCCCCAATACAATATTGTGAAGGGCGGTAAATCCGCCAATGGTACAAGTGTCATTTCACATAATAATTGACCCTCAATCATTTATTCCATGTTTACTTTAGTAAAAAAAAATAAAAAATATCAACAAATTAAATTAAAGTTAATAATTAATTTTAACTACAATTTTTATTAATTTCTAAGTCACACACATTTATCATTTTTAAAAATTAGCAAAACCAGACAGTTGGTTCTTGGAATTTTCATGAATTGTTGAGTGGATAAAAAACAAGTTAATTAAATGCTGATGAATTAGAAGCATGCAACTTGTACATATCGTGATCGCGAGATCATTTTCAATAGACTTTTTAAATTTAACGAGCATATTTTACATAATAGAGAGTATCTTTAAATTTAAAGAGTAAAACTTTTTATAAGCTTCAACAATCTCTTTATTTTTTGTTTTTTATTTTACTTTTTTATAAAAATATTTATTGTCTTTCTTTATTTTTAGTTAATATTTATTTTTAAAAAAAATGAATGACGAATGATATCAAATATATAATAAAGAAAGTTAATGTAGGAACATTAAAAATTTTAACTTTTTTAATGCATTTAATAATAGAGAATGAGTTTGGCTCTTCAAATTTAGAGAGTCAAATTCACTATTTAAATTAAAATGTTAATTTAGAGAGCTCATTGAAGTGAGATTTTAAGGATTGACATTTTAAAATAAGAACATCTCAAATTTAGAGATTCCATTGAAGATGCTTTGTGTTAATAATCATGCATGAACTTGTAGTTTGGTTTGTATGATAAGGCAAGAGAAACTGGACCCCTTCAAAATTGATTAAAGTCAAAGATCCAAAAAACCATTGACGAAGAAGATCAAATTAAATAATTGCGTTGAGAAAAATATTTTAGTGTATATGTTAGAGCTCTTTGTCATAGTCAATGAATGAAAACCATTGTTCAAACTTCAAAGAGACATTTTTTTTTTTTCTTTTAATGGAAAAAATTGTGAATTTGATTGTAAGCATTTATTAGTTAATAAAGATGTAACACTTGTACGGCTCCACGTTATTGATTATAAAATATAAACCCGTTTGATTGTGATTAAAATTGAATGTAACACTTGTACGGCTCCACATTATTGATGATAAAATATAGATCAGTTCGATTGTGATTAAAATTTTAGATTTTAAATTTTTATCTAAGTCCAAGTCAATAATTAATTTCAATCGCATGACATTTTATTGAATCCATAAAATTTCAACTACACATTACATCAACTTTTATCAAAATTTACTAAAAATATGATTTTCATCTCTATCAATCAAAAAAAGGCATAAATAGATAAATTATTTAATCTCTTATTAGTTATTAGAACTTAAGTGGCTTCAATAGGTTCATAAAGAAAAATATTATAATTTTGATAGAATTATTCTATTTAACAAAGCTTTAGAACTTTTGTCAGGCTTTTTGTCAAGAGATTTGTTAATGTAGCAACATTGATTTTGATGCTATCTTTTTGAACATCTAAACAAAATGAAAACTTTAATCCAAAAAAATATAATAAAATTGCGTGGTTCATTTTTTTCATGCATTAATTAAAGATTAATATAAACCTTGGCTACCAACTTTGAATGACAAAATATAAAATAAATTATTTCAAACTTGCCATAAATTTTTGGGTACCATGGGGAGTTCCAATTTCACCGCAACTATTTATTTTGGGTCACATGTCAACTCCTCTCCAGCTCTCCTCATATCAACCTTATCTTATTCCTAAATTAATGGCTTTTCTCTCTCTTACCATTAATATTCTGAAACTTAACCTGATCGCCGCTCATGAATTTCTGCTAAGCATTCTCAAAAACATGTCAAAGCAAGAAAACAGTGGAACTGCATCAGAACGTCAGACATGGCCTTTGCTCGTTCCCGTCCCAATCGACTTCACCGACACAGCGGGAACAATCAATGGTCATGATTTACCAGTGGTGGAATGCAGTAGCATCATGAAGAAGTTAAGGTCCAAAAATAATTTCAGTTTCTGTGCAGTGTGTTTGAGTTTCGTTAATGGATGTGATGAGGTTAGAGAGTTGGGGAATTGCTTTCATGTTTTTCATAGAGAATGCATTGATGCTTGGATTGGTAAAGGCAAAGAAACTTGCCCAGTTTGTAGATCGAAGATGTTGCCTGATGATCAAACACAGAAGTTCAATGGAACAGAAGATCCATGGAGGGAAGAGAGAATGATTTACTTGTTCGGTGAGGATTTTGATTTCCATTAACTAAGCCTATGTTTGGTAATTGTTTATATACAACACATTTCTTCAAATTACTTTTTAAATGCACGCAACTCCTCAAATCAATTTTCAATTACATATTTTATTTCAAAACATCATATTTTTTTGTTAATTATATATATAAAAAAAACTTTAATCAAACAGAGGCTAAATTGTGTTCCCTCTACCAAGGATTGGATTAAATTTCCATCTAGGCAAAGTCGATGAGAAATATTTGACTGTCCAAACTAGGGGTATTTTTTTGGATAAAATTGATCAAAACATGTATTTCAAGTTCCGTTCCAAAAATTTTCGGATTCAAAATATTGTTCCAAAATTTTCGAAATACACAAACTTCATTCCAAACCAAAATTCGAAAATTTTAGAAAATTTTGAAATTCTCAATATTTAATATTTTATCAAGATTTTATATTTTAAGCTATAAAAAAAGAATTCAGGGAATTAAATATCTGAAATAAATGAGTTCAAAATTTCAACTAGTTAAAAATTATAATTAAATTTACAAACCGCAAAAGATAACAAAATAAAAACATAACATCTACAAATTGATTTAACACAAGTTTTCCATCTTGATCCAATAAAATAAAAGTTAATAAGAATAACAGTGGTACAATTCTTGCATTTTTCCATCCTAAAACTCAATATAAATTTAATATTTTTGCTTCAAAAATCTATTTTCTAGCAAACAGACAGTGTCGTGCTCCAACAGCGAATAAGTAAAGCAAACTTTGTATTATCACAACCCATGTTGAACTTTTGATTAATTAATCTGATTTTTTATTATATCTAATGTGAAATATTTTTCACCACCAATTTACCTAATTTATTACCTGTCAGTTATATGTTAAATCTTATGTTAATAATATTTTAAATTTCTTAGATTTTATATTATTAATTGTAATATAAATACAATTTTTTTTCGAAATTTATTTAGAAAAAAATCAGAATTTTCGGACGAAATATGTTTAGAATATTTCGAAAATTTTTGGATTGGAATTTCGAAATTTTTGAAATTTTGAAACTTGTTCCAATTCCAATCCAATTTTTTCATAAAATTTTCCAAATTCGAAAGTTTCGAATTTCGGATCAGTCGAAATCGACTTTTTTTGGAAACAAAATTACATGATTATTCAGATTAAGACACACTAACTCATTAATAAGTGTATTTTATACACTTATTTATATGTAAAAAATTAGAATATTATGTTTTCGTTTTAGAATAAATGCTATTTAGTTTGCGTTTATTTGTTTACATTTAAGAAAATGTCCCAAGATCATGAAAATGAAACAATTGATAAAAATAAGGCACAATTGGATAACTTTTGTAGTTAAATCGAGCAATTGAGAGGTTAATGACGTCAATCGGTAAAGATGGATGGTGCTAAAATGAAGAAATCAAGAGTTGGAGGAATTAATTGAAGAAGTCAAGAGCTGAAATGAGCTAATCAAGAAGATTTAGAAGTATGGGGCCAAAATCCTCTAATCAAAAGATGAGGACATAAGGTGGAAATAAAAGGTAGGGGGACAACCTTACACAACCGGAAAAGTGGAAAATTTCTTGGAAGTTACAACCATGCGATCGCGAGTCTTAAAGGCGCGCGATCGCGCGATATTGAACCACGCTAGGTAATCCAACTAGGCCGATTTTGAGCTTTTTGCTTGCAGTTTCAACAGCTTTTCCTCTTCTTTCACATAGGTCTTCCCAAAACATTTATACAAAACATATGAGGCACGAAATTTGGAGCCACAGTTGAGATTTTCACGTCAAATTCTTGGAAAATCAAGCATAGCAAAAGGGCGGGAGTTGAAAATCACGTGGAGAATTGATATTTGGTGGAAACTTTTCATTCACTTATGTTATTTTCAATTAACGTTTTTCTTTATTGTTTTTGTTGTTTAAACATGATGTGTAACTAAGCAAATATTTGGTAAGTGGTTTATAAACCACATAATTTTCCAAATTATTTTTTAACCACACACATTTTATTTCTCCAATTTTCAGCCGTACATTTTATCCCAAAATCATAAATAAACCAGTTTATAAACCGCTACAGTGTTACCAAAACGGAGGCAAATTTCATATTGGGATGAACGATGTAGCATAGCTTAATTATCTTAATTCCATATTCCGTTGTTTTAATGATTCGTTGCATGTATTGATTTATTATTGTGTTTAATGCATTAGTTAATTGGTCACTAATTTATGATATAATGAGTTATTTTCATAATTCGAGAGGTCGGTTAATAACTTAGATATAGGTAATAAATTCGATAATTGGACAAGAGATAGAGCTATACTTTTGTTATTATTGCGGTCGTGTGTGAATTCTTGTGTTTTATGCATCTAGATAAGGAATATTCAAACTCTTTGTAGAGATATAGAGTTAACTTTTTTATGAAGAATTAATTTAAACTCGAGAATGGAATTTGAATATACATTAGTGAATTCAACCGAATGCATATTTAGGAAATAAAACTGGAATTAGAGTTAATATAATTGGTTAGTTGAAATCGTGAATCTCAACTACTTTACAATCGTTTCAAAAAACAAAACAATATTGCAATTTTAATTCTTTGGTGAAGATAATGTGATGAGTGTTGGGATAATTGGCTCAAACAACTTTTAATGCTTGTTGTATGCGAAAAGGATTTAAATTAGGATATTTTTGAAGTCTAAAGGACATCTAATGCAAATGGGAATTAAAATAATGATTGATGTTATAAAATGTATATAATGTGAATGACCAAATTTACCCTTATAAATTTTACTTTATTACAATTGTGTCATTACTCTTTCCTATAAATAGGGGCTTGATTTAGAGGTTTTAATCACACTTCTTCAATAAGAAGAACTCTCTCTCTCTCTCTCTCTCTCTCTCTCTCTCTCTCTCTCTCTCTCTCTAGTTTTACAATATGTTATCAGCACGAGTCTCTAACCAATTGAGTATTGAATTTGAGTAAGCTGAAGGAATTATGCTATGCAATTGCCTTTAGTAGGATCCTCTGCATCAAAAACCTTATTATTACTAATCAAACATCTACTTAAACCGAATTCCTGTGAAGAGATTATCCTTAGGCATCTACTCAACTGTAAGTCTTCAAATTTATATATTTGTAAGAATCAAGTTCATTGATATTTATCGATCTATATTTCATAATCATTTTAAATATTTACAATTTTTTTTATTAAGTATACAATAATTATGAAATAACTTATCTTTAAAACTTTAGAATTAATTACGTACTTTCGAGTTGTCCATATTCATCTTTTTGAAAGTATTGCTTATTGAAATTGTTGCTTAATTATTTAGTAGTTTTATGTGCTTTAAAATCTTTCGAATTATTGTTTCTATGCATTCTAACATGGTGTGGTAGTCAAAAAGTTATGCTTTAGAATTATTGTTTCTATGCATGCTAACATGGTGTATTAGTAAAAAAAGTTAAAGCTAAAGTTATATATATATATATAACTTTTATTTTCTTCTATTTTATATTTTTGTTTCAGTTTAATGATCTTTTTAATTACCAATATAATAATTATGAAAACTTAAATAACAATTAAATAATGATATTCGAATTAACTAAATTTGGATTATTGTTGTACCCTTGCAAAGCATTGAATTATTATGGATTTTGGACTATTATAACCTATGCTCTATTATGGATCTTGGACTTATGGACTTTTGACTATTATAACCTATGCTTTATTATGGATTTTGGACTTATGGACTTTGGACTATTATAATCTATGCTATATTATAGACCTTGAACTTATGCACTGTGGATTGTTATAAACTTTGGACTTCATTCTAAATTAAAGATAATTTACTAAAGTTATTTATCTGGATTTTATACGCACATTGTATTCATATTATTTCTTTATTATATTTGTTAGTCATTCGTTAGATAGTTATATTTGTTTACTTGATTTTATTTTGTAGTCTTACATACACGGCCAATCTCACAAAATTATAATTTGTGGCTCTCGATATATTTGGAAAGAACTATCTTTCATGGATCTTTGATGCTGATATACATCTTCAAGTTAATGGCCTTGGGGATACCATAAAAGAAGAAAAATACCGCATCCAATCAAGAAAAAGTCAAGGGGATGATCTTCCTTCGCCATCATCTTGATGAGGGATTAAAAGTGAAATATCTTACAATCAAGTGATCCTCTTGAATTGTGGAATAATTTGAAGGAAAGATATGACCATCAGAAGACAGCCATACTGCCAAGAGCTCGTTATACTTGGATGCATTTGAGGCTCCAAGATTTTAAATCAGTATCTGAGTATAATTTCGTATTGTTTAAAATAACTTCCACATTAAAATTATGTGGAGAAAATGTTACTGAAGAAGATATGTTAGAGAAAACTTTCTCTACTTTTCATGCCTCGAATGTTATCATGCAACAACAATACATAGAACGAGACTTTAAAAAATATTCAGAACTGATATCATGTCTTCTAGTGGCTGAGCAAAATAATGAGCTCTTAATGAAAAATCACGAATCACGACCGACTGGATCAGCTGCTCTACCTGAAGCGAATAACATTTCATATAATAAACAAAGACAAGACCATTGTCGCAATTACAATCATGGTTGTACTCGTGGTCGTAGTCGTGGTCGTGGTCGTGGTCGTGGCAATGGTCAAGATCGAGGACGAGGACAAAGCTACACTTGGCAACGTGGAGGACAAAATCATGCTCGTCCTCACAATGATCATAATAAACAATCCTTCAATTTTAGAGGAACAAATTATGGAGAAAGTGGGGAAAGTTACCAGAAAAGAAAGATGTCAACAAGATTGACAGACAATTCATGCCATAGATGTGGTATGAAAGACCATTGGGTACGTACATGTCGGACAGCAAAACATCTTGTTAAATTATACAAAGCCTCTCAAAATGAGAAAGGAAAAAATGTTGAAACAAACTTTGTTTTTCAAGAAAATAATCTGTACCATTTCTCATCAGAAGTAACACATCTCGATGTTGATTATTTCATTGAACAACCCGAGGAGAACATTGCTAAACATGATAATGATAGAAGTTGATAAGTTATTACTTGTAATTGAATGTATTCATGTATTTCAGTGTGTTATCGGTACTTTTATCTATATGATAATTTTTGCACGTTGTTTTTAATGAAAATATGTATGATAATATAATATTTTTCTTCTCAATATAATTATTTTGTGTGTAACCGTATTTCTATTTGTTAATGAAGAAATGGACACTTCTGATTTATTGAATGACTCCAAGATCATTGATGAAGATATTTGCTTAGCAGACAGTGCATCAACAAATACAATATTCAGAAATGAGAAATATTTCTTGAATTTGACAACGATGACAACTAATGTGAGTACAGTAATAAGATTTGCACCTATTATTAAAGGAGGGGAAAAGCAAATATTGTACTAAGTGGAGGAACAAAAATGGCCATCCAAAATGATTTATTTTCCCCTAAGTCATCTAGGAATCTGCTAAGTTATAAAGATATACGAAGTAACGGGTACCATACTGAGACTGCCGAAGAAAATAATAAAGAATATCTTTATATTATTTCTATTGTCTCTGGAAAGAAATGTATACTTGAAAGGTTAACCGCTTTACCTTATGGCTTGTACTATACAAAAATTAGTACAATTGAAACAAATGTTATATTATGCCAAAGGTTCAAAGAGCCAAAGAATTTTATAACTTGGCATGACCGGCTAGGACATCCCGCGTCTCAACTATGATGCGAAGAATTATTGAGAAGTCAAAATGACATTCATTGAGTAATTAGAAAATTCTTCATTGTAATGAATTTTCATGTGCTGCTTGTTCTCAAGGCAAATTGGTCATCAGACCATCATTAACTAAAGTTGGGTATGAATCTCCAATATTTTTGGAACGTATGCAGGGTGATATTTGTGGGCCCATTCACCCTCCATATGGACCATTTCGATATCTTATGGTTTTAATAGACGCATCTACTAGATGGTCATATGTGGGCCTATTCACCCTCCATGTAGACCATTTCGATATCTTATGGTTTTAATAGACGCATCTACTAGATGGTCACATGTGAGCTTATTATCCACTCGCAACCTGGCATTTGCGAGATTACTTGCTCAGATTATTCGTCTACAAGCACAATTTTTGGATTACCCAATTAAGACTATTCGTCTTGATAATGCTAGTGAGTTTACATCTCAAGCATTTAATGATTAGTGCATATCGATTGAGATAAATATTGAACATTCGGTTACTCATGTTCATACTCAAAATGGTCTAGCAGAATCATTTATTAAACGCCTCCAATTAATAGCTAGGCAATTACTTATGAGAACAAAACTTCCCGTATTTGCTTGGGGATATGCTATACTACATGTCGCAGCGCTCATACGCATCACGCCAACATCTTATCATAAATTCTCCCCATTACAAATGGCTTATGGTCAGGAGCCTAATATATCACATCTAAGAATTTTTGGTTGTGCGGTTTACGTACCAATATCCCCACGACAACGAACAAAAATGGGTCCTCAAAGGAGACTGGGAATACATATTGAGTTTGAATCTCCTTCTATAATAAAATATCTTGAACCCAATACGATTGATGTTTTTACTGCACGATTTGCAGACTGTCATTTTGATGAAACAATATTCCCAGCATTAGGGGGAGAAATTAAACAGCTGGAAAAAGAAATAACATGGAATGCATCATATTTATCCAAACAAGATCTTCGCGCAAAGAAATGTGAATATGAAGTTCAAAAGATAATCCACTTGCAAAAGATAGCCAATCAATTGTCCGATGCATTCACTGACCTAAAAAGAGTGACTAAATCACACATTCCAGCTGAGAATGCTCCCGTCCGAATTGATGTCCCAGAAGGACAAAATAAAGCTAATGAGTCTAAGATATGCATGAAACGTGGTAGACCAATCGATTCCAAGGATAAAAATCCTCAGAAAAAAAGGAGCATATAGTCAATAATCATATTAAGGAGGCAGAATCTCTCGAAGATTCCAAAGACATAATTCAAATAAAAACCCCTGAGTGGTACAGGTACCTAAAAATGATGAAAATAAAGAGACCTCGATAAATTATGTCTATACGAGGAAAAGATGGAACCGAGAAGAAATAGTTGTCGACAGTATTTTTTCATATAATGTAGCACTCGAAATTATTAATGATACCGAGGATGATGAACCAAAATCCATCGAGGAATGTAAACGAAGAAATGATTGGCTAAAATGGAAAAGTGCAATTCAGGTAGAATTGGATTCATTGGAGAAACGTAAAGTTTTTGGACCTATCGTTCAAACTCCTAAAAGGGTTAATCCTGTAGGATACAAATGGGTATTCGTACGAAAAAGAAATGAGAAAAGAGATGTCGTGAGATATAAAGCCCGACTTGTAGCACAAGGATTTTCGCAAATACCTGGTATCGATTATGAAGAAACGTATTCCCCTGTAATGGATGCAATTACGTTTCGATATCTAGTCAGTTTGGGAATACATGAAAAACTAGATATGCGCATGATGGGTGTAGTTTCAGCCTATTTATATGGTATGCTTGACAATGACATCCACATGAAAAATTTCGAGGGATTTAAAATGCCTGAAGTATATAATTCGAGACCTCGAGAATTATTTTCAATCAAATTGCAGAGGTCATTATATGGATTGAAACAATCCGGCGCATGTGGTATAATCGCCTTAGTGAATATCTACTGAAAGTAGGATTCAAAAATGATCCTATATGCCCTTGCATTTTTATAAAGAAGTCAATGAATGGGTTCATAATTATTGCTGTATATGTTGATGACTTAAATATTATTGGAACTCTCGAAGAAATTCCGGAGGCAGTTGAGTACTTAAAGTCAGAATTTGAGATGAAAGATCTTAGAAAGACAAAATTCCATCTCAGCTTGCAAATCGAGCATTTATCAAATGAAATTCTTATTCATCAATCAACGTATACAGAAAAAGTCCTTAAACGATTTTACATGGATAAGGAAAATCCATTGAGCACACCGATGGTTGTCCGTTCACTGAATGTGGAAAAAGACCCATTTAGACATGGAGAAGATAATGAAGAACTTCTTGGTCCTGAAGTACCATAGCACTACTATATCTTGCCAACAACACACGACCTGATATTGCATTCTCGGTAAGTTTACTAGCAAGGTATAGTTCTTCTACTACACAAAGACATTGTAATGGTGTTAAACATGTATTGAGGTATCTCCGAAAAACAATTGACATGTGTTTGTTTTATTCAAATAAAACTAAACCTGAACTTGTTGGGTATGCTGATGCGGGATATCTATCAGACCCACACACAGCTAAATCTCAAACAGGTTATTTATTAACCTGTGGAGGTACTACTATATCATGGAGATCCACAAAGCAGACATTAACTGCTACTTCTTCTAATCATGCTGAACTAATTGCAATACATGAGGCAAGTCGATAATGTGTATGATTGAAATCAATGACTCAGCATATAAGGGAGACTTGTGGTCTCTCTTCAGGAAAAGGAAATCCAATAATTCTATATGAAGACAATGTCGCATGTATAGCTCAACTAAAGGGGGGTTTCATTAAAGGTGACAGAACGAAACATATTTCATCGAAATTCTTCTTCACACATGATCTTGACAAGAGTGGTGAAATTGATGTTCGACAAATTCGTTCAAATGATAATCTAGCAGATATGTTCACAAAATCTTTACCTACTGCAACATTTGAAAAATTGGTAAATAAGATCAGAATGCGTCGACTCAGAGATCTCAATCAACATCATCAAGAAGATTAGATACGCACTGCACTATTTTTTTTTAGCTGAGTTTTTATCCCATTGGGCTTTCAAGCAAGATTTTTAATGAGGCAGCAGCTGTACTCTTTTTCCTTCGTTCAGGTTTTATCTCACTGGGTTTTACTGACAAGGTTTTAACGAGGCAGTACTTCAGAATTCAAAGCTTCAGTACATGATTTATTCTTATTATCGTTTGATGTCATTTCGAATAGTAGATTCAATGATTCGCGATGGCCAATATCAGGGGGGTAGATGTATTCTTTTTCCTTTGCTCAAGTTTTATCCTACTGAGTTTTCTTAGCAATGTTTTAACGAGGCATGCTGCATAATAGGTCATTTAAGGGGGAGTGTTATAAAATGTATATAATGTGAATGACCAAATTTACCCTTATAAAATTTACTTTATTACAATTGTGCCATTATTACTCTCTCCTATAAATAGGGGCTTGATTTAGAGGTTTTGAACGCACCTCTTCAATAAGAAGAATTCTATATTTCTCTCTCTCTCTCTCTCTCCCTCCCTCTCTCTATTCTCTTTGTGAGAAAAATTTACTCAAAGATCAATTTTTTTTTTTTTTTTTGTATAACAAAGAAGTAGAAATTGGTAAATATGATAAAACTTGAGTATTTTTCTCGTACAATATTTTGGGGATTTGATTAGTGAATTTTATATGATTGTAACAATTTTCATATAGTGGAAATCTTTGTCGGTCAGCAAATTTTGCATCGTATCTTTATATATTTCTTTGTTTGAAGGCTCGGAAGATTTGAATTTAAAGGCTGCATGCACGAAACGTATTTACTTGACCAAAAATATTTTTTCAAATATTGATGGAATATACTGCTACTAGGAGCTTTGAAAAAAATTGAAAGAGTTGTACTAAAAAATTAAAGAGTATTTCAAAAAGATTGTATCTGAATGAACGGTTATATTCTTTGAAAATGAATGTAGGTACGAAAATCTAAAACCAACTGAATGCAATAATATAAAGTGAATTCTATTTTACAAAGAAAAATCAATTATGTGAAAAATATTGTCAATCAAACAAGCCATTAAGTGGAAAATCGGTGGAAAATTCCATTTTTCATGGAAAATAATGGCCTATCAAACCGACCTTTAATGTGTTTGATTGCGATGATGAAATTTGGGTGGAAAAAAAAATGAATTTCATGTTTTGGTATTTGATTTGTAATATTTTTCAAGTACTTTGATTGGTTGAAAATGTCATTTAATAATAAAATTTTCAATAATAAATTATTTAAGAAATAAAAAATATGAAATTAAATGAAAGTGATGAAAAATGAGCTAAATTGTAAGATTTACAAAATTGAAAGACTATTACAACTATTTAAAAGTCGAATCAAAGAATTAAGATTGAGTTTTACAAGGGATCAATTAGACCCAATTAAAAGTTGAAAGTTCAAATTGAAAGAACAAATATAATTGGAAGAAGAAAAAATATAAAATCATGCCAACCAAAAAGTTGAGGATCAAAATACAATAATATAAAGTTAAATCAATTTTGTACAACTTTACAATAATTGAAATTCTTTGAAAATAAGGAAAATTCATTAATGTTATGTGATCCAAAAAAGGAAAATTAATTACATGAAAAATATTGTCAATTAAGCAAATCAATAGTAAGAATTGAATAAAAATTTTCATTTTCCATGAAAAAGTTGTCTATCAATTCGAATCATTCTTTTCAATAAAATAATTTAGGGATGTGCTACATGGGAGAAGTACGTTGGTGGGGGCGTCGCATTGTCCTACGTGGTGCAACAATCCAATGGGTCGCCCCCACCTCATCGGGTGGCCCACACTTACCCAATTGAGCTCGGATAAGTCAGTTGCACTAGGGGTGAACACGATCTGGTTTGGATGTTTTTGACAAATTTTCAAAGCAAATCATTTCAAGTAATTTGGCATTTTCTTAAACCAAACCAAACCATTTCATTTTACAAATCAAACCAAACCATTTTTTGCGGTTTGGTTCGATTTTAATCCGCGATTTTTACCTATCAACATAATATAATATATTTTAAATGTTAAATTAACTCGTATATTTTAATATAAAGATAAAATAAGTTAATATATAAGTTAATATGAGAATTAATAATGTTGGATGTTAAATTCATTCGAATTTGTTTTCAATTCAAAATAAAAATATGAAGTTAAGAAATAATTGTAAATTTATAATTGCATTGTATTGTATTTGTTCCCTAATTTCTTTTCGAACAAATATGACAGGTCATCGTCATCAAAATTCTTAAAAAAATCACTAGTATTAGACATCCCATAACTAGTCATTCTTTTTTGCTTTTTATTTGAAACCATATACGGATACTTTTCTTGCATAAATGTGTGATATGATTCGATAAAGTACTAGTCCCGCAATTATTAATATGATGCTTATATAATTTTCCACAATAATTACATTTTGTCTTGGCTCTCTTCTTGCTAGCTTACCTTTATTGTCCAGATTCCGAAATTCAGTAAGGAATAAATTCTAAAAAATAAAATAAAATAATTGAATGATATTGCTTGCAAAGAAACTTAAACATGTGATATTCAAATTCTTAGCCTAATTCGAACATTTTGATATAGATCGAAAAATCTTCCATGACTCTCTAAAATAAAATCAAATGAAGGAAGAAATTTGAAGTATACCTATCACCTTTGTTTATTGTTCTAAGAATCTAATTGACATTAGTGAAGATGAAGTTGGAAGTTGGAAGGAGGCAAAGAAGACGAATGAAAACAGAAAATTACTGATTGAATTAGAAAGTTGAACGTTTTAGGTTTGAATCTCAATTAAATGAGCTTTTAGGGTTGTAGTATGTGGTTTAAGGATGATGTGGGTTATATGTTAATGTGATTTTAGGGTTGGAGTATATTGTTAAAAGATTGTATGAATTAAAGGTTAATGAGATTTTGTGGGTGGACATTAGACGAGAACTTTTAAATAATAATAATAAAAAAAACTAGACTAGAACTTTATTCATTAGATAAATTTGAATTTTTTTTGAGAAAAAACTCTAAATTTAAATGAATAAAATTTAATTTTTTAATTAAAAATTAGCGGTTTGATTTGGTTTAAACGGTTTTTAAAAATTGAAACCTAAACCAAACCATTTTGAAACAGTTTGATTTGGTTTGAAAATATTGGCGGGTTCACGTGGAACCGAACAAACGGTTTAAAATCAACGATTTCGATTTAGTTTGCGATTTGACGATTTTTTTTGTCCAGCCCTAAGTTGCACCACATAGGATGGTATGACCAACATACTTAAGTATTTCTCACTACGAGGACAAGTCCATTTAGCATTATCGAATAATTATGAGTAATTTTAGGGAGATATTTTTAAGTGACATAGTGACATGTCACACATTTATTGGGTGGTGAAAATAATTATCCCGTCATTTACTTTTTCACCATCCAATGAAAGTGTAACATGTCACAATATCACTTAAAAATGTCCTAAAAAAATATCTCCATAAAATTATTGAATAATTATTCGTTCTTGATTCGTTTATGAAGCAAATCAAGTGAAAAGTGGAAACACGTCGACTCCATATATTCCATAATTATGCTGAAGATATTCCGAAAGATCAAAAGAAAAGGAAGAATTTTTTCAATAAAAATAAAAATAATAAACGAATGGTCCACCTAGAAATGTATAAGATTTCATAGCCAATAGCAGAAGGCCAATTCCAAACCTCCCTCTCCCTCCCATCTCTGATCCTAATCTGATCTCTCATTCCAATCTCTCATTATTCTTGTTCTCCCCCAAACTAGACCTTAAAACAAAATAAAAATAAAAATCATGGACCTCCTAAATTCACCTCTACCCTCAGATTGACATGTCTCCGCCGCCGCCGCCGCCGCCACCACCACATCCTCCGCAACAACCAGCGCCGTCTTACCACCACCACCACCTTCTTAATAAAACGACGTTCCTCACTGACGTTATTTTCACTGCCTTCTCTTTATTTATTCTCTTCTCTTCTTCTCCTAAACCCACCTCCGTTTTCTTTCTCCCTAACAACAAAATCTCTTTTCCACTGAATCCCCGAAGATACCTCAAATTTCCCACCATGTCATCCCCCTTACGAAACCCTACAAACTCTAGAAACCAGAGGCACCGTCCCTTTGCCACCCCTCAGTCGTTATCCGATTGGCTCAAGCCGCGGCTTCCCTCCGATTCCTTCGCCTCGTGGGGGGTCAAGCCGGGAACGAAGAACGTTCATAACTTATGGCTCGAAATCTCTGAAGGTGAAACATTGCTTGCCGATTCTTCCCCTCCCGTCCGCACCGTTGAGGTTGTGATCGTGCGTATTTTTCGGAATGACGGAAAAGTCCTTGTTGAATCACATCAGGAGTTGTCTAGCGGTGACGTGCGTACCCGGTGCCGGCCCTTGTCGGAGAAAATGAAGCCTGGAGAATCCGTAGAGGCTGCTGTCTTTAGGGCAGTTAAGGAAGAGCTGGGATCAATAATTCAAAACGCGGATTTTGATAATAGTGGCATAGTGAAAATTGTGCCGAATTCTTATGTAAAGAAGGTGGAGGAGAGGGCTTCTGCATCATATCCAGGATTGCCAGCTTGTTATGTATTGCACACCGTGGATGCCGAGGTGGAGTGGTTGCCTGAAGGCGAATTTTGTACAGAGGAGGTCGAGGAATACGTGGACTTTGATGGGAGGAATATCGCAGATAGTGCAGTTCACTGTAAAAAGCATTACTGGAAGTGGGTCGATTCTAATTTGGTTTGACATTTAATTGCTGGAGGAGGTGAGTTTCAAACTCCCAATTTCAGCTTGAGTTTTGGATATTGTTAGTATATTTGTCAATGGTTCAGTAATAGATGTTCTGTATCCTTATGAAAGTTTTCTTCTTGGGAACAAGGGATGATAATGTTTATGCTGAAACTCAATTTATAGTTGTTAAATTAACATGAGAAGAATGAAATATTTATATCATCCTTACTTTCATTGCTTACATTACATTCAAGTGAATCATGATAGCCCATAAGGAATTTTGGAATGTTGGAAAACTAAATATCATTATCATAGTTTCTTGCACTAGCCGAGCATGTGTGATCGATTTGTCCATTGAACACTTAAGAACAGAATGTTGGAAAACTAAATATCATTATCATCCTTACTTGTCTTTTTCTCGTTTATAAATTTCTAATTTCTGTTGTAAAAAGTTAACGTGCATAATTATATTCTAATCATGCATGCGTAGTTTGATAACTAATTCCATCTTTCATATAAAAATGGATTCGGAATGTATTCAAACATTATGCAAATAATTTAACAAAATATAATATGCACGCATTATCGTCTTAAGATTGTTGGTAAAAAGTTACATGTATAAAGTTGGACAGAATTCCGACTTACCGAATAAGAATATATGAAGTAGAAAATCAAAAATGCATGAAAATGAATTCGGTCGAGGCAAGAGTTTGACTCTTTGTCCTTAAGACGATAATGCCCCGCACGAGTGCTAACGGTTTTCCGGCATTCGTCTCTCAAGATACAACGACCACGTCTCGCAATATGAGCACTCCAAATTACGAAGACCAACGAACCTTACTTATGTTTTGAACTCTCTTCATATGAAACTCGACTCCAAATAAATGCAAAATTATTTTGGAGTGAATATGCATTAGTATGATAATGCAATCATAAAAATTAAATGAATTGATGAATAAATGAATAATCAAAGCATATGGGGTTTATATATAGATGCTGGAAAGTTGTGTCTCAAAAGACACAACCTTTACAAGAAACACATCCTTTCAAATTTGTCTCTAATTGAAGAGACACAATTATTGGAAAATATTAATTCAAAAAGTCACAACCTTTTATATGAAAAGAGACATCTTTTCATTTAAATTAATTCTAAAATATTCAATAATATTCTTCTAATTTTCCAATATTGTCACAATTTTAAGTGGCTTAATTTTCCATTCATCAACTAATGGTTCCACTTAAATAATCACATAAATTGGTCAAAACCAATTTTTCCAACAATCTTTAGGCCCATTCCCCTCGAAAGATGGTATACTTGATCTTTTGCAAGTCCTTTCGTCAAAGGATCAGCCAAATTTTCTTTTGACTTCACATAGTTAATAGAGATTATACCATTCGACATTAACTGTTTAATGGTATTATGTCTTCGACGGATATGTCGAGACTTACCATTATACATACTATTTTGTGCCCTTGCTATTGCCGACTGATTATCGCAATGTATATTAATCGCAGAAACTGACTTTTCCCAACATAGAATTTCTTCAAGAAAATTATGAAGTCATTCTGCTTCTTCACCGGCTTTGTCTAACGCAATAAACTCAGATTCCATCGTGGATCGAGCAATACACGTTTGCTTAGACGATTTTCAGGACACAGCTCCACCTCCAATGGTAAATACATAACCACTTGTGGATTTTGAATCCTTAGTGTCAGATATCCAATTTGCATCAGTATATCCTTCTAACACCGTAGGATATTTTGAGTAGTGTAATCCATATTCAACCGTGTGTCTTAAATATCTAAGAACTCGGTTTAATGCCTTCCAATGTACAACACTTGGATTACTAGTGAATCTACTCAACTTGTTGACTATGTATGCTATATCCGGTCTTGTGCAGTTGGTAATATACATTAAACTACCAATAACACGCGAATATTCCAATTGAGATACGGGCTCACCAGTATTCTTGGCTAAGTGAATACCTAAGTCAACTGGTGACTTAACCGGTTTATCGTCATACACCTTAAATTTCTTAAGTATAGTCTCAACATAATGTGATTGAGACAATGACAAACCATCGGATGTCTTAGAGATTTTAATCCCTAATATTACATCCGCCACTCCCATATCTTTCATGTCAAAATGTTTTGTTAACATTTTCTTAGTCGAGGAAATGACTTTGAAGTTATTTCCCATAATTAGCATATCGTCAACATATATGTATATGATTACATATTCATTAGTTGTGTTTTTAATGTAGACACATTTGTCACATTCATTGATTTTGAAGCCATTTGACAACATAGTTTTATCAAACTTTTCATGCCATTGCTTCAGTGCTTGTTTCAATCCATACAATGATTTTACAAGTTACAATCTTTATACCTTGTCATAGAAGGATGTTCTATGAAAATGGAAAGGTAGAAATCCCTCATACTAATTTTAGAAGTATAAGGATGGTTTATAGTAACCAAAAATGGTTGAAACCTTGGTGATTTGATGAAAATGACTTGTAATTGGAAATTTAATAGGCCAAGGGACTTGAGTTGCAATTTTACATTAAGGATTTAATTGTATATTGAGTACTCAAGGTCTTGGAATATGCAACTTTGGCCTTAAAAGTTTTCCAAGATTATCCTCGAGGTCTGGACTTCAAGATCCAAGTCCTTAAGGTTCCTTAATTTTAAGATTTAATCCATATAGCGTTGGATTTCAAATCTTATCTCAATCGTGCTGAGTTGTTGTTCGAGTATATATTAAAACTTGAACTTGGGACTACCCGTGAAGTGTGGGGGTGGCCTTGCTTTCTTCAAATTATAACGAGATTTTGAACATTATTGAACTGCACTATTCCTTGGAAAATTTGTTGGTACCATATTTGGACATAGACGTCTATTGTAATGGATTTATATCCATTAGTAAATGTGTTTACTTTGCTAGTGCGGTATTTGAAAATGCTCGAAATCATTATGAATTTGAAGATGAATTTTTGGAACTAGAGCTCTAAACAAAGAGCTTTAGACAAAGTGAGAAATAAGTATTTTATTTCAAGAAAATTTGGAAGCTTATTTATTCGATATCCTAGACTTGTGGGGGGTTACGAATAACTTTAATGAAGCTTCAACTAAAGCGAGAGAAGCATGTTGGCTTCAGAGTTCCAAAAGTGACAAGTCTATACCTGCTACATTGATTGATTGTGTCTCAAACGGTATAGATCGTCTTGCGTTGCAGTTGATCTCCGATGATATTATCTTGTGGATCCACTATATTGAAAAATTTACCAAGAGATTATTAAACTGCTGATCGAAGGGAATGAGATTAAAGACTACTACGCATGTAATCTTTGTAATGATAACTCAACCATGCTGACTGGAGATCCCAAGAACTTGGTATGCGACAACTAAGTTATGAAGATTCAGTTAAGCACTTGGGATTAAATTCCTACTCATTCCTATGGTCAAACCAAAGTGCTTTTTGCAGAGTGTCTAGGTTAAGCTTAGCTTTTAATGATTCCTATGTCTTGGATAAACCAAGTGGGGTAGGCAAACTACTCCTAATAGGAAATCACATATGTAAGTGAGAAGTGGGGCCGCTTCTATGAGAATGTTTCAAGGCTTGAATTCTCTAAAACACTTATGAAACCAGGAGTTGTTCAGGGCCAAAATGAACACAACCGTGATAATCGAAAGTGTTAGGGAAGATATTGTGTGAGTACTATTATCTTGGTTTACACCAACGGCTGAACAGTTCAAGACATCATGTTCACTATTTAGCCAAGTAAATCCGATAATATTTCACTAAGGCAGGTTCAAAGCCCAAAGCTACCTCTCCTGATGCAATAGCTTTCCGCGTGTACTCTCTTCAGTGTCTGCATAGTTTTTGCATTAATTTTCATTCATGTTAGGGATTGTTGGAAAAATTGGTTTTGACCAATTTATGTGATTATTTAAGTGGAACCATTAGTTGATGAATGGAAAATTAAACCACTTAAAATTGTGACAATATTGAAAAATTGGAAGAATATTATTGAATATTTTAGAATTAATTTAAATGAAAAGATGTGTCTTTTCATATAAAAGGTTGTGACTTTTTGAATTAATATTTTTCAATAATTGTGTCTCTTCAATTAGAGACAAATTTAAAAGGATGTGTTTCTTGTAAGGGTTGTGTCTTTTGAGACACAACTTTCTAACATCTATATATAGACCCCATATGTTTTGATTATTCATTCATTTAATTTTTATGATTGCATTATCATACTAATGCATATTCACTCCAAAATAATTTTGCATTTATTTGGAGTCAAGTTTCATACGAAGAGAGTTCAAAACATAAGTAAGGTTCGTTGGTCTTCGTAATTTAGAGTGCTCCTATTGCGGGACATGGTCGTTGTATCTTGGGAGACGAATGCCGGAAAAACGTTAGCACCCGGGCGGGGCATTATCGTCTTAAGGACAAAGAGTCCAACTCTTGCATCGACCGAATCCATTTTCATACATTTTTGATTTTCTACTTCATATATTCTTATTCGGAAAGTCGGAATTTTGTCCAACTTTATACATGTAAAAGGTACGTTATTATTAGAATATAATTATGCACGTTAACTTTTTACCAACAATTTAGTCTAAAGCATTTATCCTTTATGTTGTGCCTACCTTGTGAATCTTTTTTTAGATATTAGTTTTATCTCGTGGACAGGACAGTGTCCTCTAATTACAAAATTCTGCTTGGGATGGATGTGCAGCTCCTTTCTATTATATATACGGTTAGCATTAGTTAGTGCTCATGGCTTAGTGTGTGATTCATTCCATGATGAACCATCGACACGAGTCCTACATTTTGTCTTTGTGGGCAAAGTAAAAAAATGACTCAGCTTGTATACAAGACAAGCATGGGGAATATGTTGGTGGAGGTGTGCTGGTCGAGCAAGATGTGAAATCGGCCCATTCATCCTAGCAAACGATCTGAACAGATTTTGTTGAATGAATGGATCCAAGCTTTCTACTCCGTGACCCTGTGTGGCCACCTAGAATGCAATTCTACCTTAAAAGGGATTAGAATTATCAGTCACAATAATATAGTTTTGGGTTCCATGTCTAAAAACTCCATACATATCCTATTTGGATTATCCAAACAGAAGTCAAAATCCCTCATTAACTGAAAGAATAACCATGAAACAAGTAGCAGGACCACTATCTCATTGACAGATGCAGAGGTGGTATAGGGCGAGACATCAGTCACTTTTGCAAATATTGGGACTTCTGGCTACTTGTTGTTTGGATGGCAGAAGTGAATGAGAAAGGATAGGATCAAGATAAACGGTGGAGGAGGGCTGAGGTCTACAAGGACTGGAGGCTATCAGTGGGAGGGGACGAGGGGTAGAAATTTTTTATTTTATGTTGAATTTGACTCATCCTGTAGTTCTTTATGCATTATCGAAGGGCCAAGTTCTTAGTTTGAGTAACTTCTGTGTGGACTCGGAAATTCTGGACCACTGTTGTGGGATTATAGAAGGCAATCACTTTCTTATATTTAGGTAAAATCTCCATTCAGGTAGAACCCCAACACCTTGTTGCATGTTTGTTCTGGGGAATTTGATAGCAATATTATCAAGTCTTTGATTGAAAATGATTTTCTGAGAATCACTTCTCTTAAACCACACATTTTTCAAAAAATTATTTATTCATGTTTCCCCTTAATTTCGCCCAACTTCTTAACTACACATTTTTTTTTAAAAATGTCGCTTTTCGGGAAATCTATGCCACACTAGTAAGAAAGAAAAAAAGATAATTTCTTGTTTTCAGAGGCAGTTTTAAGAATGTGCGAGAGGTGCGACCGCACAGGACATCAATGTTATAAGGGCACCAGATTTTTTTTTCATTATTATAGGATACTTAAGAAAAATTTGAAAGTAGGGTGCAATTTTTATTTTTATTTTTTATAAGTCATCATTTCAAATTGTCATACAGGGTACTCAAAATCTTAGGACCGCCCTGCACATTTATTACTATATATCATGTTGCATGCAGGTGAGATGCAAGACATGCTTATGAACTTGCTCTCTGCTTCAATTGACTTTCGAGCCTTGACCATTTTAGCACTGTGAACTGAATATCAATTTTAAAATCTTATAATTATGAACTATTTGAGGCCCTAATTTGTGTTGGCAAACACAGTCTGTAATTTGAGTTCTTGGGTATTACATTTGGGTTCAAATTTGGCGAAATATCAATAAAAATTGATTCCGATGTTAGGGTGTGAGAGATTAACAGTTGCTTGTCCACATTACAGAGCAGGCCAAGCAATTCATATAAAATTACTTGTACTGAAATTGGAACTCCACATCGCAACATAACCAAAAATATAGCATTCAAATCACATGATATGTACATAAAATGCTGGCTGCAATTTTAATAGGGTCCTTGAGAAACCAAATTATGAGAAAATTTCATGTTTAACTTTAGCAATCAAAATATAAATAGTAGTTCTATCATTTGATGTGCTGACACTTCACCAGAGTAGCGTGTTACGTGTTCGACACGAGTCGGATACGTATCGATGTCAACACTTTTTTAACACTTTATTGTGTTTATTTTTCTTCCTTAATAACAATTATTATATATTCTTAATTATTATTAAATAATAAATAGATACTCATATTTCAAAATTTCAAAAAGAAAAATTAATATTTATTAATATAAAACTAAATTTATACTATATAAATGAAGAATTTTAAAAATCTTAATCAATGCGTCGTTGACGATGTGCAATGTTAGTACTTTTTAAAATAAATATCACGGGTTAGCATGTCCGACACGATAGTCGTATCAGATCATCATAGGTTCTATGTATCAATATGTATGGTTTTGGATAATAAATAATGATTTTTCTTTAGAATTGATATTGATTTAACGCAACCCTCAAGAAGGTGACGAGTGCTAGTTCGTACACTTTCATTTCTCATGTGACTGCAAAAAGAAAAGTCCTAAGCCATGTTCTCATCAAATAGAAACAATAACAACAAAGTAAATCATGTTCCCTATCCTGAAATTTCCCCGTAGAATCACATCCTCCATCAATGATTTTATAACTCTTCAGAACACAAACGGTGAAATGTTATACACGCACTTATTTGCAGAAAATTATACAACAGACTCCATAGCTTCTTCCGCCATCTTTTGACATGTAAAAAGCATGTATACAAGTTTGGATTGTTAGCAAAAAATGATTTACAACCTATTTGGATTGCGTTGATTATTTTTTGTTCATAATTATTTCAATTTTCAATATAACTTTTTAACTACACATATTTTCTCTCTCCAATTTTTAACCATTTATTTTCCTCGAGATTTGAAAAAAAAATGTTTATAATCCAATTTTTGACCGCCGAACAAAGGCTTAACTTGTTGACGTTGTCATGCCCTTGGGGTGCTTACAAGTCATCAACACAGTATTGTCCACCTTGTGAAGTGGTTTTGTTCAACTGCTCTAGTGGTACTAGAGAACTTCTTGAAAATCTTTTATTCAATAGATTCAAGGTTCGATAATTCTTGAGAACGCATCCACCTAGTGTGGAACAAAACCACTTATACGATGAACAATACCGTATGTTGACGACCTGTAAACATTTCAAGTATACGACAACGTCAACAAAACTATTTACATTTCATTTCAAAACGTGAAAAGCTTTTATCTGCTGGAGTCCCTGTCAAGTGTCAAACATCAATAATTAAAGGGATATTGGAAATTCAAAATCTTAAATACCGTATTGAATTATATTATCTAAAAGTTCAAACTTTTAGACGAACTACAAAAGATAATTAAGGCAAGAAATACAACTTTGTACTAACTTTTAATTGCCATTTATACCATAACTTTCCAAGCCTATGACTCAATACTGCTTAAGCAATTAAAACTTGCAGTTGATTATATAGTTCAAACATTAGTAGCACACACTGTCCCTTGCTTAGAGCTCAAGGGCCCTGATGGTATGGAACTAAATGGGAAAATAGCTACACAGTTTACATTAAACCGATACCTACCGGAAACCCAAGTTCCGACCTTCCATCTAAGCCGTCCGATCACCTTCAGCGTCACAACAAATTTCCCGATTTTCTGATCACGTCCAACTTCATAACCGAAGGACGTGGCCACCGGAATCTGATTTCCGACCAAAGACGCGCTCAAGAGGTTAGTCTCTTCATTCCCTTGATAGAAAGGTGGGAGCAAAGTTTCTCGAGTGATTATTTGACCCTTATAAGATGCATATACTTGTAAGACGTCGTAGTAAATCCCGACTTTCTTGTTTGGATTGTTCGATAAGAGAGTGAGACGAACGGTAGAGTTAATCAGGTTCGAGTCTGAGAGGTTGAGTTGATTGATATTGACATCTTTTAGAGAGAACTGTGGCTTTGTGGGGCGTAGAGTGAGCCAAACAAGGAAGATAAGGGATAGGATAGTGAACAGAAATGTAGAGAAAGCAAACAAGTACTTCTTATGGAACTTGTTGAAGTTGAATCCTTTCTTAGCACAATCTTTGGGGGATTTTTCATCGACTTGAGACATTTTCACACACACACACACACACACACACACAGAGGGAGGGAGGAAGACTGATAATCTGATATGCTGTTGCTGAGGATTGAGGAAAGGAAGTGATCATGGGGTTTCTTTCAAGCAACTTATTATAGGAAAAAGTTACTTATTTTAAAATAATTCTCACTTGCCATTGAAATAAGTTACTCATGATAATTTCCTGATTGATAGACAGAAAATTGTTTTTTAAACCCTACTTGTTTTCTTGTAAGAGAACTTTTTATAAGGAAAGGAAGGAGTGGATGGAACCGTGGAAATGATTAGCCCCTGTTCTCTTTACTGTTTTGAGGTCGTTTTCTGTTTTTATTTTCGAAAACGTTAAAAATGCGTTCTCTTTACCATTTTCGAAAACGCATTTTGGAAAAAAAAAAAAAATTGTACACAAAACGGAAAACGCCCGAAACATCGTTTTGGGCGTTTTGTGTGTATTTCGAGAAAAAATGTCCAAAACGCGGAAAACGCGTTTTGGGAATTTTTTTTTTTTAATATAATTATCTTAACTTAGAACTAAGCTTAATATAAAGTTTTTATTTATTTTTTTTATTATTTTTTTTTTTAGAATTATCCTAGCTTGGAACTAAGCCTAAATAAAGATTTTTTTTTTTTTTTTTTTTTTTTAGAATTATCCTAACTTGGAACTTAGTTTAAATAAAGTTTTATTGAATTCAATATCAACATTACAAAAAAAAATTAAATGAGAATTCTTGTTGTTATATTTCAAAAAATGCAATGATAAATGGACTCTGGTGATTTTGAAAGAACTTGCATTTTCTGAATTTTAAAAGAAGTAGAGCTTTCTCAAGTCCCGAACCTGACCAAGCTGTGTTAATATAGACTCTTAATGCTCACATTAGTGTGTTGCATGTAACCATATTTTTGGTGTATTGTGAAAGGAAATTTGAGTTGGAATTAGTAGTATTCTGCAAGTAAATTAATTAAAAATAATTTAAATAGTGTTCTGCAAAATTTCAAACAGAACATGTTTTCCAACTTTTCATTTTCAAAAACAGTTTTCAGAAATGACAAATCAAACGCGTTTTCAGCAAATTTGAAAACAAAAATGAAAACACAAAACACAAAACATTTTCGAAAATGAAAATACAAAATAAAATATAAACAGAACGCGGTTTCCGTTTCCTGCAAAAAGCATCAATAATTTTGTTTTTAATGGAAGTTTAAAATATCCGGGGTTAAGTATGAGATTTCACTTATGAATATCTAGAATATACTTTACTTTACCACAATACTGGATTCAATTATTTCTTTTACAGAATTTTTATACACATAGGTTGATAGATGCACCGGTGGCATGGATTGATGGTATCACCCATGCATCTGTGCAAAATCATCTGTATAAATAGGTTAGTATTAGATTCTAGAATCAATTATGATGTTCACACAATATACTTTGCCATGTTCCAGTCCCAATCTTTAAAATTCAATTATCAGTTGGTTCAATTTTAGCTATTCATTATCCTCTAAACTAATTTCTAAATTAAGAAAAATTCCTTACTATTGAAATACACACTTCCAAAAAAATAAAATAAAATAAAAAATCACTTTTTAAAAATCTATTCTTACATTTATTGATAAATCGATATTCAAGAGTTCATTCAAACTCGTAAGAGTAATTTACATAGATAAAACTACAATTTAGAAATTCGTTTGTTAACTGTTAAATTAGTGGAATCTTTAGGGACATGGCTTTCACAATTATTGAAAGGAAAGTTAAGAGCACTTCTTAAAAGTGCCAACGGATATTGTAGTGGTCAATTGCATTTCCCAATTCCCATCTAATGAAACTGCAATAATTTCGTCCAATTCCCATGTTTCAATTTCATACGTAACATTTAATTGAATTTAATACATCACAATTAAATTGAACTTTGATACATTTTGTAAATTGATTTATAACTTCAATCAAAACTAAATATTAATATTTCAATCACACATTTATACTCCCTCCATCCTACAAAGATAAACTCGTTTCTATTTTCACATAAATTAAAAAAATAATAATTAAGAGTGACTATATTATCACCAAGATTTTTAATAACCACACCACATTTTTATTGTATTACATGTCCTTAACTTTTACTCGTTATTACAATTATATCCTCAACTTTTTTACTACGTTTTTATCCTTAACATTTTATTAATTAGTACATCTTATACCTAATGGCAATATCCGTTAAATTTTTTTTATTAAAAGAGCCTTCTAAATATTTTAAAATAATAAAAAAGACTACAAACATAAAAATGCAACTATGTATTTGTCCTTTATTTTAATATTTTAAAGTATCTCAACAAAATTTTTGAACAAAAATCATGATTAGATATAAGATGTGATAATTAAAAAAAAACTAAGGATAAACATGCGATTAAAAGAACCTTCTAAATATTTTAAAATAATAAAAAAGTCTACAAACATAAAAATGCAACTATGTATTTGTCCTTTATTTTAAATATTTTAAAGCATCTCAAAAAAAAATTTGGACAAAAATCATGATTAGATATAAGATGTAAAAAAAAAAAAAAAACCTAAGGATAAACATGCGATTAAGAAAGTTGAGGGTACAAATATAGCAATGAGTAAAAACTTGGGAGATCTAATACAATTAAATTGTGGTGGGGTTATTAAAAATTGTGGTGGTACAGTGGTAATATATTTTCTCCATAATTAATATATGTTGGAACTATAAATTTACTTATATTTTACATAATATACTCTTACATTGAATAATGGGTAGTTCATATTTATTGATAACAATATATATTAAATATTTGAGACAAACAAAAAGGAAAAACGAGAATATTTTTATAGGACTTAGGGAGTATATTATTATTTGTTATAAATCAATATTGTCCCTCATTATTTCTACATCCACATTTATAAAACTTTCTTAAAATTTTAATTTTTTCTTCAATAAATTTGAAGTCAAGTCCACGAAGCGAAGGTTGAAAGAGTGGCGATATGATTTTTCGTAAAACTTTATTTTCACGATTAGCCCTTCAATCAGGGAAAAGTGATTTCTCATATAACCCTTCCTTTTACAAACTGTGACCTTTCCTTTCTCATCATGTCTCTCACTACTGTTGAAGACAAAATACTTATAATCACTTTTACTTTTAGAAGTGTGGCTGTATTCATATGGCTTGGCATGCACAGTGAATCTAATTGTTTTCAAGTCATTGGATTTTGTTTACTCGCTTTAATGCGGATACGTTTCTCCAACTAGGCCCTTCTAAAGTGTATTGAACTATACTCGACTACTTGATAGATTTATAATATTTATGCAAAAATTTATTTATCTATATAAAAACGGCGTGGAAAAAAAAACTTCACCTCCCTTGAGTTAATATACAGAGGATGCGTTAAAAGGAATAACGATTTTACAACAATATGTTGATTCGGTTGCTTATGACATGTTTGACAAGATGGACTAAACAGCTAAGTCTCTTTCTAATACTAAGTAACGAATATGCACTGTCTGATTGATTGTCGCGGTTTGTCCATGTTCTAGTCCACTTCAATAACATTGTGTTTATCTAACTAGCTGATGAGTTTCCAGGGGCATGATCATTTTGCGCTTGACGAACAAATTGTCCCTTCACCCGGAGACGTTGCTCAGCAAGTTTTTTTCTGCTCTCATATCGCACCTGTGATTGAAGTCCAGGAGTAAATAGGTTTCAGTTTTGGAAGTCTCTTAACAAAAATTTATTATGATAGACATCATGGTCGTGAAAAATATCAGTGATGTACCTTTTTCTCGTAGCATCTTTCTTTCCTCTTCAAGCGGAACTTCATTAGTGCTGCTTCTCTTTGTACAGATCGACGAGAGTTTCCATCATGAAGAAGGCCGACTTCTTCATCTCCACGCTCTGTTGCAGCCTTAATACCTGAAACTGCATTTATTTTGCCTGCTTCTTGATTTGATGCCAGTCGTGATTCCCTACACACTTCAGTCGACGTGACCACGTGGCTTCCAGATCCAATGCTGTAAAGATGACTTACAGTGCCATTACAGAAACTGCTATTTGTACTTTGGTCTGTGGCGGAAGATAAATGTCCTCGACCCTCGAATGTTTCCAAGGTATTCTCCTGTTTGTTGTTGGCCTGTTGATCCATAAGATCATGAAACTGTTGAGACGCCCCGGCTTGACCATGTGATGGATAAAATGAACGGGCTTGTGGGCGATATACTGGAGATATTGCAGAACCATACGTGTCAAACTTTGAACCTCCAACTGGAATATGGATAGGTGAAACTTTCTGCTCAGTGTAAGGATGTCTGGTTTCGGCTTGTGCTGGTTCAACTGTAGCCAAGGAGACGTGTTTCTGAGAGCTTATAGTTGGAACACGTGTTTTCACCTCGTAATCAACGGTGGGATTGGAATTGATTTCACAGTCTTTAGGTTGAGTAAAGTTGCTAGGCGATGTTGAATGATGAGGCCGTGATGTCTTATTAACATACCTGCATTCAAGGTTTCTTGTTTTATCAGATATATATTTCTATCCCATAACTATCCACAAATGAAAAGGCAGAGAAATCACATTACTGATTTCATTTCAGCTAAATAAATAAAACAAATTTTCCTGATGCATTATTGATTTGTAACAAAATTGTCAAAACCTTACATTTGCGCCACTTCAGAAGAAATCAAAGATGATTTTGAAGTAGAGAAAGATCAATCTCACTGTTTGAGGCAGGTTGAAACTCACCGAGAAAAGGCTGATGCATCGGAATGGATTAATTTCGGCCTTTCATAAGTTACTTGATTCACGGAGCAACTAGGACCAGATCTTCGAAGAGAAAGTTCTAAAAGAGGCGAAAGATCATTCTTGTTCGCACCAGTACTAAAATCGAAGCTTTTACAAGTGCCTTTGAGGTGATTATCAAAAGATCCGATTAAGTCAATGGCTTCTCTCGAAGATTTCAATAGGACACGATCACTTTCAGGAGTTTGACCAGTGATATTAACATGCTCCCAACAATCACCAGAAGTTTTATCCTCTCCATGAATTGTGTCATTAGCGATGCTGGCAGCTTCCTGTGCGCCTTTTTTATGACAAATATACAAAGTGTTAGACATTTACCTTACAATAAAACTGAAGGGATCATTAAAAAACATGAAAACAAGAACATTACCTTGAACATCATCATCAAGCAAAACGACTCCGTTCCCCACCTGATGTCTTTCTTGAATCGATATATCTACGTCATTTGAACGACCGGTTTTCCACTTTTCCTCTGAGAGGGCCTGTACGTGTCCTGTATCTGCTCCGTCAATGTCCACTTCAGGCTTTGTGCATGAGCTCTGCACAGAAGACAGAATGTGGATGGTTTACATAAAACTCAAATTTACATAATTCTGGCTTTCTAGATGATAACTCATTGAATAACTCTAAAACATGAGCATGTTTTCTGATTTAAGGAACACAAATGACACATAATACGCTTAATTATCACATGATAATCAAAACTAGGCTGAGGACCAGAATTTGCAATTGAAAAATAATCCACTATTACTGTTGTCTTCATATGCCGGAACTTTTCTTCCTCCAAGAACGGAAAAAGATTTCTACTAGTAGACAAAATTTTAGCTTCTTTTACTTTCGTATCTCTGTTTGGTAAAATGTTTATAAACAAAACATTTTTCCAAACCATTTTTTTAACCACACATATTTCCCTAAACAATTTTTCAACCACATATTTTACTTAAAAAACATCACATTTTTTGTTTATAAACAAAAAAAGTTTTACCAAACAGATTAGTTTAGTTTAATCTACCTTACAGAACATATCATCAATGTCCAATGTGAAAATCAGGTGTCTATCTACCTATGAATATTTTTTACTACTAAATAAAGCCTGAACAATACATAGTATGTCTCAAAGAAAATGTAATGAGAAATAAAAGGAAAAAATAAAAAAAATTACCTGAGCATCGCTTCCTTTCTCAATGCATTCACGATTCATCTGAATGCATGCCATATAGTCACTTGAATAGTTGCTTACAGCATTGTTTTCAGCTGTGGCTTCAACCTTTTGTTGTGCAATAGTTTCATCTGGATCCCCGAGGCAACCACCGCTTGACTGACATTTGATAATATGAAACAAGTTTAGTTAGAAGTTTGTTAGTTTAAACTTACAACAATTGAAAAGAAATGTTTGAGAAGCTTAAAACTTTACAGCTTTTCTCCTCCAGACATGCTGCCACAAGTTCCTTAGCTCATTTCTCCTGACAGGCTTGACAAGAAAATCAGCAGCACCTCTCAACATGCATTTATAAACCGTGCTGACCGAATCGTGCTTCGACATCACTGCAAGATGAAGCAATATTGACAAAACTATTACTTAGAGCGGTACTCGAGAATATCAAGTCAAGAAAAAGAAAAGGCTAAATTTTCGTCCATTTTACAGGACATTGTGTATCAAACACAAATTATCTTAAGCACAATGCGAATTTGACGTACTTATTACGGGAATGTTCTTGCAGTAATCGTGCTCCTTCATTAAGGTAAGAAGTGCATATCCAGAGATGGACGGGAGCTCGACTTCCGTCAATACTAGGTCTATGTTACGATGTCTTTCTTTCAATACCTCCCATGCTTTCAAACCATCTGGAACAGAAGCAACTGTGGAAAATAAAGAAATATGTGAGTTCTCTTTCACGTTGACAAACCAGCGTAAGGAGGGCATAGCTGTCAATGGAGAAACGAATACAAATATCACGCGCCCCGGTCTATATCTTCCCAAAAAACGACCACCTGATTAAACCTTCATATAGTAGTATTATTTTGGAAATCTGCGGTCGAGAGGATAGGTTTCTAGTATAATTTGAGTTCAAGTAGTTCAAAAATTGGGGGTTTGTACCAGATCTAGCCAGAAAATTCACTAAACGAAGAAAACAGAGAAAGGGAAACAGAAAAGGAGACAGAAGTAATCACGAATTCTTGCACAGGTGTGTGGAAGACAAGGCTGTGCAGAGAGAAAAGTGAAAATTATTTAATGGGGATAAAGATCCTAATAGCTTCCAATTTAATGAGGATTTCTTCTTCTAAGTCTCAACTCTCTAACCCCATCCCTTCTACCTCTCGAGAAAATGTAAACATAACTAGAATACAGATAGGATTTAAAAAGGACATGAAGCATTTCATAGAGACAATTTATCAAACATTCAGCAAAATTCTCCCGAGCACTCACCTCTTTATCTAACACTTTAAGTTTTCAGATGAAACGATTTAATGATATATCAAAATAATGGCCGAGAATTCAATTTTTCCAATGAACCAATAATTTACTAAGCTAAATTTTAGTGTACAAACCTCTATAACTGCATTTCCTGAGAAGAGCAGTGATAATCTGCCTAGTAGAATCATCAGCTTCCACCAACAACACCCTCACGACCATTTTTGGAAGAAACCTCTCCCAATTAACGACAGAACCACCACCTGCTCTGCCGCCGCCGCCGCCATCCCCTGTATTCTTCTTCTCCATCTGATTTTCCCCTGTTTCATTCAATTGCAATTCCATTCCTCCAACGCCTATTTCCGAGATTCTTACTGTATACAACTCTCAAAGCAAGAAGAACGAAATAACTTCTCCTAGTCCTGGTTTTTTTTGCCAGTAGTTTTTCTGACAGCATAAATATCTGAGGACCCCAATTCTTGAATTGATCCAGCGGTGTCTCTCTTTAACATCCTCATATCGAACGGCTCAAATTTAACGTTGCCATTACAAGTTGCTGACATCTCTGTACTGTACATAAAGTTAGATACACAAAATATCTAGAAGTTTCACACGTATGGCCCAAATTGGCCACGTCCTAGTCTTCCAATCAAAAAGTTGAACTCATTGGATTGGTTTAACCTATTAACACTCACACGCATCTCTCTCTCTCTCTCTCTCTGTTTCTCCCTCCGCCTTTTGGTTGGTGTTGGTGGAAGGAAGGAGCGAATTAGCGGACCATATAAACCCCACATGTAATAATGTAATAAAATAAAATAAAATGTAGATATTTTGTAGTGGGTCCCAGAAGAAGATATTTGGCTCTGATGGATAGAACCTTGACACCTGTAATCAACTCTTGACAGTTGACATCTTTCATTTGTGGCTTCGGAGTTGTCAAATGTTTATCTGTATTATCATTATTTTCTTCGAAAGAATCAAGTCTATATGATGCTTTTGTAATCGAATGCTCTCTGTCACTGCAACTTGGCACCAATCCTAAACACGAGTATTTAACTGGTAAAATATCCCACCCGCGGCTGCGGGAGTACAACCACTATATATACTATACATTAGATATTTAAGACCTTTCTCATGATACTTTCCAATTCTAATCAGAAATTTATTTTTTTCTAAAGCCTGCCTCGAATGTAATTATTACAGTTTATAAATCATTACAATTTTTTAAATCATTTTTTTAATCGTACATATTTTTTCTATCTATTTTTTAATTATATATTTCACCTCGAAAATATAAAAATCAATTTGTAATTGCTAAGGTGTTACTGAGTATAGCCTAATTAATTGAGTAACATATTACGATATTCAACATCATTATGTCTTGAAAATCAAAACTTCATATTAAGTTTATTTTGCTTGGTTCAGTGATCGCCATTGATGCTAAGCTAATCTCTTATCTTACGGAATTGAGTGGTGTGCTTCATCTGAGGTTGTGTTTGATATGCAGTGTTTTCCATAGAAAATATGATTTTTTCACGTGATTTTTTAATTTTTTGTTGTTTGGTTGTCTAAGTTTTTCATAGAATTCATTTTTCTATTTGTCTCGAAATCTGGTATTTTTCTTATTTTGGATGAATTTGTTTTCCAAGAAGGGAGGAGGTTTTATTTTTATGGAACGTCTTATATCATTTTCATCACGTTTGATTATTTTTGTTGTTACTTGATTTATTTATTTTTCAAAAATTAACATTATTATTATCAAGTACAAATGTGTGAAAAAATAAAAAAAATTATTAAAATAGTTAAATTTTACTTTATTTTCCATGAAAAATAAGACAATCAAACAACAAAAGTTGAAAATATTTCCATTTTTTCCATCTAAAAATTTAAACCAATCAAACACATTAAACTTTTAATTTCCAGAAATTCAATTCTCAGAAATCCAATTCCCTGTAATTCATTTTCTTTCCACCTAAATTCCACCATCGCTATCAAACGCAGCCTAATATTACAATCATTCTTCAACCCTCCTTGAGGTTGGGGATCGAGCTCTAAATTCAGTCAGAAACTTCTTATCGAGTTTCCTGCCCCCCTTAAGCATTAACTTCGCCAACTCGACCTCTCATTCAGTGGCGGACACAGACATTTCATCTTAGTGGGGTACAAAGATGGACATGTCTTTTTTGCGGTAGAGTTTACGAGGGTGCTGTCCTCGACTTTTTTTTTAGGAAGAGCCTTTAGAAAACGTAGATTTACGTTTAAAGTATCCATCCATAACTGATAAAAGCAGCAAATAATTGTAAGCAAATATTCAATACATACCAATCACCACAATCAAAGTTGCGAAAATGAAGAGACGTTTGAAATTTTACTAAAATTGTTCTCTACGCATTTTCGAACTTTGATAACGTTCCATAATCATATCATTTTCGATATTGTCAAGTACATCTTTCTCTATATATGCAATTAAACTATCGTTCAACAACTAATTTCCGAGGCAATTACGCAGACAATTCTTGACATAAGTTATTGCAGAAAAATGATCTCTCAACTGTAACAGTAGCCACTGGAAGAATTAAACTCAATGTCACAAATTTGTACACTAACGGAAGCACTTCATGTTTATTTTTTGCAACCAACTTCTTTGCAAGATCACCAAAGCCATGCAATCCTCCAAAATCTTTATCAGTGCGCACATCAAGAATATATGTATCAAGCTGATCACCAAGTTGATCGTGTGCACTACTTGATTTTGCAACATGTGTTCTAAGCAAATATTTCTTCTTCTAATTCCTAAAACAGTCGTTAACAAATGGACCATCATTTGAGCCGAAAAAATAACAGTAGAAACAAAATACAACATCTTTTGTTATAATATATTCCAACAAACTAGATGCTCATTATACCATGATACATAAAATCACCTATCTTTGAGCCCCAGCCCCCAGGGCAAATCTCCCAGTGGCAAAGGGGAGGGGTGGTAAGTGCTCAGCGCGGCAGTGTGCAGAGTTTGATTCCCCGCAAGGTGGAATTGACTTTGTTGCAAGCGGGAGTTATTGAGGGATGCTCATGCTTACACAGTCCCCTCCACCCTGGTCCCTGGGAGGTATAACCTGGATTTACAATCTCGAACCAATGGCCTTAGGCGTGATCGGTTCGGGTCCTCAGAGTGTGGGATACACCTATCTTTGAGCCCCATTCTTATTGGTAAAAATTCATGATTACGAGGTTGACAAGGACCTCATTGCACAAGCTCGATCTTGTGGCTTGACGACTCTCTTAGTTGAACTTGATGGTATGTCCACAGCATTAATGTGTCTTGGATGCCTCTGGACAAACTTTTGAAGACTTAAATCTCTCCACTTGGACATAAATATTTTTTGTATTGGTGGTGCTTTTTGCAACGTTGATTTGATGGATCTTAAAATGACACGTATATAAGAAAATATCTTTTGGATTTTTGTATGCAAGTGGTGATATTAACACACTGTTCTTTTACGCAATGATTACAATTTATAAATAATATAATTTCTCAAATTACTTTTTAATGACACATTTTCTCTCTTCAATTTTCAACCATTGATCTAACTAGAAAATACCAAAAAAAAATCACGGCCGTAGACGCCGAACAGAGTGTAAACTTGTATAATTATTTGTCCAAGAACTTTCAAAAAAAAAAAAATATTTGGCCAAGTATACACGAATAATGGATATACACAATCCACAAAATTAAACAAAATCCCATCTTATGGTCACCAGAATCTTGATCAGTCAATCCATAATATCTGCCTAAAACCATTGTATTCTTTGTACAGATTCTGCCCCCAAATTTTGGAACATGTTTGGTTGTGTTTAAAAGTAAATCAAATTATTTTTAATTTACTTTTTTTGTCCAACATATTTTTTTCATTAACAGCGTTTAAACCAACGAGAATAATGGATCAACCAAGAAATTCAAATAACTAAGAATAAAGAGTATCATATTAATTATTAATTATATACCAAAAATTTGGATATTACTCTATAAATAAAAAAAATTAAGAACTAACGATCGTCTCAGAACAGTGAAGGTCATCGAATTGGCGATGATCTTCCAAGTTCTTGGAATCTCGGGATGGATTATTGATAAGTGTATTTTATACATTTATTTATCTGTCAAAATTACGATATTATTTTATTTTTCTGAAATAAATTTTACTTAATTGTTGTTATTTATTACTCTATTTCAAGTTTTTAACCCTATTTCAAAAAGATTGAATAATTGAAGCAAATTCATACCAATTGAGAATCAAAGTGGAACAAATTAGAGAAAGTTAGGAATTTAAAGGTATAATTGCACAATTGAAGAGACTCGAAAATAAAATTTATACAAATTTAATTGGGCTTTCAAAATCAATTCAAATTGGAGTTTTAATTGAGGTTGAATTGATAGTTTTTCTTTGGAGTATATATACATGAGACTCGGCTTGGAAAGTTGGGCAGCTTGGGGAATAAAAAATATACACAAACAGGGGGCAGCCGAGTCGGTTGGGAGGAATAAAATAAAGAAGGCAGCTTGGGATAAAGAGTGAGACAGCCGGGGGAGAGAAAAGAGGCTGCTGGGATATACCAATATGTGCACAAAGAATTGTAGTTGGCTGGTGGGATTAATTGAGTTGGCTTTTAATTCTTGGAGTGGTGGTCGGCAATCACAATTCAAGTGTTTGACAGATTAAGTATTTCTTGGGAAGAAGACTCGGGAGTCACGGCTGGGGTGAATTCTTCGTGCAAGGAGGCAATGCTAATTTCTCAACTCTTCAACATTCGAGTTTTACTTTCATTATTTTTTATTTTTTATTCAGAAAACATGAATAGTTAAATTATTAATCGGGATTGACGATATAGATTTAATGTTTTTAGTTTAATTTTAATTCTCAAGTTGGTGTTTTGATTTTCATGTATTGATTTTAATGCTTGAGTTGCTTGATCATCAATTCATGATTGAATGATTGTTTTCATAATCCGAGAGGTGAGTTAACAATTAGATCACGTAATAAAATTCGACAATTTCAACAAAAAGATAGAGATATGAATTTGTGATTACTTGTGGTCACTTATGAATTCCTATGTAATTTAATGCATTCAGCTACGGAAAACTCTGACCCGCTGTAGAGATACACAGTTGACTTAGTTAAATATGCCTAATTTGAACTCGAAAGAGGTAAATTAGATACAAGCGTGAATTCGACCGAATACAATTTCAGAAAACAACTTGAGATGCGAAATTAAGTTAGAATATTATTTCGAAATCGTTAGTTCCGATTTTCATTTATTTGTTAGAAAACCCCCCAATTTATTTCTTACTTTCGTTAATTGCTTTTAATTTTAAATTGTTATTGTTATTTTAATTGATTTGCTTATTTCATTAAATTTCAATTCTTTGTCATTTTTGAATTATTTTGCAATTTATTTTCTTAGTTTTGGTTTTAGTCTAGAAATTTTAGAATCAAAGTAATGTTGGGAAAAATTCACTTTCTCACCCCATCTATCTGATACCAATTTTGGGACAATTAATCAATTTCTCAATCATACCACACAGCAAAAACACAAACACATAATAACGAGAATAATAGAAAAAACAAGAATTTAACGTGACTCAGCAAACCACTGACAACCACTGAATAAGAACACTTTTATTGATAATGAAAGAAGCCCACTCATACAACTTTTTTCTTATTCTCACAACTTCTCCCTACCAAAAACAAAACTAGAAGAACAACGCATACAGTACCCCAACTCGTACCGTTTTCTTCCAATTCATCACACCACAAATTTTCTCCATTCGACAATGAATTCACCACGACAGTCAATTCTCAATTACTACCCGTGTGCAATGCATCTCGAGAACGCGCAACACACATAACAACATGGTAGACGATTATCATTCTCTACCCATGTGTACACTCCATCACAACATTGCCATCAAAACCTACTCCACCACGATACCCAACGCAACGCAACACAACAAACATCACTCGCCAACGCGCGTGCCCGAAGGCACGCGCCTTCTCTCTCTCTCTCTTACGTCAATATTTTGGCTACTCTACCCTCTCACACAAGTGGGCACATATATAAGAATAAATTATGTCAAAAAATCTGACTTAATTACAATTGGATTCTCTAATTGTTTTCCTTATATAATAATATCAAAAATATTTTATTCCTTTTCCAATTGGTATTATATATATAAATAAAATAATCTCAATCTAATTTGATCACTTTTTATTTTCTTGTCAAACAAATATTCTTTATTCCATAATATTTTAGGTCTAAAATCCAACAATCTCCACCTTGAGCCAAAATCCTCCGCATCTCCAATTAATTGTAAGACAGAATAAAATTCAGGGCTCCTCAACTTGACTTCTTCTTACTCCAATTACTAACCATATCACATGTCTTCGCATATTTGAAATCTTTAATAATACCGAAAAACTCGACCGCATGACTCAATCACCATTGTTCCACATCCACGTGACTCGATCACTGCAACTCTACCTCAGTTTGCTAGTCGATGTGACTCGATCACCATAATCTATTATATGACTCGATCACCATCACAGCTCCACCTAAGGGTCAGTCCATCACCACAGCTCCACCTCAAAAGGATACATATATTCTTCAGTATCCTAGTGTTTGAACCATAAGCTCTGATACTACTGTTGGGAAAAATCCAGTTTCCCACCCACATCTCTCTGATACCAATTTTGGGATAATTAATCAATTTCTCAATCATACCACACAACGAAAAAAACAAACACACAATAACGAGAACAATAGAGAAAACAATAATTTAACGTGACTCGGCAGACCGCTGGCAACTACGGGAGAAGAACACTTTTATTGATAATGAAAAAAACCCACTCATACAACTTTTCTCTCATTTTCACAACTTCTTCCTATCCAAAACAAAACTAGAAGAACAACGCACGCAGTACCCCACTCGTACCTTTTTCTTCCAATTCATCACGCCACAAATTTTCTCCCTTCGACAATGAATTCACCACGACGGTCAATTCTCAATTACTGCCCGTTTACAATCCGTCTTGAAAACACGCAACATGCACCCGATAATCTTTTTGATCTCTCTATCGTGTGCCATTAACACCATGGTAGACAATTATTATTCTCTACCCATGTGTACACTCCACCACAACATTGCCATCAATATCATGGCAGACGAATCTCATTCTCTACCCATGTATACTCCACCACGATACGCAACGCAACACAACAAACATCACTCGCCAACGCACGTGTCCGAAGGCATGCGCCTTCTTTTTCCCTCTCCTTTTTTCTCTCTTGCTTGTATTTTCTCTCTCACATCAATCTTTTGGTTACTTTACCCTCTCACACAACTGGGCACATATATAAGAATAAATTATGCCAAAAAATCTGACCTAATTACAATTGGATTTTCTTATTATTTTCCTTGCATAATAATATCAAAAATATTTTATTTCTTTTTCCCATTGGTATTATATATATAAAGAAAATATTCTCAGTCTAATTTGACCACTTATTATTTTTCGTCTCAAACAAGAATTCTTTATTTCATAATATTTTGGGTCAAAAATCCAACAAGTAAATCGATAGCAAATAAATAGTCCTCGTGAAATCGACAACTCGGACTCAAAAGTCCACTTTTATTTCTTGTATTACGATATCGCGCACTTTCGATTTATCACCAACAATTATCTACTTGTTTGACATTCTTCACCCCCGTCAAATTTTGTTGAAGCCATTTGCACCTGTTTCTGCTGCACATCTCCTTCATTAGGAGGAGATAAGGAAACGTTAACCTTCCTGCCCAAAAATTCGGCACGGTATGCACCGAACTGAAAATTGATGTCCACATTGTTGCTTGATTTCGAGGAATTACACTCCACAAAAAACACAAATTCACGAAAAGTTATGATAAAGGGATTTTGAGAAAATTGGTTTATCGTTTATGAAAGAAAAAAAGGAATACATGAAGAGAGGTATTTTGGAGGGGGCAGGGAAGTTATGGAAGTAGTTGAAATTATCCAATTAAAATATTTTTCTCTTTCATTTTTTTTAAAAATTAATAAAAATTTGTCACGTATGCACAATGAACATTATTATATTTGAGAAGTTTTTAAATGTTAATGTTAATGTTTTTGTCACGTATATATAGTAGACATTGTCCCATTGGAGCTCTAATAGTCTATCAATCGGGAAAAAATACATTACCACATAGGAAAAACAAATAATGATATGAAAATTTAATCTCCAATAGTTAGTTTGCATGCATATGTGGTGCGACGTGATAGAGACATTATCTGGTATTATGTCCAGATATAGATAACCTGCTAGACAAAATATTGAAGACAAATGTATACACAAAAAATTATAAACAATGACCATTAGAGATAAGCTTTAAATCTCACTATCTATTTTATTTTATCAATATAGGTGAGATAATTATCTACTTAAATGTCACATAAATCAAAATATCCATAAACAATTAGAGATGAAGCATCTCCAATAAGACATTGTCAAGCTTGCCAAATCATCAAAGTAGACGATGTTCAACAATTTTCTTCTTCAATGCACCCTATGTCATGCTGAAGTAGCAAAAAAAAGTTGGACATTGTCTAAGTCAATGTCCAACTTTAGAAGGCAAGTCTAACATGTTGACTTAGCAATATTGATGGGAAAACTGAAAATTACGATTGAAAATATGCCCCCCCCCCCTCCGGAATCTCCATATCTCTCCACTTTCTGCAATTTTTTTTTATCAATTTCTTAAACAAAGATAGAAATATTGTTTTCTTCCTGATCTAAAGTTGCACCAATTGTTGAATTGAAAAGATGATTGTTTTTTTTTATTATTTTCTTTACATTTTTAAGATTCCCTAAAAGATTTGCTACTGCTTTACTTTTTTCAATTATGAGCAATCGACGGCGGAAGAAACAAGATTGTCAAAAAAAAATGAAGTAGATGAGGAAAAAATGAAACAGTAGAGAAGAAGGAAGAAGAAAGGAATTGGATCTCAGTCTCACATATTTAATATTTTTTTATATAAAACATATTTAATAGTTTTTTATTTTTAAAATAAATAAATGCCACATAGGAATCAATATTGGGATGTAGTGTAATGCCCCGAAAAATTGTGACATTCTTATTTAATCATATTTACGTAATAAATATATTCTTGAAAATTACATAATATTTATGGGAATTAGAGAATTATTTTGGAAATAAAAAGTGTTAAGAAATGTGATTTAGGAAGAAAAAAAAAGGTGTAGCCCACACTTTAGGGGGCCCCACCTACCCTGGCTTGGCCTTTGTGAAGGATAGGGATGTCAACAAGACGGGGAATCCCGAATATAGACGGAGATGGGGCGGGGATGACGATGAAAAAGCATCCCCGAACCGGGGTCGGAGCGGGGATGACCGTCTTATCCTCATCCCCGATCTCATCCCCAATTAACAAGTTGCATTAAAATTTAAAAAGCCAAAAAAAAAAAAAAATCTATATTATATGTACAAAAGTCCTATGATGTCAAAATTTCTTACACCAAAAATTTATTACTTATCAATCCATAAACTTTAAATACTTACTTGGAAAAAGTTACTGATTATTAGTTATTAAGCTTATCGAGTTATATTTTCTTATTTAATCAAATATTAAATAAAGATATAAACAAAGATGAATATATATTCAATTAATGTCCAAATAATGTGTGAAGATTATTAGATTTAGAAAATGTTAAAATTGTTTCTACATGTTTCTTTATATTATCCGCATAAAATTATTTTTAAAAAAAACTAGAATGGATGTAAAAAGGGATTTTCTTATCCCCGCTCCGCCCTGTCCTCAATTAAATGGGGACGGGGCGGAGATGGAGATAATAAATCATTAATGGGGCAGGAACGGGGAAATACATCCCCGCCCCATTGTCATTCCTAGTGAAGCTATAAAGGAGGTAAATTGCAGAATGTGTCTCTAAGATTGCAAGATGGGAGGCTTTGCCTTTTAACTTCATTTACTAAGGGTTTCATCCATATTTCAGGATTCAAACCCTCGTCACGACAGCTACAAGCTAGGTTGGAGACTTTCCACCTCCCCATTTCACCACTTGGAGATGTGCTCTGGGGCAAGAAATGTGATTTAGCGTCATTCTTTAGAAGGTTCGTTTGACCACTTTCAAGCTCCAATAAATGGAAAATCAGGTGGTTATTCAAAGTTATTCAAAATTTTAATATTTATAATTATATTATAAAATTAAGATTAAATAATTATGATATAATTAATACACAAATCAATAAACCCTAATTTTATCAATTCACCCCCACCCTTTCTCTACCTTCCCTCTGCATATCGTACATTTCTCTCCTTCAATCAAAAAAGGAAAAGTAGCAGCTGCACTCCAGCAACAATTACTGGCACCGTCACAGTGGTGTCACCGTACTCAACCCTGGCAAGCATTGGCGACGTCATGTACATCGAGCACACTCCAGGGCAGTGTCGCATGCGGCAGTACTTGAGAGCTGCGATAAAGCCACACATTGGCTGTGATCTGCCTATCACTTGTTTTTTCTTTATTATAAATTTTGCTTATGAACACATGCAATATCTCATTGACCATTTTTATGAAAAGTCAACAATTTTGACTGATCAAAGAGTCTACCTCACCATTTTTTACTTTTCAACAGAATGGATCAGTTAGATATTGACACGTCAAGATTTATAAACAAATTCTAACCAAACAGAGGCTTAATTTTTGTATGATTGTTGATGGTTGGTGGTAGTGGTGGCGGTTCTTGTGGTTCTAAAGTGGCTATTGTTGTCACAAGAGGGTGGAGTTGGCAATGATGTTGTTGTTGAGGTGGTGGTGGTGGTGGTGGTGAGGCTGATTATGCGCAACTGGTGGTGGAGGTTATGAAGTGCGTGTGCTAATTTGTGTATTGTGGTGGAGCAAAGCAACTGTGTTTGCCTCTCTGCAGATTTGAATCTTGTTGTATGGTGTGTTGGTGGTTTCAACACGCACAATAGGGTGTGTGTTGGCGTGCGATGGTAGTGCAATGCGATGTAGTGGGGGTAAAGTGTGGTGGTGGCGGTTGTGGATTTCTTAATGTTGTAGTGGTGATGGTGCATGTGTTTGTATGATGGCCAATGATGGTGGCGGTTGGGGGGTTAGGATTAAGATTGGTTGTGACCTAATTCATAATTTATGTTTAATAAACAATATAAAACCTAAAAAAATTGATATTGTGATTCAATTTATAATTGTGACTCACGGTTTTTTAAGTTATAACTAATTTTTGAAATTTATTACCGTGAAATAAGTTGTGACCTATAAATTCGATATTTGTGATTGAAAATTACATTGTGACATTTAAACTCATGATTTGTGACCAATATAATAAAATTCTAAAATAAGAGATTTTTTTGTAAATTGTGACCAAAAAATTAGTCGTAATCGATTATTTTCATAATTTGTGGCCAAGAAAGAAGGTGTGACCTATAAAATATATTTTTGCGACCGAATAATAAATTGTGACTCTTTAATTTGATAAATTGTAACCTAAAAATAAGTATGTGTTTGATTTTAATTAAAATGAGTTTTTTTAATGAATAGTGATTTTTAGGAGAATTGATGATTGAAAAGTTAAATATTGTAATCTTGACTTTTAATGAATGGTTGAGATTGAGTACTGTAAAAAAAACGAGAAAATTTTGATGAAAACTAAACAAGCTCTAAGTTGTCACTATAAATTTATAATTTATGAGTTATAACCAAAAAATAAGTCGCGGCCAAATAATTTTATAATATGTGATCGAAAAATGAGATGCTGCCAATTAATTTAATAAAATGTGACACTTTAAATTTGATTTAAGACTGTGACCATAATTTGTATCTTATTGTGACCTTAAATTATATAGTATTATGACATTAATATATTTAATTTAATAAAATATTTTAATTAATAAAATATAATAAAGATCTAATTTTAGAAATTTTAAACCATTTTTCTCAAGTTTAAAATTAAAATCGTATCTTATAACTGCCTTATTGTCTATTGTTCCCTTGGAAAAATCATTTGATTGTAATAAAATATATTTGCTAGTAGAATACACACTGATAAAGGATTACTCCATAAATCATAAGTCATTACATATTACCGAAATTTAAAAATATTATAGACGTTTTTCAAAAAAAAAAAAAATTATAGACCTACCCTGAACATGAATAATTCTGTAATATTATTTATTTATTTAAAAAATTAAGAAAATTGCTGCATAAATTCTATGTACTAATTGAAGTTTTTCAATCGCCAATTGTAAATAACGTGACAATTGAAGGTGCAGTAAGGTAGGAGAATTTTTCGCCTTTTTTTTATAGCCGGGGAGGGTGTAAGTTACATCCAGCACACAAAATTGAAAAAATTCTTTTACCTTTTTTATTTTAAAATACCAAAATCTAGATCTAATTAATTCATACTTTCAGCCCAAAAATATATTGTAATTGTAATCCTTAGAACATGCTAATGCTAAATTGTTTACAACAAATTTGCCCAGAGGACATAATTCAGTTGGCAAAAGTTGAAGCAACATTGTCGGCCAAATGATGGTGATTCGAATCCTGACAAATATTTTGAATTTGATCTCTTTGTACAGATTATTCATAAAGATAGGTGTAAAGAAAATGTGTTAGCAAACTTTTGTTTGTTGATTTTGAAGATGATGTAATAGGTAAAATAATGATTTATTGACACGTATCTAATATGTACACTTATCTGTATAGAAATCTATACAAATAGCATGGTTCAAAACTTTTATCAAACAGAGGTTTATAAATTATACTTATAATAAATCGAACTTGAATAAGTTACTTTTACATTGAAAAAACATAGGAGAGCAACAGAATAAAGATTTTGTTTTCTATTTGGTTAAAAAAATTATAAAATTTATTTATAAATGATGAAGTATCAATATTTACAATCCTTTTAACCATAAAAATGCCCACCCAAAAAAAAAAAAATTAAAATTAAGGGGAACATATGCCCACACTGTGGACATTATATAATTTCTATCAATATTTAATTGGTTCATTTTGCTCAAAAGTCAAAAAATGGTATACAAAAAATCTTTAACCAACAAAAAGGGTTGACTTTTCAAAAAAAGAGTCAAATGAAATATGAATTAGTCTATTATCACAACTCTTTATCTCAAGCTTGACCACCCACTCATATGAAGTGGGGCGAGCCACATCAATGATGAGCTTGGCCCATGACACGTGAATGGAAGGTTAAACTCGAGGTTAAGAGTAAAATGAATGTAGCACTCTTGATGAAACATTGTAATATGTCCGTATATAAACAAATATTTATCTAACATAGGTTTAATTATATAAACCAAAAAATTGGATTTTATACATACATTACATAATGAATCCAAAAACAAGTGTTAAGAATGAACAATTGCTTGATCAAAGTTTGGAGACATGCTTAGAGCACCACCCATGGATGTATGCATTGAAGATGTGGATTGAATGAGAGAGAAAGAGAGAGATACTATTTTAAAATTAAATTGTGGAGAGGGTGTGGATGTTGAAAGTAGAAAAAAGAAAGGAAAAATTAAAAAGAAAGAGATAAACAAAAATTCAAATAAATTATAAAGTGTTGTAAATATTATATTGTATTAGTGAATGACAGTTGTACCCCTAAAACCCTAGTTATAATTACTTTGTATATCCCTTTCTTCCCCTATATATATATGGGGCTCTGGTTCATAATATAATACACAAGTTTATTGGTGTCTCTACTTTTCTCTCTTTTCTCTCTAGTTTATAATACGTTATCAGCACGAGTCTCTACCAAATTGAGTTAGAATTTTCTTTTTCAAAATCTCATATATCAAAATATTAGTTAGATGGTAAAATCATATGCACCGAAATTAATTTGGTGACATATGAATTTTTTTATTACTATTCAATTGCAATTCACATCTATTCATTACGATGTTGTTCATTAGCAATTGTGGCTCATAAATCTGAATCTGATTTTCTCCAACCAATTCGACAGATTTTGATCTTTATATTGATAATTCATTATGTTGTTACTCCTGAAGTAGCACAACAGTATATATTAATATTTCATAAGAATATTAATTATAGATTTGTCCATTACAAATTTATTGATGTTATTAATTCATTCGTTGTTGCTCCTGAAGTAGCACAACAGTATATTAATATTCCAGAAGTATATTAATCATAGAATTGATTATTATTCGTTGTTGCTCCTGAAGTAGCACAACATCATAATTAATATTCCAGAAGAATATTATTTGCTCCCGAAGAGCATAAATTAAATTTTCAATGTTCCAGAAGAATATTGATTTATTATTCTTGAATAATCGAAATTTTAGAACTATAATTATTCTAGAAGAATAATTTGTGGTTGCTCCTGAAGTAGCGCAACTGTATATAATTAATATTCCAGAAGAATATTAATATGACTGTCATGAATAGTTTGTTGTTACTCCTGAAGTAGCATAATTATTCCAAAAGAATAATTCGTTATTACTCTTGAAGTAACGCAATAAATAATTAATATTCCAGAAAAATATTAATTGTAAATTTGTCTATTATACATAATTTGTTGTTACTCCTGAAGTAGTACAACATTATAATTAATATCCTAGAAGGATGTTGTTTGCTCCTGAAGAGCATGAATTATAATTTTCAATATTCTAGAAGAATATTGATTTATTATTTATTTTGGAAGAATCAAAATAAATTCGTTAAAGTTTACTTTGTTCCAGCAAATTATTATTGTTATTATTTTTTGCTCTTTTAATTTTGTCATTGGAACTCACTACGTTATTTTGAATTCTCAAATATATTATTAGATTGATTCTACTATATATTAGTTATATATCTAATTTTTATATATGGAATTCACGTGCATGTTTAGTATCTTTTGCATATTGGTAAAAGATTTAGTCAATTTTGTTAACTTCTATATATGGAGATTCTTTTTCCTGATATATGTTTGGTAATTCATTTTATATATAAATTCATATTATGTTTATAAGGTAATTAATATTCTTTAAAATGATTAAATATTTGTAGATGTTCATTCATAAATTCTGATTTAATAATGTATCATATTGTTGCTCACGAAGTAGGACAACAATAGTAGTATTCTAGAAGAATATTACTTGCTTGTGACGAGCAGTATATTACAATTTCAATATTCCAGAAGAATATTGATCCAATGCTCTTGAAGAAGCATAATTTGAAATATGTTTTAAACGAATATGGTGTTGGTGTTCTCAAATAAACACAACCCACGTTAAATAAATATTCCAGAAGAATATTTTAACGTCACTCGTGTAGAGCACAAATATTGTTGGCTTGAAAGGAAGAATGAATAATTAATATCAATATTCCAGAAGAATATTGACTTATTATTCTTGAAGAATTGCAATTTTAGCAATATAATTATTCCAGAAGAATAATTCGTTATTTTGCTCTTAAATTGCACAATAGATATCAATTATTGTTATAATTGAATGAGATTCGAATCAATATTCCAAAAGAATATTGCGTTATTGCTACATTTCAATATTTTAGAAGAATATTATTTTATTGCTCAAGTGATAAATACTGCATTCTTTTTCGCAAAGAAATTCGAATTTATTAATAATTCAGAAGATTATTATGATATATAGTTGTGATGATTCAGAAGAATCATGATTTTATCTCATATGAAATATAATATTGGAATATAATTTGCTCTCGAAGAGCCCAATATTATGAGATATGTTATTAATTTGATATTACAATATTCCGGAAGAATATTGACATATTGATTTTTGAATGAGTAATAAAACGTGCTTTTCGAAGTAGCATTGTTTCGAAAAATATCTCATTTGAGTTCATGTTTATCCCTGAAGGAAAACATATAACTTATGTCATAAGGACATTGATTAGTTTGACTACTTGAATAATATATTATTATATCTTATATTGAACAAGAAGTTCAATTTGGTTTTATTATTTGGCATGACCAGTTGGACCATCACTGGATCAATAATGATGCGGAATTAAAATTGATACTCAATGAAGAATCAAAAGATTCTTCAATTCAATCATATATGATATTTGTTCTCTTTCATGAAATTTCTTGACTGTCACTAGCTAAAATAGAGATTAAATTCCCTATATTTCTGAAAAATAATTAGGGTGATAAATGGGCCACTATCATCCTCCACGTTGATCATCTAAATATTATTTGTATCTAATAGATTTGATACATGTACTAGATAATTGCATGGTGTTCGCAACCTGAAGTTTGCGAAATTATTGTTCAAATTATGAATTATGAGCATAATTTTCAGATTATATAATCAAGAATGTGTTTTGATAATGCTAGTGAACACGAATCTCAACATTTTAAGAAGTGTTAGTTGGGATGTCGATAAATAGTTTAACATTTTTGTTTGTTAAACGCCTCCAATTAATTTAATTGAGAACAAAATACTTCCCTTTTGTTTAGGAAATTTTATTACGCATCATGCCAATATCATAGTTCTCCCTATTATAATTGGCTTATAGTTAGAGCCTAATTTTTCCATATAATTCTTTAATAGTGCAATTGATCCACCACAATGCACTGATATGAGAAATAAAGAATGTTGAGAAAAATGCGTTGTTTGAACATATATCCCAAATGGGTGATATTTTACAACGTCGAAAAAAAGTTATTGTCAATTTGATTGGACAATTTTCTCAACATTAGGGGGGAATAGCTTAAAATCAAACAAATGCATCATATTATGTTATATATATCCTCGCGATTAATAATACGAACCAGAAGTTCGATTGAAAATATGAACGAAACGTTCAAAGATAACATAATTATAAGATGCATAAGAGATTAATAAAATCGCATGCTCTATCTCATATTGATATGTAGCACGCCTGAAGCGTAGCAATATTTGATTCAAATAAAGATCCCAAAATAAATAAAAATAGAGCAAATGATTATAGTGGTCTTATTGAGGAGGCATATACTCGTGAGAGAGTAATTATTGACATAATTAATTGTAAATCTCTAGAAGAGGTTCAAGTACTTGAAATATTGAAAATTGAGATCTCTATAGTTATGTCTTGTGGGAAAAGAAATCAAATTGAGATGATAATTGTGTCGACACACTTTTTAAAGCACTTATGCAAAAGCAAATTGCGAAGCTAGCCGCATCATAATTTGAATGATAGCGAGGATAATAAAAGAAAATATGTCGAAGAAAATCGACATAAAAATAGTTGGCAAAAGTATGCATTCAGGCTAAATTAAACTTATTACAAAACCTGAAGTCCAAACACATAAAAGTGTAAAGCCAGTAAAATACCTATAGGTATAGTCGTAATACACGACTTGTTGCGCAACGAATGTTTGAAAGATCTGGCATAGATACAATATTTTATCTGCCTGAAAATGCATAATAAGTGTCTATACTTATATGATTATCAGAAATGTATTTAATGAAAAATGATTTACTCTGATTACTAGCTTGCGCTCTTTGATGTACCAATGAGTGATATCAAAATGTATGATCATCAACTCGGTACGTTGGGAGTATTCTTTGAAGTACCAATGAGTGAGATTAAAAAGGGTAATCAATACCTCGGTACTTTGGGATTGCGGTGAAATAATTAGAGAAAATCTATTTGAAATATAGGAATCGTTTCCTATCTAATGTTTCACGACTTAAATTTGGTGGTAGCAATTTGATAATTGCAATGTGAAACATATACGATGCTTGAAGCATACAGTATAATCCTTGAAGGATTAAATATATTTGAAATATATAATTCAAGTTTTTAAGAAACTTGTTTGATCAAAGTATAAAGATACTTTGCGATCTAAATATATCATATGCCTTGAATAGATTCAATTTCCAATGGAATGTGATAGATAGTATGAAATTAGATTACATGAAGAATGGTACAAATGACTCTATATGACAAAGTGTTGAAATTGAGATGTACCATTACTGTGAATAAAAATCGTGGCAATTGATTTTCAAATTCAAATTCATGGTTAATTATTCACCTGAAGTGAATAAGTTAATTGTTCAGTGAAGTGAATAAGTCACTTCCAAATTTTAGAACTGCATTAAATGCATTGATAATATTGATTATAGAATATGGCTCGATGCAGCATGTTCAAATGATTGGAAATATTGAATATATTCAAAGAACAAATAATATCAGATATCAGATATGTGTTATTTATAAATGCTTGGTAAACACATTCGATATTGTACCGATTTACAGTTGAAATAATTATGTGCAGTATCAATATAACTGTAATGTTCCCATGAGGGGGAGCTAATATACGCTACACTCTTTTTTCCTTGGCCGAGGTTTTGTCCCACAGGGTTTTCCTGGCAAGGTTTTTAATGAGGTAGCTGTCATCAATATCTATTGATATACTCTCTTATACGAAACTCCTGAAGAGATCAAGATATGAATGATTCAATAGAGATTGAATCAGGGGAGTAACTATATGGATGATGAATCAGGGGGAGTAACTATATGAATGATTCAATACATATTGAATCAGAGGGAGTAGCTGTACTCTTTTTCCTTCGTTCAGGTTTTTTCCCACTGGGTTTTTCTGACAAGGTTTTAACGAGGCAGCATCAAAAGACTCCAGAATTTTCAACAAATTCACTCAAGTGACAATGAAGCCGATTTATCTACAAAAGTACTATCAACATCTACATTCAATAAACCGTCTCACAAGATTGGGATACATCAACTCGATGATTTACAACGATCAACACTAAGGGGGGGTAGTTGTACTCTTTTTCCTTAGCCAATGTTTTGTCCCATTGGGTCTTCCTGGCGAGGTTTTAACGAGGCAGCATTCATCTTAATACTCCAAGAACAACTGTACTCTTTTTCCTTCGTTTGATATTTTTGTCCCATTGGGTTTTATCAAACAAGGTTTTAACGAGACATATATTTTGTATATTTTGCAAGGTTTTCAAGGGGGAGTGTTGTAAATATTATATTGTATTAGTAAATGACAGTTGTACCCCTAAAACCCTAGTTATAATTACTTTGTATATCCCTTTCTTCCCTTATATATATGGGGCTCAGGTTCATAATATAATACACAAGTTTATTGGTGTCTCTACTTTTCTCTCTAGTTTATAATATAAAGAAATAATGGAAAGTGTGGAGTAGTGAGATTGTGGACCTTGTGAAGTGGAAATGTGGGTGGGACTCACAAATTTTTTGCATCTCTCTCTCATACCGTTGAGAGCCATGGTTGGAGTTTTGGAGATGAACCTCTTATAAAGGTTACCTCCCAATCCCACCTCATCAGGTGGTTCACTGGCACCAATGAGGAGCTGCCACTTCAAGAAACAAAGTGGCAGCCCTGTAGTTGGGCCGTGCAACATCCCGTCCCAAAATATTTCTCCAAAGTTTCGACCAAATCAATCATTTACTGCGATTAAACTTGTGCGGTCACTTCTATCTATTTATAAAGATTGCCAAATATTAGCCAAGAATGAACTATAGCATCTCAAAATGGTTTGTGACTTTGTGTATATTTTGATCTGTATGGTAGTTAAGTTGGTAATTATCTCATTCATATTGATAAAATAGATAATAAAATTTAAAAATTATCTCCAATAATCATTTTTTATAATTTTGTGTGTACATATATCTTCAATATTTTGTCTAGCAGGTTATCTATATCTGGACATTGTACCAGATAATGTCTCTGTCACGTTAACGCCACATAGACTACAACTAATCATTGGAGATTAAATTTTCATATCATTATTTGTTTTTCCTATGTGACAATGTATTTTTTCCCAATTGATAGATCATTAGAAATGTCCTGAGGATTCATAATTAAGCAAATTTATAAACTACACAATTTTTCAAATCACTTTTTAATCACACATTTTCTCTTTCCAATTTTCAATTACTTTTTATCTCAAAATCATATATAAATCAATTTATAAATCAAACAGTATCACAAATTTAAACTGCACAATTTCGCATATCACTTTTTAACTGCACGCATTTTCTCTTTTCAATTTCTAACCATACATTTTATCTAGAATTCTCAAATAATCAATGCATAAATTTCAAACTCCAACATTCAATCATTAAAAAAAGCTATAACGTATCAAATCTCAAATTACGAGAAAAATTATGAAGTTATGGATTACCCAAGTTCTCCAACAATTAGAAACACTTGCTAAAAATGATTCTTCTAATCAAACAAGCTGAATCCCATGTCGTCATCGCTCTCCTCCTTTGGCTCCTCCTGCAAAAAACAACAATGAGACAGAGATTAGGCATTAAATATTTCAATACACAGTCTAAAATTAATAAAATGAGTGTTTAGCATGATACCTCGAATATTATTGAATTAGTATATTTATATATTATACATTTTAAGATTAATAGATGCAAATATTTCTACCTTCTTCTCTTCGGCAACTGGGGCAGCTGCGGCGGCGGCACCACCAGCAGCCCCACCGGAAGGAGCAGCAACAGCGACGGAAGCACCACCTCCACCAGCGCCAACGTTTGTAACAAGGTCCTCAATATTCCTCTTCTCGCAGAGCTTAGCGAAAAGGCTCGGCCAGTAGGATTCAACTGTCACATTAGCTGCTTTCACAAGTGTCGCAATTTTCTCAGCCTAAATACAAAAAAACACACACCGTTCAATACCAAAACTATTTTGTTGAATATAAATTACATCTTCGTGTATAATGTGTTACAAGAAAACTTACGGTGACAGGAATGCCATCGTCATGAAGGATCAAGGAAGCGTAGGTGCAGGCGACCTCTCCAACCGTCATTTTACTTCAAATCCTTGTGATCTATACAAAATGCAAAATACCAAAATGAAAGATCGAAACTATGTAATCTAAATTAGTAATGAAAATTCAAATTACAGCAGGTAGAATTCAAGAAAAACCTGAGGTTCTAGTGAGAAACGAACCTGCAAAATGCTAGTATAATCGAGGATTCTAGGCGAGATGGGAGTGAAGAGGAGAATTTATACATGAACAAAAACTAGGGTATACAATAATGTTTTAATGGACTGATTCTTTTAGGTGGGCTAATTATTGGGCTTTTCAGATTTTAGGCATAATTAGACGATCATCCATGAGCCCTTGTTTGTACCCATTATATATAGGGAAAAATACGCGTATAAGGCATTTTAAAGATATCAATTCATCTTTGACAATCTCGTGTCCCAAGTTTCAAAAGTCAGGTCAATATAGAAACTATTTATAACAAAAAAATATATTAATATATATTCCATATCAAACATAAACTCCACGGAATCAAATATACGTAGATGAAAATAGAGATACTTCCCATAATTTTTCCTCTGCCATCAACGACGAAGCTGAATCTCTCAAGTCAAACCGACATCCGAACTGGTGCCTATTGCTGAAATCGGTCACAGGTTTGTAATCGCCATCATTGAAATTAAGCTCCAGCGTCTTCCTATTTGCATCTAGAATCATCGAATTGTTCAATAATAGAGCGTAAGTGTTTTAAATTGAATTCAATTTGTATAATCTACATCAAAACAACAGCAATTGTCCTTTCCCAGCGTCGATCTTTTTCAACGTCGATGTTTTTCAGTTCTGTTTGCATTATGTGACTTGCACTTAAACCCCTGTGGCCTGGAACTAAATGTTGTGACCTGTGGCTTTGTTCTGTGACCTACACATTAACTCATGTGGCCTGGAACTAAGCCATGTGACCTGCAACTAAGCCTTCTGACCCGTGGCTTTGTTCCTGTGACCAACGCAGTTAATTATGTGACCTGCATCTGAATGGTGTGATATGTTTAATTTAATATTTGTGACCTCTGTTTCCATCATGTGACCTGCACTTCAAATCCTGTGGCCGGGAACAAAGCCTAGTGACCTGTGGATTTGTTGTGTGACCTACACATTAACTCCTGTGACCTGTCGTTATACCTTGTGACCTGCGGCGGCTTAAACCCTGTGACTTGCAACGATGCTTTGTGACCTTCAATTAAGCCATGTCACCTGTTGCTTTGTTCTGTGACCTACACTTAAACCCTGTGACCTGCAACTAAGCCATGTGACTTGCAACTAAACCCTGTGGCCTTCAACTATTGTGACCCGTGGCTTAATCTTATGACCAACGCAGATGTTCCTGTGACCAACGCAGTTAATTATGTGACCTGCATCTGAATGGTGTGATCTATTTAATTTAATATTTGTGACCTCTATTTCCATCATGTGACCTGCACTTCAAATCCTGTGGCCGGGAACAAAGCCTAGTGACCTGTGGATTTGTTGTGTGACCTACACATTAACTCCTGTGACGTTTCGTTATACCTTGTGACCTGCGGCGGCTTAAACCCTGTGACTTGCAACGATGCTTTGTGACCTGCAATTAAGCCATGTCACCTGTTGCTTTGTTCTGTGACCTACACTTAAACCCTGTGACCTGCAACTAAGCCATGTGACTTGCAACTAAAGCTTGTGGCCTTCAACTAAGCCTTGTGACCCGTGGCTTAATCTTGTGACCAACGCAGATGTTCCTGTGACCAACGCAGTTAATTATGAGACCTGCATCTGAATGGTGTGATCTGTTTAATTTAATATTTGTGACCTCTATTTCCATCATGTGACCTGCACTTCAAATCCTGTGGCCGGGAACAAAGCCTAGTGACCTGTGGATTTGTTGTGTGACCTACACATTAACTCCTGTAACGTTTCGTTATACCTTGTGACCTGCGGCGGCTTAAACCCTGTGACTTGCAACGATGCTTTGTGACCTGCAATTAAGCCATGTCACCTGTTGCTTTGTTCTGTGACCTACACTTAAACCCTGTGACCTGCAACTAAGCCATGTGACTTGCAACTAAACCCTGTGGCCTTCAACTAAGCCTTGTGACCGTGGCTTAATCTTGTGACCAACGCAGATGTTCCTATGACCAGCGCAGTTAATTATGTGACCTGCATCTGAATGGTGTGATCTGTTTAATTTAATATTTGTGACCTCTATTTCCATCATGTGACCTGCACTTCAAATCCTGTGGCCGGGAACAAAGCCTAGTGACCTGTGGATTTGTTGTGTGACCTACACATTAACTCCTGTGACGTTTCGTTATACCTTGTGACCTACGGCGGCTTAAACCCTGTGACTTGCAACGATGCTTTGTGACCTGCAATTAAGCCATGTCACCTGTTGCTTTGTTCTGTGACCTACACTTAAACCCTGTGACCTGCAACTAAGCCATGTGACTTGCAACTAAACCCTGTGGCCTTCAACTAAGCCTTGTGACCCGTGGCTTAATCTTGTGACCAACGCAGATGTTCCTGTGACCAGCGCAGTTAATTATGTGACCTGCATCTGAATGGTGTGATATGTTTAATTTAATATTTGTGACCTCTGTTTCCATCATGTGACCTGCACTTCAAATCCTGTGGCCGGGAACAAAGCCTAGTGACCTGTGGATTTGTTGTGTGACCTACACATTAACTCCTGTGACCTGTCGTTATACCTTGTGACCTGCGGCGGCTTAAACCATGTGACTTGCAACGATGCTTTGTGACCTTCAATTAAGCCATGTCACCTGTTGCTTTGTTCTGTGACCTACACTTAAACCCTGTGACCTGCAACTAAGCCATGTGACTTGCAACTAAACCCTGTGGCCTTCAACTATTGTGACCCGTGGCTTAATCTTATGACCAACGCAGATGTTCCTGTGACCAACGCAGTTAATTATGTGACCTGCATCTGAATGGTGTGATCTGTTTAATTTAATATTTGTGACCTCTATTTCCATCATGTGACCTGCACTTCAAATCCTGTGGCCGGGAACAAAGCCTAGTGACCTGTGGATTTGTTGTGTGACCTACACATTAACTCCTGTGACGTTTCGTTATACCTTGTGACCTGCGGCGGCTTAAACCCTGTGACTTGCAACGATGCTTTGTGACCTGCAATTAAGCCATGTCACCTGTTGCTTTGTTCTGTGACCTACACTTAAACCCTGTGACCTGCAACTAAGCCATGTGACTTGCAACTAAACCCTGTGGCCTTCAACTAAGCCTTGTGACCCGTGGCTTAATCTTGTGACCAACGCAGATGTTCCTGTGACCAACGCAGTTAATTATGAGACCTGCATCTGAATGGTGTGATCTGTTTAATTTAATATTTGTGACCTCTGTTTCCATCATGTGACCTGCACTTAAAATTTCTGTGGCCGGGAACAAAGCCTAGTGACCTGTGGATTTGTTGTGTAACCTACACATTAACTCAAGTGACTTGTAGTCAAACTATATTACCGACACATTAAAATCTGTGACCTGTAACTAAGCCTTGTGACCCCTTGTTTTGTTTAGTGACCTGGTATTAAAATATGTGACCCCCGCACTTAGTCTGTGACCTGTATCAAAATTCTGTCATATCAATCTGTAACATGTAGCTAAATTTAATCACCAAAATATTAACATTTGTGATATATTTGCAGGGTATGGATCACTTTCATGTTTGTTTGGTATATGGAGCGCACTCGTCATTAGTTTTGGTTGAAAATAATTGTGTTTATATGAAGCTCGTTCAGATTGTGATGTCCGAATTCACGTTGAATCCTTTGAAAGTCGCAGTTTCAATGAATTACGTATTGAGTAGCAACTTGCCTCCTGTCAGAATACTGAATGATAAAAATGTGATGTCTTATTTGAAGCTCAAAAGTATAGATTCTGACCCTTCCAAATATCCCATATACATTGATGTCACATTAGCAATCAGTGGACAAGCAGGTGATATTTTTCCATATATGGAGCTATTACTAATGCATGAAAATTCATGTAGAGAATTATATTCGTTGGAGAAGATAGCATCGGAAATATGTGAGGCAACAATTGAAGAAACAGGTCACATTCCTGATGATATGGTCACAATTGTATCCATTGCTGATGCGAGAGACGTATAAGAAGGAAAAGTTTTCCATAACAAAGAAATTCTAAAATTGAGCTTGTCATTTTTTGCAATACAAAACATGTTTGAGTATATGGTTGTTCGATCGGACAAAAAGGAGTATCTTGTCAAGTGTTTACATGATGAGTGCAGATGGATTTGCAGATCATCCAGATTGGGGAAAACAGAGTTATTCAAAATTAGAAAGTTGGTTGATGGCCACACATGTACATCGAACATTGTCTTAGGATCTCATAGGCAAGTCTCAACTTCTGTTGTATCATCATGCATCAAGTATAAGTATTCCTCATCGCGTACTATATATACTCCGAATGATATACGTAACGACATGTTGCATATATATGGAGTTTCATTGAACTACGTAAAGGCTTGGAGATCTCGTGAGCAAACTTTGAAAATGACTAGGGGTGATCCAACAGAATCTTTCAAAACATTACCAAATTATTTCTTCATGCTTGAACATACAAATCTTGGCCCGATCACAGGTATAAAGTTGGATGGTCACAATAGGTTCATTTATTGCTTTATGACACTAGGTGACCTGTTACCGTATAATCTATAACATTTGTATTAGCCTGGATTGTTAACAATGAACTATAACCAGTGGGACTGTGACCTATTATCAGTTTCTGATATAATGTGTGACCTGGGAACATATAAAGCATATGTTGAATTGTGACCTCTGACAATTAATTTGTTACCTGTCAGCATATTACATGTGACCAAATAGGATGAATTGTGACAAACGACAATCACATTATTCAAATAAAAAAAAAAATCCCAGAACTGAAAGAACTGAACTATATGGTCAAAAGTAGATCACGGTCATGTTCATTACAAGTTTTTTGGAAAAAACAAGAACTATTCTTCATTGGAAAATACATCATATAGCTTCAACTATCACTCTAACAAGATGTTATCTCCCTTTTGTTATCCACGCTTTGTGACCTGCATAATTTTCCGGTGTTTAAACAGCAATGAAGCCATGTCAAGTCTAGCTCTAGAAGCATCAAAAGTCATCGGCATATTTTCGAGATCATCATGCAGTAGGTACTCCGCATATTTAATCATGAAAACTCCACAGTCATGGCTGAAAAAATAATCACATGATAATATATTAGTACTTATGCAGGTCACAATAACATGTATGTACTTGACAAATCAAGTCACAAACTTACCCATTTTGCTGTTGCGGAATGTTCCTGACAATTCTTATATTCAAATTTGTTTGTTCTTCACGACAATCGCCAGATCTTCCCTTCCAAATACCAACAACTTTCATTAAATGATAATTTGAGCAAATGGTTGCATCTCGTCAAGTACTAGATTTTCCCGATAAGTCCTGCTGCTAGAATTGTATACGTATATTTCACAGTTTTTTACATCGAGTTTCCCCAGAATCCAATGAGCACGATTACTAGGTATTATGGTATTATCGGAATAAAGACATGGTCAACATCGGCCCAAGGACTACTCAATGGCAAACGTCCAGTAACGTAATCTATAAGGTTTGAATTAGACATAATCAAGTTTGGATCTTTTTGAAAGTGGGGATAAATATTTTTTATCTTGGCTTGGAATAGAGAGTCTGTTTTCGTGGCTTTGATCTTGACATTGTCTCCAAAACTGGCAAGTTGACGTATGTAGTAAAAACATACATCCATGTGCTATTACAGTTGACATGAAAGTACACAATTAGAAAGTCACAATTATATAATACAGCAGTGATAGTCTAAGTGAAATCATACCGTGCTACACAATGATGACTCCGGATCACTCAACTGATGCCACCAAGTTTTGTAACCTACAGGGATGGTTCCAAATACAAAAGCAGGATCTATGATGTCGTCTTCTTTGTTGAACTTATTCCTATAAACAAAACAACAAATACTTATATATTATTTGCAGCACATAAAAAAATAAATACACATAGTTTGTGACCAATGAATACTACTTGTTTTTGGGTTTGAAACCCCTATTAAACCAATTTTGATATGTGACAAGATCGGCATCTTCCACATGCACGTTATACTTCGCAAAAATTGGTGCACTGTCAACACACTTTGATTGTTTTCCTTCCTCAACAATGAAGGGCGATTTAAGAATCCTTGTTGGTTTAGGAGCCCTTTTCACGGGCAGTCCAGATGATTTATCTTCCTCCTCCCCTGTAGTTGGTGTAGCAAGTGGTGATACCTACAACAATGAAATAAACATCACAGGTCACAGGACATAATATGTTCATCAGCTAGGTCACAGAACGTAATATATTCTTCAGCTAGGTCACAGAAGCAACGAAACAGGTCACATACAGCAAGGGGTCACAGACATTGAGTTCAGTTGGTCAGGGGTTAAAACACAGGTCACATATATTATTAAGATAGGTATTCAAACAGGTCATATATATTATTAAACACAAGTCACAGACAACAAAGGGTCACATACATTACAACAGGTCACAGACAGCAAGGGTTCGCATACAGTTGGTCAGGGATGTATGATTTGGTCACATATATGATGAAAATTGTTAAATTTACCTCAATATTGTCGGGTTCTGTTGATTCCAAAACATCTGCAATTACATCATCAACTTTTTTATGCAACGTTGGGTCACAGAATACATCAGGTTGCTGGTGTTCCTGTAACTGGGACTGGGTTGACCCAACACCGAGATCAAATAAAGGTGGCAGAAATTGTTCAAAATAGGAATCTGTTCCACCACTATCATCTTCCACCTTGCTTTTTCCTTTTGGATTCTCAACTTCTGATGGTATTGGAATATGTTGTTTAGATGATTCACCCATCTTTTTCTGCAAGTCTTCCATTGCTTTTGATACCAACTGGTTCACACCTTCCATGAACGTGCTCATTTTCGATTTGATTTCAAATATATCACCTTTTATCTCCTTTTGATTGCGTAGAATGTCATTAATCTGTTTTTTTTGTGTCTGAGGGAGTGTTCTGTGACCTCAGTGCACTCAAGTTTGCCCTCAAAGACACAACTTCTGATGTCAGTATTTCATTCTTCGCCTGCAAGTCACATAGCTGGGAACTCATATCACTTTTCAGTTTGTCACATATCTGCCACATGGGAAAATTAGATAGGATTATGCTCTAATCAAATTATAATTATAAAATAGTTGTCAATAACTTACATCGACGCAAGAACATTTAGGGGGGTATGTTGTGAGCCCTTCCTTTAGAGAATCTTCAGCACTTGATGTAGGAACAAATCTTGATGGAGGATCAACGAAATCATCATCGTCATGTGGAATAGGCTGTCCAATGTCTGCCTTGTGACCAGAAGAAGATTTATTGTGACCTCCAGATCCTGACTTGTGACCATCTGGTCCTGACTTGTGACCATCTGATCCTAACTTGTGACCATGTGATTCTGACTTGTGACCAGATGATCCTGTCTTGTGATCTGATGATCTTAACTTGTGACCAGAAGACCCGTCCTTGTGACCAGAAGATTTTTCCTTGTGACCAGAAGATTTGTCCTTGTGACCAGGAGATTTTTTCTTCTGAACTCCCTCTGAACTTGTTCGTGTATCATGCGCAAGCCTTGGTTGCACTGGTTTGTTGTATGGCACCCCACTCATATAAGACATCATCATTTCCGTAGCAGAAGGATCTAAATCTTTTACTTGAATCTGCTAATACACATTAAATGATAAAAATATGAACAAAAGCTACATATATTATATAAGACATTATGAAACAAAATAGTCACAAAAGTGAATATCAATCCTTACATTAGGATTGGATAATAATTATGTTCCTTCCAATTTAGCAGCTAAGGGTTGCTCATCCGCTTTCCAATTCAATATGCGGGGGTACTTACTACACATCTTTTTAACCACAACTCCATCAAGACAAGGAATAGTCTCATAAATCCACACTTGAAATGCGACAAGGAGGCCTTTTAATCTATAATGACTATTCATTTTCACCAAACCTTCGCTCAAAGAAGTTACGGTGCTCTTAAACAAGTGCTTGGCCTAAGGGAAATTGTTCATCAAATCAAAATCTTCAACAAGAACAAACAGGTAATGGTCAATGACCTTTTTGTATGATGTCGATAACAAAAAAGACGTAATGAAGTACAAAATCCCAAGTCTAACGATATCTATATCTGGAATAGCAGGAGCTGTAACGAACACATCTCGAACGTCTTCGTTGGTCACAACTTTGAACTTGTTGAAATATGTTTCCTTCAATTTTGATGGAATGGATTCAAATTTCTTTGTATCATCATTACCGACTTGTCCAAGACCAGTGACTAAACAAAACTCCGATAATGAAAACCTAACAAATCGTCCGGAAATGTTGAACCACATCTCATCTTCATCGGGATAATTGACCCGCCTCAGCAAAAAATAGTGTATTAATTGTGGTTGAACCACAATTTCATGAGTGTGCATGAAGTGCGAGAAACAAGTCCTCGAGAATATCTCTCGCTGGGCATCACTGAATTTTGTTACAATATTTGTTAGTACCCCCTTTGTGAAATTCGTTGTAATCTTCCTCGGAAACCAAAGGTCTGGAGGAATAATTAACTTCCAATGCTGCATTATTTTAAAACATAAATTGTATATTAAAGTCTAGAAATACACAAATCAAATGACAGATTGGTCACAAACTATCTCAAATCAAAAGAGGTCACAACTATCTCAAATCAAATGACAGATTGGTCACAAACTTGTGAATGACAAGAAACATGAACATTAGTCACATTTTTATGAAATGATTACTCACAACACCATAATTTCGAAATGTCATAAGATCAAAACTATAACAATGCTCAATCCTATAATAAGACATGATCAGTTTCTAAACACACATCCTATGCTTAAAATATTGTGACTGTGATTGGTCACAAATTTATACAGTGACGAGTCACATAAGGTAAATTGGAGGTCACAAAATCAAAACTACAACTCAACAGAGGTCACAACTATCTCAAATCAAATGACAGATTGGTCACAAACTTATGAATGGCAAGAAACATGAACATTAGTCACATTTTTATCAAAAGATTACTGTAAAATATTTGTGACTGTGAATGGCAAGAAACATGAATATTGGTCATAAACTTGTGACTGTGATTGGTCACAAATTTATAAAGTGACGAGTCACAGAAGGTAAATTGGAGGTCACAAAATCAAAACTACAAACAATAATCATTTCAAAAATCAAATAGAATCAATTCCTAAACACCCTCATTCAAAAATAAATAGAAATACCTTCTTCGACAATATCAATCCCGACACAGCAGATTTCGATTTTTTTGATGAAGTTTCTTTATGCATTATAGGCCTCTTTCTGTTATCTCTTCTTTTCCCATGCTCGTCCTCCTTCGACGGATCAACAGTCCTCGATCAAACCATTTTATAGATTTTTTACTGTAAAATATGTTTCACAATCAAACTCATACAATGTCTAAATTTCTAGTACTGAGGTCGAAAATAATGGCGAGCGACGTGAGGTTGAACGCCGAGCGACGTGGGGAGACGGCGAGCGGCGTGGAAGGTTTACGGGAGACGTGGGGAGATAGGGTTGCTCACATATGGCGGTTTCAAAGTGAACGTGTATGATAGATAGGCCCGTTTTACTGAATAAAAATTATCTAAATAAAAGTTTTAAAAAAAAAAAAAACCTGATTTTTGAAAAGATATGGGCAAATTTTGAATTATGAAATTACAACTTAATAAGCATGAGAGGGTGTAATTTCCACTTATATATACTAGTATCACACACGTGTGTTGTACGGAATAACTATATAAAATGATTTTACTGTAAATATGATTACAAAATAAGATAAAAATTGAACACGTAATTTGCTTTGATTAGTGATACAGACTGTCAACGAATGCTCAAAATAGAAATAAGTCACAATTTTCATCAATTTTGGAACACCTCTTTAAATAATTACATTATTTGTACATTTTGTAATTGCTCCCACCCGTATAATACACAAAAGTTGCTATAGACAAAATATATTTAAACAATTGCTCAAATTTAAATTAAATAATGCAATTTCAAATATATGTTATATAAAATAAATAAAATATTTCTTCCAAATATTTTTGACTAACGTGAATAGAAATAATAACCCTTAAAATACTATAAATCATATAAAATAAAATAATTGTAACAAATTAAATATATGCGGTCTTATATATAAATAAATGTAACAAATTAAGCAATATGACTATACACGAAAGTGAAAATCAACCCCAAGATTTGTGGCGCACGAACGTGAAATTCAACTCAAGAAATCTTTAGCATGATTAATAATTTTTAATTTTTAAATGCGATACATTTAATTGAACATAATTACATGCATATTTAATTATATGTCAATAAAAAATTATTAATGAAAATATAAATAAAATATATATAGTGGGCCTTTTGTCTTTATATGTTAATAAAATTAAGAAATAAATTTTCACCATTTTTTACGGCATATAATTATTTTTTTAATATTTTAATAAAATTGTAAACTGTAGAATTGTTTTATCTATTTACGGAAAATAAGTTATGAATTAAGTGTTTTAGAGATTGTACCATGAACATATCAACTTCATTTCTGGAATTAACATTCAATAAATGAAATTTTCTTTTTTTAAAACAATTTTGAACTATAAAATTAGGCTCATACAATACATGTGCAAAACTCAACTTACATATTCTCTTTAAGATCAACACTTTTCTTTTCATATATTGTTTTTCATCATATTCTTCCCAAAAAGAGGTGTAGAATAGACTTTTTTGGTATAATTTGATTTTTTAAGCATTAATTATTAATTTCAAATGTTTTCCTAAAAAAATAATCATTAATTTAATTGATTATTCTTTCTTCATATTGACAATTTCTTTATTCATATTGTTACATTATTATTTTCATAAAAATAACTAATTGATTAATTGTTTAATAGAAATTATATGAACTAATTGTTAAAATCTGTAATATATTTTTGCATATTTAAATTATTTAAATTTATAATGAAAAATAGAAAAATTTATAGAAACAGTAAATAAATAAAAATAATGTGAAAATGATGAATGAACTGAAGAAATCTTAAACTTATAAAATTAACCCAACTTAATTGGATTTGCCCATAAAAATTCGTATAATTATTATTTATTTTAATTTGATGAGAAAAATCATAACATAAATTAATCATCATCTATAACTAAAATGAATTTAGTTAACTAATTATAGATAATATTATATGACTTAAATGATATAATTTAAAATAAAAATGAATTAAATATTGAGGAAAAAAATATAAAATAAAACTTTACCTTTAATTTTTTATATGATTTTACGGACAATATATTCACAATCTGCTCTCACTTGTTAGTTTGCATTAAACTTCTCATTGTGATATTTAATTTGACACCCATATTACATATTTTTCGATTTCAAAATAATAATACAATAATTATTAAAAGAATAATAATAATATAGAAAAAAAATAATATTTTGATGTTATTAATAGCACAGTACGGATGTCAACACAATTAATGACACGTGTACAATAATAATTGCTAAAATATTTAATATACTATTTTTTAGCAAAAAAATTTCAAATTTAAAAAGTTTTTTTGACAGGAAACTATGTGTGTATTTTGGTGACAACTATTCTACTTTTATATATATTAAGATTAAGATATTAAGATTAAAATAAGATTTTTTAAAATATATATTGTATTATTATATATTTTAATATATATTTACAACCTGAAACGTGAAAATATTTGGCTTTGTTCTTATATTTGAAATTGGATCTTTAATAATCGTTTAGCCTGTAATTTCCACATAGTTTTACAAGTGCTACTTTTGCCTTTTTGGCCAGTGAGCCACCCTAGATTAGGGGTTAACAATGTTTGGTTTGGATGGTTTGTAAAAAAAAAATTCAAACTAAACTGTTTAAAATAGTTTGAATTTTTTTCAAATAAAATCAAACCAAACTATTTTTTACGGTTTAAAACAGCGATTTGCAATCAAATAATTTAGTAGATACCAAATCAAACCACATTTTTGTACGATAATGCAAGAATGATTAATCTACCAATAGCAAAGATCACATATTTCGTAATCGCTAAACAACATTAAATAAAGGATCAACACCAACTTCGTGGTTGATAACTAAGAAATACCTACCGACCATTACGTAGATTACGTCAAATGGTGTTCTTGATTTTTTTTTTTAGATACAACTCACATTGACAATGAGATTACTCCGGAAGGTTGCAACTACCAATGAAATTTACTTGTTCAGAATCATTCAGATAAATAAAAGACAACACACAGTGTATTACTGCAAGAGTATTTCTTCTATTCGGTATGCTATAAATATGTGTCATAATGAATTCTCTTCTAATTTGTTTACAGAGTTTTTCAATGGAAACTGCATGCCTCATTTTAAGTTTTCTGTAGCATTCAATAATTCTAGTTGGGAATGAGGTTGGACTGCTTATATGAGTGATCAAACAGGCATAGATTAGCGCATAACTTTATTCCTGAAAAAATCTCACATTTTTTTTTGCAAATGACAAAGGTTAGAAATCTTTCATGATCACGTCCAAATTTTGATAAAAGTTATTATATATTCATTTCGTCACAATTATATAGGCTGGTTTGACTTCTCACACAGATTAAGAAAACATATTTATAGTGTGTTTGACGTTGTTTAAAAAGAGTTTTTGTGATTTTGAATAATAATTTTTGGGAAAATGTGTGGTTAAAAATAGATAATCTTTTTTGAGTTTTTCTATAATATTATTTTATCGATAAATGTATAGTTTAAAAGAAGAGAGAAAATCATAATTTTAAAATAATGAAAATTAAAAAGATGCTTAATGTCATTGAAAACTTATTTTTTGTAGAGATACATCTCCATTCACTGGGTAAGTGACTAGGTTGACTGTTAACCTTTATTTTATTGTCCAAGGCAATACATTATAGTCATATAGTGCACCCAACGGCAAGTCGCAACATAATCAATAAATATCGTTCTAAAAAGCTCGCTTTGACGCAAAACTCGCCATTCACACTTCATGATTCGCTCGCACATTGCAGACTTTTTTAGCACCAAAGCAAGCTTAAACATGATACTCGACCTCACCGCTTCATCACTTTTTACACTTTTTAAAACATCCATAATATATCTACAACATTGTGCGGTTTTTGATAAGAGGCCTATTGCCACTACGTGTCAACTATCAACGAATCATTAGGAGCCGATGGTGACTAGGCTCGTCGAGCCCGGCCTAGACTACCTTGAGAATGGCCTCAGGGAAACCGGTAGAGTGGGCTTGTCCTAATCCACCACAAAACCCAGGGCAGCCCAGGTCTGTGTGTGCAATCCTGGGACTTCGGTTACCTGGCTAACCAGTTTGACACCAATTCTACGTAGTGAAAATGTTAAAACGTGAGTCGTGGAGAGAAGTGAACGCATTCAAAGGCAAAATTTGACTCTAAACAGAAAATGACTGCAACTTGACAAATGACCTGAAAACATTTTCAGCTCGTCAGGTAAAAACTAAAACCCACAATAATCCAATTCAACAGAAAATCCAGGTACCAATAATAATGTTAAATATAAAAATATTACTCAATGACGCAAACAACAATTAAAATACTCCAAGTTAGATCCACAAGCCCATAAATAGAAAATAAGAAATTAACATTAAGATTCTAGACATCCCAAAGTATAATCTCCATCTTAAAATTTGACAATATCCAGTCAACTGTCCTTGCTTGATTCATATCATTCTCATGCTACGAAACTGTCTGCTCAAGGTACCATTCAAGTGCAAGCATATTTGTAACAGAATTAAGCACTGCCAGATCTTGCCTGCAATGAAATTAACATAGCCAAAAAATATTAAATGAACAAAACTTGAAAGCCACGGTTCCAATTGCGGGAATGATATGCAAAACTCGTGCATGTAGAGATATCAAAACAGGAGGACGGTGCCACATCCCGGGATTCTCCAGTTCCACAGACCACTAACCGAGCCCTTACTGGATTTTTTTTTTCTTTAATTATTTAAGTTTTCCCACTAAAATTCTTTATAAAAACAAGTAAATTAAAAACCGCGCTGCTCATTTTAACATCTAAACATAAATGCTTGTTCCTATTCTTCTATTCGAAACACAAACAATTTACCTGGTGAGGGGATGCCGATCCTGACCTTGACCTCGACCTCGCTCTGAACATTTAAGCAAGCAAAGAATCAATTACTTATAAGTGCAGTATATTAATAAACTAAAGCATATAAAATTAGACGAGAATGTAGTCTCAAATACCTGGATGGTTTAACAGGAGATTTTGAAAGTGATCTGGAAACAGATCGATCCATTGATTTGCTGCACGAGGAACAAATTATTTGGATCAACAAATAAAGTTTATCCTAGACATCGGGCAAATATACTTCAAACTAAAATATACCCTCTGTTCCTTCTAGGACTTCTGCTTCTACTGCGGCTCCTGCCTGGGCTTCTTGATGGACTGCGCTTGTATTCATTTACCTGAATTCATCAATTTACAAAGGAAAAGAAATTAATTATTTAACAACATAGTTGCTTTCGTAAATATAGTATTTTATGAGTTCTTAAGAGTTAAGAGTTTATTAATACAAATTACTATCTTGAAAGATTTAAATCCCTCCAAGAAGCAAAACTTCATTACTTCGAGGTTGCACCACAGGTTAGAGAGGCTGAATTTTAATTTCTAATATAATATTATAAACTAAATTCCAATCCCTTAAAAAGAAAAGATAAACATAAACAGAATACTCCCTCCCTCCCACATATAGGCTAGTTTTCCTTTTCTTTTTGTCCCAAATTATAGGTAATTATCCTTGTTGAGATATAATTAAAATCTTCATTTTTTAATGTGTATATTGTTATCAACAAATATGAACTATCATTATCTATATCTATATAATATATAAAGGGAGGAAAGTCTGACCAATGTGAACACAAAATGGTTTAGTGTGAATGCAAAATCAGAATTAGTGTGAACACATTTATTGCCTTATATATATATATATATATATATATATATATATATATATATATATATATATTATGAATACTAAATAATGGTTGATATTTTAATCAATTTTAATTTTATTATTAACACTAATACTAAATGTATTCAATTAATATTTTTAGTTATCGGTATTAAAATTATTATTTAATGATTATTTTTTATTTATTTGTTGTTCTTAATAATATAAATTCTATATGTAGCCATCAATATAATAATTATGTTTTAATTATTAATGGTCAAATCATTTATTATCTTTAATATTAAAAATCATATTTTCCAAAATATATGTGGTTGAAAAAATGCGATACTTATAAATAATTTATAAAAAAGTTATTAAACGAAGACTAATATTGAATAATTAATACTTTGATTTCTTTTTATTTAATAATATCAATAAGATGATCAATATTTTTTTTAATCATTCTTAATTTTAATAAGTTTTTAAAGGTTATAGGGTATAAGATTTTCTACATAATTTCGTGATATCCAACTTTACTCGATTATTGTATCATGATAATTGCGAGATTTCTCAATTATTATTTTGACTACTTATTTTAGTAAATGAAGTTTTATTTGTTAAATTCATATATATATATATATAAAGTAAGGAAGTTGTTTGGTGTGAACGCATGTTGTAAGTAAGTAGTTTAGTGTGAACACATGTTTTAAATTAACGGTATTTATATTTATTATTTTTATGGTAATCAAATTCATTGGTGATTTTGAAGACTGTATCATTTTTATAATATTTTCGTCTACTTGATTATATATATGTATAAAAAGGATTATTGAACTTTCTTACCATTCAACATGAATTTGGATAAAAAAAAAATTATGGGATATTATATTACCGTCGCATTAAGCATCCGTTTGGTAAATAAAATAAATTGTTTATAAACCAATTTATAAATTAAATAATTTTTTAAATTACTTTTTAATAAAACGCCCTTTTCTCTCTAATTTTTCAACATGGATTTGGGTAAAAAAAAATTATGAAAAATTGTATTCCCTCCGCATTTCGTTTAGCATCCTCTTGGTAAATAAAATAAATTGATTTATAAACCGGTTTATAAACTACACAATTTTTTAAACTACTTTTTAACAACAAACATTTTCTTTCTCTAATTTTTAACCACTATTTTTTTTACTCAAAATTATAAATAAACCCATTCATAAACCAAATTACTCTTTTTTTATTTTCTCTATTTTTATGGTCTTTTTCTCTTCAACTTTTTATTAATTATTACATAAATATATTTTTTTTCAAAAATAGAAAACCAAAGAGAATAAAATAATAGCGCTTATAGATCTATTTTTTCTTTCCTTTTCATTTTAATAAAATTTTGAGCTTATATAATAGATATATCTATTTTTTCACTAATTAGAAATTCTATTTAAATGTAATTTTGTTTTTTCACTTTAAGTTTTAAGTCAATTTAAATTACAATGTTTAAAAAAATTTCCTAGAAGGTAAACATACAAACCGTTAAAAAAAAATTAAGGTATGTTTAAATGTAATTTTTTTTTATTAATATTGAATAGTTATGCTTTGATTTCTTTTTAGTTAATAATATCAATAGAATGATTAATATTTTATTAATCATTCTTAATTTTAATAAATTTTTAAAGATTATAGGATATAAGATTTTTTGTATAATTTCGTGATCTCCAACTTTATTCGGTTGTTAACTATTTGACTTTGATTTTTTTAGAATTGTTTTTGTGAAAAAATGATTTTTTAGAATGTATAGTTAAAAAGTAGTATGAAAAATAGTAAAAAAAATACTTTTTAAAGAATGTGTAATTAAGAATGAATGTTCAGAAAAAATTATTTTTGAAAAATGAATTTCATATGAGTAAGTGATAATGTACTATATCTTGTGGGTTAAACAATCGCTCCGCTTTTAGAATCGAGATGCATAGATGATTTCTTAATATATAAAATTAAATGTATTTGCGATATACATTCATTAAAATTTAATCAAAACTAACATTTTATGTTGCTTAATTGCTACATTCATTTAAATATATGACCACATGTATTTAATTTGTAATGTTAAAGTAAATATTTAATGAAATATTTGTTTAATATATATAAATATAAAATATTATAAAAAAATAGTTAGTATCAATTCTAATAGTATTATTCTGATAGTGATAAATTATTTGTAATAATCTAAAAATTATATTTTGAAAATATTAATTACATCAATAATCATTAAAATTGAATAGTTTTGCAAATGAGTTATGCAAATGTTCATTAAAGTATTTTTTTTAAGTAGTAAGTTATTTAAGTTCCTAACTATTACAATTGTGGTGACTTTGAAAAAAAATTTGGCTCATATTCAGTCCACTTTATTCAAATCCTCATTTTTATAAAAATAATTTTTAACTAACATTCTACTAATAAAATTCTAAGCGTATATCACAAATAAATCTATTTTTCTACTTATTAGAAATTCTATTTAAATGTAATTTTTCTTTTACATTTTAAGTTTAAATCAATTCAAATTACAATATTTAAATAAATTCATAAAACGATAAACATACGAACCGTAAAAAAAATTAAGGCAGGTGTAATGTACCTCTGTAATTAATTGTCTTCATTCATTTATCATTTTTAATTAAATATTCATTTTATATGTTAAAATATAGATTTGATATATGTAAGTAACAAATGACCGTGCATCGCACGGGTATAACACTAGTTTAATGTAAAGGTTATATTGGGATAAATATAAATGAATTTATAGTTCCAACGCATATTAATTATGTTTTTTTAATATGTGTGAAAACGGAAACAAGTTTATATTTATGAGGAGTGAATAGAAAAATACCCGGATATAACTTCTAGTCCAAGGATTCTTAAACTCGGTATCATCAAGTTTCCGGATCTGAGCAAGACAAAAACACATTACCAACTAGATTGGAACAATTCATGGATACACAAAAGGTTACACTTTGAAGATGAGTACAACGACTTACAGCATATTTCATGTCTTCGTAATTAGTATAGTCAACTACGCCAAACGTTCCTGATTACAAATGTTATAAACCCCATTAACAAGGTTGCACGAACATGGACATGCATGTAGGACTATGATGCAATGACACACACACATTTATCCAACACGTTAACATGCGATTTTTCAAAAAATTACCGACATGACACGTCGATACATTAATTAAAATTTTCAAAATTCTTTATTTTTACATAGTATAAAATACAAGTACCTAATTGTTATTTAATAATAATTTTGAATTTAAATCAAAGTCAATAATTAATTTTAACCACACATTTCATATGATCCACAGTTTTTCAACTCCATGTTTCATCAACTTCTATCAAAATCCCATTAACAAATGTATAATATTTTTGTTAAAAAAAGAAGAATGAGCATGGCAGAGTGTTGGTATCTAACACATATTGCACAGGAACATGCTATCTTGGTTGAAGTGTCAGTGCAACACATGTAGGACTTGATACGAACATGCTGACATGTGATTTTTTCAAAAAAGTAGAGCACGGACATGTTAGGGACATGTTGATTTAAATTCTTCAAATTTTAAATTATATAGTGTAATTTTAAACAAGACACAGCACATTATATGTCAAGTACTTGCGTGGTGTCTCTAAAGCATCCCTTAAATATTAGGTAATTTAAAATAACACAAAAAAATGGAACAAGGTACCGTGGCATGATGGATACATGTCTTTGAGTGTTCGAGGAGTGTTGAGATCCGACATGTGTGTCGGACACTGATATGGTGCCACAGTAGAAGCGTGTATCATAGCCCATAAATATCTCGCATTTACCCCATTAATACTCTTTGAGGAAACATAAAATTGGTATTGATTAAAATAACTTACCATCACTGTCACGGGAAACTTCAGCAAAACAAACATCCCCAGCTTTTCGCATGTGATCCTGAAACATTTTCACACAAGATAAATGCAGGCTCTATTTGTTAAAAAAAAAATTGTTTAAAAGCATGTTTTTTATGTTTTCGAGATAAAATATATTGTTGAAAATTAGAAAGAGAAAATGTTTGTGTTTAAAAAGTGATTTGAGGAATTGTTTAACACTTTGCCAAACAGAGTGGCAATAGCTGAAGAAACAAGTTCGCACTAAAAAATTTACCCTTACCTTCAAATCTTGCCAAGAAGCAGAAGATGGAAGGCCTCGAATAATAACTGTATGCAAGTAGACATTTTAAGATAAAGACAGAAACAATCTTACAGTCAAAAATTATGTGTAAGAATACATCTAGTTCCGTAAGCATCAATTGGTAAGTTTGGCTGCACCTCGAAAATCAGAATGGCGAGAAGGGCCGAATCGGCTTCCTCCGCTGTCACGGCCACCATAACCACCACGACGATCACTTGAATGTGGTGGCCCTCTGCCACCATGTGCAAGCTCAACCTAAATAAATGAGTAGATGAATTTCATAAGAAAATCAATAACAAGATAATGAAGAAGGTATAATGAGGGTGGATATCGAACTAACGAGGAGTTCTTAGGTATGATCTAGGTTTACTATGATTATAATTGAGTAATAATCAACTTAATTTGTCTTAAAATTACAATAATTGAAGATAAAGTAAATAAAGAAAACCCTAATAAATTCTAATATCTTCTATGCTCGAATAGACTTGCGCTGCATCATATAACCAAAATCTAGTTCTAAAGAAAAAATAAAAAATTGCTACTTTGCACCATCCTCACCCTCAGTCGACAACCATCAAAGTTATAGCCATCTCTGCCCCTGATTGCATCTTCTGCATCCCGAGCACTCTCAAACTAAACATTGTTTTCAAAAAAAAAAAAAAGTCAGATGACAGATATCTTTGAGTATTCAAGAAATTCAAACACAAACATGCATATCTGGGTTCTGCGTCTGTTTCTACATACATAGCCCAGAAAGCTGCAAATTTGATAGTAAAAAAATACCTCCACAAAACAATAGCAAGGAGGGCGAGGTGGAATCTTCAATTCAATATCCAATATACGACCATACTGCAGGAATGGAATACAAATATTATAAATAAGCAAGCAGCTTTTAGGGATCAAATAGAAAAGGAAAAATGTCTAAGAATTTAAGTGACAACTGTTAGAACCAGGTACTGAGAATAGCATATGCATTTGAAACAGAACCAGGTACTGAGAAGAGCATATGCATTTGAAACAGAAATTTTTTGTCCTATGATTATCGAAACAATCACTCCACTGCAAGCTTTAAACCCCAAATACAATCATAATGTAAAAACTTTGTAGTAAGTAGTAAAGCTACACTTCATTGAAAGAAATCTAAAGAGGATCTATTTTGCAATAAAACCTACAGGCTACAACATGGCTCATGAAAAACAGATTTACATGGTTGTAAACGATGCAGCAGGTTACATGGTTGTAAAAGATGCAGTCAATATAATCTTACAAGACTTGTGCTGTTGCAAAGTTGAAGGTCCCTATTTTCCCTGATAAATTGGTTTTACATATTTGGACAAGCGTTTCAGTTATAATAAATTATAATGTTTGATAACACCTAATTTACATGTTTACTCACACATGTACACACATTTATAGTGTTCTTTCCTGAAGACATTTTCGGCTGGCTGGGAAAGGGGTTTATCCATTAGAATAGTTAGAGATGACAAGAGGCAAGAGCATAAAACGCTTGTAAATTGTAGCCAAACAACTCAGCTTTAGAAAAAGCAGGAGAGTACCCTTTAAAATAACACCTAGATGCTCCCAGCTCAACTTGATCAAACCAAAATATTTAAGACAGAGATAGTCTAAACATTCAACTCAAACCTTGTAGAATAGGTCTTCAACTTCTGATTCTCTTATATCTGCAGGAAGGTTTCCAACATAGATCATGCGAGAGTAACGACCGCTCATCTTTAGCCCCTCAGAGTAATCGTGTTCACTGCTACGCTGCAACTTGAATATGTTTGATAGTTAGAAATGACTTAAGCCTACATTAAAAACACAACCAAGTTAAATATATTCCCTTACATTTTTGTCTTCATATGATATATTTTGACGACAAAAAAATTTGAAAGTAAAAAATAATTCGTATGAAGCAAACCAAGAGCAATCCTCAAGGTGAGCGTTGCTCCACAAGCTCCAATGCTCATATGCTCCAAAGCTATAATTTATTTGAATTAAATTTCTGTCTCCTCATCCTCTCTAAATTTTTTGCAGATGAATAGCTCTTCACAGAGGTAGCAAGAACTTCCAATTATATATACACACCAAAAACTCCACCCTGATTCCTCCCATTCCCAATCTACATCCCTATGCATGTTTCCAAAGCTCATATTTGTCCAAGCGCTTGGAATCTATCACAAACAGAGCATTTGTGTCATGAAATGAGTGAATATTTTCATAGATTTATCGATTTACCTTACTCGGATTTCCTTTGAAACCCAAGTGAAATCCCAGAAATTATATGACTTGCCACTAAATTAATTGAATCAAGAGCTGAATCCCAATTTGTAATTCAGAATGCTCTCGGGCGAATAGAGTTTGCAATGCGCACAAAAATAATCAATGCAATTAGTATGTGAAAGAAAAGTTATACTGGGCCAACATTGTGTACACCAAAGCACAAGCATAGTAATTTGTGTCAAAATGTTGCTTCAATTCCTGCCTCCAATAGCTCCCATCATGCCACAGATGGAGAAAGTCTTCCATAATTTAGGACAGAGTGCGATTAAGATTGCTCCAAAAGAGATAGAGACACAAGCAATAGATTCAAATAGGAGCATCCAAATTGAAACAAGAAACCAAGAAAAATAGCTTAGTTCCAATTTCCAATCCCATGCTACCAAATATAGTCTTATACTCTTGACTTCTTTTAAGCAGTAAAATACAACAACAAACTAAGTCTGTTTTCAACAAATTTGGGGTCGGAAACAAGAATCCAATTCAATTACTATTCATGGGAAATTCCAACAAAGAATGAATAGCAATGATGAATCTTCTCAACTTACAAATGCAATATCCTCATAATATCAAAAGTTCTTCAATGGCACGGCCCACGGCCCTTACCCTAAAAAAGGATATAAAGGAAAATCCCACATACACCATTTACTGCTACTTACTTTGAAAAGTATCTGCCTATAACTCTTAATACCAAATTAAATTATAGTAGGGTCGAAAAAATAGTAATTATGCTCATCGAGCTAAATAAAAAATAAAAATTCTAGAAGTTTCACGGTGGGTAGATTTGGTTAGAATACAGGGTTTGAAATCAAAACTTGGGGAAATCCCAAACTCAAATCCGAGATTAACTAATTCCAACTTCAAGTTCCAAGCCTTATTTGACACTTAAGTAATCAGGACAAATATAATTTTCAGAATGTAATCCAAGAAAACCCTACCAAACAAAATTTTGTGGCAAATGAGACATATTATCATCCGTAACATACCAGGGTTGAAAAGGAGCTCAGAAACTGAACTCCACTAGAAATTCAACTTCCTTGCACCAAGAACCCAACAGCTACTCGAGCTGGAATAAAATAAGTAATTCAGTATTTGCGATGATGTCAAATTAGATTCGTCTATCGTATTAGATTGACAATTTTGAGGGTTGAGTTGAGAGATAAAGAAATTACCTTTCTTTTGATGTTCTTTTCTCCTCTGCGCTCGGTCGGTAAGGTATCTTGATTCGTTTTATATTTCACAACAAAGGCGTGAGGGTCGTTTCGTCAAATTACATTTACCTCATCATTTTTTTCGCGTAATTATGCCGTTGGAGGAATGTTCTAGAATGCAATTTTTAATGGACCTTCTTTTCAAATTTTTTTTTTTTTTTGACCACGCTTTGTTTGATTACGCCGTTGGAGGAATGTTCTAGAATGCAATTTTAATGGACCTTCTTTTCAATTTTTTTTTTTTCGACTACGCCTTTGATAACATTGATTGTGTTAATCTATAAACTGATTTATTTATAATTTTGAGGTAAAAAATAATAGTTAAAATTTTGATAGAAAAAATATGTGTAGTTTGAAAATTGTGTAATTTATAAATTGGTTTATAAACCAGTTTATTTTGATTATCAAACAAATACTGAGCTGATGTTTGGTAAATCTGATTTATAAATCAGATTATAAACTACATAATTTTTTAAATCACTTTTAATCACATACATTTTCTCTATCCATATTAGAATAATTACATTTTACCTTAAAAACACGAATAAATCAATTTATAAATAAAAAAAGTGTTACTAAACAATATATCAATATTGTTAATTTTAATGACACAGCCTACCATTAGATCAAAAAGTTAAAAGCCCAAAATTACAATTTTAATAACATAGCCTTAACCAAAAACTCAAATTACTTGGCCTCTGTAGGACATTTCAATATTTCTTTGATCCATTTTTGAAAAGTCAAAAGTGGTGAACGGGAATTTTTCACCATTCAAAATTGTTGACTTTTCAAATAAATATTCAATGAGATGTTGCAACGTGATCTTTTATAAAAAAAATTTACCAAATAGAGGCATAATAATTTCCTAGATATTAATAGACTAGGTAGATTTGGGCTAAGAGTGGGATTTGATGGTTGTACGTAGTTTTTTCAAGATTTAAAAATGATTTATTTGCTCAATTAGGAATTGTTATTAAAACCTTAGATCACTTGTGTGTGCGCACAAGCGACTATTCAAGCATTACAGCGCCTATGCACGCATCATAATGCATATTCGTTCTTAGGCGGTCAACAAAAAAAAATTGATTGCATTTTTACGCGTATATCCCAATCAACGTCTGCAGCTAAATGCACGTTTTAGAACACTACCTTAAAACAAGAATCATTGTCTAGATAATTTTTTACCTTGTTAAAGGTTCGTTTAGTATAGCTACCGTTAGAACTATGAGTAAAGCTACTCATACAGATTGAGGTCCCAAATTTCATTACAGGTGCTGACATGGACAAAAAATAAAGGGATGAGCTGGACAAACTGGATCGTGTAATCTTTATCTTTATCTTTATATATATAAAAGTAGAAGTGGGGAGAGAGAGTCATTTTGGAGGGAAAATTACATTTAATGACTATCTCTCCTCACTTCTATATTTATATATAAAAATAAATAAATAAAAGATAAAGATTTTGTGTATTTCTAGAAAGAAATTTTTAATTGACATTTTTAAGTAACATTGTGACATGATGCACATACATTGGGTGATGAAAAACTAAGTAGTGGGGTAGTTATTTATACTATCCAATATATTTTTGGCATGTCACAATGTCAATTAAAAACGTCCCTCTAGAATTATTCAAAGATTTTTGTAGGAAAAATTATTATTTATTACATATTTAGTAAGAATTGTAATAAATGTACTATGTGAAAATGTGTAACAATGAAAATTTGAAAAAATTAGATTAATATATTTGAACATAAATAATGATATCTATATAATTGTGTTATGTAGAAAATGAAAAAATTGGATTAATATATTTGAACATAAATAAATGTGATATCTATTTAAATGTGTTACATAGGAAATAAAAAAATTGTATTAATATATTTGAACATAAATAAATATCATATCTATGTAAATGTGTTCAATTGAAAATGAAAATATTGGATTAATATATATATATATATATATATATATATATATATATATATATAAATAAATACATGATATATAAATTTATTTAAGTTTGAAATGAAAATTTTAAATCAATATATTTTAAAAATAAATAAATAAAATTATTGAAATTTTACTTCATAATATGTCAATAAATGAGTAGGTTCTTCAATAACCATATTACAAAAATAATTAATTATTTGCTCTCAACTTTTTACCACCAATGATAAATTGATAAAAAATTTAATCATTTCATCATTTTGACAAAAATTGGTATATTTAAAAAATAAGGAAAAATAATAAAGTTAATTAAAAATTATAACATATTAAAAGGAAAATAGGTGATAAGGTGGGCAAATTTTTTGAGAAAAAACGTAAATAAAAGTTAAAACAAATTTTATATAAAAAATTAATTAAGTGCCAAATTTTGAATGGCGCGGTACACTGAGTGTACATGCAGAATTTTCTATTTTGATTAATTTTTTTAAAAAAGTTTCAAATTCAATAACATGTGTTATGTAGGAAATGAAAAAATTGGATTAATATATTTGAATATAAATAAATGTCATATCATTTCTATGTAAATGTGTTACATTGAAAATGAATAACTTGGATTAATATATTTTAAAATAAATAAATATATGATATATATAAATTTGTTAAGTTAGAAATGAAAAAAATTGAATTAATATATTTTGAAAATAAATAAATAGAATTATTAAAATTTTACTTTCTATTATATCAATAAATGAGTAGGCTCTTCAATATGCATGTTAAAAAAATAATTAATTATTTTCTATCAACTTTTTAACCATACTTATTTTCTTTCTCCAATTTTTAGCAACTACTTTTTACCTCAAAATCATAAATAAACAAGTTTATAAACTAAAAATTACCAAACGGAGGCTTTATCATTTCACAATTTTGACAAAAATTGACAAGTTTAAAAAATAAGGAAAAATAAAATATATTAATTAATATATTGGATTTCAAATAAAATATATGTAAGCAACACATTAAAAAAATATAGTTAATAAAAAATTATAACATATTAAAGGAAAATAGGTGATGAGGTGGGCAAATTTTCAGAAAAAAACGTAATTAAAAGTAAAAAAAAAAATTATAAAAAAAATTTAAACGAGTGTCAAATTTTGAATGGCGTGGTATACTTAGTGTACATGTATCATTTTTTATTTTGAATATTTTTGTTTTTTTAAAGTTTAAAATTGAATAACATTTTTTATTGAAATTATTTTAAATTATGTTTTTTATTTGATATGATTGAATCAAGATATTTTCAAACTTATGATTTAAAAATTATATATTCCGTGCATCGCACGGGTAATCAACTAGTGAAATTAAAATGCAAGGAAAATGCAATATAAATCAAATCAAATCAAATGTAAGGAATCTCAACCTCCTCCTTTCACTTTTTTTCATTCAAAACAGATGAATATCTCCTCTCAGATTTCTACAACCCACCCTTTTCCAGAGTTCTTAATACAAAATCACGATTGGATCCTGAATTTATCTCAATGAACCTCAATATTTTCTGATTTCTTCATTAAAAATAGACGCCCAATTCCAATTCCGTCATTCAAAGGAACATGCCTAGATCTTGTTGATAGCGTGCAAGAGGTTTATTTCAGTCTCAAAGAACCAATCACGGGAACACCAGGAAGGTAATATGATTTTTACTTGATAAAATCTAGAATTCAAAATTTTCCATTTTTCCTCTTTTCCTCGTAATTGCTTTATTATGTAAACGTGAGGGCTTTGATGGTGATATAAATATGACGAAGTTCTTTAATTCTTGTATCAGTGTATGGGAAATTTGTGAGGATTTTTAATTTCTTAAAAACGTGTTGTTATAATTTCATCCATTTTTAAGTTAAAGCGTGTTCGTCTTGCCTCATCATATATTATTTTTGAATCAATAAAATGATTTAAGTCCAAATTGATTTAATTCTAGAATTCTATTTATTTTAAACTCAAATTGCTTTAAATCCAAGTTTCAAATTTACATTTATCCAAATTTATTCTTAATCCAAGCTTTATCTCTTAAACAGTTTTTTTTTTTTTTTGATAAGATATTTTACTCACATTGATATTCTTGTATCCCAAGTCTTTACAATCCTATTCAAAATCAAATATTTTCTGATGATGCTAAAAATCGCACCTGAAATATTCTGAGCTTGAGCAATAAACTAGCACGAACTGGATCTCCGAATACCTGCAATAAAGGCGAGGAGGTGTGTTCTCGTCGCCCCTCCGATGACAAAGGATATGCTCGGAGTATAAATGATTGTCAGGGTTGAAGTCCTCCTCGGGGGTATCAAGATGTAATATGAAATAATATTCATGTGTTCGGGCTCGAGGTCATCCTCGAATTTATGGTGGTCGAGGTTGAGGTCTTCCTCGTGGATAGAAAATATAATATAGGGTGGTATTCATGTAGTCGGGGTTGAGGTCCTCCTCGGGGTTACACATTTAATTAGGAGACTATATTTTGTCAAAGAACTCGGGCTTGAGGCTTTTGTGAAGGCTCGAGTGTGAATAAAATTTATACTCATCATAGGCCCCCGCGCATCCATTATCGAGTTTAGGGGAGAGATGGATGTGTAATAGTGAGGTATCCTGATGCGATGATTATGTTAAGGAGAAATAGACAAGAGCTTATGTTAAGCAAGGAATAAGCCTGAGCTTATGTTAGGAAATTAATCTAAGCTTATGTAGACCCGAGGACTTAATTATATATATTTGATTACTTGATTGCTCGGGGTGGCCGTGTGTACTTGTGCAGGCAAGTATTTTGTATGCTTGTGCGGGACAAGACTTTATTTGCTTGCACGGGGCAAGACTTAGTTTACTTGCACGGGACAAGACTTTGAGTGCTTGCGCGGGGCAAGGCTTTGTGTACTTGCACGGGGTAAGCCTTTGAGTGCTTGCTCGGGGGCTTGCGCGGGGCAAGGCTTTGAAGGCTTGCTCGGGACAAGGCTTTGTGTGCTTGCGCGGAGCAAGGCTTTGAGTGCTTGCGCGAGGCAAGGCTTTGTGGGCTTGCGCGGGGCAAGGCTTTTGAGTGCTTGTTCGGGGCAATGCTTTGTGTGTTCAACAATGATGGAGATTTTTTTTTTTTTGGATGACATCCCATATTGCTTGTATAGACTCAACCTATCTATTATGAAATTAAAGGTTGGCACGTAGGCTCCCGATGCTATATGTAAGAAAAGAAAAACGAAATAACGAAAAGAAATGGTAAAGACTAGGGTATGAAAACCCATACAACTTATAAAATAACGCATGATCACTAGCTAGCAAGGCTTGGACTGCCGTTGTGTGAGTTTCTTCCTGAGGCTGTTCTACCAACGACGACGTTTACTGTTCAGGTCGTGGGTTTTTTTTCATCCTCGGACTTTCATTGAACGTGGTCATTCCTTGGGCATTTTCAGTACTGATGTAAGATTTTAAAAACCCCTTTTTTTATTAAAGATTCAATCTCTCGCTGTAATGCATGGCACTCCTAGGTGGTATGCCCGTGGTCATGATGAAATTCGCAATACTTGCTCTTATCTCGCGTGTCCGGATGAGACTTGATTCTTGATGGCCACTTCAACTCCTCCAGATCCTTGATTTCCATGAGGATACTTGCCCTTGTGACGTGTGAAGGGTGTAGGAGGGTCATGCTCTTGCTTGCCCCGAGCCTGATCTTTCCATGTACCATGGTCATGTTGTCTCTTGTGTTCGGGCTTACTTTCTATATGATCTGAATTTTCAGTGCTCGAGCTATTTTTCCTGGGGTACATTGTTTCTTCCATATTGATGTACTTCACTCCTCGAGTAAGGAGTTCGGTCACTGATTTTGGTGGTGTTTTCGATAGAGACATCTTGAAAGACTCGCATCTTACAGCATGAGTAAGAGCAGATACAGCGGCAGAGATATGAAGATCAGGGATCTGTAGTCTTTCAGCATTGAACCTTGTCATGAATTCACGCAATGTTTCATTTTGTCCTTGACTGAGTCTCATAAGCGAGGCAGCCGTTTTCCTTATGTGCTTACTACTCGCAAAGAAAGCTGAGAACTTATTGGCAAGATCTGCGAATGTCGAAATTGAGTTTGGTTCAAGAGTTGAGAACCAATCCCTAGCAGCACTGGTAAAGGTTTGGGGGAACGCCTTGCACATGACTTGATCGGGGGAAACTTGCAAATTCATGACGTCAGTGTACACATTGAGATGATTTACGGGGTCGGTTGTACCATTGTACTCCTTTATCCTCGGGAACTTGAACATGTCTGGTAAGAGAAAGGCTAAAACCTCTGGTGTGAATGGAGTGTTCAGGGTGGAACCTGCTAGGGCCTGAGTATTTTGTCGTATACTGGCTGCTATTCCCTCCTGGATAATTCTCGCAAGCTCGACAGGGGGCATATCGACTGTTCTTGAACTCGTCATGTTCGGTGGTGACGAGGGTAGTCCCGAGGTACTTGCCCTAGCAGTATGGTTCGGTGGTTGGACCCGTGAAGCATTCCCTTCCTCGGGTGTTGGTGCACGCTGGTTCTGCTGCGTGAGCAACTGAGTCAATTCAGCGACTTGCTGACGAAGTTCCTCCAATGCTGCCTGGGTATCAACAGAAGGTTGGGGGTGCGATGTCTGATTTCCTGGTAATGTAGTAGGGTTTGCTGGGAACGTCAAGGGCACCTGCTCCCCCACAACAGGATGATCATGAGCAGGTAATGTGGCTTGTGGAAGTCCAGAACGTGTATTAACCATGGCTTCTAGTAATGTTTCCCACAGACGGCGCCAATGATGATGCTAAAAATCGCACCTGAAATATTCTGAGCTTGAGCAATAAACTAGTACGAACTGGATCTCTGAATACCTGCAATAAAGGCGAGGAGGTGTGTCATCGTCGCCCCTCCGATGCTTAAGTCAGTAAGGAGGAAGGAGAAAATTTATGCAAGAGACTATAAATTGTAGAGATAATTGTGTACCTGTATTATGGTTGAGTGTCATGTATTTATAGAGCTATATGGACGAATTATGATAGGATTGAAATACCTGCATTGCATGAGTCCTATTAGGAACCATCCTCCTATTTTTTAGGGATGAGGTTGTAAAACCCAAATAGGATTCTGTTGAAAGATGAGTTCTATTGGAATTAGGAGGTTGTAGACTTCACGTGTCAGATCAAGTCATGCCCGATCAGTGAGAGACGTGACCCGAGCATCATGTACCCTAGCACATCATGCACCTTTTTGGTGAGATATATGTACTCGGGGTATTTTATCCTCGGGGGTATTATGAGTGGTCGGGGCAACGTTTTCGCCACGGGCATTTTAAGTGTGATCGGGGGTTATATTCTCCTCGGGGTTGTTCATGTCCTCGGGGTTCTCAATATGGTATATGGTGTAATGTTTAAGTGCTCGTCCTCAATGTTGATATGTTGCTCGGGGGTACCAAGATATGACGTGGCTAAATATTCAAGTGTTCGGGGATGATGACAAAGGATATGCTCGGGGTATAAATGATTGTCGGGGTTGAAGTCCTCCTCGGGGGTATCAAGATGTAATATGGAATAATATTCATGTGTTCGGGCTCAAGGTCATCCTCGTGGATAGAAAATATAATATAGGGTGATATTCATGTGGTCGGGGTTGAGGTCTTCCTCGGGTTCATGGTGGTCCTCGGGGTTACACATTTGATTAGGAGACTATATTTTGTCAAAGAGCTCGGCTTGAGGCTTTTGTGAAGGCTCGAGGGTGAATAAAATTTATACTTATCATTTTCTATATCCAATATTTCAATATTCTACTCCAACTATAAGACCTCCCATACCAATCTATATATACACATATATTCCCCAATTTCAATTCATGCACATATCACAACAACACTTTTCGAAATCTAATTAAAGTTTTCTGTCTTAAAACCTTCCACCACCACCTGAACGGAAACCATCACCAGTGCCTAAAACCTCCACAGTCGGAAGCTAACCAACTGGACCAGGATACATCCTTCCAACCATAACCGAACTCCATAGCCAACCTCCCACAATCACAATCACAAACCTAATCACCACTGCCTCAAACATCCACTTGTCGACTACAATTACCAAGAACCGCCACTGCTGCTTGACTCCCTCAACCATCGATTCGAAGCCACACAATCAACCCAATCCATCGCACCACCATGGCTTAAACCTCCTCCCCCGATTTCAAACCTTCTCCACAAATTTTCCAAAACCCAAAACCATCGAGCACGACTACCACTCAAAACAACGGCAACTACCATGCTCGAACCACCTCAACTGTGCAGCATCTTCACCATTACAATCCAATCAACCGAACCTCCATCACCACCACCAATAACCTCAAAAACCACATTGCCCATTTCGGTTTTGAGAGCCAATTGAACCCAAAAACCATGAAATAAACTAACCAAACAACTCACCTCAACCACCGACCGCTTCGAATGGAGTATGACTAGAATCGCAGCTCCAAACTGCCACCTCTTCCTCTCGGTTTCCACCAAAATCAAGCCCCAGCCTCCTTCCTCTTCAGCCCCTTCCACCCGCCGTAGTCGCCGCCCCTCAATGGCGACGTCACCACCTATGAACGACGGTGAAGGCACAGGCAGTCAGGCATCGCCAATCGCCGTCTCTTTCCTCTCTTCTCCTCTGTTTCGAATGAGAGAGAGAGAGAGAGAGAGAGAGAGAGAGAGAGTGATTTTTGTTTTAAATTTTGATTTTACAAAATTTATCCCTTAAGCCCCCCATCTTTTAAATCCTTTTAAATATGTCCCAAGTTTTAAAAATTACTTATTTCGACCCCTGCAAGACTAATATGCCTCACTTTTCAACCCTGACACTTTTGAATATAAATTAGTTAGTCTTCAAGACTTCTAAAAATCATGAGTCAATCCAATAGTTTTCAAAATCATTTATTTCATTGTCAACTGTTTTCAAATCCCAACTATGTTTGATTTTCAATTTAATCCCTAAAACACTTATTCTTCTTTTTAAAAACTCTTTCGTTTTAAAACCTTTGAATTCCAAAATACTATTTTAAGATTTATTCGCTAGACGAGGCGTTTGGACGTTCAGAAGATTGACGTTTTTCAAACTCAACAAACTCGAGAATACTTTCAAGGTAGGTTCATACTTCAAAAACCTCTTTTCTTTAAACTGCGCAATATTAAGTAAATTACTATTGTAAATTCCTACATGTTATTATGCGATTTATGAGAATTACCTGTCTTCGGACATGAGACTACTTGTCTTCGAAGATGGTGTTACTTGCTTTCGAATGTGAGATTACTTGTCTTCGGACATGAGACTACTTGTCTCCGGGCATGAGAATTACTTGCTTGTTTAAGCATGATGTTACGAGAATTACTTGCTTATATAAGCATGATGTTATGAGAATTACTTGCTTGTTTAAGCATGATGTTTTGAGAATTTAGAACTTAAATGGCATGATTATAAGTGTTATTTCTATGAAATGTTCACCCTTCTTTAAACTTACAAATTTTCAGATTATGGAGTTGGCGACGGAGTGACCGATGGTGGCCATTGAAGAATTTTTTAAAATATTTTGAGAAAATCAATTAAACACATTTAATTTTGAGAATTCGAATTTCTTACTATTGTCCAAGTTATTTTTGAACATTTGAGTTATTTTCCATTGAGTTTTAAATGAAATTGAATTTTTAGTTCCTTCTGCTCAATTTTTGTTTCAAATTTGAAGTGTTGACTGTTGGAGTCAATTTTTATTAAATAGTGCAATTGAATTTCAGTTATTTTCCGCTCATATATTATTTCGAAAATTGGTTTGAGAGGATGACGTGGAGTTCCGTGTGTGTAGAACCCGGGGCGTTATACATTTGTAAATATTTGTGAATGTTGTTTTTGTATGGGGGAAGAAGATGAAGATAGAATATGTGAGTGATTTTTTTATAATTTTGATTTCATCTATTACAATGACAGGAAATTTGCAATTTGAAATATGCAGTATTAGGATGACAGGAAACAAATCAAAGAATGTAGGAATATGTTTGGTGAATGTCCGAGAAAATATCGATGTCCATGGTCTGGGTGTGGATTCGTTAAATGTTTCGAGGTGAAAAAGGAGACCAATAACAAAGGGAAGTTATTCAAATGTTGCAATGCGAAATGTGGATATTTCGACTGGATCAAAGTACCAGAATCTAGTAGAGTTATTGGTGATAGTGATTCGAATTTTGCTAAATCTCTGGCCAAGGATGCATATGAGGATCTATGTAGCATGTTCCAAATTTTAGCTCGGGTTTTTACTAAAGAAGAAGTCGAGATTTCAATGACTGTAACAATCTGCAAGGGAAAGGAAAGTGAGAAACACAATACGAAAGGAAAGGGGTTTACGGTAATCTAACATGTATGATACTAATGCTTTTGTATTAGATAATTGTTAGGAATGGTTTGATGTAGTCAAGATCATGTAGCAACATTCACTAGTACAGAAATGCTTATTCGTGTTGGTTGTAAAGGGTTATTCGCGTCGGTTGTAGCAGCGACGCACAATGTTCAGAGTTTAGGCGAACATAACTATGGGCGTCGGTTGTAAGGTACAACCGACGCCCAAAGTACGTCATAGGCGTCGGTTGTAGGGGAACAACCGACGTCCAAAGTACCGTTAAAGGCGTCGGTTGTGCCCCTACAACCGACGCCCATGAGTCCATTTAAAGGCGTCGGTTAAAGGGCACAACCTACGCCTTTTATTGATCTTACCATCCCCCACCCTTACAGACCTCCTATACACACGCGCACACACACCTGTATATTATATTTTGTTCACATTACATCCCATCAACAATCAATAATCAACAATCATCAATCAATATATATATATATAGAAATGCATAACAAAATTAAATAACTCAACGAATAGAATTTTAAATTAATTTGTCAACAAATTTGTACATACATAACATTAAAAATCAAAATTACACAGTTTTTGACAAAGTATTGAGCCCATAAATTTCGAACCTCGTCGATTTCCTCCATTGAGTAAAATTTTTGAAATGCCTAAAAAAAATTAAAAAGAATTAATAATTATTATGTTTATAAAATAGAAATCGTATAAATAACTTATACCTTGTCTAGAGAAGTAAGTTGAGAATGAGCCGTGACTGTAGCGACCGAGAAATTTTCAAACTTAAAAGACTTGTTTTACCAAACTTGTCGCTACGACTCTCCAACCTTAACAATTATTATTCAAAACCTGCGATCTCGTCTAGTCATTAATTATTTTAAGATTTTAAGAAAGGAAATTTTTTTATCAAGTATCCAATTATTTTAAATCAAGAAAATTTTTAAATTTCGAGGACGAAATTATTTTAAGGTGATAGGGTTGTAGCGACCGAGAATTTTCCAAAACGTATTTAAATAAATATTATTTTAGCTACGACTTTCTCAATTATTTTTAACGGGAATTTTTCAAGTGAAAATGAATTTATTTTAATCCGAGTCCAATTCCAAATTTATTAAAAATATCTCCATTTTTCCTTATTAATTTTTTTAAGTCCAAATACGAAATTCAATTTTATCTCATAATTTATTTATTCTCAAATTTATTTTCTGTCCAAATTATATCTGTTTTAAGACATTTCCTAATCGAAGTTAGTCTAATTTTTAGTTAATTATCCTAAACGAATTCTACCTAATTTTTTTTCCCCACGTTTTTGCCCCTTTCTTTTCTTTTCCACCAATCTATCATCATTATGTCTCAAAACATAATGATTCATCACACTACTTTACATCCCATTACAACCTAATTCTCCACCATCTTTTCTCCTATTTCATATGATTCTCCACTAATCCATTTCTTTCCTTTTTCTTTTCCCATCACTTCTTCAATTTAAGTCATCTCCCCCTCAAGAACTTAGCAGGCAATATTTCGATAACATTCTTCTTCCATTTACATAATTCATTTCTTGCAAATTCCATTCAATTTCAGCAAACAGAGAATCCCAGCTCCACAGCCACCTCCTTCATCATCATCATCACAACATCAATCAAACCACATCACTGCTACTACCCAAACCAATCTGCATCAATCACTTAAACCATACTATCCACCAAAATCACCGAATCAACCACAGTGACCACAACAACCCCATCAATTCAATAACAATCAAACCAATGACCAAGCCAATTCCACATCATCGACCAATTCACCTCCATTCACCGAAGCCGGCACCAAACTCCATTGAACCACCAATCACACCTCCACTACCAGTATACCAATCACCACCAGCGCAATCCACCATTCACCACCCAGCCTGCACAACCAAAGACATGATCTGAACCACCATCAAACACCATCACCGCCTCTACAAACATCATCACCACCATTAACATCACTGCAGTCAGAACCACCACAATACACCAAGCTGCCAATTTCAACGATCATCATCACTACCTTCTAGATTGGACACCACCACAATTCTCTCTATACACAATTGGAATCATCATCATCATCCCTCGACCGCCGACTGCTCTTTACACCACAACCGCCGACTGCTCTTTACACCACAACCGCCAACTGAAAACATCATCACCATGCCCAAATCACTGAAAACATCATCACCATGCCCAAATCACTGAAAACATCATCACCATGCCCAAATCGCAACCTCCATCTCCACTTCACCTCGAACCACTGTCTGCAAAATCAACCCACAGCCGCCGCCACCACCTACTCGATCGAACACAACCCACCTGCAGCACCACCACAATCGCGCCCAACCCCAGTCCCAAATCAAACCCAAAACCCAAAAATCACTTACCCAAACTACTCACCTTCGACGCCGCTTCTCCGACCGGAGTATCATCGCGAACCCAGCTCCGCTTTTGACCACGGTTTCGCACCTAACTCGCACCTAACCCCCTCCAATCTGAACCTTGCTTTGGCCGCCACTCACCGCCACCTTGCTCCGGTGTTACGCCGGCAGATCGCCCGTCGAAGGACGGTTGCGAGGGGTGTAAATCGCACCTCATCTCTCTCGCTTTTCTCTCTCTCTCTGTCTGAATTTCGAATTGGAAATGAAGAGAAATATATTTTGATTTTTAATATTATTGATTTTCAGAAATTGCAGCCTAGTCCCCCAACTTCTAAAGTTATTCAATTCAGTCCCTTTTTTGGTTTTAAATCATCAATTTCAGTCCTTAAGTTTTAAATGAGTTTTAATCAGCCCTTTCATTTTTAAAATCTATTATTTCAGTCCTATTGTTTAATATTCGTTTTGAGCTCCGACCCAACTTTTAAAAGATTTACATTTTAGTCCCCAAAGGTTTAAAAGCAATCATTTAAGCCCCCATATTTTAAAGTCTTTTGATTTTGTTCATATTGATTTAAAATGATATATATATATATATATATATATATATATATATGTATATATATATATATATATTTATATATATCAACTTTCAAAAGTATTCATTTTAGTCCCTCAACTTTCAAAACATCAATTTTAGTCCTCAAATCGTAAATTATCATTTTTAAACTATAAATTTCTAAAGACTAATTTAACTTATTGGCTAGACGAGGCGTATGGAGATTTAAAGGATTTAAGTCATTTCCCGCTCAACTTTGCACTCGTCGGATTTAAGGTAGACTCGCCCCCACTAATTGATTTATATTATAATTGCATGTGTTATGTGGATTTGTGTGATTTTATGCTTAATTGCATGAGAAAAGAATATCTCTTTTGAGATAAATAATTTATGTTATGCTGGGCATAACTTATCTGCTAGCCAAGAAAAGAAAAGAATGTGTTCATTTGCGTTCACTATGTGATGCCTATGAATAAGAAAAGAATGTCACTACATTATTTGCATGATTACGTGTTCAATTATCTTGTAGATTAATTACTGGCGATGAGTCTACTGAGTATTTCATTTTGAAATGCTCAGCCCGTGGTTTTAACAATTTTGCAGATTTCGGCGACGATGGCGAGTGATGGACAATGGCGAAGAATATAATTTTGATATCATTTTTGAAAGTCGTGGATTTCGAAATAAACAATTTCATTTTATCATGAATTCTCATTTTTAATAAGTTTGTAAGAATTATTCCATTTAAATTGAATTATCGCTAAACTTTGATTTATTAAAAGCGATATTTAATATTTAGTCATATTTCCGCAAAAAAAGTTTATTCGAAAATTTAGAAAAGTGACGTTCCCGCGTTTCTCGGAACTCGGAACTCGGGGCGTTACAGCGTGGTATCAGAGCGGGTCTACGTTTCTGTAGACTTACAAATTTTTTTTTACAAAATAAGAAAATAAACTTTTTTCTAAAAATAATAGAAATAATGTTTTGACGACTTTTTGCCATTGCCATCATTTTCCGCCGACTCCGAAGGTAACGAAGTTTAGTATGTTTACTTTATTGATTTATTTCGGATACTTAAGAATAAATGTTTTGAGAATTTGACGAGAAAAGAAAAGAAAAGAAAAGACGAGAAAGAATTAGAAAACTGGTATCCGAAATAATGAGAAAGAAATGAGTTTTGGAGCATGACGGGAAAAAATTTCAGAAAAAAAAAGAAAGAAAACGAGTGTTGAGCATAATGGGAATAAAATGATTTTATAATAATTTTTGTCCTCGAACTTAGAAATGATGAACCCGACCTGGACTTTGCATAATTGATTTTAGACATGGCACTAAGTATGAGAAGTCAACAGAAAGGATTAGACAATAATTTTCGGAATATCTATTGTTTAGACTAAACGAGAAATAGTAAGCCAGTTTTTATGAAGTTGTGATGAGATGTTGAGATTATAAGTGATGTGATTTTATTGAGACTTTTATGAGGAGAATTTTGAAATTAGAGGTTTAAAGATTTGGTGCTTAGTTATTGGGAATTAAGTAATGGATATTGTGTTGAGTAAATGAATTATTCCTCTATTTTGAAGAGAAATTTATTATGTAGTTTGATCTGGTGATTAAATTTTGGGATTATAATTTGAGGTATATATTTATAAGTATGAGTGGTATTTTGAGCCAATTAATGTATTGAAGGAACTGAGATATTGATATTTGAAAATAGGATTTGAAATTGTTATGTTGAGAGATTATGAATTGATTTTCTGGGATATTTTTGATGATATTGAAGTGTTGGAATTGTTGTTAATATTTAAATCGTTGTGGACAAATTTGGAGATAATTGTTATTGTTGGTTATAAAGCATACCTACGAGTTGGATAAAGTCCAAATTACAAAGGAGACTGCCTAGAATTTTATCATTTGGAATTAAGAGCATAATATGGTATGTAACCACCAAGGGAATTGAGGTTAGAATTGCAAGTTCATAAGCGAGATTTAGTAAATGATAAGTTATATTTTGAAAGACAAGTATTATGGCATTATTGGGAAGAATCTTAATTATTCTTGGGAACGAATTTATCACTAGTAAGGAATGATCACTTGTATTGGAGAATATTATGAATTATGAGGATAGGAGATAATACTGTTGATTTATTTTGGAATTTGATCGAGAAGATATGTTAGGGATAAGCTAATGATATTATGTTATACTACATAAAGAGAATACTCAGGTAATTGTTTTAAATTATTTTGGTGATATTTGGTAATAAGAAGTTTTAGAGATGACAAATTATTAGGGTTTGATATGTTTTTGAGGAAATAGTAAAGATTTATTAAAATTTGGAGAAAATTTTTCATGGGCTTACAGAGATTAGTGAAGAGACATGATGTCATTTGGGTTATTGAATAATGACTTATGTAGTCAGCAAATATTTCTTTATACAGAGTTTAGAGGCTATGTTGAGAGCTTGCATTTTAGACCTTTGTGATGGTTAGGAAAATCATTTACCGTTTGTGGAATTTACATGTAATATGATTATTGGGAATAGTCAGTTATCATGAATGGGAGATATTGGAAAATATTTTATGATGAGATGCCTTAAAGGAGTAGAGATTTATTATAGTGAGAAATTGGGGATATGTGATTGAATGTTTGGGATTATATGAGATAATGATGATGGTCATAAGGTTATTGGAATACAAAAGATACAAGAGATAATTATAAGGAATAATGTGGTTTTCTTAGGTCGAGAATTTAAAGTGATGATGTGTTGAGATTTTGAAATAAGTTGATTTTCCATAAGTTATACTGTATTTGGTTCTAAATGGAATTCAAAGAATGATGAATTTCAGTCATGGAAAATAAATCAGGTTACCTCGTAATTTGGATGATTCACTGATGTACATTAAGTTTTCCTTGAGGATACTAGAAGATCATGAGAGAAATTTGTTGGATGAAATTGATGACATAAATTTTTACCAGGACTTAAATTTGTACAAGTATTGATGAAGTAATGCATTTGATCAGAGAAAAGCTTAGGATTGATCATATCATGAAATTTTGGAGATTGTTATTGATTGTATCTTGTTTAGAAAATAAGAAATGAATTTTTATGAAATTGTCTTTGTGGATAGGAATTTTAAGGAAAATAGGAAACCGGAGAAGATCATTGGTGTGACTTTCACTTATAATGGGATTTTACCTTTAAGTTAAGCAAACATGATGAGGAATCCTATATGATTCATAGAAGTCCTATTCATTTGTGATATATTTAATCAGAGTATTGTTCATAAGTGTGACGAATTGAAGTTTTTGGAGAAATGGGAAAATTGAATCTTGAACTTCAATTGGGAAATTAGTGAGGTTTCTTAAGTTTGAGAATAACATATCTGATCAGTATGATGCTTTAAGTTAGTATCTTAGCCTCAGTTAGAATGAGTATGTGATACCGAGTACTTGATGGATGATTTAAAAGTATGGATTAAAGGATTTAAGTTTGAATTCTCCAATTTTGAAAAGGGGAGTTTTAGTCGAACTTATAAATGATTTCGTTGGTACATCTTTTCATAAACATTCTACCAAGTTTGGGTTTTGTACTCAATATTTTGGAATCGATATCGCGCTTATATATTTTGGATCATAAGGATTTATTCTTGATCAATCTTCTTGATTTTTAGGTTAAGCATTTGGGTCAATGAATATTTTGTGGTTTCGATATTAGTATAGATCCTATAAAAGGTACCTTTCGTTTTGACAAGAGAGGGAATTTAAGATCTCATTTCATCGGACCATTTAAAATGCTAGAGAATTAGGTAATGTGGCTTATTGTTAATGATTCAAATCATAGGGTGAATTATCAGTTTATTGCAGTTCAGAAATATTTGTCTTATGAAGAGGCACATATGTGCATAGTAGAGAGAAAAGTCCATGTCTTAAGAAACAAATAGATTCCATTAGTCAAAGTCCAATGAGGTAGACAAGGTCACTTGAAACTACTTGAGAAAAGAAAGAAGAAAGAAGTCTGGCTTAATAACCAGATATATTTAGACCAAGAAAGTTTAAAAATTTCGAGGACGAAATTATTTAAGTGGAGAAGGTTGTAGCGACCGAGAAATTTTCAAACTTAAAAGACTTGTTTTACCAAACTTGTCGCTACGACTCTTCAACCTTAACAATTATTATTCAAAACCTGCGATCTCGTCTAGTCATTAATTATTTTAAGATTTTAAGAAAGGAAATTTTTTTATCAAGTATCCAATTATTTTAAATCAAGAAAATTTTTAAATTTCGAGGACGAAATTATTTTAAGGTGATAGGGTTGTAGCGACCGAGAATTTTCCAAAACGTATTTAAATAAATATTATTTTAGCTACGACTTTCTCAATTATTTTTAACGGGAATTTTTCAAGTGAAAATGAATTTATTTTAATCCGAGTCTAATTCCAAATTTATTAAAAATATCTCCATTTTTCCTTATTAATTTTTTTAAGTCCAAATACGAAATTCAATTTTATCTCATAATTTATTTATTCTCAAATTTATTTTCTGTCCAAATTATATCTGTTTTAAGACATTTCCTAATCGAAGTTAGTCTAATTTTTAGTTAATTATCCTAAACGAATTCTACCTAATTTTTTTTCCCCACGTTTTTGCCCCTTTCTTTTCTTTTCCACCAATCTATCATCATTATGTCTCAAAACATAATGATTCATCACACTACTTTACATCCCATTACAACCTAATTCTCCACCATCTTTTCTCCTATTTCATATGATTCTCCACTAATCCATTTCTTTCCTTTTTCTTTTCCCATCACTTCTTCAATTTAAGTCATCTCCCCCTCAAGAACTTAGCAGGCAATATTTCGATAACATTCTTCTTCCATTTACATAATTCATTTCTTGCAAATTCCATTCAATTTCAGCAAACAGAGAATCCCAGCTCCACAGCCACCTCCTTCATCATCATCATCACAACATCAATCAAACCACATCACTGCTACTACCCAAACCAATCTGCATCAATCACTTAAACCATACTATCCACCAAAATCACCGAATCAACCACAGTGACCACAACAACCCCATCAATTCAATAACAATCAAACCAATGACCAAGCCAATTCCACATCATCGACCAATTCACCTCCATTCACCGAAGCCGGCACCAAACTCCATTGAACCACCAATCACACCTCCACTACCAGTATACCAATCACCACCAGCGCAATCCACCATTCACCACCCAGCCTGCACAACCAAAGACATGATCTGAACCACCATCAAACACCATCACCGCCTCTACAAACATCATCACCACCATTAACATCACTGCAGTCAGAACCACCACAATACACCAAGCTGCCAATTTCAACGATCATCATCACTACCTTCTAGATTGGACACCACCACAATTCTCTCTATACACAATTGGAATCATCATCATCATCCCTCGACCGCCGACTGCTCTTTACACCACAACCGCCGACTGCTCTTTACACCACAACCGCCAACTGAAAACATCATCACCATGCCCAAATCACTGAAAACATCATCACCATGCCCAAATCACTGAAAACATCATCACCATGCCCAAATCGCAACCTCCATCTCCACTTCACCTCGAACCACTGTCTGCAAAATCAACCCACAGCCGCCGCCACCACCTACTCGATCGAACACAACCCACCTGCAGCACCACCACAATCGCGCCCAACCCCAGTCCCAAATCAAACCCAAAACCCAAAAATAACTTACCCAAACTACTCACCTTCGACGCCGCTTCTCCGACCGGAGTATCATCGCGAACCCAGCTCCGCTTTTGACCACGGTTTCGCACCTAACTCGCACCTAACCCCCTCCAATCTGAACCTTGCTTTGGCCGCCACTCACCGCCACCTTGCTCCGGTGTTACGCCGGCAGATCGCCCGTCGAAGGACGGTTGCGAGGGGTGTAAATCGCACCTCATCTCTCTCGCTTTTCTCTCTCTCTCTGTCTGAATTTCGAATTGGAAATGAAGAGAAATATATTTTGATTTTTAATATTATTGATTTTCAGAAATTGCAGCCTAGTCCCCCAACTTCTAAAGTTATTCAATTCAGTCCCTTTTTTGGTTTTAAATCATCAATTTCAGTCCTTAAGTTTTAAATGAGTTTTAATCAGCCCTTTCATTTTTAAAATCTATTATTTCAGTCCTATTGTTTAATATTCGTTTTGAGCTCCGACCCAACTTTTAAAAGATTTACATTTTAGTCCCCAAAGGTTTAAAAGCAATCATTTAAGCCCCCATATTTTAAAGTCTTTTGATTTTGTTCATATTGATTTAAAATGATATATATATATATATATATGTATATATATATATATATTTATATATATCAACTTTCAAAAGTATTCATTTTAGTCCCTCAACTTTCAAAACATCAATTTTAGTCCTCAAATCGTAAATTATCATTTTTAAACTATAAATTTCTAAAGACTAATTTAACTTATTGGCTAGACGAGGCGTATGGAGATTTAAAGGATTTAAGTCATTTCCCGCTCAACTTTGCACTCGTCGGATTTAAGGTAGACTCGCCCCCACTAATTGATTTATATTATAATTGCATGTGTTATGTGGATTTGTGTGATTTTATGCTTAATTGCATGAGAAAAGAATATCTCTTTTGAGATAAATAATTTATGTTATGCTGGGCATAACTTATCTGCTAGCCAAGAAAAGAAAAGAATGTGTTCATTTGCGTTCACTATGTGATGCCTATGAATAAGAAAAGAATGTCACTACATTATTTGCATGATTACGTGTTCAATTATCTTGTAGATTAATTACTGGCGATGAGTCTACTGAGTATTTCATTTTGAAATGCTCAGCCCGTGGTTTTAACAATTTTGCAGATTTCGGCGACGATGGCGAGTGATGGACAATGGCGAAGAATATAATTTTGATATCATTTTTGAAAGTCGTGGATTTCGAAATAAACAATTTCATTTTATCATGAATTCTCATTTTTAATAAGTTTGTAAGAATTATTCCATTTAAATTGAATTATCGCTAAACTTTGATTTATTAAAAGTGATATTTAATATTTAGTCATATTTCCGCAAAAAAAGTTTATTCGAAAATTTAGAAAAGTGACGTTCCCGCGTTTCTCGGAACTCGGGGTGTTACAGCGACTATCTCCAACATGTTTCTCATAACATAATAGCCACACTCATCTCCTCCAAGTTGTTGAGGACACTGAAATTTGAATCTTTAAAATTAATATCTAATGAAAGTGAATATATATATATAATTCAGATATTTGTAAAAACTTGGAAAGCTTAGCTAGTTTTCATACCGAGATTTTTTTCCAATTTACATTGGAATGTGTCATCTGGCCTTCTAATGACCAAAATGCTCAGAAGGCCCTAAAATTTCAATGGTTATCATGAATAAGTTATAGAGATAATAATGAAACGCAAAAATCCTACAAAAATTTTGACAGAGTCTCCCCTAAAAATTGAACTTATCGAACCTGTAAAGAGACCTATTATTGAAAACTATAATAACAACTATCATAATCACAACATATACACATCAATTTCACATCAAATTCTCCACGATTATTCTATGAAACTAGCCCAACTTATATATCCACCTTGCACTAAACTAAAAACCATGAACAATGCAATAATTACTTACATATTCAATGAATGCTTGATTTTTATGGTACGCTTACAAGATTGAGCTGAATCTATGAAGTACACCTTGTTGGCTTCGCAACATATCACAAGCAACGTCCAATGATTCCTACATATTATGAACGTGTAAATACACATTGAAATGTCTAATGGTTCAAATTTTAAGTAAAAGTGATCTTACTCCTGGAAGTACGGCGCTAAAATGAATTTCTTGGATCTCAGTGCCGTCATTGCTTCAACCATGTAACTCACAACACTATCTTCTTGTGTTTTTACTCTGATTGACGCAATCTTTGATGGACACATAAATCCAACTGACTGAACACCGATTTCCTCACACAGCCCATGAAGGAACCTAAAAATAATAATCAATGAATAAAATAAAATGAAAATTTAAATGAAATAAACAGTCTTACATTATGAATACTTGCAAGATAGATATATTCAGCCATCTCATTGAAAGCAAGTCGGTGATGTTGTCGATTATAACATAAAGACTTTCATCGTCAGTGTGATGAAGCACAGATGCATCTAAAGGCAATTGGATGTAGGCTGTACCAACAGGCAATGTAAGGACCAGAGTATGTAGCCGCTTGCAACTATCACCCAGACGTTGTAACGTTGCATCATGTAAGAGCGGGAGTCGTCGGGTAGATGATAGATCAAAACTCTGGGTATTTTTACTTTTTTCAATTTTTTTTTACCTTTTTTGTCAACTCTTCCTGTAATTACAAATTTTTTATCATCATAACACGTCTAATATAATTTTAGAAGTGAGTAAGATTCGAAAGAAACGTCATGTAAATAAAAATTATTATTACCTCTCTTAAAATCACCAAAATTTTAGGCCATTGACAGAAGCTTCCAATAGCTTCCCCCACCCTAGTGTAGTATGGAGACGGCACTGGAAGAAGGGACTCTTCGGCACCTTGTACAACATCATCAACTGACACTTTAACATGATCAACCAAGAGTTGTTGAATGTGCACAACAATCTTTGGTCCGGATGGAAAAACCATTCCCCTAGCCACTATTTGATTCTCACCATTACAACTTACGGCGAGACGACAATGGATCGGCTTCTATTGTTCAGCATGATTGAAAATCAATGTTACCCCTAATAATTGGAATATAATCGATAATATTGAAAAATAATTTAATATTAAATACCTCAAGGTCATCAAATGGATCTGGATTAACTGAGTAGCAACTGCTGTGAGTTGGTGGTCAGGGATGTGGAGTTATGTCCATTTCAGCATCAACATTTAAGCCCATGCGCTGGAGGAGGGCTTCATATTTCTGCTGCATATTGTCGATCTTACTCTGTACCTCTGCTGCATACTCTTTTCTGACCCGCTCGGTGATACCAACCTCCACCTCCTTCATGATAATATCCTTAATATCATCTACAGACACAAGTCCACTCGATCGTCAGCTGGCCGCATCAGGTTTTCCATATACATCCCTCACCGTGACATAGACACCATATCCCCTAACCCGACCAGGATGATCCTGTTTTCCAAGGACTTCAGATAAGACGTCGTGGTGTCTCTTAGGGACAAAGGTCACTTGAGTTGCTTCCTCAGATTTTTTAATTTGTTTTCAAAAAAAAAAATGAAAACTAAATATAGGTACTGAAGTGAAATTTAATTCATATTACGAACAAATTTGGGAGGCTATACTTACAATTTTTGCGTACACCTCCCTTGTTTTTTCATTGGGTATGTAATAAGATCCATCTTCTTTCTTCCCTGATCTAGCTCACACCTAATCTAAGCTGCGATCATCGCTTAATATGGACGAACTAATTGTCCCACACGAAGAGGCCAAAGACAGTGGGTCTGATAAAAGTCACTGTGGCCTCATCCCGGCATAACCAGCGGAGCCCAAAAAATGTGGATGCTCATTGTGCGACTGGCTTTCCCTGGCCTTTTTGCTTTTTTCCTTGAAAAAATAAAGCATCACATTCATTAGTTTTCAACTCGATAATAAGAAATTAATAAGAATCATCACACTACTTTTCATGTACAGTTAAATATACCTTGAAAGTCTCAGTTTCACGCTCTTTCTTGAACTGCTCTCATTTCTCTTTGGTCACGTAATCATATAGCAGAGTAGGTGATGCATATTTTGGGTGCGTATTGTTAATGAAATTATGCACCAACCTAGTCTTGAAATCTTTCCATCGCATCCCCGCAACTTTTAAAATAATTTGTTTCCTTTCGTCATCAGGTATGCTGAACTCCTTCTGAAATACAACAATAATATGCGATGTTATACCACGCTAAAAAAAAATATACAAGATTGATTATTTTTAATATGTTTGAAGTGATCTAATACATTTATATCTTCCCAAATCATATCTTTAAGGCCTTCAGGGACATTATGCCAATCACTAATATTTATATCCACATGAATACGGACCACGGACCCCATATAAGACCTGAACTTCTTCTTATGGGGTTCGATCGGCCTATTGCGATCATCAAACTCAATAACCTTTACTTCATACCCCTTCCTCCTCATCTTTCTGCACGTTGTTGGTCATCTAGTATTTCTCGGTTGACTAATATTCTGATCATCAGATGAACTGGTAGAATTAGTCATGACTTTCACGGGACTGTGCACGTATTTGCGTATATAAATAAACAAAAATATATAAACAAGTTAGTAAGAATGAATAAAGCATATATAAAGAATATTAACAATGAGTAGAGCACATATGAACAAAATTAAAAAGTTCTAAGTATGAAAGTAAACAATCTTACACAATTAATTAATCACGAGCGACGGTCAACCCACAATCCTTCTTCATGATCCTCACGCATGTGATTTGTGTCAAGATTATCTTCCCCTATAATCGCATGTGGTTGTATACCAACTGAAAATGGAGGAGTTTCGTCAAAATGATCGTACTCTTCTTCGTCCACCACATCACCAATGCCAACAATATGTCTCTTACCCTGAAGGACAACTGACCACTTTATTTATAAATTCCTACAGAAATTTTGACAGAATTTCCTCTATAAATTGGACTTAGCCAACCTCTAAGGGGGAATCAAAATTCCACAATAAAACTAAAATATTCAACCTCTAAATATTCAAAACTCAAACAAAATTCCCAATCAAACTTCAACATTATCATCTATTCTAAAATATTCAACCTCAACATGTTAAAAACTCAAACATTTTTAACCTCTTAATTATTCACTATATATACTCATATCTCCAAATCATTACAACATAATCATCTCAACTCACCAAAACATCCAACAAGTACAAAATATTTCAAATTATTCATTTGTAAATACCTCACAATCATTACTTATCCGTAACTTCGAAAATCAAATAAGTTTTTTTAACATTCTACAATTTCAATAAAACTCTAATAACTTGCTCAAAATCAATAATCTACATTAACATTCAAACTAGAGTAATAAATTCATTTAAATCAATCAACATATTAAATCATAAATAATAAATTCAATTATAACCTAAAGAAATGAAGAATCTAGTTTAAACTTAAAATATGAAAATGTGTGGGTTGTATGTATTGAAGCTTGTATATGTTCAAAAAGAAAACTAATTACCAGTAAGGTGGACGCAGCGAGGGGGTGGGGGTGGTGGAGGCTGGTGCAAGAACGACGGCGGCGGCTGGTGTTGGTGGCAAACGGAGACGGGGGCCGGCGGAGGGGGAAGAGAGGTGGGTGGCGCGACGAGAAAATAGGGGAGCGGGGGTGGGGTGGTGCGCGGAGGGGAAGAGACGGCAAAGGTGATGACGGCGTGATGGTGGCGACGGCAAGTTAGTGGTGACGACGTGATGGTAGGGAGGAAGAGGCCGACATGCGGGTGAAGGAGGAGATGAAATGTGAAGAAATGAGACCTAGCCCGCGAGTTTTAAATTCAATTAAAGGCGTCGGTTCTTACGTAGAACAGACGCCTTTAAATAATGGGCATCGGTTCAACAAAAGAACCGACGCCTATAATATGCACATAGGCGTCAGTTCTTCAATCAGAACCGACGCCCATACTGTTGGAAACAATCAGTAATATTAATAAGAAATGAAGTGAAATGAAACAATCAACAAGATGAATAATAATAAAAGACTGAGTTGAATGCAGATTGAGGCTAGCGGTTGACTATGTCCTATAGCAGAATTTCGCCCATACTCGTGTGCTTGCAGTTCGATGAGCGTCTGCTACTAGGATTCAACAATCTGTAACCAAGAATCTAGCACCCAATTTCTTGGCCCTGGCGAATTTACTTAGTGAATTTTCTCTCAGAATTTGAAGGATAGAATGCAAAAAGTTGATAAAACTTAATTCTTGTTAATGTATTTATAAACCTCCAAAAAATATAGTTATGTAACGAAAAGTTGTGTTGATTAGACACAACTGTTTCTTTCAAATCCTGTCAAAACCGAATTTGGACATAACTTCTAACTTGAAACCGAATTTCTGTTATTAGACCAACCAAATAAATAAAATGCAAAAATTAATTTATTTGGATCCATGAGACCCCAAGGCCCATCTTTTGACATATATATATATATATATATATATATATATATATATATATATATATGCCCATTAAATAGTCCAAACAAGCTCAAATTACATGGATTAGGCCCAAAGCCCAATAGGTTGGTCTTTTGTCCAATTTGATAAGTATATAACTTTTATACTTATAAAGTGGTCTATATCTTCATTTCTATCCTATGTGGGACAAACTTCATTCAAAACTCTTTATATTTCTATACAAACTCTAACAATACCCCACATTTGTATAGTAAATATTGTCAGTCACAAAGTTTTGGATGATCAGGAGAAAAACTAGATTCAATTTGCTTCATGATAGGAGCTTTTGGACTTGAACCTTCCTTAGTGGATACTTGTCGAATTTACTCGTGAATTAGTGTGTATAGGAGACATTGAACTGATCACTATGTTTAGTAAACCAAGACAACAAGTATCACACATTTCGAATCTTGACACCTTTCGATTCATAAGGTTGTGTTCGTTTTGGTCCTGAACCATCCTGGATTCATAGGAGCTTTAGAGAATTCAGCCATGTCATTCTCATAAATGCGACCCCACATTACTCCCATATAGGTGACATAATAATTATGAATACCCTGCAATATTCATTTAATATTTTATTTGTGTCGTTAAGAATGATTAATCATTCAACCTTAACATCACAGGTAGCGTACGATTCTTATCATAGGAATGAACAATATTGTATGCTCTATTCTTTTGAGTTTCACTCAACCAGTTTTCCTTTTTAAACCTAGAATTGGACAACCAAAATTGCTAGGTTTGGTTTCCGCCAAGTTGCTCCTCATTGCATTGTCTTTAAACCCATTCCCCTCGATAAATATAACACTTGCTCCTTTGGTATACCTTTTGTAAGTTGATCAGCAATATTCTCCTTTGATTTCACATAATCAATGGAAATAATGCCACTTGTGAGCATATGTTTTATAGTGTTATGTTGACCCCTTATATGCCTTGACTTGCCATTATAGACTTGCCATTATACATATGATTTTTCGCTCTACCAATAGCTGTCATGCAATCACAATGCACACATATGGCTGTCATAGGTTGAGGCCATAATGGAATATCTTCTAAGAAATTTTTAAGCCATTCCGCTTCTTCGGCGGTCTTATCTAAGACTATAAATTCTGATTCCATTGTAGAACGTAATATACACGTTTGCTTTTGTGATTTCCATGATACTGCAACCCCTCCAAGTGTAAAAACATAACCACTTGTAGCTTTTTCCGTATCATTTGAAATCCAATTTGCATCACTATATCCTTCCAAAACTGGAGGATATTTTGTATAATGCAATCCATAATTCATTATATATCTTAAATATCTCAATACTCTAATTAAAGCTTCCCAATGAGTCTTTGATGGATTGCTTGTATATCTTGCTAATCTGTTCATAGAATAAGCGATATCCGGTCTAGTACAATTTGTAATATACTGTAGTGTACCGATGATTCGAGCGTATTCTAGTTGAGATACACTATCTCCAATATTTTTTCTTCAAAAAACTTTTAGGATCAAATGGAGTACTAGACGGTTTGCTATCAAAGTGTCCAAACTTTTTAAGTATTGTTTCCAAGTAATGTGATTGGCTTAGTACATATCCATCATTACTTCTTTGAATTCGAATTCCTAAGATAACCTCTGTTTTTCCCATGTCTTTCATATCAAATGTCGAATTCAATATCCTTTTTGTGGAGTTTATGACATCTAAGTTTGGTCCTATGATGAGCATATTATCTACATATAGACATACAATTACATAAGAACCATTGTCAAACTTTTTGATGTAAATACATTTATCACATTCATTGATCTGAAATCCATGTGATATCATTGTATTATCGAATTTTTCATGACATTGCTTAGGTGCCTGTTTAGGTCCATATAAGGACTTTACAAGTTTACACACTTTCTTTTCTTTCCCTTTTACCACAAATCCTTCAGGTTGTTCCATATAAATTTCTTCATCTAACTTACCATTAAGGAATGCGGTTTTTACATCCATTTGGTGTATAATCAAATTGTAAATAGCTGCAATAGCAATTAGCATTCTTATAGACGTGATCCTAGTTACTGGTGAGTATGTATCAAAGAAATCTAGCCCTTGTTTTTGACGATAGCTTTTTGCTACCAACCGAGCTTTATATTTATCAATAATACCATCTGCCTTCAATTTCTTTTTGAAAATCCATTTATAACCAATTGGTTTACATCCCGGTGGTAAGTCTACCAACTCCCACGTATTATTTTATAAAATGGATTCAACTTCATTATTTATTGCTTCTTCCTAATAAATCGATTCAGATGAAGTTATAGCCTCTTTATATGTTTATGGCTCAACTTCAGTAAGAAAGGTATAGTAATCAGGTCCAAAATCTTTTGCAACTTTAATTCTTTTTCCCCTTCTAGGTTCTATTTCTTCCCTTTGGACAAATGATGTGTCTCTATTTGTCTCGAAGTCATTTTCTTGAAAAACAGATGATGGAACATCCTCAATTTCATTACTTAAATCATGTATCTTTCTTTTATTTTGATTGATTCTTTCTTTATATGGGAAAATATGCTCGAACCATTCAGCCTCATTAGACTCAATAATGGTATTTGCTTGAATTTCCAAAATTCTAGATTTAATAACTAGGAATCGATAAGCTGCACTATTATTGGCATATCCAATAAATACACAATCAATAGTTTTAGGACCAAGTTTTACTCTCTTAGGTAAAGGAACTTGGACCTTTGCTAAACAACCCCACACTTTCATGATTTTGTAACTTGGTAGCTTTTTGTTCCATTTTTCATATGGAGATTGATCACTTTTCTTTGGTGGGATTCGATTTAAGATAGTATTTGCAGTTAGTATAGCTTCACCCCACATATTAGGTGGTAAATCAGAACTATTAAGCATGGAATTCACAATATTTTTCAATGTTCTATTTTTACGTTCAGCCACCCCGTTTTGTTGAGGAGTGTAGGGAGCTGTTGTTTGATGTACTATTCCATGAGAAGTACAAAATTCTGCAAAAGCATTCGATTCATATTCTCCTCCTCTATCTGAACGCAGTATTTTGATCTTCTTTTCTAACTGATTTTCCACTTCTGCTTTATATGTCTTAAACACATTCAAAGCTTCATCTTTAGTGTGTAGCAAATATATGTAACAGTATCTGCTACTATCATCTATGAAAGAAATATAATAATTATTTCCTCCACGACTTGGCATTGATTTTAAATCACCCAAATCTGTATGAATTAATCCCAATAATTCATTTGATTTATTAACAACAGATTTATATGACTTTCTAGCAAACTTTGATTCAATACATGTTTCACATTTGTGCATGTTATCCATTGTACAACTAGGCAATAAACCAAGATTAACCATTCTATGCAAAGATTTAAAATTAACATGACCTAATCTAGCATGCCATAATGTAGAAGATTCAATCAAGTAGATGGAAGCCTTATTTATATTATTAATAACATCATTCTCAAGTACATTGAGTTTAAAGAGCCCTTCAGCCAAGTAGCCCTTTCCTACAAAAGTTCCCCCTTTAGTAAGAACAAACTTGTTAGATTCAAATACAAGTTTGAACCCCTTCTTACTTAGCACAGGACCAGATACAAGATTTTTAATAATAGTAGGAACATGTAGCACACCCATAAGAGTAAGTTCTTTTCCAGAAGTTAATTTCAAAACCACTTTTCCCTTTCCAGCGACATATGCAGTAGAGGCATTGCCCATGAACATCTTCTCATCGCCATTGTTGGGAGTGTAGGTGTCAAACATATTTATGTTTTCAAAGATGTGCCTTGTTGCACCGGTATCCACCCACCAATCCTTGCTATCAATCACCATTTTAACTTCAGATATAACACCAAAGAATTCTTCAACCACATTGGCTTGGTTGTTGTTGTTGTTGGTAACAGGATTTGCTTTCTTGTGGTAGCAATCTTGTGCTTTATGTCCAAAATTTTCACATACCCAGCAAACACCCTTAATTTCCTCGAAATTCTTTCCTTTTGGAGCAAGACCTTCTCCACCCTCAATGATATTGGCTTTGGCTTCGAACACCGAAGCATTCAACCTTTCACTTTTTCGATGATCTTCTTGAACCCTTAGTTTGAGAACCAGATCCTCCATAGACATATCAGTCTTTTTATGCTTTAAATGGATCTTGAAATCATTCCAAGATGGAGGCAATTTCTCTATTATAGATCCAACAGAGAATGCCTTTGGTAGGTCCATTCCTTCTGCAGCAAGTTCATGGATAATAATTTGCAACTCTTCAACTTGATTGACAACAGCCTTTGAATCCCCCATTTGGAACTTTAGGAATTTTCCAATAATGAATTTCTTTGAACTAGCATCTTCGATCTTATATTTATTCTCCAGCGAATCCCAAAGTTCCTTTGCAGTTTTATAAGATCGGTACACATCATATAGTGTATCATCAAGGCTGTTCAGAATATAGTTTCTGCATAAAAAACTCACCGTGTGTCCAAGCATCGACTGCACTGAGTTGTTCTGCAGTAACATTTTCTCCTTCTGCCTCTGTAATATTAATAAGAAATGAAGTGAAATGAAACAATCAACAAGATGAATAATAATAAAAGACTGACTTGAATGCAGATTGAGGCTAGCGGTTGGCTATATCCTATAGCAGAATTTCGCCCCTACTCGTGTGCTTGCAGTTCGATGAGCGTTTGCTACCAGGATTCAACAATCTGTAACCAAGAATCTAGCACCCAATTTCTTGGCCCTAGCGAATTTACTTAGTGAATTTTCTCTCAGAATTTGAAGGATAGAATGCAAAAAGTTGATAAAACTTAATTCTTGTTAATGTATTTATAGACCTCCAAAAAATATAATTATGTAATGAAAAGTTGATGCTTTATCTCTGTGTGGTTACATGAATGAAGTTATTTGTTAATATAAATTGGTGTAATGGTGAAGTAGTGGTTTAGATGTGATTGATTATTGATCCTCCTCTCTTTTCCGTTCTGTATCTTTTCATTTGGTTCAGTTATCTAGATATTATCATTTAGCAAAACACATAATTTTGTTCTACTAAGTTGCTTCACTGAAACAGGCTGTGATAGGGTCCAAAGAAGATACCCTTCATTTAACCTTTAGATACAGGCCATTGTAAAGGAGAGGAGGCCAATTCACGATGAAAACGGAATTTGGAAGGAAAATTCATTTCAACGCATTTAACCTATAAATAATTGATGTTGATCCATATATGATCTAGAAAAATAAGAAAATAGAAACAAAATCTCAACTTTTAGGCCACTCCTTAAGTTACCAGTCAATTATAATATGGCGTACATTGAAATGACCAAATAACTGAAATACGGGATATCATTATTAACACTTCGTCTTCTGTTTTCTCATGACAGTACAAAATATTTGAAAGACATAATATCAATTACATTGCAAAATACATTTAAATGACCATCATGGAGCCTTTAATCTTCATGCGTACTTGGAATGTAATAATTCCTGAAACCAAAAATTAAGTTACCAACTGTGAATGTGAGAAGGTTGTTGGCACGTAATGTTGTGGTACTGAATTTGCGAGATAGACGATTGCACCTACTGGTAGGGCAGTGCTCGGCGGTCTCATAGCTTTTTTGGATTTTGAAGTAAACTGTTGTATAAAGGGACAACAAGCTATTAGTTAAACAATACATCCCTCTCGTATGAAATTGTCGTCAAACATAAAACATACATTTGTTCTCTTTAAAGTCGACTTCAATGCATCCTTTTTCCGCTCTCAAGCGCACCCTTGGTTCTAGAGTAATTTGGATCCAATAATGACCCGACATATCTTTTATCTTAAGCTCAACATTCAGACTCTAGATGAGTCATATAATGTGAAATAACGTTACTTCCACAACTTGATTTTTATATGCATGACATCATCTCTTACCTCTGACATCATCCCAAAATATCCGTCCTAGACAGATATGACCTCGTAATATACTTCCCGGTGAACTCACTTTGAAACTCCCTAAATTTTGAAATTGTGTAAACAACATAAAATTGCTTCTCAATTTCATACTTGGTTGCACACGAGACCATTTGCGAGTATGATTTGAGATCCACCTGGAATTACTTTTCAACTTTACTCATCACTCGCTAATAGTTCCACAAATTGCTTCAACGAGATCTTCGAGTGTACATACCCATCAAAAAATACATTCATACTCTCAATTCATTGAGTGGTTGACATCACTGTCCAAAAGGTAGTTTTCAAAAAACAAGGAACCTAGCGACCTCTGTTCTCGTAAAGTCCCAACAAATATTCATTTTCATGCAATTCATATGTTTCAATCATCACTCTATACCCGAAAATATAGATCCCTTATCAACGTGATAACCTAAATTTTCAAGCAACTTTTAGTATGTGTCATAAGCACCATCGATGCTTGGTATTTGAAAATATTATCTGAATTGTATTTTGCACTCATGTCTTGATTGGTAATAATTCCAAGGGGAGCTTGGTCATGCATGCATTCAAGTCATGTCCTAAACAACCAAACAAATGTGTTCGTATCATCATTCGACACCAATCCACATCCAAGTAGTGTTGATTGTCAATGGAGATTTACTCCAACAAAAGGGGGCAAACGACATATCATACTTATTTGTGAAGTACGTGGTATCAAAATTAGCAGCATTGTCGAACTCCTAATATATCTGTCGACACCTATTATCTGCGTTAATCACATTCATTAGCCGAGACTCTTCGTCCAAATCCCTACTAAAGTAAAATCAAGAGCAATGTGATTGCATCTTTTGAAAAGTAGGATTGTATTGCTGCGACATCTTCGTTTCCAAGACTTAACCTCCTCACTTTTTCAATATAGTTTCTAACATCATTTTTGTACTTGTGATATTCTCATATCCATCTAATTCCACAAAAGCAAAATTGTAGCTTTTATGCAACGAAATTCCTTCTACATCATTAATTTCAAGCCTATGTTTTAGGGATGGCAATGGGTCGGGTCGCGGAGGCGGGGTGGGGCGACTACCTGCCCCACCAATGACCCGAAATTTTTTTTCCCAAAATTGATAATGAAATTTTAGGTGAAAAACTTAGACGTTGAACTAATTAGAATTTTAAAGATAATATGTATATATTTGAAGGAAAAAAATCAATAAACAATATAATGGTATAGTGGTTGTGTATTATCATACTTTTAAATCCCATCAAGGTTCAATTCTTCTAAACCTCATTAAATTTATTTTTAGTTTCTCATTCCAATATTATACAAAAAAAAAAAAAATATTCGGGTCACAGGGCGGGACGGACCCGACGAGGCAGGTAATTTTCTGGGCGGGTTGTTTCGGGTCCTCCGAGTTTCGAGTCCGTCGGGTTTTTTTTCCATCCCTACTATGTTTCACGTGTGCACTCAATTCTTGATTGCATCAATACACATGGACTTTGAATGACTTGTTTTATGATTATGTTAAAGATAAACTTTGTTCATTCTCCACGTTCCATTAATATATGAAGAAGCCGTCAAACTAACTTAATAGCAAAATTGAATGGTGGCATGCAGCTTTAGCGAAGGTCACATTCCTTACAAATCCATCATCTCCCCGTTTTGAATTCATTTATCGTACTGGAAAGCCTACGTGATAAGTATACTTCGTTTTAAAAGAATTTTTTTTTTTTCTCATCCTTAAATCATCTCTTCCTTAGGAATAATACCAACATCTCATTTTCAGTTAAATTCAAATCGTCAATATCGGATTCTCCATCATTTTCACAATCCAAATCTTCCGAAATTTTCTTCCCTGTAGATAAAATACAGCAAAACAAATATAAAAACAGCATAAAAACACAAAAATAAAACTGAGTAAAATTCCATTTTTTCCATAAAAACACAAAATAAAACTGGATTGATTTTGGATCTGGTACATTGCTCTTCCGAACACAAATATAGCAACACGAATATTAAAACTTCAATTCATTAAATATACCTTTATCCATCGTCTCGTCCATGTGAACTCGAAGCTTGAACAAGAGCTTCTAAGTACGTCATGTTTTTGGTCTGAGAAATCTTATAGGAGTGGGTGTGTTTATGGTCTTACAATTATGAGAGGAATTGATCGTGTTTTTGGCATGAGAGAATTGAGACACGGTTAGAGGAAGAAATGAGGTTTTTTGAGTTTATTTCATTTCATTACAATTTCATTTGGGTTGCATTTTCTTACATTTGAATCAGGACCTCAATCTATGTGAATGAATACTTCTGTTTTCACAATTTCATCCATTTTGTGGCCCCCACTCTAGTGAATGGATTGTCATCCACATTGTAGATGAAATTGTGAATCTAACATTGTTGCTAAACGAATAACTTTATTCTAAAACTTTTAGCAATAACACCTTTTAAGATCCTTTCGCCGTGACTTTCAAAACTATTTCTAAAACTAAGAGCTTTTATTGAAATTGAAATTTTAGATAGAAAAGAGTCTTTAAAAGAAGTGCACCATAATCAATTATATTTCAAGACAAAATTTTGGAATTCGGAATTTTTCACAGGAAGTCTCTTTTTACTTTTATTGCAAACGGGTGCCCAGTGTAGGCTTCGAATTGGATCGCAGACACTTATCTCCGATTCTCGGTCACTTTCACTATTGGCGCTTGGAATTGCGCTTGGAACTCTGCAGATCTGTGACAGTCGAGTGGGTTTTGCCAGAATTGAAATATACGTTTTATAAACATGGAAATTTGAGTCAATTTTTTGGCTCAAATTCGACGTGGAATTTGAAGATGGAAAACTCTAGCTGTACATGAGATGTAATACAGTGGGGGCCTGTATTACAGGCTTACAGCCAACCTCTACAATTAGCATTATTGTTTGAAGAAAGTTCATCGCGTTTTTGTTACTGAACCAACAGCCCGTTATTCAATGCCATTTCATTGTACATGTACTGCGTAAATATTGCGATTGAGTTCCCTAAAATAACAGACACGAGGGGCAAAAAAGATGGAAACAAGACTGCTGGTGTTCGCACTAGTGGTGACTGCAGCTGTGAGCTGGGTGGGATGCTTGGGGAAGAAAACGGGGATTTTGAACGTCCCGCCCCATCCTGTCCACATTTAGGGGATGGGAGACGGCATCTATTCACCTAACCCGCCCCGTTGCCATCTCTAATGAAAGTAAAGCTAATACAAATTCACACTCAATCTGAAGGTTCTTTTACAAGCAGCTAAAAATATCCAATCCACAGGAAATCAAAGGCTATTCCATAAAATATCAAAGTGCTGGTAAATGATGCAAACTATACCAATTTATTTAGCCTTCAAAATGAACATTCACAGCGAATAATCAGCACTCTATTAGATCCACAAACCATCAAGACATTCCTAAAGTCTAAATTGAATCTTATGACATGTTTGAGTACAGTATTATTGCAGCAACAGACCAGTCGTATGCTAAAAAAATCTAGCATACGAGCAGGCTAGAATGTGAGATCATCAGATTTAGCCACTGCCCGACCTTGCCTGGATGAATTAATAACATTGAGAATACTAAGCACATGTTAATAACAGACACACACACCCCATAGAAACAAATAAACAAGCTTCAAAGGCATGCCACTTCGAGCCCATATTTATATCTTTCAATTGCAGGAAGAATGCACTAACTGGAAATACTCGTAGGTTTCTATCCTTTTTTATTACCTGGTGGGGAGATGCCGATTTTGACATGGATCTCAACCTAGACCTGGACCTTGACCTCGACATTGATCTAACTCTGCAAATTTAAGCAAACATAGAATGAAGGGTTGATGAGGATAAATGATAATGTATCAATAAATGCAAAGTAAAGTAAAGCAAATTTATTAGAAGAAACATTCATTCCCATATACCTGGATGGTTTAACAGGAGATTTAGACAGTGATCTGGAAACAGATCGTTCATTTGATTTGCTGCATAATAAAATACATTAGTTCAAAATCACCATCTGTTTTGAAAGCCAAGCAAATAGACTTCAAAGTTCAAACAACAAAATACCTTCTATTCCTTTTCGGACTTCTGCTTCGACTGCGGCTCCTACTTGGGCTTCTGGAAAGACTGTGCTTATATGCCCTTACCTGAACTCGTTGACGTACCAAAAAACAAGTAGTTTATCATTTCTCAAGGTAAGTTGCTTTTGTGGAGATTGTTCAATCCCAGAAATTCTTAAACTTAAAGTTGAATTCCTTGGAGATGGAATAACCCTTCAAGTTCGCATCAATAATTGCAAGCATGTGTATCAGTGTGAGAGGCTAAAATTTATTTTTAATGCCGAAAATGCTAAAGTTGAATATGCATACACGGATATAAGTTCTGGTCCAGGGATTTTTGAATTCACTATCATCAAGTTTCCGGATCTGAGTAAGACAAAAGCACGTTAGCAACTAGAATGGAACAAATATTTGGTATTCAACCTCAATGCCAAAAATGTGTACTACTTTGCAGTCGAGTACACCAAAGACTTACAGCATATTTCATGTCTTCATAATTAGTATAATCAACAAGGCCATAAGTTCCTGAAAGCAATAACATAAGTTCAATATCAACATATTTTCAAAAACGCCATTAATATCTGGTATGCTTCATATACAAAGTGGTGTTGCTGAAAATGCTTAATGTACCTTCACTGTCACGGGTAACTTCAGCAAAACAGACATCCCCAGCTTTTCGCATATGATCCTAAAACATTTTGCAGCAAGATAAATAGTTAAATACTATAGTTCCAGAAACAAGCCAGTGAAAGGTTCTCACCTTAAAAAGATGTACCCTTACCTTCAAATCTTGCCAAGAAGCAGAAGACGGAAGGCCACGAACAATAACTGTATGCATGTAGACATTTTAAGATAAAGACATTGAAAACATTCTTACACAGGAAATGGCGTCAGCATACATCCAAATCTGTAACCATCAATCAGTAAGTTTGGCAGCACCTCGATACTCAGAATGGCGCGAAGTGCCGAATCTGCTGCCACCTGCGCCTCCGCCTCCGCCGCTGCCACCATAGCCACCACGACGATCACTTGAAGACGATGGCCCTCTACCACCATGTGCAAGCTCGACCTATCAAGGAGCAGAATAAGTTCAAAAGTAAATCAACAGAAAAAGGAGACAAAACGAAGAAGCGATAAACCATAACTAATTCTAAAAAAACTGTTTATTTCAGGAACTGTTCTCACCCTCAGTCGACACCCATCAAAGTTATAGCCATCTCTGCCCCTGATAGCATCTTCTGCATCCCGAGCATGCTCAAACTAAACATTGTAAAAATTCAAGCTCCTTAGATGACTAATGATTCCTTAATTATCCAAGAATTTGAAAGGCAAAAAATATAGAAAATGTAGGTCCCATGTAATGTAAAACTGCATAAAACTGTCAATTTGTGTTTTTAGTAAAATACCTCCACAAAACAGTAACAAGGAGGACGAGGTGGAATCTTTAATTCAATCTCCAAAACACGACCATACTGCAAGAGTAAAATACAGATGCTATAAATAAGCAATCAGCTTTTAGAGGTGTGAAGAGAGGGAAATGTCTAATAATTTAATCCATTATTGAACTCAATTATAACCGGGATAAAAAATTACACAGTAGAAACAAAAATATTGTGTCCACTGTTTCAAAAACCATTATTCCCCTGCTAATATAAAACCCCAAGCACAAGCTTAATTCTCTAACTGCGGTTGGTAAAATTGATGCATCACTCCATTGAAATAGGGCTAAAATCTTTAAAAATTCTCCACATCTAAAACCACTCAGTTCATGAATTGATTATTTGCAAGTATGCTACCGCAGGTGGAGGTTGTCGATATATTGGAACCTAACCATCAATATCTAACAGACTCCTATATTCATCTGATACTGTATTCAAGAATAAACCCCAATTAGGGGGCGTCTATAAAATGCTATGCGTCTATTTTTAACATTTAGTTTGATTAAAGTTTAGCAAATTAATAAATGTGAAATTACAAAAGGCATGTCATAAAATATGGCACAGAAACGTTCCCTTGCCAGATGAATAGCAGATTTACCCAGGTAGAAAAGATGCAATCAACATAATCTTACTAGAATACTGATGCAGAGTTGAAGAGACTTACCTTTCCTGATAAATTGGTTCCCCATGCTCAACAGGTGGTTCAGTTATAACACACTTTAACAAACAACTCATTTTACATATCCCCCACACGCGCTACTATTTATGAAGTTCTATTCTGCAAGAGTGGTTCTTGCCACTAGAAAGTAATTAGGGGGAGCACCAAATAAAAGGATTGCACATTTTAGTTATACAAATCTGGTACTGGAAAATAAGAAAGAGTGTTTACAAATGAAATAGAACAAATCAGGAAAGCACTCACCAAGCAACACTCCCATTTGAACCCCATGAAACCAGAATAATTAAGAGAAAGTCACATTAATATTCAACTCAAACCTTGTAGAATATGTCTTCAACTTCTGACTCTCTTATATCTGCAGGAAGGTTGCCAACATAAATTGTGCGAGAGAAACGGCCACTCATTTTTAGTCCTTTAAAGTAATCTCGTTCACTGCAATGCTACAGATATATATTATTAAGAACAATTAAAAGCTAAGAAATTAGAGACAATACCGAATTAAATATATTCCTAAACATTTTCTTCCTCGTGTGATATATTTGATAGCAACAAATCAAAATCAAAAGCAAAACAAAACTTATGAAGCAAACCAAGAGAGCAATCCTCAAGGTGAGTGTGCTCCACAAGCTCCAGTGCAATATGATCCAAGATGCTCCAGAGCTATAGTTTATTTGAATTAAAATTTTGTCTCCTCATCCTCCCTAAAACTTTTGCAGATGAATAGCTCTTCACAGAGGAAACAAGAACTTCCAATTATATAATTATACCAAAAACTCCTCCCTGATTTCTCCCACTCCCAATCTACATCCCTATGAATGATTCCAAAGCTCATATTTGTCCAAGCGCTTGACATCTATCATAAACAAAGCATTTGTGTCATGAGATGGGGTAAGATTGTCATACATTTATCGATTTACCTTACTCAGATTTCCTTGAAATGCACTTAAGAAAACAATCCTGGAAAATATGCAATGTGGCCCCAAAACTTATTGAACACGATTCAATTGAGTTCAAGTTCGTAATTGTAGTACAAAGATGATGCCCTTATCTCACCGACCCAATACAATAGAGTAATGTCACAAACTATATGACAATTGTATTCGTAAGAGAAAAAATATGTTAGGCACAACAGCAAATATGAGAATAGAACTATATGACAATTGTATTCGTAAGAGAAAAAATATGTTAGGCACAACAGCAAATATGAGAATAGAACTTCTCTTTTAGATCAATTGGAGGACCAGAACTTACAAACTCAATATTCCAGGCATTTACAGCTTAGCACGTGCAGGGAAATGATTGCTAGAAATAACACAATAGGGAGAAAATCTAACTAAAACCATTTGCAAGCATCTTTTCGAGAGTCAAAATGGAAGATGCAATGATGACCTAGTCTAGAGCTTAACCTCTGTGACTTTTCACGGACTGTTGTGGTTAAACTGTACCAATCTGTAGTAGTATATATATGCTGGCACAAGGAACAGCCAGCTCAAAATATGATGACTATGACAGACAAAAAAATTTGTAACTATAGTTTAAATGTTAATTTCATGCTTCAAGCATATTGAACTACTCTTCTATTCTCAGAAAAGAATATTGCTTTTTGCCATTGATTCAACTCCTGCTTTTATTAGGTGTCCTCGTGCCCAGTGGAGAAAATCAGTTGTTAATTTGGGTGCTTGAAACTGTGAGATTAGCATCTATCCAAGAAAGAGACACAAATTCAACAGGTTCAATATGGCCTTCAAAATTGAAACAAAAATATAAGAAAAATCAGCCAAATTGCAGTGGAATTGTTTCTAATTCTAATTCCAAACCACCAAAAGCAGTCTCACTCGCAACCTTAATTTATCTGATCAGTATGATTATAAATCTTATCAATATTCAGACACCATAAACTTGTAATCCCAAAGGTTATCCAACTTTCCATCCCTTTCCTTTCAAAGAATAATGATAATGAAAGGCAAAAATCGATGTGCAACATTCACCTGCTATTTACTTTGGAAAATGTTGTCCTATGACTTCCACTATCCAATTGACCAATCATGAATATAAAAGGCCTACTGTCACTTCTATTTACTTTGGAAAATGGGTGTCCTGTGGCTCATTCTGTCCAATCAACCAGTCGTGAAACATAATAACTACGTGCAGAAACCCCATAAATAAAAAGATTTCCTCTGAGTAAACCATCGGCAGCAAAGATTTGTTACTTGTTATGGAGTTTGCCGTATAAACTCAGAAGGAAATCCAAAATCAAATTCGAAAGTAATCTCGTCCAACTTCAATTCCAAAGTCCTGGATTCGTTGGAATGATGCTGGACAAACATAAGAACTCACGCTACAAAACCCTATCCAGCCAATTAAACACATTTGTCACAACAACATACCACAGCTGAAATTAACTCCGCAACCGAACACACTTTCCCGAACCACGCAAAACAAATGACTTGCCGAATTGGAGCTTCTTCACCTTATTTCCTACACGAAAAATTTATAATTACTATATATATAATTTCAGTATACGAGTGTCCATACACGATTGAGATACTACCTCTTTTTTTCGAGATTCTGAGATATCGTAATGCTCTGGTTAGCGAATTAGGGTTCAGTGTATCTACGGTATAGATCTCCGTATTCTTGGGGCCTTTTTATGCTTTGACAGCGGTCCAAAGTTGTTTATAATAAAGCTACATTTGGTATCACTATTTGATTTATAAACTGATTTATTTATAATTTTAAGATAAAAAATAGTGGTTAAAAATTAAAGAGAGAAAAATGTTGGATTAAAAAGTGATTTAAAAAATTGTGTGATTTATAAACTGATTTATAAACCAATAAAAGTATATTTACCAAACACTGGCTAAAACATGAAGCCCGGTTTGAAATTATTAGTCTTCGTTTGAGTTTATGAACTGATTTATGTATGATTTCAAGATAAAATATGTAATTATGATTGAAAATTGAATAGAAAAAATGTGTGAGAGTAAAATGTAATTTAAGAAATTATGTGATTTATAAATCATTTACCAAATACTTGTTATATTTCTCTCTCTTCTTCTATATCCATCTCACATTTATTAATAAAAAATATTACACATGAATCCTAAAAAAATTCTTTACTTTTTAATAACACAATATTTTAAAATTCACTCTTCATTCCAAATAAACTCTCTATAAACAATATCAAACGGGACGAAAAGTGTGAGTTTTACATGAATAAAATGTATTCGCTCAATCTATGAAGATTGACTCATTTTTCCACACATATTAAAAAAATATAATTAATATAGTTAAAAATATATTTTTTTATATATTTTATTTAATATACTCTACATTAAATAATAGAATAAATTAATCCGACTTTTGGACAAAGAAAAATGCCATTTATAAATGATGAAGTTCACCCAAACCAATGCATGCCATTAGCTAAGATCTGTGCATTTATCAGTTTGAGTAAATTCGTTCCTGTACACAGTTTACACTGATTGAGCCCATCTTTGGCCCATTTTTTTTAAGGGTGTACTATTTATCTCAAGATTGAGATCGATCTTAATTTAATTGGCACACATTCATTGGAGAATGAGGAGGTGTTCATGTGCACATGTATAAGTCACCTCTTCAATTTTCAATGGAATGATGCCAACTAAGTTGAGATTTATCTTAATCTTGAGATATATAACATTATTTTTTTTTAAAATCAAATTTATTTAACATTCAATTCTAATCATTTATTTTAATCAAATTTACTATTTTTGACTTTTTAAATATTTTTTAATTATACATTCTCCCAAAAATCAAATTTACTATTTTTAATTTTTTAAATATTTTTTAATTATACATTCTCCCAAAAATACTATTTCAAAACCTATAAATTGCTCAAAAAGTGGGGGTCAAATGGGAGTTGAATGTGAAGAGTTTTTTTATTGCCTACAATTGTCCTTGCTTTTTGGTCAATTATGCTCATTAATTTGAACAGGAAAGGGTGTTTCTGTCTTTGCAGTTAGGTAAGAGGATTGACACCGCCTGACACAAAGTGTTTGACTATTAATCTGTTGTTTGGGTGCAAAAGTCTTTCACAGTTTTCGATTTGTGTGTGCTTGTTTATAAATGGGATATATATATTTATGGAACTCGTGATTTATATTTGTTGGTATGTATACTGGGCATATTAGAAAATGTAAAAAAAAAATATATATATACACACATATATATTTTCAATAAGAAAAATAATATGTAATTTGGGATGGACAAATAAAAAATTAAGTCTATCTTCAAAGGATATTAGGATTGATGAAGTAATTTGATATTTACTAAATTGGTCAAAAATAAATTAACTTAAATAATCATCACATTATATTAACCCTTCTTCTTCTTCTTTATTTTTGTGTGCACCACAAATCTTAAGAACCATAAATTATTGTGATAGGCAAAATTGATGTAGCCACCACTAATCGAACGAATCCTTCTTGTCTCAATTGCATTGCCCTCTGACAAGATTTATTCAAGAGTGGGATAATCACTCTACAACCGAGTTAGTAACCAATTATAAAAAATCAATAAATTGAAAAAAGAAATGCATTAGTGAATCTAATAACCTCAAAAGAATACACCAACTTTTGGCAAACACGAAACATGCTTTATTTCAAATATATTTCAAATGAACCATAAACTCACCAAATATTACAGAAACAAAAAAAATAATTATATGGGAAAAATAAATAAAACTATTGCTAATATTCACCACAACCCGATACAACTGTCCAAACATGTATGATCAACTAATAATGAATTGGCTGCACAAAAGTTCCATGAAGCATATTTCATGAAAAAGATTTTCGGCAAAATTCAATGTGTTATGATGTTTGAAGATGGAAGAAGTCTCCATATATCTGATTGCGGCGCATCAAGTTTTTCTTCATTTTATTTATTTAATTAAGGTTATATTTGTAAAAGAAATGTGGTGTAATTATAAAATTCATATCTTAACAAAGGTGTATATATAATGTGGTTTAGTTAACAAAATTAGTGGTGTCAATATAGTTACTTTAAACTGTTTGTAAAATTAAATATTTTTAAACTTGTTTACACTAGTACAAAAAAATAACAAATTAGCGTCGTTTTTCAAGGAAAACGACGTCTGTAAAAAATGTGGTTACAAAGTTGTAAATAAATTTTTAACAAAGACGTCGATTGTTTCATACCAACCGACGCCTATTGAAAGGCCCAAGTATAGACGTATGTTCTTACATAAGAACCACGCCTATAACGGTTACTTTTTCATACATGGCGTCAGTTCTTATATAGAATCAACGCCTATACTTTACACTATATTCCCGGCTTTTGATCAATTTTTCAGACATTCGCTCTCCCCACTTACGCCCTAGCTCTCTTCTCACGCCGCCGCCACCATCCGGTGATCTCTCTACCACACCGCCATGCCGCCACCCCGCTCATTACCGCCATGCGCCACCACCCCCCTCATTACCGTTGTGCGCCGCCACCTGCTCATTACCAGAGCACACCCCGCAACGCCTTCACCCTCGCGCCACCCTTTGGCTAAAGTTCTTGAGAAAATGCAAGATAGGTGCATTCAGAGGTACCTTGGATTGTATGGGTCTGATGATAGATTGCAGGCTTGTATGGCTGAACTTGGCGTCCCACTCACTGAAGAACTCGGTTTTCACCAGGTGAGTTATGTTCTTGATTTCCTTTTCGCCCTTTTATTGTTTTTTGTTCTCTTCTTAAGGTCATTTTCTTGGGGAATTCTTTAGTTTTTTAGAATGGGAAACTTAGGGCCATATGTTCAATGGAGTCTAGTACTGGCCACACTTCACATGTTTCCAAGTGCTGAGTTCCAATTGTAGACTTTTATCTTAGATCTGAAATTTCCCAAAAATCAAGTGTCTATGTAGAATTATTGCAATAATGAACGTAATTAGATATCATGACGAACAAGATTTTGCAAGGCTATAATTCCACAAGGTTCCACGCTCAACTGAGTTAAAAAAGTGCAGGGACCCGAGTTGATTTAAACATCATCGTTTTACCAATGCTTTGTGAGAAAAAAATAAAAAGAGAGATTAGTAGTGAAATGTGGTAGTTTTTTTTGAAAGTATGCAGAATATTTTCTCATCAATAAGTTTGTTGCTGGGGTTTTCTGGTATTTCGAATGTTTCAAGTCTACAAAAGGACGAAGCATGGAGAGTAAATGTGCAAATCCAAGGCATTGATCATGATCATGGTTATTTATGTGGAACAATGGAAGCTCCATTATGGTCAAATATCTTTTTTCATGTTCTATAGGTAAGCATTGTTACTTGGAGCACATCTATGGAAATATGCTAACTCGACTATCTAGAATGAGTTAGGGAAAGTTTAACATTGGTTTTGAAATATACTTCATTTTTTAGTTGTTTTGGCCAAGGTTTTTTGTTTATAGTTTTAAGGTTTCCCTGATTTGGGTGTCCTATAGCCTATAGTAACATAGCATCATCATTTTCGTCTTCACCAAATCTAAGAAACCTGTTTTCTCATAAGCATTTTTTTCATTTTCCTTGTCAATACACATGCATGTACAGGATATCATGATCATGAAGAAGAAGTCTACTCCACTTTTGTTAACTTCTTTCTCACTACTCAACTGAAAAGATAAAACATAAAACAAAAATGTTACTATTTTTTTTATAAAAATGGCCTGTTAAATTTAATTTAAAACTTAAATTCAAAAATAAAAAAAAAAAAATCCTCTAATTGAGCACACTCTATTTATTTAACCAGAATTTGTTTCACCGTTCACGTTATTGTAGACATTAAAAAAAAAAAAAAAAAAATTAATTGTATTGGGTCAAATTTAATAGTCCAATTAATTTATTAAACAAATAAAGTCTATAAAAGCCCACCTAAAATAAGTTCATGGATAAGGCCCATCCTACTTTTCAAAATCATAACCATTTTATTTATTTATTTATTTAAATAAATGAGGTGGTTACAAAATTTTTCCTATAAATAGGACCATTGGTCCATAAGAAAAAAAAAAGAAGAAAAAAGAAGAAAAAAAGCAAAAAAAGAAAATTGCAGGTGGAGAATACAAAAATTCTCTCAAACATCAAGCCAAGTCCAAAATTCAAGAAGATCAAAGTCTTCTTCAAATCAAACAAGTTCAAATCAATTTCAAGAAGATCAAAGCCTTCAAATCAAAGCAATTCAATCCGAAGTGCAAATCCAAAGTTCAAATCCAAGTCTCAAGTTCCAAGTAACAAACAAGCAATCTCTCAACAAATCAATTTTTCCAGCAAATTCAGAAGTCCAGGAATCAAGCCACGTGGCCCCTTGTCTTCAAACACGCAGAACGTTAATCAGAGGATTTTGCAATTTTGCATTCACAAGAGTTGTCCACTTGTATTTCTCAAATTCAATTTGTAACAATTTCAGTATTTTTAATAATACTTCGAAATTCGTCGTACAAGTTTCTTGGCACGCCCAGTGGGACCCTCTTGCCTCTCATCTTCCGTTCTGCAAAAATTTCAAGTTTCAACAAATACATCATACATGGCAAGCGAAAAAGCGAAGGAAACTGTGACCCGTCTGGAGGAAACACTTGCTGAACTTTTCCATGTGACCAGAGCCCAAACAAAATCTGGGAAAACTCAACTGGTTACACCATTGAAGAAGTTCTCCAAAAAGGGCAAGATGAAAATCGCTTTCAAGAAGCAGGGCACCCGGTCGTCAGAAAAGAACTTGGCAAAAAGTCCCTGTTCTGGTTCTATCTCCAGTGGCAGGTCTGTTTCTGGATCAACTCATGCTACTTCTCCACGAAAATGGGGAGACTATACCGCTTCTGAAGAATCAATCGAGCCGGTGATGGTAACAGAAATGTCACCAGACACTGATGATCGAGTTCAGCAAATGGCAGTCTCCATTGAAAAGTTGACAAAGTCTTTGGAGGAAAAAGATGCACAAATCGCCGCTCTCATGCATCGACTGGAGTTGCAAAGCCCTTTGAAAAAGGACAACCCAGAAAATGCAAGCTCTTCCAAAGTCAAAGATCCTGAAATTCAAGAGTACCAGCAGAAGCAAGATATGCATGACCGTACTGTTGTGCAAAATGTGTTTCGTGACACCACTCAACTCTCTGTTGGCTCTTTGTCCGTCCAACAACTTCAACATATGATCACTGACACCATCCGTGCTCAATACGGTGGCTCCCCGCAATCTTCATTAGTTTATGCCAAACCATATAGTCGTCGAATCGACGAGATGAGAATGCCTCTTGGCTACCAACCACCAAAATTTCAGTATTTTGATGGAAAGGGCAACCCGAAACAACATGTAGCTCATTTCATTGAAACATGTAACAATGCTGGCACATACAATGATACCATGGTAAAGCAGTTTGTACACTCCCTCAAAGGTGCTGCATTTGAATGGTATACAGACTTGACAGCCGGGTCAATTGACAGTTGGGATCAGCTCGAACGTGAATTTCTCACACGTTTCTATAGCACCAGACGGACCGTCAGCCTTCCAGAACTTGCCAGAACTAAGCAAAATAAGGAGGAACCGGTTGTTGAATACATTGAACACTGGAGAAATCTCGTCCTTAATTGCAAGGAACGTATCAGCGAAGCATCCTCTATCGACATGTGTGTTCAAGGCATGCATTGGAGACTCCTTTATAATCTCCAAGCAAATATGCCTCACTCTTTTGAAGAGTTGGCCACACGTGCTCATGATCTAGAAATTCAAATAACAAGGCATGGAAGTTACTTGCCAAGCGACCCGCGTGACAAAAAGGATCCCAAGAAGGAAGTCAAAAAGGACAGTAAGCCAGGTAAGTTGAAAGAATCTCTGGTCATATCTACCGCTCCTGCAAAAATCACTTTTCAGAAATCAAGTTCAAATCCAAATCCAAATTCAAATCCAAAGCAGGAGTTCAGGCCTAACAAGGCACAAGTACAAAAGAAAGGTCTTCTAAGTTTGAAAGAACTTGAAGAAAAGGAGTATCCATTCTCAGACTCCGAAGTTTCTGGAATTTTAGATCAACTCCTTGAACAACGAATAATCGAACTTCCAACATCGAAGAGGCCAGAAGAGGCTAGTCAAGTTGATCATCCTAAGTACTGCAGGTTCCACAGAATAATCAGTCATCCGGTGGAGAGATGTTTTGTGTTGAAAGATCTTATTGTTCGGTTGGACAAAGAAAATAAGATCAAACTCGAAACTGGTGAAAATCCAACAGTTGCTTGTTCGATGATTTCCTTTGGGTCATTCGATCCAATCCCTGTTGCAAATAAAGAGCAGTTTGCCCCTATTGCATATGATATGGACAAATTCTCGTCTGGGGTAAAGGAGTTTGGACCTCAACTTCCAAAAGGAGCTATTCTAGTAGAGTTCAAGGTAGACGGAGAAGTCACCATCACATACATATATCCAGAAATGGATAAACCACATGCTCCCAACCGTCCAACATTTTATGAAATCATGACAGATGACTTGGATGTTTGGGATTCTGATTCGGAATCTGAAGATGAAATTGGTGATGGTTGGTCCACATTCATAAGCAAGAAGGAGAAATATCAGACACCCGAAAAATTAGGTAAAATACCATCTTTGATGTCTCTTGCAGGACCAACACTGGGGGCATTGAGTATGGAAATCTCCCCTATTGAAGAAACACCTTCACAAGGAAGTGATATGCCATGGACTCTTGTGAAAAGACGACACCGAAAAGCTCAACAACTACCAAATCCTGATACACGTGATGAACAATCAAAGCTAAGAAGGAGGCCGAGAAACAGTAAGAAGAAGTCCAAAGCTAAGACAAGTTCAGCTCCTAGACCCATAACTTTGGAAGAGTATTTTCCTCAGGATTTCTTTGACAAAGAATGTTTCACTTCTAACGTCATAGGTCTGGATGGAGAAAGTAAATCAAAGAATGTTGCAGGAGAGAGTTCGAAGACGAAGAAAGTAATATCATGTCTCAATAATATCTCTTCAAACACAAGTTTGTCTGAGGCTCTAGATCTACCTTTCGATGATAGGATGGCTTTGATCACGGCATTGATTGATCCAGAAGCTTATCAAGGGAAAGTGTTGGAACCAATTACTTCTACAACTTACCAAGACTGTATGGCCACAATCACATTCAATGACGATGACTTACAGCTGGGATCTCGTTTGCATAACAGGCCTCTATATGTTTGTGGTTATATCCGGGAGTGCAAAATACATCGGATAATGATTGATTGTGGTTCAGCTGTGAACATTATGCCAATCAATACTATGAAGAAAATTGGAATAAAGATTGGAGATCTGTCTAAAAGCAACATCATGATTCAGGGATTCAATCAGAAAGGTCAAGGAGCCATTGGCATGATACGCTTGAAGCTACAAATTGCAGACCTAGTTTCCACAGCTCTCTTCCATGTCATTGATGCCAAAACATCTTATGAATTACTTCTTGGACGTGTCTGGCTGCATGAAACAGGAGTGGTACCCTCAACTTGGCATCAATGTTTTAAGTACAGCCGAGATGGAGAAGTCAAATGCGTGGTAGCTGAGACCAAGCCCTTCCTGAAAGAAGAAGCTTACTTCGCAGACGCCAAGTTTTACCTTGAAGATGAAGAATTTCATTCGGCAGGGCTATCTACAGCGGGGTTTGAAATGGAAAGTGTTAATCAGAAAGTTGTAGTTCCACCACATCAACTTATGACAGGTAAATCAAAACTTACTTGTGAAAGGTCTTCCAGAGGTAAACAACCTCAGGAAACTTCAAAAGGTGTTGAGTTATCGAGGAAAGAATTGACTTTTCCGATACCTAACATTACAAAACTAGCTATACCACATCAACTTATGAAAGTTACAAAGGTTGGTGAAGCTTCAACATCTATTCCAAGTATATCAAGACTCCGTATCTCTGATTCACCTGAACAGAATTTGACACATGCAAAAGGGGTTGATGAAATGAAGAGAACTTTCAAGGGATGTTACAATCCGAGAGCCAATAAACTGCTTGAAAATGCTGGGTTTGGAAGAGGAGAGCCTCGAAAATTAAGTGATCTTGACGCAGTACTTGCAGGTGGACGTGTCCCATCAGGTTTGGATGGATCAATCATATCACAACCAAAATATGGCTTGGGATATAATCCAAATCAACCGAAACAGATTAAAGTTAAGAAGGTTTCCTCAAACCCAATCATGATTCAAATATGTGAGATTCCTGAAGAAAAATCCGAAGAGTCGAGACCTTCCGTATTTGACCGAATTCAAGGTGAAAACGTCAGAGTTTCGGTATTCGAAAGGCTAAAGGGAGAATCTTCAACAGCCACTGAATTAAAAGATAAAGTCTCAGTCTTCCAGAGGTTAAGCAGCAATGACCCTATATCTGCTCAAGTTGATGAAAATGCTCGGACTTTTATAGAATCGTCTCAAAGGCAATCTGCCTTCTCTCGACTTGGAGTTAAGAATTCAGATATGAGTTTAAAGACTCAACGTTCCAGGAGAAGGCGCAAAACTAGAAAGACTTCCAAGCTTCAAAAGAATGACGGAAATGAAGAAAAAATATCAATAAACCACATTGCTTTTGAAGAACTTGGTAACCCAGAATCTGAGGTTGAAGACTCAAACACATCAGATGAACCTGAACCAGCTCCGCCAACATTTGAAGAAGGGGGGCAAGCTACTGTGGACGATTTGAAACAGTTGAACTTGGGAACAGAAGAGGAGCCGAGGCCAATCTATGTCAGTGCCCTTCTGAGTCCAAAAGAAGAATCTGAGTATTTCAACATGTTACAAGAATACAAGGATGTGTTTGCATGGTCCTACAAAGAAATGCCAGGGCTGGATCCTAAAGTTGCTGTGCATCATCTTGCAGTAAAGCATGGAGTTCGTCCTATCAAGCAGCCTCAGAGAAGATTTCGGCCAGAATTGATTCCCAAAATTGAAGTAGAAATCAACAAACTCATTGAAGCTGGGTTCATACGTGAAGTTAAGTATCCGACTTGGATTGCTAACTTTGTTCCTGTCAGAAAGAAGAATGGACAGTTACGAGTTTGTGTTGACTTTCGGGACCTAAATCAAGCTTGTCCTAAAGATGATTTTCCACTTCCAATAACAGAGTTAATGGTGGATGCAACAACTGGATACGAGGTTCTTTCTTTCATGGATGGGTCTTCTGGGTACAATCAAATCCGAATGAATCCTAAAGATGAAGAGCTTACAGCATTCCGCACACCTAAGGGGATATACTGTTATAAGGTCATGCCTTTTGGATTGAAAAATGCCGGGGCAACTTATCAAAGGGAAATGCAAAAGGTTTTTGATGACATGATGCATGGGAAAGTTGAATGTTATGTGGATGACCTTGTTGTCAAGACAAAAAGACGAGACGATCATCTACAAGACTTACAAGATGTTTTCAAAAGACTCCGGCGCTATCAGTTGAAAATGAATCCATTAAAGTGTGCATTTGGGGTCACTTCTGGAAAGTTTCTTGGCTTCATAGTCCGACATCGAGGCATTGAGATAGACCAATCAAAAATTGATGCCATAATTAACATGCGTGAACCCAGCAATTTACATGAACTAAAAAGTCTTCAAGGAAGGTTAGCATATATTCGAAGATTTATTTCTAATCTTGCTGGTCGTTGTCACCCATTCAACAGGTTGGTAAAGAAAGATGTACCATTTGAATGGAATGATGCATGTCGTGATGCTTTTCAAAGTATTAAGAAATATCTATCTCACTCACCAGTACTTACAGCTCCAACTCCTGGAAAGCCATTGACTCTCTATGTTGCAGCGCAAGAATATTCTCTAGGTGCTCTTCTTGCCCAAAACAATGATGAAGGAAAGGAGAATGCCCTCTATTACCTGAGTCGGACATTAGTAGGTGCTGAACTGAAGTACTCGCCAATTGAGAAGATGTGTTTGGCATTAATATTTGCAGCTAAGAAATTGAGACATTATATGTTAGCGCACACAATCAATCTAGTCTCAAGGGTGGATCCATTGAAGTACATAATGTCAAGGCCTATTCTTTCTGGAAGGATAGGAAAATGGGCACTTCTATTATCGGAGTTCGACATCAACTTTATTCCTCAAAAGGCTGTTAAAGGACAAGCATTAGCAGATTTTCTTGCTGATCATCCAATTCCTGCAGAATGGGAGCTCTCTGAAGACCTTCCGGATGAAGAAGTCTTTTACACTGAAGTTGTACCTTCATGGAGGCTATTCTTTGATGGGGCAGCTCGAAAGTACGGTGCTGGAGCAGGAGTCGTATTTGTCACTCCTCATGATCAAGTTATGCCATATGCCTTTGCTTTGACAGAAAAGTGTTCCAATAACATGGCAGAATATCAAGCTCTCATTATTGGTTTGGAGACTGCATTGGACATGGGAATTAATCAATTAGAAGTCTTTGGAGATTCTATGTTGATAATCAACCAGCTTCTATCCGAATATGAAGTCAGAAATTTGGATCTAAAGCCATATCATGAGTACGCATCAACACTTTTGAGGCAGTTTGAATCAATACAAATCAAATTTGTTCCAAGAAATGAAAACAAAGAAGCTGATGCATTAGCCAATTTAGCTGCTGTTCTAGCCAGATCGGATGAAGAGTCTATCCACCAAGTGTCAATTGTTCAAAAATGGGTTATCCCACCACTATTGCCAGAGAATCTGCAAGAAAACAACAGTGTTGAAGTTTCCGATGAAGAAAAAGCTGATTGGAGGCAACCAATAATTGATTATCTTCAACATCAAAGGTTACCGGACAATCCCCGTCGTAGGACTGAAGTCCGAAGGCGTGCTTCTCGCTTCATATTCTACAAGAACACACTCTATCGACGTTCATTTGATGGAGTTTTCCTTCGATGCCTAAGTAATGAGGAAAAATCACAGGTTCTTGAAGAAGCTCATTCTGGAATATGCGGTGCTCATCAGTCCGGGCCCAAGCTCCATTTTCGGATAAAAAGAATGGGGTACTATTGGCCAACCATGGTTCAAGATTCTATGGACTATGCAAGGAAATGTGAAGCTTGTCAAGTCCATGCAAATTTCATCCACCAGCCTCCGGAACCATTGCACCCGACGATAGCCTCGTGGCCTTTCGATGCTTGGGGCCTTGATGTGATTGGACCTATAACTCCAAAATCTTCAGCTGGACATTCATACATCCTTGCTGGAACTGATTATTTTTCCAAGTGGGCTGAAGCTGTACCGCTGAGGGAAGTAAAGAAAGAAAATGTTGCGAATTTCATTCGTGTTCAAATCATTTACCGGTATGGAGTTCCTCGACACATCATCACTGATAATGGAAAGCCTTTCTGCAATAGCCACATAAATAATTTATGTGCTAAATTTGGGTTCAGACAGTACAATTCCTCCATGTATAATGCATCAGCCAACGGACTTGCAGAGGCATTCAACAAGACCCTGTGCAACCTGTTGAAGAAAGTTGTATCTAAATCAAAAAGAGACTGGCATGAAAGAATTGGAGAAGCCTTGTGGGCTTACCGCACTACTTACCGGACCCCGACACAAGCTACCCCTTATGCTTTGGTGTATGGAGTAGAAGCTGTCTTGCCTTTAGAATGCCAAATTCCATCATTGCGGATTGCTATTCAAGAAGGGTTGACAACAGAAGAAAATGCCCGTCTTCGACTCGAGGAGCTAGAAGCTTTGGATGAGAAGAGATTAGAGTCACAAATGCACTTGGAATGTTATCAAGCTCGTATGGCAAAGTCCTTCAACAAAAGGGTGCGGCCGAGATCATTCCAAGTAGGAGATATGGTACTTTCAGTGCGCAGACCAATCATAATCACAAGAAAAACTGGGAGCAAGTTCCAACCTAAATGGGATGGTCCATTTCTTGTTACTCACGTGTTTACAAATGGAGCATACAAGATCGTTGACAAAGATGGACTACAAATTGGGCCTATCAACGGAAAATTTCTAAAGCGTTTTTACGCTTAAAGTTCTTTAAATTTTGTTGTACCTAAATGTACTACTCCTGGCCCGCAAGAGGATAAACTGTGAACGGCTCTATAAATAAATAAATAAATAAAATATTGTTGTACTGAACTACGTTTTGACTTGATCCCTTTTGGGTACGTAGGCAGCTTGAATGGAAATTATAAATTCAAGTTCAGTCAAAATCAATAAATTCTTTCTATTTTTCTTGTATTAATCTTTCTTTGCAAAAAAAAAAATGTACAAGAGAGATGCTAAAGAAAAAAAAAATTCAATAAAGGATGATGTTGATGAATCAAAGTTCATTCAACATAGCAAAAAAAAAAAGAAGAAGAAGTCTTCATTCTATCTTAATTAATCATTGTCAATCAACTGCAAGAAGTTGTCTTCAAGAGTCTTTCTTTCTTGGTCAATGGATCCTGCAATTGTGGCATCTTTAACTTGCGCTTGCTCCAATGAGGTCTTCTTCGTCTCAAGTGAACTGGTATTTTCCTGGCAAGTTTGGAGTTCATCACGAAGTCTATCCAGCTCTGAATTCAAATCACTAATTCGAGCTTCCAAAGAAGAACATGTGGAATTCCCTGCTGCTATCTGGATATCGAGGGATTTCAACTGCTTAGCCTTTTCTTCTGCAGTCAAACACTCCAAGTACTGCTGTCTTTTAGCAAGATAAACGTCAACTCCTCCAAGAAATGCATCCATATGTCTCATCAAAGGCATTGGATCTGCACGGAATTGATTGATGATCACATCCCGAAGAGTTGATTTGCTTTCATTCCACCAAGTCCGAATGTTGGAAAAACCATGCTTCAAAGCTTCCTTAAACAATGTCCGCAGGAAATTAATCTTGGCTTCTTGTAGAGCATTCTTCAAGAAAGAAGATTCTTCGGTAAATCTGTGCAGAGGACCAGAGATGGAAGAACATATTGGTGTCGTCTCACAATTATTTATCTTCTGACCTGGAGCTGGTAATGCTAATAAAGGAGAGGTATTCGAAGTATCCTATCCAATCTCTGAACTGCTAACTCGCAAAGGCTCAGAATTCACCTCATCATTAAGATCATCTTGATTAGGTGATATGACACCATTATTAATACTGCTTGGGTATTTACAAGGAGGCTCATGTGTATCGTTGCCATAAATTTCATCAAGTGCACCAATCATCTCATGGTTCTCATTACGATGATCTGCTGAATAAAACATCCCTTCAGGAACTTGTGGAAATCCTACAACAAATAGAAAGTTGAAGAAATTAAATACAAATCTATTAGGGCATTGAATGGGCTAAAAAAATGAAGATGTATACCTGCGTTTCGTGTTTGAGGCGACATATCCAAATTTTCATCGCCATAGGATACATCTGGGATGCTCAATTCATGTCTAAATGTTTCAGAATAAGCTTCCTTAGGATTCTCCACAACCTGAGAATCTTTGGGTCGTATTGTCCGCTTCCGACGCAATATTTGAGAAAGAGGAATCTGAAGTTCGAATTCAAAACGAAAAAATAAGATGCAAATTATCATTCAAAAAATAAAAAAAAATTGAATGATAAATAAATCTTACCTGGTCTCTAGGACTACTGCTTTCCAAAGGAAGTGTGGCATCAAGTGTTTGTGGTGTTCGGTCCATAGAGCTACTGCTTTCTGAAATTGTAATGGGCTCATGTACCTTCTCTACATGTTCTGAAGTTGAAGTGTAATCCATGCGAGAGTGTATTATTTTAATTTTCTTGATACCTCTTTCATTTGGAACATCCAGAGGTCTCTTCCGAAGAGTCACTTGAGAATCTACATAAGAGGAGTCCAATTCACGGGCATTATGACTTCCTGTTTGTTCGGGGGCAGATGGAGATTTACCAAGTACAAAGTTATTATCTTCGCTGGACAATAAATCTTGCACTTTAATCTTGTTCAGACCAGGATATACTTTATCTTCCCACCAAGCTTCGTATGATGGATCAACTTGAAGTTGTATATCATCAATGCGCCCCGGAAGATGAAATGTGCATCTACTTCCTACCTGCGTCAAAGATAACCAAGCATGGTAGAGGGTCAACGCATTGGCTGTAAGCATCATTGGTTTTGGTGAGCCTGGAATCGTTTGCCTAAAGCCTTGTTGTCTTGCAAATCTGTGAGGGTTGTAAGCTTCAAGAATAAACAGGTTATTACCACGACGGTAAGAAAGAAACCCTGGTCGGATACTCATCATGAACTCTGAAGTCTCTATAGATCTTTCATTGTTATCTGTGCGTATACCACCATGGGGTAAATAAATCGGATTCCACGAAAAATCATTGGAGTCCATTTTTCCGCGAAGGAGTTCTCGACAATCAAATGCATCAACCTCCCAATGTTGGAAATCATTTAAAGTCCCAGCATATCTTCGGATAATAGGACGACCTATGCTCTTGTCAACGTTAGCATAGATGCCCCGAACAAAATAAGTTGCAGCCCAAGCGTACAAAAAATGTCTGGGAAATGTATATTTGACTGATCCAATGTCATGGCCAGTCACGCAATTTGTTGTCTCGGTAAGTCCTCTGTAAATGCAAGCCAAGATGGGAGGTACCAAGCTGTAAGTTGATTTTGTAGCCATTCTGGAAGCTACTTTAAAAGTTCCCACCCTGAGACAATCATCTCTAGAAGGAAAAATAAAACGGCAGAGCCAAAGGGAAAGATAAGCTGCTATGTCCAACTCTTCTTGTTCTTCAACGGATAAAGAAGTATTCCAGTAGTCCGTGTCCCTGTGCAGAATATCGTGTAATGTTTCTGTGCAAACAGGTCTCTGTAAATTTTCTTTGGCTACTGACTGATCTCCTGGAGATGGATTTGCTTCCATAGCCTGCTTAAACGCCTTGCTTTTCCTTGGATTCGAAACACAATCATCAGTTTTGAACCAGAAATCAATCCAGTCGCTGTGGCGGACCCGCTCACTTTTCTTTTTGTCAACGATCAGTGAAAAGGCCTTAAATAAATATAAGCAAGATATGGGGAGGGAGTTTGTTAGTTCCAAAAGACTTGGTACTACCTCCTCGTAATAATCACCCCTGATGGAAAGTCCAGTAATCTCTTGCATATCCCAAAGCGAAATGCTGATCTCTCCATTGGCAGTTACAAAAGTGTTGGTCTCTGGGCACCAAACTTCGCAAAGAGCTCGATAAATAGAGTCGGGTCGAGAGTAGTCCTTAGTGGCAGAGTAAACGGCATGAGCTAGTTCAGGAAGATTTTTCTTGATGAGAAGCTTATGAATCCAAAGGGACCATTCCCAAAACTTTGACAAGAAAGAAATCTCTCCACGATAATGAACTGTACTTCCCCATCTGATCTCCCTTTGATCAATTCTCTCAGAAATGATTGCTTTTGGGATGAACGTTGTGTCTGAAGTATGATGCGGAGGAGGACACAAACAAGGATGTCTAGTACGAGTTGAATTCCTCTGGCTGACACTGAGAATACACATGTCCATACTCTGCAAAAGAACTGCATGGACGAAAGGGTATGTCATTGGCTTATGGATGGTAAGTTTAAAATCTCCTATCAAGTTGCATGGAAGCTTCAAAGTAGCCTTGGGAAAGCAAATGATTTGACTCTTCCGTGCAGGATCATAAAATTCCTTAACTTCAGGTAATTTCAAATTTTTCTTGTCTTTGGAATTTTGTTTTGCCATCCCTGAAAAAAAAAAAATAAAAAAAATCAGTGAATAGGATTAAAAAATAAAATAAATAAATAAATAATAAATAAATAAATAAGTCAAAATTTCAATCCTGAAAATTTACTATGCCGGGGGTATCCAAATGGATACATTCCGCATATTTTTCAGGTCTTCCAAATCTTCCATCCTGAAAATTTATTATGCCGGGGAGTATCCAAATAGATACATTTCGCATATTTTTCAGGTCTTCCAAATTTCAATCCTGAAAATTTTATTATGCCGGGGAGTATCCAAAAGGATACATTCCGCATATTTTTCAGGTCTTCCAAGTTTCTACCCTGAAAATTTTATTATGCCGGGGAGTATCCAAATGGATACATTCCGCATATTTTTCAGGTCTTCCAAATTTTCCACCCTGAAAATTTTATTATGCCGGGGAGTATCCAAATGGATACATTCCGCATATTTTTCAGGTCTTCCAAATATTCCATCCTGAAAATTTTATTATGTCGGGGAGTATCCAAATGGATACATTCCGCATATTTTTCAGGTCTTCCAAATCTTTCATCCTGAAAATTTTATTATGCCGGGGAGTATCCAAAAGGATACATTCCGCATATTTTTCAAGTCTTCCAAAATTTTCAACCTGTAAAAGCAAATCTAGCGGGGGGTATCTAAAAAGATACATTCCGAAGATTTACCAAATTTTCAAAGTACATGTTAAAAAAAAAAAAAAAAAAGGAATTTGTTCAAAACACAGTTCAACCTTCAAACTGTTCGTCAGCTTTTGATGATCCTGTTAAAAAAAAAAAAAAAAAAAAAGAATGAGTTTTCTTATTGAAAAGAAAAGAAAAAAAAAAAAAAATCTATGAAAGGCTTATTCACGTCTCTCTCACATACACATCACAGACACACTTTTCTAATACATACACAGTACATGCACGTCAATACACCATACACAACACATTCACACACTTCTCTCTCACATCACATCTCATACACATCACTCATATACACATAAATCATACACAAACACCCACACATTAGCACACAGATCGAAACCAGAGATATAAAAAAAAAAAAAAACACTGTTCACGTTTTAAAAAAAAAAGCACTGTTCGCGTTGACAAAAAAAAAAAGTGTACAGTCACGTTTTTCAAAAAAAAAAAAAAAAGAAAGAAAGAAAGAAAACTTGCCTACAGTATGAAGTTGGTGAACGAGTCAGGTAATTCCTTTTCTCAATTTTTTATGTTTAAGCGCAGTAGTCCAAATTGATGGATTGGGTCATTTGATTCTCCTATTACCTTTTCCAAAGTATGGTCGAGATTCTTCAAGTAAAATCAATTTCAATATGAAATTTTCTTTTTTCTTGCTTCTTAAAGTGAGATGAGTCTATCTAAATAAAAGGAAATCAACTTGTTTATCTCAAATAGGAGTCTTTTTTTTATTTTTAACCGTGCAACAGAATTCGAGCTCCAATAAAATTCCTTCAACTTGATTATTGAGTTAAATTTACTATTGAGAATTCAAGTTTAATCAAATTTTAAAATAAATTTCAAGATTTATCTATTTATTTATTTTCATAATAAATAAATAAATCTTGAGGGGGCATTTGTAGACATTAAAAAAAAAAAAAATTATTAATTGGATTGGGTCAAATTTAATAGTCCAATTAATTTATTAAACAAATAAAGTCTATAAAAGCCCACCTAAAATAAGTTCATGGATAAGGCCCATCCTACTTTTCAAAATCATAACCATTTTATTTATTTATTTATTTAAATAAATGAGGTGGTTACAAAATTTTCCCTATAAATAGGACCATTGGTCCATAAGAAAAAAAAAGAAGAAAAAAAGCAAGAAAAGAAAATTGCAGGTGGAGAATACAAAAATTCTCTCAAACATCAAGCCAAGTCCAAAATTCAAGAAGATCAAAGTCTTCTTCAAATCAAACAAGTTCAAATCAATTTCAAGAAGATCAAAGCCTTCAAATCAAAGCAAGTCAATCCGAAGTGCAAATCCAAAGTTCAAATCCAAGTCTCAAGTTCCAAGTAACAAACAAGCAATCTCTCAACAAATCAATTTTTCCAGCAAATTCAGAAGTCCAGGAATCAAGCCACGTGGCCCCTTGTCTTCAAACACGCAGAACGTTAATCATAGGATTTTGCAATTTTGCATTCACAAGAGTTGTCCACTTGTATTTCTCAAATTCAATTTGTACCAATTTCAGTATTTTTAATAATACTTCGAAATTCGTCGTACAGTTATCACTTTATAAATTTATCTGATAATGAATTTGCTACATCATTTTTGATCATTGTTACATCCTTCCTCTATAGATCGTGGGGACTAAAAAATGGAATGACTTTTGAGATTGCCTTTGCCAGTGTGCTCTCTTTTGTTCAAAATTGCAATTCCTATTCATATTATAAATTGTAACAAAATTGTGTTTGGATTAATTGTGCAAAAATGGGCCGTTTTTCTATTTATTATGGCCATCTGCTGTAACTGGATGCTCTTTATTCTCTTTTCTCTTATTCAAAACTTACATCTCAGGTGGTTACCTTTTGGGAAGGGGAAATTGTTGACACCAAGAATCATACTTTCTTCACTGGAAAGTGGGGAGCAACGTAAGTTCTTTTCCTTTCCTTTTATACTGGGAACAATATTTTTAAATAAATTAGCAAATATAAATGCAAATTTATATATAAATAACATCTAAATATACAAGTAAGTTCCTTCTTGCATTACTGCTTACAATTATGAACAAGACAGAAAATGCTTTCACTGGAAAAAAAATTCATCATTTTCACCCCTACTGTGAATAGATAAATAGACTCCTTTTGGATTCAAAAATTATATCTTCTTAATTTTTCATATCCTCTCTAGAGCCAAGTGGAAGCTGATGGAGGAAAAACTTTGGACTTGAGTAATTATCCTTACATGTTTATGGTAACTAGTTTGAAACGCGTGCTTTACATGTGATTTTGTAATTTTGCTATGAATTTTTTCTTTCCTATATTTTACATCAGTAAATAAGCAAGTGATTGATTAAAATATAAAATATCCAATATTCAAATAAAGATTTTAGAAGAATTACTATTGTTTGTATTGTTCTATACATTTCTACGACATACTTAGAAATGATTTAACTTGCTCGATAATAGCATGTCCCATATACAGGCATTTATCTGATGAATAGTACATACCAAGTTGCAATAAGTAGGTCTATTTAATTGGACTGATATTGATAAATTGTAAGAGCAACTCAATCCCAACAATGATAATTACAAATATTATCATAAATTTTTCAAGAAAGTTTTCAATTTTCAAAGAATCATCAACTTCTCTTAAGAAAACACGTCACTTTGAACTATGTTCACCAAATAATCAAATTTACTTTGCTACAAAGAAATATAAAAATCAATCTTATTAATGTCCAACCTATATATAACTTGCGTGAAACAACTTACAATCTCATCCTAGTTAACAAGTTTTTATTTAGTTAATTGAGTGTGCGTGGATCTAATTTTGTGTATTTAATAATAGAAAGATAAAAGACTGTCCTCACAGCTTCTTAGCAATATGAATTCTTATCATTTCCATGTCACGTGTCAATTATCCACAATAATGAGAATTTAGCTCGACTTTCATTTATTTTCTTCAAAATCACATTTAACATCAAATTTTATCAAAACAAACAATAATTTTTTTTTAGTTGTGTATAAGAATGTTTTTATTAATTGTATTTCATAATTACTAATATTTGTGTTTATTAAAAAAATTAAAACAATAATATTAACTAATAATAATTGTATTTAGTGAAAATAAATTATTTGTTAAGGATATCAATAAATATAAAAGCATAAAGGTAAAATAAAAAATTGAATATTTTTCACGTATTCACACTTTATATATAGATGTAGATGAAGATAAATAAAACATTAGAAAATAACATTCATCATTTAATTTTAATAAATTAATTCATTTATTTGATATTTACAATATACACTCTTCACTTTCCCACTAAAAGTTTTTTAATTAAAATCAATAACTCTCAATTTTTTTATTTTTTGTCAACATTAGACCCTCACTTGATTTGTGCGCATATCTAAAGCTTAGAAAGGTGAAAAGGCTAAGCCATTGTTTGAGACCAATTTTAATTAAAAATAAATTTTGTAATAGTGATTTGGAGAATGTATGATTAAAAAGTAAGGAAAATTTTGAGTTTATGTGCAATTTTTTTTTATTTTATTTTTTAATGAAACGTGGTTGAAAATGATTGAGAAAAAAATGAATGACGGCTCAGACAGGGGTTAAAACCACCATTACTCTCTCTATCTCGATTATAGGTATTTTCTGATTTCGAGTTACACTGAACGCTCGTGAACGATGATGACGATGGTAGGTTGAGGTTTTTTTTCGGAATAATTCTATTTAATTTTTTCAAGACTACGTAAATTGCCTCGGCCAATTAAAATGTATTCAAATGACTTGTCATATTAGTAGGTGATTCTTCAATTACAATGGAATTTTAAAGGGAATTGTGCAATTGTTGTTAATGCCAAATGATAATAAAATATTATTAATTATAAAGGATAAATTAGGAATTATAAAATATAATTGAGGGTATTTTGGTCCAAAAAATTTTCTCTCTTTAAGGGACTTTTAGAAGTAGTATATATATATATATATATGACCTCATTGATCGGGTTTCTATGATTCATTAATGGCTTCAATTATTATGATCCTAATAGCAAGTATGTGTCTTATGTCTTTCTGTTTCTGTTATTGTTAGGATCCTCTATCTTTCTGTTATTGTCAGACATCACCCCCCCCCCCCCCCAAAAGTAAGGAAAATTTTGAGTTTATGTGCAATTTTTTTTATTTTTTTTTTAATGAAACGTGGTTGAAAATGATTGAGAAAAAAATGAATGACGGCTCAGACAGGGGTTAAAACCACCATTACTCTCTCTATCTCGATTATAGGTATTTTCTGATTTCGAGTTACACTGAACGCTCGTGAACGATGATGACGATGGTAGGTTGAGGTTTTTTTTCGGAATAATTCTATTTAATTTTTTCAAGACTACGTAAATTGCCTCGGCCAATTAAAATGTATTCAAATGACTTGTCATATTAGTAGGTGATTCTTCAATTACAATGGAATTTTAAAGGGAATTGTGCAATTGTTGTTAATACCAAATGATAATAAAATATTATTAATTATAAAGGATAAATTAGGAATTATAAAATATAATTGAGGGTATTTTGGTCCAAAAAATTTTCTCTCTTTAAGGGACTTTTAGAAGTAGTATATATATATATATATGACCTCATTGATCGGGTTTCTATGATTCATTAATGGCTTCAATTATTATGATCCTAATAGCAGGTATGTGTCTTATGTCTTTCTGTTTCTGTTATTGTTAGGATCCTCTATCTTTCTGTTATTGTCAGACATCACCCCCCCCCCCCATTGGGACTTGGGACTAGCTTTCCCCAGATCTCTTTGGCCACAATTGATGCAATCAGGAATCTCAGGAATTTGTACTCTAGAGGTTTGTTTTGCCACTCTGTTCTGTAACGCAATCATTACCACTCGTTTAATTACGATTTATATGTAATTAACATAATAATTATTAATTTTTATTAATTGTTTTTAGGCATTTCAAGAATTTTACTCAACTGAGGAAATTGACGAGGTTCGAAATTTATGAGCCAAATATTTCGTCGAAGAGTGTATGTAAATTTGGTTCATTTTATGTTAACATGTACAAACTTTTTAACGATATTGTAAATACAAAATTAATTAATTTGAAATTCTGTTTATTGAGTTATTCAGTTTTGTTGCATTCCTCGATTATATATTTGTTGAAGATAATTTTTTGATGTTTATGTGATTGTTATAGTGTATATATGTATAATGGAAATATAAATAGATAAAAATTTAATATAAAAGGCGTCGATTGTTGTTGAAACCGACGCTTATAAGTATGACTTAAGGCGTTGGTTTCCATTTAATAACCGACGCCTTATCGTAACTTAAGGAATCGGTTGTACAAACAACCGACGCCTTAAGTCATATAAAGGCGTTGGTTTGCATTTAATAACCGACGTCTTAGTATACACCTTTAGTGTCGCTACTATAGGCGTCTCCTATACAACCGACGCCTTTAACTCTTATTATACTAGTGTTATAAACAAGTTACCAATGAAGGCTTTAGTTAAATTGTGACTTGATTTCTTTTTAAAATAGATATACATATGGTAGTTTACTTGTTATTTTTGGCAACTTGTTTTTATTTAAGCCCTTATTTGACCCTCTTTAAATTTTTAACACATTTTTCTTTCTTTTCTTTTCAACAACACATTGATCAATAAAATAATATTTTCACATAAATACAAAAAAGATTTCCTACTTTTTTACCACGCATTCTCCTAAAAATCACTATTCATTTTTTAAAAAAAAACTATTTTTAAACAACACTAAATAGGAGCTAAGTTTGTAAACATAGTATTTTTTCTATCACTTGTTTAACCACACACATTTTTCAATCACACGTTTTATCTAGAAAATATAATATTATTTGTTTATAAATAATTTTGGACTGACCAACATAGGCTTAGATTATTTGAAATGTACATATACATCTACATATATATATACATACAATACACACAACATATAAAAGGTATGCTAATTATATTGATACCACTCATTTTGTTAACCGATTAATGCTACTTGTACTTAGACCTTGACAAGAAGGTTGATTGAAAATATAGTGTCAACATTGAGTGTGTTGATTCAAGAGTTGATGTGATAGATAAAGTGATAAGATTATGTCACGCGTCCATTGTGTCAACCTCTTTGTTATGCTAACCAGTACAAGTAGCATAGCTCTTTGTTAATCACACCATACTTTTCATATTTACTAAAATGTTCACAATTAAATTGACTGAAATAACCACCTCATTATATTAGTTTTTCTTATTTGTTATTCTTATGTACACCACAAATATTAAAAATCAAAAATTTAATATGATATTGTGCTAACTCCTATCTTCTAAGTCTGACAACTGCTCCAATAATTTGCTTATGCTTTATATCGATAAGTAAATTTGGTCTCTACAATTTAAAACACAACTCGGAGCAAAAGCTCCAGCAATATGCTTATTCTTTAACCACAATGACTATAATTCTCCCTGTTTCAAGGTATTGTTGGAGCTCCATATTAAAATGTTGATTATTATGTTAGTAGTTAAACAAAGTGAACTTGACTGGTATTTGATTGAACAGCAATAAAGACTTTTTAAAGGTCACTACTGCCAAATTTGTGCGAGGAATTTCAATCAAACCAGATGTAACTACTCCCCAAGCTTCTAAATCAAACGTAGCTTCTTCTCCCCTAGAAAAAATGCATGTTCACAAAGTGAGATTTTAACCAAGCCAACATAAGGTCATTATGACGTAGGTCATGAATAAAAATTTGGTCATTGATTTCGGTTGTTTGTGTATTTTTTTGCAGATTTTCGCAATTTAGAACTCCGTGAGTGTAACGTTAGTCATAAAATATTGATATACGAGGTTCTTTTTTGTACTAATTATTAGCTACCTAAGTACATAATTTTTTGAGATTTAGTACTGAATTACTTTCTTGACGAAAAATGGATGCTTGCATAAGTTTTATTAAAATTTGGTATTGATTCTAGTTTTAGAGGAATTCTCAAGTGGCCGTCATGGGCACCACTATGTTGCCCGTGCCAAGCACGTGTACCTGAGGATTTTCCTCTAGTTTTATATGTGTGGTTTTACATTTTTTTTCCTCTTACAATCAATATATTTGTTGCTTTAAATTTCAGGATAATGAAGAGGAGGTCAATATATTTGATTATACATAATATTTTTTTTTATCACGGACCGGGTATGTTTAAATGCAAATATTAAATGTATCATAAATATCCAACTCTTACTACTGATATGCAATATAATCCTGCTTTGCATTAATGATGTAGGTATTCCATAGCCGAGATTTATTATGTAATTGGGTTCGTATGTTTGGGAAGGAGCTTGGGATGGTTGCGATTTGGATGTGAGCGTGGAGGAAAATATAGAAAGCATAAAAGTAATCCTAACCATGAACCAAGAAAGAAGAGATTGTTAGTCCAAGAGTAAACTAACCAAGAGGGGGGTGAATTGGTTTATAAAACTTTTTCGATAAATAATATCAAACTTAAAAATCAATGGGTATAAGTATGAGCACTTAGTGTTACAAGTAACTAAACTATCAATGTAGTGTGCTATATATGTGTAAACTTAATTGATAAAACAAGTATAGTACTTAGATATAGTGTTGCACAATATAAATTGATAGAATAGAGTAAGTGCAATGTAAGTAAGTAAAAGGGATAAGAGAATGCAAACGTGATTTAAGGAGGTTCAATCAACCAACGTGATCTACGTCCTCAGTTACCGAGCTCTCCGTCACGAGTAAGGCCAAATCCACTATATTTGTAACTTACAACAAGGAGTACCAAATCCTTAAGTGACTTACAACAAGGAGCACTTATCCTTAGATGACTTACAATGAGGAGAACCTACCCTTAACCAACAATCAAGTTTTCACAAGGCTCTCGAAACCACAAGATATAATGAATTGAAATAATTCTCTTGACAAATGATATACTCAAATTAAGTACCGAGAGAGTTAGGCTAACACTTCAATAGATAGTAATGAATTAAGCTCGAGTGTTAGAGAAATTTTTTGATGCAAATGCTAATGAAAAGTTCAATGCAATCAAACAAAGTTTTTCAAATAATCTCTTGTTAAAATATTGAATCAAATTAAGTACCAAGAGATGCCACACTTGAATAATTAACAATAAGTTAAGCTCAAAGTGTTTAGGTAATGGAACTTTGATGAATCAAATGATAATGAAAAATGTAGTACAAATAATCAAAGTTCCTAAATTGAAATTTCTCTCTTTTAAAAGATTAAAACAAGTTTAGAATAAAGAGAGACTTACACTTTAATTCCAATATAGTGTGAAGATGTTGAAGAAGTTTAAACAATATAAAACCAAGAATCTTCATAAAACTTTCTTCCAAAAACTTTGATGAATTTGATAAAACAAATTTTAGATCAATCAAAGTTTTACAATAATAATAGATGAATATAAACCAAGTAAGAACAATGAGTTTTCACAAGAAAGTTTCTATAAAATCTTTTCTATGTTGTTAAAAATGAATGTAAATGAGATGGCTATTTATAGATCAAGATATTCAAATTCAGCAACTTTCGGTTGACTATTTCTGGAGTTTCGGTAGACCGAAACATGCATATAGCCGTTACACATTTTCAACCGTTGAACTTTCTGTTGACCGAAAGTTGACTTTCGGTTGATCGAAAGTTGAGTTTCGGTTGACCGAAAATTGACTTTTGAAAAACATGAAAATGTACGATTTTTAAATTTTTAACTTGTTTTTCAAAGTGATTTAACATAGTATAATCATGATTTAAGATCAAATAACATATGAAAAGCAATATTGACTTAGATAAAAATATTTTATGCAAGTGATGAATTTTCTAGTAAGTTTCTTGATGCATAAAAATCATTTTCGAGCTCGTTGAATTTCATCGCTAAAGATTGATAATGTTATACCTTTACATAGGTTAAATCAACTCTTGGACTTGAACTCTAATCTTGTAAGCTTGAATTCTTGATCTTCATGTCATGCTTTTCAACATCAATTTTGATCTTTGAATATCTTCAATTCTTTCATGATCTTCTTTGCGTCTCATGTGCTTGATCACATAGTTTTGATTTATATCTTTGAGAGACGATTTGAACATAGAGTGCTTTGAATATTTATCATTACATGAAACACTTGAAGCACACTTGTTAATAACACAATATATTCTTGTTTGTTATGATCAAAATAATAAGGTTAAGTTAACCATAGGTCAACAGAGATTTGTTGGCTCATGTAAATGTGAGTGTCCATTTGACCTAAATGGTATTAAATTGGAAAATGAGGATGATTGGATGGTGAAGGTAATATGTTGAGTATCCTTGTGTATCACCCTGCAGCACTACATTTGGAAGGGTATCCTTGTGTGAGAAGATTAATAAGTGGAGATTTTAACAGACATGTTAAGAAGCTTAGTAAAGCTGATGAATATATTAATGAATTTAAGAGCTTGTTTGCTTCCATACATTTTTTTTTTCAACTTTTTCCTCAAACTCAATTTCAACCACATATTTTTATGGGACCCACCACTTTTCAATAAATTTTCAACCACACATTTCCTTAAAAATACAAAATTTTCCAAAAACCACCTACACCGAACAGGCATTAAAAGGCATGGTTCTAAACAATGTTGGAACAATGAGGACGATTTACAATGCTCGTGCAAGACAACGATTGGTTGAGAATGCAAGAAAGACTCAAATGTAACAATTAATGGGTAGGATAAGAGAACATAATTATATCGAGTGGCATAGGTCTGATACAAAAATTGATCAAGTTAGAGATCTATTATTTGCACATCGAACATCTACGGATATGTTATGCATTTCCATGTGTACTTGTCATGGATTGTACCAATAAAACAAATAGGTACTGGTGTCATCTTTTTGAAATTATTGGGGTTACGTCGACTCGGATGAGTTTTCCGGTTGATTTTGTTTTCATGGAATCTGAGCGAGAAGCAAATTATATATGGGCAATAGAAAGTTGAAAACACTGATGAATCAGATTGCGTTACCTCATGTCATTGTTACAAATAGGGAGTTGACAATTATTCAAGTAATTTAAAGAGTTTTGCCAATGTCGAAAATTTATTGTGCACTTGGCACATATTCAAAAGTGTTACTGTGAGTCTGTGACGACCCGAATTCTTGCCCATTTGAGTGCCACGAAAAGAAAACTCATATCATTTTGTTGAGACTTAAAAATTATTCAAATGAATAAATAGAGTTCAATAATTTAATTTCATGAATAAAAGTAGAACATAATGTTTCTACATAAAAATCGAATTTAAAAACAAGTTCAACGTAGTTCTCTCATCGACCATAGCCACTTTTGCCATCTCCGTAAACATACCAAAATAATAAATATCGTAGAGTGAGATTTATATAAAATCTCTATAAACATACCAAAATAATCATCGTGAATGACATGGGGATCATAATCATAAACAACATAGGAAGACATGAGAATTTTGCCAAACATAAGTGGTAATAATTCTTATGTGTAGCGCTACTAAACTCTGGTCCCCTAGCATAATCATAAGCATATCATATCATATTATATCATATCACATGAGACCTATAATAATTTCTTGAGATTGATTTCATAGTAATGATTCAAACATGAAAGATATACTTACAATTTATAAGATTAAAATAGAGTGTAGTAGGAAATTGACCAAAGCTTTTTTGACCACATTGAATTGCTTTTACTTGTGAAATGTGTCAGGAGGTTGGAAGAAGTGTGCATGCGTGGAGTTGGGTGAAAAGGGGGTGTGTTTAAATAGGTGTGGAAAGTTGGCACGAGGTCAAAAAGTCATTCAATTCTATTAATTTTTAGACGTTTTCTCCCCGGAGTGTAGCAACCATTCACCTTCTTGTCCATATTATTCATATAATTGCTCCTAATGATGACAACTAATGGAGCCTATCATGCAGTTGGCACATTCATTTCCCATTAATTCCAATTATGAAGAAAATGTGATGTGATCCAGACCACGGATACAAGCCCGCACAAAGATCCGTTGAAGATCAAAGGAGGACCGATGACTCGATTGCAAACAAAGAGGGCCAATGAAGCAATGGACAAGTTAGTTCAAGAAACAATGGCCAAAACAATGTTCGTGTCATCAAAAGAAGCAAGTTCCATGTTGGGACCGAGCCAAAACGATGAGTGGATCAACATCATTCAAGCCGTCGAAGAAAATTGCAAAGTTTCAAAATTCACGGCCGTAACCCGTAATTCTTACGGCCGTGAAGAGCTCACTGCTGAAAATTGAGAATTTGAAGAAATTGGACTTACGGCCGTAAGAAGCTTTTATCACGGCCGTAACGAAGCCTCGGGTTAAAAAACGAGATTTTCAGAAATAAGAATTACGGCTGTAAATAATTATGTCACGGCCGTAAATATTAAACAGAAACCAAGTTACGGCCGTAAAGGGAAGGGTCACGGTCGTAAAAACATATACACGTAATTTTAGGTTAATTTTTATTTCCTTATTTTTAGCTAGTTGTTTCCTAGTATAATTAAATCTCTTAACCTAGTTTTTTACCCTATTTATAGGGATGTGATTTTCATTATTCATAGACAATTTTGATATTATTATTGAGAGACAATTTGCTTTAAACCTTATTCTTTATTGAATAAAATCCGAACTTGCGAGTTTAATTCTTGGTTGTTTAAATCTTGGGTGAGATTTATTTTCATTGTGATCAAGAGGTCAACATATCTATTGATTGTGTTGGTTGCTTGGTTCAATTAATTTGAATCAATCTCGAAATCGTGATTCTTTGTCGTTCTTGGGTCGATTCCAATAATTTGTGGGTTGCGTAGCTACAATTGCTACGTGGTTTGCATCAAAATGTATGATTATAATTTTCTAAACTCCAACTGTAAATGTAATTTGACATAGTTAAAGCCTTAACAAAATTTAACATCCAATTGAGTCCCTAAACTTTCAATTTCTATGGTTAAACCCAAGAATTAAGTGCGGGTGTTATAACCTACACTCTTAAAATTAAATTTCATCCTCGAAATTTACGTTGGAATTCATCTAAAAGTTGTGGGTACTTGTCTCGCATTTCAATCTCTCGCTCCAACGCGGTCTCTTCAACCGAGTGATTTTGCCATTGTACTTTTACTAACGGGATCACTTTGTTCCTGAGGGCTTGATATGTCCGTTCTACGATTCTTATTGGTACTTCTTCATAGGTCAAACCTCATTGTAATTCAATAGACTGGTGGTTGATAACATGACTTAGGTCAAGGACGTACTTCCCAAGCATTGATATATGAAATATGTCATGTATGGCTGAGAGTTCTGGAAGTAATGCCAATTGATAAGCAACATTTCTAATACGTTGTAAGATCTCAAACGAGTCAATAAACCTTGGTCGTAATTGACCCTTTTTACCAAAATGTAGAACTCCTTTCATTGGTGCCACTTTAAGGAATTCTTTATCACCAATTGAAAACTCGAGAACTTTTCTCTTTTTTCCTGCATAACTCTTTTGTCTATCTTGAGCAATTTTCATGTTGGTGCAAATTTTCTCAACTGCATGCACTGTTTGCTCAATAATCTCTGGCCCCAAGATTTTTCTCTCACCAACTTCGTCCCAATGAACTGGTGATCTACACTTTCTCCAATACAATGCCTAATATGACGCCATGCCAATTGAAGTGTGATAATTGTTGTTGTATGAGAACTCGACTAAAGGTATATGCTTCTCCTGTTGTCCACCAAACTTGAGGATACACATTCGAAGCATATCCTCTAAGATTGTCCATTCGTCCGAGGGTGGAAAGACATGCTAAACTTTAGCTTAGTTCCCATAGCTTTGTGTAAATTCTTCTAAAAGTTTGATGTGAACCTAATCTCTATCGGATACTATAGAAATGGGTACACTGTGTAACCTTACTATTTCATTCACATATAGTTGCACAAATTTGTCCATAGTAAATGTCATCCGAACTGGCAGAAAACGAGCCGATTTGGTTAGTCGATCTACTGTGACCCAAATTGCTTCATTATCTTTTGCTGATCTTGGAAAACCAACCACAAAGTCCATCGTTATGTGCTCCCACTTCCATTATGGAACTTCCAATTGTTCGAGTAACCCTGATGGTTTTGTTACAACCCAAGTCCCACTTAACGGGTTGTCCCGGTCATTAGATGACGACGTACTATCCTCACTGTACCAACATGAGTCTTTTCAGATGCTTTATCCTCACTCGTACGCTCCCCGAGAAAAACTTCCCAGTAGGTCACCCATCTTAAAATTGTTCTAAGTCAAGCATGCTTAACTGTGGAGTTTATAACGATGGACTTCCGGAAAAAAATGTGGACCTTGTTTGGGTGGTACATATCAAATCTTTTAAGCTTTCTTGGTTTGGGTGTTACAATCACCCCTAGTTAGACTCGTAACGTCCTCGTCGCACTTAAACCTTCAGATGATCCATTGTCAGGCATTGGGATTCAAGAGGTGGCTCATACGGGTTCAATAGGTGGCTCCTGCCCTATGGCGTAGCACTTAGCCCCGCATTGCACTTAGTTCCTGATTTTCAGCTGGCAACCTGGCTCTGATACCAATTGTGACAACCCTGAATTCTTTCCCATTCGAGTGCTACTAAAAGAAAACTCATATCATATTGTCACGACTTAAATTGCAATTTAAAATTATTCAAATGAATAAATAGAGTTCAATAATTTAATTTCATGAATAAAAGTAGATCATAATGTTTCTAAAAAAATTGAATTTAAAAACAAGTTCAACACAGTTATCTCACCAGCCAAACCACTTTTGCCATCTCCATTTTGACCGCCTCGAACCATCAATTATCTAAAAAGAATAAATATCGCGGAGTGAGATTTATATAAAATCTCATTAAGCATGCCAAAATAATCATTGTGAATAACATGAAGATCATAATCATAAACAACATAAGGAGATACAAGAATTTTGCCTAACATAAGTGGTAAGAATTCTTACGTGTAGCTATAACACCCGCACTTAATTTTTGGGTTTAACCTCAAGAAATTGTAAATTTAGGGACTTAATTGGATGTTAAAATTTATTTAGACCTTAATCATGACAAATTATTTTATTGTTGAAATTAAGAAAATATATGCAAGCATGAGAGGTTCCATTATACGTAATCATGAAGAGCATAATATTTGTATAAATATGGAAAAGTATATGAATGGTTGATAAGATTCCATTATATGTAATCATGAAGAGCATAATATTTGTATAAATATGAAAAAGTATATGAATGGTTGATAAGACTCCATTATATGTAATCATGAAGAGCATAATATTTGTATAAATATGAAAAAGTATATGAATGGTTAATAAGACTCCATTATATGTAATCATGAAGAGCATAATATTTGTATAAATATGGAAAAGTATATGAATGGTGCTTTACTTTAAGAAAAGGATGTGTTAAAATTAATAGAATTGAATGATGATGTTTACATTATGCCAACTTTATACATCTATATAAATCCATCTCTTTTACACACAACTCTACGCATATACACTTATTTCCAATCTCTTGACAAAATCCACAAGTAAGAGAAATTCAAGGTGGTCAAGAAAGTTTTGGTCCATTTACTACTACACTTCATTTTAATCTTTTAAACGGTAAGTATATCTTATGTTTTTATGAAAAGAAAGTATGTTTTCTATGTTTTGGATTATACTGTGAAGTCAATTTCAAGAAATTGTTATGGGTTCCACATGATATGATATGATATGTTTATGACTATGCTAAGGGACCGGAGTTTAGTAGCGCTACACATAAGAATTTTTACCACTTATGTTCGGTAAAATCCTTGTGTCTCCTTATGTTAATTATGATCCTTATGTTATTCATGAAAATTGTTTTTTTTTATATGCTTACTGAGGTTTTTATAAATCTCATTCCACGATATTTCTTCCTTTCATAAAATTGATGATTCGAGGTGGTCAACATGGAAGTGGCAAAATAAAGTGGCCAAGATTGATGAGATTATTGGATTGAACACTTTAAATTTTCTATGTTTTGATATTATTTTTATGCAAAAACAATATTCACTATTTTAATTCCGCAATTAAATTATGACTTTGGAAGTCGCACTCTATTAATTCAGTTATGAAATAAATTCTTATTATATTACTATTTAGGTCTCGATAATATGATATGAGTCATTAATAGTGGCACTCGAATGGTCGAGAATTCGGGTCGTCACAGTTGGTATCAGAGCAAAAGGTATGTTTTCCTGTATACTCTTTAAATCATTTCAAAATATTTCTACAAGAAATGTTATTGCAATTAATCTATTTTAATTGCAGTTAAAGTAATTAATTTTCTTCATATTTTACATGTGTTTAAAATAAAATAAAATAAAATAAAATAAATAAAAAAATATTATTATTATAATATTCATTTACTGTTCACGACAGCACGTAACATGGAGCACTGTTCACGCAGTGAACAGTGACCGAAGCAATGTTCACGTGAACAGTGAACAGTGCGTGGTCACTTTTCAAATGAACAGTGAATGCGTCACTTAAAAAAAAAAAAAAAATTTTATAAGTAAGATTTTGATCTAATCACTTATGCAAATTCTATTTTGATTACCAAATTATTTTATTTGGTAATTGGGCTCAATCTTGTATGAAAATTTAAATTGGGCTAAGTAAATTACTATGTGTATTGTTATTGTATCAATTTGGTCAATCTCATGTAAAGATCCAAAATGGTTAATGAAAATTTTCTAAGAAATAGACCATTATTTAATTATGAAAAATGTGACTCATCAATCCGCTACGCCACCTTCCATGTCTTGACTCTTCGAATCAGGTATGTTATATGTTTTGCTAGTCATTTACGATTTTATGGAGGAAAAAAAAAAAAAAAAAAATTTACCTTGAGACTTTACATGTTATATATGATTTGTAGTATAAATTGATAGAAGTCTCAATTTTAATTCCAACGTAGAATCTGAGACATAGAAGATACATATTGGAATTTTGGTACATGTTAAGCTTAGGAAGATTGACCCAATTTGATATTAAGTTAGTTGGAAAAAAAAAAAAAAGGGTAAGGGATAATAAACAAAAATTTATTTAATGAATCCGTACGATAATTCATCCCTTTATCACTACCTTTGTGTAAAAACAAGGGAAAAACTGTGGATGATTATTAGTACTTCCTCTTCAAGCTTACTTCGTCTTCAAGTTCCAACTAACAGTTCGATAATTTATCCCTTTATCACTACCTTTGCGTAAAAGCAAGGAAAAACTGTGGATAATTATTTGCACCACTCTTTAAATTTCAAATTCTGAAAATTTCACTCCTCAAAATTTATAATTATTCTAATGAAACTATAATAAAAAAAAAAAAAAAAAAAAAAAATTAATTATGCTTCCTATTTTTGCTAGATGGTGAGTGGACAAGGTCAAACAACCCGAACTGATAGGTGCAATCATTTTACTTGGTTGCATAGAAATTACAAGAGAAACCCTAACCATGGTTTGCCACAACATTTGGATGCCATGGAAAAGATTTACCGAGGGGCAAGGGCAAATGGATACCAATTTCATCGAGACGAAATTGTGTATCATCTAGATCGAACTCTCACTCCTTATTGGAGGAAATTCATCAAAAGAATTGAAGAGACATTCGACTACCAAACCTCCCCAAATATATTACTACGATGCATGAGGGAAAGGTGGAAGGTAAATCGTGAAGACCTTTATGACATCAATAGGGCGCCAGGCTACGAACAAAATCCAAGCAATGTCCTACCAATACCTGAAGTTAATTACGAGGGACTATATGTTGAAGATGAACCAAATGAGGAGTACAGCCCAGCGTCGTATTCCGCAATTGACCCAAGGCAAAATCCCGAGGGAAATCAACATGAGGGTGATGATAGGAACTATTAGTTGACAATAAATTTTTGCCTTTTAAATTATGAACCCCATTAAGTTTTAGTATGTTTGGACACTGGGTATGCCTGGTAGTCCATTATGTATGTTAACTTATGAATGTTTATGAATAAAACATGTTATTTCTTTAAGTTCTTGCTTTTAAGTTGACTTCTTTCTAAATAGTCACCATTGTTTAATTAAGGCTATGGCACCATCAAGACGCGGAAGGACTAACAACAGCAATAACCAAACCCAAGAGCCCCCACAACCTATTCAACCACAACCTATTGCAGTTGACCCACAGTTTGCTCAGCAATTTCTTTCTATGATGCAAACTTTTGTGCAAACTACTGCACCACCACCGGCACCTACTCAACAGCCAACCCCAACGCCACCACCTTCTCCGACACCTCCTCAACCAGAGCAACAACAGGAAGTTGTGCCCGACACTAGGACCACTATCGCTGTTGTTGAGCAATTCAGGAAACAGCAACCCCCTATCTTCTATGGCAGTACGGATCCCTTGGAAGCGGAGGATTGGCTAGTAGGAATGGAGAGGATTTTTGAACTCATTGACTGCCCGAACCCTAGAAGGGTGATCTGTGCAACCTTTATGCTACGTAAAGGAGCTAGACGTTGGTGGGACACCACTGTTAGATCAAGGGCTCCTGGTCATGTTTGGATGTGGGATGAATTCAAGGAGGTATTTTTGAAAAAATACTACCCCACGAACATTCGAAATCGGAAGGAAGCTGAATTTCTCACTTTGACTCAGGGATCGATGTCCTTGATCGAATACGAGCAGAAGTTTGATGAGTTGGCTCATTATGCTCCTGAATTTGTGGATACGGAAGAGAAAAAGGCAAGACGTTTCGAGCAAGGTTTGAGGGATGACTTGAGACGGACTGTTATTGTGCTCCAGCTTGAAAGTTACCATGATGTGTTGGCAAGGGCACAACTGGCAGATTTCAAAAATCGCACTAGAGAGGAAGATAAGCATCATGGTGAACAGCCAGAAAAGCAAAAGTGGGTTGATAACAAACAGCCAGAGAAGCGGAAGTGGATGGATAACAAGGGCAAAGGAAAACAGAATTTTTCCAAGAAAGGAAGAGGAGATTCGACACAAGGCAGCAACAAGAGCTACCCACGCTGTGAAAAATGCCAGAAGCATCATCTGGGAACTTGTCTTATGGGGACAAATTCATGTTTTCGGTGTGGAGAACAAGGACACATGGCTCAATATTGTCCTAAGTATAGTCAGCCAGGAAACAACCAGCAAAATCCACAGGGTAACAATCAGCAGAGGCCTCATGGAAACAATCAACAGAGAAATAATCACAATAAACAAGGCAATGCATCCGGAGGACAGGCTAGGGTTTATGTATTGGGAGGACAAGATGAGGATCAGAATCGAAATGTCCTGGCAGGTAAAGTCCTCATATCCAACTTACAAGCATATATATTAATTGATTCGGGTGCCACCCACTCATTTATATCCCCTAAATTTGTAAGTAAACTGAATGTTATGGTCGAACATACACAATTCCCTTTAGAAGTGACGATGCCCAATAGAGATGTGTTGAATACTGATTGTATAACTAGGATGGCTAAGGTAGAAATTGATGGTAGATCACTGGAGATGGAGTTATATTTACTAGATATAGACGAATTCGATGTAATTCTTGGAATGGACTGGCTATCCAAGAACCACGCATTAATTCGTTGCTTTGAGAAAGAAGTAATTTTCCAAAGACCAGGAGAAGAAGAATTTCGACTATCTGTAGCTGGATGTGGACCGTTATCTCGCATCGTTTATGCATTGAAAGCACGACAAGCCTTATCATTAGAAGACACAACGGGTTTTCTGATGTCTGTAATAAGTAAGGACGAGAACAACAGAACAACAATTAACAATGTTAAAGTTGTATGTGAATATCTGGAAGTCTTCCCCGAGGAATTACCTGGCATACCACCAGAACGAGAGGTAGAATTCACAATTGACCTCATTCCCGGCTCAGCGCCAATCTCCAAAGCTCCGTATAGAATGGCGCCTAAAGAATTACAAGAATTGAAGACGCAGATAGAAGGGCTATTGGAAATGGGTTTCATTCGGCCTAGTGTATCACCATGGGGGGCGCCAGTGTTATTTGTTAAGAAAAAGGATGGATCGATGAGAATGTGCATTGATTATAGAGAATTGAATCGGATCACTATAAAAAATAAGTATCCCCTTCCCAGGATTGAAGATTTACTTGATCAGCTCCGAGGTGCAACGGTATTTTCCAAAATTGACTTAAGGTCTGGTTACCATCAGTTGAGAGTCAAAGCTAGTGATGTCTCCAAGACAGCATTTAGAACTCGGTATGGACACTACGAGTTCTTGGTTATGCCTTTTGGGCTAACTAATGCTCCTGGGGTTTTTATGGATTTAATGAACCGCATTTTCCATGATTACCTAGATCAATTTGTTATCGTGTTCATCGACGATATCCTAATCTATTCTAGAAGTAAAGAAGATCACGAGGACCACTTAAAGATCATTTTATGGATTTTGCAGAGGGAGAAACTCTACGCCAAATTCAAAAAGTGTGAGTTTTGGCTAGAACGAGTAGCATTCCTTGGTCATGTTGTCACATCACGAGGGATAGAGGTGGATCCTAGTAAAGTAGAGACAGTGTTGAATTGGCAAAGACCAACCAATGTAGGAGAAATTCGTAGTTTCTTGGGTTTAGCAGGATACTATCGGAGGTTCATAGAGGGATTCTCCAAAATATCGGGACCTCTTACACAACTAACGCGCAAGAATGCGATGTTTGATTGGACAGAGGATTGTGAGCTAAGTTTCAAGAAGTTAAAGCAGAAGTTGGTGAATGCGCCAGTACTAACCATACCCACTGGGTCAGATGGTTTTGTGATTTTTAGTGATGCTTCAAAGCAAGGTCTGGGATGTGTCTTAATGCAACACGGTAAAGTGGTCGCCTATGCATCAAGACAATTAAAGATACATGAAAAGAACTACCCCACGCATGATCTAGAACTTGCCGCCGTGGTCCATGCACTAAAGATTTGGAGACACTACCTTTATGGAGGCAAGTGTGACATTTATACGGACCATAAAAGCCTCAAATATATCTTCACTCAGAAAGAGTTGAACATGAGGCAAAGAAGATGGCTAGAGTTAGTTAAAGACTATGATTGTGAAATTCATTATCACCCCGGCAAAGCAAATGTAGTAGCTGATGCCTTAAGTCGTAAAGTTACAAGTCAGTTAGCCATGTTGACAATGCAAGAACCATTATGGAGAGAATTTGAGAAATTGAATCTTGAAGTTGTCACCACTCAGCCAGGTGTGGTCGCTCGAGTCGCAGTTATGTCGATCCGACCCACACTTCGTGATAGAATTAAGGGTCATCAAAAGGGTGATCAATCCTTTGAGCATATCAAGTCTGAGATTAACTCAGATAAACGAAGGGATTTCACTATTTCTGAAGATAAAGCATTATACTACCAAGGACGCCTATGTGTACCTAATTTTGAGGAACTAAAAAGAGAGATTCTAGAAGAGGCTCACTCATCTCCTTATTCAGTACACCCAGGAGGCACAAAGATGTATAATGACTTGAAAGCAGTATTTTGGTGGGAAGGTATGAAGAGGGATATAGCTGAATACGTCAGAAAGTGTTTAGTGTGTCAGCAAGTGAAAGCCGAACACCAACGACCATCAGGGTTACTTGAACCATTGGAAGTCCCAGAATGGAAGTGGGAGCACATAACGATGGACTTTGTGATTGGTTTTCCAAGATCAGGGAAAGGCAATGAAGCAATTTGGGTCATAGTAGATCGACTCACCAAATCCGCTCATTTCCTGCCAGTTCGGATGACGTTCACTATGGATCAATTTGCGCAACTTTATGTGAATGAAATAGTAAGGTTACATGGTGTACCCGTTTCTATAGTATCTGATAGAGATTCAAGGTTCACATCAAACTTTTGGAAAAGTTTACACAAATCTATGGGAACTAAGCTAAAGTTTAGCACGGCCTTCCACCCTCAAACGGATGGTCAATCTGAGCGAACAATCCAAACATTAGAGGATATGCTTCGTACATGTATCCTCGAGTTTGGTGGACAATGGGAGAAACATTTACCTTTAGTCGAGTTCTCATATAATAACAGTTACCACACTTCAATTGGCATGGCGCCATATGAAGCATTGTATGGAAGAAAGTGTAGGTCACCAGTTCATTGGGATGAAGTTGGGGAGAGGAAGATTTTGGGGCCAGAAATTATTGAACAGACAATGCATGCAATTGAGAAAATTCGCGCCAGTATGAAAATTGCACAAGATAGACAAAAGAGTTATGCAGATAAAAGGAGAAAAGGCCTAGAATTTTCAGTTGGTGATAAAGTGTTCCTCAAAGTAGCACCGATGAAAGGAGTGATACGGTTTGGAAAGAAGGGTAAATTACGACCAAGATTTATTGGCCCGTTCGAGATCTTGCAACGGATAGGAAATGTTGCTTATCAATTGGCATTACCTCCAGAACTCTCAGCTGTGCATAACATATTTCATGTGTCAATGCTTAGAAAGTACGTCCCTGACCAAAGCCATGTTATCAACCACCAGTCTATAGAATTACAACGAGGTTTGACCTATGAGGAAGTACCAATAAGAATCGTGGAACAGACATGTAAACCCCTCAGGAATAAAGTGATTTCACTAGTAAAAGTACAGTGGAAAAATCACTCTATGGAAGAGACCACGTGGGAGCGAGAGATTGAAATGCGAGACAAGTACCCACAACTTTTCGATGATTTTCAAGGTAAATTTCGGGGACCAAATTTAATTTTAGGAGGGTAGATTATAACACCCGCACTTAATTTTTGGGTTTAACCTCAAGAAATTGTAAATTTAGGAACTTAATTGGATGTTAAAATTTATTTAGACCTTAATCATGACAAATTATTTTATTGTTGAAATTAAGAAAATATATGCAAGCATGAGAGGTTCCATTATACGTAATCATGAAGAGCATAATATTTGTATAAATATGGAAAAGTATATGAATGGTTGATAAGATTCCATTATATGTAATCATGAAGAGCATAATATTTGTATAAATATGAAAAAGTATATGAATGGTTGATAAGACTCCATTATATGTAATCATGAAGAGCATAATATTTGTATAAATATGAAAAAGTATATGAATGGTTAATAAGACTCCATTATATGTAATCATGAAGAGCATAATATTTGTATAAATATGGAAAAGTATATGAATGGTGCTTTACTTTAAGAAAAGGATGTGTTAAAATTAATAGAATTGAATGATGATGTTTACATTATGCCAACTTTATACATCTATATAAATCCATCTCTTTTACACACAACTCTACGCATATACACTTATTTCCAATCTCTTGACAAAATCCACAAGTAAGAGAAATTCAAGGTGGTCAAGAAAGTTTTGGTCCATTTACTACTACACTTCATTTTAATCTTTTAAACGGTAAGTGTATCTTATGTTTTTATGAAAAGAAAGTATGTTTTCTATGTTTTGGATTATACTGTGAAGTCAATTTCAAGAAATTGTTATGGGTTCCACATGATATGATATGATATGTTTATGACTATGCTAAGGGACCGGAGTTTAGTAGCGCTACACATAAGAATTTTTACCACTTATGTTCGGTAAAATCCTTGTGTCTCCTTATGTTAATTATGATCCTTATGTTATTCATGAAAATTGTTTTTTTTTATATGCTTACTGAGGTTTTTATAAATCTCATTCCACGATATTTCTTCCTTTCATAAAATTGATGATTCGAGGTGGTCAACATGGAAGTGGCAAAATAAAGTGGCCAAGATTGATGAGATTATTGGATTGAACACTTTAAATTTTCTATGTTTTGATATTATTTTTATGCAAAAACAATATTCACTATTTTAATTCCGCAATTAAATTATGACTTTGGAAGTCGCACTCTATTAATTCAGTTATGAAATAAATTCTTATTATATTACTATTTAGGTCTCGATAATATGATATGAGTCATTAATAGTGGCACTCGAATGGTCGAGAATTCGGGTCGTCACAGTAGCATTACTAAACTCTGGTCCTTTAGCATAATCATAAACATATTATATCATATGGGACCTATAATAATTTTTTGAGATTGATCATAGTAATGATCCAAACATGAAAGATATACTTACAGTTTAGAAGATTAAAATGGAGTGTTGTAGGAAATGAACCAAAGCTTTTTTGACCACCTTGAATTGCTATTACTCGCGAAATGTGTTAGGAGGTTAGAAGAAGTGTGCACGCGTGGAGTTGGGTGAAAGGGGGGATGGGTTTAAATATGTGTGAAAAGTTGGCACGAGGTCAAAAAGTCATTCAATTCTATTAATTTCCATACGTTTTCTTCCTGAAGTCTAGCAACCATTCACCTTCTTGTCCATATTATTCATATAATTGCTCCTAATGATGACAGATAATTGAGCCTATCATGCAGTTTGCACATTCATTTCCCATTAATTCCAATTATGAAGAAAATGTATGATTATAATTTTCTAAATTCCAACTGTGAATGTAATTTGACATGGTTAAAGCCTCAACAAAATTTAACATCCAATTGAGTCCCTAAACTATCAATTTCTATGGTTGAACCCAAGAATGAAGTGCGGGTGTTATAGTTACTAACACAAAGAAGTATTTTGAACTAGAAGAAGATTGGGATAATTTTTGTAGAAGTTGGAGCAAACTTGTTGCATCTACTTCAGATGATATATATACTAAAAATTGATCAAAAACTGTCTTTAAAATTTGGACAACTCTCTCTGACCATATCCAAGGGTGCTTCAAATTTGGGATTTTGTCTTTTTTTCCCCTCTCCAATAAGACCCCGTATCCTATCCCGAAATTGGAATAACGAATTATTTATTTATCCCAAATTTGAGATCAATATTTTATTACCAAAATGTCATTTATTTATTTACAAAATTCATTTTATCTATTTAATTAACCTATTATTATTAGTTTCTTTATTGTTGTTGTTGTTGATGTTGTTGTTATTTTATTTTATTTTTATTTTAGTTATTATTTTTATTATATATTGTTGTTGTTATTTTCGCATATGATAATGTTACGTTTAATACTATAACAACAATGTTAGTTTGAATGTTTGTAATTGGAAGGAATGAAATTTAATTTTCGAATCAAGAATGTCGATACGCACTATGCACTTCGAGATGCCTTAATTGAGCATTCGTGAGAGCAATTTGTTAATTCTGAAAATCAAGACGACATTTTTTAATATGTCGATTGTGGTGTATGTTTTTAAAGATATCATTTGTTCTCGAAAACAAGCATTCAATATATAATTGTTCGAGATGAATAATTTAATAATTTATTATTTTATGTTCACAATAATGACCTTTTAATAGGTACCTCCAAATTTTTAACTATTAATTTAAAATAAAATTAAATAGATTAAACAGATAATGGATATGTAAATAATTTGTAGAATTGGAAATAATAATAATAAGAAAAAAATAAAAAACATTATATTCCAACTTTGATATAAATTGTTGAAAAAGAAAAATGATTTGAACTAAATTTGGGGCAAAGTTTGGTTCGTACCGTTGGATATGCTCAAAACGCCTAAGAACATCCACAATGGACTAGCTAAATTTAACTAGTCACATGGACAAAAAAATAAGTGACATATCTACATGTTAAAATTAATCATTAACTTTTGCTACAATGAATATGTTAATTCTAACTGAATTCAAGAGTACAAAAAATATTTATTTTTAAAATAGCAAAATTTCTATATTAAAATGGTACTCATTTTGAAGATCTCATTAAATTAATCATTAAAAATTTATTTTATTTATCGACATTAAAAAATTCAAAAAAAGAATAAGATTATAGGAGATTTTTTCAACGTAAATTGTCATGTCATCAATTAAGTTGTTAGCCATATTTAACAAAGAAGTTGTTGACCACAAAATTCGGATGGACCTTGAACCAACACATCTCAGCTCCTCCCTCTTGAACACGGGGATCTCCTGCGCACTGTGACAAACAATCAGTTTGCAAGGGGGGCCGATGTGGCTCCCGTTTGTACTCCGATGCTAAAGTCAGCGCCCATTTCAAGCAGATATAAATTGGGTGCGGGAAATACAAGTGTGTAAAAGAGAGAAAAGGGAGTGAGAATAAAATATTTAATCAAGAGTATGAAATTGCTAACCCCTTTCCAGGAGGGAGGAGTGTTCTATTTATAGAGAAATTTATAATCTTAGATGGCGACATGTGGTGGACTTTACACGTGTATTTACCCTAGCGGTTGGAGAGGAAAATCTTGCTTTTTAACAGTAATCATTGCTACGTTTGGTAGGGGATGGGCGCCTGTCACTTTTGGTAAAGGCGGTGTCACATCTCTGACTTCATCCGTTGTCCCATCACTCATCTGTGGCGTCACCGTAAAGCACTAAACGTAAAGCACATCGACTAAACGTAAATCAGTTCGTCCAAAGAAGTTCATGTGCTATTCTACCTCGACAGTTGGCCCAAGGTGATGCCCTAGACTTTAATCGTGTGCTAAGGTCCATTGGCCCCCTATTGGGCCTTCGCTGGTGGTTCAATGTACTATGTTTTTGGACACGGTCTCAACACTAGTCCATCAAATCCGATGTGGTCATTCATGGGGGGATCGAATTTGTCATAGTTTCGCAGCAATAATTTTGTTCAAGTTTCATCATTTGTTATATCCATTATTTTGTAACTATTTTTCCATCCGCCCGCTGGGAGTCACTATGTAGCGCGGCGATTTTAAGGTCAAGAATTGTATTCCTTATGGAAAGTTCAGATTCAAAGTATTGCCGACCTCCTACTTCGGCTTTTCCTTCCTAAGTGAAGGTTGGGATCGCACTAGCACGTTTCTTAGGCGACGTATTTAATAAAAATGGGCTACTGATATTGGTTCCCAAGAAATATAAAGGTGATGGGAGTGACATTTTTTCCGTGCGTGGCACTCACTGTGGTAGCTGAACGGTTTCTTCCCTTCCTCCGACAGTTGGCGCCTTAATTAGCCCATTCCCCAAGAGGCGTGGGTTACCCACATCAATCATGCGGCTCAAAGGCCAAGGGTTCTAGATCATTAGGTTCCCTATAAATCCTCCTTCGTCTCATTATCTTCCCTTTACCATTTTCTCAGAATTTTTGTAGTAATATTCTCGCAAGAAGTTGCAGCGCCTTTTCCTTTCTTGCAAGTCTTGCAGCGTCTCGTCAAGGGCTTTCTACCCAACAAACTGCCTTTTCCATTTTAACATCTTTCATTGGCGCGTTTCTCACTTCGAGTATACAATCCCAAACGTTCATTTTTTGAAAGTAAATTTCTTTTCCTTTGTACGTGCCGAACTTTTTTATTTCTAATCTTCAAGTGTGGGTTTGAAATTTTTGTTTTGCATTTTGTTTTTCCTTTGGTGAGTCTAGCCCATTTTTAAAAACAAAAAATGGAAAGAGTTGGGGGAACGAGTGCACATGAACTGTTGGCAATGGAGATTCCTGTTAGGGGTTTCTACCCATTGTCTTTATCGATTTTTAGTTCCCGCTTCTTTAAGGAGTAGATTAAGAGGAGGAATAGGAAAAGCAATGGTATAATTTATTTGGGTGATTCTGATAGCGAAGAAGAAGAGAACCAAACTTATACGGCCCACCTATCCACTGAAGAGGAATTCGCGCTAAGAGAACTCCGAAGCAAACGTGATGGGATATGGGGAGAGAAAGAATACCTGGCTCTTCTTCTGACCCACAAGATCTTAACTTGGGCGCAAGGGCCCCTTTTAGAGGGCATATAGAGGAAATAGGGCTATCTGAGGAGGAAATCGCGCAAGTTGAGGAGTGGGTGGATTATGTGAACAAGGTGTCGGGGTACCACGTGGACCCTGAACCAAACCCGAATTCTTGGGAGAGTAGCGAGATTGTGTCTGAAATTCGGAGCATTGATTTGGAGGGCACTCCTTCAAGGTTTAGGTTACTTGAGTAGGTCAAATTGGTACGTCCAACGCCTTCTTGCCGACCCTGCAGTCCTCCGCCAAGTTATGTGGCAATTTGTTATGATGCCCTGTCATGCGGGATGATGCTTCCACTCCACCCCTTTCTTTAGGGCATTACTTAGGAGCTATAACCTATGCCCATATCAAGTGGCCCCAAACTTCTGGACACAAGCAGTTGGTACCTGGCTGGTGTGGCAAGAAGTCAACCCAGATTCTCCCATCTCCATAAGCATCATCCATACCTGTACACTTTAAAGAAGTCCGCCAAGAGAGATAAGGATGTTAGGGCTGACGTAAAGGATTGGTACTACATATCTCCCCGAGGCTCCTATCCTCCCGTCATTACTGGGCATCCCACCTCCATAAAAAACTGGAGGAGCCTGTGGTTCTGGGTCACAGGAGAGTGGCAAACTTGCCCATTGACCATACTTCTGAAATCACCGTTCCTCGAATTCTTTCCTCTCCGCGTGAGTTTTACTTTGTTTTGTTTAGTTTACCATCAACACTGGCATCATCTTGTGTCATGATTATTTGCTGTTGTTGTTTTTACATGGGTGTACTATTCATGCTTTTCCTCCTCTGTTCATAATATGACACATTTCTCTGTTTTGTTTATTACTTCAGGGCCTACTTTCGCCTCCTTGCTCTCTGACGCTGACTTATCACTGGTGAGGCGTCTCTTCATCTACAAAGGCACCTTCCAGCAAGTCATTCAGCAAAATAAGCTATTTGTTAAGCACGATCTTATGCGATCGATGGGTACGTTGCGTTAAGCATACATACACATTTGTTGGTGTGTGTATATATATATATATATATATTATTTATTTTATTTATTCCAAATTTTGACCTATCAAGACTGATCAGTCCTATCCCTAGCAGGTTCCAAGGACTTCCACAAAATCTCCCTAAAAGGACTTATGGCTAAGAAGGTCCCTCCCCTCCTTCGCCACGGCAGCGAGGTGGAGAAGAAACAGAAATCAGTGTTCGCCACACTCCATGGGAGGCGGCTAAACAAGTTTCTGAGGTGCCTGTCGCTGAGCCAAAGGGTTCCCTCCCCCCTGATGCTGCCACCGACCTCGCTATCCATTGGCCCCCATCCTTCAAGTGCGATTGAAGGAGGCGATCCCCAAAGGGGCCTCCCTAAAGGAAAAGGAAAGAGGTCAGAAAGAGGAGGTCACAGGAGGGAGAAAGTGACTAGGGAGGGCGGATCAAAAGACACTTCTTCCGAGGACATTGCTGAGTCCGTTTCAGAGGAGGAAGTCCTCCCCTTGAAAAGGTTAAGAAGGGGTACAGAAGCTTCTTCAAAACTTCCTCCTCCTCCGACGGAGTCATCGGACCCTATTAATGAGCCCGAGGTATCTGTTCCGGGCCTCCAATATGAAGTGACTCAAGCTGTGGCGGAAGAGCTCGCAGGAATTAAAGCCAGCGTCCATCCCAGAGATGTGGATTTTGATTCTAGTCTCCTTGACTCCCCTGACTCTCTGCCTGCCAAGGCTGCGCTAGCTACAAGTCAATTCTGGACGGAGGGCTGGTCTACTTTTTCCTCAAGTGTCCCACCAGCCCGGAAGCTGCTTCCTGCTAAAGCCATGAATGTTAGGGCTTTGGCTTTAATCAATGAAGTGGAGTCTTCCGTTCTTGAGGCCCAGCGAGACAAGGAGGCCAAAACGACTCTTCGCCATGCTGACAATATGCTGAAGGAAATAAAAGATCTGAAAGAGCATTTGTCCATCGTGCACAAGGCCTCCTCAGAAGATAGGGTAACAACCAAACGCCTTCAGGAAGACAATGAAAAGCTAAAGCACGATCTTCACGCTTCCGAGGCAGATGTGGCGTCCCTCTGTAAGAAATTGGATGACTCCAACCGGGCTCAGTCTATAGCTTTCGATGCCCTAACAGCAGCCAATGCAGCCAAGGTTAAGCTGGAGACTGAGGTGGCGGAAGTCACTGAGAACTTGGGGAGAGAGGTAGAGGCTCGGAAAAAGGCGGAGGAGGACCTTGCCTCTCTGGAGCGGCATATGCAGTCCAGGATTACGGAGGTTCTAGAGCGGACCATTACAGCTCGAGTGGAAGGAGCTTTGAATGCCAAAGTGTCCGAGGCGATCCATAAGGTCACTTTTGAAGAGACGCCAGAGTATGAGGCCATGTAAATGGTCTTTGGGAATATAGGGGATCGGATGGCTTTGGGGGATGTAAAGGAGGCTTTCCCAACTTTGGACCTATCCCCCATCGAAGCCTTGTACCCTGAACCTGAAGATGCAGATAAGGGCAATTCCCTTGATGGTCCTGCTGATCCTACGGATGTACCTGGCAAAAACTCTTCAGAAGATGTCCCTCCTCCGTAATCCTTTTTGTATTTATCCTTTGCCATTTTGCATATTGTATATTTCTTGAATATTTTTCAGAATGTAAATGCAATGAGGTTTTACATTTGTAAACGTAATGATTTAGTTTGTAACCTGTAAATGCAATGATTTAATTTGCTCGCTGTTTTGATCATTTTGTGAAGTTTGACTTCGTTGACCACAAGTTTTGGTATATATGACATCATTTGATTAAGTTTGAATGCTTCCAAACGCAGATGACTTTTAAACGCATTGCACGGTTGTATGAAGATAGTCCCTCAGATCTAAGTGGTTTGAGGCATTTATGTTTACTAGTTAGATCTGATTTTGACAAACCCTTGAACATATCTGAATTACACTTTGTAACACCTGTGATCCCTTCTCCTTGCGATTTGTTAGTTTGGGTCAGTTCTTACTGATGGCGTTAATGTTTTCAACCAGCTCGCAGTGATCGTAGCAGGCGTTTATAAGAGTCCCTTGTTTTAACAAAGTTTAAGCATAATGGAGTTGTACTCTCCCATAAACAAGATAATTTAGGCATTTTTACTATCCGATATGTTTACCGATAGCACTTGATGCAATCCTTAATGTAACTCACTCAAAAAAATTTATTAAATTATATGGAGACATTGTGACCACCGAAGAGGGATTTGATTTATTGAAAATAGCGACGAAGGTGATCCGTATTCCAAGGATTACACAAAGGTACCCCGGATAGGTCTTCGATCATATACGTGCCAGGTACCACCTCGGTGGTGACTTTGTAAGGGCCTTCCCAGTTAGGACCTAAAGTCCCTACTCCTGGTTCTTGGGTGGAGGGAAGGACCTTTTTGAGGACTAAATCCCCAATGTTAAAGTGCCAACTCTTTACCCTTTTGTTGTCATAGTGGGCCATTTTTTCATGGTACTTAGTCATTACCTTTTGAGAGTCACTTCATTTTTCCAGGAGGAAATCCAAGTTAGCCCTCTGCGCTTCTCCATTTCCCACTTCATCATAATGGATTTTGACGAAGAGAAGGCACCCCAATTTCAACTGGGCATACCTCCTCGGATCCATACGCTAAGGAGAAAGGCGTTTCACCAGTGACAGTGTGCGAGGTGGTCCGAATTACCCATAATACTTGTGGGAGTTCATCTACCCATGCGCCTTTTTTGGATTCCAGCTTCCTCTTTAGGGTGTTTTTTATGGTCTTATTCACAGCTTCAACCTGCCCATTAGCTTGTGGATGATGCGGAAACGAAAATCATTTCTTAATTCCCAAATCGTCGCACAATTCATCTATGCTTCTGTTTTTGAACTGTTTCGCATTATCACTAACCAACGAGTGCGGTATTCCGAATCTGCATATAACATTCTTCCAGATGAACTTGGTGGTGTTGGCCTTGGTAATCTTCATCAGGGGTTCCGCCTCGACCCACTTGGTGAAGTAGTCAATTGCCACTATTGCAAAGCAATTGTTACCAGCACCCCTAGGCATATGACCAATAATATCAACCCCCCACTTCGCAAAAGGCCAACTGCTAGTTACCACAGTCAACTTATGATGCAGCTGATGCGGTATGGTTGCATGCCTTTGACATTTATCGCACTTGCGGACGAAATCGTGGGAATCCTTTGCATAGTCGGCCAAAAATATCCCTGTTTAAGGGCTTTCCGAGCCAGCGACAACGCCTCGGCGTGGTTGCCGCATATGCCCTCATGGATTTCTTTCATCACATATCGACCTTCCTCCGGCCCAACATATCTCAGCAAAGGAGAGGAGTAACTCTGTTTATAAAATAGATCATCCAAGAGTACGAAATTTGCGGCATATCTTTGCAATTTTCGAGCTGCTTCCGGCTCTTCTGGTACTGTCTGATGCTTCAAGTATGCTAGTATGAGACTCATCCATGATCCTTCTTTTTCTATTACCAAAATCTCCATTCCTGAATCAATAGAAGAGGACATCAAATGCTCAATTGGAATCAGACTGTGGAGCTCGGAATCATTACTGCTTGCTAGTTTGGATAAAGCATCTGCATTAGAATTCTCATTTCTGGGAATATGCTGTAACTCCATTTTTCCAAAGTTCGCGGACAAATCTTTCACTTTTTTCAAATAACCAACCATGGTTGGTTCTTTAGCAGCGAATTGTCCGTTAAACTGGCTTACGACAAGCTGTGAGTCACTATTTGCCACCACTGACCTAATCTTTAAAGCTTTCACAAGTCTTAGTCCAGCTAAGAGTGCCTCGTATTCTGCAATGTTGTTTGAGGCTTTAAAGCCAAAGCGGATGGCACTGTGTAGTTTGTATCCTTCCGGAATCATTAGTAGTATACCCGCCCCAGATCTTCCATTAGCCGAGGACCCGCCAACAAACAACTTCCAATCACGAGAGAGCAAGTTTTTCCATATCTGGATAACGTGTTTCTGCATCCAGCATGGCTTTGCTTACATAATGCACTGGGAATTGATTCCCATCTTCCTCTCTGATCAACACTGAGCTAATAGTCTCTTTTGATACGGCTAAATATAGATAAAGTGGTTCACCAGCTCTTGGTTTTGATAACAACGGGGCCTGTCCCAAGAATGCTTTCAGGTCGGCAAAAGCTTGCTCACATTCTGGCGTCCACTGGAATCGATTCCCTCCCTTCAAGATCTTAAAAAATGGCAAGCATTTGTCAGTGGACTTAAAAACGAACCGATTTAAAGCCGCAATCCTTCCCGTCAAGCTTTGCACATCTTTTGAGCTCCGAGGAGTTTGCATTTTCATCAAAGCTTTGATTTTATCGGGATTGGCTTCAATCCCTCTTCTGTTTACCATGAATCACAGCAATTTTTTGGATGCTACTCCAAAAGCGCATTTCGATGGGTTGAGCTTCATTCGATATTTCCTCAAAACACCGAAGGCCTCTGACAAATAACGGATATACTCTGAGGTGACCATACTTTTGACCAGCATGTCGTCCACATATACTTCCATGGTGTTTCCCAATTGTTCTGAAAACATACGATTTACCAACCTTTGAAAGGTGGTTCCAGTAGGCCAAATGGCATAGCTTTGTAACAATAGAGTCCCATATCCGTAATAAACGAGGTGTGCTCCTCATCCGATTCGTGCATGGGGATTTGATTGTATCTGGAGTATGCATCCATAAAGCTTAGTATCTCATGTCCCGCTGTGGAGTCAACTAACCGATCAATCCGAGGTAGTGAGAAACTGTCTTTGGGGCATGCTTGGTTTAAATTCTAAAAATCAATACATACTCTCAGTTTGCCATTTTGTTTTGGTACTAAAACAGGGTTTGATACCCACTTCGGATACCGAGATTCTCTGATAAAGCCATTTTTCAATAACTTCGTTACCTCTTCTTTCAAGGTCTCGTATTTATCAGAACTCATTGGTTTTCTCTTTTTCCTGTTCCCAGTACTTCTGGGATCGAGCTGGAGTCTGTGACAGGCCACTTTAGGATCAATTCCAACCATGTTATCATGTTTCCATTCAAATACATCAAGGTTCTCAAGTAAGAAGCTTTTCAGCTGATATTTGTATTCAACTGGCGAATCTAATCCAATCTGCAACTCCTGGATTGGGTCAAGTGGATCTACACCGAAGCATTCCAGCCTTTCAGCTGGGGTAGAGCAATTGTCTTCAGCCATTCTCGAGTCTAGATCTGTAAGATCTTCTTCCGGCTTCATTGTAACATCCTCAATTTCTGAGGGTCCTCCACCTAGTCTTTCAGGGTCCGGAGCAACCTCAGTCATTGCCACATCGCTAATCATGTTCAAGCTCTGGTCTTGAAATTTCCGGATAGCGTTTGTGTAACAGGCCCGCGATTCAGTTTGGCTCCCCCTAACAGTTGCAATACCGTACTCCGTGAGGAATTTCATGCAAATATACTTCGTATGGGCTGCAGACCCCAAGTCGATGAGACCCGGCCTTCCAATTGAGCCATGATAAGAGGAGATTTTGTCTACAACCAAGAACTCCATGGGGATTCTGGATAAAGTTAGTGCTTGCCCTACCTCAGTCATAAGAGTTATGGATCCTCTGGGAGTTATGCTGTCCCCAGTGAATCCATATATTGGATCTGGGACGGGAATGAGTGGGGTACTAATCCCCATCTTATCAAAAGTTACTCCGTAAATTACGTTTACCGAGGCACCATCATCCACCATCATTCGTGACAACCCATTCCAAGCTACCACTACCCTGATAACCAATGCATCATTATGCGGAAAGTGTACCCCAATAGCGTCGTCTTGGGTGAAGGTAATAGATTCTATCCGAAGCATCCCAATAGGATGTGAATGGATGTGGTAATTCACGTTGGCGGACTGCTTGGCCTCTCTGATATATCTCTTCTGGGAGTTATTTGTGCTTCCGCCTGGATGGGGGCCTCCCAATATTGTGTCAATTTCATGAATAGGCGGATCATTTGTAGGCATAGGTGGTTTTCTCGTATCTTTAGCATGTGCCGAGGAGTTATCCTGACCTTTGCTTCTGTCTCTTTGACGATTGTCAATCCTTTATTTGGTTAGGTTCTTCTATGGAGCTCGCCTGTCAGCTCGGTTGAACTTTTGACTGCCTGATTTTTGTGTTTTCCCCTTGTCAGGAGAGAAATCACTTCCCCTTCTCCCGTGTGCCTTTTGGTCCGTTAACATATGTATTTCTCTACAATCTTCCGTTGCATGGCCATAATACCTGTGGTAGGCATAGTAAGCCCCAATCATGGGCTGTTTTCCACTTCGGCTACTTTCCATTCTTCCTTGAGCCATGGGGGGATTATGAGAAGGAGCGTTGGAGTGCAAGTTAGGGATAGCTTCCGTGATCTCTGCTGCATAGCTGGACCCGGTTCCTGGAAATGGACGTGGCGCTCCATTTCGGTTACTGCCGAACCTATCCTTGTTACCTCCTTTCCTGAGGTTCGCTTCATTAAGATACCCAAGATTGTATCTCCCTTGAGGATGATTGTCTCTGGCCCTAACCATTTCTTCTGAGAAAATCTCTTCCTTCATTAGATCTACTAGGGCATTGTAATCCCTCGGCTTTCTGCTTCGGACGTCCCTCCAAAACATGCTCGTCATGTCTAACCCCCTTTTTAACGCAGAAAACATCTCCGTCTCGGTGATGTTCTCACAAATGTGCATCTCTTCAGTGAACCGGGCTAGGTAACTTTTCAGAGATTCCTCATTTCTTTGCCTTAAGTCCTGAAGACGTTGGAGCAGGAGTTGGTCAGGCCTGGAGGAAACAAAGTCATTTTTGAATGCCGCCTTCAAATCTCTCCAACCATGGATGCTACCAGGAGGGATTTTTTTATACCATTGTATCGCACTTTCCTCAAGGGTTAAAGCAAATGCCTTGAATTTCAGTGTCGGAGTGGCTCCGGCTATTTCCATGCTAGCACGGTAGTTTAACAGGTGATCGTCAGGGTCACCTCGGCCAGAATACTTTGCTATTTCTGGCATTTCAAAGTCATGAGGCACTGGGCACCTACGGATGCCCTCCGTGAAGGGGCTTATTTCCTCTTCGTCATCTAGCTCGTATGATGGTAATTCACTGTTCTCATCACGACCAGAATATATCGGGTCATGGTGTTGGTCGTAGGGCGGTGAAGCGTACTCCTGTCTTTGTGATGGAAAAACTCGCCCGTAGTTTGGCCTTTCGAAGGTCGAAAGATCATTACGAGATTTCGTCCGAGCTGCTTCTGCTCTCCTTTCCTGCCTATTCCTAGGCTCATGTGTAGGGGCTAATTTTTCTGCCCCTTGTGTTATGCCGGTCTCCATGCATTTGGCTTCGTGACAGGGCTTCTTCAGCGCGTCGCTCCCACCTATTTCTAGGCTCAGCTGCATGGTGTTGACCTTGGTCAGTCCGCCCCCCTCGTCTGCCCCGGAATAATCCCTCTATTCGGCTAAAAACGCTACCAGACTTCGAAGGAGAAACCTCCCTGCGGCTAATAGGGGGTTGATCTTGTGCTTCAGGTGCTTCATGCTCCGGGCCTTCTTAGTAGAGAGGCACAAATTCCACCTAGTCATATGCCTGCTGATCTTGATAATAATAGGAGGCAGTAGCCGCATCAGATGGTGAGTAATGTGGCTGTGAATATGGCGGGGGCATCATGGGCTCATTTATAACATACCCTCTAGCCATGTAGGCATTCATCGCAGCAGTTTATTCTATCTGTTGTTTCTGCATTTCCAGCATTTGTGCTGCCATGCGAATCATGTCTCTTAGCATGTGGCGATTTCGGTGCCGGCGCGGAGGGTTAGGTTGGGTCATTCCCTCGTTTGCATTATCATGAGGCCTCTGAGGAGCCTCTTCCTCGCTGTGTTGGTCGTCTCTACTCCTACGAGGGTTAATATCATCGTCACTTTCATTCATGTTCAGAACAATTCCTTGGTTTTATCTTTTTCTTTCAAAGATGGGTGAACTTTTATCTCAAAGTCCTAATCCTTTTCCAGGGTTGTTACAATTATGTTTCAAAGTTTCACGCCTTTTTTCAAGGTTAATAAACTTATGTTTCAAAGTTTCACGCCTTTTTCAAGGTTAATAAACTTATGTTTCAAAGTTTTACGCCTTTTTCAAGGTTAATAAACTTATGTTTCAAAGTTTTACGTCTTTTTCAAGGTTAATAAACTTATATTTCAAAGTTCCTGCAGTTTTCCACTCTTTCACAAGAAGTTATTCGCCATTTTTCAAGGTTTCCTTTCTGTGAGTGGCTTTCTACCATGCGTTTTCGTGGTTAGCAGTATGGTTTCCCATAGACGGCGCCAAGATGTTGACCACAAAATTCGGCTGGACCTTGGACCAACACGTCTCAGCTCCTCCCTCTTGAACACAGGGATCTCCTGCGCACTGTGACAAACAATCAGTTTGCAAAGGGGGCCGAGGTGGTTCTCATTTGCACTCCGATGCTAAAGTCAGCGCCCATTTCAAGCAGATATAAATTGGGTGCGGGAAATATAAGTGTGCAAAAGAGAGAAAAGGGAGTGAGAATAAATATTTAATTATGAGTATGAAATTGCTAACCCCTTTCCAGGCGGGAGGAGTGTTCTATTTATAGAGAAATTTATAATCTTGGATGGTGACACGTGGTGGACTTTACACGTGTATTTACCCTAGGGGTTGGAGAGGAAAATCTTGCTTTTTTAACAGTAATCATTGCTACGTTTGGTAGGGGATGGGCGCCTGTCACTTTTGGTAAAGCGGTGTCACATCTCTGACTTCATCCGTTGTCCCATCACTCATCTGTGGCGTCACCGTAAAGCACCTCGGCTAGACGTAAAACACATCGGCTAAACGTAAATCAGTTCGGTCAAAGAAGTTCACGTGCTATTCTACCTCAACAGTTGGCCCAAGGTAATGCCCTAGACTTTAATCGTGGGCTAAGGTCCATTGGGCCCCTATTGGGCCTTCGCTGGTTGTTCAATGTACTATGTTTTGGGCACGGTCTCAACAGAAGTTAATATATGGTTAAAAAGATTCTCTTAACATGTGAGTTAACTTATCCATTGTAAACTAATATTCAACTCCTAACTAGTTTATTCTATTAAGAGCATCTCCAATATACCTTTTATATTTAAATTTAAAGAGCATATTTTATATAATAGATAGTATCTTAGTACTGACTATTAAATGCGAAATTGCACTATCTAAGAATGGAGAGCAACAACTGTGGAATATTGAAACTTAAATTTAAAGAGAATTTTTTTTTTTTAAAATGCTCTAACAAACTCTTTATTTTACTTTTTTCATAAAAATATTTATTATCTTTCTTTATTTTTAGTTAATATTTATTTTTTTAAAAGCGAATGACCAATTATATCAAATATATGTAATAAAGAAAGCTAATGTAGAAACATTGAAAATTGAAATTTTTTGAATACATTTAATAATAAGTCTCCTGTTCTACTACCTGCTGGAGGGTAGGAACCTACCCTCCAGCCCAATTTTCAAGAGGCAGCAGCCTCTTGTACTTTTACTTTTTTTTTTTTTTTTTTTTTTTTGTATTTGGCTGTAGCTTTTTATTTTTATTTTTAAATATAAGAAGATGTAACCGTTGCTTTGCAATTGTACTGTTTGAATTATAACGGTACAATTGCAAAAGGAAAACGATCAGATTTAAACATTCCAAAATTTTATTATATATAAACCAATAAAACTAACACTATTTTCATAACATCATTCAAGATTCAACATAAAATAGTTAGAAATAAAAAAAGAGTAAAGTGTGCATACTAACAAATAATTTCGACAAGTGTCAATTACATAATTTTTTAAAGATTACTATATATTTGAGTTGGGTAAGTTGTTTAATCTTTTTCATTTTATTTAAATTTAATTTTGTCAAATGTTTTTATTTCAAATATGATTTTTTTGCTAGTTTGTTTTCATATATTAATAAAGTGATTTCGACAATTTCGGCAAATGTCAATTACATAATTTTCTGAAGATTACTACATATTTGAGTCAGGTAAGTTGTTTAATTTTTTTTTATATTTTTTTAAATTTAATTTTGTCAAATATTTTAATTTCAAATATGATTTTTTTCTAATTTGTTTTCATATATTAATATAGTGATGGAAATGAATGATAATATATTTTTGCCTAGGAAAATATTCGATATTTTTATTCCAGTCGTTGGCCAAGAATTCGAATGAGCAGAAGATGCTAAAATTTTTTACAGCGCTTATGCGAAGGAGGCGAGTTTCAGCACTCGCATTCATAATTCAAAGCGAAGAAAAGACACCAATGAGCTTTACTGGAAGGTTTTCACATATTCGAAGGAGGGAAAAATAGATGAAAAGTACCAGAACGAAATAAAGTACTCCAAATAGAGGTCCGGAGAACGCAGTCGAGACCACACACGGTGTGGGTGAGAGGCTAAGATGTTAGTCGTAAATCGTTTGGGTGATACGTGGCAAGTTAGCCATTTCGTTGAACATCACAATCATCCTCTCACTACACCGAGCAAAGTTCACTTGCTACGCTCCTATCGTAGTGTCTCTGCTTCAAAAAAATCATTATCCGAACAGTTTGCTCAAGCAAATATTCCGACTTGGCAACATATGCGTTTATTTGAGATTGAGTCTGGTGGTCCATCATCTCTGGGTCACACTGACAGAGATTTAAGAAATCATCAAAGAGATCAGCACATGGAACTTATTGGACGTTGATGCGGAGTCTTTCGTACAACATATGGTGCATGAAAAACGAAGGGATGACAATTTTTATTTTTCGCATGAGCTTGAGAATGGTGTTTTCACACGTTGTTTTTGGGCAGATTCTATTTCGAGAAACAACTATGCATTTTTGTGGCACATCACGTACAAGTTTCCCGAAAAGGTAGGACCGGTTGTTTACAATGCACATGGTGGGGACTTGAAGCACATCACTTGGCATTCTGAGACGGCACAAGAGTTTGAGCAACGTTGGGAAGTTCTTATACATAACACCAGTTTGGGTTCCAATGAGTGGTTACCAACTATTTACGAAATTAGACATAAATGGGTGCCGGCTTACGTGAAACACATATTTGCAGCTGGAATGTATAATAGTCAACGTATCTAGAGTAACCACGCTTTCTTTGAGCTTTATGTGGATAGGCGAAATGGGTTGATGGATTTTATTTCTCGATTTGCAGGGGCGGTTGATCACCAAAGACATGAGGAACTAATGGCAACTCATACAGATTTGTATCAACGACCACGAATGATTATAGGGGTCGATATGGAAGTGCAAATGTCCCAGGTTTATACGAAAGCAGTTTTGCGACTCATTCAGGAAGAACTCTTTGAAAGTACGCACTACGCTACAATGAGGAGATCAAGCAACGAACACATGAAGGTTTATGCAGTGCAATGTAAAATGTCAGGTGGGGATTACGATCGTCAAAGGGACGTTGTTTACCGTCCTCAAATGGAATTCATGACTTGTAGTTGCATGTTGTTAGAGTTTGCGGGCTACCCATGTCATCACATTCTTCGCTTGTTGAGCAAAAAAAGATATAATGCTTCTGCCTCAAATGTACGTTATGCTTAGGTGGACCAAGAATGCGAAAGAGAATCCAGTGTTTGACCCCATGGAGATAATCACTGAGGAAGTCTCAGTTGCTTCACGACTTCGTACTTTGAGACATGAGTCTAATGACCTCATCGAAGAGGCGTCATTAACACAAATTTTAAGCAATTACGTACTCAAAGGAATGAGGGAAATGAAAATCACGGCTAGGGAGAACAATGAGGCTGAGGGGAGCATCCCACCACGCTTTGAGGCTAGGAGAAGGTCTCAAGACACCACTGGTATAATAATGGATCCACAACCCATAAGGGCTAAAAGGATGTGGAAAACGACAGTGCGGTCACTGCTCCTGAATAGGTCACGATAGAAGAACATGTCCACAATTTATTTCAAGGTATCCTTTCTTTCCAATTAAATTCGTATTTTTTCTTCACTCGTTAATATTCATATAAGGATATTGACACATGTCTACCCTAAACTCTACTCTAGTTACACTGAGGCACCTGGAATGAACGTCGAAAAAAATACGTACTACCCGCAATTTCACCACAGCCACACAGAAATGACAGGATTTCAAAACTATAAGTTCGCGGGTAACGACGAGGACGGTGAAGACAACTACGATTTAAGTGACGATGAATTTAATGTTATTTGATGGTAGTGTGTTAATTATTGTCAAATTGACGATGTATTTTACGTTATAACGTGATGAATTTTTTTTTTTTAAATAAGATGAAGTGATATTATAATACAAGTTTTCTATCTTTATATTAGTTTTGATTTTTGAAATTAGGTAAAAAAAAATTTCAAGAAATTTTTTTTGTGAAAACGACGTAACAAAATCGGAAAGAGAAAAAAAAAATTGCGGACAAGTAACGTAAAAAAAGCAAGGAAAAAAAGCCAAAGAATTAAAAAAAAAAATTTAAAAAGAACAAGAGGCTGTAGCGTTTCTCTTGAAAATTGTGTTGGAGGGTAGGATAACTTAATCTCCTGCGGGTAATGGAATAGATGCATTAATAATAAAGAGTGGATTTGACTCTAGATTTGGAGAGTCAAACTCACACTTTAAATTAAAATGTTAAATTAGAAAATCTATTGGAGTAGCATTTTACGAATTAATGCTCTAAAATAAATTTAAATAGCCTATTAAATATGTTCTAACATATAGTCCCCATTTGAGCCCCATTATTTGAGAAATGATGTGATTTTAAATACTCCATCCGTCCCACTTTTATATGTTTGTTTGACTTTTCACATAAATTAAGAAAATATATTTAATGTTATTGAAAATATAATTTTTGTAAAGAAAATTTTCAAATTATCCTTATTTAAGTATCAAAATTATTATTATTAGAAGTATTAAATAAGGATACATTAGTAAACAAACAAAATAAATATTTCTCAATAAAGAAATAAACATATATAATTGGGACAAGAGAAAATGGAAATGCAACCTATATAAATGGGACGGAGGGAGTAATATTTTTGGAATAATGTGTGGTTAAAATTTGTTTATTAAATTAAATATTGTGGATTTGAATAAAATGAATGGTTAATATTGAATATTTAAAAAAATTTCAAATAAAAAATTAAAAAAATGAAGATGAGCCATAGTTTAATCCACAGGGGCATAGTTTAATCCATCCATTGTCCATTATGGATGCTCTAAAAGCACGCTTGACGCTACTATCCTCTTTCTCTCTCTATAAATTAGTATCACTGCTAACAGTGTGCAAGAATCCATCTCCATCTCTCTCTACATTTCTTTTTTAATTTTTTGATCCTCTACATATCTCCTTCTTCTTTTGATTTCTCAGTATATTTTGCTAAAATAAAGAGGAAAACGTTGTGCTCTGTTTTTGCCTCCCCCATAATAACTTTTCTTGATTTTCTCAGTTCATCATCCTTCAATGGACGCCTTTTAGAGTTTAGACTCATAAATCATAATCCATCAGGTAAAAATCTGGGTTTTATCCCTTCGGAAGTACAAAATTCCCTTTTGATCCATTAAATTTAAGTTTAATTTTCTACCATTTTCAGTGACCCAAAAAGAAGGAAAAGGAGTTTTTTACGCGTAGCTTGATTGCGACTTGCTAGAGGTTTTGATCATGGAGGTGGTGGAAAGTGCGGGTGTTAACGTGGCCAATCCAGCCGACTCGGACGCTCCAAAAAATGATGTCGCTGTGGATCATCAACATCACCAGCAGCAGTCATCCGTTAATCAGAAGTCAACGAAACCGGCGGACCGAAATTTCCATCTGATGGTTCAGCAAATACCTCACCCGCAATCCAACGGTCAGCTGTACGGTATAAATGGAAATGGAGTCTCAAATGCTAATATTAATAACAGTAATGACCAGAGTCATAAGAAAATGAACGTTGAAGACGATGGGAGTGAGGGGTTTAAAAGAGAAATGATGGATTTGGAGGAAATGTTGTCAAAATTGAACCCGATGGCCCAGGAATTTGTGCCGCCGTCACTTGGGGCGGGGAACCATAGACTGGTGGTGCCGCTGCCGCAAGCCGCAGGGAACTATGGGTATAATGCTAATGGTTTTTTAATTCAGCAACATGTCAATTCTGGAGCTCCAAATGAGAATTCTCTTAGGAGGGTTGGTATTTTATCTGATATCCTTTCTGTTTTATTGATGTTCTTTTTGTGTCTTATTAATGTGAGTTTGGGTTCCGAGGAGTGTGTTGGCTTCCAAGGAAAATGAATAAAATCAAAGGATAAAGATATGTAAAGCTTGGATTATTTTATGTCCCAGTCCTTCTGATATCTTAAGAAAGTTTATTTTGATGATATATGATTCTATCCATGATTTTGGTTTTGTAATACAATGTGCAGAAGAACAATGGCTATAGTCATAGGAAGCGGAGAATAAATGGTCGAACAGATATGGCACAGCGAGAAGAGGTTATTAGGAGGACTGTCTACGTATCAGATATTGATCATCAGGTAAAGAGATGCGAGTTGTTGGTGCTTTGGTTTGTTTCCTTAATGATTACCATGTTCAACATTTTTTTTCTTGTTATGAATGTAGGTTACTGAAGAGGAACTTGCAGCGCTCTTCATTGGTTGCGGACAAGTACAACATCTTTTCCACATACTTGCTGTGTAGAACTATATTTATGCTGAGTTAACATTGTGATCTGAACATCTTATCCACATTGTTGGTGCCGAAGGTTGTTGATTGTCGTGTTTGCGGCGACCCTAACTCTGTACTTCGTTTTGCCTTCGTTGAATTTACCGACGAGGGTATGTAATTCAAAGTGATGGTTTGGTTTTGTATTTTGGTGGCAAACCTTTGGGTTGATTACATTGCATTGTTTTCCATTGCAGAAGGTGCAAGAAATGCTTTGAGCTTGGCAGGAACTATGCTTGGATATTATCCAGTTAGAGTGTTGCCTTCAAAAACTGCAATTGCACCTGTTAACCCTACCTTCTTGCCACGGGTGAGTAATTTATTAGTATTTACCATCTTTATTTTCTTATGACACGTGTTATTTAAACTTGAATAGTTTCAAATGCCAAGCTGATACGAATATTTGTTTTCTTTGCTGATATTAGTCTGAAGATGAAAGGAAGATATGTGCAAGAACTATTTACTGTACAAACATTGACAAAAAGGTAGCTTTGGGATTTGTAATCTTTTTCTGTTAACAAGCATTTATTGGGCCACCCATGGTTATCATGTATTTTATTTTTGCATGATGCAGGTTACTCAAGCGGATGTCAAACTCTTTTTTGAATCCATTTGTGGAGAGGTTTGTCGCTGCTCACATAACAACTTAATAGAAATCTTTCCTTTGAATCCTAACTTCATATTATGGAATATGTTATCTGCCATAGGTTTTACGCTTGAGGTTGCTTGGCGACTATATTCATTCGACTCGTATAGCTTTCGTGGAGTTTGTAATGGTAAGTATCATGGACTTCTCCCTCATTTTCTGAGAAACATGTCTCTGCGTAAGGATGACTTACTCAAAACAGTCTCTTATCTCTGTCATGATTTTGAGTCAATTCTACTTAGGTCTTTTGCTGATCATATTTGATTCAGTTATCAGTCTTCTCAATTAATTGTTAAGATTATTTATTTTAGCTTTGATATTTGGAGTTATTGAAGATTTCATGTTCCCACTTAATGGCTCCTTGTAAGTGCCTATTCCAGTCAGAAATTCTTTATGGATGCTTTCTTAATTTTATTTTGTTTACAAATGGGGTTCTGGAGCGATCCTTATGTTAAATTAAATACACCATACATAAATACTAGTTTATACCCGTGCGATGCACGGATGACATTATTGTTATATTTTGTTTGCAATGAGAGGTATTAATGAACAAAGTTTCATAATCAAGTAATGAACACGCAAAAATAACATTGGATATAGATAATCAATATTTAAATTAGATAGGTTGACAAAATCAAACATCGAAATCTTCATGGCTGCTACAAATTTGAGAAATTTTTAAATTCTAACCTCCATTCCAACTGAAAGAACCTGTTTCCATAGATATTCCTTCATAATGTAATTGCCAAAAATATTTGATGCACAAACTTCTATAAATTACACGAATTCCTTCAACTTGTAAAACTAAAATTACACCAGTCAATGCCTTATTCAATGACTGCACATTTTGTAGGAATACATTCTCTGAAAATTCAAATAAGAAAATCACAACAAAATTAATATCAGGAAATACTGAGATCTTCTAAAGACTAACATACTTTTACTTACGTCGCGAAATTGCTTAACAGCTCCAAAGACTAACATACTTATACTTACATATAGAAATTTGGACCCCATAACAGCCTTAATAGGCACCTAAGTCAAGATACTTTTGCTTTAGAGTCAACTAATTCTTCAAAAGATAGCTAGTAATAAAAAAGCAAAAATAAGTGAATTCTAGTCGTTTAGACCTTGGGATTATCCTTCAGAACCTTAGCCACTCCTGCAGGAAAACTTGGTGAGACAAATTGGACCTTTTTCATAGATTTGCTCTTTTCCACCGTCAATTTTCCCTCTCTTTGTACTCCCTGCAAAAAGACAACTGTTAGAATTGACTATATTTCATTAATAAAAGTATCAACTATTGGATTACCTAATCTTACACAACTTTTTTCAACATAATGAATCACTAAACTTATAAGGTTAGATTGACATGCCAACAAAATATCTTGATTCAAATGTTAAACCGACAACTTGCTAGACCATAACTAATAAATTACTGGAATAAAATCACTCTGAATAAATTCTCAAATATTTCTATAAAATTTACATTAATTAAACCAAATCTGACATTATTAGAAAAAACAACAAAACTAAAAAAACTAAAAAGAACACTGGCAGCTATATTTAGAAAACTTCCATATGAAACTAAGGCCAAGTCATCATAATCATGATATGGTAGAGAAAAACTAAAATAAGCAAACAGAGCAAAGGTATGTTGCCTCCCAACCCTGTGAGATTCCAACTTTTCTTGATCACAAGCATTGTTTTCTCATAGAGGTAATAATTACACTCTATGTATACATTAAAATATACTGCAATGTTAAAGATATGGTTTGAAACTTTGAATAATTAAACATGTTATCTCAATATAGAAGAATCAATTTAACAGTAGGCTTAAGCTTTTCCCTCTACTCTCACCCCTTAAATCAAAAGAAAAAATAAACATAATGCTGCATAAAAATTGCAAATTTATGCATTCAAGAATATTCTCAGTGTAGACTCCACTGGACACAGATCAAACTAATAATAATTATACCTGATTCCTGAGACACCTATTCTTTTATTCTATCACCAAGTACTCCATCTAGAGATGTCTCAGCAAGCTCATAATATAAATTACTACCATCAGGGCCATTAACTTTTTCTTTCTACAAATATCTATAAAACAATAAAAACCATGAGTTATCCATCTTAAAAACACCTACCTGCACTTAAGAATACTCATGAGTTATACTTAAATGAACAAATATCCATGGGGCTTTCTGAACAACCAGCAAACTAAGACGTGTCCACTTTCAGTTTGTGGCAGTTACCACAACCCAAAGCGTTCAACATGTAAATCTCAGATTAATGACATACCTTCCAGCCTTGTTTCTGTTTATGACAGTAAGTTGACTCCGGACATTGTTGTACTCAGCAATCCTCACTTCATTGGCAGATCTAAGCACAGTCACCTGATAGCACGAAATAAATACATAAATAAAATAAAAAGTATTAGCTTTATATCTACAATTAAATAAAAAAAATGCACATAAGTATTCTAAGGTTTTACCTATTCACAGAGTAGAGAACAAACGCAAACCAATAGCGTTCTACTTCTTCTGGCTGATAATGATATACAATTTTTTAGTTAATATTCAAAGAAAATGCAAGGGTAGAACCTTGTTAGAGCAATAATAGTTAAATTAAATCTAAATGAGCCATTAATTCAAGCAAACGGTATGATTATCATCCTTGTGTAACATTAAATAATAGCAAAGAACAATTTGACAGAAGCATCTCTTGAACAATCATAAAATATCTACATCAAGAGAACACCCCCATGCCACCTCTCAACCCCAACCCCAAACTGCATATCATGGTTTAAAATTAATCAATCATAAATAAACAAATGGAATATACCTAATAATCCGTCTTATTACATGTATGCAAAATAGTTAAGCAAAAATCGGTTTAACTCCACTACTGTTAAACTCAATCTCTATATGATTTAATACTTCAATATCCCACAAAAAGTGGCTTAAGGAGTATTTACTTATAATAAGATACACGACTTTTTTCTTAATCAAATTTACTCAATTTAACACTAACCCTTAACTTACTGTTATAATAATTAAATTTTAATTTATAAAATATTACTAATGTCTCTTTTCTTATTTAAGCTTAAGAAATTGAAAAACAGTAAAACTTCTTCAGATTTATGTAAGAAATTGTAAAATGATCACTACTTACCCTAACTTTCGATCAGTTTCACAACTACTCTGAAGCTCTCAAGTTCTTCATCAAAGCCAAAATGTTCGGCTCTCCTCAAACCATTCGCCAGGAGTTTTTAACCTTGCAGGTATATGGATTAAAACCCAATTCCCAAACAATATACCTCTTTTCTGTTGAAAACCCAATTCATTCAGTGACATGTGCATGCCCTGAGAATGGAAATGACATTTTTAATATGGAAAACATATGTCAGCGAAGGAGTCACAAAAAACTTGAAAACACAACTCATGTATTCTAAATAATAATATAATGCAAATACCAAGATTTATCATTCAAATTATCTTCTCTAGTTCTTAGCCATAACTTTTGCTAAAAGCCTAAAAGGAGGCTACTCTAGACTCAATAGTATATATGTGAAAACTTGATTGATCATAAAAAGCTGAAGTAGATATGTGAAAACTTAAGGACTAAAGTCGAGAAGGGAAAAATAGAACATAAAACACGAATTTCCCGGAATTTTGGGACCCATAAATACTGAAAATCATTTCTGTCAACATCCTTAAAAGAGCTAAGAATGCAAAAGCTATACATAATAGAAATATTAAAATCCCTTTATTCTCAATGTGCAATTGATTCTTCTGAACCCTTTTGACCTCCAATCTGTAATTAAACACAAAAAAGTCACCATATTAGTAAGCTGTTCAAGTAGGAAAGCAAAGTTAGAATGATGAATTGAAACAACAAATTCGTATTTACTATCATATATAAAAACTCCATCAAATATTCCTTGTCGTAAGCTCAAGTCTTCCTATCACTATTCTTCATCCAGTATCATGTGCTTGTACAGAAAACTAAAATTGAAAAAATGGGATGCAGAATTCAAATAACTCACGGCAAAAAAACAGAAAACCAAGCAAAAACCTCTTGAGGCGTCCCTTTAGAATCAAATGACTTAGCTCCTCCAGAAGAAGCTCCCACCTGTCAGTAAGAAGAAAAATAACTCTTATCAAATTTACAACCATGACTCAGTCCAACAACACAAAAAGCAAAATTCCATAGTCAATAATCATGAGTTCACAACCTGCTATGAACACATAGATGAAGTGTTCTAGGATTCCTTCACCTGTAAAATGCATAAATTCTCATCGTCTATCAGCTTCAATTTGGTTTAACTAAAAATGCATAAATAACATCTTACCTTTCTAATTTCATCCCAGAGCCTAATACTATAAATCTTTATCAAAATATTAAACTAATCTAATCTAATCTAATTAAATAACATATTTGAAATCAAAATATCATTATAAAATTGATGTCAAGCTTTCCAAAATCCAAGTTGCAGAGAAGGAGTCACAAAAAAACCAACAGAGACTCAATGGGAACTGAAAATAAATCCCCAGTAAATAACATGCTATATATATTTTTTTTAACTGAAAATAAATAACACCGAACAGAGACTCAATGGAGTGTCAAATGTATAGGTTAGGGATTTTGCATAATCATGGCAGAAGCATATTTTAAGATTCTAAAGCAAGAAATTTCCCAACAAAAAATTAGTGAAATAAAGAATCAAACCAACCCACTACCTTACCTCCGACCGCCGCCTGTTGTGGCCGGAAAATCACAGACCCAGCCTCGGTTTTGCACAAAAAATGAGCCCCAACCTCTTTTTCGCCTCCCCCACCGTCGTCCGTCGCCCCAACCATTCAATAGCTGCGTCGTTTCCAGCGAAACATCGATGAAAGCGCACCTAGAAATCCTACTCAACACTGATAAAATCGCATCTCTCTATTGAAGGGAAAAAAACTTGAACCCTTTAGGGAGGACGGCAGGCAGTCGAGAAGCGCAGAAGAACGATTCTGTGAAGAAAAGATACAGAGAGAGAATCGCAGAGAGAAGGGCTGGAGTGTTGCCTTCAAACGAAAATCTGAGGAAGTAAAATAGATTAGCAATTGATAACGTGTTGACAGGAAGTAAAATCTGGAGTGTTGCTCTTTTAAGGATGTTGACAGAAATAGATTAGCATAGATAACGTGTTTGAGGAAGTAAAATATCTGTCAATCAGTTCTTGCACAAATATAATATTTGAAAAAAGCTTTTCAAAAAAGCTGTGTAAATTTAAATTGTATAATAATGGCGTGCACATGCTGGCGCAGACTCTTGGAGGGGTTCTTTGAATAGATTTTGAACAGATTTTGTGGATTTTGAACAGATTTTTTGACTTTTGTTCTGCAGCCTTCTGAGATTTTTTTGAACAGATATTGCAGTAAAAGACATTGAATTAAATATTTGCAGTTTTGAAAAGATTTTTTTTCCTAGAGCTTGGGATTAGGCGGGAAACTTAGGCGGGAGAATGTTGCAGACTTACTTGCTTTTATATAATATATAGATATTCCATAGTTGACATGTTACTGTTAAGTGACCCTTTCAAGTAATATACTTAATTAAACACGTGACTATTATCCACTCTTCTGACAAATCCCAGCATCATTACTTGTAGTAATTTTATTGAGGTGGAAACTTATAATATGAAAAATCTACCTCTAGATAGTTCTTCTTGTGACTTGTAGGAAGTGTTAATATTATTTCAGCTATTGGGAGATAGTACATGTGCTACACTATAACGATCTACTATCTTATTTGTACTAGGCTGCAGTAGCTTTCTAAGGCTTTAACTGATTTACTTTTGACTAAAAAATATATATTTTTATATTCAATTTTCTAGGTTGACATTTAGCTTTCTTATCTTTATGTTTTACTCTCTTTTTTTATTTTTTCCCCCTGGGTAATGAAATCATCCTTTTACTATCAAATAAAGAAGATTGCTAGTAAGCTTGCATGTTTTCTTTGAGTGTGGATTCCTAATGAAGAGGTGCCAAATGATGAATAATTATGTATATTTTGCTATGTTAAAATGCACTTCCATGCTTTGCTAGAAGGAATAAGCATACCCGCGATTAAGTAGTAAGGTGAACCACAATGATACTACTCTTTATCAAGATTTTATCTTTGCGAAAATGTTCTATAAATTAAGTATGTGGTGTGAGTAATATGAACACTTTAAATACCTAGGAAAAGAACAAAACGTGGAGTATATTTAGCTTTAAGATTCATGTCTATAATGATTTTGTATATAGCTGATACAGTTACTTTTGACTTTAAGTTCTATGGTAGTCTCAATTTGTGGTATCATAGGAAGCTAAGGAACTATAGTCTTCATGATCGAGTACTTTTCCCTAGGGGTGAACACGGTTTGGTTTGGGCGGTTTGTAGCGAAATTTCAACTCAAACCATTTAAAACGGTTTGAAATTTTTTCAAATCAAACCAAACCATTTCATTTCCTAAACCAAACCAAACCAAACCAAATCATGTTTTGCGGTTTGGTGCGGTTTGGTGCGGTTTGCGATCAAATAAATTAATAGATCCTAAACCAAGACTCATTCTTGTACGATAATGCATAAATGAATGAATGAATGATTAATCTATCAATAACAAAGATCACAAATTTCACAATTGATTATTGTTGAGAATGAAGTTAGATTGTTTTTAGGAGTGATCAAACATACATAGATTAGAACATAGTTTTATTCCTGAAAAACTTCCACATTTTTTGCAATTAACAAATGCTAGAAATCTTATAAGAATACGTTCAAATTTTGATAAAATTTGAATCCATAACTCATTTCTACTAGAAAAGAAATAAAAACAATACTCAAAATGACTTAAAGATTTCAATGATAATTTGAATTTGATAAGCTATTTCTACACTCATTTTTTTTTTATAATTTGTTTAAAACTTAGCGGGTTGCGGTTTGAAACCGCGGGTTCGACAATTGAAACCTAAATCAAACCGTTTAAAGCGGGTTGAAATTTTTCCAAACCAAACCAAACCATTTCACGTTTGAAACCGAACCAAATCAAACCATTTGTTGCGGTTTGATTCGGTTTAGCGGGTTGGCGGTTTATTTGTTCACCCCTACTTTTCCCATTGAAAGTACCATTGGTCTAGGTCAGTTTTTTAGACTGATTTCCTCGATTTGCATTACTCCCGTAGAACTTCAATATTTGTAAAGGATAAGTGTCAAATATATTACTATTTACCCTAATTATGTACACAATCATTAATTGCCTTCGATTTTCAAGACTTCCTCATATTTATTGCATTTAAAAAGTGCAGCAATAAGAAAGTTTATATCACCTACAGTTGATATTTAGAAAATGGAAATAAATTACAAAGTTCATTTTGGCTATAATAATTCATGACATGTTCTTATGTCCGAGTAAAATACCCTTTTCCGAAAGATCGAAACTAAGTGAATTGAGAATACAGTGAGAAGGGTAAAAGGGGATGATTTGGACCTTGACTTCCTGATTTCTTGGTCTATGTTGGTAGGATCTGCTGTCAAATTTAATTTTCTTAGTGCAATCTTGCATTTTAAATAGTGCATATGGATCACAACATTAGTTCAAGGTGCTGCTATTGTTTCAGCAAGGTTAACTTTCAGTTAATATTGTTTTCGTAAACATTCATCTACATACTGTATTTTATGTACATGCGGAGACTTGAACAACTAAAGCAAACCCATTTACTTCCATTCGATAACTTTATCACTTGCTTTTGGTGTTTAACAATTAACCGTCATTAATCTCTCATCACAGTGATTGACTTCATCTCTTCTGCATTTCATTTACCTATATTTTTCAACAACCTACACGAGCTTTTATCTGGGTTTATTTAAGTCTCAGAGTGGACTGATAGTAGTAATTTCTAATATAGTTCCAATTCATGGTATATGATAACGTGTTTCTTGTTACGTCCCTGGCTGAACATTCTGATTAATCACCCAAGTTTTAGATCTTTGATAAGTAAAACTTTGCCTTGGCGTCCGTAACCATAGATTTGAGTCCGTGTCAATTACATCATAAAATGACCATTCTCCTCAGAACTTTTATTGTAAAGTTGGAAAAGACAACAAAAAATGTATCACTGTTTTCTTCAATTCTTTCGTCTTTGATGCGAATCAATATTTCATTCAAAATTATTATAGACTATACATAAAAATGTTCATTATGTTTGGTTGTATTTGGATTTATATTTTGACTTAATATTTTTTTCTTTGGCAGGCTGAGAGTGCAATTGCAGCTCTGAATTGCAGCGGTGCAGTCTTAGGATCACTCCCGATAAGGTTGGTTTTTCTATACGCTTGCGTTATTATGCATTAAATCTGAGCTCGTAAGCAATATGATCAAAATAGAAAGTAGAATCTCACACTTGTAAACAGTTTTACAGTGGTTCACTCGTGCACTAGCTGCTATAGGTTTTCACTGAAAACCAGGAAAAAATGTTTACATTGGAGATTTCACACCTATCTCTATATAATCTTACAGAAAACACGCCTCTTATATTCCTTTATATAGTGAGGAAACTAGGGCGGCATATCAGGGGCAGACCTAGAATTTTTTCCAGTGCAGGTGGAAAATTATTAATTTTTTTGGGAAGGGGATGAAAAAATTACTTCAACTATTGTAAAACGCTTTCTTAGTTCCATTAAGAAAGTGAGATAATGTATTAACTCATTCCTATAAAAGTTGTTAGTATTATGACAAAATGACAAACTATGCAAATAGTTCTAGAGTTTAGGACTATGCATTTTTTTCCAAAAAATTGAAAAAAGAACAATTAATAGTGATCAAGTTGAGATTCAAATCAATGTTTATTGTGAACACTATGTGAATCTTTATCACTTAAGCTATATTCTTATTAATGTCATAATCTTAAGTTTTCATTCTTTAATAGTAAATATATATTGAAAGAATCCCAAAAAAATAAAATTCATATTGTTGTCGAGACCCAAAAGTTCAGGTGAGGCACCCGCTTGCGCTCGGCTCAATGTGGGTCACCCCCTGCAGTATATTACAGAAAATGGATGCTTAATATTATATACATGGACTGTGGAGTGGAGCCTAATTATATTGCTTACTTTTCCTCTTGACCATGATCGACCTAATCTCTCTAATATTTGCACTTTTGCAGGGTAAGCCCATCAAAGACCCCTGTTCGACCTCGTGCACCTCGGCAAGCCATGCACTGAACTGTTTGCTGATTACCTCTTAATCTGATCTGCTGATATATATATATACACACACATATCTATATATACATAGATAGATACTGATACTTGCTGGTACTTTGTGGCATTTATGTTTATGGGATGTTTACATCTTGACTGAGTCTGTTACTTCCAGAGGATATTTATGGCTCTTTATTTAGCTTGTAGTGAGTTGTCCCTTTTTAGGCTTAATTTGACTTAATTCACGTGACTTAATTCATGTTGCACATCATGTCTGAATTCTGTAGGCAGTGCCTTGAAGTACAATTTACCAAATACCATTTCATGTTTCTGACTTGGAAGAAATGTACTTTTTTGGGTTTATAAATCAGTTTATAAATCACATAGTTTCCCAAATCATTTTTTAATCACACACTTTTTTCTCTCCAATTTTCAACCACTACTTTTTACCTCAAAATCATAAATAAACCAGTTTATAAATTAAACAGTGTTATCAAACGGAGGAAATACACGTTGATTTATCCTCTGTTCGGCGGCATTCAATAGAGAATTGAAATTATTTTTATGATTTATTTGTATTTTTTAGGTAAGATGTGGAATTAAAATTAGAGAGAAAATGTGATTGGTTAAAAAATAGTATGAGAATTTGTGTAAATTAAATATTGTGTTATTTTTTTGTCCTTTTCCCAATTAATTCTTCCTGCCGAATGATCACCAGTGGCAGTGACCAGTCTATGTAACGATGGAATCACCGTCGGTTGTCCAATGAAGTTTTTATGCATTTTTAGACCATTCATGTTATGTTAAATCCAACGTGATATAAAAATGTGTCAATATGATGTGGCGTAATGAAATCTATTCATATTATTTTTGCACTAACTTTTGAAAATTTGTGTAACTATTCATATTTGAACAATCAGTGTTTGGTAAACGTACTTTTATTGATTTATAAATCAGTTTATAAATTATACAATTCCTCAAATCATTTTTTAATCACACATTTTTCTCTCTTCAATTTTCAACCATTACTTTTTACCTCAAAATCATAAATAAATCAATTTATAAATCAAATAGTGTTACCAAACGGAAGTAAGTAATTGTCATTTTGATAAATAGTCATTGCAAAAATTGCTTTTACACATTATTTCAAATAATTTTCAACTATATATTTTACTTCAAAAATTGTACTTTTTCGTTTATAAACAAGAACTTTTCTGAACAGAGAGATTTGGTATTTAAGACGAAGCTTATATAAGAAGCTATTAGATTGTCGCAATTTCAACTTTACAGATCACAACACATGACAACATCTTATTAAAAGACGCCGATAACACAAAGTCGTTTCTAAACAACACTTTCAATTTAGTCAGTGTTTAGAAGACAACTTTATTCGACACATCTCAAAATGCCTTTGTTTGGTAATTTATTATAAACAACACTTTTTAATCATATACATTTTTCACTATTAATCATATATTTTATCTCGAAAACAACAAATTCTTTATTTATAAACAAATAATTTTTTCCAAACAGAGGTAACTCGGCCTATGATTAGAACACGATTTTTTATAAATAACGATATGAAAACATTTCATTGGTCCATATTTTTTAAATATCAAAAAATGGTGAATAAGAATCTTTAATCAGTCGAAATTGTTGACTTCTTAAAAAAAATATTCAATTAGATATTGTTTCGTGATTGTTTATAAACAAGTTTATCAAACAGAGGCTAAGATGCAAATAAGATTTTTCTAGAATCACACTATTTTACTATTCATTTTCTAAAGTTGATTTCAAATCTCTCATTCGACAGAAAAATTACAAAGTGGAGTGGTAGTCTTTTTGGAAAAGGCAAGATCTTTGTGCCTCCAAGGTCATAATTTTGATAATGACATGACAGCATATCATTGGTCTATATTTTTTAAAAGTAAAAAAACGGTGAATATAAATTTTTAATCAGTCGAAATTGTTGATTTTTTAAAAAAATTATTCAATTAGATATTATCACGTGATTGTTTATAAATAAGTTTTATCAAACAGAGGCTAAGTCGCAAATAAAATATTTTCTAGAATCACAATAATTTACTATTCATTTTCTAAAGTTGATTTCAAATCTCTTTTTCGAAAGAAAAATTACAAATTGGAGTGGTAATTAATTAGTACTAAAATAAATAAAACAAACCTAAGTTGCCAACTGAACCCTTGAAAAAGAATCTGGTGCCCTTGAAGGGCACTTCAACACACAAGGATTGGGTCACGTCGGACATAATTTTTTCGTGTTAATAGTTTCCATTGAAAATGATAAAGAAAACTGACTAGATTCAAGACCTTATTAAGAGAGAAATACTTGAACAAGATTGATATTCGATCTTCTATCAAATCTCATTAATCGAACTATTTATAGGCATACGGGACATCCGAGCTATAAGAATTAAAAAAAAAAAAAACAATGTAAAATAATGTGCTCCTAACTCTTGTGGGCATCTCATCTAATCTAATACTTAAAAAGGAAGATGAAATGCGCAATCCTTGAGGAAAAAAAATTTTCCCCCTTTCTTGGAAGGTGAAATATAATAATATATTCATAGATAGGTTAAGGTTTGTTTAAAACTACTACGGCACTCACCAGAAACACAAAGATAATACGAATAATATATTTAAACAATAAAAAAAACCCACAAAAGGATTGCAAAATAGATTATTTATAAAGGGCTGGACAGTTCACCTCTGTTCGGATCAAGTGATTTTATTTTTTATTTATTTTTAATAATCACTTCAATTTTCAATATAACTTTTTAACGATACATCTTTTCTCTCTCTAATTTTTAACTCTTTATTCACCTCGAGATTTGAAAAAAATAGTGATTATAATCAACATCCCTGCCGCCGAACAGGGGCTAAAGCTTCATAAATCTAGCAGCCTTCTTTAGTTCATCATATGCCCTTCTGTAAAGATTTTTCTCGTATATAAGAGTTTGTTTGGTAAAGTTAAAAATTTTATCAGAACTTTTCAAACTTAATTTCAATCATCCATTTTTAGTCAATTCCACAATTTTGACTTTTCAAACATTTTAAAACCACATATTCATAAATAATAATAAGTAAATAAAAAACATGCACTAATTATAATTTGTAAACCTTCTGTAGGGAGGACCGCTCTATGGTGTGGCAAATTGACCATATGAAATGAAAATCTCATGCGCGGTTCTAGAATAGAGATTTTTCGACTCTGTTTGGTAAACAAGTTTATAAACAATACATTTCTTCAAATCATTTTTTAGTCACACATATTTTTCAAAATCACTTTTCAATCACAAATCTTATCTCGAAAACATTACCTTCTCTGTTTATAAAAAAAAAAAAATTAAATATCGACCGAATGTGAAAAGTACAAGCCCCTGTTTCCTATTTCATATAGATTAAAATCAGATTTTTAATAAATTTTGATAAAAGTTAATGAGACGTGTTTTGAAAAGTCGCGAGTCCTATAAAATGTGTGATTAAGATTAAATGTTAACTTTGAAGTTACAAAAGCTTCTACAAGAAAAGGCACTGGGATCGGGACGAGGGATGCCTATGCGCAACCATCCACTAAACCGACCCTTGTCGCATGCGTGTTGACCAAAACAGATTAAAATACTAAATTCTTTACTATTTTCTTTCATAAAAGTTCAAATCCTCATTGGCTTATTATAGAAAAATATTGTCCCTTTTTCATCACACAAAATCAACTATCTTTACTCCATTTTTCTTGTATATAATCTTGCATTTCCTCTCTGCATTCAAGAAATCTCTTGCTGCATAATTTTCTCGCGTCTCTTCCTCTTTAGTTTTAATTCAGGAGGGAGTCGACTCTAGACAAGTGAAGCCGGTGCTTAAGACCCTGGATCGTTCTTGTTTTCTTCCGAATCCAAGCACGATAATATATGGGAAATTCTCTCTCTTTTTGCGAGCTCGATATAAGTTCGTGTATCAGATTAGGCAGAGGAAGAAACAGCAGACTTTTCAAGGAAGAAAGACCGGATAGCACCGGAACTCCTCTGTCGAATCCGGTTCCAACTGGAACTCCGCCTACTGCAGCTGCGCCACCACCAGTCGGGGCTGAAAGTGAGCGAGCCGCTGCAGTCAAGAGGATTAAAGTAGTCATTTCAAAGCAGCAGCTTCACGAATTATTATCAAAGACAATATCAGTTGAAGCAGTTATCCTAGGAATAGATAGATCATGTAATTCAGTTGATTCTCAGAAAAGTTGGAAGCCAATTCTTAAATCCATTCCTGAAGAAAATGAATTGTGCTAGGGAAGATAATATTGTTATGACATTAAACTGATTCTGAATCTAAAATGCATTTTTCTGCAAATTAAATTAGAATCAGTTTGGTGTCATTAAGCATAATGATATAGATAATAAGTTGGCATTATTTTGTTCACTAATGTTGTTTATTATCAGCTTTCCTAGGCAGAAATTTTCATTTTCTAAGCCCCGAATCGGGATTCCCAATTGTGAGAGGGGTAGGGCCCACCTGTATGTTGGGGTCCACATACATGTGAGAGAATCGGTGATTAGAATGAAGCTGCTTTCCTAGGATGAATTACAGTGTGATTGTCCTTTAATCAGCGACTCTAACTTGCTTGCCATTGATGAAAACTAGTGCTAGACGTGATAATTGACAAGATTAAGCCTATGTTTGATGTTCATTTTAAATAGAAAGTGGTTTTCGTGATTTTTTTTGGAGAATAAGTGGTTGCAAAGTAAAGAAAATTTTTTGGGTTTATGCGTTGAATATTTTATTGTGTGAATGTGTGATTTAAAATAAATATGAAAAATAAAGATGTTGAAATTAAAGGGAGTCGAACAAGGGCTAAATTTTTAGTCTTCTTTTTAATCGTTGCAGACTTGATGTAATCATAGGGCTCTGTTCGACAACACCGTTTTAATTATAAATTTTTTTATTTATGTTTTTGAAATAAAATGCGTGATTAAAAAATGAAGATAAAAATATGCGTTAAAAAGTAATCTTGAAAATTGTGTTGATTATAAATTTATAAATTGATTTATAATCTTGAAAATTGTGTTGATTATAAATTGATTTATAAGGCTTTGTTCGATAATGTATTAATTATAAATTGTTTTATTTATATTTTTGAGGTAAAATGTCTGTTTTGAGTGAAGAGAGAAAATGCATATGATTAAAAAGTGATTTAAAAATTGCATCTATCTTCTATCTATATATAAAAGCAGAAGAGCCATCAAATCTCATTTTCTATTTAGGAATGACAATGGGTCGGGTTCGGGGCGGGTCGGGGCCGACCCGCCCAGGACCCGAAATGGCATGACCCCGCCCCGCGACTGTTCGCGGGGCGGGTCGGGGCGGGTCGCGGTCCCGCCCGACCAAATGACCCGATTTTTTTATTTTTTATTTTTTTAAATTGGTAATAAAATTTTAGGTGAAAAACTTAGGAGTCAAACTAGTTAGAGTTTTAAGTTTGAACTTTAAACATAATATGTATACTTGAAGGGGAAAAAAATCAATAAACAACATAATGGTATAGTGGTTATATATTCTCATACCCTTAAATTCCACTAAGGTTCAATTCTTCTAGACCTCATTAAATTTATTTTTAATTTCTCATTTCCCCTTAAAAAAAAAAATCTCGGGTCATGGGACGGGGCGGGTTCGCCCCGAAAAGCTGTTCGGGGCGGAAAACCCGCCCCAACCTGCCCCGCAAACCCAACAATGGAATGTGTGGAAAAAATTAGCCTTATGCATAATTTAATATGATAGCAGCGTAAGTCAAAAGATAATTAATATGATAGCCTTATGCATTTATGACATTTGTTTATAATTTTTATACCTACCAACAATGGAATGTGTTGAAATTAATTAGCATTAATTAATCCTAGGAAATAGTTTGAAGTGGTTGCATTTACTGTTATTAATTACTAAGAATTCAATAACAAGGACTTTGACATTATTATTTTAATTAATTTTGAATTTATTTCCAAATTCATTGGGGGGAAAAATCAAGTGCCAATTATCAATTTATGGACTATTAATTGAGACAATTTACCATCCATGCAAGTTTATTATTACTTAATAGCATTATAAATATAAAAAAATTGCAATTAAATTTAAATTTTTCCGTATTTTTTACCCTACACTTTTTTTTTTTTTTTTTTTAAAAAAAAGAGTTTTTTTGCAAAAATAAACAAATTTATTACTTGATAGCATTATAAATATAATAATTTTACAAGTAAATTTAAATATTTTCGTATTTTTAACTGTACATTACAAAAAAAAAAAATAGTTTTAACAAAAATAAACTATATATTAATCTTAATCTTAATATTTTATTTTAATCTTAATCTTAATATCTTAATATAAAAGTAGAATAGCCGTTACCAAAATACACATAGTTTCCCGCAAAAAAATAAAAAAAATAAAAATAAAAATAAATAAATAAAATTTTTTTTTCTAAGTTTGGAAATTTTTTGGTAAAAAAATAATATATTAAAAATTTAGTAATTATTATTTTACATGTTTCATTAATTGTATTGACATCCGTGATATGCTATTAATAACCTCAAAATGTTATTTTTCTATGTTATTATTATTCTTTTAATAATTATTATATTATTTTGAAATCAAAAAATATGTAATTATATGGTGTCAAATTAAGTATCACAGTGAGAAGTTTAATGCAAGTTAACAAGTGAGAGCAAATTGTAAATATATTATCCATAAAATCATGTCTTAATATCTTAATCTTAATTCTATATATACATACATACATAACAATAGGATAACCGTCACCATTTTACGCACATAGTTTCCCGTCTATTTTCACCTTACATTTTAGGAAATTTCTTATTTTTATCAATTTATTTTAATACATGAATTAGGTAAGTTCAATTAATGCATGTAATAAATGATTTATGGATTAATGAGAAAAATAAATGATCTATGGATTTGTGAAAAAATACCTATAAAAAGTTAAATTATTAATTTTTTTCTTTTGATAATTAATGCATTATTTTGAAGTCGAAAAATATGCAATATGAGTGTTAAATCCAAGATTTCAACGAAAAGTTTAATACAAATTAAGAAATGAGAGCAAACTTTAAACATGTCATTCGTAAAATCGTTTTAAATACTAAATGTAAAAATTTTACTTACATTTTTTTTCTTTTTCCAACATCCAATCTTTTTAATTTATCTCATTTAATCTATACATATATAATAATAAGATAACCGTCACCATTTTACGCACATAGTTTCTCGCCCATTTTCACCTGCAATTTTAGGAAGTTTACTTATTTTTTAACAATTTATTTTAATACATGATTTAGGAAAATTTTATTAATGCATGTAATAAATGATTTATGAATTTGTGAAAAAAATATCTATAAAAGTCAAATTATAGATTATTTTTTTCTTTTGATAATTATTGCATTGTTTTGAAGTAAAAAAAAATGCAATATGAGTGTAAAATTCAAGATCTCAAAGAGAAAATTTAATACAAACTAAGAAATGAAAGCAAACTCTAAACATATCATTCGTAAAATCGTTTTAAATACTAAATGTAAAAGTTTTACTCATACTTTTTTCTTTTTCCAATATCCAATCCTTTTGAATTTTTTTCTTATCAAACTGAAAGAAATCATGGATATTCGATCTTTCTAAATAAATTCAATTAAATCATTTAATTCTCTACAACTTTAGGTTCCGATAAATTCATTGGTTCAACTTGTAAAATAGAAGGTGTTAGCAAAATCATTCTATTTAAAAATAGAATATGGTCAAAACCTTTATTTAGCATGCACAAAAATAGTACGTGCAATTGTGGAAAATGAGTTTTAAAAAAATGTATGGTTGAGAATGAACATTGAAAAAAATTATTTTCGAAGAATCAATTCTATACGAATAAGTGATAAAGTCTTATATCATGTGGGTTAAACCCCCATTTATAAATTGAGATATATTGATAATTTTTTGTATATAAAGTTAATTATATTTCTAATATTTATTCATTAAAATTTAATTAAAATTTGTATTTCATATTATTTATTTGTTATATTCATTTAAATATAGGATCACCTAAAAGTTTGTCACGTGTTAGTTTAACAAATTGCGACATTTAATTTAATTTTGAGTAATTTTTTTATTTTTTAAAATGTTTGTCAAATTTTGATCGTAATGTATTTGCTTTTTTACGTGTAATGAAATTAAATATTTGTTTAATATATTTAAATATCAATTATTACATTAAGATAGTTAGTGCAAATTCTTATAGTGCTATATAAGAAGTCAATAAATTAATTCTGTAAATGTTTGTTTGCCTCTTTATTTTATTTTACGATTTGAAAATTGTAAACATTTCAACTTTTAAAAATCAAAAAATCATAAGCTCAACTTCAATCATCAAATCAAAATTGTAAAGTACAGAATAAGTCGCATCTTCATATCTTATTTCGCCTAAATAGACAAAGAAAATTAGAGAATGAACAATTAACTATTAAAAAAATATACAAGTCGTAATTTTATGTTTTACTTTTTTTAGTATTTTTCATTATATATAAATGCACAAATTACGTCAGGCGTTGTACTTTTACAATTTATTCAATAAATAATTGACAATTATATATTCCGTGCATCGCACGGGTATTATTACTAATTGTTTATAAATTATAATGGTTGCGCTGAAAAACAGAGACCTAATTATACTGTTCGATTTGTTAAACCTAAAATCTGGGAAGCCTTCTCGTAATCACATGCGTGGCTAGTGATGGCAATGAATCGAGTATGGGTCGGGTTTGCCAAACTCGTACCCTACCCACTAAATATTTACAACCTCCATACCCTACCCATATACCCATTTAAAAATTGCGAGTCGGATGCGGGTTTGCTTCTATACCCATTTAAAACCCATTACTAATTATTTTTTTATTTTTTTATTTTTTAGGCATGAATAGGTTATAGGTGCTCCAGATTAACTTGAATCAGTTAAATATTGGACTTCACTTGAATTTGAGTTGAAAAAAGTTTTTTATATGTTGAAATTATACAAGCGAAATTTGAACAATTTTTTTAGACGTTAACAAAGTCAATAGTTTAAACATATTAAGGTTTAGACGATAACAATGTCAATAAATATTTGGGTTCTATTTTTTATTTATTTATTTATTTTTTTTAAACAATCACTTTTGTTTTAAATTCTATAATTTTTAAAGGAAATTAATGGATATGCGGGTCGGGTATGAGTATTGTAGTAAAACCCACACCCGACTCATACCCATGTCGGATTTTAAAATTTACCTCCATACCATACCCACGAACCCATTTAATCGGGTAATCCCCGTCCATTTATGTCGGGTCTCCATCTGGTATCGGATTCGTTGGTATTATTACCATCCCTATGCGGGGCAGCAAAGGCCTCATAGCTCCATTTTCGTGATCCGGTTCTATTGGATCTTAAAGGTGTTTGTTAGAGTGTGTGCGTAACATATAAATAGGGGCATGGTAGGAGATATGTTGCCAAGTGACAACGAGTCTAAGGATTTTTTAGGCAATGAAAAAAATCAAGCTTCCTTTATTTATTTATTTGGCTTTGTAAATTCGAAAATGGCTATGCAGTCTACAAGTTTTGGTAGCCATGAAGATGATTTGGATGATCCAAGCGTTGATAGGGAAAGCAGAAGAATGTTCTCTATAATGTCTCAGTTCAACAAGCAAATTCCATTGCAGTCTCTTCCTCTCTAATCTCTCCACTTGTGCAAAAAAGTCGAGGGCATAGAAGTGAAGGTCATCAGTGCCAGAATGAAATACATGGGGCAATCGATGATCATCGATAAGTTTATGCACATTATAAACACCAAGCACATTTAACTGTAGAGATGCAGTGACAAAAAAGGATAAATATGTACGCGTAAGATTATATTCTTGCTACTTGTATCATTTAAGTTAAAAACATAGCACGCCTGCGCATACACAGACTATATGTGCTAATGAATGTGCAGAAGAAAGGAAAAAATTTCAAATACTCCAGGAGTACCGAGTGGCCAATGGGGAATTGTCCCCTCGCAATTGAGGCCCAATATTAAGTACTAGAAAAGCTCTAGCAGAAAAGACATATCATTATAACTAAAACAACTTGATCAACTTAACCCTTTTAAACCTTGAATCTTCACAACTCAACATAGCTCCATTCAAGTGAATCAAGACTTGTATAATATGGACTGACACCTTTCGACGAAGATTTCCGAGCTTTATCAAATAAAGATTTTACTTTGACTGAAAGAACAGAAAGCAAAGGGAATATAACATCTTGTGTATCATAACATTTAGCAGCATGCCACAATTATTTAACACCATAATGTTGTGGATAATAAAATCACTGGGATTACAGATCATTTATCAAATATCTATATAATAGTAAAAAGAGCCTAGAAAAGAAGAGGTATACATGTTTTCACTTTATGCAGAGAACAGAGCCTTACTCATAGATGTCCAAACTGTAAAATCCATAGAGTGAACTTTTTCCCCATGGCCTTACTAATATACACCCATCTTAACACAGTATCACAATTCAAACTCATCATCAAGCTTGAGTGCCTCAGCAGCAGCTTCCTCCTCTTCATCATCAATAGCTAAATAAGGGTTATGCATTTTAGGCCTAAAATTGTACCCAGTAAAAACATAAAACCCGAGAGTAGCTAATTCAGCAGCCACCACCCCAGTCCACTGATACTTATACGACGTTATAGACTCCAACGCATAAACTACCACCCTCGTAAAGTATATATAACAAATAACCACAATATAGTACTTCCTAAACAACGTCAACTTCATCAAATTCACTGCGGCCTTCCCATCCGTGCTGGCAGCCTCTCTCAACTTCTTAATCGACCACACTATAGGGAACAGAACTGCACAACAGCAGATAATATCCACAAGTAGGAAAACTTGCTTCCAAGTATACAAATTTTCACCATAAGGTCCAGCCTCATCAATCACAACCTGAGCTATATTCGACACCACTTGCAACGGAATTACCACAATCAAAACCTTCTTCTCTTTATCTTGCAAATATGGTTTAAGAAATGACCATCCAGTTCCTATCAAAACTATCAGAGTGAACAATGTAATACCCTTCAAAAAGCTAAATATATAGAACAAAACATCCCACCCATGAGCACTTCCAGTTCTCTTGATAAAAGACTTATCCTCAGCCTCAAATAATAAATTAAACGCCTTCAAAATCATGACCGCAAGCATAAAAAAGTGGATTCTGTGAACAGATAAACGCTTTTTATGCAGGGTATAAATCCAAACAGCCCCTAAGAATAGATATATTACGAAAAACATGAAGTAAATTGAAGGGAGAGAAGTTTTCCCTGCGGATAAAAAATCGAAAGTATTTGTTTTAGGGTTAAAATTGTACATTACGGAATGAACATTCATGGTGACTTTCAATTTCGGTAGACAATTGGCAAAAACCAGACTGAACAGATTAGATTCAGATACTTTGACTGAAGTATTAAAGTATCGGGTCGGGTAGGTCGGATTCGGATTCGGATTCGTGAGGTCGTTAAAAGTGAAAACGCGTTTGATGGAACTGGATTGGAGGAAGCATTGAATTTCACCTTCTTCAAGCTGCTCGAGTACGTGCAACCATGAATCCTGAGTGCAGAGGAAGAACCCGACAAAAGAGAGATCGGGTTCAGATCCCGGTCCAGGTGATAAAGAAATGTCGGTGACAGTGAGGTTGAGGTAGCCGGAATGGGTGAATCCGAATTCATCGAAAGGGATGGTGGATCGCGAGTCAGAGCGGATCTCCGAGAATCGGATCTCGGCACGGGTCGTGTAGAGAAAATATGTGAAGAAGAGAGGGAGTAGAAAAAGGGATTTCATTGATTTAGGGTTTTGCGGGAAGAAAAAATAGCTATGGGGGATGAAAAATGCCAAGGTTTTTGTGGATTTTATTATCAAGTGCCGGCGGGACAGTGGAGGGAAGTCAAAGTCAAGAACGTTCAATATACGAGGGAATTGGAATAGGGATCATCCACAATTTATTGAGTTTGTAAAAATGGGTCCTAGTTTGGGTATTTTAGCCTTGACAATTTTTAAACAATACAAATTTTCAAATAATTTTTTAATTACACAAATTTTCTCTCTTCAATTTTTAACAACATATTTTACTTAAAAAAACATGCTTTTAAAAATAATATTTTAACAAACAAAGCCTAGTCCTTTTAGTCCATACTCCATAGCATATTCATCTGGGTGCCGGTTTTTATCTAACCTTTGAAAAGTGGAAATTACACCCACAAAAATTTTTTAATTTACCAATTCAAAATTTAAGTTTGCATTCTAGCATTCGTTTGGTGAACCAAATAAACTGATTTATAAATTAGGTTATATTCGACGGCATTTTAAAGAGAATTGGATTTATAATTTGACTTATCCCGTCCTTGTAGCATTGCCCTTATAATTTTGATTTATTTGGATTTTCTAGGCAAAATGTGTATTTAAAAATGAAAAAAAAATGTGTGTGGTTAAAAAGTGTTTCGAAAAATTATGTAAATTAATATGGGCAATCATTCTCATTTTAAATCCATATAGTCGAATGGAGCCTTATTTTATAAACAATACAATTTCTCAAATAACTTTTCAACTACACAAATTTTCTTTTCCTAAATTTTAACCATTATTTTTTACCTAAAAAATATAAATATGTCAGTTTATAAATCATACAGTGTTATCAAACAGACGCTTATTTGTTCAAAAATCAGGTCAACTTTTAAATCTTAAAATAATATTATTAACTAAATTAATATATCCCAAATTTATATACAATATTATTCAAAAAACCCTAAACCATTTATCTCACTCCCCCTTTCTCTCTACCTTCTCCCCAAGATCCGCCATCGCTGCCGATCACTAGTTGATTACTCCACATGGGATGCTCACAAAGTTGTTGTTGCAGCGGCCATGACGCTCATATAAGTCCAACGGACATTCGGCGTCGCCCCTTCCCCTACAGCCACGCCCACGTTCTTCGGACTCAACCATTGCTTAGGACGTCTCCGGAAAGACCGCCCCCTGGCAGCTACAATTTCAAGGCAACTGCGACGCCGATACTTACCTTGAGGCAACAACGATGCCCCTTCTCCCCACAACCACAACCATGCATTGCCCGTCAGACTCTGCCACTGCTTGGATGCCTCTTGCAAGCGGTTTCTTGGTAACAGCGACGACGCTACTTTCCTCGAAGCAGGGCGCCACTGTTGCTTCAATGTAGTGGTGGTGCCACTTGATCTTGTGGTGGTGGTGCCGACATGAAATGGCGGCAACAATTACTTGTGAGGAAGGGAGGGAGCTGTATTTTAGGCATTGGAATGTGGGGATGGGGTGGATTTTTGTTGGTGATGATGGTGCTTCGATCTAGAGGTCGTGGTGCTTTGATATAGTGGTGTTTGCCATGTAAGTGGTGGTGCTATTGCTCGATCTAGTGGTGGTGGTGGTGGTGCCAGCGTGAAGCGACGGAGACGGAGACTGGTGAGGGAGGGAGCTGTGACTTGGAATTGGAATGTAGAGATGAGTGAATTTTTGTTGTTGTTGTTGCTGGTGGTGACGGTTGTGGTAGTGGTGGCGACGACCACCTTTGGTGGCGGGGGCTAGGGTAAGGATAAGGATTATTTGATGTTTGTGACCAATTATTTAAGTGTTTGTGACAAAATATTTGAGTGATTGTGACCAATAAATAATATGTGACCTAAACAAATTTAAGATCGTGACTCACAATTTTTTAAGTTGTGACAAATTATGTTGAAATTTGTGACTTCAATAAGTTGTGACCTATAATTTTGTGATTTGTGATCGTGAATCAAGTCGTGGCCTAAGAAATTTATAAATTGTGACCGAAAAATAAGTAGTGACTGTTATTTCATAATTTGTGACCTCAAAAATTTGAGATTTGGGACAAAAATATGTTATGACCTAAGAAATTTATAAATTGTGATCAAAAAATACGCAGTGGCAGATTATTTTATAATTTGTGATAAAAAAAATACAATATAACTGATAAATTTGATGATTTGTAACCAAGAAATAAGTCATGACCAATAATATTATCATTTGTGACTGATTAATTTAACAAATTGTAATAAAAAAAAGTTGTAACTTATAAATTTGTAATTTGTGACCGAAAATAAGTCGTGACAAAATGTTAGTGATCGGAAAATTAGTTGTGAGCCATATTTGGGACCGAGAAATAAGCGTTACCTTTAATATTTGTGATTTGTGACTGAGTAATAATTTGTGACTAAAAAGTTGTGACCAATAAACTTATTATTTGTGATCGGGAATTATGTTGTGGCTTAAAAATTTCATAATTTGTGACCTATAAAATTTGTAAATTGTATCTGTGACCATAAATTGTATAATGTGACATCGACAGATTTAATTACATATTTTTAATTAAAAACCTAATTTTTGTATTAAAACTACAAGTTTCTTAAATTTTAAATTCAATCTTTTAAACTCCTTACATATGTATTTATCCCATTTAAAAAATAGAGCGGAATCAATTGAATTGCATTACATTATTTGTTAAGTAAAATAGGTGAATACAAATAATTTTAATAAGAAAATAATTAAAGATATGAGAAACATTAGGCTGCATTCTCTTTATGTTTCAGTTTTCTATTTTCATTTTCGAAAATGTTTTATGTTTTCCATTTTTTGTGACTTTTTTCGAAAATTGCTGAAAACGTGTTTGATTTGTTATTTCTGAAAACTGTCTTCAGAAATAAAAATATGGAAAACACATTCTGTTTAAAATTTTGCAGAAAACTATTTCTGTATACTTGTAATTATATTGCTTATGAATATAAATGAAATAAACATGTCATATTTGAGTTGCACAAATTGCCCCAATCACTCAATTTGGTTATGCTAAAAAAATTCAAAAATTCATGTTGTCCTTCTAAAGTAATCGTTCCACATTTGGGTAGCAATTTGCCCTTCTAGGGTAATCGTTTCATTTAATACTTCATATATATACATCCTTCCAGTAAATACTCATAACGTTTAAAATTTAAGTTTCGATAAAATTTGCAGAAATCAATTTACGTTAATCAATTATGCACTCACAAAATAAGTGTCTACAATACAAAAGTAGAAAAGAAATGTTTAATAATTAAGCACATGATACATCATCAGAAATATAGTTGAATTTGGAGTTCGAAGCAAAAAACGGAATGTAATTTGGAGTTGTATATCAAAAGTTATACATGTTTGAAAACAATGACCTATAAAGCAAATATGAGGACTAAATTGAAAGAAAATTAAAATTTACGGATTAATGTGCAAGAAAATCTGAAGTTGAGGGACCTAAGTTGCAAATAAATAAGGGTATTTTTCAAAAGAAATTTCAAAATTTGAGGATTAAAATGACAAGTTTTGAAAATCAGTGATCAATAATGTAATTAAAAATGACAAATTTTGACAAATTTCATTTTTTTTGATTATTTTAATCTTTTTTTTAAATGTGAAAACGCGGAAAATGCGCGTTTTCACTTTGTAGTTATAATATTCGGAAAACGCGGAAAACGTGAAATCATGTTTTCTGTTTCCTTCACAAAATTTGGAAACATTTTAGATTTTTTTTTTTCGAAAACGGTGCAAGAGAACGCGTTTTCCTCGTTTTCGGAAATAAAAAAAGGAAAACGACTGAAAAACGTCAAAGAGAACACAGCTTCGTTTTGTGGCTTATCCATCCAATATTTATTTTTTATTTTTTTATTTTTTGTGGATCTTGTTTGCTCTATATTTTCGTCAAAGACTTTTCTCATGATCCTTCTCTATCTGATTTGGACTTCTCTTCTATAGCACCACTTCTTGTTGTAAATGTCTTATCATATAGCACTTTTCCCTCTTTCTACTTCTCCCCCATCTCATTCCATCGCGTATTTGGATGGGCAGCCTAGGTTGAGAAGAATTGTGCTTTGTTCTTATTTCTTCAATTTATATTTATGAGCAAAAATGTAATAGATTTTAGTGGTAAAGTGGAATAAAGATTAGAGACCAAAATTTCAAGAAAAAAGGTTGGGAGCTGAATTGCTGTAACAATTTTAGATTAAGGACCTAAGATGCAATTTGCTTAATCTAATTAAACGTTACGGTAACGCTAGATTTCCTGTGGCTCGAGAGCCGTGCCTAACAAAATTAATAAGTTCTTCTAGTTGACTTGATTATAAGTTTTAATGTTTTCTATATAAATATATTTTTTTTAATTTGTATTAAGTTGAAATTAAAATGTCAAGTCATAATGTAATCATATTTATATTTCTCTTGAATATGCGAAGTTGTGAGATAAGTCTTTATTCTTAAGTTCCTTAATTCGTTAGTCTATTTTGTTATACAATTGACTTAGAAAACGAAGACTTACTTTTCCAATCTTTTTCTAACAAAAAGAAAATTGGTTAAAAACACTATGCACCACATCATGATAAAGAGTTCACATTTTCTACACGGAATCATCAATGGGCGATTTGATTTGGAAATTGGACGATGTCCTCAATTGGACAATTTGACTTCAATTTGAGTGTTATTAAATAGTTATAACTATTTTATTTCCATTATAAATCAAATACTATTCAAATCGAGTAAATTAAATGATTGATCGCTAACTTTATTTTTGTAATTGATTACTAACTGAACTTTGAAATATTACTCAATGATCACTCAAGTATCATAAATGTAACTCGTCCATTATTGAGATAAAATTCGTAAGTTTTGAAGGAACTTTTCATATGGGAAATGAAAATAACTGTTAAAATAATCTACGTCAACAATTCATCTTTCCAAATTAACCTTGTTAGGTAGATTGATTTGTGAGTGATTCTGAGCAGACCTTAAAGTTTTAATTCTTTAAACCGCTAAAAATGCATTGCCAATTATTTAAATTGTGTTACGGGTTGTTTGGAATGACAAATTATTGACTTACCGTCAAAGCAAACTTTCGTCCGCCACGTGGATAGTTAGACAAAGCTTTCGAGCGAATTTCACCTCAATGATAGATGAGTTATATTTATGATATTTGAGTGAGTATTGAGATACATTTTAAAGTTCGATTAGTAAGTAGTTACACAAACTGAAGTTCAGTGACTAATCATTTATTTTAGCCTCTGTTCGGATAAGTGATTATAAATCGGTTTATAATTGACACAATTTCTTAAACCACTTTTTACCACACATATATTCTCTCTCCAATTTGTAACCACGCATCTTACCCCGAGATTTGAAAAAAAAAAAAAAAAAAAAAAAAAAACTGGTTTATAATTCATATAATTGGTTTAAATTTTTTTGTTTATAAACAAAGAATATGATATTTTCGAGGTAAAAAATTTGATTAAAAAATGATTTACAAAATTTTTGTGGTTAAAAAATAATTTGAAAAAATATGTTATCTATAAGTTTACCAAACGGATTGTCAGTGCATGTTTTCACTTTTCATCATCCTAATGGATAAAATACGTGGTTTGTTGAATTAGTTGTACTTTTTCAAATGCGCATTTCAAATAAATGGATTTTTTGCCTAGACAGAAATCAAAACAATACACTATGGATTTTCCATATTACATCATAATTTCCATTAACCACATCAGTTTTTTCTTTACAGCAAACAGAGTTAGACGGGATACCCAAGCTGAAACATTACACTTCAGTGACTAATTCATGACCAAAAAAAAAAAAAAAATGATAAACAAGGTTAACAGAGAAACGTCACGTACACAGCTATGGAGTTATATTACTAGATTTTCTCTGCAGAAAATTACCTGTAGACCACTCTTTTGAAGAAGGCTTAGATACAGTATCCTGGGTAAGGAAGAATTTACGGAGTAATTACAATGATTTGTCATGTTCTGATGAAGAAACTCAATTCTGGGATTCAGCAGAGCAGAGAAAAGCACTGGATTCGATATATATTGCTATAAAATGTACTGAATTCATGGCTGATAACAGGCCTTCCATTAGAGAAGCTGTGGGATCTCTTACAAGGTTGAATTGTAGAACAAAATCCGGTGTAAATAATATGAGAAACTCAGGTTTATAATTCAGTCGTGTAATAATTACAGATTCTTTTAAAAGAATCACTTCTCTCTTTTGTAATTCATAAATTTACTCAAATTTTCTCTATGGTAATAAGCATTGCATGATATGACACATTCGATAAGTGAACTAAACCTGTTTCAGTGTTTCAAAATCACGCAAAATTGAAAAACTTCCTGGAAACTTCTCCATTATAGGAATTGACAGTGTCTTTCTTTTGGTCATTTTCTCAATCGGAGGAGTGTCAGAGGATTCCCCTTCTGTCTCTAGTTTCTTGAACAATTCTGCACTGGGCCAGCATTTTTTAGCATGGGCATCTGCCTGACAATCCAACTCGGCCCGGCTCATTTAAGACCTCTGCCAAAGCCAAGAAAAGCTCAAGTTGCATTTTTAGAAAAAGAGAACTACATGTTTCCTGAAGCAGACATAGTTAACTACCTCAAACCAGGCGTGCAGAATGTAATTATCAGCATAACGTTCTTCTTAGCCCATCAGGTTACAACATCAGACAGTTTTAACTTCAACTTCATGTTACCAGCCACAACTACTATTTCTCCTCTAGATGGGTCCACTTTTAAAACGGTTGCTTTCTTGTTTAGGGAAGGAACATTCACCGTATCACCAATAATGGGTGGTCTGTGCTTCTTTTCTGCAATGGATAAAGGGGAATATAACAAAACTACAAGGATCGGTGTGGATTTCTAAGCAGAATCGCGAACAAGTTTCATGTAAGAATTCTACCTGCATTGTTCAGTGACTCTGCAGTCCCTTTTGCTGTGGAAGTTTCATTTTCTTCAGGGCTTGTAGAACGATCATTAATTGTCGAATTATGCCTGTCGTTTTTAGCAGCCATAACCTCTGTAGGTTGATTAGGAAACGAGCGATACATTCGCAGTTTCTTGTGAAGAATGGAACGTGCTGCCGCTGCTGCCTCAGATACTTCATGCATCATCCTGTATCTTTCTTCAATGCTGTGTTCCGCTATTTTCTTTCTGGTCACCAATAGTTTCTGATGAAGATTCTTCGAGAGCCTGAAGGCCCAAAAAATAAATATAGTCATTTTTTTTATTATTTTTTTTTTTTGTAATTGAACATCAATCCTCGTGTATAATTTTTCAAAAAAAAAAATCTCACATTAGATGGTGTTGTGCTTCATGAACTTTTTCGTGAAAGTTCTGCTTGGATCTTTCCATGTCAACTATGATCTGCGGTTATTAACCAGTGCAGAAAGCATTAGGCAAACTAAACAACAAATTTGTGGTCAACGAAATAAACACTGACATGCACACGCACACGCACACGCACACGCACACGCACACGCACACTAGAAAGTAGTGGTGAACCTCCAAAATACCAAACTATTGCACCAATTGACTATAAGAAATGTCTCATTATTGTTACTTGGTAAATGCCAAGGTTAAATAACATCTGTGAAGGTAAAACAATAAGTCCTATTGGTATATTGAACTGCAGTGAAAATCACTATAATTTTGAGGTAGAGTTTTGGCTAGGGATGGTAATCTGGGTCACATGGATAAATTTGCCATCAACCCCGACCTGGCCCACTCCAGTAGGCTGGACATTAAGGGCCTCCAGACCTGCCTAATTGACACCACTAGTTGCAGCAAGTTAAATTAAAACAATGTTATACATTTTTATCCGAACAACCATAACGAGAACTTATGAAAGCCTTATTTCGAGTCCTGTTTATTATAAAATCAGACCTTCAACAAAGACATTGAGAATTTATCTTTGTAATTTATCTAAGTATAAGATGGGGATGAGCAAATGCAATTACCTCGTTAATTTCGGCACTAGCTGTTCCATAAAGTTCACGAGCATTATCCAGAATCTCATTTGGTATCCCAAGTCTTTCAGCAATACTGATTGCATTTGAACGTCCTGCAGTAGAAAATAATTTAATATTACACTTCTAACGAGAGAGATTTGCCAAAGAGAAATTCCGGGACTCCAGAAACAAAAAAGTGAATATTGGAGGTTCCGCTGATTATTACACTCATTATTGTACAGTCAGCAGACTAATCAAATCAAACTTATTGCAAAGAATTTCAAGTTAAACCAAGAGCCCGTATTTGACAGAAGAAGAAAGTTATAACCTGGTATTCCCCAAAGAATTCTATAAGTTGGCTTCAAGTTCACTTCATCAAACTCCATGCATGCATTTTCAAAGGCACCATTGCTGCCACAATTAAAATAATGAAACATAATGTTAGAAAAGGTAAAATCACGAGTACTATATAGATGATCCATCTTTACATCAGCTACCTGTATTTGAGCGTTTTAAGCTCTCCATGATGTGTGGAAGCAATTGTTAGTAAAGCTCCAGTTTCTGCAAAAGATTCCAGCAATGACATTCCCAGTGCAGCTCCTTCTAGTGGATTTGTCCCTGCACCTACCTGAAATGTTGCAAGGGATATGACGCGATAAATATTCTATAATATCACTAGCCTTTTATTGACACCTTCCATTCTTCTATTCCTGTAATAACTTGCAGACCTATTTCTCACTGTATCAAGTGAGTGATAGTATGATATTCGTGACATTTAGCATCAAAGGATATATGAGAATAAGTATTAACAAAACAAATTCTTTGGCTCCGAAAGAGTCTAAGCCCTTTTTGACAGCTTTTTGAGATTACAAGTTGGTGAGTCCCATGAAGTGTGATTGGAAAGTAGATAAAAGTTGTGGGTCCAATGAAATGTGTGGTTAAAACATGCGCTAAATATAAATAGATCACATACTTCATCTAATAGCACTAGTGACAGATTACTTGAGTGGGACTTGATTTCCTGCGAAGTTCAGCAAAGGAAATTTGTGTAAATTGCAGAATAAAATTGAAATGATATCAGCATAAATCAATGGTAATGGCGATCTTGCAACCAAATTGTTTAAGCCCCACATTTGAGGGGAAAGAGCACAGGTATAAATTCGATAATACTTTAAATCAACCACAACATTTGATTTGCAGAAAGAGTTTTTCACAGCTAATACAGTTGGAAGAATTCTCAGAAATCAAGGAAAATTGCAAAGACCAAAAACATATCATAGTAACTCATTGATCATTAGTTTATAACAATAAAAGCTCACCTTGACGATGGGGAACAAGCATATAACCACACAAATATTTATATGCCTATCAAAAAACCATACAAATAACCAGGAGTCCAAAGATAATATAAACGAATGCATGAAATTATCTGTCCAAGCTACAATTGCTGACATAAAACTTTCAAATTCACTTGTGTCTATCTACTACCTACACCTATGGTATATACCCATATATGAAGAAGCAAGATAAAATTGATTGGTTAGGCTGCGGAAAAGCAAGTAGCTTAGAATGTTTTCAAGAATTGCAAATAAGAGGCATTCATTAGGACATCAGATTGCAGTCAACATGCTCGGTCCAATATCTTCTGCATAGATATGTCATACCAAAGAACATACAAGCACAACTCTTGGAATGCAGTGATTTTTTATTTAGTGCGTGTGTCATACCATCTCTATGGCTTTTGAGAAATACAATAGCACAGACCTTCCCATTTTGTATACTACCCATAAATATATAGAAAGATTCACTACTACAGATTCCAAACTATGTTACCTAATAAATTTTTAATTGTTATGAAACATGTTACCAACGTACACTTATTTGTTTCAGATGGCCAGAAAAGGTAGATAAAGATTGAGATAGAGACTGTTCATCGCCAATGTCTGCATATACAGAATCAAACCATGGTATCTTTACGGGTTCTGAAGATAACACATATAGACCTGTAATAACAAAAAAATACAAAGAGGTTATCCAATATAATAATTTTAGGCGCTAGAAACAACTAATATATGTACTTTTCAGCATTCTTCCAACTTTCGGGTACAAGCAAAACAAAAGAAGCATATTTACCACTATTACTAAGAATCAACTAGTAATCAATTCAAAATGTGAAAAACAAGGGACAATTTTTTCTTGGAACTAGTATATCAACATTGGCAGGTTACAGTTCAGGGGGTTTTCCTTAATCCCCTCTCCTTCATACATCAAAAATCCTACCTGAACCTAAGTCACATATGTCAACTCTTGTGCACCTCAAGCCACAATATGGGAGATCAGTCCAAAAAGCATGCCAAATACAGATTTTAGTCAAATGGGATATGCTAATTTTATTATAAAGCTATCCTAGGCATATTATCACAAGTGAAAGTAACATCTGTCATCTGCAATTCTATCTCGTAACTGAAATGCAGATTTTTGGGGGCCTGTAATCTAAACATAATATCCATCTTTTCCAGTCTTACCGTGTCTGGCTTGGTGTCATTTAGCAATGGATGGTTCAGACAAATATGCTTGATATTCAAAACAGCAAATATTTTAGGAGCAGAATCCATGACCGGCATCAGACGAGCAAATGACAATTGTTACAGAACTCTTATATCCTATTTCCCACTGAATATTACACGTTTCAAAATCTGTAGTAAATTTTCTAAATATAACTGAAAATACAAGATCTTAGAAGGTTTATATCTTATAAATATTCAAGTCCCTGTAAACTAGACTATGGTGCATTTTCACTCACACCTGCAACCACTGGATGAATTTGTTACTAAGTACCTAAGGTATAAATATCTTAAAATGCTCATTCCATACCTATGAAAGCATAGTAAAGCTCCATTAATCATGAAAAATCAAAATTTAAAAATTTCAGGAATAAGATCAAAAATCAAGAGAACATAATGGCAAGGATAAATCAAGAATAAGTTGATGATAGTGATGTTGACCTGATTTTGCCATCATAGCAGCTAAACCAATTGTCTTCAAGCAAATGGTTTTGCCCCCGGTATTGGGGCCAGTTATGACAACAACTTTAGTATTCCAAGATATAAATATGTCAAAGGGTACGGGGGGAGTTTGTTTCAGCTTAGCAACCTGAAATTATCAGGATGAACCTACACCATGACTTAAATAAACAATATTGAATTCGGATATGCTTGTAACAAGGTTACTCGAAAACTTAAGGAGGGGGGGGGGGGGGGGACCTGCATTTCCAAAGACGATATATTCAAACTTGTTTCCTCTTTCCACGGCACATTTCCTTGCTGTTTTCTCCTCCTGAGTTCCTAGAGGCAAACAGAATGAACCGTTTATTTTCATATTCACATGATTTGAACTTAAATCATATAATTAACAGTTATACGTTCCAAGTAACTGATCCTTGCCATGCCAATGCTCCTAAAATCATCTTAAGAGAGCTCCAAGAATTACTATCTAAAAAAAATTTCACCAAAATATGCATATATCCTTATCCCCTCACCCCCTTTCATGAAAAAGAAAAATGAACGAGAAGGAAAAGGAAAAGGAAAAGGAAAAAAGTTCTTAAAGTTTCTTCATGTCACTTCACATAACAATAAGACCATAATATTGATGTGTTTCTCTTTCTGAACTATATGGAGCGTCAAACTAACTTATATTCTTAGTATATTTATTTAAGGAGCCTACCTCGGATAAGGGAAGAGGGAAAGAGTAGTTTGCTTACTTCTACCCTTGGTTGGGATAGAAAGTCCCCTCTAGTCGGCAACATGAATACATATACAAGACCAGGTTTTGCTTGGCTGACAAATGTATTCTTAAGGTTTGTCTTTCTTAAAGTTTCCCAACCCAAGAAAATAGAACATTTATTTTCCATCTTTCAGATATTAGAGTCCATTTTTTCTCTCCATATGAGCTTTCAAAGATATATTGACCATATGTTTGCATTCTGTCTGATGCATCATACATCTTCAAAGATCCAATGGGAAGAAGTCTTTCATAACCTCATCCGCCACTTCAATTTGACTAAACTCTCGCTCTTCTAACATCTTCTACGGAGATCACATCACTCTATGGTAAGATATTCCCCAACAACCAAAGTCGTCATTTATCCTCAATTAGTTTAACCTTCACTTGCACCAATCTATACTCTTTTTTTTTTTTTTAATCTTACTCATTCTCGTAAGACCACCTTTCAATCTTGACATTCTCATTTAAGCCACATTGATCTTGTATGCATTTTATCCATTAAAGGCTCAATGCTTAATTACCATAGGCATAGCTGATCTAACAAACATCTAACCTTACATGTATCTTCCTACCGAATGATCTCATATCATCCAGCCCACACAATCCAATGCATTACATCTTCCTCAATTCCTCATTTCTTGTTAATAAACAAATCTAAATATTTAAAACAGCCTCTCTTTTGGACAACAAAATCTCTGTAGTGACTAGTGATTCTTCTATCATCCTTATTCCTACTTAACTTAAAGTGCATTCCATGTAGTCATAGTTCTACGTAACCTAACAGAAGTATTCCTTTATATTTCTACTTAAAATTTTATCCCTCTCCTACTACATCTAATGCTTGTGATGCTACATCACTCACATCTTTATCAATATTCAATCACATAATCATACTATGGATAAGGTTGCTTATGGGAAAACAAAAGGGGGTGTTGTCAAATGTGGAAAGATGCAATCAACAAATGCATACTTTCCAGGACCACATTCATACATCCATTATAAAATAATAGTGAAAGGAAAACGTGCAAATGGATGCAAAAGCTTCAAAGCAAGTCTAATGCATCACTTACAGCATTAGCATTACTGACATCCTTCATGGCCTTGCGTAAATCATGACGATGTTGTTGAAGTAATAAAGGATGATAAGCTTTCGGCAAATATAAAGTCCATTTCCCCTGACTATGTTGTGATGTCATTAAAGTTTTGTCGTCTGGTAGTGCATCAGCTGAAATACTACTATCCTTATCCTGTGGCAAATATAATTCCGGTCGTGAACCATCAAATGAAAGACTGTATCGTGCTCTAGCATTGATCTGTATTAACAGGAAACAGAGAGAGACAATTAAGAAATATAAATACAGAATCCCAAACCATGTAAAACTAAATATCAATATGAGTTTTTTAATACACAACCATCTGGTATCTGATCTCCAACCACTCCTTAAAAGACAATGGTGGGTTGGCATTTGAAATTAACATGCTTGGCAAATGGGTCATGAATTTTTTAGGCATTACCTTGAAAAATAAATACACTGTTTTACTTGTTTAAGGAAAGAAGTGCAAGGCATGGATGATTTCCAAAGGCTGCAAAAAGCATAATATTCTGTTTCACATAACAAATAACTTAAGACATCAGCTCTGACCATCATTCCACTTACACAATTAGAGGAACTCTGATTGCAGCAACATATTTATAAGTGTGTGAGTGTGTGTGTGTGTGTGTGAGTGAGTTTTTCATCCACTAACAGGAAATAAAACATTTTCTGTTATTATTCAGTGTCACAGAAGTAAGCGTGAACAGAGTTGTTGATGCATAGAATAGAAGCAGCATCAGAACTAGGCATGTGGATCAACTAGTTTCCAGAAAGAAAAAGGATTTATTATTAGTCACCACAGAGTCAATTAGGTTAAACGTACCTACCATATCCATTTGAATCATGACATTAAATACATGTTCAATGTCATTGATGTCCATTTGCATCTATACAAAGATAAAATGAAAATACCAATTAAATTATAGATAAAATAGAGAAAATATATGTTAGTTAAACAAATTGGGCAAAACCTTATTTGTAATCTTTAATAGCACTTCAGACTCTGCCTTTGCCACAGATGCCATGGCTCGTTGCAATTCATCATTCAATTGTACAGCAGAAAGAGGCTCTACAATATTTCCTCCACCTGAACCGCTGGAATAGAGAGTTACCTTTTATTTACAAAGAGTAATATTTGCAGCATATTGAAAGACTTCCAGTCAGCAATCAATAACAAAAATCACTGTAAAGATATCAAAGAAATCTAATAGTCATACAGTTGAACAATGTATGATCATTAATATGGGGACTTGTTCAGTCAGTTCTATGCGAAATTATTGGGAAATAAATATTATCCAACATATGTAACAGTTCAAGTTCCATTAAAAAAAAATAACACATTGTCAATGACAAAAAAGAACATTACACTTTAGATATGTTATTACATGATATGAAAAGAATATCAAAATTGCAGCACCCTTTCCAATTATTCTCTTCATGTGCACAAGAAGGTCGTGAAAATTCAAAATTTACTTTAGCTCAATTAGACATTCCTGACTGAATTATAGATTTTTTTTTAACTGCATAATTCGTGCCAGGTTTAATGTCTTTCTTGTTCATTATATAGTTAAGTTGCTAAGAAGGTCATACTACCATCACACATCGATAAACTCAAATAAAATAGAAAAACAAAATCATGTAGAAACATTGCGAATAAAGGTATGGCCAAAGTCCATCCTGCGTAAAAAGTAAGATATTTGAAGAATTTGATGCACCTAGAAAGCAATAGTCCCTCAAAACTTGGTCGAATATCAGCCCCTGACTTTATGCACCATCTTCCATCAATATTACTTAATTCCTGAACCAAGAAATAATTATAGTTTAATTAATAACACGTCAAATTATTAATATAAGTACACTTCTTTTTTCCAAAATTATGCCAGGACACAGCTTACCAAAATGGATGATTCTTTCACTTCATTCCTGATCATGCTCTCAAGCAACTGGTATAACTGAATAGAGAAGAAAATACAACAACAGTCATCACTTCCAGTTTCTTGGATTCAATGGAGCTACAGTAATTCAAAAAGAACTGTGACGTTCATTGGCATAAAAGCTTCACTTGTAAAAAAGAATGATTAAGCACTTTTTAGACTATATAGGATTGAAGCCTAAAAGCACTTTGGTAAGCAGCAAAAAGGACACAGAAATCTGATGAAAAGAAACATACATATCTAAAAAGGACACAGAAATCTGATGAAAAGAAACATACATATCTTTAATATCCTAATTGAACGAATTAAAGCATGGCAACCTACTACGTATGGTCAATGTGGACTTACTTCTCTAGTTCTCTTTAGTATGAGGTTTTTACATGAAAAAACTATGCTTGGGAATATGGAGAGGAAAACTAAGTTGAGAGACTAAGAGATGGGGTGTTTCAAGGTGGAATCTTCGCATTGAGAAAGGTCTTGAAGGGGCTTCGTCCTCATGTTTTCGGATTATGCGACGGAGTCCAGAACTCCCAAAGGACCTAGTATCAAACCCAGATGGCTACTACTATCAACTAGGTTCTTACTACTTTCTTTATTATAAGTGGTTATAAAAAGAGAGTTTCAACTCATGGCTAGTTCGAAAAAACATCAAGTGGTATTTGGTAAGAGATTTTTTACAACTATAAGCCTCCGTTTGGTAATCGTACTTTTTTTGTTTATAAATTACACAATTTTTCAAATCACTTTTTAACCACTCATTTTCTCTCTCCAATTTTCAACCACTACTTTTTATTTCAAAATCATAAATAAACTAGTTTATAAATGAAACAGTGTTACCAATCATAAATAACTTGATCCCAAAAGGTGAAAATCTCGGGTCAAATTCAACAAGTGCTACCAGTAAACAAAACTGTATTCAGAAATTTATACCACACCGCCACAAACAAAAAGGAAACAAGTAATCTACCTCATGTTTTCGGATTATGCAACGGAGTCCAGAACTCCCAAAGGACCCAGTATCAAACCCAGATGGCTACTACTATCAACTAGGTTCTTACTACTTTCTTTATTATAAGTGGTTATAAAAAGAGACTTTCAACTCATGGCAAGTTCGAAAAAACATCAAGTGGTATTTGATAAGAGATTTTTTACAACTATAAGCCTCCGTTTGGTAATCGTACTTTTTTGGTTTATAAACTACACAATTTCTCAAATCACTTTTTAACCATATTTTCTCTCTCCAATTTTCAACCACTACTTTTTACCTCAAAATCATAAATACACTAGTTTATAAATCAAACAGTGTTACCAATCATAAATAACTTGACCCCAAAAGGTGAAAAATCTCGGGTCAAATTCAACAAGTGCTACCAGCAAACAAAACCGTAATCAGAAATTTATACCCCACCGCCACAAACAAAAAGGAAACAAGTAATCTACCTTTCTTTCAAGTCTGCATCTTAAAAGAACCTATATGAATAACTTGAGCCCAACAGGTGAAAATCTCAGGTCAAATTCAACAAGTGCTACCAGCAAACAACACTGTAATAAAAAATTTAAACCCCCACGGCCACAAAGAAAAAGGAAACAAGTAATCTACCTTTCTTTCAAGAAACCGGACTTGGTCGCGAGCCTGTCTCAAAGCGGAACTCTGAAAACATATGTGGAAGCAGTAAGGCAAATATAAATCAAAGTGAAATTTCTGTATCAATGATAAAGTTAAGAGCGGACCGCAGAATCTTTAACAGAGCCATCTTCATCAATTAGCTGCTGTATAAACTTGATTAATGATTGACTTACTACCAGTTCCATAATCTGTCATAAAATTATGGAAAAAATAGTGCCATTACATATACTAAGCACTTACTACAACAGATTCCATAAAGTGATAAGTACTATCATACCATTCCAGAAAGCGGCATAAAATGCTGATACCAGTCTGTATCTTCTTTAGTTGCGGCTTTGACATTTAACTGCAATGCTTCTGCAAACTGTAGCAGGGATACAAGTGCCATTGCTTCATTCCCACTCAGGGGAAAACCCCTGCCAGCACATTGAATACCAGTTTTCACCTTCAACAAACACGAAGGTAAATTTAATGAAAGTATCAGAAATATTTCATTTCTTTATCTTAACCATTTAATAAGTACGGGACACTGGAAACAATAAATGAAATGACATTTGATCTTCTTTATATTGAAGAAAAGGAACATACTAAACCGATATCAATTCCAGAAAAATCCATCATTGCACCGTATTTATGCATTTCCACAGCTGCATTTGTTTCCTCTAATAGTTTCATACTGTCATCATACGTCTTATTAAAATTCCATAATTGCTCCTGCATGCCAAAACTATAAATTAATGAAAAGAAAAATGTTAATGAGATTGCATGGTACTGTGAGGCAATTGCGCTTGCAACTAATGATTAATATAAACAATCCCAATTATGTAATCAAATAAGTAAAACTAACTTTTAATTAATTTTTTGTTTCCTGTCATGGTTTCCATTGCAAGTTACGTGACTTGTGCCATATCAAAAGTATGGACTTTCAATGTGGAATTTATAACATCTTGGGCACCCTCCGCTCAATCGCTGGCTTTTGAGGGTGAGTTCTGATCAAGATTTTGTAATAATGGATTCAGGGCACCCTCCGCTCAATCGCTAGCTTTTGAGGGTGAGTTCTAATCAAGATTTTGTAATAATGGTATCAAAGCAGACACTAAATCTCCAAACTGCAATCAAGCGTCACAAATGGTGTCGCCGACATAGAAGTATTTGTCCATGACTACTCATGAATTAGTGCAAAGCCCGTTCCACGTGAGCATGGGTATCATGGAGCGTGCAAATCATAGTTTTACGAGACAAGATATGAGACTTGTGGGGACGAAAGTATGGATTTTCAGTCCCCAAGTATGGATGCGTCAAAGAAGATCTCCGTTATTGAATCCCCTCTAAGCAGGCTCAGGATATGGGAGCAGCTATGCTTTAGCCTATCAACAAGGCAATTGGCAAAGCTGACTAATCGACTCGATTCTTATCGTAATCGTAATTCGTATAAAGGCATCGCGTCAGATATTGGTTGCGTTGGTTGGCGGCTTGCAACATCACACCTTGTTAGCACTTCCGGTCGTCGACACGAGGAATTTCTTAGCCTGCTTAGGGCTGCCCGACTTTGTAACCTTTTGGGCACCTTCTCTCAATTGCTAGCTTTTCGAGGGTGTTCTACCAAGATATTGTAACATTCTCAAACGTGCTAGTTACTTATTTTGATCCTCACTCTTCGAATAAGTAATCATTTTAAGCTTAGCCAAACATGTCAAAATTAGAGAAGATAATTAAATGAAAACCTTGGTGGCTTGTTTGCCGAGGGAAGTGCCGGCAAAGGAAGCAACAGCGTCGCATAGCTGGTCCCATTGGAGGACTCTGAGGCTGTCCAGAATTACCGATGGCTGGCTATCATTACTTATAGAAATGTTTTCGGAGTGAGAGGCCGCCGAAGCCAGTGAGAAGTTTTTCCGGATGAAAATTCGAGGAGTTACAAATCGGAATTGAATGGATTGATTCCAAGATGTGGTCGAAATTGTGAGTTTTGAGATCGAAAAATGGGGAAATGAAGACCCTGTACATGACAGCATTATGCAGGAAATGGTGAAATTGAACTCAAGTGTGGGAAAGAGAAGATAGGAAGATGAATTGGATAGACGGGCAATACTCCAGTAGTTTTTATTATTATTATTTTGTTTAATAAACCATTTTTTTTTACATAATTTTTCAAATTACTTTTTAACCACATATAAAAAACACAATTAAAAAAAACCATGAAAGTGGCCGACGAACACTCTGGAACATCTCCCTATTATTTTTATACAGCCTATGTTCGGTTGCAGTAATCTTTTAAATTTTAATCTAATTAATTCAAACTTAACATTTAATTTTAACCACGTGTTAGTATTTCTTCAGTACGATGTACGGAAGTTATTCAAAAATATCAATTTCGATAAGATAATTAACACAAATAAAAAATGCATGAAAAATAATATTATCACAATAACTATTAAAATTTAATAAATAATATAACAAATTCAAATTATAATAGCTTCTAGTAAATTAATTTATCTATTTAAGTAATAAATAACTGTTAATTTTAATTATTTTTATTAGTTATTATTAATTTCAAAGAAATTGCAAATTCAGTAGTTTATTTCATAGTATATTATATTTGATATAATATTATGGATACAATATTAATTTTGTGGAAGACGTTAATATATTTCTTTGGATTTCTACATTCTCTTCTCGTGTTTAAAATTTTCCAATTTTCATTTTAAAATATCAATCACAAAAATTATAAATGCGTATTTAACTTAAACCCATGAATATTTGTATTCAGCCAATTAAATTATATTTTTATTTATAAAATCAAATAGTCAAAAATTACTATTACGTAAATCTAGCAATTATCATGATATGATATTATGCAATGTTAGAGTAAAAAAATTATATTGAAAATCGTATACCATATAACATCTAAGCAACTATTAAAATTACGAATGATTAAAAATATATATTCACATTTTTTGCATTTGCTTCTCGTAATAAAAATTTTCTTCAAATTTCTTTAAAAAAATCAATCACAATAATTATATATTTTTTATACTTAAATCTAAATAATATACTTAAATCGAAATATTATTTGTATTAAAAAAAAATTATTGATAATATAATAGAAAACTATAAATTCCAAGAGAACAATAATTTACAAATATAAAAATAATAAATTTATATAGAAAGTTTAACCGAACAATTGTTCGCTTTCCATAATATAAAAGGCATATAATTTCTCAAAAATAAAAAAATTATATATAATCTCAATATATAGATTGATATACAACCCTATTCTCATAATTGCTTAGTGTCAATCGCTGAAAAAGTAGCTGACATCATTTTTAACTTTTTTATTTTTTTTCCTTTTGTTCTTATTCTTTAATTTTAATTTTTATTTTCATTTGCTTGGCTTGCTTTGTATGTTTTTGTAATTTGATCATTCTGCAATTTCATAAATATTTCTAATCTATGCAAATTCAAAAAATTCTATTTTTTAAACGTACGTTTTCCAAAATTTTTACAAATCACATTATTTGAAATGACGGTCTTAAACAAGGGCTAATTATAAAATGATACATTATTTCAAATTAATTAGGTTTGTAATAGTAATTTTTTTTAGTTTATATGTAGATTATTTTATTGGTGTAAAATGAGTAGAAAATGAATTTTAAAAAAATGATATTTTCAATAATGAATATAAAGATTAAAAATAGACATTACATAACTTAGATAAATGTAAGCTTCTACTTTTTAATGCAAGCATTACAATTAATGCGCCCTCTTTTCCTTTCTCTAAAAAAGGTTGAACCGCATCTGTTTCAAAGAAATACAGAAAACTAAGGAGAATACCAAGTAGGATTAAAGTACAATTTGAAAAAACAAAAGAATTTTATGAACTCATCTTCAAACCCTTCAACTTCAAACTCAAACGAAATAAAAATTGAAAAAAGCTTTCCAAAATTTTTATTAGACTTTGAATATTTGCTTTTAGAAATTAAAAGAGAAGTAAGGTTTCATTGTATATAGTATAAGCTGCTCTATGGGGAAAACCGTCTCCATAAATAATAGTCTCATATTTTGTAGTCTTATCAAAAGGAGTTTCATCAAAAGTTCTATATGTACTTGTATCTTCCATAAGTTCTTTTATATAACTATAATTTGTAACATCTGATTTATTATCATTAAATTCTTTTGCTTCATTTATGATTCATATTCTAATGTTTTGTTCTAAATCATAATATAAGTATTCATTTTCTTTTATTTGTTTTGAAATATACATTTGGTCTTCTAATTCTATTAATTCTTTCTTATCAAGAATAATTTATAATTCTTTTGGTAAAATTATTTTATCTAAATTTTCTCCTATTAGTTCTATGTGAACATTTTCTTGATATGGTTCATCTTCTGGTTCTTCTTCATCAGGTTCTTTTTGGATTTGCCCATAATCTATAAATTTTAGACTGGTTCTACCATGTGCATATTTATATGTTAATGATTCTCTTGGTGCTATTGGTTTTTCTTCTTCTTCTTCTTCTAAGAATTTATTCATATCCCATTCTAATCCTGCTAATTGTTCTATTAAGAATTCTTTTGGTTTAACCATATGAATTCATTTGCTACTCATTAATCCTACAACTTTATCCATTTATACTTTATATCTGGTTTGTGAATTAAATGAACATCTTCCTAAAAATCCTATGTGTATTAATAAATTATTTCCATTATTTGCATCTTCATATCCTTTAGTTTGTATACCTATTTTGATTTTCTCTGAAAAATCTTTAATAGTCATTGAAAAGTCTGGATTACAATAAATAATACCATGCATTGTATAATTTCTCTTTCTGAGTTCTTTCTTAGAGTCTTCCGATATTAAATTTAACTTTACAACTTGGTTACCTATGCATTGTATTGATATTTGTCTACGATGTCTAAAAAATTGTGTTCTTAATTCAAAGATTCCTCTATTATATAAAACATCTGGATTAAGTATTCTTAAGCCATGTGTTTGGAATCTAGCATAATCTTGTTGTGGATCTATGATTTCTTCTATACTTTGGTTATGTCGTTCCGTTCTTCTCAAAATTCTATCTAACATATTCCTGTTTATTCCTGATGTACTAGGTCTAGACGATCATTCACTAATTGTTCTAGATCTTCCTAAGAATGGTGTTGATAAGCTCATCGTGAAAACTTTAATTCTCGTGGTAGTCTTCTTGTAATTTTTTCTTTACTTGTTTTTTCAAGATTTAAATTATCTAATTTTCCTATTATGAATCTTAAATCACTTTCTATGTCTGATGTAGAATTTGTTACTTTCCTTTTGTCTAAAGCGTCAATTTTCTTATGTAAAGATACTAAGAGTGTAACTATTAAATTATTATGTTTAATTAAGGCTGCTTTTATTTCTTTTGGAGAGTCAAGATTTGTAATTCATTGTGGTTCTTTGTGAAAAGATAAACAATAATCTAAGGCTTCAAAATAATTTCTATCTACTAGAATACTTTCGTTCATTAACTAAGAATTAGCTTTCTTAATTCTTTAAAGATTCTTCTGTTTTAATGATTATTTTTTTTATTTCTAGTTCAATTTCTTTGGGTTTATTAAAATCTAAAATTTTTGTTATTTCTGAAAAATCTAATTTTCCAAGTATCTATTCTTGTTTGGATATTTTTTTCTACAATTTTGATTTTTGATAAAATCCAAATTTTCTTTGATATTTTTTAATTATGTACTTTTTGTTTTAAGATGATCTAAAAATGTTTCTAAAGTTTTACTGAATATTTTATTTTTTTGTTCTAAATTTCTGGAAAAAATTATGATTAAATCTATAATAAGATTCTGGCTTGGATATTCTGAAAACAAACTATGTAATTTATGTTTTATTTCTAAATTACAGTTAACTATGTTGTTATCTACTGTCTTTGTTTTTCTATTATTACTACTAAGTTCTAGATCTAAATATTCTAAGTTTTTCGTATTATCTATGGCTCTGATACCAAAAAAGAGAGGGGGTATACCTAAAAGATAAACTCAGCCACTGGCGTGAATGGGGTCTATCTTAAAGTTGATTGCAAAGGTCGGCTTAGGTGCGAAATTTTTACTGATCTAAAAACTTTCACGGTCTTATTTATAATATCCTGTATCTATTCTATATTGTTCTAAATAAAAGGGATAATATTGACTATCTGTTCTTATGATCTTAGTTCTTAAAATCTTTTCCAGTTCTTCAACTCTTTTATGCAAGTCCCAAATTTTTCTATTTTCACTAATTATATTTTGTCTGAAATGATAAAGATTTGAATGAGGAAGTTTTCGTTTTATTGCAAGATCAAGTAATTTATAATCTGTTATAAACTTCTATCTGTAAACCTTACTTCTCTTTTAATTTCTAAAACCAAATATTCAAAGTCTAATAAAATTTTTGGAAAGCTTTTTTCAATTTCAATTTCGTTGGAGTTTGAAGTTGAAGGGTTTGAAGATGAGGGGTTCATAAAATTCTTTTGTTTTTTCAAATTGTACTTTAATTGTACTTGGTACTCTCCTTTGTTGGTTAATGGCTGGTCAAACTTTCGCATTTTAAAATATAGTATATAATTTATAGGGCTCACAACTTTTTAATCACATATATCATCAATTTTTATCAAAATCTACTAAAAATTGAATTTTAGTCATTACTAAATATAGGTTGAGTTCTTTTAAACACACATTTTTTGGGATATGAAAGTTGGACATATGGCGGGGACGTCTCGATATTTAATAGTGAAGAGGTGGGCCATATGCATTATCATATGGACACATCTTCATCATCTAACCAAGAGACGCAACGTCACAATATCTCATTTTCATGTAAAAAAAAAATGTTACATTATTATAATGTTAGAAAATGGATGGAGAGAGAGAGAGGGAGGCAGGGGGGCAGGGGGAGGATGAAAAGAGTTGAGGTATTTAATTTAATTTTATAATATTATTACTAATATTAGAAAAATGGAATTGCCACCTAACTTTAGAATTTAAAAGCGTTAAATTTTAAATTGTGTAACTAATATGTAGGCGTCTATGCAATTTTTATTTATTTATTTTATATTTTTCAAAGTCTTTTATATATATATATATATATATATATATATATATATATATATATATATATATATATATATATATATATATATCCACTACACGACTTTCAGTAGCCAGGTTCGAGTTGGGCTTGATGATAGTGATTTATAACAAGAAATTTACGCAACTATATTTGTAATGTGCTATAATTGAAAAATACATAGTTTTGATACTATTCGTAATATTACATATTTTCAATCCCAAATTTTAGAAAAATACCGGAATTAGGAGAGAAAATCCTAATTTAACTATCTTCGTTAATTAGGTAACCTTTTATTTAGAATGTTGTTACCTTTTATGCAGGAATTTAGGTAATTGACACAAAACGTCCCTAAGTTTGACATTCATTGTGAAAAACGTTCCAACATTTTAATTTTTGACACAAAACATTCAAACGTTTTCAATTTCTTGCGCATGACATCCTATCTGTTAATTTAGGCGTCCCTTCACCGTCTTTTGGAGTTTAAACAATCTGCCTTTAGAATTTGGAAGGGTATTTTCGTCAAACGAAGTATCACACACTTCTAAACAACATTGTCATCCCTCCAACTCGTCACAAATCATCCCCTTCTCCATCTCCCCATACCCCTCCCCTCCACCTCCACCACTCATGTCTACCACCTCCACCGAGCACTCCTACGACCAGTAGCCACTGCCGCTACAAAAAATCAATGAAAATGGAGAGCAAAGGGCTCCATATCACCTAATTGTTTCTTATATCTAACGGAGTACCTTGTTATTTTGGCATCTCAATGCAGTGATTTCTTCTTCACTAGTAAATCAGAGTTTTTGGAATGGTTAATATGTCATGAATCTCGTGCCAAATCAAGTGCAAGTTTAGTTGTTGACAAGCAACTTTGTCCGAAAAGTATCTTTAAGTTTCTCATTGATGTTGTCCAGAATTTTCTAAAGTATAGCCATAAAACAGAAGAATGTATTAGCTGTAATATTAATTTCGATTACTATTAACCAGTGCTGGTGTTGAGATTGTTTGTTATTTTGTGCATGTTGTGTCAGAACTTGGGAATGCACTCGGAAGTACTTTTTGAGTTGCTTGAGACTTCGCAAATCAGATTCCAGCTGCCAAGAGAATTTCATGAAGCTCTTCAAAGGGAAAGGAAGTATGATCACACCAAATTAAGCGCAAATGCAGTTGCAAAAGCTTCTAAAATTATAGGGAATCCTCTTGTCATTGTGAACTTTGGGTTTCTCTAATCGTCGGCATACGTAGAACCTTCTTTTTCTATCCCCTCTCTAAAATATTCTGGATTTTATTTGATGGCTTCAGTCTCTCGAGCTAGCCTTCTCCTTCAAAAACAGCTCAAGAGTATTGATTGAATGAGTTGTCCTTTTTCTTTGGCACCTGAATTGTTTATCGAAAACTAGGTTTCTTCCTTTTTTGTTCTTTTGAGATTTTTTGTGGGTTTAATGGGTTAATAAACTAATAATTCTTCCTTGCTCTCTTTGCAGATCTATGCAAACACCCCGTGGATGGATTTTTAGTTGGTTTATTGGATTTAAAGATTGTATTTTTGCTCAATTATCAATATTTTTGGATCCTTATTTTTATTTAGATTTATGTTTAATTAAATACTGTTAGAACTCGTTTGCTATATGTATTAATTGTGAAATTTTTTCTACTGCACGATGAGATTTTAATTGACGTCGTGTGAGGTTTAAGTTTTTGTAATTGGGCCTCTTTCTGGTTACAGTTCACAAATAGGGCATAACTTATAGTAAGTCTCAGATTGAGGCGGACCGTGCTGGAAGCAAAGTTGAAGATGCACTGTATAGAACTTGGCTACACCATGGTAGTCAGGTGATGGCAGAGGTTCTGAGAAGGGTGTAAATATCTATACTTTGTCTGGACAAAATACCCTTCCACATTTTAAAGGCCGACTGTTCAAACCCAAAAATACGGTGGAGGGACGTCTAAATTAACAGAAAGGATGTCATGCGAAAGAAATTGAAAACGTTGGGATGTTGTGTGCAAAAAATCAGATCTTTGGGATGTTTTGCACAATAAGTGTCAAATGTATGGACAGTCGCCAATCTTCCCCAAATTCTCCACACCTATGATTTCCTTCCCGTGCATTGGTGGACGGCCCTGTAGTAAATTTCTTCAAGCCATCTTCTTCCATGGTAATTTCTGTAATGTTTCGTAATTTTGGATAATGTTCCATAACATTTCTGTAATTATAGTTAGTGTAACATTATAGTCCCTACAACTGTTTTGCGTGACTAACAAAATTTACTACTACAAAGACATTATGATTTTCGATATAGATAAACCTTTTATTAAAATCACAAAAACAGGCCGACCACGAATGCAATTTTTTACTCTCAATGTAATGTTTTGTAATTTTCTGTAACGTAACGTAATTTTCAGCTGTGGTACACCTATAATATTATGTAATTGTGTTAATTGATAACTCAAGACTAATTAACTAAGAGGGGGTGAATTGATTTTATAAAACTTTTACGATAGATAATCTTAAACTTAAAACCAATTAATCAATAATAAACACTTAATGTAATGAGATGTGACTGATGTGTAAATTAACTTAACGATCAAGGTAGAGTACTATAAAGATGCAAATTTAATAAATAAATTGAAGATAACACTTAGAGACAGTACTGCACAATATAAATTGACAAGTAATAATAAGTGTGTTGTAAATAAGTAAAAGGGAATAGAGGATACAAACGATATTTTAAGGAGGATCAGTCAAACAGTTTGATATACGTCCTCCGTTAACTAGCTCTCCATCACGAACAAGATTAAATTCACTTTATTAGTTATTTACAACAAGGGGTACAAAATCCTTACGTGACTTAGAATGGGGAGCACCTATCCTTAAGTAACTTACAATAAGGAACACTTATCTTTATGTGACTTACAACAAGGGAACACCTATCCCACGTAGACATTGATATTGAAAATATTGGATTTAGTAGTTATAGATTGATTAGAGAGGAATTTGAGATTGAATGGAATTGTTTAGGTGAGAAACAGAGGAGTGGGAAAGGAAATAGTGATGGAGAGGAGAGAGAAATAAATTTAACTTGAAATTCTAAATAGTTTCAAAATGACGTATTTATCTAATAAGGGTAGAAAAAATTGTTGTACAGTCTAATTATCCCATTTATAACACGTAGAATTTAGCCTAAAACATACACCATAAAAACGGGAATAATACACAAATCAGGTTGTTACATTAACACAATTCAAAAATAAAGAAAATAGTTTAAAAGTTCATACATCGTGTGCTAAATAAAAATAATTAATATATTAGAAAAATCCACCTCATCCCACTCCAATCTTCCATATCTGTATGTATCGACGGTCATCATCATCATCATCATCACCACCACGACACGATCACCACCACCACCACTGTTGTCGCCATCGTCATCTTCGTTGCCGCCGCCGCCACCACCATCACCAGGGTGTATCTCCAATCACCATGACTACCACTGTCAATATCACTTTCACCGTCGCTATAACTTTCCAAGCTCCGATGCACAACCACCATCACCACAATCACCTTTACCATCTTCATCTTCATCACCAAAACCACTGCAACCACCTTCACCACAACAATTTCCGAGGTACACAACAACCGCTACAATAATAATTGTTACTTCACCAATTAAACCATGAAAAAAAATTGATGTCTATTTTTAAAATTGAGAATCCAGTAGAAGAAGAAGAAGAAGATCTAAAACATTTTTGAGGAGTCAAATGTGATTTAATGCATCGAAAGTGACTTGTTACTAGAATATTTGAAGTGTGACATGTGACATAAGGCATCAAACGGGTTGTGACCTAAAGATTTTTGAAGTGTGACCTCTAATTTAATGCATCAAATGTGACCTATGACCTAAACATTTGACGTGTTTCGTGTGACATAATACATCAAACATGTTGTGACTTGAATATTCAAAGTGTGACCTGTAACATAATACATCAAACAGGCTGTGACTTGAACATTTTTTAAGTGTGACCTGTGACTTAATGCATGAAATGTGACCTGTGCTCTGAGTATTTGAAGTATGACCTGTGATATAATGCATCAAACAAGTTGTGACATGAACATTTGAAGTGTGACCTGTGACATGAACATTTTTTAAGTGTGATCTCTAACCTAATGCATCAAATGTGACTTGAACATTTGGAGTGTGATCTATGACATAATGCATCAAACAGGTTATGACTTGAACATTTTTAAAGTGTAAAATGTGACTTAATGCATGAAATGTGACATTTGGCTTGAACTTGAACATTTGAAGTATGACATGTGACCTAATGCATCACAAGTGACTCAGAAAACAACAACACCACTGCCCATCACCTCCTCACACCGAACCACCACCACCCCCAGTGCACAACCACAAACCACTGTCAATATCTCACCACAACCACCGAACACAATACTACACCTAAAACCACCAGCAACATCCACCACACCATAGGAGAAATGATGAAATTAAAAGAATTGCAAAAGTCTGTCATGAATTAATCAGAATAACTTGAATTTATCCATATTACGCCCGTTTCATCAACATTTAGAAAAAGCAAAATATGATTTGTAAATTTAAAATAAATATATAATAATTAAGAGAAATAATTTAAACGGCAAAAAAAATGTATTGACAAATAAATAGGAAGAAACCATTAGAAATTGGATTTTTATTACATCAATGGCTACACAATGTCTCAGATAGCCGTTGTGAGATTTTAATCCGAATTCGTCATTTTGATTCAAACATTTAAACAAAAAATGGACGTTTGTTTTGCTGAAATTGATAGTTCTACAAGCAGACATTTTCAAAGATGGGATTGGGGTGCGAAATGCAGAAATAGAGGTTCTCTCGGAGGAACCAGCAAAACTTGTAGATGAATCTCAGCCGAAGAACCCAACTTACTACAGCACATACAGAATTCAATATTGTTTGAAGAGGCAAGATGATGGTTTATAGAAATTCAACCTTTTAAAAAAAAAAAAACTAATTACCACAACATTCTAGTTCTAATGAAGAAAAAACAAAAAACTGGAAAAAGGTGTACGAGAAGAGAAAATTAATCCTAAAAACACCATTGTAGATCCACCTCCACCACCTACTTTGCGGCCCACCACCACAACCTCATAATCAACCACCACCATCACCGTCTTCACAAAACCATCACCATCTTCACAGCAACATAGAACACCACCATGAAAACCACCTGTACAAGAAGCTTGAGTCCTCAGCTGGTCACTGCCCAGTGGCAGTCTCTACTGTGGAATGAGGTCTCTGTTGCTTGCTGTAGTATCATAGCCACCGATCTTCGTAGCCTCATCGACGCTCGGTGGTTGGATGAGATATATGAGGTACGAGACGGCTACTCGCCGCCTCTTGCTGGAGGTTTGGAGGATGTCAGCAAGATTAGTGTGGCGATAGAGCCATAGAAGAGAGAAGTCTGGGGATTTCGACCGGAGCATTGGGATGTTTGAGATCTCGGTCAGAGCATTTGGACATTTGAAATTGGTTTACAGATAATTTGGGGATGGGGATGATAAAATATTATTTTATTAATATTCTATTACCACATGACACATGAATAAAAAAACTCTTATTGTGTAATTGTATATTAATGGATCTATATACCGGTTCCCTTGTCATTTCCACCCGTAAAAGTGAAAATTACACACCACCATGTTTATGTTTCCCTTAGCACACAAATCAAGAATATTAGTTTAATATACACTCATCAGGTGTTAATTAAATATTAATTACTAACATTACTCCTACACCTAGTACCCACCACTCACCCAATTCAATCAAAATGGTTTATATCTCAGTTCAGCTCTTCAATCGGACTAGGAAGCTGCCACAGTAAAACTCAATTCCAAACTCCACTTGACGCCGACAAACTTCATTCCCCTCCGGGCCACAGTAAAGTTCAATCGCCGAACTCCACTCGACGCCGACAAACTTCATTCCCCTCTGGTGAAAGCAATTACCATTATTTCGTACCCACCCCACTTAACCTACTCATATACTGAATAAAGGAAAATGAAATCACATCTCAGTCGAGCTCTTCAATCAGACCAGGACGCTGCCACAATAAAGTTCAATCACCAAAATCCACTCGACGCTGGCGAACTTCACTCTCCTCAGCCCAGAAGCAATTACCATTATTCCCTACCCACCACACTCAACCTACTTATATACTGAATAAACGAAAATGAAATCACAATACAACACTCACCACATCTCCGCATCCAGCCGGACCTCCGCCTCACACCCATCTAGCTAACAAGACAAGTGTTTGGTTTGATGTTGTTTGTGTCAACCCTATTTTCTTTTAATTTGTTTTCTCCTCTGTCGCCTATTCCTCACCCTTCTTTCGTTGGGGGTCTGATTTCCGACGAGTTGCAGAGATTAAGTTGTGTTTCGGACAGATGGTATCCGTGTACTGTACTAGTTGCCTCTGTAGTATATGTGCATTGTGTGTATGTGGTGTTGGATGATCTATGTTGTATGTGATTGTAGTGGTTGAGCTGTGCTAGTGGGCGATCTATGTAACTCGGACAATTGTTGATGGTGGAGAGTGTTGACAGTCATGGAAGTGTGAACGGTGATGGTGCTGCCTTGGTGCTGTGTGTGGTGTATACGGATGGCAAAACGGTTCGTCGGATCGGGCCTCTTGGGCTCGGCTCGACTCGAAAAAAGCTCGGCTCGCGACTCAAGATTTTGAGCCAAAGCTCGAGCTGAGCTTTTTTTTGAGAGACGGACTTTGGCTCGTCTTGGCTCGAGCAAAAAAAAAAGCCCGCTAAAAAAGCTCAATGGGAGCTTGAGCAATGAATTTCGACCACGAACTCGGCTCAACTTGCTATATATACACATTTTCAATAAAAATTTTATGAATTTTTGCTATAAAAATAAAAAAAAAGTAAAAGCTCGGGACTGGCTCGGCTCGGCTCGAAAAAAGCTTGAGCTAAAGCTCGAGTCGAGCCTTATTTTTGGGGACGAGCTTTATCTCAGCTCGGCTCGGGCCAAAAAAAGCTCGACTCAAAAAAGCTCGAGCCTTGATCTTCTGCTCGCAAGCCCGTTCTGCTCGGCTCGTTGAGATCCCTAGTGGTGTAGGAGGTGGTGAATCAAGTCACATTTGGTGCATTAAGGTCAGGTCACTGGTGGACGGTGGTGAAGAGATGGTTGTTGTGGTATCTAACATATCTTCAATTGAGGTCACGAGTGGTTAACTACTGCTGTTCTGGTCACATTTTATGGGTCACATTTGTGGATTAGGTCACATTTCATAGATTTCACTTTAAGGTCACAGGTCATAAGTTGCAATTTAAAGTCACATGCCAGTCACATTTTATATGTTCCTGGTCATAAGTAACGGTTCACAGGTCACAATCATTTTTTATTGGTCACATATCCAAGAAAAATAGTCATTAATGGTTCAGATCTCATGTCATAAGTTTTAAGTCACATGCTATAGGTTATAGGTCACATGTTAAAGGCACAAGTCACACTTCATCTAATCACAATTCACATATTAGAGAATCCTGTGTATAACATGTTTGATGCATTATGTCAAAAGGTTACACTTCAAATGCTCAAGGTCACATTAGATGTATTAGGTCATTGGTCACATTTATTGCATTGGGTCACAAATCACACTTTAAATGTTCAGATCACGTCACATTTGATGCATTAAGTCATAAGTCACACTTTAAAAAAATTTAGGTCACATGTCACACTATATAGTTTATAAGTCGAAGGTCAGGTCACCACGATCTCTGACGTATGGGTCACAGATCAAACTTAAAAAATATTCAGGTCACAGGTGACTCATTCAAGTCACATGCCATATTTTGTAGGTCACATATATTCCACAGATAACATGTTATAGTTCACATGTCAATATTTATTGGTCACATGTTGTAGTTTATAGGTCACATACAATAGTTCATAGGTCACACTATTCACATATCACAGGCATAATGTATGGTCACAAATGTTCACAGGTGGTTATAGTTCAAAATTAGTTAGTTACAGTTTATAGTTCATAGGTCACCTTCATCGGCAACATGTCAATTTTTACAGGTCAAGAATTGATCACAGACTTCGAACAATGTCACAGTCAACATAACAATATCTCGGTAAGAATTGAATTATTTAATCTGGTGAGTACTCCATAAATTACACCTGTTGATGTTTTTCAGTTATTTAATTTTCAATTTTCAGATCTTCTTCTCAATTCTGGAAATTAGGGGGCACCATGGCGGTGCGCCGGAGATGGTGGTAGTGGAGACGACGATGGTATTACTCGGAGCCGGAGATAGTTGTGGCGCTTCGAAGGTCTTGGTGGTAATGCGATGGTAGCAATATATTGGCGGTGGTGGCTGCGACGGCGGTGGTGGTTGTGGTTGTGGTGGTGGTGGATTTGGTGAGGAAATGATGAGGACCTACCTGAATTTTATTTGAATTGGGTTGGGTGGGGTAATTTTTTATAATATATTAATTAATTATTTAACACCTGATTATTGAAGTATTAAACTAGTTTCTTTAGTTTTGAAATTTCTTTAGTTTTGAAATGTGTTATTGTAACAACCTGATTTGTGTATTTTTCTCCCATAAAAAGAGTTAGTCAACCCATCAAGATAAACATTTGTTCCATGCACCAAGTCCTCTTTGTGTAGGACCTAAGTCACTGTCAATGGGGGGATTAACATTTGTTTCAGAAAAATATATTAAATTTTGATTTTTAATATATTTTTAATAAAAGTTGATGATATAAATGGCTGAAAATTTATAGATCTCGAGAAATATAATGAAACATGTAGCTAAATTAATTATTAACTTTGATTTATCTTAAGATTTTAATTTTATTCATTAACAAATGGGAGCCAAAATTGATAGATAAAAGGATTATTGGAAACATTTTTTAAAGGGTAAACAACGCAAATGGTCCAAAACCTTTAGGTTTCTTGTGAAAATGGTCGTCAACGTTTATATTTTGGCATTTATACCATCAGAATCACCAAACGTTGCGAAAATGGTTCATAACGTTAGATTTCGTTAGTTTTCACCGTAAAAAACGTGCAAATAGCACAAATGGTCTCTAACTTTTGAGTTTCTTGCGATAATAGTCTCTAACATATTAAGGTCATGTTTGGTATATTTATTTTATAACTTCCAAACGTTTGGCGTATTTAGTTTCTAACATATTAAGTCCCTATACGTTTGGCGTATTTAGTCCCTAACTTATTAAGTCTCTGTTTGAGACAATTTATTTCAAATAATGTAGCTTTTAATAGTAATTTTTTGAAGAATTTGTGAATAAAAAAATGAATTTATTTGTAAATTATTTTATTGATGGAATGTATGGTTGAAAACGAGTTTTAAAAAAAATAAAGTTTATTCTAGATTTATAAAGTGCACAATAAAATATTTAACAAAAATTCATCGCATTAACTGTTCAATCTATTGGCAAAAAAAAAAATCATGGAACTTAAACAAACAAATATATTGGACATCATTTTAGGAATTGAATAACAAATATATTTTTATCAATTCTATTTTTTTATTTTCGATTTTGAGAACCAATCAACATTGATTTTCAAATTTTCATTTTTTTTTTAAAACTCGTATTCTTTCACACATTCTATTAATATTTTTTTAATTTATGTATAAATAAAAAAAAAAAATTACTTTTTAACCCAAATTCTCCAAACTTACTTTTCAAATCATTCGATTTTCGAAATCGAAAATCGAAATTGACAGTAAAACTGATAAAAATATATTTATTATTCAATTCCAAAAATGATTTTCCAATATTTTTGTTTGTTTATGCTCCATGAATTTATTATTATTATTTTTACCAATAGGTTGAAATGTTAATGCAGTGAATTTTTGTTAAATATTTTATTGTATACTTTAGAAATCCAAAATAAACTTTATTTTTTTAAAACACGTTTTTAATCACACATTCAATCACTAAAATAATCTACAAATAAATTCAAGTTTTTTTTTAAAATCACAAATTCTTCAAAAAATTAAAATTACAAAACACATTATTTGAAATAATTGATCTCAAATAGGGGATTAATATATTATGAACTAAATATGCCAAACATTTAGGAATTTAATATCTTAGGGACTAAATGCGCCAAACGTTTGGAAGTTACAAATTAAATATACCAAACATGACCTTAATATGTTAGGGATTATTATCGTAAGAAACTCAAATGTTAGGGACCTTTGTACTATTTGCACGTTTTTAACAGTCAAAATTAGCGGGATCTAACGGTAGAGATCATTTTCGCAACGTTTGATGATTCTGAGGGTATAAATATTAAAATCTAAACGTTGAGAACCATTTTCGCAAGAAAACTAAAGATTGTGGATCATTTATACTTTTTACCCTTTTTTAAAAGTCGATGCTCATTCCAATTTCAAATTCCCACTGGCAAGATGGTCCAAGTTTGAAGTTTCCCATCTTCTGGGGAGAGATAAAAAGATTCCCCCCACCCCAAGCCCCTCTTGAGAAAGATATGTCAATAGTATCTCTAATGCTTTATGAATATTTTAATTTATTTGGTATTTATGTAGATAATTATTTCACTCATATTGATAAAATAGTTAGTGAGATTTTAAAATTTATATTCAATGATTATTGTTTATAATTTTTTGTGTATATATGTGTCTTCAATATTTTGTTTAACAAATTATCTATATCTGAACATAATATCGGATAATGTCCATGTCACGTCCGCACCACATAAACATACAAATTAATCATTGGAGATTAAATTTTCATATTATTATTTATTTTTCTTATGTTTCTTATGTGACAATTTATTTTTTCCCAATTGATAAATCATTAGAGATGCTTTTGTATTTTGCCTGGTTGGTTACACTTCATTTGAGTTGGAACCAAGAAAATATATAAATGACAATTATTTTACATATTAAGCCTTTTTTGGGTATTCATTAAATTTTTTTTCCTACAGTTCTCAATTTGAACCATTCATTAAAAGTCAAGCTCATAATATTTGACTTTTCAACCAAATTTCAACCATGCATTCTCCTAAAAATATTTATTCATTTTAAGAAAATTCTTTTTAAACAATACTATACACACTCTAAATTACTTGTTCAATTTTCCTTTAGTTTTTTCACTGTATGCATTTATTATGCAAGGAAAAATATATCATTAAAAAGTTTACAAAAATTGTTAATATCATAAAATATTTAATTAGTCCGTAATAAACAGTCGGCTTTATCTCTCTAGTGGTACTTGATTGCCGTTCAAGTTTGTATTCTCATTTTTTTTTCTCCACGAAACCTGGAGATCTAATTGCATACTGTTGATAAATGTTACGATCTTTTGATATGCTATATAGTTTCTTGTTTGGTGGCTCTCTGTCAAAAAATATTACTATTTTTATGTTTTTGAAGTGTAATGTACGACTAAAAGGTGATTTCGAAAAATGTATATGACTAAAAAGTGGTGTTGAAAATTATGATGTTTATAAATATGTTAATAAACACATTTTAGAGCCCGTTTGGTACATGGAAAGTTTTTGATTTTTTTGATTTTTTTGTGTTTTTGTATGGATGGATGTGAGGTTTAGATTAGTTTAAAAAATCAAAAATTGTAGGTTTTATTAAAGACGAATGGTTGTGATTGATGGACCAAACGACCTAATTAATGATCTTATTTGATAGAGTTGAGTTATTTCTTGATTAACACAAACAATATAGAAAATTGAAATACACATCCCGTAATTGGTAAAAACGAGTCTTTAAGTCCTTCTAAACGATATTCATTCATAATTAAGTACCAAAAAAGCGAAAATATACAAAAATAAATCTTATTATTTCCAATCATGAAAATGTTTACAATATCAATCCATGTGACATATTAAATCAATTAATTCCACCTTATTGAATAAGATTATTTTTCAGAAGGAAAAAAAAGAGAGAGACACCGTGTGAGGGAAACCGGAAACCATCATAATCAACGCGCACTTGAGAAGAAAAAAGGAAAAAGTAAAGAACATGGAAGACAATATGATATGAAATTGGGCCCATTTCTCAAATCTTATTGGTATAATAACTTTTTAAACAATATTTTATCTCGTAAATAATAATTTTTTTTTATATATACAAGCAAAACTTTTGCCAAACAAAGAATCATACGTTGTTCGTTTAACCTTTGTGATTTTTTTTATTTTTTTTTTAGAATTATTTTCTTTTACACTCATTTTCAATTAGACTTTCTTTAAAAGAGAACATTTATAAAAGTTGGCGAACATTATAAAATATAAGATGTGTGGTGAAAAAAATAATAAAATTTATGAATTCAATTACTTACTTTTTAAGTAAATATATGAAGTTGTTTTACTTTCTTCGATATTTTTTATTGCACTGTTGAACCTATCTTACCATTCACCAACAACTCCGAGGAAAAAGGAAAATTCCAGCAGCGTCCAGAAGCCAATTACCTTTTTTTTTTTTTTTTTTGAAAATAGAAACCAATTACTTGATGCCCTCTAATTAAGCATTAGAATACCCCATCTCTCCATATTCATATTGCATTTTGATCAAATAACGCTATTTATTTTATTAGAAATCATCACAATTTTTTTTAAAATTTTTTTAATGAGTTTTGCTACATGTACAAACTGGTTGACAAACTGAATTAATTTTTCGCAAAACTGAATCGACCAATTCTCTGATATTGGAATTTAAGAAGACGACATGGAGTTAATATGTTTTTAATATATAAAGCTGTACGTATTTTGAGTTTCTTTAGCCTCTATTTTTAAATAAAAAAAATTAATAAAAAATTTTCGTCATCATCTTCCATCGTGGATCAACATTCAATAAAGAAAGAAGATACAGAAAATAAATTTTAACTTCAAATTCAGAAGAATACATCAAATTTGAATCACTAACAGTCAAGGAGCGTAAATTCAAGCCTTAAAGCACAAAAACTGGTGGTGGTGGTGGTGAGATTTCTCTTTATCAATCATATCCTGAACATGGCGAAACTCTTCAACATGGCAAGGAATATTAATTGGACCTTTTTGATCAAATCCATATTCATTTTCAGCCACTTTAAGCAACTCCGTGAATAGCGGATGGTTGATGTAGATCACCGGAACAATGAATCGCTGCTGCTCCTCCCCTTGCCCCACCGTTATTGCCACACAACCCTTTGGTATATCCTTCTTCCCCTGGTGGTGGTGGAAATGAATAAACGTCATGTTCAGATGGAAATTCAGATGAGTTTTATCTCCACCACCCATCGCAAGACAAAAAAATACACAGAAAAGCAAGAAAACCCTAGATTTTTTTTCTCGCAGAGAGAGAGAGAGAGATCTAAGACGTTACAAGAAAACCAGAGAAAAAGGCCAAGGATCTGATGCCGAAATGGCCAGTTTAAAGATTGAAAAGGAAGAATTTGTTAAGGATGTTGGAATATTGCTCATGGTATAATCCGAAACCGTAAAGCATATGAACAATTTGTTTGAAGAGATTGAGACGAATTTAGGGAATACAGATGCCTATATATATATAATTATTAATTATATACACACGCAGTGGGGAATCCTTAAAGCCGTAATATGACTTGAGGCTTCTAGGTTTCTTACTTTATACGCTAAGGTGTTTTCTAGAGAGGGCTGGGCTCTAAGATGGCCAAATTACCAAACGGTTTAGACCACTTCGGGAGTTGCAGCTGGCTCCTTCCACAAGATTGTTATGTGATGGTTATGATATGAAGGGACTCTTTGACCAAGTTAAAGGCCAAATAAAAAGACCAAGTTTTGAGGGGATCTAACTTCTAAGGCTGGTTCAGTAGAAGATTAGTTTAAAATTTTTAATACCCCTGTTTGGAAGAAATTAAGCATTTGTTTGGTATTCATTAATTTTTTTCTCTTTTTTTTACAATATTCAATTTTAACTATTCATTAAAAGTCAAGCCCACAATATTTCTCCTTCAATCAAATTTCAACTATGCATTCTCCTAAAAATCACTATTCATTTCAAAAAAATTCTTTTTAAATAACATCCACTAGTACAAAATCCCGCATAAAAAATGGGGATTATGCGTCGTTTTATGTAACAACTGACCCCAATTGAAAACGCGGTGGCAATTTTGTAAATAAATTTTAAGTAAAGGCGTCGGTTTCTATTAAACCGACGCCCAAAGGGCTTCGGTTCCGCGCCCTTTTCTTTTGTATAATCCACGCGCGTAACTCACTTCACACACAAAACTCTCTCCACGCCCAAGCAGCCACCGCTCGCCTGTCGCTGCCCCGCCCAGTCGTCGTGCCGCTAGGTGACCTTAAATCTCTATCCCTACTTAGTTTTTGTATAAATGTGTGTGTGTGTGTTTATATAATGTTTGTGTATATATATGTATGTATATATATATATCTATGTGCGTGTATGTATATCTTTGTGTGTATATATATATATATATATATATATATGTGTGTGTGTGTGTGTATATATATATATATATATCTATGTGTATGTATATGTTTGTGCATATATATATAATTGATTTATTATTTATTAAGTTAATTGGTTTGTTTGAATATATATTATTGATTTGAAGTTAGTAGATTGATATACAATAATATTTGATTTATTGGAGTTAAGTTATGCAATCTTAGTTTGATTTTTAAAAGTTGAGAATTGATTTTGGATTAATGTTGGAGTAGTAGATGATGTTGAAGTTTGATTGGAGTTGCGTTTGAGTTTTGAATATGTCGATGGTGAATAATTTGGTGATGACTTCTACCAGGTGCCCATAGATGCCTCTGTGTTCAACTGTGCATTCGACGATGGTATTTTTGTTACAGTCGGAGACATCACCGATTTGCTAACGATGCAATGGTTGGATACATCTATCTTACAAATATTTTCATTGTAAGACTTCTGATCAGAAATTATAACTTGACTTTAAATCATTATTTTATTTATATTTATTGGTTTAATTATTTTTAGGTACCTCCATGAGATGTGTCATGAATACGGTATTGAATCAATTGGATTCATGTCTCCGACACACATTGCATCGGTTTCGGTAAGAACAAATGCAGATGGTGTTGTAACTTACATGGACAGCACCATGAGGGCAACGCAAAGTAAGAAGTTCATTATAGCACCGTATTTTCAGGAGTAAGACCACTGACATTCTCTCTTTTTTTACCTAATTTGAATCATATATGTTTAAAGTTGTATTTACACGTTCATAATACGTAGGAACCACTGGATGTTGCTAGTGATTTCTCCTCAGAAGAATACGGTGTACTTCTTGGATTCAGCTGGTGCATGTAAGCGTGACTTGGATATCAAGCCGCTATTGAATACGTAAGTTATGATAATTTTTCATGAAATAATTGTGGAGTTGTGGTGAAATTGATTGTGGAGTTGTGGTAAAATTGATGAATTTCTGTTGTGATTGTTGAGAATTTATTTCAATAGCAACTTGCCTCTTTACAGGTTAGATAAGTTCAATTTATAGGGGAGGCTCTGCCAAAATTTCTGTAGAAAATTTAGAGTATTTTTTTTTTGTAACTTGTTCATATAATTTATTAAAATTTTAGGGCTTTCAAAATGTATTGGGCCCAAGGAGGTGTTAGGACGAAATGCAATACAACGTGGCTAAAAATAAAGGTACGAAAACACATTAAAAACTTATTGTAATGTTTTGAATTATTTTCATATTCTATTAAGTTTGATTATTCATTTTAGTTTTCAATGTGAAGATTTCAGTGTCCTCAGCAACCTGGAGGTTCTGAGTGTGGCTATTACGTTATGAGAAATATGTATGAGATAGTCACAGAACACTTCCAGCTTCCTTTGTTAGAAAAGGTATAAGTAATTTAAATGAGAGTTTTTAATTAAGACTTTATATTTTATTATAAAATAACTAATAATACGTTTTGATTGTTTGTAGGCATTTAAAAAATACTACTCAACGGAGGAAATCTTTGAGATTCAAAATTTATGGGCCAAATACTTCGTTGATAGGTGTGTGTAAAATGACGCGTATCCAAACTTAAATTTACATATATTTGTATAATAAAACAACAATCTTGTATATATAATTGTTCTCTATTTAATTTTATTATGTATATGTCGATTATATGTATATTTGATGATGCGCATGTGGAAAATGTTCAGGTCATCGCGGGCCACGTCCAAATGACTGCAAGTCATGACCTGCAGCGGCCTTAGGTGAATACCTGCAGCGGCCTGGGTCACTGCAGGTGTGAAAACAGGGAAAAATTACCTTTAGGCGTCTGTTCAAACTTTAGAACCGACGCCTAAAGTTCGACTTTAGGCGTTGGTTCTAAAGTTTGAACCGACGCCTAAAGGTAAATTTTTTTTTTTTTAACTTTAAGCGTCGGTTTTTTAATAACCGACGCTTAAAATCGAACTTTAGGCGTCGGTTCTAAAGTTTGAACCGACGCCTAAAAGTAATTTTTTTTTTTTAACTTTAAGCGTCGGTTATTAAAAAATCGACGCATAAAGTCAAACTTTAGGCGTCGATTTACAACCGACGCCTAAAGTCAAAACTTTAGGCGTCTGCATCATAGGCGTCGCCCCTACAACCGACGCCTATGCCCTTTTACAACCGACGCCTTTTCCACTTTCTGTACTAGTAATCAAACATACTCTAAGATCAATTTCTCTTTTTCTTTTCAAAATCGAAGTCAATAATTCATTTTAACCACTAATTTCATAAAACTCACAACTTTTCAACCACATATTTCATTAATTTTTGTTAAAATTTGCTAAAATCTTATTCTAGACCCACCAAACTGGGGCAATATAAGCCTGTGTCGGGAAATTTCTTTTATAATAAACACAATTTTCAATACCGATTTTTAATTACACATATTTTCTCTCTACAATTTCAAACCACACATCTTACCTATAAAACACAAATAACACTAATCATTATTAATTATAACAGTTTCCGAACAGAAGCAAATGCGTGATGAACATATTATCTTGTGTTTGGCAGTAGATGCATAGTATTGTTTGGTATATGAAAATATTTGTACTTCTTCTCATATACGGAAATATTATTCAAACTCATGTAACAATCTAAGGCACTGAAACAATTTATAAACCAATTTATAAATTACAAAATTTTTCTCAAATTACTTTTTAATCATACACATTTTTCGAATATCTTTTTAACAAATAGTTCACCTCAAAACAGAAATAAATCATTTATATAAACGGCAACAGCCGAACAAATTTCAAGAAAATCACTCAACAGCTACGACGTTTGTCATCTCTGAAAGGCCAAAAATCGTCTTTATTGCTCAATAGCGACGACAAAGTCGTTCCTAATAGTCGTCGTTTTAGGTCCGTCACTAGTACATTAAGAGTCAAAGGCGTCGGTTGTAAAGAGGAAAATGCGTCGGTTGTATAGGAGACGCCTTTAGTAGCGACGCTAAAAGTGCATACTTAAGGCGTCGATTGTAAACCGACACCTTATCTTAACTAAAGGCGTCGGTTGTTACTCAACAACCGACGCCTTTAGTTAAGAAAAGGCGTCGGTTGTTGTTTAACACCGATGCCTTTAATTTACTTAAGGCGTCGGTTTTCAACAACAACCGACGCCTTTTAATATTATTTTTTTTATTTTTTTATTTTTTAATATTTCCATTATACCTATATAAACTATAACAATCACATACACATCAAAAAATTATCTTCAACAAATATATAATCGATCAGAATAAAATATTGATAGCAAAAATGTAATTACGAAACCCAATTGCAAAAATTCACCACGCCAAACAAATTAGAATTGCTGTTGATCCTCATTTTTCTTTGTTTGTATTAAGCTTTTCTATGTAGAGTGTTTCTATCCGGATTCTATCAGTATTCGATCATGATTCTATCACATTCAATCATATTCTATCACATTCTATCATGATTCTATCACCATTGAATCAACTTCTATCCAGATAGATCATAGAAGTGATTTTTTTTTTTCATTTTCTGTTATGTATCTTTTCTCTTGGCAATAGTTTCGGGAAGCCAAAACACAATACAACACAACACAAATTTAAAAATCTAATATTCACAAAATTTCATCAATCACAATTCACAAATCCAAATATCCAATATTCACCAAATCAAAATAATCAAAATTCAAATTCACGCAAGATGAATATAGGGTTCACAAGTGACCCACATTGCAAAAACAAAAAATTAACATTTATGCATGATTTCCAAATAAAACTTCAATCATAATGAATAAGGGTTAGCCTCAGTACCTGAGAATTAAAATGAGAAATTGAGAAAAGATCAAGAATTTGACCGTAGCACTGGAAGCGGCACTTGCTCTAAGTGGGTAGTGTCCTTAGAAGTTAGAAATTGAGAAATCAAGAATCAGTATTATTGATTATAACTTAGAAATTACTAAATATACAAATTACAAAACCAAATAATTAAAATTTACAAATTACGTAGAGACGATAGGGGAGAGTTGCTGCGAGGAGGGCAGAAGCGGTTCAATCAAGAGAGGACGCGCAGTGTTGCTGCTGTTGCTAGAGCGCGACTGGAGGTCGGAGCTGGAGCGGTTGTCGAATGGTATCTCAAGGAGCGGAGCTGCGCCAGGGAGGTCGGAGGGAACTGTCGAGGGTTTGAAGTTTTAACTCTCATGGGTTGGGAACTTGGGGATCTGACTGGGGTATGCCTGAAATGGGTTTGGGTGTTATTAATTTTTGGGGCACAACCGGCAGCCAGCTAGGGTGCTGCACGGTGGACCCGCCACTGGTGGGGTGGTGCGCGGCGGAGAAGAAAAGAGATGGCTCGCGATGAGGAAGAGAAAGAGTAGGTACCCGCGGTGGGGGAGAGCTGGGATGGCGCCGGAGCTGCACTGTCAGTCGGTGGTGATGGTGGCGACGGCGGGGGAGAGGTGTGATGAACGATACGATGGGGAGGCTGAGCTTTGAGGGGCGCAGGGGTGTGGAGCGAGCTGATAAAGACCTAAAATACTTAACTTAAAGGCGGCGGTTTTGAAAGAACCGCCGCCTTTAATTAAAAGGCGTCGGTCTTTTTTAAGAACCGACACCTATAATTGTAATATAGGCGTTGGTTCTTTAGTAAGAACCGACGTCCTTACTTGGGCGGCTCCACCAGCGTCTGTTCTTATTAAAGAACCGCTGCTTTTTATAAATTTTTATTTACAATTTTGCCACCGCGTTTTTTGAGGCGTCATTTTTTGAGAAAAACGACGCTAATATGTTATTTTTTTTGTGTAATTTTGTACTAGTGCGTGGCTGATTCTAAATAGAGACGATCGTGTCGTCTCTATTGCTTCAGAGTCTATTGCGCCGACTTTGTCGTTTCTAATAATTAAAATATTTTATTAATTTTTTTTGTGTGACTTGCTCCACCGTCCCAATTTCGACCCAACCCGCTAACCCAAGCATTTTCTTTAATTCCTATGATATATATGTGCATTATAGGATTCGAACACTTGACCAAAGGGTTATGTGGCGTTGTCTAAACCATTAGGGTAACTTAATTTTTGTATTTGTTTTTGTTTTAACTAATATATATTAGTTAGAAAATTGTATAAATATATAGTAAGCGTGAATTAAAATTTTTTTTAAAAAAAAAACTAAATATAATATTACATGTTTATATATATATATATATATATATATATATATATATATATATATATATATATATATAAAATAAAATAAAATTGAAAATTAGGGACGACTATTAAAAGTCGTCGCTAAAAAAAAGTTAGCGACGACTTAGAGACGACTAAAAAAAGTCGTCGCTAATTATGTTGGGACGACAGAAAAGTCGTCGCAATTGTCTCTAGTATTAGGGAGGATTTTATGAGTCGTCGCTAATAGTTGGCGTATTTGTGACGACAAAATTGTCGTCTCAATAAGGTGGGTATTAGCGACGACTTTTTTTGTCGTCGCTAAATTTCGTCGCTATTGCGCCAGTTTCTTGTAGTGAAAGCTTAATAATTACCCGTAAAAATAAAGCGAGTGTTTGGTAAACTTTTTTTTATATAATTTTTTCTTCACATTATCTTAAACTACTTTTTAGTCACATACATTTTTCCAAATCACTTCTTAACAATACATTTCAGCTTAAAAAAAAAAAAACAACAACTCATATTTCTTATTTATAAACAAAATTGGCCGCCAATCTTTAAGTTTTTATGTAGTGGTTCGAGTTGAGAGTTAAAACCTAGCTAGTATGTAGTCGGACATGTGAGGATCATTACGTTTGAAAGATTTTTCGATAATTTCTATTTTTTATCACTATTTATAATTTGTTCTTTTTTAAAAGAATGAAAATCATCTTGTAATTAAGTCGAGACAAATAGTCAGGTTTTCGCTTTCAAATATCTGAACTTCAAAGTTCTCTCGCTTCAATTGAATGATATCATAGGTCTTTTGGATAAATTAATAAAAATTCTAAATTTTAGTAATTATTATTTAGTAATTATTAATTGGGTAATTGATACAAAAGATTCACAATATGTCTCCATTTCTCAAATCGATATTTTCCCTTTTGGTATTTTGGGTCATCAGATCGATCATTATTTCTACAAAATAGCCCTTATCTTCCATTTCGTCCATTTGCTCCGTCAAATGGGTTGCATATTGTACACTTTTGTGAATTTGTTTGATGATAATTTGGTCAAGACGCTAACTGATCATATTTTCTTCAAAATTTGAGGTGTGACATGTTGAAGTAAGATTTGAGATTCGCAACTCAACACAAATCTCGACTTTTGAGTGGCATCTTAAATTTGACATAACTAGTTAGCATGTCAAATCTTGATTTTACCATGAAACTCGAGCTTTCTATACAAAAGTCAAGCATGTTGGGCAAATAATGATTTTGTTTGATTGTCCATCTTCAAACATGCATAAATGAGGAACCGTGTTGAACATTTGGGCCATGTTTGTTTCTAATTAAAAATTAAATTTTTATTAAAGTTAAAGTCAACAATTAATCATAATCACATATTTCATAGATTTCATGACTTTTTAATCACACATCTCATTAGTTTTTATCAAAATTCGCTAAAAATTTTATTTTAATCTATATCAAACAGGGGCTAATTACACTTTATTTTTTGTGTTGAACGTCCGTTCGGCTGGCATTTTAAAATGGCAATTGTTGATAACAAAATCTGACTGGACCTTGGACCAACACGTCTCAGCTCCTCCATCTTGAACACGTGGATCCCCTTCGCACTGTGACAAACAATCAGTTTGCAAATGGGGCCGGGGTGGCTCCTGTTTGCACTCCGATGCCATAGTCAGTGCTCATTTCAAGAAAATATAAATTGAGTGCGGGAAATATGAGTGTGTAAAAGAGAGAAAAAGGAGTGCGAGTAAAATAATCAGTTAAGAGTATCGAAATGCTAACCCTTTGCTGGGAGACTTACCTGTTCTATTTATAGTTACATTCAATTACCATTATTGTTAGGACAATGACTAATTGGACATGACACATCATCTATATGGGCCCACCAGGGGAGCCACAAAACATCTAGTCACCTAATCATGACCTACAGGCCAAAAGTGAGGATACCAAATTTGCTGGATTCTTATATGCCGAGGTGACCTTATGCCGAGGTGATGCTATACCGAGGTAACCTATACCGGAGTGATGCTGTGCCAGGGTAACCTATGCTGGGGTGATGCTGTGCCGAGGTACTCCTTAGTCGAGGAGGCTTAGGAGTACCTTGAAAAAGTGACAAGACAGCTTGATGTGACAACATCTTTAAAGAGATTTGATGGTTGCTTTAACCCTATGAAATGTAGTAATGATTATAACCAAAGAAATTGTTTACCTTATGAAGGGTTAGGATCTTACAATATGTAAAGCATAACACATGTCACAATCTAAGATAATTACACCTTCTATAAATAGAGCACACTTGCCTCCAAGGAAATGGTTAGTAATCTAATACTCTAACTCAATATTTTACTCTCTCTTCATTTTCTCTCTTTTACACACTTATGTTTCCCGCACATAATTTATATTTGCTTGAAATGAGTACTGACTTAGGAATCGTAGTGCAAACGGGAGCCACCTCGGCCCTCTTTGCAAGCTGATTGTTTGTCCTAGTGCGCAGGAGATCCACGTGTTCAAGAGGGAGAAGCTGAGACATGTTAGTCCAAGGTCCAGCCGGATTTTGTGGTCAACATTTTGGTGACGACTGTGGGAAACCACACTTCTAACCACGAAATCACGTGGTAAAAAGCTACATAAAACCTTGAAAAATGGCTGATAACCTCTTGGAAAAGAGTGAAGAACCACAAAAACCTTGAAAAAATGTGAAGAACCTCTTGAAAAAGAGAGGAGAAATACTACATAAAACCTTGAAAAATGGCTGATAACCTCTTGAAAAAGAGTGAAGAACCACAAAAACCTTTAAAAAAAAGGTGAAGAACCACTTGAAAAAGAGAGGAGAAATACTATAAAAAAAAACCTTGAAAAATGAAGGAAATATTTTGAAAAAAATTGGTAACAAATGCCTTAAAGAAAGGCCTCCCCGAAAGAGGGACTCTCCTTCTTATTGCCCCCAAGTGGCATGACTCAAGAAGCCCCTCATATTGCTTAAGTGGCATGGACGAAGTGGCTTCCCTCATATTTCCTAAGTGGCATGGCCGAAGTGGCTTCCCTCTTATTGCCTAAGTGGCATGGCCGAAATGGCTTCCCTTATATTGCCTAAGTGGCATGGCCGAAGTGGCTTCCTTCATATTGCCTAAGTGGCATGGTCGAAGTGGCTTCCTTCTTACTGCCTAAGTAGCATGGCCGAAGTGGCTTCCTTCTTATTGCCCCCAAGTGGCATGGCTCAAGAAGCCCCTCATATTGCCTAAGTGGCAAGGCCTAAGTGGCTTCCCTCATATTGTCTAAGTGGCATGGCCGAAGTGGATTTCCTCTTATTTCCTAAGTGGCACGACCAAAGTGGCTTCCCTCTTATTACCTAAGTGGTATGGCCGAAGTGGCTTCCTTCTTATTGCCTAAAGTGGCATGGCTCAAGAAGTCCCTCATATTGCCGAAGTGGCATGGCCGAAGTGGCTTCCTTCTTATTGCCCCAAGTGGAATGACTCAAGAAGCCCCTCATATTGCCTAAATGACACATCCTCCGAAGGACGTCTTCCATGGACTCCTTCCCGAAGCACCTCTTCTGAAGGACCTCTTCCATGGACTCCTTCCCGAAGCACCTCTTCCGAAGGACGTCTTCCATGGACTTCTTCCGAAGTACCTCTCTCGAAGGACCTCTTCCATGGACTCCTTCCGAAGGACCTCTTCCATGGACTCCTTCCTGAAGCACCTCTTCCAAAGGACGTCTTCCATGGACTTCTTCTGAAGTACCTCTCTCGAAGGACCTCTTCCATGGACTCCTTCCGAAGCACCTCTTCTGAAGGATGTCTTCCATGGACTCCTTCCAAAGTACCTCTTCCGAAGGATGTCTTCCATGAACTTCTTCCGAAATACCTCTCTCGAAGGACGTCTTCCATGGACTTCTTCCGAAGCAACTCTTCCGAAGGACCTCTTCCATGGACTCTTTCCGAAGCACCTCTTCCGAAGGACCTCTTCCATGGACTCCTTTCCGAAGTACCTCTCTCAAAGGACGTCTTCCATGGACTCCTTCCCGAAGCACATCTTCCGAATGACCTCTTCCATGGACTCCTTCCCGAAGCACCTCTTCCGAAGGACGTCTTCCATGGACTTCTTCCGAAATACCTCTCTCGAAGGACCTCTTCCATGGACTCCTTCCCGAAGCATCTCTTCCGAAGGACGTCTTCTATGGACTTCTTCCGAAGTACCTCTCTAGAAGGACCTCTTCCATGAACTCCTTCCGAAGCACCTCTTTCGAAGGACATCTTCCATGGACTCCTTCCGAAGTACCTCTTCCGAAGGATATCTTCCATGGACTTCTTCCGAAGTACCTCTCTTTAAGGACGTCTTCCATGGACTTCTTTCGAAGTACCTCTTCCGAAGGACCTCTTCCATGGACTCCTTCCGAAGCACCTCTTCCGAAGGACCTCTTCCATGGACTCCTTTCCGAAGTACCTCTCTCGAAGGACGTCTTCCATGGACTCCTTCCCGAAGCACCTCTTCCGAAGGACCTCTTCCACGGACTTCTTCTCGAAGCACCTCTTCCGAATGACGTTTCCCGTGGACTTCTTCCAAAGTACCTCTCTCGAAGGACCTCTTCCATGGACTCCTTCCGAAGTACCACTCTCGAAGGACGTCTTCCATGGACTCCTTCCGAAGCACCTATTCCAAATGACCTCTTCCATGGACTCCTTCTGAAGTACCTCTTCCGAAGGACGTCTTCCATAGACTTCTTCTGAAGTACCTCTCTCGAAGGACCTCTTCCATGGACTCCTTCCGAAGTACCTATTCCGAAGGACGTCTTCCATGGACTTCTTCCGAAGTACCTCTCTCGAAGGACCTCTTCCATGGACTCCTTCCGAAGGACGTCTTCCATGGACTCCTTCCGAATGACGTCTTCCAAAGGACATCTTCCATGGACTTCTTCCAAAGCACCTCTTCCGAAGGACCTCTTCTATGGACTCCTTCCGAAGTACCTCTCCTAAGGACATCTTCCATGGACTTCTTCCGAAATACCTCTCTTGAAGGACGTCTTCCATGAACTCCTTCCAAAATACCTCTTCCATTAACTCCCTCCAAGTGAGGGACCCCTTCAAAGAGAAGGACTCCTACAAGGGACTTCTTCCAAGAGAAGAACTACGTCGATTAACTTCCTCCAAGTGAGGGACCCTGATGAGATTCGAAGCGCGGAAGAAACGCCGAAAAGTTCCGAACTCAGGTTGTGGTTGGACAGATGAATCATGACCCGATATTCACGACACGATGGCTCGACGATGCGGAATAAAGAACCACGACTTTCGAAACGTCACAAGGATTTGCCCAATCTCCCTGATGAGTTTCTAGTTTTGAACGCCACAAATATTCTCATGAATATTTGATAAGTTCGAGATGAACGCCACAAGATAATCAATCTTGATAAGTTCAGGTTTGTAATGTGAATCCACACATTAAACAATTGAAAAACATTCAATCTTTTTTTATTCGTCAAAGTCTAATTTTACAATGAATCGAAAAGGCGTATAAATAAGCAAAATAAAACTCTAGTCGCTAATTTACTCAAAATAGAATTCTAACTAACCTAAAATAGCTAAAAACTGATAAGGAAATAAAATATTGCGAAATCTTTAAATTCCACAGCGGCGCACGTCCAGAAGCTGTCTTACGGCCGTGAATGTCTTCAATTACGGCCGTAAATTGTGTAACTGAAATATGTTACGGCCGTAAGTCCTTTTATCCGGTTTATGAATTAGACAGAGAGCAGGTTACGGTCGTGATCCTTCATTTACGGCCGTGAGCTTCAAAAGTTACGGTTGTGACCAATTCCATCCACGGCCGTGATTCAATTTTTGGTTGTTTTCGACACGGTTTGATCTTCAAAGCTCGTCGAACCTGCTGAATTCTTGTTTTGACTTGAATATTTAAATTTTCCCGTCAAGCCTGCTATGAGTCCGATTGTCGAGGGTCCTGGATCACATCAAACCCCTTCCAAGTGAAAGGCTCCTACAAGGGACTTCTTCCAAGAGAAGAACTACATCAATTGACTCCCTCCCAATGAGAAACCCCTCTTCCTAAGGAATCCTTCCAAGAGAATGACTTCTTCAACGAACTCCTTTTACAAAGGACTCTTTCATTGGTCGATTTCACTCTAGGAAAAACATCCAAAAGCTATAAATTCGAACCCCATCCATGAATGGTTGGGACATCCAAATTTAAGGGACTAGAGAGCATATACATGCATGTCAACACGATACACAATGTATATATACTTTGTTTCATATTCTCCAAAGACACACATATCAAAACGAGACAGGCTTGTAAGCCCTCCAGTCGCTTGAATTAAGCGTATTCTCTCTGCTATCCAGACGGGCTATTAGCCCTCACACATCTAGGAGTAAGATCTTCAATGTTATTGAAGAAAACCTTATAATTCCCTTCATATTTGAGGCATGCTTGGGATATTACTATAAGCCTATATGTCTTCGTAAGTTCGAAGCACACTCGAGTATTCTTTTTGTTGGGATAAAAGATGTACTTTCAAAATTTGAGTAACACAACCCAATACTCTCTTAATATAACCAAGAAAAGTCTACTTGAAATGGTTGTCAAGTATTCAAATAAGGACCCAAGTGTCCAAATTATATTAAAGTGTGGGCCCAAGTGCCTATATTATTCCTCATCGGCGAAGCTTTACCATGTAAAATATATTCTATTTTTTCCGTTCTGGTTAGGTCTTGCAAGAAGGATTTTTTAGATATTTTGTATTTTGGTTATTTCTTAGAGTATACACACACTCCATCATCTTCGATCCCTTATATTTTCAAGTCTACTTCCCACATAAATGAACCAACCAGACTTGAAGGACTAGTGTTACGACCATGACTAATTGGACATGACACGTCATCTATATGGGCCCACCAGGGGAGCCACAAAACATCCAGTCACCTAATCATGACCTACAAACCAAAACTAAGGATACCAAATTTGCTGGATTCTTATATGCCGAGGTGACCCTATGCCGAAGTGATGCTATGCTGAGGTAGCCTATGCCGGGGTAATGTTGTGCCGAGGTAACCTATGCCGGGGTGATACTGTGTCGAGGTACCCTTATGCCGAGGTACTCCTAAGTCGAGGGGAGTATCCTGAAAAGGTGACAAGACAGCTTGATGTGACAACATCTTTAAAGGGATTTAATTGTTGCTTTAACCCTATGACATGTAGTAATGATTATAACCAAAGAAATTGTTTACCTCATGAAGGGTTAGAATCTTACCATATGTAAAGCATAACACATGTCACAATCTAAGATAATTACACATTCTATAAATAGAGCACACTTGCCTCCAAGGAAAGGGTTGGTAATCCAATACTCTAACTCAATATTTTACTCTCTCTCTTTTCTCTCTTTTACACACTTATATTTCTCACACATAATTTATATTTGCTTGAAATGAGTACTGACTTAGGCATCCGAGTGCAAATGGGAGTCACCTCGGCCTCCTTTGCAAGCTGATTGTTTGTCCTAGTGCGCAGGAGATCCACGTGTTCAAGAGGGAGGAGCTGAGACGTGTTGGTCTAAGGTCCAGCCGGATTTTGTGGTCAACAATTATCATGACACGTGTTTGGCCTTTACACGTGGCTTCTCCCCATCTGTTAATCAAGTTAACCATTTAGTTGGTCATAATCATTACAGTCTACTATAGTGTTATGGCGGCTATCATATCAACGGTAAAGGCACAGTCCCATCAGATTGCAGTTTGCTTACAGGTTCTGCGTTGGTGACGTTTCCGCCTAGCCTAGCTGCCGGTCCTTGAGGTTGCTTCGGACGATGCTGCTTAGGGAGATGGTTCGGTCATAGAAGGAACATGCCTCGGAATGCCTCGACTAAATAATAACCATGTAGGTGGGCCCCCACTTAGGTGGTTATTAGGTTCCATATGCGACACGTCACACATAATTAAAATGCGGTCGTAACAACAATGATTACTCAAATTAATTTACATAATTTTTCAAACAACTTTTTAATCACACGTATTTTCTTTCCAATTTTTAACCACTAATCTTATGTAGAAAATCCAAATAAATCAAAATTATAAATCCAATTCTCCTCCCACTCGCATCATTCGTATTGCAAGACGAGGAAACTATGTTCAGAACGCTTGAGTAAATTAGGTTATATTTGTTAAAAGTTTTGTATTTCAAAACATATATTTTTCTATTTTTTTAGGTAAAATGTGTGGTTGAAAAATAGAGTGAAAAAATATTGTGCTTAAAAAAGTGATTTGAAAATTATGTTGTAAAAACTATATTTAAAAACATATTTACCAAAGAGAGTTTAGTGCATGAAGGATAATTTTAAAATAAGGATATTTTGAATACCTAAAATGCCTTGCTTTTAAAATTTTGGCCGTTAAAAATTGTTTATAAACAAATAAAGATATGTTTTAAACAAAAATGTAATAATTATAAATTGAATTATTTATATTATTGAGATAAATGTGTAATTAAAGTAAAAAGCAAAAACGTGTGCGGTTAAAAAAATGGTTCAAAAATTGTGATGCTTATAAATTAATTTATAAACTGTAATAATTACGTTAAAAAATAAAGCTAAACAGACTGTTCGACGGCACCAAGCCGCCAATTCTTTTTTTTATTATTTTTTTTATTTTCTAGGTAAGATGTGTAGTTGAAAATTGGAGGAAAAAATGTGCATGATTAAAAAGTGATTTAAAAAATTATGTTGTTTATAAATATGTTTATAAACTATAATTATTATGTAAAAAATGGTGTGTAAAATATTAAAATGTATGATTGAAAAATATGTGTAATTAAAAAGAATTAAAAAAAAATGGTGATATTTATAATAAACAAGTTTATGGGGTGTTTGCATAAATACCTAACTTTTTGTATCATAATTGAAATTTACTTCATTTTTAAAAAAACTGAAAAATATTTCAATTTGATTTTTTGTTACTGAAAAATACTATTTTCGTCAAGTATCATATGATGATACTTTCAATTCTTAGTATCATAATATGAAACTTTTTCAAATTTCTATGATACTTAGGATGGAATTTTGGTATCACATCATGATACTATACATAATTTTTATGATATTTGGTCTCAATCATAACTTTAAACACTTTTCATTCACTTCTCTACTCTCCGATCATCATCTTCATCAAAAGTCACGACCCACTCCTCAACCTCACCGGTTGATTCTCGATTCACCACCACAGCATCAACCACCACCCCCGTATCAACCACCACTACCACTCGCATCAACCACCACCACCAGAATAATCAACCACCATCGACGTTTCGGATTTCTCCAGCAGAGCTTCTACGCTCAGTTGTCCTATTTTCTCGCCGACGTCCATTTGGGTTCCCATGCTTATCACATCTCGCAGTCCTAGCTGGGAGTGATGAAGGTTTCTACAACTTTACTTTATCACTGAAATCGAATTTCTACAGTTCTCTTTACCGATCTCCTTCGCACACATTTGTTTCGATGGGGAAGGGGATGGTGATGTTGGATGAATTTTGTGAATAGTGACCCCAAATAAGTAAAATGATGGTTTTGTAAATCCTTGCCGAAAATTGGACAGAGTAACGGTAAAGAAAAACACAAACAAAAAGAATAAGAGAAGAAGGGACAAATCCGAGGCAAGAGTTGGACTCTTTGTCCTTAAATCGAATTTGCCCCGCAACGGTGCCTACGGATTTCGGCAATCGACTCCCAAGATACAACGGCTTCACTTGTGTTTGTAGCACTCCAAAACACAAGTACAACGAACCAAATATAGGCTTATGTACTCCAAAAGATGCAATGAAGGAAAATCAAAATAAATGAAATGATTTTGATTTAGGAGAGAAGTGAGGATGAGAGATGTTTTTGCATATCAAATGTGAGGAATAGGACACCCAAAGGGTCCTATTTATAGACCATGAAAGGGTGTGGACGAAATGGTTGAGGCCCAAACCATGCACAATTTCCAAACAATGCACCTTTACGAAAAGGTGTCTTTTGGCAGGACAACCGTGCGGTCGCACGGTTTAACTCAAAAACCCGAAAATAAAATTGACGTGTGGTCGCACGGTCAAATATTTTGACCTGATTTTCGTCATTTTTCGTAATTTCTCATTCATCCGATATTGGTTTTCGAAATGCCAAATATAACCTTCAATACATGCAGAGAAATCAAAATTGTCTTTCGGGGGCGTTGTCCCCGAGCCCCCACGATCCCCGTTTGTGCGCTCCGAAGCGGCGAAGTGGCAAACGATTTTGCCTAAACGGATTGAGTCGAGCTTTTTGAGTATTAGGCCGAAGTCGACACGAAGTCACTTTAATCGATTTTCAATTCTCGATTTATTAACCAATATCCAACAGGTGATGGTTCGGTGGTGCCGTGGTAGTGGTGGTGGCGGCGGCGGCGGCGGCGTGGTGTTGTGATGGTGGTTTGGTGGGGAAAAAGAAGAAGGAAGAAAACGAGTAGCAATAGGTAGCAGCAATGGGGAGGGAGCCGGTGTTGGGGAAGAAACTAACGTATTTTTCAAATATTTTCTTAGTACAAGAATTTTTGCAATTGATGATAAAAAGATAGTATATGGTGCAATTATCCTCAAGTTTATTGTACCAAACAAACGCATTGCAAAAAGGCCGCAACTTACGCTCCTGAAGGGGCCCAACCGCTAAACGATGGCCGAATTTTGTGGCGTAACCATTTCCCGTTACAAAAAAGTAAGAATCATGTGCCTTCAATCATGACTGTCCCATTTAACAATTTTTTTTCTTCTAATGACAACTCTCTTTCATATTTTCATTTCCATTTCCATTTGGGGGTTATCTTGAAACTACGAAACAGAATTGAAAATTAAATTTGACCAAGAATTTTTTCAAAAAAAATCCTTTTCTTGATAATTATATTACGTTCAAATCAATCTAGATCTCGACTACCTTACTTTAAATGGCGTGTATGTGATGAAATGATATATTTAGAATTTTTATTCATAAAAAAGAAGATTAGAGACGGTGAAAGAAGATAATTTTTTATAATTGATGATGTTTATTCAATAGTTTCTAATTGCTATATATATAGACCAATTAAAACTTGATAGTCAAGTAATTCAACCCAATAATCTAAAAATAAGGAATTACAATTTAACTAATTAATCAATAACATAGAACAATAATTAAATATTATGAAGTTATTCTTAAGCGGCAACTACTTATTTCATGGCTTCCATTATTCATCCACAACAATAACCCACTACTTGTATAATGCACATATCATTTCCGCCCCTTTAAGATTCTTGTCCACAAAAATCTTTTTACCCCGCTCAAAGTAGTTTTGATAGCGTAAAAATACAATAATTATCTTCCATGGTTTTATTGTTGTACCAAGCTGATTCTGAACTTGTTTGGCCAAGAGACTATAACAGAAATCTGGCACATCAATTTTGAAACTTGCTACATCTTCAACAAAAAGTTTATTCGAAGCAGGAGACATTGATAAAATGCTGTTATACCAAATCGACTTGTAGACAACAATTTCATGCAATGGAATCTCGATGAGTTCTTGAATGTTAGTTAATTTCTCAAATGTTTGAGGACATTCACTGAAATTTATGATCACGGACTCCTTGTCAAAGATGGGAGGACCATCATAAATATCGATGTGTTCCTCGTCAAAGATTGAAGTGACATGTCCCAAATGTTTTCTAACAGTAGACTCTTGGTGAATTTGAGGGTGACTGGCGAAAATTTGGTAAGATAATTCGGTTCGGGTGAATGGGTTTTTGTCTGAGCTATGAGTATGAGGAATTTACAATGCTCGTAGCAATTGTAATTCTAGCAAAATAGCCTATAATGTTGCTTGAATTTCATAAATATGGATGATGTTCCAATATTTTATGAGCTTCATTTTGAAACTCATCATTGATTACGTCGCGAGTGTCAATAATCAGAACCTCACTCTAATACCACTGATATGTTTAGAATTTTCATGCATAAAAAGAGAAGAAGATTAGAGATAGTGAAATAAGACAATTTCTTATAATTCATGATATTTATTCAATAGTTCCTAATTGTTATTTTTAGACCAATCACAACTTGATAATCAAGTAATTTAACCCACTAATTTAGAAATAAGGAATTACAATTTAACCATTAATTAAGAATATGTAACAATAATTAAATATTATGAAGCTATTTTTAAGCAACAACTACTCATTTAATGGCTTCCATTATTTATCTACAACAATGACTTACTACTTGCATAATGAACATATCATATAATTCATTAAGGTTGCGTTTGATAACGATGGTGAAATTTGAGTGAAAAGAAAATGAATTTCTGAGAATTGAAAGTTTAATATGTTTGATTGGTTTAATTTTTTAGGTGGAAAAATTGGGAAAATTTCCAACTTTTGTTGTAAAAAAAAAAAATCATACATCTGTACTTGATAATATTAATGTTAATTTTTTTTTAAAAAAATAAATCAATTAACAACAACAAAAATAATTAAACGTGAAAAGAAGTTGTCAGGAAAATACATTCTCCTATATTGGCTGAAAAACATTTTCATCAAAAAGTGTCAAAACAGGCACGTGAGTTTCATCCTTGAAAATCATTTTTTCAAGGAAAGTTTTTGTTGTCAAACAGTCGAAAGTGAGAAAAAATGGATAAAGTTTTCCTTTTCCAAGCAAAATGGTGTCAATCAAACACTGGGTCCGTTTGATAGGCAATATTTTCCTAGGAAGGTGGAAATGTTTCCATTTTCCACATTTTGGTGTGTTTGATATGGTTTTTTTGTCATGAAATTCGTTTTCTAATCTAACTATGTTTCACATGACATTTTTCATGCAATCAAGGAAAACATTTTCTCACCTAATAGGTGGGAAAGTGTTTTCTATCTTGCATGGAAAATCATTTTTGTCACGTTTGATTATTTTTGCACTTGTTAATTGACTTTTTTCCCCCAAAAAATTAATATTATTATTAACAAATACAAGTGTGTGAAAAATAAAAATTATTTTATTTTTTGATTAAAATAACTCAATTTTGCAAAAAAAAAAAAAAAAAAAAAAAAAAAAAAAAAAAAAAAATCATGAAAAATAATATCAATTAAACAACAAAAGTTGAAAAACTCCTAACTTTTCCAACTAAAAAATTAATCCAATCAAACACATTAAACTTCCAATTCTCAGAAAAATAAGTTCTCAAGAATTTAATGCCCTAAAATTCGTTTTCTTTTCACTCAAATTCCACAATCGCTATCAAACGGATCCTAACTGTTTTGCTTAAAATATCTATATCAACATATCTAACATACTTTGCTAATTTGGATTTCTTGGGGGAGCAGATCGAGTTTAATTCTCATTGCGAAGGGATTTCTCATGCCATTTTTTTCGTATTTAATTGAGATCTTTTATTTGTTTTATTATGGATAAACAAAACAATGTATTCATTTAATTTTCGAAATGATCTTCCTCTCAAAGAATTCTTAATGATATTCTTTATATATTTTCATTAATGCTGAGTTGCATTGGATTTTAGCGTAATTTTGACAATAAATTTGAATTTTTTGTTTAGGGGGAAAGGACTATACTCTCTGTTTGTATCGAAATGTTGTTTCAAGATTGTGACTTGTTCTTTTGGATCTTCGTATGAAAAAATAAATAATAATAATAATAATAACTGAAGAAAAATAATTTTTCTACTGTCAATTAACTAAGATACGATTAAGCCTTGCTTACCTTGAAGATTAAAGACCTTTTTCAAAAGAATATGGGTGATTTTTATACGAGAGAATTGAGTAAGAAGTTATTGTTGTTTCGCCGACTAAGAAAAATGCTTGTACAATTTTTCCTAGACTGAGTTTGACAATATTGAAACAAACTGTCAGTATTACCCTTAAGTGTTTGATGAAATTACTACTACCCCCAGCATTTCAAAATGCTGGAATGTCCCAATTAGGGCACAGAACCATATGGACCAAAATGGTGCAAAACTTATACCATTTCTTGAACACATCTCCAATCATATGGATCAAATGTTACACTAAATCTAAAGTTCATTATTTTATTATTTGTTTTCAATTAATTTAAATTGTTGCTAGGGAACGTCATCTTTTCACGTAACTTCGTGTGTGAAGTAGTTGTATTGCAATGAATAAGTGCACATGTCTTAAGCGCGTGTATTATCTTATTTGTCGTTAGTGTTCAGTAAGTGTAAAGTTTGTGTCATGCACTTTTATTCTACTTGTTCCAGTTTGAATTAGTGTGTTATCTACTTTTATTTCTTTGGTTCGATTCTTCATTTTTACCAATTTCATTATTTTTCTATATATAATTAACACAATATAAGATATGTCAAAGTCGGAGACACAAATTTATAGACCAAAAAATAGTTTCAGTCACTTCACTTATCTTTTGGCATAAAATAAACTGCTAATAAACAAAAAGAAAAAAATATTTAAAAACATAATTATTTTATTCAATGGGAATCTTGTAAATAATGAAATGATAATTTTGTAATATATGGGATTACATTTTTATAATAAATGGTGGCACACCATTTGCACAGTAACACGCCAAATTTGACGTGTTACTGTGCATAACACCATCTTAGTTCAAGAAAATTGATCTGCATTGAAGATGATTTTTGGATCAAAATGGTATTTATGGTGTTTCTGGTACACGGTTGGAGAAGGCCTTAGGGCACAAAACCACTCTCCACTCTCGTCTGTCATTCTTACCCGCTATCCTTAGCCTCTCGCCTGTCATTCTCAAAATCCATTTTCAAAAAACATACAGATTGTTAAGAATACACGGCGTGATCTTCCGATAATTCTGAAAACGTAGTTGATTACTTATTAAAATAATTATTGTGCCATTTTAGTTGTTTGTTGTTGTAGTGATGTCCAGCTTGTTGGTACTTTGTTTTGAAGTTATAAATATTGATTTCTTCTCCTGTTACAGGGGGTGTGTCGGATGAGAAAGAGCTCATCCTTTTTTCTGATATGTTGTTTTGAAGGATTTACTATTTATAATTTTTTCAGAGGAGGACTGAATTTAGGAGGAAAGATTATGTCCAGAAGATGTGCATCTGACTTATTGGCTATTGTAGCTGGAGAATTACTGCTGGAGGGGGAACGTTCTCCAAAATCTATGGATACATCTTCTGATAAGGAGCAATCTGAAGTTGTGGAAGGTTCTGATGGGAAAGGAGAAAATGATAAAAATAAGGTTGCGCTCTGGTTATATTTTCATTTTCGAAAATATTTTATATTTTCTGTTTTATTTTTGTTTTTCAAATTTACTAAAAACTCGTTTTGTTTGTCATTTCTAAAATCAATTTTTGAAAATAAAAATCTGAAAAACACATTCTGTTTGAAATTTTGCAGAATACTACTTAAACTATTTTTAATTAATTTGTTTGCAAAATACTACTGGCTCAAACTCAAATTTTCTTTCACAATACACTGAAAACATGATTACCTGCAACACACTAATGTGAGCACTAAGAATTTATATTAGCACAGCTTAGTCAAGTTCAGGATTTGAGGAACCTTTAGTTCTATTAAAATCCAGAAAATGCAAGTTGTACGACGAATTTCGAAGTATTATTAAAAATACTGAAATTGTTACAAATTGAATTTGAGAAAATACAAGTGGACAGCTCTTGTAAAATGTAAAAATTGCAAAATCCTCTGATTAACGATCTGTGTGTTTGAAGACAAGGGGCCACGTGGCTTGATTCCTAAACTTCTGAATTTGCTGGAAAATTTGATTTGTTGAGAGATTGCTTGTTTGTCACTTGGAATTTGAGACTTGGATTTGAACTTTGGATTTGCACTTCGGATTGACTTGCTTTGATTTGAAGAAGGCTTTAATCTTCTTGAAATTGATTTGAACTTGCTTGATTTGAAGAAAATTTTGATCTTCTTGAATTTTGGACTTGGCTTGAAGTTTGAGAGAATTTTTGTATTCTCTACCTGCAATTTTCTTTTCCCTTTCCTTTTTTTTCTTCATGGACCAATGGTCCTATTCATAGAGAAAATTTTGTAACCACCTCATTTATTTAAATAAATAAATAAATAAAATGGTTAGGGTTTTGAAAAGTAGGATGGGCCTCATTCATGAACTTCTTTTAGGTGGGCTTTACTAAACTTTATTAAATGGACTTAACTGGATTAAAACAAAATTAAATTGATCCAATCCAATTTTATTTTATTTTTTTATGTCTACAAATGCCCCCTCAAGATTTATTTATTTATTCATTTATTTATTATGAAAATAAATAAATAGATAAATCTTGAATTTTGAATTTGAAATTATTTTTTTTTTTGATACAATTTTAGTTGTACTCGGACACTTGAAGTTTATCCGCGAATTCAAAATCAGTTTGAAATCTTTTAATCCCGAAAAGATTTGACAAATTGAGTCTTATTAGGTTTTGTATGGATAAAATCCATTTTTTTTTTTTTTTAACAAAGAAATACCAACTATGCATTTAAATTAAATTCTCATTAAACACAATAGTTCAAATTGGGTTAGATTTCAAGAAACATTTAAATAAAAGACCTCAAGATTTATTTATTTATTTATTTTTGAAATTAATAAATAAATAAATCTTGAATATCAGATTTTGATTTACAATTTAAGCTTATCCATCAAAAGGAATTTGAATTCTAATTGACTTCCATTAAGAAATCAAATTACGGATACTATAAGCACAATTCTACCTGGTAAGACTGAATTAGAAGAAAAGTAATTGAAGCCTTGGACTCTGCTCCGTTTCCAATTAAAGTTTGAATGAAAAGAATAATTTTGTTTGTGTTGGGACATAAAGGAAAGGAGCTTCCATACATACTTAGCATCTTTTTTTCGAAGAAGGAAAAGAATAAATTGACGTTAAAAATCAAGGCACAAACAGAGAAGTCCAATTATTTCATCAAATTCAAATTTGTTTCCAGGTTTGCATAATTTGTAGAATTTGTTTCTGCCGAATTTTGTTTCTACTTTCAAAGGCAGGAACCAATTCATGTATTTCTTCTTCTTCTTTTTTTTTTCTTTTTTTTTTTGAAAACTCACATTTTTTTGTTTGTTTGTTTGACAGGATCATCAAAAGCGGGCAAACAATTTGAAGGTTGAACTGTGTTTTGAACAAATTTCTTCTTCTTTTTTTTTTTTATTTTTTAAACATGCACTTTGAAAATTTGGTAAATTTTCGGAATGTATCTTTTTAGATACCCCCCGCTAGATTTACTTTTACAGATTGAAGATTTTTGAAGACCTGAAAAATATGCGGAATGTATCCTTTTGGATACTCCCCGGCATAATAAAATTTTCAGGATTGAAATTTGGAAGACCTGAAAAATATGCAAAATATATCATTTTGGATACTCCCCGGCATAATAAAATTTTCAGGATTGAAGATTTTGAAGACTTGAAAAATATGTGAAATGTATCCATTTGGATACTCCCCGGCATAATAAAATTTTCAGGGTGGAAAATTTTGAAGACCTGAAAAATATGCAGAATGTATCCATTTGGATACCCCCGGCATAATAAAATTTTTATGATAGAAACTTGGAAGACCTGAAAAATATGCGGAATGTATCTATTTGGATACCCCCCGGCATAGTAAATTTTCAGGATTGAAACTTTGATTTTTTTTATTTTTTTTTCAAGGTGGCAAAACAAAATTCCAAAGACAAGAAAAATTTGAAATTACCTGAAGTTAAGGAATTTTATGATCCTGAACGGAAAAGTCAAATCATTTGCTTCCCCAAGGCTACTTTGAAGCTTCCATGCAACTTGATAGGAGATTTTAAACTTACCATCCATAAGTCAATGACATACCCTTTTGTCCATGCAGTTCTTTTGCAGGGTATGGACATGCGTATTCTCAGTGTCAGCCAGAGGAATTCAACTCGTACTAGACATCCTTGTTTGTGTCCTCCTCCGCATTATACTTTAGACACAACGTTCATTCCAAAAGCAATCATTTCTGAGAGAATTGATCGAAGGGAGATCAGATGGGGAAGTACAGTCCATTATCGTGGAGAGATTTCTTTCTTGTCGAAGTTTTGGGAATGGTCCCTTTGGATTCATAAGCTTCTCATCAAGAAAAATCTTCCTGAACTAGCTCAAAACTGATGATTGTGTTCCGAATCCAAGGAAAAGCAAGGCGTTTAAGCAGGCTATGGAAGCAAATCCATCTTCAGGAGATCAGTCAGTAGCCAAAGAAAATTTACAGAGACCTGTTTGCACATAAACATTACACGATATTCTGCACAGGGACACGGACTACTGGAATACTTCTTTATCCGTTGAAGAACAAGAAGAGTTGGACATAGCAGCTTATCTTTCTCTTTGGCTCTGCCGTTTTATTTTCCCTTCTAGAGATGATTGTCTCAGGGTGGAAACTTTTAAAGTAACTTCCAGAATGGCTACAAAATCAACTTACAGCTTGGTACCTCCCATCTTAGCTTGCATTTACAGAGGACTTACCAAGACGACAAATTGCGTGACTAGCCATGACATTGGATCAGTCAAATATACATTTCTCGAACATTTTTTGTACGCTTGGGCTGCAACTTATTTTGTTCGGGGAATCTATGCTAACGTTGACAAGAGCATTGGTCGTCCTATTATCCGAAGATATGCTGGGACTTTAAATGATTTCCAACATTGGGAGGTTGATGCATTTGATTGTCGAGAACTCTTTCGTGGAAAAATGGACTCTAATGATTTTTCGTGGAATCCGATTTATTTACCTCATGGTGGTATACGCACAGATAATAATGAAAGATCTATAGAGACTTCAAAGTTCATGATGAGTATCCGACCAGGGTTTCTTTCTTACCGTCGTGGTAATAACCTGTTTATTCTTGAAGCTTACAATCCTCACAGATTTGCAAGACAACAAGGCTTTAGGAAAACGATTCCAGGCTCACCAAAACCAATGATGCTTACAGCCAATGCGTTGACCCTCTACCATGCTTGGTTATCTTTGACGCTGGTAGGAAGTAGATGTACATTTCATCATCCGGGGCACATTGATGATATACAACTTCAAGTTGATCCATCATACGAAGCTTGGTGGGAAGATAAAGTATATCCTGGTCTGAACAAGATTAAAGTGCAGGATTTATTGTCCAGCGAAGATAATAACTTTGTACTTGGTAAATCTCTATCTGCCCCCGAACAAACAGGAAGTCATAATGCTCGTGAATTGGACTCCTCTTATGTAGATTCTCAAGTGACTCTTCGAAAGAGACCTCTGGATGTTCCAAATGAAAGAGGTATCAAGAAAATTAAAATAATACAACATCGCATGGATTACACTTCAACTACAGAACATGTAGAGAAGGTACATGAGTCCATTACAATTTCAGAAACCAGTAGCTCTATGGACCGAACACCTCAAACACTTGATGCCACACTTCCTTTGGAAAGCAGTAGTCCTAGAGATCAGGTAAGATTTATTTATCATTCAATTTTATTTTATTTATTTATTTATTTTTTTTGAATGATAATTTGCATCTCATTTTTCGTTTTGAATTCGAACTTCAGATTCCTCTTTCTCAAATATTGCGTCGGAAGCGGACAATACGACCTAAAGATTCTCAGGTTGTGAAGAATCCTAAGGAAGCTTGTTCTGAAACATTTAGACATGACTTGAGCATCCCAGATGTATCCTATGGTGATGAAAATTTGGATATGTCGCCTCAAACACGAAACGCAGGTATACATCTTCATTTTTAGCCCATTCAATGCCCTAATAGATTGGTATTTAATTTCTTCAACTTTCTATTTGTTGTAGGATTCCCACAAGTTCCTGAAGGGATGTTTTATTCAGCAGATTATCGTAATGAGAACCATGAGATGATTGGTGCACTTGATGAAATTGATGGCAACGATAGACATGAGCCTCCTTGCAAATACCCAAGCAGTATTAATAGCGGTGTCATATCACCTAATCAAGATAATCTTAATGATGAGGTGAATTCTGAGCCTTTGCGAGTTAGCAGTTCAGAGATTGGACAGGATATTTCGAATACCTCTCCTTTATTAGCATTACCAGCTCCAGGTCAAAAGATAAATAATTGTGAGACGACACCAATATGTTCTTCCATCTCTGGTCCTCTGCACAGATTTACCGAAGAATCTTCTTTCTTGAAGAACGCTCTACAAGAAGCCAAGATTAATTTCTTGCGGGCATTGTTTAAGGAATCTTTGAAGCATGGTTTTTCCAACATTCGGACTTGGTGGAATGAAAGCAAATCAACTTTTCGGGATGTGATCATCAATCAATTCCGTGCAGATCCAATGCCTTTGATTAGACATATGGATGCATTTCTTGGAGGAGTTGACGTTTATCTTGCTAAAAGACAGCAGTACTTGGAGTGTTTGACTGCAGAAGAAAAGGCTAAGCAGTTGAAATCTCTTGATATCCAGATAGCAGCACGGAATTCCACATGTTCTTCTTTGGAAGCTCGAATTAGTGATTTGAATTCCGAGCTGGATAGACTTCGTGATGAACTCCAAACTTTCCAGGAAAATACCAATTCACTTGAGACAAAGAAGACCACATTGGAGCAAGCACAAGTTAAAGATGCCACAATTGCAGGATCCATTGACCAAGAAAGGAAGGCTCTTGAAGACAACTTCTTGCATTTGATTGACAGTGATTGATTAAGATAGAATGAAGACTTCTTCTTCTTCTTCTTCTTCTTCTTTTTGCTATGTTACGCAAGGTCAGCAAAAATTAATTTATATTCTTTTCATTCCATTTTCCATCCATAAAAGTTTAGCATTAACTTTATCTTCATATTAAATACTTTAATTTAAGTACTTCTCTTGTGGACTTTGGGTTTCCACCAAAATGAAGAAGCAATCTGAACAAAATCAATAATTCTAGGGAGTTTTTTTTTTTAGATATTTTTAAGTGACATTGTGACATGTCACACAATTATTGGACGGTAAAAAAGTAAGTGGTTGGGTAGTTATTTTCACCACTCAATGAATGTGTGACATGTCACAATATCACTTAAAAATGTCTCCAAAAAATAGGCGTGGGTCTGGTTCATAGGGAACCGAACCAAGAACTTATGATTCTTTTTGCAAGAGAAGAATCGAACCGTTCGGTTCTTTTGGTTCTGGTTCCGATTCCGATTTTCAAAATTAAAATTTTCAAACTTAAGCGATGAAGCCAGGGTAAATTTCGGCTTCTAAGAGTCGTAAGATAATAAGGTCATCGATCTTGATCAAACTGCGAATACAATACTCAAAATCCTTGACATCAAAATATTCACTCTCTTCCAGATAGTAACGTATCTCCTCATCCGCGTCTATGTGCTTCTTTTAAAATTTCTTCAATTTCTACTCATAATTCTCCACCTTTTCAGGGAAAAATCGCACAAGTCTAGCAAATAATTGAAAATAAGATAACAATTTATTGTTTGTTAACTTTTTAAGAACTGAAGGCATGACGGTTGAAGGCTTGAAGCCGAACGACAGAGTCTAGGGGTGGACAAAATAATCGAATCAGACCAAACCAAACAAAGATGTTTGGTTCAGTTCTACAAAAAAATAATAATAATAATAATAGTTTGCTTCTTAGAATCAAGAACCATTCAGTTTTGATTTTGGTTTTGATTCTGGTTCCGATTCTCTTTCCAGAACCAAGAACCAAACTATATATATGTATTTTACAAATTAATGGATATTCATCTCACCAAAAAATTAAAATCTAAAATTATAAATGTGAAATGTACAAAAATGTTATTTAACATACATTTTATCTCATTTCCTATTTGACAAATATTTTAAATCATAAATCTAAATTATAATTATAATTCATTTTTCTTCTTTTCAATTATAAATACGCATTCATACTGCTTTACTTGCACTCCTATAACACAGCAATCGTTGCACTCCTTAGTTACCATTGACGACAATGATGTTTATTTTTTAAAATTTATGTATATATAAACCTCGACCAAATTTGTAAATTCTCAAGAGTTAACCCAAACTCAAATTGCAAATTTCATTCCTAACTCACACGGCATCACGGTAGAATGTAACTCAGAACTTCATCGTAACCTGTAACTATAAGTCTAAACTGCCTTTATGTTCGATTCTCTAAGTTTCAATAGGTCGTCAAGCTTCCTTCAGGCTAGTTTTTAATTTCCTTTGACTTATAATAACATGTTACTTTTTCTAAATCTTTGTTTTATTAACTAAAAATTTCATTTTCTATTTAGTAATGATCAGTGTTCTAAAGGCGTGAAGCGTGACGAAGTGTGGAGCCCAAGAGTCAAGCTTTTGAAGCTTAAGCGAGAGTAAGCGTTAAAAAACGTTTTTCAATTCCTAAATATTTGATTTAAATTTTACTCATACTTAAAAAAAAAAAAAAAAAGGCAGCTACGTGCATCGGGCATTGTTTAAGCGCGCACAATGCGCGCTTCGCGCGCACTTTTTAGAACAAAATTTTCAAAAACGCGTTTTTCTCGCTTTTCGCCAAAGCGACGAGCGAGAGTCGAGCGTAGGCACGCACAGTGCGCGCATTTTAGAACACTGGTAATGATGTAAATGGATTCTAATGAAGAAGCGAATATAAACAGGTTTTAATTTACATTTATTATTTAAAAATTCAAGTCATGGTCTCAGAACCAAACCAGACCAAACCCGAACCGAACGGTTTTGTTCCATATCTTTGAAAAAACCAATTTGTTCCATTAGTAAAAAATCATCGGTTTACGGTTTGGTTGGTTCTTCTCGAACTAGAACCAAACCGAACCACATCCACCCTAACAGAATCAGTGAAAGAAAAATGATTTTTGATCTATGATTTTTTGTTTATTACTTATTTTGTTTATAAGTATTATAATGTTGAATGAGTTAATAGTTGTTGGGTAATTGATATTAACTAATGGACCAGATAATATGCATTAAGATTAATAATTGATATATTTTTAAAAAAAATTGTATTTTATTTTGGTTCTTGGTTCTGGTTCCGGTTTTAAACCAAGAACCGGAACCGATGGTTCTTGATTATTAGAACTAGAACCGTTTAAAATTTTGGTAGAACCGAACCGAACCGAATCGAGACCGAACCGTTAGTTTCGATTCTTTTGTTCAGGGCTATCCAAAAATGTCTTCCTAAAATTACTTGAACAAAATAGTAATATGGTATCTAAAATCTCGAATTAGCATAAAGTGATTCAAAAGAAAAGAATTCAATATTTGTTTAATCAATGCTCGATCAAAATGGCATGTCTCCCTATGTATATGGCTCCAGCACTTCTAGTACATGGTAATTTGATTCGAACGTACCGTAACATAACATGACAAACAACACAACATTCACTAAAGTTACTCTAATAAATTACTATTTGAGATCGATAAGACCTTCTATCTAATGAATGAGAATGAACCTCTATAAGTTGATTGAACGACCAGTCCACCTTTGTAAAACCTAATCTTATCAAATAAAATATTATGGTAAATACGTGTCCACAGTTAATTGCGGAATTTATTTCATAAAACACCTTGGTAAAATAATGTGATTTATAAATTTATTTATATTTTCGAGGTAAAATTTATGGTTGAAAAGTGGAAAGAGAAAATGTTTGTGGGTGGAAACTTAAAAAGTGATTTGAGAAGGCTTAACGGACTGTTCGGCGGCTACAAAGTAGTAATTTTTTTCTTTTATTTGACTTTTTAATTTTTTTAAAGATAAATTGTGTGGTTAAAAATTGGAAAGAGAAAATGTGTGATTAAAAAGTGATATGAGAAATTGTTTAATTTAAAAATTGTGATCATTTCAAAAAAAAAAAAAGATACTTACCGAATGCAAATTAGAGCATCTTTAATGGTTGAGTCGGTCACGATTTTTAGTACCTGAGAGAGAGACACAGAAAAAAAAATCGTGGATCTCACTCTAATATTTCTTTTTTCTTCTTTCACTTCCGCTTTTTCCACTTTATTCCTTCAGAAGGTCCAAAATTGGACCTTTTATTTGACCTCTTCCTCTATTTTTGTATTAATATATTTGAATATGTGTCAATTTCTTTTTTTCTTTTTCATTGTTTCCTCTCTTTTTTCTACTTTCAACTAGGGGTGGACGTTTGTCAGTTCGTATTGATTATTGAAGGAACCGAAATGGAATCGAAACTCTCAGTTCGGTTTCGGTTTCGGTTCGGTTCCTTTAATAACAAGAACCGAACAATTTCGGTTTCGATTTGGGTATCGATTATTTTTCGATTCTTGTTCGATTTCTATTAAAAATTAAATTTGATGCAAAAACGAAAAATATCTAATTATTTGCAATAATCAAAGCTAAATAGATCCAAATAGAGTATCAAAATATATCAATAAGACTTATTAAACTTAAGTTCCAAATTGAAGGAAAATAAACAACCAAATAATCAAAATATAAGTATATGATATTGATACACCCATATCGAGTGATAAAATTTAAAGCGAAATATATCTTCAAAATATATCAATAAAACTTATTAAACATCAAAATTTCATGTAAGATGCAACATGATATAAAAAATTCGACAATTATCATATAAAACAATACAAAAGGTGTCTAAAGTGTCATGTGACCTTAATTTAAATTAAGAATGTTCGATTTTCGGTTCGATTATCGATTTTCAAGTAGGAACCGATTGATTTTCTGTTCTCTATTTTTCGATTTCGATTTTCATTTTTATCTTAAAGAACTCACTGATTTCGATTTTCTTTTTGTTCGATTTCGATTTCTATTTTTTTGTCCACCCCTATTTTCAACATTCAATTCCTCCCCCATAATTTAATATTAAAATAATATATCTCTCTTTCCCTCGAATCTAATGGATCTAGACTTTCACATGATTATTAAAGATGCTCATACATTTCAATAATTCTAGATTCACATTTTGGGGAGTGAATCCATTATCCAAACGGAATACATGACAACACTGTTCACCCAAACAATTCCGTACCATTCTGACCATGTCCACGTGTCACTTCTCAAAACCCCAGCCCGTCATCGTCCGCCACGAAACCTGAACCCTCTAAAAATATCGCCACCCCAATTTCCGCCAGTGGCCCCAAATTTCACTTTCCCCGTTTGCATATACATACGCCTCTTCGACACACTTCGCATGGCCTCTTCTTCTCGCGTATTCTCCGCTTATAGCAAGGTTTCAGGTTTACCTTTCCGACGAGCGTTGCCGAGAATTTCGTCGACTTCAAGATTTTTCAGTGGTGAATCGGTTTTTGGGTCGCTGAGATTGAATACGAAATTCAGGAAATTCGAGTGCAGAACAAGAGCGTCAATGGCTGAGATTATAACTCCGAAAAGCAAAGGGAAAGTACAAGTGTTTGATGCAGAGGAGGAACTGGCAGTGTCACTTGCGAAATACACCGCCGATCTAGCAAATAAATTTTCCAGAGAAAGAGATTCTTTTTCGGTGGTTTTGTCCGGTGGTTCTCTTATTAAATCTCTCAGGTAATTAAGATTATCCAATTTTAATTTTAAGAAGATTTTTTTTTTTTTTTTTTTTTAATTTACTTGTATTGAAAATTGAAGGAAATTGGTTGAGCCGCCGTTTATTGATTCAGTGGATTGGTCGAAATGGCACGTGTTCTGGGTGGATGAGAGAGTAGTTCCTAAGGATCATCCTGATAGCAATTATTTTCTTGCTTACAATGCTTTTCTATCCAAGGTACCTTTGATTCTCCTACTAGTACACACATTTATTCATTAGTTTTTTTTTTTCTTTCATGGCAGTAGTTTTAAAAAGATATGTGATATGTGAAAAAAAGGATCGTGTCACGTAAGCTAATTGTCATTCTGATTGTTGAATGTATTGTGAGTGTAGCATAACTCTTTTCATAAGAATAAATTTACTTACACAATGTTATTTACAATGAGGATGGCAATTGGTGATGTGGAAGTATTTGTTGTTGTTGTTGATTAAAAAGATAATGTGATATGTAAAAATAAAAAAAATCGTACCACGTAAGTTAATTGTCATCCTGATTGTTGAATGCATTGTGAGTGTAGCATAACTCTTTTAATAAATAGGTGTGTTTGATTGTTTGTTGTTTAATTGACACATTTTCCATGGAATTCCTTTTCCGTGTACATTTTCTCACCAATTTGGTGCGAAAATTTAAGTGGAATTGGAAAATATTTTCCTTTCTCAATTCCATTTTGTATCAAACATAGCTAATCACTACTCTTCGTGTGGGTTCGTGTACCGGACCTTGCGCATTCACTATTGTGACATTTGTACTATGGGGCGCTCATCTTCTACCCTTTTTAGCTTATAAGACGATCTTGTTTGACAAATATTGTCTATCTTTTCAAGTATTTGGGATGTGTTTTGTTGTGTAAAATCCAACTTGTTATGATCTTATTGAGGTAGTTTTAATTTGGTATACATTTTTTGATTTGCAAGGAACTAGGATCTTGATTGGCTTTTATTAACAACAATCTGAAAAAAAGCAGCTTCTTGAGGGCTTTCTGTAGAGTATTAAAGAATTATTCTGGATAATGTAAATTAAGCCTCTGTTTGGGAAAAGTTCTTTGTTTATAAACAAAGAATTTGTTGTTTTGGATATGAAATTTGTGATTGAAAAATAGTTTGAAAAATGTGGGCAGTTAAAAAGTGAATTGGGGGAATTACCAAAGAGGCCGTAAGTGATTTTCATTTTGTTTTCCATTGTAGATACCGATACCTTCTGGTAATGTGTGTGCCATAAATGATGCACTAGCAGCAGAGGCTGCAGCAGATGATTACGAGACCTGCCTCAAGCATTTGGTAAAAAGCAAGATCATTGATCAATCTGAGATCACCGGATTTCCCAAATTCGATCTTATGATATTGGGCCTGGGTCCCGATGGGCACGTAGCTTCTCTATTCCCAAGCCATCCTCTCGTCCATGAAAACACGAAATGGGTTACCTGTATAAAGGATTCGCCGAAACCCCCTCTGGAGAGAATATCCTTCACGTTACCAGTAATCAACGCATCTGCATATATCGCACTTGTAGTAGCTGGAGCCAGTAAAGCTAATGCCGTTCAGGCTGCACTGTGTCCTGGTCCGAGTTCTGATGCCTCCTTGCCCGTGCAAATGGTATCGCCAGATGGAGAGGTGACATGGTTTTTAGACAAGGGAGCAGCTTCCAAGCTGTAGGACTACATATACTGAGAGTTATGTGAAATTCTGTAATTTACATGCTGTGGTCAAGTGTTTTTTTTTTTATTTTAATTGAAGTTGATACAATGTAGTCGATTGTTTAATAGCGTCTTGCTTTAGAAAACAGAGAATTTGTACCTGATTGACTACATTATCAGTATCTAATGAAAAGTTTCATGTTTTCCTCTGGTTGTAAAGTAAAATTCCAAGTATATAGTATGGTCTGTTTTTTATTGCAACCATGAAATTTCGGTAGAATGTAAATAAGTTTCTAAGGATTGAATTGTCAAGAGGATTGAATTGTCAAGAAATTTGAGTAAGTTTGATTGAAAGTGGAATTGACATTCGAAAGTGAACTCAGCTAAATTCAAGAAAAAACAAAAAAATAGAAATAAGATGAAAAATGAATTTCATCAAACAAAAATGTAATTAATAAAAAACAAAAGATGGGAATTCCATAAAAGATATTTTTCATTTTCATGGAATTAGCCCCAATCAAACATTTTCACATTCAAATCTGAAGATCAAGATGTTGCTGCTCTAGCATAATATGCGAAGATTTGCTCAACAAGTACATAAAAGAGAAGGGCTCTTTCTGATTCCTTCTTTCTGGAGTAGCCTGATTCACACACATGTATAAAATGTATAATTAATAAGCAATACCGAACATTATTAAATCTCGGTTTCTCTCTCATTTTTTCACTTATTTTCAATTACACAGTAAAATATTTTACACAAACCCAAACTTATACTTTACTTTCTAAACATACATTCTTAAAAAAATCACAATTCAAAACGTCAATTTTGCTCTATAATGTCCATCTAACAGGGGCTAAAAAATATGCACGACTGCTTGATGACTGCTACATGCTCTCCGAGTCTATCAAACATTTACTATTGTTTTGTTGTCAATGGCTACATTTTTTGTATGATGAATGAGTGTCGTTAATCCGGGTCCATTCTTCTAAAGAAGTTCTAACGTGAAATCCCAAAATACTTCTCATTCCAACATACAAATAATCATTAGCTCAATAATCACGCAAAATTGAGAACAAAGCACAAAATAAATTCCCACAATTCCAAAAAGTCATGATAAAAAGCACAACTCCATCGAGACATCCATGCTGCCTTAGACTCGCAATGAATTAAAGCCGTACTAATGAACAACAATGGACCACACCAGCTCATTCAAATCTCACTAAGCTCAAGTTCTAATGAAAATGAAAATAGGGAAAGTTGATTCAATGACATACACAAATTGAAGATGGTAATAAAGCGAATTGTTGTTTGACAGAATTTACTTCTCCTTAGTGTAGTGTCGGACCACAAAGGCCAATCCCAAGATCAAGAGTGGTACGAGGAACTGCAAAATCTTGATCAGAAACTCCGGAGTCTTGTCTGGATTGTACTGGGCTTGTTGTGGTGGAGTGTAAGTGTGTTTCGTAGGAACTGTTGACGAGTCTATCTCACCAATATAATACTTGTCCATCATCTCTCTAGCAGAATCACTATGGCCCACATCTTCAAAGTCATTTGTTGCATCTTTTCCTAAAAATGTCCAACAAAATTCACAAGGCAAACATGAAATTCAAAGTCTCAACTATCACTAGAAGTGCAAGAGGAAACATAGAAGAAGATTATCCAAGCATTACCAGTGGCTGATAGCAAGACTTCATCACCTCCAGGATGATCATCCATGAATGGGGTTACATCATAAACCTGATGAACCAATTTGCAAACTGAAACTCAGTCACATTGGCATTTTGTTTTTTTCCCTTTTAAATCAGAATTACCCATATCCACAAGAATACCGGGGAGAGGGGGGGGGGGGGGGGTTAGTTACAGCCTTTTCGTTTGATATCAGGTTTGGCAAACTATCCCGTCCTAACACAAATCAATGGGTGTCCAAAAAAAATCAGAGGATAGCTTGTAAACAAGTGCATTCTCCTACTCTCTAGTTATATAGGCAGTAATAAAAAATTAACAAATACTGGTACTAAACAATTAACAAAACTGGCAGATAGCAGTTTATTTCATCAGCGAAAATTGTGAGTTGAAGTTTGAATTTTAAGGAGGAAGCAATAATTCACTTCGATGAATGGATCTTTTGACAATAAATTTATTTGGATGTTTTGCCTAAGTTTTCCATGCTGACTCTGTGACATCTTCAGGTGACAATTCAGTCGACTCTTTTAGCAATGTACACTCCCATTCGGGCCATACCCTTTTTTTTTTTTTACTATTATTATATTTTTGGTTCAGTAACAAGAACTAGATCTTCCATTGGATCTAGCAATGAACTAAAAAAATAGTGCCAAACACGATTATGTAGCCGAACCTGAATAAACTGAAAAGAAGCTTAGAGCAACAAAAACTTATTACAAGTTTCAATGTTCTTTTTAACTTATATTCAGACAAGCCTGGAAATTGTACAAATATAATATATTTTTTTTAATTTTCTTACAGTCTGTAAGTGAGAAAATAGTGAACACAATCCTTCTATAACATATTCTTTCTGTTTTCTTATTTTACAGTGTCTCGCATTATCTTTCTCCAAACATAATCAGATCATAAAACGGAAACACCATAAATCAGAAACATAAGTTTTATTTATTGACAATGATGAAATTTGTAGCAATGAACTTAATTACAGTGATATCATCAAAACTGATCAAATCTCAATCCATACGCTTCACATAAATCATAATATTAGAATTATCACAATATTTATTAAATTCAACACTGAGATTCCAACAAACCTAACTCATAATAATTACTGAAGTAATTTAATTTACACATCGATTTCAATTTTAAAAAAAAAAAAAAAAAAGAAGATCAAATTAAAATTGAAACAAAATGAATTAAAAATTAATAAAAGAAATATAAATTCAAATTAAAAGAGATCTGACCTTTCCATTGATAATAAGCCAGCAATCCTTGGTATCGTTGTGCTTCGTAACCTCCTCGTATACGTAAATCTTCGGAACTGTCGCCATTTTCTCCTACTATTACAAAAACCGAAAAAAAAAAAAAAAAGGAATTCACCAACCATATAATGAAAAAAGAAACGAAAAAGGGATTCAATCAAAAAGCTTACAGGAGATTTTATATTTATCTTTACTCTCTCTTTTTATGTCGACTGCCTTTAGAGTGTGTCGTGTGTTTTTAATATGCAAGAGTAGACAGATATGCATATACGGAAGATTTAGGAAGTGGGCTCCAAATTTGATGAAATTACAGTGTTGACATTGCCGTGGCATGGACCTATCAGTTCATCACCCATGTATGGTGGTCAAACAATGACGGATTATAAGCATATGCAGGGGCGAATTCAGAATTAATGTTGAGCTAGAGCGGACTTTGACTCTTTGATCGTTGACCATTGACCCTCAACGTCGAAAATTTATTTAATTTAAAAAATATTAAAAATTTTAGTAACATATAAATGATATAAAACGTAATTTCAATTAATATGAAAATATAGTTTAATACAAACAAAAATAGGATCATATGACTAGATAGGTGGACGTTTCCCTGGGTCAGACACAAGATCATCGGGGTTAAATTGACTCCGAAACTTCTTTATGTTATCATCACCTACCAATTTATTTGCTTGTCTAGAATTAGTGCCGGGTGTAGAACTAGATGAACTAGGTTGTGACTTCCGTTTTTGTTGGAAAAATCGTTCCATATAAATAACGATATAATCAGCAAACTACAGGAAATATATTCAAATTTATGTAAAAATCACAATTAATTTACCAATGACAATTAATGACAAAACCCCAAAATCACTAACCTTTACCTATTCAAGGAACCGAGTCTCGAGTCTGAACCGAGGCTGCTGTGGAGGCTTGACTGGAGGCTGGAGCTGCGGAGCAGATAGGCGACAGCACATCAGTCTTCGTCGGTGACCGTGGACTGGACTGGACGGATGGTGGCGTCGCGGTAGCACTTCGAGCTCGATGTTTGAACAGAAATTTCCAATTGCTTTTCTCAGTTTCTCAGTCATCTGACTTTTTGGCTAATGGCTACAAACAACGTGCGGTGCAAATGGATGGTAAGCAGGTAGGTAATGGATTGGAGTGCTGGGCTGGGGACGGATAAAAATAAGGGATACAATACAATTAATAAATTGTGTTAGACTTAGATTTTGGGCCAACGTCAATTTTTTCTTTTATGGCCCATATGCAAATACAAGAAATGCTTGCTCCTGCTGCCTTCTGCCTACTGAACTGAACGCATAATTTTTTTTTTAAAAAAAAAAATTAATTAATATATCTGAAAATCCGGCCGGATCCAGCACGAGCGGCCGAACCGGCTCGAGCTATGCTGGATCCGCCAGTGAGCATATGTTTGGCGAATATGTTTTTAAATATGTTTGTGAACCCAACGTATTTTCTTAAAATCACTTTTCAATCGAATATACTATTTTTTCACTTTCAATTATATATTTCATTTCAAAAAATTTAAATTTTTTATTTATAAATAAAAAAATTTACGAAACAATGGCTAAAATTAATTAGATTTTTACTAAGCCTCTGTTCGGTAAGTTGCAAAAATTGGTTTTTAAATCAATTTATAATTTACACAATTTCTCAAACCACTTTTTAATCCTATATCTTTTCTCTCTCCAATTTTTAACCCTATATCTTACCTCGAAATTTACAAAAAACTAGTTTTTAATCTAGGCCAATGATCCGAACATAGGCTAAATTTATAAAATGATAACGAAACGAGAGGTTAAAATTTATGAGTGATATGAAATGTGTAATTGAAAAATGAGGTTTAAGTAATGAAGGTCAAATATAAAATAAAATATTTTATAAAATGTAAAGATAAAGAAAGTTCGATAAAAAAATTGATGGTCAGGATCTAAATTGATGTTTTTGCTTCCATCTATTATTATCTGACTTCCCTATTGCATTATATGGCCTGATATTCAATCCTCATTCGAAACCACCCAAACCTTCCATTTCATTTGATTTTCACATCTCATATCTTCTTTTATATACAGATTCTTTGATAGTGTAACCATATATAATACAAGTTTGAATGACGCGGGAAAGACTTAGTTCATCTTCAACCAGGAACTCTAAAATACAGTCAGCATTATACTAAAATGTAGTCTCTCCTACTCTATCTTTATAATCATCTACAATCCAAAACTTCCAATTTTACACCAAATAAACATAATATAACTCATATCCAACCAAAAAATTCTAATTTCACACCAAATAAACATAATATTTTATTTTTCTTTTTGAACATACTTTTTATTATTATTTTATTTGAAATATTTATTTGATCATTAAACTAAAACGAGAAATACACCAAATATATTTATTTCAATAATTTAATTCTCGAATTTTGAATGTTGTTCCCACAAATGTTCAATTAAAGCATTTCGGAGTGCAATGTGAGCCTCTTTATACTTAATTTGATGATGACGATCGAGAAACTCCTGAAAACGAACATTTTCATCTACAACCATCTCAATTTGTGGGCTCGACGCTTCGAATAGGTGCTTCAATATCACATTCATCCGCTATGATGATGTTGTGCATAATGATGCATGCAGTCAAGATATCGTGTAAGATGCTTTTCTTCCAAAATCGTGACGGTCCTATAATAATTTAGAACCTAGATTGTAAAATCTCAAATGCTTGTTCAACGTCTTTTCTATAGTTTTCTTGCTTCATTGCGAAATATTTTTTCTTCGGCCCACGTGGCTCATGAATTGTTTGTACGAGGGTGGCCCACTTCGAATATATACCATCAGCTAAATAGTAACCCATAATATATTCACGTCCCTGTATGACGTAATTAGTGGGGGGGAGCAATACCTTTAGCGAGGTTGGCAAATAGATGGGAGGCCTCTAAAATATTGATTTCGTTGTTTGAACCTGGCATACCAAAGTATGCGTGCCATATCCAAAGATCATAATCCGCTACGGCCTCTAAGAAAATAGTTGGTGATCCACTCCGTCCTGCGTATTGGGCTGCCCATGTAGTTGGACAATTTTTCCACCTCCAATGCATACAGTCAAGACTACCCAGCATTCCGAGAAAACCACGTTGTTGACCAACGTGAAGAAGTCGTGCAATGTCATTAGCGTTGGGTGAATGCAAATAACGGCTTCCAAATATCTCCACGACTGCACAAAAAAACATTTTCAAACTTTCAATAGTTGTTGACTCACCAATCTTACAATACTCATCAGTTGCATCAACTGCAATGCCATTCGCCAGCATCCGAAAGACGGCTGTAATCTTTTGGAGAAAAGACAACCCTAACCTACCCAGTCCATCCCTTTTCTGTACGAAGTAACTATCACGTGACTCCACAGACTACACTATGCGTAAAAATAAATTTCTTGACATGCGATAACGTCGTCGTAACAACCTTTCGTCGTACTGTGGGTTCGGTGCGAAGTAGTTGTTGAACAATCGTTCATGAGCATACTCTCTATCGCGATTTATGACAATGTGCCCAGGGATCGAGCCGCGCATGTGTTGGTGGAGTTTGTTGTTGTTCGACCATTTCACTTAGAAGAATGTTGTTATTCAAATACATGCGAACCACAGCATCATGACGGGCCTCAAGTGCCTCAAGGTCATTCATGATATGTTCATCTTCATCATGAACACTGTCGTTTACATTGGAAGATCCGCCAACATTGAAATTCATTTTTATGAGACGTAAAATTGATGTATGAATTTTGAAGTGTTAGATATGAATGATGAATTGTATACTAGGTACTCACCTTTTATAATTGCATTTCCATAGATAAGGTTAATTTATGTGAACCAATCTCAACGTAGATCGGATTACGGGAGACATAAGTCGCTAGATGAGAAGATTTTCATCTTATTCATTCAAGATAATTTCGTTTTGCGTACTTCAATCCCAGTCATTGACCAGAATGCATGAGATCTGATCCGTTAGAATGGGTTCCTTATCTATATCATGTCTGGATAACTTCGATTTGTGTAATTTGCTCCAAGCCATTGATCAGATCACAAGAGATCTGAATCATTAGATTAAATTAAATATCTCTGTCATGGCAGGATAACTTTGATATACGTACTTCAATCCTAGTCATTGATCAGATTACAAGAAATTTGAGCCGTTAAATTAAATTAAATATCTCTGTCATATCAGACTTACTTTGATTTACGTACTTCAATCCCAGCCATCGATCAAAAAGTACGTGATCTGAGCCGTTAGATTAGACTACAAGAGATCTGAGTCGTTAGATGAGATCATGTTATCAAATCAATCCAAGACATCAATCGCATTATAAAAACACAAGTCTCCAATTCACATTTCCATAACAATATCACCCATTAGCAATTACAAAAAAAAAAAAAGAGTATCAGCAAGCAGAGTGCCTCATACAATGTTGAAGAAGACATTCATTTGTGTCGTGTATACTTGGATATTTCTCAAAACCCGATTGTTGGTATTAATCAGTCAAAAGATCATTTTTGGAGCCGAGTCGAGTTAGAGTATAATAGTTTATTACCACCCCATATTACTCAGTCCCGACCTTTGAGATCATTGCAATCCCGGTTCACATTGATCAATGCAGCCATTAGTAAACTACATGGGTGCATACGCCAAGGTGAAAATTTGAATCCAAGTGGAGCATCCGAACCAGACATAGTAAGTGCATTTATTACAAAAAATGTTTTGATAAGTTATAATTCACTTTAATTAACAAATTTATTCATATCAATTTGCAGATAGACTGAGCTAAACTATTGTTATGCCCAGACAAAAAATTCAAGAAAGGGTTTAAATTTGATCACGTGTGGTCTATCCTTAAGGATAGTAAAAAATTTGGAAAAGATGTTCAAGTGGAGTTACCAGACTTTCATAGCCAGAAAACATACTCTGGATCGGCACACGTAGATTCCCCAATTTCCGATTCTCCAACATCAGCATATCAAGGACTGTCTTCATTTTCTCTAGATATTAATGAAGATAATACCAGTGATAGTCCAAGCCAAAGATCCATTGGGATAAAAAAAGCTAAGGAAAAAAGAAGAAGATTCCTCAAAAATCATTGCAAGTATCAGGGTAGATCAACGAGAACTCGCGGAATTCATCTGCAAGGGGAATGAAGACAGGCTGAAAAACTACGAAATTCAAAGGGCTCGAATGCAATCGGCCGAATATTGTTCTGACAATAACATTCTGGCAAAAGACTTGAACTCCATTGCAGATTCGGAGCTACGAGAATTTTTTCGCAATGAACAAAAAAGAATTATGCTGAAAAGAAGTGAAGAAAGTTCAGCAGCTCCATATGGTCATTTTTTTTATGATCTTTGAGAATCTGGATCCGATCTACCTGATTATTAGATCGTTATCTTTTAAGTACCTTGCGTCGTATTTTAATTTTCAATGTTTATGTCATCATACCAATTACGTTTCCAAGTTTCTAATATTGTTGAATAATCTATTTTTTGTCATTTAATTTTAATGTTTTGATTTATAATAATTTAATTATGTGGTAAAAATAATGGTCAAATAATAAACACAAATTCAATAAATTTCAATATAGATGAAATAAAACTTTTTTTACTGCAAAAAAAATAAATTAAAATGTAATTTCTAAATAATTTTCTCGGGACCAAAATTGAATTATATCCATCAAAGAATTATATTCATCAAATAACTATGTGTTAAAAAAAAAAAAAAGGGTCAAAACAGGAATTAAAATCAATATTTGGGTGAAATTGAACAAAATTAAAGTTTTGAAAAAAATTGGGACAATCAAATAGTTTCCCCAATTTTATAACGTCTGCTACAATGGAACATCATTTATGGTGTCCCCTTGTAGCAAACCTCAATTTACAGTCATGGATGCCGTCTCGGTTGGAGTCCATTTCAACTGTAAACGCCATTTTTTTCCAATTTTAGAGTGTGATTGGAGATGCCCTTATGAAATATGAAAGGGTTCCATTTTATGTTATCGATGTGAAAATTAATTGGATGTTTTAGAATGATGAATTAAATATTATATGTTGATAGTAGAATGATGATTTCTTTATTTTTATTTTTTAGAAAACATGGATCAAAAAACATGTAAATAAAAAATACGTAAGGATAGAAATATCCAAAAACGTTTATTCAGTATAGCCTGTTTTAAAAGTAGTAGAGATACAAATGTGAGTGTGTGTGTGTGTTACTTTTTTGAAAATATGGTTGAACGAACATGTATATAAAAAAACTATATAAGGGTAGAAACGTTTAAAATGTGTGGATGAGCGAATGTAAATAAAAAAAATATATATGTAAGATTAGAAATGTCAAAAAATGCTTCCCCCACGTAGCCCCTTTTCTTAAAAGATGTTTTGAAGTCCAAAAATCACTGAAGTTGTATAAAAATTTCAAAGTGGTCATTGAAGTTCAAAAGTTACAACAATGGTCACTCGAATTATATACTCTTACGACAATGGTCACTAGAGGTCCAAATGGACCAAAATAAAATATAAATGACTAAAAGTACAATTTTGAGTTCAAAAATAAAATTGCAAGGAAGCTCTCATCTTCATCATTCCTTACCACCACCACCATTGCTTCCTGCTCCAACGATTACCACCATCGGTAAAGGGTGGAGAAACCTCCCCCAAACTCCTTCATTCATCCCACATTAGCATAAAAAAACCATCTCCTCTTATTTCATCGAAGCTGGTTTCGTGTACAAAAAAGTGTACCCGAAAAGCAATAATTTCTCAATCTCTCTTTATGGGAATTGTTACGACCCTACTTAAATGAACATGACGCGTAATCAGCAAGGGCCCACACGAGGCTCAATGCTGCCAACGGTGCTTAGAACCTATAGCCTCACAGACTATTGAGCGCCAGGGGTAATCATTGTCCGAAGCCTTTATAGCCGGACTAGTTATGCCGAACCGATGCAAACCGAAGTGGTACTCCTATCCGGTGAATGGTCGATTAGCATGTCAGACTGATGTGACCCTCCCTGTTAACCATAACCTGATGTGATAGTCCCTTTATAAGGGAAGTGATGGGCTTCACTCCCCTATAGTATGAAATAATGATTATACCCAAACAATTGGGTTACCTCTCCAACGGTTAAGGGTATAACACATGTAAAGCATGTCACATATCGCCACCTGAGACAATATCTTCATCTATAAATAAAACACACTTGCCTCCAAGAAAGGGGTTAGAAACTTAACAGAAAAACTTCAGATACAAAATCTCACTCCCTTTTTCTCTCATTTACACACTTATATTTCTCGCACCCAAATTATATTTATTTGAAATGAGTCCTGACTTAGGCATCGAAGTGCAAACGAGATCCATCTCGTCCCCCTTTGCAAGCTGAATGTTTGTCTTAGTGCTCCGGAAATCCACGTGTTCAAGAGGGAGGAATTGAGACGTGTTGATTTCGTGTTGATTCAGGGTCCTACCATATTTTGTGGTCAACATGAACAATATAAATCTAGCCAAGATGCATAACTTGAGGCTTTTGCTTGGTGTTTTAGGTTGTCCACGTGCTCTTATTCCTATTTCAAACAATCCAATTTCAAATCTTCACATAACGAACATTCCAATTGTGAGTTTCCACTTAATTTCAACTTAATTATGCTATTAATTAGCTTAAAGATTCACTCTTCACTCCATTTTCTTGATTTTAATTTAGGAGACATCAGCAGCAAATTACATAAGCCAACAGTATTTGGTTGCAATAGGGTGCTAGAATAAACATAATTCTGCAAAAAAGAAAAAAAACCATGTACACTTCGAGTGTAGTTAAGATGATAAGTTGTGAAACAGGAATTTCATCTGGGAAAAATGTGTGGACTTGGGGTCCGAGGAGTGAAGAAAATGGCTGCTTCGTTTTATGGAAAATGTCGCTTGGGAATGTGGCCATTAGAATTGGCCGTCGACAGTAATAAGGTCCTCATCGACAGCGATGTGAAAATATGGAGAGACACGCCCCTTTGCTTGGCACTCAGGTTGAATATGGATTTGAAAATGGGGCAGATTGGAAAATGAGAAGATAACAGTGGTGGTGTTGCTGGTATTTATTAGCGAAAGAGATGGAGAAAAAGTGAAACATGTAAAAGAATTAAAAGCAGCATCCTCCGATCAAGAACCAAGATACACATGGAGAATTGAACAAAATTTTTTGTTTGGTTTCTTATGTAATTCATTCAGCTTGAATAAAAATCACATAATATCTATGGTTTTGTACTTCTTATTCTTCTTCCCATGAACCTTGCAAGATCGTGGAGAAAATAGTCTCGATGAAATAAGAGGAAATGCTTTTTTTATTTTTTCCCCTTCTTCTTTATGCTAATGTGGGATGAAAGGAGGGTTTTGGGGGAGGTTTCTCCACCCTTTTCCGGTGGTGGTAGTCGCCTGAGCTGGTGGCCAAGAATGATGAAGATAGAGCTTACTTGCAATTTTATTTTTCGACACAAAATTACACTTTCGGTCCTTTATATTTTATTTTGAACGATATGGACCCTTAGTGACCGTCATCGTAAGAGTTTATAACATGAGTGACCGTTGCTTCAACTTTTAAACTTCAGTGACCATTTTGAAATTTTTATGCAACTTCAGTGATCGTTGGTAAAATTAACCCAATAAAAAAATATGTAAATGTAAAAATGTTAAAAAAATGTTGAAATAGTAAGAGATACATAAAAAGTTATTACTAGGTCCTATTTCCAAACTTTGCAAAGGTTTGTGCTTTTTGATACTTGTCGACAGCAAGTATACAATGATCACACCATAGGACAGTGCAAGTGGAATGGACTGGTTCCACTTAAAAGACTTCACATCCCACTTTTGGAGACCAAGAAATCCCTTCCAGCGTACCCAAGCAAGGGGTAAACTCTGATTGTAACAGAAATGACTACCTTTGCTACTTGACGGCACTCCCAGGTAGAGCTCACACATTAATTTAAAATAATTCTCTCCATCACGTCCTAAGTTCAGTAACAATGTACCAATTATAAATAAATTTATTTATATTTTTGAAATAAAATTTGTGATGGAAGAGTGAAGAGAGAAAATATGTGTGATTGAAAAATTGTTTGAAATTTTGTGTTGTTTTGTTTATAAATTATAATGATTGAGTTAAAGAACAGGGAATTAATCACTATGTGCATGCTTATAATACATTCCACTTGATCTTCATTATTATTATTTTTTTTTATCATATTTAATTTTAACTACACATTTTAATAATAAAATATTCTGCACATAAACATGAAACTTGGATGTGTAGTGGGCCCTTTTATAATTAACGCCCATCCAAGTAAATACCGTAATATTTATGGGAAAAATACATATATAAGGTGTTTAGAATATACAATTTCAATTTTAACATATAATTTCAAAAATTTCAAAAATCAGGTATCTATTTAACTAAATTAAATAATTAGATTTTTTTATTAATTATATAAATTCAGGTCACAATACAAGATAAATTCAGGTTACAAAATGTAAATTGCTTAAGTCACAAATAATTTTAGGGTCACAAATTATCAAAATAGTAGGTCACAATAACAGTTTTATCAAGTCACAAATAATTACAAGGTCACAAGTTTTAAATTAATCAATCCCGAGTTATTTCTAGGTCACAACTTATCAAATTATGAGGTCACTAATCTTTTAAGTCACAATTATCATATTATTAAGTCACAATTCATTGATTAATTATTAGGTCACAGTATATCCGAAAACTTGCCCACGTAAATTCAGGTCACAAAATGTAAATTGCTTAAGTCACAAATAATTTTAGGGTCACAAATTATAAAAATAGTAGGTCACAATAACAGTTTTAGGTCACAGTAACAGTTTTAGGTCACAAAAAACAAACATTATATTCAAGTCACATAAACAAATTTTTTAGGTCACAAATAATTTCAGGATTATAAATTATCAAAATATTATGTCACAAATTAGACTTATTTTTAGGTCACAATAATTTTTTTAAGTCACATATTATAAAATCAATAGGCTACAAATGTCAAATTAATAGAATTTGGGATATTTTAAGGTCACAATTTATCAAATTATTAGGTCACAAATCTTTAAACACCCCCATCCACCCCACCCATAGAACCTAAACGTGTGACCATTGCAAATGAAACTGTGAATACACCACCATCACTGTCACTTCACCCCACCCACCTCCTCCTCCACCACCACCATGCTGCGCCTCCGTCGCCACCGCCTCCGCCACCACGACGCTGCAATGTGAACATCGATGACACGAAGAAATCAAACCTAAATCCTACAAACAACCACCACTGCCTCACATGAAACCACCACTGTCGCCATCGCACAACCACCATCTCACCACCGCCACCACAAAGAGCAATTTCACAACAAGCAATTCAACTAATTTCAGACACCCTTAATATACAACATCAAATAATAAAAAAATCCAGACTCTTAAATAGGTGTCAAGCACTCAAGGTCACATCGCCATTTTCATCACCATCGCGATTTTCAGCTACGCCACCGCCTCACCATCACCACCACCACCATTGCCGCCCCCGCTGCCGCCACCGCGACCTCCACCAATACCACCACCACCAGTTCTCCAAATTTCAAAATCAAAGTATTTCCCTGACCACCGCACACACAAAACAATACCACAGCACCTGCAGCCGCCATCTACGCCACCGCGACCTCTACCACCACCAGATCTCCAAATCGGGTGACGGAATATGCAGCAGCAGAATCGACAATGTAAGCGTCGCTTGCGTCGGTGAGGTACAGCAGTCACAGCGCCGATTCTATAGGACGGAGGTTGGTGATGGGCTGAAGGTGAATAACGCTTCTTCTGCGAGCAGTGACTTACTTCGCGAGGAGGTGTGACCGTGGGTGGAAGGAGGAGGAGGAGGTGGTGGTCTGAGGAGTAGCCGCTGCCTCTAGGAAATAGCGCCGTCACGGTTACCCTGAAATCGCCGCTTCTAGCGGCGATTTTTCTGGAGACGTTCAAACCAGTTGCAGAGTCGACGGGGTGGCGGGAAGATGGTGGCGTTTGGGTCTGAAGAACCGATTGAACAAGGGGATGGAATATAGATATAGATAGTTAGGGTTTTGTGTGGTGTTGTGTGAGATTGGGATAGGGTTGAATAATAATTTAATTATATATTGTTTTAATTTATTAATTAATTATTTGAATCTTAATTAAAACCTGATTTTTGAAGATTTATAAGTTTTATCTCATATTTGAATTTGGTTCTTATAAAACATGAGTATATGTAATTTCCACAATATTTATTGTCATACTAACAACAATCCATTCTAGTTCAATATCCCCTTGCCAATCCATGCATCTCCAGTCCACACCACATAAGCAAAAACCTAAAAATTCTTAACTGAAAATACCTGTCAATCATTTTTCGCTCCTGAATAAGCTCAATTTTTTTGGACATGTTCTCATTCTCAGTCATAAAAAATTATATCCACATTATTGCAAAAATAAAATAAAATATGAAAATTACAAAAAACAAAAAAAATTCCTTTTCACAACATGGAGCGGAACCGTGGGACGGATACCGAGTCAACGACCATGGCCAACAACCCACCATCTCCCTCAACTCTCCGCTTCATCGGACTCCTCCGACAACCAGAGTTCGACACGTATGACCCGACCCATGACGTTCCCAATCCGAATCCCCTCGAGCTCGACGAAAGCGATGTCGTTTGGTTTTCCGCTGCCGCTGCCGATTCTTATTCATATTCTCATTCGAACTCCCCTTCTCCGCCGTCGTTGTCCAATCACAGCTCGCCACCTCGTCACTTTTCCCAGATCCGCCGCCAATTCAATCCGACGAAATCAGGTCTGTCCGCCGCGTTGTGTGAAGACCACCACCGTCTCATCCGGCGGCAATCCTCTCTGAATCCGTCGACTGCAGCGAAAATAATCCCTCCGGTTGTGAGAATCGACGGTCCGCAGTTTAAATTCCATCAGTCTGCGCCGGTGAACGTGCCGATATGGCCTAAGAAAATAAATTCCAAAAATCGCAACAATTATATGGGTAGGTTTGATGAGGAGCTGGAAGACGAAGAGGAAATGGTGCCGCCTCACGTGATCGTGGCCCGATCGCACGTGAACTTCTCAGTGTTCGAGGGTGTCGGACGTACGCTCAAAGGGCGGGACTTGCGGCGCGTGCGCAACGCCGTGTTTCAGAAAACAGGTTTTCTTGATTGAAAGCAAAGATATCCAAAACAATAAAAAGTAAATAAAATGTTAAATGATCAATATTTATTGTAATTTTTGTTATTAAATAATTACCTACATTTCGAGTAAAATTTTCTGCAACTGGTTAGAATAATGCTTGTTGGATTATATGATTATTACACCGTGTTTGGCCGTGCTTAATAAGTAGGTATTTTTGGCAGCATACTGTCGAAGAAACCGAGCACTGCCAAAATAAATAATGCGTTGAAGATTGTAAAATGTGATTAAAGAGTTTAGTGTTTTTGATTTCTTGATTTGCAATATTTTATTTTGCTAAAATGGTCCGGCTCCATGGTTTAATATCGAACAATTTCTTGTCTTGTAGGAGGATATAAATTGTTACATGTTATCGTTCTATCATCTTCCAAGGGAATAAATTTGATTTTGAGATAAATTGTTACTTTCTATCGTACTATCATCTTTTGAGGAACTGACTGGACGTAAGATACGGGCCCGATATCTTGATTTAATAATGTTTATATAATTCTACCTAGAATTAGTATTTAACTTTGCTATTTCCTTTAGGGAAACTAGTTGATTACCCGTGCGATGCACGAAATATATAATTTTTAAATCATAAGTTTGAAAATATCTTGATTCAATCATATCAAATAAAAAACATAATTTAAATTAATTTCAATAAAAAATGTTATTCAATTTTAAACTTTAAAAAAATAAAAATATTCAAAATAAAAAATGATACCTGTACATTAAATAGACCACACCATTCAAAATTTGATACTCGTTTAAATTTTTTATATAATTTTTTTTTTTTACTTTTAATTACGTTTTTTTCTGAAAATTTGCCCACCTCATCACCTATTTTCCTTTAATATGTTATAATTTTTTATTAATTATATTTTTTTAATGTGTTGCTTACATATATTTTATTTGAAATCCAATATATTAATTAATATATTTTATTTTTCATTATTTTTTAAACTTGTCAATTTTTGTCAAAATTGTAAAATGATAAAGCCTCCGTTTGGTAATTTTTAGTTTATAAACTTGTTTATTTATGATTTTGAGGTAAAAAGTAGTTGCTAAAAATTGGAGAAAGAAAATACGTATGGTTAAAAAGTTTATAGAAAATAATTAATTATTTTTTTAACATGTGTATTGAAGAGCCTACTAATTTATTGATATAATAGAAAGTAAAATTTTAATAATTCTATTTATTTATTTTCAAAATATATTAATTCAATTTTTTTCATTTCTAACTTAACAAATTTATATATATCATATATTTATTTATTTTAAAATATATTAATCCAAGTTATTCATTTTCAATGTAACACATTTACATAGAAATGATATGACATTTATTTATATTCAAATATATTAATCCAATTTTTTCATTTCCTACATAACACATGTTATTGAATTTGAAACTTTTTAAACAAAATTAATCAAAATAGAAAATTCTGCATGTACACTCAGTGTACCGCGCCATTCAAAATTTGGCACTTAATTAATTTTTTATATAAAATTTCTTTTAACTTTTATTTACGTTTTTTCTCAAAAAATTTGCCCACCTTATCACCTATTTTCTTTTTAATATGTTATAATTTTTAATTAACTTTATTATTTTTCCTTATTTTTTAAACATACCAATTTTTGTCAAAATGATGAAATGATTAAATTTTTTATCAATTTATCATTGGTGGTAAAAGGTTGAGAGCAAATAATTAATTATTTTTGTAATATGGTTATTGAAAAACCTACTCATTTATTGACATATTAGGAAATAAAATTTCAATAATTTTATTTATTTATTTTTAAAATATATTGATTTAAAATTTTCATTTCAAACTTAAATAAATTTATATATCATGTATTTATTTATTTACATATATATATATTAATCCAATATTTTCATTTTCAATGGAACACATTTACATAGATATGATATTTATTTATGTTCAAATATATTAATACAATTTTTTTATTTCCTATGTAACACATTTAAATAGATATCACATTTATTTATGTTCAAATATATTAATCCAATTTTTTCATTTTCTACATAACACATTTATATAGATATCATTATTTATGTTCAAATATATTAATCTAATTTTTTCAAATTTTCATTGTTACACATTTTCACATAGTACATTTATTACAATTCTTACTAAATATGTAATAAATAATAATTTTTCCTACAAAAATCTTTGAATAATTCTAGAGGGACGTTTTTAGTTGACATTGTGACATGCCAAAAATATATTGGATGATATAAATAACTACCCCACTACTTAGTTTTTCATCACCCAATGTATGTGCATCATGTCACAATGTTACTTAAAAATGTCAATTAAAAATTTCTTTCTAAAAGTACACAAAATCTTTATCTTTTATTTATTTATTTTTATATATAAATATAGAAGTGAGGAGAGAGAGTCATTAAATGCAATTTTCCCTCCAAAATGACTCTCTCTCCTCATTTTTACTTTTATATATACTAGTTCTTACCCGTGCGATGCACGACAACTGTAATTTCTATGAATGATTCCAAAAGAAAACATCATGACGTGCCAATAAATAATTCATAAATAATTTCATACAATATTAATAATGTCTATTCAATTTTGAAAGTTCGAAAAAATTGAATATAAGTGAAGTTCAGACAATAGAAATAGAACGCAAAAAATAAAATGTAAAATGTTAGATTAAAGCATTGGTGATAGATCCGTACATATTAGTGAAGTTCGGACAATGTTAGTGAAATTTACCATAACCATTCAAACCCTATTAATCGTCCATGAAAATCTCATTACCATGATAAGTCTTGAGGAATCAGAACCAAAGTGCTTTTCAATTTCTTCAGTCGTTCCAGCTGGCTTCTTAACCCCTAGATTGGATAAATAGTCAAAACAAACACAAACAATATTAATGAATACTATCCCAATGTCAAGATGTGCTTATTACCCTAAAATCTTGATTGATATATATAACAGTCCACCAAATCAAATGCATACTCAAAATACAATAAATTCGAAAATAATACAGTTAAATGACAGCTTTTTAGTTGATGAACAAATCAAAACTTACTATGGGCGGCGGCAAGTTAATTGGTCGGATTCGTCATGGATGTGGGCGGCGATATGTTAGCTTTTGCAAAATGGACTTCGGAAATGGGATGAGCAGGTCGGGCTGAAGATTCTGTCCGGAAACACCTCGCCGGACCGCCGCCGCCGCCGCCGGAAACCGCACCAGTCGCCGGAGACCGGAAAATGCCAAAAAACACAGGAAGCTTCTCCTCCTTGTCACGAACCCAACGGTGGTGACCGTTTCGCGATTGGAGCTCCCGTTTAGCCGAAATCGCGATTTTTCAGTCTGCCAGCATTATCTTCTTCGGTGAATAACTTCTGTTTCAACCGTCGGATCGCCCCAAAATTTTAGGTGAGTCTTCTCCTTGAAGAGCCCGTTCTGATGGCGGTGGCCGATTGTAGATCGGAGTTCTGGATCGGCCGGAATGTCACTTTTTCAGTCAGGTCAGAAAATGGAAAAACTGGACAGATTCAAACACAAACAATATTAATGAATACTATCCCAATGTCAAGATTTGCTTATTACCCTAAAATCTTGATTGATATATATAACAGTCCACCAAATCAAATGCATACTCAAAATACAATAAATTCGAAAATAATACAGTTAAATGACAGATTTTTAGTTAATGAACAAATCGAAACTTACTATGGGCGGCGGCAAGTCAATTGGTCGGATTCGTCATGGATGTGGGCGGCGATATGTTAGCTTTTACAAAATGGACTTCGGAAATGGGATGAGCAGGTCGGGCTGAAGAATCTTTCCGGAAACGCCTCGCCGGACCGCCGCCGCCGCCGGAAACCACCCCAGTCGCCGGAGACCGGAAAATTCCAAAAAACACAGGAAGCTTCTCCTCCTCGTCACGAACCCAATGGTGGTGACCGTTTCGCGATTGGAGCTCCCGTTTGGCCGGAATCGCAATTTTTCAGTCCGCCAGCATTATCTTCACCGGTGAATAACTTCTGTTTCAACCGTCGGATCGCCCCAAAATTTTAGGCGAGTCTTTTCCTTGAAGAGCCCGTTCTGATGGCGTGGCCGATCGTAGATCGGAGTTCTGGATCGGCCGGAATGTCACTTTTTCAGTCCGGTCAGAAAATGGAAAAACTGGACAAATTTTCCTTCTTTTCAGATTCTGTAACTTTTCAGATTTTGTGATTTTCAAATTTTGAATTTTAGTCAAATTTGATATTTGAAGTGGACCTACTTTATTAGTCTTCCCCAGCAAGTTTGATATTTGAAGTGGACCTACTTTATTAGTCTTCCCCAGCAAGCTTCACATGGGCGGGAATTTAAGCCAAACTTTGAGCGGGAATTTTTGCTGGACTTAGCTCCTTTTATATAATATATAGATAATAAAGATAAAGATATGTTCTTGCAGATATGCAGTTCGCATGTGCATTCTTAAAGCATCCTTAACGTGAACTGTCGGTCCAGCTGATGAATAGTGCATTTCTGAGAGTGAGAGAGAGAGAGAGTAAACCACACACATGGTGTAATAATCATATAATAATCGCACAATAATAATGTAATCACACAATAATAGTGTGTGTTTATTTTTTACTCTAGTCGTGCATGTCAAACTGGGTGCTTCATAGGAACATCACTACAAAAATACAGGGCCGGCCCTGAGGAGTCCTGGGAATTGGAGGCCTTTATTCGAAATTTTAAATGAGTTCTTGATAAAATAAAATTATTAAATAAAACCGTTCAATGTTACAACAATAATAATGTAAATCATCAAGAGTTCAAATTAAATTTACTCTTATAACATTTATAGATGAAAAAATTAACAATTGTATTAATTGAGCTTTTTTATTCAAAAACTTGGTTTATCTACTAGAGTAGACTACTGGACCTTATATTTTTTTGGGACCCTATGCGTTTGCATGGACTTCATAAGGCCTTGCAAAAATACTATCTTATTATGTCCGATTATTTGAACTTTTTTGTACATTTTGGACGATCGGTTCATTATTGTCAACGAGAATACGATCAATTCCTTATTTGCATATCAAGGTCAGTATGTTGTATCAGACATGCGTCTTCTTTTCTTATTTAGATCAATACAAGGGACAAATTCAGTTTTAAGAATTTTCTTCTCTTTTCATATAGTTGTTTAATTTTTGAGTCATGCTATTCTACCCACCTCATTCTACCACACTAGGCATCATCCCCTCACATGAGGTGAGGTCGCTCATTATGAGGCCGGTCCTACACCCACCCATGTGAGAGGGAGCACCCGGTATGATAGAATGAAATGGGTAAAGTAACATAATTCTTAATTTTTTATTATCCATGAAATCTTTTTATTTCAGTGTTGTGGTTAATTTTCTGTAACAAATATATCGTAATAATCCTTGTTGAGTTGAAATTATTGTGGTCAGTTGTGAGTAAACTGTAAGCATCAATTCTTGCAATGTCAAAACATTCGCAGAAAACATTTTGGTCTTGACCTTTTCATGCTTGCTATTGATAACAATTCCAAGACGGGGTCGGATAAATTCGTTGAAGACATTTTCTGAGTACTAGAGAAGAAGATGCGACGGTGAAATATTTTTCTTTCATAATACCTACAAGTTGGATTAATTGCCGCTGGAGTAAAATAAATTTTAGATGCCTTACAAATACTGGCCATTAGAACATCATATGTTACTACTACACCTACACTTGGAGAGCTGTGACTTGAGTAAACTGTAGACTTTAGTAGCAATAGCTTAGTTGAAAATGTTAGGAAAGGCGTGGATCACGTTGGTCAACAAGTATAGTGGAATTGAGAAAATGCGGTTAAAATGGAACACAAGTATTTACGTGGTTCACCAATAATGGCTACGTCCACGGGCAAGTATAGGAGGATTTCACTATAGTAGGAGAATTACAACAATCTTCTCTCTAAATACAAGGAGATAACAATATTTAACCTCTCTTGTAATAGGAGAAAACAAAGTAGGAAATTACTTAGGAGAAAACAATTTATTTCTCTCTAATTTTCTCTCTACTCACAAATGTTTCTCTCTACTATTTTCACTCTCTACTTGGTGCATTTTCCATTGAGGTTTTGCCCTCTATTTATAGGGAAAGTTTGGACAAAAAATCAACAATGGATGGAAGAAAAATAGGTGTGAACATAGACTAGATTGTAGGCTAAATTTGTGGGCTATTGGTGGCTTGCCAAATTCAACCAAAAAATTCAACAAAGATGGCTTTATTTTTCACATTTCTCCCACTTAAAGTCACTTTTGTTGCAACCTTCCATCCTTCCCACACTTTCCATTCTCATGCTGCTTATGCTTCTGCTAGGCCGATAGAGGATCGGCTCCATGTGAACTTATCAGTGTTGATCGGCTTTGTGAACATATCCGCTAGGTTGTCCTCCGTATGAATCTTCTGAATATCCACACTTCCTTCTTCCACCTTCTCTCGTACAAAGTGATATTGTACTCTAATATGTTTCGTCCTTGGATGAAATGCTGGATTCTTTGCTAAGTGCAAAGCACTCTGACTATCACAAAATAGAGAAATCTTCTCTTGTTTGTGTCCGAGTTCTTCCATTAACAGTTGCAACCATATTGCCTCTTTGCTAGCTTGTGTAGCCGCCACATATTCTGCTTCCGTCGTAGAAGTAGCCACGATAGACTGCAGTTTTGAACCCCAGCTTACAGCTCCTCCAGCAAGAGTAAACACATATCCAGTGGTGGACTTGCTTTTATCAGGATCACCTGCATAATCTGAATCTACATAGCCTCTAACATTAAATTCTGATCCTCCATAGCATAATGCAACATTTGAGGTACCCTTGACATATCTTAGGATCCTCTTCACCATATTCCAATGCTCTCTACCAGGATTTGCCATATATCGGCTGACCGCTCCCACTGCTTGTGCAATGTCTGGTCTTGTACAAATCATAGCAAACATTAGGCTACCCACTGCTGATGCATACGGTACTCGAGACATCTCCATCCTCTCCGCTTCACTGCTAGGACTCATACTTGAGGATAACTTGAAATTAATAAGAAGAGGGGTAGAAATTGGCTTACAATCTTGCATATTGAAGCGTCGCAAGATTTTCTTCAAGTAGTTCTTTTGACTAAGCCAAATCTTCCTATTATTTCTGTCTCGGTGAATTTGCATCCCTAGAATCTTGTTTGCGGTTCCCAAGTCCTTCATTTCAAACTCCCTAGCCAACTGTGCCTTCAAATCTTTAAGACAATCTTTGTTGGGGCCTGCTACCAACATGTCGTCAACATACAACAGCAAGATAATGAAATTACCATCACCAAATCTCTTGCAATAAGCACAAGGATCTGCACTAAGTCTGTTGTATCCAAGGCTCATGATGAAGGAATCAAATCTCTTATACCAACACCTCGGCGCCTGTTTGAGACCGTATAGAGATTTGTTCAACCTGCAAACCAAGTTCTCTTTTCCTTTTTCTTCAAAACCTTCTGGTTGGAGCATATAAATTTCTTCTTCAAGCTCACCATGAAGAAATGCAGTTTTCACATCTAACTGCTCCAGGTGCAAGTCTAATGTAGCACACATCGCCAATAATACTCGAACTGTCGTGAGTCGAACAACAGGAGAGAATATTTCGTTGAAGTCAATGCCTTCTTTCTGAGCATATTCCTTTACCACCAGTCTAGCACGATACCGCTCCACTTGGTTATTTCCATCACGTTTGATCTTGTAGACCCATTTATTTCCAATGGCTTTCCTTCCTTGTGGTAGCGAAACAAGATCCCATGTCTTGTTTTTATGAAGAGCCTCAATTTCTTCCTGCATAGCTTCCATCCACTGCGAAACTTCTTGACTATTTAAAGCCTCATGGAAAGTTGATGGCTCTCCATCCTCCGTCAGTAGACAGTATGCAACATTGCTCTCCATAATGTACTCAGAGTGCCAAGCTGGTTCTCTCCTCTCCCGAGTTGATCGTCTGATTTTAGGAACTGTAAACTCAGCTTGTTCTCCTTCTTCATGCTCCGGTACTGCTTCAGAAGAATCCCAGACTTCTTGTTCTTCTCTATTTTCAACTTCAACTTCAACCGTAGTAGTTTCTGGCTCTTTTAAAGTGCTATCATTTTCTTGTACCTTGCCTTCCGTGAATATCACGTCTTTGCTGATTATCACCTTGTGGGCAGTGGGATCCCACAGGCGGTACCCCTTGATTCCATCAGCATACCCCAAGAAAATGCATTTTCTGGATTTTGAATCCAGTTTTGATGTTTCCTGGGCATTGTACATAACGTACACAGGACTTCCAAAGACATGTAAGTGAGAATAATCGGCTGGCTTCCCTGTCCACATCTCCATCGGCGTCTTCAGATCAATCGCGGTTGATGGTGACCGGTTGATCACATAACAGGCGGTTTTGACTGCTTCAGCCCAAAATGATTTAGCTAACCCTGCAGTTCTCAACATTGCTCTCGTTCTTTCTAACAATGTTCTGTTCATCCGCTCTGCCACTCCATTTTGTTGTGGAGTATATGCCGTCGTGAAATGTCTTTTAATACCTTCTTGTTGACAAAAAATATTAAATTCATTACCAGTATATTCTCCTCCATTGTCCATCCTCAAACACTTGATATTCTTCTCAGATTCAAGTTCTACCCGCGCTTTGTAGATTTTGAAGACTTCGAACACATCAGCCTTCTTCTTGATTGGATACACCCAACATCTCCTGGAGTAATCATCAATAAAAGATACAAAATATTTTGCACCTCCTAGGGACATAACCGGTGCTTGCCAAACATCAGAATGAACCAATTCCAAGATAGCTTTACTTCTAGTAGTAGAAGTGCTAAACTTCAATCTGTGCTGCTTACTAGTGACACAATGCTCACAAAAGGGTAATGATACCTTTTTGAGCCCTGGAAGAAGATCTTGTTCAGAGAGAATTTTCAAACCACGTTCAGACATGTGGCTAAGTTTGCGGTGCCACATCATTGTTAATTCTTCTGCTGAACCTGCCGATGCAACAAATGCTTCTCCTTCTTGTAAAGTATCTCCTTTAAGCATGTACAGATTTGCAGCTATCTTTTCTGCTTTCATCACTACAAGCGCTCCTTTGACTATTTTCATAGTCCCATCTTGAACATGGGTTTTGCACCCAATGCTATCTAGTTGTCCCAAAGACAATAGATTTTTCTTCAAGCCCTTTACGTGCCGAACCTCCTTGATAGTGCAAATTGTACCATCATACATTTTTAATTTGATAGTACCAATACCAACGATCTCCAAAGCATGATCATTTCCCATAAACACTGAACCTCCCGAGATGTGTTCATATTGATGGAACCATTCTCTCCTTGGTGTCATGTGCCATGTCGCTCCTGAATCGATGAGCCAGACATCGGTGAAATGCTTTCTACCTTCAACAACAGTCGTTGCCTCGCTGTATAAAATTTCGCCATCATATGAGGTGCTTGCTACACAACCCTGAGATTTTGGTATCTCATGTGCCTTCCCTTTGGCTTCTTCATTCCTCTTAAGACTCCAACAATCCCTTTTTAAGTGCCCTTTCTTGCCACAGTAATGACACTTGGCATTCTTCTTACTTCTGGATTTAGATCTACCTTGGGTATGACTCCCACTGGGGCCACGTTCCGTTGATCTCCCTCTCATCATCGTCAAAGCTTCCGCCTGCTGTGAACTAGATAGTCTGTCCTCCTTGTTCTTGCGCCGACTTTCCTCTTCAAGAACCGCAGCTGCAATATCATCGAAGACTAGATCTTCTATGTTGTTAGTTAAGTTGATGATGAGTTGTTCATACGAATCTGGTAGACTTTGAAGTAGAATTCCAGCACGTTCGCCTGCCTCTATTTTATGCCCCATTGATGTGAGCTGTGAAAATAGAGTGTTGAGGGTGTTGATGTGGTCTGTCACTGTAGTTGACTCCATCATCCGAAGGGTGTAAAGCCGTCTCTTTAAGAAAATTTTGTTGTGCAATGATTTGGCCTCGTATAGCTTCGTTAGGGTGTCCCATATTTCAATTGCTGTTTTCCTTTCCGCCACACTTGACAATACTCCATCAGCTAGTGCTAAGTGCAGATTAGCAATTGCATTGCTATCCATCTCGTTCCACTTGCCATCGTCAGTGATATCCGCGGGTCTCTCTCCAATTGCCGCCAAGCAGTTATCTTTTCTCAAAACTGCTTTTATTCTCATTTTCCATAACGAGAAATTGTTCCCATTGAACTTTTCAACCTCATACTTTGCTGCCATTTTTGTTTATGACTTGGTAACAATACCGAGTGATAGTGAACACCGACCCTACGCAAAATAATCTCGAGAAATCTTTTCTGATGTGGAAGATCAGACAAAGCTGCAACCACAGAGCATACTAAGAATTTCAAAAGATGTAACCAGGCTCTGATACCACTTGTTAGGAAAGGCGTGGATCACGTTGGTCAACAAGTATAGTGGAATTGAGAAAATGCGGTTAAAATGGAACACAAGTATTTACGTGGTTCACCAATAATGGCTACGTCCACGGGCAAGTATAGGAGGATTTCACTATAGTAGGAGAATTACAACAACCTTCTCTCTAAATACAAGGAGATAACAATATTTAACCTCTCTTGTAATAGGAGAAAACAAAGTAGGAAATTACTTAGGAGAAAACAATTTATTTCTCTCTAATTTTCTCTCTACTCACAAATGTTTCTCTCTACTATTTTCACTCTCTACTTGGTGCATTTTCCATTGAGGTTTTGCCCTCTATTTATAGGGAAAGTTTGGACAAAAAATCAACAATGGATGGAAGAAAAATAGGTGTGAACATAGACTAGATTGTAGGCTAAATTTGTGGGCTATTGGTGGCTTGCCAAATTCAACCAAAAAATTCAACAAAGATGGCTTTATTTTTCACAGAAAAGGGTGTCAAGTGGCATAGTGCATGTTTGGTGAGCTTAGAAAATTCACTTAAATAAGTTTATAGTAGTTTCTAGTCCGATATAATAGTAGTTTTCCTCCGGCTAAGCTTGGCGTGGTATCATCACCTTCTAACCCCATAGCAAACATATTTGTCGTGCTTTTTCCTTGCTTATGTACATGCCATATTTATCCCTAATTGTAGCTCGTCTCAAACACAAAATAAATTCTTGGTTAAAGTTATTAGATAAGTCCTTATTTGAGTCCCAATTTTTATCAAAAAATTAGTTATAAAAGCGATTTTTTGGAGAATGTGTGGTTAAAAAGAATATATATATATATATATATATATATATATATATATATATATATTGAATTTATGTATAGATTTTCCTATTAAAATAATGTTTGGTTGAAAATGAGCTTGAGAAAAATAAATTTTATATAATAGAGCTCAAATATGGGCTCAGTTGTTTACTTTGAAAGTACTCCTGTCAAAATAAGTATCATTTTTTACTTATAAGTAAAAGAAAGTAACATGTCCACTTAGTCACATGCAAAAATCAAAGTCGAATCTGCAGACTTCGATTATTTGAATGAACGATGATTGAAAAACTCGAGATGGTTATAAAGCATGTTTTCTAAGCTTAAAAGGTTAGGTTCAACTACACAAGTGTTATTTTGTGGGTTAAATTTGAAAATTAGTTACTTGTGCTCTTAAGTTTGTTTAGAATAGGCATGATTTAATCGTGTTTCAGGAACATAAACTTTAATCGAAAGTTGTATATACATAATAACAATTATCTACTTATTTATCCATTACATTAACATCGAAATCAACAACTCATATTAATTCGATCACTCTTTCGATCCACATTTTCGATCTCTTTAGCACTATTCATTAACCAAATCCCATTTTCCGTCTTTGGAAAAAGAGTAGACAAGAAATCGTTTGTCTTGCCTTCTCGTTGACTCTCTCTATTTAATTTTTTTTTTTTTGAGGAATACTATTTATCTCAAGTTTGAGATCAACATCAACTAAATTGGTACACATTCATTGGAGAGTGGAGAGGTGCACATGCACAAGCCACCTCTTCAATTGTTAATGGGAGAGTGTCAACTGTGTTAAGATTTATCTCAATTCTCAACCTTAAAATATATAGCATTATTCTTTTTCTTTTTTTTTGGCTTGGATTAAGGGTGTGTTTGGCTAGTTGATTTAAATGTGATAAGAAAAAAAAATAAAAATAAAAATACAAAACACAAAATTTAATTTACACAATTTCTTATACTAGTTTTTCATCATCCACATTTTCTCTCTCTAATTTTTAACCCCACGTCTTACTTAGAAAAAATAAATAATCAACAAAATAAATCCAATTCCGTTGACTCTGCCTCCGAACAGAGCCTAAATTTGAATTAAAATTCAAATTAAAGTTAACAATTAATTTTAATCATACATTTTATTCTACGATCAACCATTTTTGAACCACATATTTCTTCTCTTATCAAACAGATATAATTAATAATATAAAAGCATGCATAGGGTTTTAACTTTGTGGCATGTGGCGTAAACATGGTGCACGTAATCTGAGAATTCATCAGTAACATGGCAAGAGATAAAGCTCATTTTTATGTCGGATCTCGATTCTGTCCAATGTAGACGAACAAGAATCTTGGATCCAATGTCAATAAAGTTATCGAAAAATAGAATTAATAGTCCCGAACTTATATATTGATCTAATAGTAAGTTAGCCAAAACATTTAAGAGAGAAAATAATCTCCAACCTGTCCAAGAATTTTATCGATCTTATGCCATAATTCAAGTGTTATGTCTCAAACACTTCCTTTCTTTCACTTTTATGTGGTATGTTGAACAAGTTTTAATGTTTTATGCTACTATACATAACAAAACAAAAGTAAATCAATTTTATTGTGCTTATCATTTAATTCACTCGCCGCGCATTTTTTTTTTCATTCCTAAGTATTGTTCAAAATTTCTTATTTACTATTTTACTAGAGATTTTATGAGGTCCATTTAACGAAGAATTGAGACGGCAAGACGACACGTGACCGTAAGGACTATCTTAGCAAGAAAAAATTCATTTGGGGACCTTAATGCTAAGATTTAAAATATAGGTCTAGTCTTTAATATTCTCATGTCTCAAGGGGTGTATTTTTTAATTAATATTTAGAAGACTTCTAAAAACTTATAAGAATTTAAAAAGTTTAGAGGTATTAAATTGAGACTTTTCAAGACTTTCTAACAGTCTCAATGTATTCAATAGAAACTTTTAAAGACGGTGTATTCAATTAAAAAATCTTATAAGTCTTTAGAAGTTAAAGTGGCGTTCTGTTTGTATTTTATTTTGTATTTTCATTTTCATTTTCGAAAATGTTTTGTGTTTTCTGTTTTTATTTTTATTTTCAAATTTGCTGAAAACGCGTTTGGTTTGTCATTTCTGAAAATTGTTTTTGAAAATGAAAAGTTGGAAAACACGTTCTATTTGAAATTTTGCAGAATACTACTTAAACTATTTTTAATTAATTTGGTTGCAGAATACTACTGACTCAAACTCAAATTTCCTTTTATAATACACTGAAAACATGGTTACATGCAACACACTAATGTGAACATTAAGAGTCTATATTAACACAGCTTGGTCAGGTTGATTTGAGTAAGCTCTAGTTCTATTAAAATTCAGAAAAAGCAAGTTCTGTCAAAATCACCATAATCCATTTATCAAGGTATTTTTTGAAATATAACAACAAGAATTCTCACTTAAATTTTTTTTTGTAATGTTGATATTGAATTTAATAAAATTTTATTTAAGCTTAATTCCAAGTTAGGATAATTCTGAAAAATAAATACATAAATAAAAATAAAAAAATCTTTATTTAGGCTTAGTTCCAAGTTAGGATAATTCAAAAAAAAAAAAAAATTCCCAGAACTTTTTTCCGCGTTTTGAACATTTTTTGTTGAAATACACACAAAACGAGTTTTGGACGTTTTGCGTTTTGTATACAAATTTTTTTTTCTGTTTTCCAAAATATATTTTCGAAAATGGTAAAGAGAACGCGTTTTTAACGTTTTCAAAAATAAAAACAGAAAACGACCTCAAAATAGGAAAGAGAACATAGCCTAAAATATCATTGACTTTTAAAAACTTTTATAAAATCTGTAGGGTACTTACATTTAAGAAGATGATGCAAAAATAAAGTTTTAAAAATTTATCCCAAAGTTTTGGGAGAATTGGCAATATATATATATATATATATATATATATATATATATATATATATATATATATCCTAATGTTTAGATTATTAATAGGTTAGGCTTTCGAAAATTAATTAATTAACTTATCAATATATTAAAAATATAGTAACAAATATTATTTTTCACTTATATATATAAAACTTGAAATAGTGTATATATTTTTATATCTTTGTAATTTGTTTATCTAACTAAGTTGATTAATTTTTTATTTTTTTAAAATATTTTCAATATATGGTGGGGATGAAGATGTGGGAATTTTAAAATGAAAGTTTTCAAAAGTCTTATGAATCTTAAGAAGTATATGAACATTTTAAATGAAGGTCCATAAAAATCTACAAAATAATTCCACTAATTCCATAAAATTATATGAAAATTTACGAAATCTACAAAAATCCACACTAAATCTTTTTTTCTTAACTATATTATAAGAGTGAGTTTTGATCACTATTAATTTATGATAAGCTATTTTGTATTTTAGGGAACATTTTTTTTTTCATTGCTTTTTTTCGTTTGATCAACTTTGTAGGCTCAAAGGAAGTCTTACTTGCAAGATATTCATATCAATGTAAAGTTCTCATACAATATTTTGTCACGGTATTTTCGAATTACAAAATCGCTAACCGTAAAAAAATTTATAGCCATTTAAAATGATCCCTTAACAATGTATGTTTCAATTTTTTTTTCCATTGGTCAAATTTTGTCTCTTTTTCATAAATGCATTTTAAACAAAACTAAGTTTTTAATGTATTAATTCGAAAAGTTCATAAAAACCTACAAGATTTTCTTTTGAAGACATATAACGACAATCAAAATAAGGCGAACGCACATTAAAAAATGATCACTCACTTTTTAAATCATTGTGATCGTCAGTCCTTAAAAATTTATTTTTCAATTTTTTTTTTTACAGGTTAAATTTCTTTCCATTTACAAAGTCATGCACATTTTAGATAAAATCGAGTTTCTAATATATTACTCAAAGAGCTCACAAAAATCTAAAATTCATCTTCGAAATTATATAGCGGCCAATTAATCATAATTTGCAAACAGTGGCCGCCCCCATTTTGTCCTTTGTTACATTTTTTTCGTCTTTCAACATTTGGTCAATTTTGTGTGCTCAAATGAAGTTATAATAGCATGATCATGATGTTAATGTTAAGCTCTCACAAGTACTTTATCACATTATTTTTTAATTACAAAATCGTCAACCGTAGCAAATGTTATAGTAGTTTAAAATATTTACTTAACAATGTATTTTCATTTTTATTATGAATCAACTTTTGTTTTTATTTTCGACATATGCACTCTATACAAAACTAAGTTTTTAATGTACAACTTCGAAAAACTCATAAATATTATAAAGTTGCATTTTCAAAATCAACTTTTCCTTTGGTCACCCCTTATCTTATCTTTTTTTTTTGGTCAACTTCGAGGGCTTAGATGAAGTTGTAATAAAAATATCACGGTATGATAGTGAAGTTTTCGCATAATACTTTACCACATTATTTTCGAATTAAAAAATCGTCAATCGTCATAAAAGTTATAGTCATTTAAAATAGTTCCTCCACAATGTATTTTTAATTTTTTTCACGAATCAACTTTTATCTCATTCTCAACATATGCACTCTACACAAAATTATTTTTTTAAGATACCACTTCGAAATGCTTATAAAAAAGTAAAAATTTATATTTTCAAAATACTATAACAATTGTTAAAATAAGGAGAACACGCATCCAAAAATGATTACTTACTTTTTGAAATTATTCTGGTTACTGATTTTAAAAATCTATTTTTCAATTTTCTTTACGTGAGCTAACTTTCGTCCTAAATTTTAAAATCATGCCCTTTTTAAATAAAATTGAGTTTTTAATATACTACTTAACGAGTTCATAAAATCTGAAAATTCGTCTTCGAAATTATATACAACTAAGAAAACATAATTTGATAAAATATTATTTTTATTTTTCGTGTACAATAATACTATTAGATACATAATTATAGACATTACTCGTACATCGCACGAGCTAGACTAGTTATTATAAAAATAATTTTCAATTGAAATTAGGGTCCGTTTGATAGGCATAAATTTTCAATGGAAAATTCATTTTTCATGCCATTTTCCTACTTTTGTGGCATTTGATTATCATACTTTTCCATGAAATTCATTTTCTAATTTTAATTGGTTTTCGAAATTTTCCTTATTTTGGTGGAATTCATTTTCCCACCACTTTGGTAAGAATTGATTTTTCACCTTAGGTGAAAAATCATTTTTGGGTTGTTTGATATTTTTTTATTGTTGTTAATTAACTCGTTTTTAAAAAAAATTAACATTGTTATTATCAAATATAAATGTATAAAAAATTTAAAAAAATTAATTTTAATTAAAATAGCAAGAATTATGCTTTATTTTTCATGAAAAATAATATCAATCAAACAATAAAATTTAAAAATTGTTGAGAATTACACATAAATTCCCTCTTTAATTAACCCCACGGGAATTTTGATGCTCAAGAAATAATTGAGCAAACCAGAAAATAAAATACGAATACAGAAATTTACGTGATTCGGCAACTTGCTTACGTTCACGGACCGCCAAAACTTTTCACTATATAATAAATTGTTACAATTATATAGAATTTTCACTTACCAAACCCCCAAGTATTATAGGAAAAATAATCAAGTTTTACCACATCTACCAATTTCTACTTCTTTGTACAACCCACAAAGAACGCAAGAAAAATCAAGATGTTAGACTACATTTTTCCTCACAATACTCTCTACTCGATGTGCAATTAATTGGCTCCTCAATACACATATTTATAGGTAAACATAACCCCAAAACGTGTATTACTTGTACCCCAAGATATTTCCTTATTGAAATAGAATATCAGAATAAGGAAAGAAATCCACGTCAAAAAGATTAGGCCCCGTTCTCTTTGCCGTTTTCCATTTTCTGTCTCCGAAAATGCGGAAAACGTGTTCTGGTATGACGTTTTCGAAAAAAAAAATTCAGAAAATATTTTCCAAATTTACAAAGGAAGTGGAAAACTTCGAAATCTTGTTTTCCACGTTTTCCATGTAAAATTCGGAAAATGTGAAAACGCGGTGCTGACCGCGTTTTCCACATTTAAAAAAAAAAAAATTAAAACAAAAGAAGACAACGGAGATTAGACATTGCATCCTCTCCCTCCATGCGTTCTCTCTGTCTACCTCACTGGAAGCAGAAAGCCATCGTCCACAGCCCCAACCGTCGGCCTCCACCACCGGCAACGGTAAAGTTATTTTCCTAGCTTGTTTCTTCAATAAATAGACGAAACACATGGTTGAATGAGCCAAGAAACAAACGGAAAAAAAAAAACGATAATCACACCTCATTCCCCTTTATCACTACCACATACCTGCGATTTAGCACCATTTTTACCATATCTCTCTGTAGCTGTCATTGATTTTGAACATTATTGATCAACTGTGCTCTGCTGGAAGCGTTCCTCTTTCGGTCGACTGTTTCGGATTTTGCCCTGATTTTTTTTCCCCATAATTGGATTAATTTTCTCAATGTACATATATATGATATATTGTGTATTTGGGCTATTGCTGAGGCCTCCCCCCCCCCCCTCCCCCTGATTATTATTTTTTTTTGTCAAGTTACATATATGAATTGTGAAGATTGTACCTTAGTTAATTAATTATTGACATTGTGGAAGAGAGGTCATTACTGCACTACCCAGTTTTCATAGCTTAGATGTTGATCGAAGAATAAAATTTTGTTTAATTTGTTACTTAATTTTGTTTTAGCTATTTTGTTACACAATCCTATAGTGATGGGAAGTCTATATGAATGTGGGATTGCTTAAAATTCTGTCCTAATCCATAGACTTAGAGCAACGGAAAGTCAGGCTGTGCAACAAGAGTTTTCAGTTTTAATTGGGACATTCTTTACACGAGTTGAGGACAGTTTCATTACTTATGGTAAAAACTCTTCCTATTTTCTAAGTATTATTGCTCATGAGAGTATAGCATGATAGAGTATGAAGAATTCAGTTATTTGAGGAATGAATATTATATATTATTGATGCACACTAAATTGGTATTTACACAAGGGATCCTATGCTATAATTTAGGTAATGCTATCATAGAGAATATCATAATCGATATCAAGATATACATGCATTAACAATATTACATTCATTGATATCCGCAAGTAACAACCAAATCATGACCCACATTCTTCATCTCTTACGGTAACTGGTCTCTCCTTCGATCTCTCCTTAACATGTACAACATAGGGTATGAGTTTTACAATGAGTAGAAATCAGAACTTAGTACAACTAGGATTGATGGGATTCCAACTGAATTATGGTAGAATTATATATATATACAGTTATGGTCCCAAATCAATTACACACTTGTTGCTTTCTTTTATTCCATCTTAAACAGAGTTCCCATTGAGCATTAGAAATGTGATTCAATCTTGAGAAAGCCAAGTGTGCAGTGTGACACACTTGCATTTCTTTTACTTCCCTTCTCGATTGCATATTTTTGTGAACTTATGAACTAGTTATCTTATTCACTTTTGTTTAATTTTGACAGTCAAGTAATGTGACAATAGTAATTAAAATTGTTTTTGCAATGATGATTTGGGAATTGTATGAATGTGTGTTATTGTGGCTGTCCATGATGAAATTATTTGCTAATAATTGTCTTTAATTTCGTTCTCTGTTTGGTTTGACTGCTGGTACTATAATTTGTTTGATAGACACTCCTCTTTGACGTAAAGAGGTTACTTCTTCTATTAGGTACACTTTGATTATTGAATAATATTACAAGATTCCCACTAAATTGCCTTGTACAATTTAGTTAAATGATGAAGTCTTTAAAGTGTATATTGGCATAGATGCAATTAATTGAATATGTGTTTCTTTACTGTAATTTTTGGCTTATTCCCATACTTTGTTTCTTTATTTAGGGGGTAATATTAAACCATACTTTGGTTAATTAATACAATTTGAATATTCCTCTAAATATATCAATCCTCTTTTAGACTAGTAATCTAGTAATACCATGGTTCAAAGGTACTTATTAAGGGGATTAGCGCATGTTATCAAGTCTTATCTATTTGTGAAACAATGAATACTAGTATGAATCAATATAAAGTTTCAACTGAAGTTAAACCTTCTTTATAGACTATGGGCGGTCAAAGAAACGGTAGGGAAACCACTATGACGTGGACTAATAAAAAAGAGACTGCCTTTATCCAAACATGCTACGATTATGTGAAAGTCGGTAAATTACAGTGTTCAACATTTAAGGAAGAGTGTTGGGGAAAGATTAGTGAAGATTTGAAACGCGTCATAAATGAGGACTGTGACATTGCTCAATTAAAGGGTAAATGGAACCGTCTGCGCAGCCTTCATCGGTCATTTTCTGAACTTATTAAGCACACAGGAGTCACATGGGATTCAGATACATGCATAGTAAGTGCTCCTGAAGAAGTTTGGCAAGCATTTTTTGCGGTAAATTTTCCTTTGCATAATATTATTTTTATCATTTACCTTTATCGTTTATCAATTTATATTACTTCTTTTTTATTATGTACATATTATTTCATGTTACTTCTTCTTAGTATGTACATATTATTTCATGTATTTGTCTTTTTTAATGCAGAAAAATACAAAGATTTACAAGAAATTCAAGAAAGATGGATGCCCACATTATGAGATGCTTGGAGAACTCTTTGGTGGAACCACGGCGACTGGAGGATTAGGCACCCCCTCGACTCAGCTTCCACCTTCTTCAGATGATGAACGACAGATGGAGGACGATTTTCTAACAAAGGGCGTTCATGTACGGGTACATAATGTCGATGAATTGGAGATTGAAAAGCCTCCCCGTCGTCGCAAAACACCTAAGATTAGTAAATCAGAGAAGATAGATGAGGCCCTGGCGCGTTGGGAGTCCACTATGAATAAAAGAGAGGAGGAAAGTGATCTTCGACAAACTTACTTGAAGGAGAAGATTGCAAAAATGCAAGGGAAATCATCTATCGGTACCAGTGGAAGTGAAGCAACTAGTTAAGACCCTTTTACGCAAGCGAAGTGCATGGCCATATTAAACAATATAGAAGCATTGAATGATGAGATATTTGCTAACGCTATGAAGGCACTCAGAGATCAAGAATTTAGGGTGCAATTTGTGTTGATGCCGGAGAGTAGGAGGATGAATGTGTTGAAATTCCTTTAAGTGATTTCCTATCGTGTAGCTTTATTTGACCATGTTGCTATATTTGTACTTGTTCTATGGATGATGTGTGTTTGAACTTGTTGTATTGCAGTATGGATTGCATAAGTGTGTTGATGTTCTGTATTATCAGTACGTTGAGACTAGATGTGGAGCTGGCAAGGTTTCTATGTATGAACTTGTTGTATTGTAGTATGGATTGCATAATTGTGTTGATATTCTGTATTATTAGTACATTGTGACTTGATGTGGATTTGGCAAGGTTTCTATGTATGAACTTGTTGTATTGTAGTATGGATTGCATAATTGTGTTGATGTTCTGTATTATCAGTACGTTGTGAGTAGATGTGGATTTGGCAAGGTTTTTATATATGAACTTGTCGTGTTGTGGTCTTTCCGACATGTAGTGGAGAAATTAACAACGTTGCAATTTTACACGGACTAAATCTTAGTGATATGCATTTGTGCAGGAAATGTCATCTTCAGGTCAAATTTCACCCGATGAATCAAGTGACGAAGATCTGTTCCTCATAGATGACGAACATGATGCATCCATAGATATGATGAGATTGCAGATTGTACAATCTGCATATGAAGGGATCAGTAGGACGCCACGAAGAACTTCATTACTTACTGGAAGGATGTATATATATGAGGTATTAAATGGACATCCAGATGTGTGTCATGATAATTTTCGTATGCAGAAACATGTATTTGAGAACTTTTGTAGCACTATGAAAGAAAAAGGTTTATTGAGAGATGGAAAAAAAGTTAGCGTGGGGTCGCAATGTTTTTGATGATCGTTGGGCATAGTACACGGTATAGAATTATAGGTGATAGATTCCAACATGGAAATCACACAATACACAAATGGTTTAAGAAAGTCCTACGTGCTGTTCGTGAGTTATGCATTGAGCTAATACGCCCAACGAACCGAGGTGTTGTACATGAGCGTATTTTGCAGAGATACCCGTACTTCAAGGTTATTTGTGCAATTGATGGAACACATGTGGCAGCTTGGGCGCCAGCTTCGAGACAAACAGCTTTTCGAGGACGAAAAACAACTGTAACACAAAATGTAATGGTAGTCTGTGATTTTGATATGAAGGTCACATATGTGCATGCTGGATGGGAAGGGTCGGCCAATGATTCGCGGGTATTCATTGACGCTGTTACTACCGACGCAAATGGATTTCCAATGCCATGTGGAGGTATATTGCATTATTTTTTTTATTTTTCGAGTAAAACTCCTTTGATACATAAGTTTACACTATGTTATTTTATGCGCAGATGAATTTTACTTGGTTGATGCTGGATATCCAAACATACCCGGGTTTCTTGCCCCTTATCGAGGACTTCGATATCAACTACGTGATTACGTAGGAGGAGGAGGACTGCGTGGAAAAGAAGAGTTGTTCAATTACAGACATTCCTCATGCCGCAATGTGATCGAGCGATGCATTGGAGTTATAAATGCCAGATTTCCTATTTTGAAGTTTATCAGTAATTTTTCGCTTACTAGGCAAAGACACATACCTGCTGCACAATACATAACTTCACTCTCAAAGAGCACGCATTGGATAAGTTGTTTACAGAATATTCTCAAGAAAATATGATATTTGATGAAGAACCTGAATCATCTGATGCACGTGAACCCATTCAATTTGATTCCAACCAGACTGCTCAGATGGCACAAGTGCGAGAACAAATTGCTACCCAAATGTGGAACGATTACTCTAGAAGGGCAACATGAATTTTTAACTTTTTGGCAGCAACAAATTGTGTGATTTGGGCTCATCTATTTTTATGTTGTTCCAAACTCAAATATGGCAGCTCTATTTCAGTTATATTGTGTTTATCATATATGTATGAATGTTGAATGCATATATATATATATATATATTCACCAGAAATTTAATTACAACTATACAAAGTTTGTGTTTGATATTATTTAAAAATATTTTTTTAAATTAATAGTAATTTTTAGGAGAATGGATGATTCATATTTGGTTGAAAAGTCAAATATTGTGGATTTCACTTTTAATGAGAATCAAACAAGGACAAAATAGTTTTCCGCAAAAAAACTTAAACAGAACGTGTTTTCCAAGTTTTCATTTTCGAAAACAGTTTTCAGAAATAACAAACCAAACGCGTTTTCAGCAATTTGAAAAACATTATCAGAAAACGGAAAATTGAAAACATTTTCGAAAATGAAAATGGAAAACGGAAACATAAAGAGAACGGGGCCTTATCTTCATTTTCTTTCACCTTTAACTTAGTCTCCAAGTTAATCACTTTAACAAGAAAATCAATTGTTCAAAATATTCCAATTCTTAATTTGGGTCAAATAACCCAACAATCTTCACCTTGACACAAATTCATCAAAGCCAAAAAATTCAAATTCAATCATTGGGTAAACAGGCAAGCATTTAACACTTTGACGATCCCATACTCCACCATATGAGTATAACCAGCACTCAGAATTATCAACGAACTCCTAGCTTTTCATCGGCTCATGTCGAAATAAACCTTGTTGAAAAATTATGGTGCAACTCCCGTGTTTGGCTTTCCCTGAGAGCTCATCAGCCATCGACATCAAATTCATCACACACCTTGCATTAACGCCAAACCAATGCCCGTGTACAAACACATGTACCTACCAGTAAGAACATGTCCTCTATCATGGTAATTTGTTTCATGCCATAAGGAAGTCCCATCTTACTAAAGTACATCACCACCACCATCCACCAGGAGAGCCGCATTGTCCACCTCCGAGCAGTTAGCCGACTCTGCTCCACCTTTTGGACAATTTCTTCTCACATGACTAGATTTACCACAGTTCCAACACATTACCTTCTTCTTCATAGAGTTACCTCTCTTCCACTTTTCAGTAACAAGCAAAGCTTTTCAGATGAACTGTCACTTCAACATAATCAACCTAACTTCTGAAAATTTAACCGTTTCCTTCTTATATATCAAAATCAGCATGATATACTCAAACGTAGATAGAAGAGACCAGATGAACATTATCCTCATCATCAATCTTAACTCTAATAGATTCCAGTGCAGAAACAATCTCATTGAGATTTATAAGATGGTCTAAGATTTTCATACCTACATTCATTCTCAAAGAATGAAACCACTCCTTCAGGTACAAGTTATTTGACAAGCTCTTCATTTGATACAACTCTTCCAGTTTTTCTTACAGTTTCTTCACGGCAAATATCCCATAAATATTTGCAAGAACATTATTGACCAAACAAAGTTGTAACATGCCAGCAGCTTTCAAATCCAAATCTTCCCACTTCATCTCTCGTGCTAGATTCAGTTTCTTTATCAGAACCCGGGGTTGATTTTCCTTCAAAGCTTTCTGCAGTCCCAACTGAATCAATACATCCATAACTTGTACTTACCACAAGCCAAAATTGATCTTCAAGTCAAATTTCTCCACGTTGTACTTTCCAAACATATTTTCTTTTGCTACAAAAAATCTTCGAACCACCTGATGCTCTGTTAATTAGACGTCGATTTCCCCGTCGACGGCGCCATTGCTGGGAATTATACACAAATTCCCTCTCTAATTAACCCCAATGGAATTTTAATGTTCAAGAAATAATTGAGCAAAACAGAAAATAAAATACTAACACAGAAATTTACGTGGTTCGACAACTTGCCTACGTTTACGGACCGCCAAAACTTTTCACTATATAATAAATTGTTACAATTATATAGAATTTTCACTTACCAAACCCCCCAAGTATTATAAGAAAAATAACCAAACTTTACAACATCTACCAATTTCTATTTCTTTGTACAACCCACAAAGAACCCAAGAAAAATCAAGATGCTAAACTACATTTTTCCTCACAATACTCTCTAGTCGATGTGCAATTAATTGGCTCCTCAATACACATATTTATATGTAAAAATAACCCCAAAATGTGTATTACTTGTACCCCAAGATATTTCCTTGTTAAAGTAGAATATCAGAATAAGGAAAGAAATCCATGTCAAAAATATTATCTTCCTTTTCTTTCACCTTTAACTTGATCTCCAAGTTAACCACTTTAATAAGAAAATCAATTGTCCAAGATATTTTCATTCTTAATTTGGATCAAATATCCCAACAAAAATTCCTTTACCTTTTCACCTAAAAAATTACATAAATCAAATTTATTCGACTTCCAATTCTCAAATTTAAAATTCATTTTCTTTCCAGTCAAATTTTGCTCCCGCAATCAATTTTTGTACACGGTACACCTCCTCAGTCCTCAACGTCAATTATCATATTCTTGTTCTTGGATAAAGGGAATAGGGTAACTTAGGTAAATTCATGTTCCTCTGGCCGTTCCAAATCCCTCCTCTCATCATCAACACGAGTAGCCAACGCCAACCCAAACCAAACCCCTGTCCTCTCGTGCCCTTCAAGTTTTCCTCTTCTTTTCAAATCCCCTCTCCCAAATCAGCGTAAATTTTATAGAATTTCCTTCTCTAATCGACACCAGTTCCCCGGAACAAGTGGTTAAAAATGAGAAGCGGGTCATCAGAAACCAAATTTTTGCAAGAACTGCTTCTCTATGCGGCAAGCGCTGCTTTGAGCTGCTTGGTATTGTTCGCGGGGCTCCGACATCTCGACCCAAACCGAGAATCGTCCAAGAAAGCAGCTGAATACAAGAAGGAAATTGCAAAGCGTCTGGGTCGACCTCTCATCCAGACCAATCCTTACGAGGTAGAAATTATTTCTGTGTATGATATTTTTATTATTATTATTATCATTATTTTCAATTGTATACCTAAATTTGTATAAATTTTGCACTGTATTTGTCTGTGTTATTGCTTTTTTTAGTACTAGTGGAGGTCTCGCGAAACGTTTTCTAAGCGAATAGAAATTTATTAGTGTTATTACAAAATAATTTTGAATTATAAGCATCAACAGTATAACATATATATATATATATATATATATATATATATATATATATATATATATAGAAATGCAAAAGAATGATGAATATAAACTTGGAAGGAGAAAATAAAATAAAAATCAAAGTTGAAAAATTTGAACAACACTTTCATGGAGAAAATCTTAAGTTCAGTGAAGACCTAAAACTAATTTTGTGCTAAAAAATATTGCAAATGATTGGCAATTTCATCTTGCTGAGTCACCAAGAAAACACCCCTAGATCCCTGTTAACAATGGCATGACACTCTTCTAACCTGTGAGTGACATAGCATTACACTACATAAAAGAAATGGCTCAAGAACAAAAGAAATCTGCAAACAGATTAGTCACTACATAAACATTGGTCGATGGTTTGCCTTTATTTTAAGAAATGACACAACTTAAAACAAGTGAGTTTATCACATAAAATTATCATCAGTAGAGTTCACCTATTTTATCCAATTTAATATAAATAAACTCAACCAGATTGCTAAAGATCTTTGCCCTAAGAACTAAATTTATAAATTAAAATCATAATCAGTGCTCACAATCTCAGTTTCTTTATAGCTTTGATGAAATATCAGTAGAAATAAGCTTTGTTTCTATAGAAAAATGATAGTGACAAATGACAAAAGTCACAAAACAATCTATACATGTACACAACATTCAAATCATTACACCACTTTAAGAGGTTGATTAAGGCATAAATATGTTAGCTATTACTTAAGTCAGATGACTATCACAGTCAAAAGAGTAAAAATATAAACACAACATCTAACTATTTATCAATGAGAAATGGATATAAACACAACATCTAACTATTTATCAATGAGAAATGGATTTTAGAATTGAAAATAATCCAAATTAAACAACGATGAACAAAATGGACTTGCCATAAACTTGTTATTAGACAACATGCAATGAAGATGACTACACATGAAATAAAAATTATTAAATGATTTTAAAACCGAGAATTGAATCGAAAAATATCAAGATTTACCTCAAAGTAAACAATATTTGACTCATAAAAACATACCAGGTGTTTATGATAAGATACCAGAAGCGATATTATACCCCCCTCACTTGAATTTTCTCTTACATGCATTCTAATATAAAAACAAATTCTTAAAACAGAGCTAAATGATCATTCACATCGTAAACTTAAAAGAGTCCTTCCATTTCTAGGTTTAAAGTGCAAGATTCAAATTTAATTATATGAGGTTTACATGCTATTCTAGAAAATGAATATAAGACTTATCAGAATGCTTGAGAGGCAACAAATAAGCAGAAAATATGCAATAAATTGCACGCGTGATATTTGCATAAAAATTTAAGAAAAAGCATTGGCATGAGCATTGTTCCTTTATGCAACAAACTTCCGAACATGAGAATAAAGTCGCTAAATGCACAATATAAAGAAACCAACAAAAGATTGAGAAACTGCAAATTTCAGATTTTGATTCATACATACACACTGTGAATTTGTAGAGTATCCAAAATCTGGCACCTGTGAAAACAGAACCTAAGAATTTCGAAATATTATTCATGCCAACTTTGCTTTTTTTTTTTTTTTCAACATTTCCTTTTGTAACAGGAAAACAAATTGATTGGAACAGCATTTAGTTTTTACAAGCTTCTCGTTCTCAGAATAAGTAGAAATTCTCTTCTGAAGATGAGACATTCTTGTAGAAAGCTTAATGTCTAGCATATCATAATTAATCGCGTATCTCTAGGAACATTAAAAGAGTACACCTGTGAGAAAACCTAATATACACTGAGAAATTACTTACAGCTTGCATAACTGTTCGAGGAAATCCATCTACTATAAATATTGATACACCTTTAGCTTCTCCTGTCTCAAGCCTCTTTGACGATAAACTTATAGTTATCTCATCAGAGACCAGTTTTCCTTGGTCCACGTTCTCTGTAAGGTGCAAAAGAGAACTAAGAAATACGAATTAACAACATATAACATCAAGTTTATATATTATTATATAATATAAAGCACATCGTAATAAATTATCAAGCCAAAAAGCTTAAGATTTTTGGAAATTACAATTCAATTGTAAAGGACTTGCGAAATCTTCAATAATGCTTCAAAGTGGTTGTACCACCTTGAAACATTCATAGCCAGATCATCTGTTGAAGCTTGGTACCTCAAAATTCAAATTGAAATTCAATTCATTTTTTGCTTGTTATATTAGAAAAACAAAAGTTGTCATTTTATAATTGTTGCATTATGCTGCACTCTATAAATCATACTTCAATTATCCAGGTCTTTGATACAATAAATTCAACTCTACTTAATATGTTCCTAAATTTAGATAAGACCGGATGGTAATATTTTCTCAAATTATCCGGGTCTTTGACACAAGAAGTTCAACACTACTTAATATGTTCCTAAATTTAGATAAGACCAGATAGTAATATTTTCTCAATTATCCATTCCTCATAGAGCATGTTTACTTAAGCTTGAAAGAAAAGAAAAAAATATTTCTAAACATGTTTGAAGAAGCTAGTTTTCTTGCTTTTAAGTAAAAGAAAGTTACTTTGCATGTTATTCTTACTTACCATCAATAATAGTAACCTATTTATAAATAAAAATCTTAAGCTGAGCATGCTATCACATAGTGAATATTTCATTTTTGTTCAATCGGATTCAGATATAGCCATTAAGTACCGTATTATAACCAGGATTTACCTTGTCACTCCCTGTAGGATTTTTGTCTACTTTGAATGTATATTCTTGATATTCTCATTGAAGGGCTTTATTCTCGTTGACGTCTTAGTGTTTATTGCATTGACCATCTTCATTTAAAACAAAGGTTCTGATCCCTGCTTCGAGTCCATAAATGGACCAAGTCTTATATTTTATAATAGTCAATATTAATTTGTATTACAAAATTGAAACTTTTAACTTTGCAGACATAAGTTCGAGGAATAAAATGATCATGTGAGGATGGTAAATTGGAGACAGCCAAATCTTTCAAGTCTAGAGCTCTATTTATCTAAATTCAATTCCATCTCTTCCCACTACAAGCAATTTCAGGCTTTCCAACTTTTCTGCAAAAAGTAGCCCTTAGCTAAGCATTTTGAACTCCATTCCACGTTTTGAAATTATTCATTAACCTCCACAAAGTAGAAAGAATATCACATTTGTCCATAATTTCTTTGAAGTTCGAATGAAATTTATCCCGTGCTATTGCTTGCATATGCATGTACATAAAGCGCTACTCTGCCAAACAATGTAATCTAGAGAACTTTGAACAAGTAAAAATAATTGAGAGTCCCATTAAATACTAAAAAATGTATATTAAACGTGGCCCAGAAGAAAAATAGGAGCAACAAACAACTTCTAAACAATTTTGGGTCTATCAAAGAAAGTACCAGTATCTGATATGTTGATTGATTCCACGGGGACCAAATTGAGATATTTGATATGTTCTTAGCAAAATTCGATGGGTAACAGGCAGTTCGAACAACTTGAAGCTCACTTTCAAGGGTTCTTCTTCTCCAAACGCGAAATCGAGAACAACAAAGGGACGTTCTGGTCGAAAATAATATTTCGAGATGTTTGAATAATAATAGCTGGAATCAAATTTCTGTTTGGGCGTAGAAGGTGAAATAGCTAAAACTCAGAAGAAGTGTTGAAAAAAAAAATCCATTACCAACTGATTCGAAGTCGGTAGAAGCGGAGAAGAAGTGAGAAATTGATTAGGCGAAGATGGCTTGCAAAGAAGCTGAATCCAGTGATGTTATACTGTTGAAATCAAATTCGTGTTTGGGTTTAGAAGATGAAAAGACAAAAGCCCAGAATAAGTAAAAATAACCAATACTAGATGATTTGAAGTTGGTAGAACAAGAGATGAGCCGAGTAATCGAGTAGGTGAAAATAGTTTCAAGATAAGATGAATCCAATGATGTTGGAGTATAAGCGTCGGGAATAACTAGTCGAAGATGAAGAGAGGATACAGCGTTGAAATTTCGTTTGAATGTAGAAAGTTAGAAAATATGGGAGAGATGCAAACGTTGGAATCGTCGACGGTTTCAGTTGCTGAGAAGCTGGGTCGGTACCGGTTGGTACTTTTGGTTTGCTCTCTTCTTGCTTACGGTTTGAGAGGGAAAATTTAGAGTTTCTCCCATGATGGAGATCGGTGCCTTTGTTGTGGAGAGAGAAGATCTAGGTTGTCGTCTTTTGGAGAGGGAATAAGTGACCGTGAGCCTGAGAATGAAGATAAGATCGAACAAGTGATGGTAATAATACGTGTGGATGAAGATGAAAGCGCGTTAACTATTAGAAAACTAGATCATGAATAGTGTGGAAGCTCCAGTGTGAACACAATGGTTACTATCTATCTTGAATAATATCATCCATCCTCTTTTTTAAGGTATAATGGATGTGCGGTTTTGTAATTCATAAGAAAAAATCATGGCAATTTAAATTATTATAACAATTATTTGAAATACTAGTGGTTTTAGTTTTTTATGTTAGTGAGAAGCAAAAATAAAAAATATCCCTAGTCTTTTTGGATTTTTCTGTCTGATCCAGATGTAAAAGGGGGAAAATGATTCAAGCACCTTGGACTGGGGCCATGAAAGCTTTGGCTTGGGAGTCATTCAAGCCAAGGTTGAAGTCATTTTTATACTTGAAACTTCATTTCCTGTGTAAGTCATATTCTTGGATGGATGACATAGATGATCCAAGAATATTTCCCTCTGGCACAAGGATAATGCCAAGTATTGGGTTTGTGATACGGCTACTTTAATTGTTACTTCTTTTATCAATTGATTGTTATGAGCATTGGATTTTGGATTCAGGTTCTGCTTTCTTTAGAGGTTTTTGGGGAAAAGAAAAGTCCTTGTTAGAGTAGTTAAAATAAAAAAAAAGAAAATTATTGTGGGTGATGGAGTTTGCATTGGTGATTTTGCATTTGGCAGCAGTAATGAATCATAGCACAGCGTTATGGGTGCCCTTTTTAGTCTAATGGTGAGTAGTGGTGGTGATTCCTCAAGGAGACTAAAGCAAATTTACTAATCTTGGTCTTCATATTGCTTAAATTGTTCATCAGAGACGGAGTAAATGTACTTCACATTCAATGCAAGTGCTTTGAGTGTAATGATATTTTGTATACCAGTTTTTTGGCTAATGCTCTAGGAATATGTTCGAACTAAAATCAATTTCAATGTAATCAATTTAAGAAAGTATTGGTGTAATTCATCGAGTAGTTGATAAATGAATCACTTTCTTATTTCAACTACAAAATCATACATAATAGTATAGTATAGTTCATAGAGTTCTGCTGCTAGTATACAACATCACAAGACACACGCACGTGCGCGCGCGCACACACACGAGTGTCCTAGAATTTTGAATAAAACTTTGTTAGTCTATAGGATGATTCTCTTGAAATATTAACATATAAATAACTTTATAATAGTTATGCTTGGTCATTGATGTCCATGGCATTGTGTCAGAATGCTTATTGTAATTTAAAAATGTCCACGGTATTGAGCATGTCAGATCACTTTTCGATGTTTAATACAGTTATGACTGCTATCAACTTTGGCTTTGGGTGGTCTAAGGTTTTTCTGCAATTATAGATGATGGTTGCCTTTAATTTATAAAGTTTTCTAGTGTCAGCTGATAGGTGTATCTACAAAAAATGAACAAAACAAAATCAGAAGTAAATGCAGATCTACAATGTGACAGATTGGGTGTTCAAGTTCAATTCTTTTCGTGCTAACTTAATGAAGCCATGTAGTAAGTTAGCAAAACCTTATACTATATTTTATTTATTCTACCCATGAAATGGAATTAAATGAAGTTACATCCAATGGTTTTGCCTTGTGGCATTGTGCAATTTTCAGAATTATCACATGTTTACATCCACTTATTATTATTATTTTTTTAAACACTCTCTCCTTACTAATTGTCCTTTTCTCTTGTTGGTAGGATGTTATAGCCTGTGATGTAATCAATCCTGACCATATTGATGTAAGATTTGAATGTATTGGAGGATTGGAAGCCATTAAACAAGCATTGTATGAATTAGTTATTCTTCCATTACGAAGACCCGACCTGTTTTCTCACGGAAAACTTCTTGGTCCACAAAAAGGTGTCTTGCTGTATGGACCCCCTGGAACTGGGAAGACTATGCTCGCCAAAGCAATTGCAAAAGAATCAGGAGCTGTGTTCATAAATGTGAGAATATCAAATCTGATGAGCAAATGGTTTGGGGATGCACAAAAACTAGGTGAGTTGCATCTTCTGGATTATGTTATGTTGATAGATTTAAAGTTTTCTCTAGCCTCTTCACATATTGTTGATTATTTTAATTGATTTCACATGATTGTGTTTTTGTGCTGTAATCCATGTGTGTTTGTACTCATTTCAATTCTATTAATTTATGACTTTAGGGTGGGGTGGACGTTTGTGTTTCAGATCTTTTACTTTCACTTACATTGTGGCTTGTTTTTCAAATTCTTGTTTGCATAGTCTTCTTCTTATGACTTGCTGCACTTACTGAACTTTAATTTCGAAGGTGTGTCCTAATGGATCTAATACACAGCCATGTTTTATTACTGCATAAATACTCTCTCTTTTTGGTACGGATTCTCCACGGCAATCCATTTACTATTCGCTACTTCTCATTAAAAATTCTTCTGCAGTTGCTGCTGTGTTTAGCCTGGCGCATAAACTTCAACCTGCAATTATTTTCATTGACGAGGTGGATAGTTTTTTGGGCCAGCGCAAGACTTCAGACCATGAAGCACTAACTAACATGAAGACTGAATTTATGGCTTTGTGGGATGGTTTCACCACAGACCGTAAGTTTCCTTCCCCTTCATGGGAATATTATTAAAATAGTTTTGATTGCTCTTTAATATGCCTTTTTGTGGCTCTATAATGTGGTTGTCTTATGTTCAGTGTATTAGTATATAATTGTGTACATATCTCTGTGTTGAGATATTGAAAATGTGGCTTTTTGCTTAGATGGTACAGTTTTGTTTATGCAGACAATTCTCGGGTGATGGTACTTGCTGCGACTAATCGTCCATCAGAACTTGATGAAGCAATTCTCCGTCGTCTTCCTCAAGCATTTGAAATTGGGATTCCTGATTGTAGGGAGAGGGCAGAAATATTGAAGGTGATTTTGAAAGATGAGAGCGTTGAAGATGACATTGATTACAACTATATAGCTGGTCTTTGTGATGGATACACAGGCTCGGATCTTCTTGAGCTCTGCAAAAAAGCTGCCTACTTTCCTATCAGGGAACTGCTTGATGATGAGAAGGATGGAAAGTCGTCTTCGGTTAGTATTTTTATGCTTTGCTTGGTTAATTAGTTGTTATTTATTTATTTTCTTTTCTGGGAATTTTAGTTCCTGTATACAGTAACTCGGGTTATGAAGACCTATGATAACAAGATTGATTATGTAATAATCTCAGTATATCAGTATTTTATAAATTTATAAGCCAAGTAGAGCACTAAAATGCAACGTTCCATGGGAATTGAGGAAGACCAAATTCTTAAAGTGCCCTGCCTCCTCTTGTGATTTACTGAATTAATCAATTCCACTTTTTAACCTGTATCTCTTATTATTGAGTCAGTTTTATGAAGACAGAACTTAGTAAGTTCCCTTTACCCCGCCAGAAACAAATCCTTTTCATTTGTCAACTTAAATCGTGCCATGAGTTTAACATAATTCTGCCAATTGTTGCTTCACGAAGTAAATTCTATGAGCTGCTTGAATTTGTTGTTGTAGTTCATTTACGGGTGGTGATCTCGGGAGCATTAGTAGTTTTCTATGTATGTCCTCTTATGCACTCTCTGTAATAAATGGTTTGCTTCTGCTGCAAGTCAACCTGTATTTAGTTCTGTAAACGACTTATAAAATGTAATTTAATGAAGCCTGAAATTATAAAAGGCTTTGCTTGAATGCTTGGGTTCAGGAATGAACTATTCTAACTTCTGCCCATTTTCTTGTCAAATTTGCATGTATTTTTTTAGGAGCCAAGGCCATTATCGCAGTCGGATTTGGAAAAAGTCGTCTCTAAAACAACGAAGACGAAAGTTGCTGCAAGCGAATATTCTCGATTAAGCTCACAATCATCATGGCCAGGGCACATGGACTCAGACGATTATCAGGTGCAAGCAGCCATTAAAGAGCTATCTAAGCTCGTGGTTTCCCAAATTTTGAACATTCAGCCAGATTCCCAAGATAATTGATTGTCGTTTCTAGTCCTAAAAACCGTGTTTGTATAATTATGCAATTACATTATAGGATTTGCAGACCCTTTTGATATAAGATTATTTTTATTAGAGATTACCATCTCCTAACTCTGGTTTTCGTTAATCTATTTATATAACATTTCTGGTTCACTGCCTAGTCTCTGCCTGTGCCTGATTTCAACTGAACTCCTTTTTTCCTTCCCCGTTTTACTGTCAGGAGTGAATGATTGGACTGCAGAGTAGCATTTGTTTGGATTATGTGGAGCTTAATCATACTTGTCTCCTCGATGCATAAAGGATATTTAGGGCCAGTTTACTACATGACAAACTGAGAGGGGTGAGATCACAGATCCAAACTTCATCACTGTGAAATCGTCTAGCTGTAACTAGATGTCACTCTTAAATCACATTTAGGGCAAGCTAGTAATTTGCTTTGGGATGATTATTATTTTTGTAAAGTTATATATTATATTCTCGAAATTCTGGGGGTTAGATTTAATCCATGACATGACTTTACTCCCAACATAGTCGGGTAGTTGTCGCGTATATGTTTAAATCCAGAGGTATGTTATGGAAATCCCAAACAGTGCTTAGCCCTTGAATGTTTTGAAGGGTTTTCAGCTATGTGACTCAGGGAGCCGGGAGGGATTTTAAGCTGGAATTGTTTCCATTGCTTCACAACAACCTAATTCACCATTCATTCAACCGAATTCGTACCCATGTAGGTGGACATTGGTCCAACACATTTCATTGCATGAGAGTTGAAATGTGTTGACATTGTCCATCTTCTGCCATATGGCATTATATACTTGTCCACCGTGAGAAGAGAACATTTTTTCATATTAAAATCGTTTGAGCACTATTTTGGAGAGTTTGAGTTTTTTAACAACGTTTTTTTAGAGAATGTATGAGAAATTTTTGAATTTATGTTAAAATTATTTTATTGGGAAGATATGTGGTTGAAAATGATTTTGAGAAAAAAAAAAAGAGTTCTTATGGCTATATGGTTCTTTCAGGAAAGATATTCAAGAAATGGTAAACTGTCTTATCAATATACAAATATATAAATCCTCAGAAATGTAGCTTTTACTATGGGCACGATAAATGGTATATCGAAGATGCGTCCATCTCGATCCTCTAGGAAAAGGTCCTCTCAAATTCAAACGCGGCTAAAAGTTCGTACTAGCATTAGACTTCGAAATCATTAATTAATTGCATAATGGCCAACTAGTTAGGCCATTTTTGTTTAATTTACATCAAAATAAAAAATATTATTTATAAGAAAAATAATATATTTAAAATTAGTAATTAACTTGTATGTATAGTCAAAGATAAAGTGCTTACGTATGAACGCTGTTAGTCTCTATTGGGTGGTTGATTTTTATTTATAAATAAGAAATTTGAGTTTTTTTGAAATAAAATATACGATTTAAAAATGGTTTCAAAAAATATGTGACATATATGAGGTTAAAAAGTGGTGTGGAAATTTGAAGAACAAACATGCTATCGTTTGGTAAACTTGTTTATGAACAAAGAAAATTTGTCAAACAGGGGACACTTGCTTAATATAAATTGATCAAAGCTGACCCTCTACTATATTTTGTATTATAATTCTACAAATCATTGTCGTCGATTTACATATATACATATTGGGACCAATTGGGCATTCCGAAGGAGCAGAAAAGTTTAAGCTATATATATATTGATCAAAGCTGACCCTCTACTATATTTTGTATTATAATTCTACAAATCATTGTCATCCATATATACATGTATACACATTGGGACCAATTGGGCATTCCGAAGGAGCAGCAAAGTTTAAGGGCCGGAGCACCACGTTCTTGACTCTCACATTCATGTCATGAGTTGAAAAGGAATGATACTTTCATTTTCAATAAGTTTATAATTCAAATTTTATTTTCAGTAAGTTTCGAGTCAAAATTTATAAATCCTTTTTTCAAAATTAACAATGTGAGTGAGCATGACAAAAGAAAGCCAAGCGACGAATTCAAAAGTTTGAAGAGATCCAAAGTTGATTGCTTCAAACTGGACCAGGCTAGAATTTTACACCAGTGCTCTTTTACGTTTTCTCTATCTAAGGATTTAATTAATAAGCTCATGTTTGATTCTGATTAAAATCTAATTTAACATTAAGTCAAAATCGACAATTAATTTTAATCATACATTTTATGAGACTCACTACTTTTCAACCACACTTCTCATCAACTTTTATCAAAATCTACTAAAAAATCTAATTTTAATCTATATCAAACATGGGCTAAATATATTCTGAATTAAACAACATTAGACAGTTTCTTAAAAAGAAAAATGGAAAGTTTTGTGTATTATTCTATCTATTTTAGTTCATTGTTAGGTACCAATTAAAATATCATTTATCTATCCATTTTTTTCAAGTATTAGGTAAAGTACACCTAAAAAACTACAATTGGAATATGCTAGGTCCGCGAGTTCTAATTTTTTTTTCCTCCTCTTCTTGGTGAATTTCTCTTTGGTCCTCCTTTCTCTACTGATTTTGAGTTTACATAGATAGTTTCTGCAGTCTACCTTATTACATGGAAAAGGATCCTTATTGCTTCATAAAATATGCTTTTTTTGTACCCATAATAATTCATGGGTATAATAACTACAAAAGAGTGCAACAAAATAAAAGATTTATCAACATATCGTAGTGTTTTAGACTATTCAAATAGGTGCATGATAGGTTGTATTAACCATGTTTCTCTTACTAACAAAAGAAATTTGAATGTATAATTTTTATCTATTGCTCACTGTCAATGAAAAATGACTTGAGTGTCCCTACTAGTTGTTAAATGTTTAAAGTGGACGCTTGACCGCTTTTCATTCGTAGTGGACAACATAACAATTGTTCACCATGAATAACAGATCATAACTGTTTGAATGGACTGTGATATATCATATAATTGACTTTACCGCTATATTAATGTTATGTTTCGAGATTGTATCATTATTGTGAACAAAAGTTTTTCTTGATAATATAATTTAGTATTGTCTCTGCTTGTTAATATTCTCAAAAATAATTTTGTCTCTCTCTCAAACCCAATAGTCCAAGTCATACAAAAACAGCTATAAAGGTATTTTTATGTTTGACAATCAAAAATCACCATTGACGTGTGCGGTGTGCCGTCTACTATAGTCTGCAAAATTCCATGAATTAATAATTATTTCCATATTTCTTCCAATTTCAATGATAATCTCTCCGATTCCACCGCTTTCCAAATGCATCAAACCCATAATATCAGTCCATCATTCTTAAAAAAGTTTAATCAGTCCTGATTCGATAAAAGGTTTAACCCTTTTTACTTTTCGTAAATTATTGTTCGATAGGGTTATAATGCTTCTTGCAAATCTGACCCTCCTTGTTTTTTCAATCATCATTGGGTATATAGTTATCAGATTTTTGTCAAAAACGTCTTTAATTCACGTTGTGAAGAACTGGTGGAGATTCTTGGAGGAGAACTGCTACGTGTATCAGTTTTACAAGGTGCCGGAATTCAACGAGCACATGCAGGAAAATCAACTTTACAGAAAAGTATATGTTTACCTGAATTCTTTACCCGGCGTGGAAGATTCTGATTTCACCAATCTTTACTCAGGTAACAAGTCCACCGAGATCAGTCTCGTTCTCGATACGAATCAGGTTGTTTTGGACGATTTTCTCGGCGCCAGGCTGTATTGGGTGAACGATGAAACTAGCTCGCAATCGCTCATTCTGAAGATCAGAAAGAGCGACAAGCGAAGAATTCTAGTTCCTTATATGCAGCATATTCATACAGTGTTCGATGAAATTGAGCAGAAAAGAAAAGAGGTGAGACTATTCGTTAACGTAGAAACCGAACTTCAGAGGAACCGACGGTGGAGATCGATTCCATTTACTAATCCAGCGACTATGGATACAGTGGTTATGGATACGGATCTGAAGAACAAAATCAAATCAGATATTGAAAATTTTCTGAAGTCCGAACAGTATTATCACCGATTAGGCCGTGTTTGGAAGAGAAGCTACTTATTATACGGACCTTCCGGCACCGGAAAATCGACGTTCATCGCTGCCATAGCCAAATTCCTTCACTACGATGTATACGAATTCGATTTAAACAAAATCGCCGACGATTCAGATCTGAAATTCCTTATGCTACAAACTTCGAACAAATCGCTGATAGTGATAGAAGATCTGGACCGCTACCTGAACACGAAATCAACGACCGTGAGCTTTACAGGGATTTCAAATTTTATGGATGGGATTTTTTCATGCTGTGGTGAAGAAAGGGTGATGATATTCACAATGAACAGTAAGGAAAGTCTAGACCCGGCAATTATCCGACCCGGAAGAGTAGATGTCCATATCCATTTCCCTTTGTGTGATTTTTCGGGTTTTAAGACTTTGGCCAGTAGTCATTTGGGGTTAAAGGATCACAAATTGTTCCCACAGGTTGAAGAGATTTTTCAAATCGGGGCGAGTTTGAGTCCGGCTGAAATTGGCGAGATAATGATTTCGAACCGGACCTCACCTAGCCGGGCCATAAAAACTGTTATTTCAGCGCTGCATAGTAACAATGCCAGTCGGGTGGCAAGGAGGTTGAGTGGGAGCGGGTCCGGTCGTGGCTCAGATGAGTTGGATTGTAAATCCGGGTTGTTTTGCAGGGAGAGCAGTAATCCTATGAAAGAAATCAAGAATTTGTATGGGTTTTTGAGGAATAAAAGTAGTAGAAAAGCATCCATGGATTTTGATGCAGCTGAAAGAGAAAATCAGAATCCGAATCCGAATTCAAATTCAAGCCATCAAACTTGACCTGATTTTTGCTCAATAGAAGATTAGAAGTGTCTTCTTCAATATTTATATCGAGCAATCAATTAAACATAGTTTTTCGTGCAATGGCCGTTTAATTCGGTTCATTGAGTAGCATTAGTCAGTTTTTGTTACGTGAAAACTTTGACAATTGAGGTATTGTTGTAAAAAATGCAGTTGTAAAAAGCTCTCAGTTGAGTTCTCCAGTTCACGTTTAAACTCGATTTATTTATTATCAACAATAGAAATTATAGTTCAATAGCAAATTGCAAGTATCTATAATTTGCAACTCCTTCGTATTAAATATCAGTATTCTAAAGAGCTTGCTTACGCTTATACTTAGGCTTGAAATTTGGCTTTGCCATTTCACCAGCACTTTGCTCGTGCATTGCCGCGCTTTTTCGAGCCTAAACGCACTTAAGTGTGATGTTAAGTTTCGTCACTTCGTTATACTTTACATTTTTTAAAGTATTCTAAAGAGCTTGCTTACGCTTATACTTAGGCTTGAAATTTGGCTTTGCCATTTCACCAGCACTTTGCTCGTGCATTGCCGCGCTTTTTCGAGCCTAAACGCACTTAAGTGTGATGTTAAGTTTCGTCACTTCGTTATACTTTACATTTTTTAGAACACTGGAAAATACATTCTTGCAGTCTAGACATTGCCCTTGTTTGACCCCCATTAAAATTAGTTTTTTTTTTGGAGAAAAATGTACTTTGTAATATTAATTTTTTAAAAGAACATATTGTTAAAAAGTAAGAGAGAAAAATGTATTAAAGAATGTATTGTTGAAATAAAGAGAGAGAAAAATGTGTTCAATTATAAATTTATAATGGAGCCATACAATGATACAAGGGCATTGTTTTATGACTAATAATGTTATTTTATAATATGCATCTAGTAAATATGTTTTTAACATTTCATTTCCATGAACAATTTTTTAATCACACATAAAAAAATTGTTCTTAACACAAAAAGTTTAACGAACAAAGCCTTAATAAGTAGCTCTAGATTTTTACTTAAAAAAAAAGAAAAAGTCAAGGAATTGAATGACGAGTTAAGACCCCAATTGCCCCTATATTATTTGAAAAGTTCTTGAACTGTCATTAAACTTTAGATAGTTTCTGGAATGTCATTATACTATCAAATTACGCTCCAACACGCCACTCTCTTTAACAGTGTTAAAATACTTAACGAAAATCATGACGTGACACATACATGGTAATTAATAAAAAAATATAATAACCATGTCAACAAAATCGTTGTTGATGTGGCATAAATTATTTTAAAAAAAAAATAGCAATTCGCAATGCAAAATTATATTATTTTTTTGTTAAGTACATAACCGTTGAATGCTACTCTATTTAATGTTATTTTCAGTTCAAACAAATCAATAAACCAATTAACAAAGTGCAGAACTACAGCACATAAAAATACCATTTCTTGTCTAGAAATTTCTAGCTGCAATCAATGTTAAAATCTGGAAATTGATTTATAACCTCCATTTCTTTTCGTTCTAATTTGAAGGAGGAGAAATTGATTTATGACCCCATTTTATTTCCTTTTAATTTGGAGTCGTATCCTCCTCGAATCAATACGAGGAAACAGGGAACCAAATGAGGCACCTACATCTCATTGATTACATTACATACTTTATCGTTCCAATTTATAGAATAGAACACCGTCCTATCGAATACTCTCTCGTTAATATAAAATTGACACGGAATTGCAAAAAATAAAATGTCATGGTAATGTCGCAAAGTTTTTTTTTTAATTAACTTTTTATCTAGCAAGGTAAGCAACACTTTTTACTTTTTTTTAACACGTGTGTGCCATGTAATGACTTTCATTGAGTAATTTAACGGTGTTAAAGAGAGCGGCGCGGGGAGTATAATTTGATAGTATGATGATATTTCAAAGAGGCAAAGATCATTTAAATTTCAGTGGAATCTTTCAAATAATATATTGGCACTTGAGGGAATTAACTCACTGAATGACTTTAGAATCTAAAACCCTTTCGTTATGCAATAAAGTTGTGATACATTTTGATTTATTTAACAGTTTGAGTTAAAGTCTTAAGATATCATTATTCGTAAACTTGGTTCCACTCCACATGGTTTTTTAACTTTTGCAGTTAGTTTTAGTTGGTCCGATCATATCTTACATTAGTTTCATTTTTTTTAAGTTTCTTTGTCTTGTGCAAAAATTAAATTAACTTTTTAAGAAAAAATATTTGTTCGCGTGTGATTTCGTGCAAAACACTTAAGTAGAAAACTTAGATAATTGTATGCTTGAACAAACATCTCTGAAACTGTTGCTCAATCTCGTAACTCTCATGTCCTTATTTGAATGATCTCACTACTTGCATTTTCGAAATGCTCGCTTCCCATGATCCATCTTGTAACTTTCTTTGTCAATAATTACCAGTTCATGAGGAGTTATAAACAATTATGGGTAGTAACTGCTCCGTTACGTTGTCAATATTGCTACAAGCATTCTTCTTTTCTTGGGATGTGTTATGCGAGAATCTTGCCTAAGATATCTGCTCATCTTTGCTTCTCTCATAATTGTTGGGCTAACTCTGAATCGCCTTTTTTTGCTTTAATTGGGAGTACTCGCCTTCTATATCAGGTGACATTTTGCTAAATGTTATTGTTTTTTATTTTTATGTTTAGGTGTCAACATTTTATTCGCCTTATTTTTGGATGATTTTGTGTATCAAACGTTATCTCTATTTTAAGAGCCTGTTTCGTGTAGATGGATTTTGGAAAATTTTGAATTTTTGATAGAATGTGTTATTGAAAAGTGGTTGAAAAGTGTGAAAGTGATAAATTTCATAAAAATATGTGATTGAAGATTAATTTGAGAGAAATGTTAAAAATTTTGTTTGAGACTAAAGAAGCTTTAATGTATCCTCTTTTTCTCGTTTCATCATCTAAAATCTAAATAGGTCATTTAAAATAATTTTTTTATTAAAAAGTATCAATGGTGACTGGCTGTCAAAAGTTTGGAGACTTAATTGTCACAATGGTCATTGAAGTTATATCCATGTCTTTGAGGGATCACTGAACTTCAAAGTATTGAATTTTGATCATTAAACTTATCATATAATTATTATCTCAATACTCATTAAAATATGTCTACGTCTTTGATTAATTACTGAAATTTAAAATGTCACGTTTTTGTCACTAAACTTATGAGCTAATTATTTCGATAATCACTGAACTTATGTTTATATCTTTAACTAATCACTAAAGTATTAAAGTATCGACTTTTTATCACTAAACTTATTAAAATGGTGGATGTTAGTTATTGACTTAGCTTTTATAGCAGAATTGACAACGTGACAAACATAGTTGTGCACGTGACGTCGCATCACCTATAACTGATTAATCACGTTATGCCGAATTACAACATAATTTTTTTAAAAAAAGATCATCTATTAGTCACTATACTTTTAAAACGTTTTCGATTGTCACCAAACATTAAGTTGATCGAGTTTTGGTCACCGAACTTGTAAAGATGACACGACTGACTTGAAAATTTATAAATGCTCTTTCAAAGTATCAGTTGTATACAACAAATCAACAATAATTTTTTTTAAAATTTAGTGACCAATCGAAGATGTTTTTAAAAATTTCTTACTTAATAATTTGATGTGTCATAATTGATTGATTGAAGGTTGGGAACTAAGTGCACATTCTGTCTGTCACGTTTTCAATTTTGTTAGGAAAGTTAATTCAATAACTAACTTCCCCCATTTTAATAAGTTTAGTGATAAAACTCGACATTTTAAACTCAAGTGACTAGCTGATGACATATACATAAATTCAATGATTATTGAGACAATTAATACATAATTTAGTGCAGTGGCGGAGCCACCTATAGGCGAGGTAGCGCGGCCGCGCTACCTCGCCGCCGGTGGTCCGCCAGACTCGCTAGTGGCGCTGCGCAGGTGGTGCAGCGCTTGGACACCGGATTTAAATTTTTTTTTTTGGCCCAAGTCAGTATCCAACTCCCAAGCCCAAGCCCAAACAAAAAATACAATATACAAATCTATCTCTATTTGGTCCAACAAGCAAATTTTTAACAAAAATCAAAATCCTAACCTTTTTCTTTTCATCCCTGATTCCCTTCCCGATTCTCTCTGTTAACGCAGGCGCAGCCTTCGGCCAGTCCAGTCCCACGCATCGCGCACGGATCCGCCACTGGTGCCACCGCCGGCCTCAGAATCTCAGCGTCGTGTGCTCCTTCCTTCCTTTCCTCTGTGCTGTGCTTCCGACGGTAAGTGTTCAGTGTTCTGTGTTTAATGTTTTGATTTTTGAATCCTTTGACCTTTGTTAATTGGTAATAAATGGTAAAGTATAATATATTAATATATTATATATTATATCTATTATCTGTTACTCTCTAGACTCTAGACTGTATATGTATATGTATATTGTATTATTTATATATATAATATATGTTATGAACTTATTTATGATTATTAAATTATTTTATTTGTTTTGGTTGTGACTTGTATACTAATTTTCAGATTTTATAATGTTATTATTACTTATTATGTTATTGTTAATGTATAAGTTTTAAAACATTTTAATAAATATTATTGATATTTGATTTATTAATTTTTTTGGTTAGGTTAGACTGTCAATTGTTGTCATTCCTCAATTTTTTTATCAATTTGTGATTTCTCACTAAGGCTAAACATTAATTAGTTATAATTGATTTGAGAATTATACATAAATGTTACATTTAAATTTTTGCAGAGTGGTTTAGATTTGTAAATTGTGACTATTGTGATAAAATATGATTTGATTTGTGAATTATTATTATTGATTTATAGGTTGTGAATTGAGATTTGGTGAATATTTGATTTGATTTGTGATCATTGATTTACAGATTATGGAACGTTTTTTCCCCCCTAAACGAAAATCTGAACTTAGTGGTTCTAGTTCTAGTAGTCCTGCAACTGCTTCTAGTAGAGCAAATGAGTTAGTAGATTTTGATAACATAAAGAAATTTCGCACTGAATTCAATATGGATGAACTTGTGTCGGATCCAGGAATACGGCCCCCAATTGAGTCATATGATCCTAACATTAGAGATGATGTTAGGATGACATACTTAGAGAAAGGTCCTTGTCAACCACATGGACATGACTTTCCAAGAAGACTGATGGGAAATGATAATAGATGTTTTAGGAAAGAATGGTTTAATGAATTTTATTGGTTGGAGTACAGTGTAGAAAAGGATGATGCATATTGTTTGTATTGTTATTTGTTCAAACCTGATAGGGGAAGTCAAGGGGTGGGTATACATTCACTAAGACCGGGTTTAGAGATTGGAGTCACAAATAAGCTACTGCCATCGTTCACGTTAGTAGGTCAACGGTCAACGACCGACGAGGTCAACGGTCAACGCTCTACCTGGACTTCTCGGCTGGCTCCGCCACTGATTTAGTGACCAAAATTTGATATTTTAAACTTCATTGAGAAGTTGAAGATATTTAGAGCCCGTTTGATAATGTGAAAAATTTTAATTTTTATGATTTTTTTTATATTTTTTGATGGATGTGTGATTTAGAAATATTTGAAAAGTAAGAAATGATGAGCTTGATTAAGAATTGATGATTGAGATTGAGTTTGAAAAATTATGATAAAATTTTTTTCATTAGCAATCAAGCTCTTATGCAAATGTAGTGATCAAAACTCGACACTTTCAACTCATCAAGGTTGAGTGGTGGATCGAAGAGATCAACATTAACTTCAGTGATCACCCTAACAATTAACTCAAAGTTGGATTTGGGCTTGGTCGTTTCTCTCTTCTCCACCCCCTCCCCCTCTTGCCGTGATCGCCTATCCGTCATCGACTCAGATCACTTACCCTCTGATCTTCATAAAGATCCGACCCGAATTCTCCACCTCTGGTTTCACTCAGCTCAATTTTCCCAGTAATTTTTTTCTCTTAATTTATGTAATATTTCAGAATAGAAGGATATAGGTTTTAGGTTTTTCCCATAAATCATTACATTTTCAGTACATGAACAGAAATGGCTTAGTTTTGCTGATTTTATTAGATTACATTTATAATAATTACTTGTGTGCAATAAAAATTAAAGTTTTAATTGTGGACGAAAATTTGTTGCAGGTGTTTCCAATTCGTTTTTGGATTGTATTAGGGCTTGAATCGCTATGGTAAAGTGTCGTAACTAGCTTATTTGATTTACTGCATAATTTCTCCTATTTTTCCTTGCACTGGTACACTGATTATTATTACCTAAAAATATTTATGGCGATTTTGAACTTCTGCCTACAGAATTATATTATTGGAGCTTTTAAGCCCGCATGCCACATCTCAATTACATTTTCTGATGGAAAGTCCCGAAAGCAGGTATGTACCTACGGTCTCATTTTTAAGATTGGTGGGCATCGGCTGTATATTCAAATGGGAGGTATACCCAAAATGCAAGTTCCCGCCTTTGTTCATTTCTGTAGCCAATAAAAATAATTAGCAAATTTCAGTTCTCTGAATGGAGGATATGATCTCAATAAATGCATGAGGGATTGGTTGGGGGTGGGGGTGGAATTGTTAGTTTTACAAAACTTTTACTTTTCTACCATGTTATTTGACAATTTATCATTATTTTGTTTGCTCCCTAGACTCTTTTGTTGGTAGCGGATTTTGTAACACTAAACACTAATGTAATTCCCAGTCTTAGCATTTTTCTTCCTGGTTATTTTAATGCTCCAATAGGTTCCACTAAAGAAGGAGAATGGCCAAACATTATTGGTCCCACTTTTCCAAAGTCAAGAAAACATTATTGGCAAGGTATTGACCTTTATGAATGTAAATTCGGGTTTAAACGTTATTTTTATGTATAAATTTGAGATCTATCACGTTTATACATTCACATATCATTTTTCCTAGATTTCTATTGAGCCAGTTTCAGGAAAGAAGGTTGAGCATAATGGAGTCAAAGTTGAGCTTCTTGGTCAGATAGGTACAGTTCTCCTTGATGTTTTTGGCATAACCTGAAGGTTATATACTGGTACATTTTTTTAGGGGACAGGAGTGGACATTTGAGTTATGAAGTCTCAAGTTTTTAATGTCTATTTGGTAACAAGTGGAACCTATTCAGTTTATATATATATATAACCAAATAAGAAGCAAAAGAGACGCCGAACAGTTGATAAACAATTAAGGAATCGAAGTGATTGTGAAAGTTCGCTTTTAACACGTTGATGGCATTATGATAGATAATTATTCACTTTTCCGGGCTCATTCTTCATTTGAAAGAGGCAGGTTTTGCGGTCTGAAATATAGCTGTTGTTTCTTAGCAATTTAACGGGTGGAATGATAATAAGGAGGGCAGGATTATTTCTTTCCAATTATCTAATTTAGATAACATTTTCATGCTAATTATTAGACCACCAGGAATGCTGACTTAATTTGTCATCATTAACCACTTGAGCATAACACATTCATGCATAGTTGATCTCGCTGGTCCTTCATACAACATTAACTCATCTCTCTTTGTGAAATACATTGGGATTTGATTATGTTGCATATAATGTTATTCAACTAGGGACTTGATCATACACAGTGTTTAACATTAAATACTGGCTGGGGTTCGGAATGGACATGTTTGCCAGAATATTTGTTCAGTTCATTGTTTGAATGCCACGCTGCTATATTGCTTTTGGCTTCATTTGATTCTTTCATCTTCTGCTATGGTTTCCCGCACCTTTTACATTATTTCTCATAATTGCATATCTATTTGCAGAAATGTACTTTGACAAGGGCAACTTCTATGACTTCACTTCTCTGGGTGAGTAAAATTAGTTTGTTTAATTCAAATTCTCAAGGAATCTGAGTGGTGCTGAGCATTAGTGCAAACTAGTCAAATCTGGCTGTGCTTTTGGAAGAGATTTGTGCTTTTGGAAGAGATTGAGAATATTAAAAATGCTTGATGTTTGTCTGGTATCTTTCCATCACCTGGCTACGAGTACAGTGGAAAGTTGTACATGCATTACAGAGTCGAGTAAAAGATACTTCTATGCTGCTACCTAACCTCTTAGTCATGGTTTAGTGACTTGTCAACCTAACATCATATCTCTTTCTATATTGCAGCCTCTTTCTACCCATCCATTTTGAATTCACTCAAGATCAGTAGCCTAGTAGGCTAGTATCCTATATCAAGATAAAATTGACTTTTAACTTCCACCAGTTAGTAATATTCAGTTTGAACATAATTAGGCTTGTTTTGAAAAGTCTCAAATGAAGCCTTAATTGCAGTTTTGACGGCTCTAGCTGTCGTTTGTTGCAATATACATCAAGAACATCTTACATTCTGTTGTCTTTCACTGTAATTTCAGCATGCTTTTATTCTTGAGTTGGTCCCCTGTCTAATATGTTTGATTTTATTTATTTATTTTTTTGTTTCCTTCCCTGTAGTTCGTGAACTTGACGTTCCAGGTGACCTATATGAGAGAAAAACATATCCATTTGAATTTTCAACTGTGGAGATGCCATATGAGACATACAATGGCATAAACGTGCGACTTAGGTAAGTTATTGTATACTATTGCAATGTGATTTATTTATATTCTATACCTTTTGGATTTTGTTCTAGCCTCCATTCTTTAATGCAATCATTAGAATTTATAAACAACACAATTCTCAAACTACTTTTTAACCACACACATTTTCTCTCTCTACTTTTTAACCACACATTTTAACTCAAAAACATATATACACTAATTTATAATTGTTACAGTGTTACCGAACAGAACCTTAGTACATTTCATAAATTATAATCCTTTCTCTCTCCTTTTGGGGACGAGGACCATGGCATATAAGGGTTAAGAAGTGGGTCTAAATTCTAATTCAAGATATTTGGCGTTGAAGGGTGGCGTCCCCAAACCATTGAATATGTGGCTACCGTGGTTCTTATTTACTATAATCTATTAATTTTTTAATTTATCTAATTGCTTCTAGGAATCGTGAGATTTGTTTTTTGGCTATCAATTGATATCGCTTTAATTTCGATGTTTCATCTTCTAAATGATGTATTGTTCTTTTTAATCATGAATAGTGGTGAACTTGTGATTAAGAGATTGTTTTGAATTTTTAGAGAAGGTAAAAAGTAAAGGGTGAAGTGTCTTTTGGTACTTCAAATGGGATCTATGTTGCTCGGACTCGGGTACGAATATCGGGTACGGGTACATATCAAAGCGTTAGACTTTTTTTTCCTCCAAAATTGAGGACACGGGGACACGGCTAAAAAATATACAAAATTTTGACATGAGTGCATGAATTCGTCTTATAAACTTCAAATTATTTTAGAAATTTATGTATTTGTAATTATAGATGCATTTCTTGGAGATATAAGAGTTTCACTTTTGATTTGATATAAAGTATCATATTTTGGTTTAAATGATCCGAAAAGGATCTCAGACCCTTATCTCATATCCTTGTACTGATACGGATACTTCTTAAAAAATGGAGAGTCGTAGCAATATATAATGGGATAACTATAAAACATGAAGTTGAACTTTTACACCACATCCCTTGCTAGTTTGAGCTTTTAGTAATTTATGGCTGTCAATATTGGAAGTTATTTGAAGCTTTGAGCTTTTCCTGTATTTATGTTGTTAATTATGGGACAATTGAAGTCCATTGTCATAATGAAGTAATGTACTCATTCCTTTGAACTGCATGACTTGTAACGCAGAAGATTATGCATCCTTGTTTTACCATAAGTTTCTATTTAATCTCTTATCTTTGTAATGGGAGCAAACAAGGAGTGTTTGTAGTTCAACCTTATGGAACTTTGTGCTCGTTTCAGGTATGTCCTCAAGGTGACAATAAATCGAGGCTATGCAGGTAGCATAGTGGAATACCAAGACTTCGTGGTAATTCAGCTTTTTTAATTCTCATTGACAGTTCAAAAACATGCATTTAATCATCATGAGATGTCTTACGAACTTTTGAGGGCATATATTCCATCCTCTGTTCCAGATCTTGAACTTTGATAACACGATTAATGATCATTGATCTTCAAGGCATAGAGGAATTGGACGTTCTAAAATTGTGTAGTTGGGTAAGTAAGAAGGAATTTGAGCTTTTGTGATTTAATAATGGAAATTACAAGAAGGAATTTGAGCTTTTGTTATTTTATAATGGAAATTACCATTGATGGAGCTGAGGGAAAGATATAGGATCCATGTTGCATACCTTACGTAAGCAATAGACAAGGCTTTGGTGAGTTGAGTTAAAGACAATATAATCTACCTCTGAGGCAGTTATGAGTTGCAAAGGAATTATGCTTTTACGCTTGTTTCCTCGCAACGGAATTGTTCTTTTACACTTGTTTCCTCGTTACTGAATCATCTATATATAATGAATCTGTTCTATGACTATTATTGTATAGTGTAACCCCCTCGATTTCCTATTTCATGTATATTTATACCACATCAGTATAGTACTATAGTCTTGACTTGACATGAGCAGAATCGTTGTAGGTTCCTTGTTCAAATCCTCAATTGCTAATGGTCATTAATCTTAAAGATGTGTAATCCATGCTTCTCTGCTCTATCATCCTGTAGACTTACGAATAATGTGGTCAATTTTATGCTAGGAGAAAAAGTTTCTATTACAACTTTGACAAATTTTCATTGTCCATACTTTTCACTGGTTATAATCCTTATACTCAAGCCCTCACTCTTGTTTCCATACAAATGCTGTTTTAGGAGTTGATATTAAGTCATACTGATTTGGTTTGTGTCATTTTATGGATCAGGTTTGGAACTATACCCCCTCTCCACCAATCAACAATAGTATTAAGGTATTTTGTTTTAAAGTGAAATATTTAATGGTTGCACTATCAGAAGTTCTGTGCTTCAAAATTATTAAGGGAAGACGTTTTAAGAAAATGCAGAGAGTCTAGATGCAACTTCCTGGACACTTCGCACCAGTATTCTTTTGTAGCTTACAATGCTTTATGCAACTGTTTAGTAGAGAATGCTTCATTTATCTCTGATAATTTGACTTGCAGATGGAAGTTGGAATTGAAGACTGTCTTCACATTGAGTTCGAGTACAATAAGAGCAAGTAATACCATCATTATTTTGTTTTGTATTACAATTTCCCTGAGGCCAGTTCGGCATTATTGTGCTTCTACAATTTGGGATTTTTGGCTAAAATTCATGAAAGACCTTTGGTAATTTTAGTTCAATGCCATTTTCTCCCAAGTGAGTTCACCCCAGGGCCCAGATCTCATATTTGACCAACCAAAACCTTTTTCCCATTGATAAGGATAATCCCTGTTTGTTATCAAATAATCCTCGTGGTTTCGAAGACGGTTACTTTTATCTATTTGGGTGTTTATTATAGGTGGATAAATAACATTCTGCTGATTCGACTTCTGAATATCCAGGTATCATCTAAAAGATGTTATTATCGGTAAAATATATTTTCTTCTTGTGAGAATCAAGCTGAAAAATATGGATCTTGAGATCAGACGTCGAGAATCAACGGGTTCAGGAGCGAACACCCATGTCGAGACGGAGACACTTGCGAAATTTGAGCTAATGGATGGTGCCCCAGTTAGAGGTATACTACAAACTGTCCTTTATTTTACAATTTGCTTTAGTTCACTTCCCATGTAGACACATTACATGCATTATTTTATTATTTCTTTCATGGTCAATCTTTTTCCTTCTTTTCGGTTTGGCAATTAACTCATAAGAGCATCTCCAACAGATTTTTTTATATTTAGATAGCATATTGTATATAATAGAGAGCATCTTTAAATTTAAAGAGCAAAATTTTTTACAAGCTCCAACAAATTCTTTATTTTTGGGTCTTTATTTTACTTCTTCATAAAAATATAAAATATTTATTGTCTCTCTTTATTTTTAGTTAATATTTATATTTTAAAAGTGAATGATCAATGATATCAAATATATAATAAGGAAAGCTAATGTAAGAACATTGAAAATTAGAACTTTTTGAATGCATTTAATAATAGAGGGTGAGTTTGGTCCACTCTCTAAATTAAAATGTTAAATTAGAGAACTTATTATTGGAGCGAAATTTTAAGGATTGACTCTCTAAAATAAATAGCATCTCAAGTTTGGAAAACCTATTAGAGATGCTCTCAGTTTTTAAACAGTCTACTGCGAGTCAAATTTTTAATTTCATCACTGTAATGAGATCAGTATATGCCTTGTTTAATTGCAAGGATTGGATCGAACAGGACAAACATTAAAGAAGAAAACGAAAAATCTCGTTTATTATAATTTCATTTCCGCTTCTGATTAATACTGCGCACTAAATATGTATATGATGAATAAAATAGTTTACTCAATATGCACTTGCTTCTTCAGGAGAATCGATTCCAATTAGACTGTTCCTGAACCCATACGAGCTGACACCAACATATCAGAATATCAACAACAAATTTAGTGTGAAATACTATTTGAACCTTGTTCTTGTTGACGAAGAAGACCGCAGATATTTCAAGCAGCAGGAAATCACAATGTTCCGGCAAGCAGAAACCTCCTGAGTTAACTAACTCGCACAATCAATGAACATTCACTGCCTGCCTATACTTGTTATTTTTTTCTTAAGGTTTGTCTTGTGATACTCAGTGAGATCCTGTTTCCCAGAAGTGGCATGAGTTATGTCATAATGGTTAGTCCCATCTTTGATAATTTACTTGCAATTTGTACAGAGGAGCAATTCTGTAAATGGACCGTGTGGGTAGGAATTTGGATAATTTTCAGCTTAATTTAGAGGGAGTTTGTTTACAAGACGATAATAGTTGTACGATAATAGTTGTACAATCGGTGACTTGGGAATATGCTCAAGATGTATTCTAAGTTCTTAGTTGGTATCATGATTCAATTTAAGCACCTCGTATGACGAAGATCTTAAATTCGAATCTTTAGGAAATAAGAAAAAAATCGTGAAAGGTCCAGGTCTAGGTCATTACATACAATTTGTTAAATGTGACTTGAATGATATTAGGAAACAAGAATATTCGAGTGGGAAGGTGATATATGTACACGCTAGACGCATGAACAATGTAATGATTGTTTTGCTCCTGTCATGTATGCACCTAATAATGTCCATTCGAGTATGTTGTATGATTTTTTAAAGTTGATCTGTTATCATCAATTATCAATTTCTTCTACCTAGTCAATAGGAAGTAGTATACATAGACGACACACTCTAATTCATAGCGACAATCATGCATTTTGAGTTATAATTAATTAATGTAAAAATATCACAGGTAATATGTTTAAATCGTTCATATTTCGATCACCATTCATTGTCCCTTAAGAATTATAAATGCTTTGAAATGATGTTATCATATTGAGAAGGGCTTTTTGGTCACCCGGCGTTGATTTCGAGGACTTTTTTGTCACTTTGCTTGACCTAATGATGTATCTAAAAAATAGAAGAATAATTCTATTTATCAACACTCAATTTTATTTGTGCAATGGAGATGGAATGAATATTTATTAATTTAATTTCACTATCATATATACTTGGTGTTAAACACAACATAAGCTAAACAAAATTATCTCGTGATCATAAAACAATAAACAATTAGTTATCAGTTCGAGTATTGATTTCGTTGTCACCTGAATTATGTTGAACATCGATTAAGATAGATGGTATCATTCAAAATAAAATTAGTGGGGGTGAGGGTCAAGCAGATTAATGGATATATTTCTATTTCTTACTTTTGGTTATTTTTAGGGTGGTTAATGGTTATATCCACGTCATTATTTAATTTACTCAAAATTTAATTATATTAAATATTCTTAACCTTGATTTATAGTCAATTAATGATTCTCTTTTTCATCACATTATTATCTTCAACATTTTATTAATTAGTAAATCTTTCCTTAATGACTAAAAATTTACTAGTGTACTTTAAAATGAGGAATACAATTCGTGTGAATATATTTAACCTATTTTTAGGGTGACAATTTCCATTTGTTACACCAATATTTGCACGTAAGGTTATCCGTCTTGCTCAATTACATCCCTAACTCTTTATTCATCAAATTCTTATCTTTAATCTTTCATTATTTTGCACATGCAGTCATTGATGATTTCTCTCTATCAAAATATTCTATTTATTTATTTTTTTGATAATCAAAATATTCTATTTTGCATGCTTTGAAATGAAGAAAAATATTTTATCATAATTCTATTTATTATTGTTTTCAATATGATGGGCAAATAAGTCATTTTATGTCCTCTCAGCAGAGTTTTTGGATGGAAATCGTTATCAAATGTGAAATATGCTTTTTTAATAAAAAGTCGAGAATAAGAATGTATTGAAAAAAGTTAGGACATAAATGCTACAGTAAAACACATCAAATAAATGTTGTGACGTGAATACTATTTTATATTAATTTTTTAGTGGTTCAACCATTTTGCCCCTTGCTTAGAAATCAATTGTATTTCAATGTCCACATTGAGAACGGCAATATTAGGCATGATCTATCGAGGGACTAGTTGTGTTAATTACTGAAATGTTAGGGGAAAACTTGCGAAGAAAAATGGTTTAGGTACACATCCACTACTTTGCACAAAGTTTGGGGACGAATTGCGTACAAACAGTAATTTTTAATTGAAACTAGTTACCCGTGCGTTGCAAAGAAGGATGCGAAAATTACTACACAACTGCATCGATGCGAAAGAAATCATTTCATTTTCATCTTTCTGAAACACAACCATAAAATCCTTTTCTTATGCTGAGAGTAAGCTCACATTCCCCCCCCCCCCCCCCCCCCCACACACACACACTCTCTCTCTCTCTCTCTCTCTAAATTTTCTCCTAAGTTTTGATCTTACCAAAAATTGTTTACTCGTAGTTTATTATATTGCATTCTGATAACCAGTAAACAGAAAAAATGGAGTTGTTTTACTATGCGGTGTTTGGGGGGTTGGCCGCAGTGGTGGCAGCATTGGAGCTGAGTAAAACAAACAAGGATCGGATTAATACTTCGACGGCTTTCAATTCGTTCAAGAATAATTACCTTGTTGTCTATTCTCTAATGATGGGTACGTATATATTATTATTTATGCTGTTATAATCCAGATCTGGTACTTTTGGAAATCTGACGTGTTTAATTTTACTGAGAAATGGTTTGAATCGTGTCAATATTTTTAATTGCATTTTTTTTTTTGACTTGGATAATGCCGTGATTTTGATCTGAAATTCATGAATGCAATGCTGTATTGTTTTCTTTTCTAGTTAATAGAAGTACTCTCTCTCTCTCTCTCTCTCTCTCTCTCTCTCTCTCTCTCTCTCTCTCTCTATATATATATATATATATATATATATATATATATATATATATATATATATATATATATATATTGTGCGATGGATCTAGATCTCTTTTGAATTTCTGTTTGTTTGCTGAAGTAATGTAGGGAATGATCATATGTGAAATTATGTTGTGATTGTGATGATAGAGAGAAGTCTCAGTCACTCATTTTGAATGGACTAAATTTGATTATTTGGCTTAATTAAACTGGATGTCTACTTTCATTCAGAAAGTGACTCCGCAAAAGATAATAACAGAAATAAATCGAATAATATTAGGAGCAACTGTAAGAGTGAGGCATTTTTCCCCCCGTTCTGCACTAAACAATGTCAATGTGGTAGCAGTTGGTCTCTAATCTTGTGTTGCACTTCTGTTAAATGTTTCGTCGCTTATGCATAGTGTACGCCTTACATGAGTTTATAGTTCAATTAGCACGTATTATTTCAGCTAGTTTGAAGTAATATATTATTTATCTACGAGTTATCTATTTCTCATTACTTTTGATTTATACTATATTTGCAAAAATTATGTGCTCTGAACTGTTTCATTCTACAATTACTTTCTCCTTTTCCTCCTTGAAATCTAAGTCCTAAGATCCAAATAGAGGGAAGAGATAATTTAGAAACATGGATTTTTTGAACAAACTGCAGTTGGCTGCCGTGTTACAACATGTCAAGATCCAATTTCACGTTGATGGTTTTTAATAAGTAGCTCTTGGGTTGCTTTTAGATATTTATTGCCAATATATATAATTTTTATTCTTCGAGGACTGGTATTTACTCTTGCTGATGGTTTCCTTGTCAAATGGAAATAGCGGGCGACTGGTTGCAGGGTCCATATGTTTACTACCTTTACACTACTTATGGCTTTGGGAAGGGGGAAATTGGACAGCTCTTTATTGCAGGATTTGGATCTTCCATGTTGTTTGGTACAATTGTTGGATCTCTGGCTGACAAACAGTGAGATATTTTATACCAGAACCATTTAAACATATTGTTTCTATTTCTCAGAGAATTTGACACAGGAGTTTCTTAATGAAATTTCAGGGGACGCAAGAGAGCTTGTGTGACATATTGCATAACGTACATATTAAGCTGCATAACTAAGCACTCTCCTCAATACAAAGTTCTTATGTTGGGACGTATTTTGGGTGGTATTGCCACATCTCTTTTGTTCTCAGCATTTGAGTCATGGCTTGTGGCAGAACACTTCAAGGTGAGTGCACACCCATGACTCTCCTTATATATGGTGACAGGTAATTTGGACACCTATAACCATACTGAATTGGTCATAACACTTACCTGAGTCACTTAAGTGCTCACTTCTGTCTCATCTAGAGAATATCTTTCCTTTGTGAACCGCGTGAAAGATAATTTGATCTACATTTCCTTTTAATCAAGGGTAGTGCTTTAAGAATATGAATACTATTGAAGTTATTCTTTTAATAATTTGATGCTATTTTTCTGTTTTATGTATCTTTGTAGAGGGGTTTTGATCAGCAATGGCTCTCATTAACTTTCTCTAAGGCAATTTTTCTTGGAAATGGTCTTGTTGCAATTATCTCTGGGTTGTTTGGAAATCTGCTTGTTGATACCTTCAGTCTTGGGCCAGTATCACCCTTTGATGCTGCTGCCTGCTTTCTAGCTATTGGAATGGCCATAATATTATCATCATGGAGTGAAAACTATGGGGATGCTTCAGAGAACAAGGATTTACTTACTCAGTTCAAGGGTGCAGCTGTAGCAATTGCTTCAGGTAGATTTTCAAGATCTGCTCTCTGTTGTATGATGTACTCTTGACTGGGGAAATTCCTGCAATCTGCAAATCTTTTAAAGAGAGGACTGCAAAACTAGAATCATGTCAGTTTTTGAATCCTGTCCGGCAATTAATGAACTAGAATAGTTAGATTAAAATAGCATCCCCTGTATTTCATGTCACCACTGTAGACTTTCCAGTAAGTCATATGTCGATAATTTCAAGTGCAGCAGGTCTGGCCACATTTGCTTAATTATGTTTTCATACAGATAATTGCTCCCCCCCCCCCCCTCCCATTTATTACCTTGTCCACCTTCCTTTGATTTTTTTTTTTTTAAATAACTTAGTATGGTTTACATTGGTCAGATGAGAAGATTGCATTGCTGGGTGCAATACAGTCTCTGTTTGAAGGTTCAATGTATACATTTGTATTTCTCTGGACACCTGCTCTGAGTCCAAATGATGAAGATATTCCCCATGGTTTTATTTTTGCAACTTTCATGTTGGCTTCAATGTTGGGAAGCTCAATTGCATCTCGTCTATTAGCCCGCAACTCAACTAAAGTGGAGAGCTACATGCAGATTGTATTCGTTATTTCTTCTGCCTCCCTTTTGCTTCCAATTGTGACCGGTGTATGTCCTGATTCTATTTGTGCATATTGGTTCTCCTTCCCATGGGAATAATATCTTACTTATTAATTGTGGCAGTTTTTGGTCTCTCCATCGAAGGTGAAAGGGGGTGGCATCTCATTTTCGGGTTGTCTCCAGCTTCTTGGATTCTGTACATTTGAGGCTTGTGTAGGGATTTTCTGGCCATCCATTATGAAGATGAGATCCCAATACGTCCCCGAGGAGGCTAGAAGCACCATCATGAACTTCTTCCGCATCCCTCTAAACATGTTTGTTTGCATTGTTTTGTATAATGTGCGTTGCTGGATCTTTTTATGATAATATGGCCTTAAGCTATAATATTTTGTCTGATTTCTCACGGTAGCTGTAAAACACCCTGTTTCTGTTTTTCTTATTATAATTGTTAAAGTTTTCTTTCTATCTATTTGATATGCCATTGGTTAGGGAACATCGGTTAGTAAACCAAATCTGCTTCTCTTGGTCCATGTGCCTTTATCTTATTAGTACCATTGTACAATTTCCAAAAGCTATCATTCCACTCTAAATTTAGGGGCTGTTTGCAAGACATTAAAGGCCTTTTGGTTGTTTTTTTAAGGTTGATGCGTTCCCCATCACTGTGATGTTTGGTATGTGCTCAATATTCCTCTTTGTGGCATCTATTCTACAGAGACGTCTCTCAGCAATTGCAGACAAACCAAGTGAGTATTATCTTGTCCAAGTTGAATGACATTTAGAGCATCTATTGTATACATACTAGACACGGACATGACTAACCTATATAATATGCAAGATTTTAACTTCTTTTTCTTTCTTTTTTGGTATCGTGCATTATTGTCCAATCCAATTCCCTTCACAAAACATGCCGTTGAACTCTTAATTGATGAAAAATTGATTCAGATTATTTAATGCCAATAAGGCCCTGTTTGGTGCAAGAGAAATTCTACAAATTTTTCCTCAAATCACACTTTTCAACAACTTTTCAACCACACATTAAAAAATTTCTCAAATTTCTCCTACACCAAAGTGGCTCTAAATAGCAATAAATTCCTTATACTCCTGTAGACGTCTGATTATAGCATCTTTCTGCATGTTAATAATCCAGTATACTCAAGAAAAGTGTTCCTTTACTATTGTTTTGTTATCTATTACCTTTGCAGAAACAGAAGATTGGGCCATGATGAAGGATAAGGACGCCGAGGGTGAGCCACTAAATATTATGTGATGCAAATATTTTCACATGGCAAATTTTTTTCAAGGTTTGTTAACGACAACACATTCGCTATCTGCAACCCGGGTTTTTATCAATAGTTGATAGTTGACAAGAATTGTTTGGTTACCTACAAAGGAACATACCACGCGTATAGAATACTGCTAGGGTTGTTTGTATCTGTTGTTTACACAGGATGAAATCATATATATTAGCAACTTATGGTTCCAAAGACGTGCCGTTACGATGGATACTCTATGTTTCCTTTGTAATTTTGGTATTTTTGTTTCCTAATCTCCAGGGTTCAAATTAAGTACTTGGGTAGTTTTGTAATTGACATTTATCATTTTTTGACTACAAGTTCCTGCTGTAAGAATGACATATCTTGTAATATTCTTTGAACTCTGCTGCATTCTTGACCGTTTCTTTCTAAAAACTAGAGTGTAGATTCTCTTGATCACATGACTGTATGTTCTTCTATTTCACGTATTTGGAAAAAAAACTAACCCATTTTTCTAGGATTTCGTTCTACATTTTTAAATGGGAATGTGCAAATAAGAATTGGGCGGATTTTCGTAAAAGTAGATTTGAGTTTTACAATTCCTTCAAGCTGTTCAACTATCAGTTCGATCATTGTATACTGTATGGTTCCTTGAATTGCCTAAACATCAGAGCTGAGTTAACCTAATTGTTTACGTGCTCGTTTTAAATTTTAGTTTATAATTTTATCATCTAGCTGTGATTTTTCATCATTAATAATTAACTTTTTTTTTTTTAAGGAATTATGTTTATTTGAACATGAAGAGATAAAGAAGCCATTGCAATTGCCGGAAATACTAGACCTACTAAAGGCACAAAAATGGAGGGGAAATTGAAAGTTGTCATAAAATGGGGTACCTCGATTTACTATTTGTACCTGCTATTCTTCACAGAGAAATCTTTGATCAAAGAGCAAACCAAATCTGTTTTGCACCATAGCTAAGTTAACTAATCGATTACGATAAATTGGATCGGATTTTGCCGTTTTTTCTTCTTCAGTACCTCGATGTGACATGAGCGTGAAAGGAGTTCAATTATCCTAGTTGTGTTTACTCCCCTTCACGTGAAGAAGAGGCCCACAAATATGTTATTGTGTGTGGGGCTCCTCCATGTGAAGAGGAGCAAGTCAATCTGTAATCCAATGTGTGCATGTAGCATTGTCCTTTTTGAAATGGTGGGTGGGGTAAATTCTAGTCAAATGATCAGGAACTTGAGACGGGAGGAAATTTTAAAATAAGAGTTGGGACCAACCGGGCCCTTAATCTTTGTTTGATGGGTGTTCAGCTTCTTTTATTAGTTACGTCTAAGTTTGGCCGTTGCTTTATCCTTTTTAACACAATCAGTAAACAAGAATTTGAACGTGTCCTCGTCGTTCTAAAACTAACGTAACCGTCTGAGACTCTAAATTGACTATCACTTCTAATAGCCACTTAATCTTCAAAAACAGTTTATATTCAATTGTTATGTTTAATTGTACAAGATGTTGGTTTGTGGGAGCACAAATCTTAAAATTCGATTATTGATTTATATTATTGTTTGTTTTAACTTTGAATTTTTTAAGATATTATTAATAATAACTAATTTAAAAGGAGTAGCACTACTCCTTTTCTGTCCATTATTTTTTTTGGTGTTTCAGTTTGGTAAAATTTTCGATTTATAAATAAATAGTGTGATATTTTTGAAGTAAAATATGTGGTTGAAAAGTGATTTGAAAAAAATATGAGGATATCTAGAATCAGGAGCTAAAATTGAAACCAATCACAAAATTTTCTGTTGATCTTTTAGTGCAGTTTTGTTGATTAGGCAAAAATATAATTACTGCTTTTTCTTATTTTGTAATGTCATTTTTCTCATTAATATTATCATTATTATATAATTAGAGAATCTAAAAACTCTTGCCTAAAACTTGTAACATTTACTTGTCGCAAGATCTTAACAAGGTAAAATTACCTAAAAAAACATTATATTTTAATTTTCAATTTCAAAAACTCAGGTACAAATAGATTATTTAAAATCAAGTTATAATTATTTTTTAATTTAAAAATTTATTATGACACCCCCCACGACAATCACTCAATCACGGTAAATATTTTCTCTTGTAACCAATTAGTATGATAATTTATAATCTGTTACGACCACATCTAATTAAATTTGACATGTTATCCATGAGGACCCACTTAGGGTCCACTGGTCGTCAGCATTGTGGGCTCAATAGATTATTGTTTGATGAGGTGCAATATTGTTCAAGCTCCATACAGCCGATCTGCTTATGCAGAACTATTATTATTCGAAGTCCATGCTTCAAGTTGGTGACAAGATCGATCAGTGTGTTAGAGAGATGTGACCCTTCTACAAGTTGCGACTTGATGCGACATCTTTAAGGGATGCGATGACCGACATCACCCTAAGATATATAGTAATGATTATAACCAAAGAAAATTGTTTACCTCATAAGGGATTAAAAACTTGCTACTTGTAAAGTATAACACATGTCATAGTCTGGGAAAGCAACTATCACTATAAAAAATCACATTTGCTTTAAAGTGAAATGTTAGTAACTCAATGCTTAAATACAATATACAAATCTCACTCTATTTTTTCTCTTTTACACATTTATTTTTCTTGCACCCAAATTATATTTACTTGAAATGAGTTCCGACTTGAGCATCGGAGTGCACATGGGAGCTACTTCGACATCCGTTGCACGTTGATTATTTGTCTTAGTGTGCAGAAAGTCTATATGTTTAAGAGGGATGAGTTAAGACGTGTTGATTCGAAGTAACACGTCTCAACAGATTTTGTGGTTTACATAATCTATAAAATTTAGGGGCGTTTGCAAAAATACCCAACTTTTAGTATCATAATTAAAACTTACTTCATTTTAAATAATCACTGAAAAATACTTTTTTTTTTGGAAAAATACAGTTTTATCTAAGTTGAAAGATTCTTATGATACTTTTAAAGTATCAGAATATGATACTTCAAATTTTTGGTATCATAATCTGAAACTTTATCAAATATTTATGATACTTTGGGAGAAATTATAGTATCACAACTTGAAACTTTACACTTTTTGTATAATACTTCGATTCAGTTATGAAATCAAACAATTTTTGTGCAATATTGAGAATTTATAGTCCACAACCACCACCATAGCCACCACGACAACCACCTTCTCAACACTACCATCATTGTCGCCTTCTCAGCACCATCGTCATCACCTCCATTGACCAAGACCACCACTACCTACACCGCAACCCGCTACTACCACCCTAAACCCACCTTATCACCAATAACAATATTTACAACTACCACCACCAACACCGCAGAGGCGGCGCTGGTGCAATAGAGGAAGAATACGGGATGAAGCGGCGCACGCAAGCCACATAGATTTGAAGTAGGAGAAGTTGGACAGCCGTCTCAACACCACACCATCGTCGTCTTCAACCTTCTAGCGACGGTGCAAAGTGCTTCGATGGTGACCGGTACTGAGTTAGGTGGTGATCCGTGTGTCGGGGGAAGAAGATAAATTTGATGCCGACTGGTGTTTGTTGAAGGAGGGTTGGCGGGGAATAACAACAGTCGGGAAGAAGGGATGAAGGGAATTCACGTATTTTTCAATTTTTTTCATTCCTACAGTAATTTTTAATTATGTTACAAAATGTGGATATACAGCGGAATTAACCCTAAAATTTATGATTTGTAATGATGAGAACAAGCTGGCCCTAAACACTATAAGTATATGGGTCGGACCGTGCCAAGGGCTTGAGCCTCAATGAAATGGGCCAGTGGGACCACTATCGACCTGGGCTCGTACCACCCCTAAGCAGTAAGCAGTTGATACATACTGAGACTCACGTTGCTGATTGGCGCTAAAATCCCTCTTCCCGCCAAAACAAGTAACGCGCCAATGCATTTTATTCGCGGGGTTCTTTCATCTTCTCTCTGTATTTAGTTATTTATTTATTATTATTATACACAAGCACGCTCACTGTTAGATAAGAATCCTCATTTCCCATTAACAATGGTTTCAACGATGGTCTTAAAGAAAAGAACCCTGGCTCCGAAGCCGATAGCTGAGGAACCCAAATCCAAAAAGAGATCCAAATCGAAGAAACAAGAGGAAGATTACTGTGATGTGTGCTGTGAGAATTGCGGATCGGGTGACCGAGGTTCGGAGCTTCTGCTTTGCGATAAATGTGACCGTGGGTTTCACATTTTTTGCCTAAGACCCATTCTCGTCGCCGTGCCAAAATGTTCCTGGTTTTGCCCCTCTTGTTCCAATGACCAAGAACCTACTGGTATGTTTATGGGTTTTCTTTAAATTATTTATTTATCTTTTATGCTTCAGTTGATATTTGGACTTCTCTTCATATTTAATATAATCTTTTCTATGTAATTTGATTGTGGATTTGTTTTTACACAGTTCATTTGCTTATGTAAATATATTTAAATGGGCATGCTCTAGATTTGATTTATAATAGAAAGTTGGTTTGACTCTCTGCAAATTCCATTACTCTATTTCTTAAATTATTCAAATCATATTTCAATTCATTTGTCATTGACATATAAAAAATTACTTTAAAATAAAATATAAGAACAATTCAATAAATGTAAGAGACAAAATAGAGAGTAGAGAGCATTATTAGAGTGTAAAAATCTTGACTACTAAATTTAAAGATGTCCTGTATAAAGCATAAGATGCTCTTTTATATAAAGAGCTTTGAAGATGCTCTTAATCCTGCATATCATATCTTATCTTTTTCTTTTGCTTTTTTTCCTTGAAAGAACTATATCTTTTTATCTTTTGATTGTTCTCTCTGAGTATTCTAATCTCTTTTAATTTCTGAGTTAAGCTGCATAGAAGTAATGGGCAGTCAGTGCTTCGTGATTTAATGTACTTAGATGATTGATTACATATAATAATTTGCCAAGAACTCCCCAAATCTTCCAATTTGCTTAATTTTTTTTTATCTTTGGCAAGATTGAGTCAAAGGCAAGGTTTATGTAATGGAGATTGTTGAAATTCTGGTTGGTTCCTCGATACACCTCCGGACTCAGTAAGTTCTCCAAAATCGACACCTCGACTTCAACATGGACTTAACAACCACTACTCTTAGTTGTTCCAATATGAGAAGAACAAGAGCAACAATGAAGAACTATCAAGCTAGAACTCTAAGAACGGTTGCTCTCTCTTTTTTCCTCTTCCCCATTTCAAATGCCACAACCTCTCCACTTCTCCACACTTCAACCCAAGACAATGGCAAGTGATGGATACATATAACATGTTGGGCTAGGTCACAAGTTGGGCCAATGTTCCAAAACCCAAGCCCAATTCCAAAGTCCATGCCCATAACCACCACAATTGGGCCTTCCAAGTGGACCATGAGCAACTACCAATTAAGTCACTTCAAGTGATCCCGAGTTGTTATCGATCCGAACTATCCATCGAGGTGTTGATATTATTCCCACAACTGTTTTACATCATCGCCCGGATTAATTGAGTATCAAAAACCCAACAAATCTCCACCTTGATACCCAATCAACCTGCAAGAAAAATAAAACAATGTTTATACTTGCCCAATCAAGGTAATTCAAACAAAATTGGAATCACAGATCTTACCTCGTGTCTCACACTCGAAACACACACCATACCTGCTCCATTTACTCGCCAGGACTAAGGTAAAAAATATCCAAGTAGAAAACAGATAATCACAGTAATCAATCAAGAACATACAACACATGCGATGAAAGATATAACCATAAGATAATACAGAAATCTTTTAAAACATGTTCACAAAGAACATAAGACTAACACAAAGTTAATCAAACACAATGGCCAACACATGTACACCACAATGCATAAATGACATCATGAAAAGACCTCACACAATTATCCTATCCCATTCCGTGTATCTCTCTCCTCGAGAACACATATCACACACACCGCCACCTATGCTCACTAGATTGATCACCACACATGCTTAACTGGTAAACAAGAATAGATCATAAATCTATGGGATGCTCCTCTATCAAAACCACACTTCTCTCAACCTAAGGGAATAATGAGTCTCCACCTAATAGAAGTGATCCAAGTGTCTCTAACACTTCACTAGCCAGGATTTTCAGATAGAAGATTTACAGGACATTCAAATGTCACACTCACCCCCCGTACATCTCATCAATGCACTATCATGCATCTACTCCACACATTACCAAAAGACATACTCACACTCACATTCGTTGCTAATGCATCACAAACCCACTATGCATGCCAACACATTACACACAGTAAAATTTGATTACACACAAATTCATGCAAAGTAACACATATCAAACAAATTAACATGCTACACAAAACAATGCATCGAATTAAGTAATCACACACATGTAGAAAGGATCACACTAATACCCATGCAGCTACATCGAGCACTTATCCCTAATAAGCCTCGCTCGGATCTTTCCTAGATCCAGTGGTACCGTTCGCCTCACCTATCTCTCAACACCACCCGCTCTTATATCACATTTACCTACCGTACTAGCTAGACCCAAAACTTTGCCATATCACGCTCCACCAAAACTAGATCACCATAACTTCAAGAAAGCCCAAGTGTTGTCATCTTATCCAAAAAATGCACAAACACGAAACGCAACAAATGCAATGACCACAAGTAAAGTATAGGCACACATCATAGAGAATCCAGCCAATCATACTTCCTAAGGTCGCAGGCATATCTAAATGGCAACAAAACATCTAAAGCGCATATATTAAATCCATACAGAAATTAATATATTAAAATTCACATAGAATATATGGCAAGAATTAAGCAAATAATTCCTAAGTCTAGCAACAGGCAATGGTTACCAAACAATGGCAACCCCCAATCCTAACGATCACCTCACACGATGATCTGCTAGTGCGATAAATAACGGTTTCAGCCAATTTACCAGAGTGGACTTTTCTGGGTCCGTAAATTAGGAGACATGCGAACTTCATCACTTTAGGGATACCACCATACACCCTAAAGCCTCGACCGAAAGTTGCAGCACACGAATCACCTGTCGACTAAACGACCACAAGGGCAAAATCATCCAACTTTCAGTACAAAACTCCAAACTAAAATCCGTCAGTGCCAACGGCTCCACCTCAACGACAGGAACAAACTGCCTGAAGACGTCTTCGCCGGAATCCGCTCACGCACCACCCCACGCGCCGACGACGGCGGCGGGAAAAAAAACCCATCACCAGAATGTGCGCCTCGACGTCCTGAACATGCTTGTGGTCTCTGTTTCTCCAAAAGATCAACCATTTGGCCGGAATCAGCATTTTTCAGTCCGCCAGCCTCTTCTCCGGCCAATAACTTCCATTTCCACCGTCGGATCGGTGCCAAATTTCAATCGAATCTTCTCCTTGACAAGCCCGTTGATATGGCGGTGGCCGATCGTCGATCAGAGTTCTGGATCTTCCGGGATCAGCGTTTCAATTTCCTGTCAGATTTTGGTTTTTGCACAGTTTTCAGCCTTTCTTCTCCGGTCGATATCTTCTGTTTCAGCCGTCCGATCGTCCCCAAATTTCAGGCGAGTCTTCTCCTAGACAAGCCCGTTCTGATGGCAGTGGCCGATCGTCAATCGGATATCTGGATCGGTTGGAATCTCCCTTTTTCAATCTGAAAAATGGACAGATTCGGTCTTCTTTTCCAGCTCCCTTTTTGGCCCGTTCTTGATCGATTTCCAACACCTTCTCTAGCCCAAAATCACTCCAATAGCTCTGATACCATGTTGAAATTGTGGTTGGATCCTCGATACACCTCCGGGCTCAATAAGCTCTCTAAAATCGACACCTCGACTTAACAACCACTACTCTTGGTTGCTCAAATATGGGAAGAACAAGAACAAGAGTAACAATGAAGAACTACCAAGCTAGAACTCCAAGAACGGTTGCTCTCTTTTTCCCTCTCCCCCATTTCAAATGCCACAACCTCTCCACTTCTCCACACTAGACAATGACAAGAGATGGGATATATATAACAAGTTGGGCCAATGCTCCAAAACCGAGCCCAATTCCAAAGTCCATGCCCATAACCACCATAATTGGGCCTTCCAAGTGGACCACGAGCAACTACCAATTAAGTCATTTCAAGTGATCCCGGGTTGTTATCGAGCCGAACTATCCATCGAGGTGTCGATATTATTTCCACAACTGTTTTACATCATTGTCCGAATTTATTGGGTATCAAAAACTCAACAGAGATTATAAAATAATATTAGAAAATTCTCCAAGTTAGTAGATTTAAAATGCTGTGATCTTTACCTTATGTTCTTAAGTCCGTGCAAGAATCTTGTTAATGCCATAGGTTCTTAAGGAACGATCAAGGTAATAATACTGGTCTATTGAACAGTACATAAGTGCCCGTGTCTTAATGGGACTGTATCCTGATTGGAAGGCGCCGAATTAGACTTTTTGTTCGGAATTTCGCGTCCCAATATTTGTGATTATCGCGGATAATATAAAGAAATGATTAAGAAAACGCAACAATAACGAAGAACACAATCTTGGTGACCCAGTTCAGTGCAATAGCACCTACATCTGGGGGACTCCGAATCGAGCTCGTTCCACTAGCCAATTCCAATGAAAGTTCTTTACAAGATTCCCGCACACAAACCGTGAGCCAATTCCTTCACGAGGAATTACCAAATCACAACCCCTATTCTCTACAATATCACCGTACCATCATACTACACAATAGCACTTCCAATTGGCCTATACAAGGACTCAATTATGCTACAAAGTATTTTTCTACATGATACAAGAATTCGGGTGGATTTCAAAAGAGAGGAGAGGGAGAGGGCTAATCTATTCTATTTCATTCCATTATGCCAAATGATCCCAAGTCAAGAATATATAAATTGCCAACTTAATCCTAACCATATGATCTTGATCAATGGTCCACAATAAAAGCATACTAACACTAATTGCACCTTTAAGTCCTCCAACTTTAACCTGGTTGCTAATTAGGCCCTCCAAGTATGAAATGTTCAATTTGGGGATCACATATTAATAAACTTCACCTTGATCTCCAAATTGCAATCTCTGACTCTCTTGATTGCTATAGGCTAAGTGGGTGAGCTCGATTATCATCATCATTGCCCTATACCTGCAAATGAAATTAAATGAAATTAGTCACAACTCAACATAGAATCCAATAACATTGGACTTCATCTCTTTTTACCAATGTTCAAGAGTACAACAATCAAACCACAAACTTCAAACTTGAGCACCCACCCTTCCTTCTGAAGGAACCAAAATTCAACCCTTCTCAACAACGACTAACATCGCGCCAAATACTATATAGTAGTACTGCCAATCTAGCCTACACTATAGCCTAGATTCTACTACAAGTGATTATACATGGATGCAAGAATCGCTAAAACGAAGAGGGAAATATGAACAAAAACGTGCGCTTTGTGTCTAAAATGAACTCTTGAATTTTACCATGTCATGACTCTAGTACCATATCTGAGGAAATGTGATAACAACATTTATTCAGGCTTTACAACACCATGTGACACCTCAAGTAAAATGCAACATATAATCTCTATGTATAGTTCAACCGTGAAAAACTGAATTTTTCCAAAAATATATATCATGCTAACAGTCAAAGTATATAATCATATCACTAATAAAACCACAATGTTTAAATCATATGATGTCAATATACTTAGACTTAATCATGGATAATAGAACTATGTGCAAAAAACATGTGATATGCATCTCACATAACCATCACACAAAGTGAAACACATAGGAGGAAAATCACCATCCAATTACCTATATCCCCTACATAACATACATATATATATCCTCACACTATCACATTATGTATAGCACATACACATAAAACTCATCACAATATCCCCTCAAATCCAACGTACACATTTCAATACTTTCCATTTACAATTGTCAACAATGAATCAATTAAGAGTAATATCATCAATTTATAATAACATGAACTGAATCAAATCATATATGCCACAACCAGGTAACATTTAAGCCATACTAGAACCTTTCAAGATAAAACACACATGCACAAGTTTTTATTATCACCAAAAAACCAAGAGGTTGAAACATAAAAGAAAACTTTTATAAAAAATGTAATTCCACATCAGGTTGTTTAAGTTGTCGCGACCAACTAAACTACCAACAAAAGTTTTCATATAACCTACACCTCAATTTATGTGTGTACCCCTTTATCTAGTCTAGTAATCTAAGAAAGGTCATTCCCAGTGGTATATCTCCTTTTGATTCAAAACAAGAGAATACATCTCTATCCATTGCTCCATCCGCTCTATCAATTGTTCATTCTCATAAAGTCTCATCACTCTATCAATTGTTCATCATCATAGAGTCTCATCACTCTATCACACTAGTCAACAACTAGTCAACCCAAAAATAGGTTATAACGGGTGTATCCATATCATTCTATTACCACTCTCTTTTAATCTTCAGGACGCCGAATATTGGAGTCTTCACCTCATTCTGAGTACCCTAGGCCTAGGGATAGTACTATCACTATAACCAACTCCACCTGCAACTGATAACTGGCACTACCTTGCTGTTTTTTCTCTCAATTGCACTAAAAAAACTCATGTTCTGAACATGACACATCAGCCTCATTAACCGTGATCACACTACTCCATGATTTAACCACCCTTTTGGCTTCTACACGATAACCTATAATCATCAATCCTCCGGAGGACATCCTAGAAACATATATCTAACAATAGGTTCAACATTTCCACCCATTCTCAAATAGTGAAAATATAAGCACAGCCAAAAGTCTACAACATAAAATGATCAACACATTTATTATGCAATCTATCATGAGCAGTATCACAAACCTAAAGAAAAAGAAACACGGCGTTGCTTACCAAGCACACGACGATCACATAAAAGCAAATTCGACATATAGTCATTTCAAAGCACGCTTTTATGAAACATACCACACACACAATGACCACATAAATGCATATAAGACACCCAGTCAACATATAACCTGCATTTATCACATCAAGGTACATAAGACCCACGGTCTCCTACAACAGCACCTATGTCATCAAGAAGCTTCTTATCATTCATCCGTGCACCCGTAGTGTGCAACTCATACAAGTCATTTGTGTTGGTAAACGAAACAGAGGAATCAACACCTCTAATCACATAAACAGTGGTAACACATACACTATCTCATGTCACTCTCTTACACGTTACAAGAACACCGTTAATAATTTTCATGAGCTCATGCTCAATTTTACCAGTCAGCCCCATCTTTTCTAATTGACCCACATATATCAAATTCATATTCATCTCATGAATATAACTAACTCCACTAAAAATGAGCACACAGCCCCCATCAAATTTAACAGAAATATCACCTATCCCAACACTTTTGCATGCAATATCATTACACAACACAACGTGATCAAAGTCATGTTCATGCAAATTGTTGAACAAATCAATATGGGGTGCAACATGAAAAATATGCGCTAAATCAAGTAGCCATTCATGCATATGAAATTTCACAATTAAATTTGTATCACGGGAGTCAACAGGATTTAATAACACATAATCCTCATTCGGGTCCAAATTAGAACAAGATACCACATACTCCACATCTCTCTCTCTATCTGTTCATGCTTCTATTTATAACAATTTTATAAAGTGACCAAAAACAACAACAAATAAGTCAAGAACTCTCTTCCAAATCTCACTACTATTTCAAGTCAAGATTTACCATAATCTCACTACTATTTCTAGTCAAGATTAAATACCATTGGATACCCAAACTTGGAGAGAGACACTTATTTCACGTTTGATATAGCATTAGACCCACATATGTGGCTAGTAACTTATTTAAATGGAAACTTGTATCTAGTCTAGTTATTTATTACCACTAATCCGATCAATAGAAATAACATATCAATTAGAAACACTAACCTCGTCACTCCATTTAGTGACATATTTAAATGGAAACTTGTACCTAATGTAGTTATCAACCACCATTGATCGTACCAACTAGAAACACTAACCTCGTCACTACCTATCTAATCCAATCAAACAATTAACAGGTCCAAGAAGCAACAATATCAGATCAACATTGAACACAGCTCAGCAAAACAAGTTGCTACCGGCAAGGTGACTAGTTTTCAAAAAAATAATTAACCTAAACAAATTGCTACCAACAAGGTAAAGCAATAAAAAAAAGTTAACGTTTAGGGATATCACCGAGCGAATAATGCGTGTTCGTATTATGCATTTGGAATCTTGCAAAACTAACTTCGAAAATGGACTCAGCAGAATCTGCTCATCAAACTGTCCAAAAAATGTCACCGGAGCCTCGCCGGTGCCACCGCCGACCGCTGCGGCTTTGCCACCGAAAACTCCAAGAAAACTACTGAAGCTTCTCCTCACCCTCACGAACACGATGGTGGTGGCCATTTTTTTTTATTTGGAGTCTCCGTTTGGCCGAAATTTAAATTTGAAGTTCCGGTCAAGATTTTTCTTCCTGGTCAAAATCGTCCCCGTGGTGGTCTTTGTTCAGCTGTTGATCGGCCAGAGTTCGGATTTTTGAAAATGGCCAGAAACTTGAATTTTTTTTTCCTGTAGCCGCTATCTTCTTTCTTCTCCACAATCCGGCTAGTTTCTTCTTCTTGGTTTTTGCCTTGATTATCCAACCAGAGCCTAGATTTTACATACTCAGTCTGATTTCATCTTCCTGCGGTCAGTAGTTGCTTCTTCTCCAGCCGGTTGCTGCCTTTCTTTAGAATACCCAAACTTTCCACAAATGGAAACTTTTAATTTCTTGGAATATTTGATTCAGCCTTTGAGCAACATTATTGGATTGAAAGTTTCTTCTTTCGGCCATGAATTTTCCTCCAGCCAGTTGATAATTTTTTCTCGAAATATGGCTTTAATTCTTTCCCCTTCCGGCAAGTCCTTTTTGAATCTCCAGTCAGTCAAGATTTTTGTTCCTCCACTTCACGGCCAGTTTTCTTCTTGAATTTTTGGCAACTTCTTTGCACCGCCAAAGTTTTTGCACTTTCCCTTCTAGGCAAGTTTTGGATTTCAATCTTTGCTACACTTTCCCTTCTTGGAAAGTTTTTCTTGTTGATTTCTTTCTTTTTGGTTCTTGCAATTTTTTCTTCTTTCTTTCCTGAATCTTGAAAAAACAATAGTGACTTGAATTTTTCACATCTGGTCCGATTCTTTTGAATTTTATTTTCCACCGATTTCTTGATTTCCATGAATTTTTGTAATTCTTTTTCAACCACGAAAATTCACCAAGCCCTTGATCCTCACACAAGGCTCTGATACCAATTGTTCAGAATTTCGCGTCCCAATATTTGTGATTATCGCGGATAATATAAAGAAATGATCAAGAAACGCAACAATAACGAAGAACACAATCTTGGTGACCCAGTTCAGTGCAAGTCGCACCTACATCTGGGGGACTCCGAATCGAGCCCGTTCTACTAGTCAATTCCAATGAAAGTTCTTTACAAGATTCCCGCACACAAATCGTGAGTCAATTCCTTCACGAGGAATTACCAAATCACAACCCCTATTCTCTACAATATCACCGTACCATCATACTACACAATAGCACTTCCAATTGGCCTATACAAGAACTCAATTATGCTACAAAGTATTTTTTTACATGATACAAGAATTCGGGTGGATTTCAAAAGAGAGGAGAGGGAGAGGGCTAATCTATTCTATTTCATTCCATTATGCCAAATGATCCCAAGTCAAGAATATATAAATTGCCAACTTAATCCTAACCATAGGATCTTGATCAATGGTCCACAATAAAAGCATACTAACACTAATTGCACCTTTAAGTCCTTCAACTTTAAGCTGGTTGCTAATTAGGCCCTCCAAGTATGAAATGTTCAATTTGGAGATCACATATTAATAATTTTTTTTTAAGTATTCGTCATGAATTTTGTAGTATCATATTATATCAAAATCACTTGGCATATGCTACATTCTTTTTGGAAATTTAGTATGATGAGGCATCCTTTATACAAAGTGCTTTATTTTTAAGAGGGTGAATTAAATTCTGTTGTTATCCGGATTGATCATTGAATTGATCTTAATTGTTGATGTGTAGGCTTCCCTCTCGTACAAACCAAAATTGTTGATTTTTTCCGCATTCAGAGATCTTCACCATCTGCAGAAAAGCTCAGTCCAGGTAACACATCTTGGTGTTCTACTATGGTTCTTCATCTCCTTTAAACTAATTGTGTATACTTTATGGCTTGTTCAGTAAGGTGGAATCTATAATATTGGATAGTAATAAAGAAGAAAAAGAAGTTCAAATCTTGTTTATTGTACAATATGATCATGTCGAGTATTGTGTACCAAACATGCTTGCTTTTCTAGTTTTCGATTTTCGACTAGTGGAGCTCATAAGATGCTTTTGTTGTCTGTACACCTTATTAGATAGCAGAAAGAGACGAAGACGAAATTCTGGCTTGGCAATGCCAAAAAAAAGTAGGAAGTTGTTGCCATTCAATCCCAGTGAAGATTATATTAGAAGGTTGGAACAAATGGCATCACTAGCAACGGCGTTAACCGCAACTGAGACACAGTTTGTTAACGAACTCACTTATGTCCCTGGCATGGCCCCAAGGTCAGCTAATTGTGCTTCACTTGAGAGAGAAGGAATGCAGGTATATTCAACTACAAAAAGTTGAGCATGCTATTCCAAGTAAAATTACTGATCATGCATGATGTTATGCTACAAACCCTACTATTGTGAAGATTGGATATAGCAATCTGCAAAAACTTTTTATCTCAAATTTTTACCCGTGCTTTGCTTTGTAATTGGATGGCTGAAAAGATCCCTTGTCTGATAGGAAAGAAAAACTTTAGCAAACTGTTGCATATCAGCTGAATGTAGCATCTTCATGAAAGATACGACGAAATTTGAATGTCCTAGTTACACTTGAAAGTGCAATATCATATCCCAAGTCTCGTAAAAAGCATCATCTTATATTCACTTATTTTGCTGATTGATTGTCAATGATTGTGCTGTTTCCAATTGACAACATGTTAAAACATTGCATGAAACCTGTATCCATAGGTTTTATCAAAAGAAGATTCCGAAACCTTGAGTCTGTGCAAGAATATGATGGAACGAGGGGAATGGCCACCGCTCCTGGTTGTGTTTGATCCCCTAGAAGGGTGGGTCCTCTGATGAAATTTTTTATTATTATTATTATCCGCGATACTTGCTCTAATTTCTTATTCAAATGTGACAGATTCACTGTGGAAGCAGATAAATATATAAGAGATTTGACGATAATTACAGAGTATGTTGGAGATGTTGATTACCTGAGGAATCGTGAAAATGATGATGGAGACAGCATGATGACCCTTCTCTCTGCTGCTGATCCTTGGAAAAGTCTAGTCATCTGCCCGGATAAACGCAGTAATATTGCTCGCTTTATTAATGGCATCAACAATCATACATCGTATGTCAATCCTCTTATAAAACTTGTTCTTATTACATCTCAAACTTGTTGCTGGATTATAGTCATTGGCAAAGTATACTAAACCATGTCATGTGAAAGATCCTTACTCAGAATTTTCAAGTCCTCATCTGTGTCACATTAAGCTTGTAACATATGTCTAACCATTTATGAAGCTAATAATTCGTTACATTTATTTATGAGCCTAATTACACTATATGCTTGCTTATTTTCTCGTGGATCAACCTAATCTTTTTTTGTGTTCTGGTGCAGGGATGGGAAAAAGAAGCAGAATGTAAAATGTTTGAGATTCAATGTGAATGGCGAGTGTCGAGTGCTGTTGATAGCAAGCAGAGACATTCGAAAGGGAGAGAGATTGTATTACGACTACAATGGATATGAGAACGAATACCCGACCCAGCATTTCGTCTGACCTGACCTCTCAAAAATTTTGGGACTGGCTGGCTAACTTTGTATTCTCCTGTCTCGTGCATATTCTATTTTTTACCACACCATATAAATTATAATTTAACCGAAAAACACAAAGTCTCCTGTACCAGACGGGGTCTGAATTATTAATTAAAGATTCCTATGTTTTTAAATTCGTTTACATATTTATACTAATATAAAATAGTATGACACGTCCAGATGTCGTAACAACTACTGATAGGAGCACAGGGCAGAAGAAGACTTTACCACCCTGACCTTGCTCAATTGGAATTCAATATATGTTAGGGTGGTCCAAGTTACTGGCCTTACCCATGATGGTAAACACCATAGCTGGAATTCCCTCAGACAAACACAGGATAAACGTATGTTTGAAATATTGCTCTTGTTTGATTTCCATTAAAATTATCTTTTTTTTTTTTTACAGTATTCAATTTCAACAATTCATTAAAAGTTAAGTTCACAATATTTGACTTTTTAATTAAATTCCAACCATCTATTCTCCTAAAAAATATTATTCATTTCAAAAAAATTCTTTTTAAACAATATCAAATACACACATATCAACACTGATATTATAATTCTAGCTTGAGTAACATTTTTATGATAGAATGAATTAAAGATAAAATTATGTGACGCGTTTAATTAATACCACATAAACAATAAACATATGTCATATTAATACTAATAGTGTTAAATAACGTTACCTTTATGTTTGGTTCAGATGCATCCCGTGACAATTGTCCCATTCCATGCTACCCACAACATTATTCTTTGACAAGCTGATCCAATTTGGGGCCTCGATAGGTCTCTTCAACTAGTATTTTTTATTTTTTTTATACATGAATTGTTGACCACCAAGTATGGATTGAGACCTACTGTTCAACTCATGTCCCACTCCTCCTTCACCTAGCCTAAATGTTACCTGTACACTAGGATAGTCACGTTAGAGGCACAAACCACATCGCTGTTCCAAATTAAAACCCGGGGAACGGAGGCCGTATGCTCTCCTATAGTTAAGTCAATGCCAATATTATATATGAGAAGTGAAGGTAATATTTGAATGTGAACAAGATACGTACCATTGGAGGCTACGAGACAGTGACTCTCCACCACAAACTATGGGGGATAGTGGAATTGACTATCCAAGTTTGCAAGTGAAGAGAAAGTATAAATTTCTTTGAGTGGAATAGCATTACCCCTTTCTCAATGAAGTCTATAGTGGACATTTAGTCGTGAGAGACTCGTGCGATGACCGACACGTGCAACAATTTCAAATACTTGTCTTGTCTGACGCGTCTCATTGCTAGTCATTGTAGACCTATTGAGAGGTTCCCTTTGCCCTATGTGCATTCAATGCTAGATACTTTACGTCGTCGTTGCAAACTGTTCCATTAGTCACTTCCATTCCATCTTTCATGTCACGCCTTCTCACTTGTCAAGTTGTGACAGACCAGCCTCTACTTTTCTCCTCCATCATTGTGGAGCTTAAGAAGACATTTTGACCATGAAGCGGGGAGGACATCATTTAACTTCTATAAGGTCGTTGGATAATATATCCGATGATGTGGATTACACTACAAGAATTCGGCCCAACATAGACGACCAAAGTCGTCTATAAAGGATTTAAAGTCGTCTCTGTAGGTCCGTGGCTGAAGATAATTAGAGACGACAGTCGTCGTCTCTATTTCCTCCGGGGCAATTGAGACGACATTATCGTCTATATTTGTGAAAATATTTAATTAATTAATTAATTATTTATTTATTTTGACCAGATTCAATCCCTTTTTAATTCTACCCAAATCTCGATCCGAACCGTCGACCCGAAAATTTTCCTTAATTTATATGATAATTGTGCATGACAATGATTCGAACTCGGGACCTAAGTGTTGGGTGAAGATGATCCCAACCATTAATGCAATTGAATTTTTGTGTTAAATTTTGTTTTAAATAATATATATTAGTTAACTTAATAATATTTTCTTAACAAATTGACTTTAATATTAATTATATAAATGTAAATAATTTAAAAGGTCAAAAAAAATAGAGACAATTGGTCGACCAACAGAGACGACTTTTTTGTTGTCTCTATTGATCGACTAGTAGAAACGACTTTTCGTGTCGTCTCTAATTTTTCGTCTTTTTTGCTCTTTTTTCTTGTAGTGTTAGCATTGCTATCTGTCCATCCTGCTCCCCGATGGCTGTACAAGCAGACTACTGAGTCTTATTGAGTCATATCAATGGCCGATCTGTCAATATCCTACGTGGATTGACACGTCTATCCAAGACATAATACGAATAATGTTATTCGTCTTTCCTAGAGAAGATTTCCATGTGATGTGGCATGTGACGATATGGTCATTAAGTTCATATATGCGAGATTCACTTTATCGAACTTCTTTTAATATTACATAACATATAAATTATCTATAATAAAGATATATAAAATTACTATTTCAACTTCGTTATTGCTCTAAGAACTTACATCATGTTCAAGAGTGTTGAACTAAAAAAGATAAAGGAGAAACAGTGCATGGAAGTCATACAAGAAGTATCTCTTTGCGTCTATATATTTCGTGTTTTGTCCTGATTCATATTGCCTTTACAAATACAAGCCATGCTATCGAAATTAATTTTACACAGAAAGCACTTTCATTACTTTAGAATTTAACAATGTTCAATTTTATACAATTTAAAATACCAAACATAATAAATAATGGACCCTGCTGGTTGTACCGCAGGGGCGGTACCGCCTGGGGTACCGCCCCTCACATACAGGGGGTGGACCCCCTTTTTGGGGTCCACCCATTTTTTTTTTGTCTCTGATCGGTACCCCCTCAGTGCAGCAGGGGGTACAACAATCATTTTTCATAAATAATATGTCTTTAGAGACTGATTAACCAAAAATGTTTTGTAAAATAAAGAGTGAAGCAACTATACAAACGTAACTCTACGATGGAATTAGAACAAATTAAAATAGGCAAAACTTAAAGTGAAAGTCGGGTGACAAACCTCGAGATAAAAAGAAATAAGTTATTAAAAAATAATTTTTACTTAAACTATATATTTTCCCCTACTATAAAGGTGTTTTGGTTTGAGAAGGAGGACAATATTTCGAAATAAACTAAGTTTCGTTTGGTAAATGTACTATTTTTTGTTTATAAAAATCAATTTATAAATCACACAATTTTTCAAATCACTTTTTAACCACACACTTTTCTCTCTTCAATTTTTAACAACTATTTTTACTTCAAAATCATAAATAAACCAGTTTACCGAACAGGTGATATGAAACATGTCACATGGCTTTTTTTCCCTTAATCTCTTCTAATTATTGGGGACTGTCTGTACTTAACACTTCAAGTTTAATGATTTGGTCGGATTATGAAGAAATTGGGAAGGCAAAACAATGATTAGATTAAACTAATTTCTGAACATTATACTAAGCCAGTGTTCAGCGGCTGCATTAATCTCCAATTGAAACTACAAAATTTTTTAAACCACTTTTTAACCACACATATTTTCTCTCTTCAATTTTTAACCACAAATTTTACCTAAAAAAAAAAAAAAATGGCGGTTGGGTAATTTAATTAGTTGCCGAACAGTCGAACATGTTTGATTAAATTGAAACATGGGCACAATTAAATCACTTATTGAGTTAACGTAGATAAAGTTTGTTTTAAACCTTTCATCGTCTTTACCATTGTTGCTCTCTAATTGCCAGATTATCACGCTTTAATTGATAAACTTTTTCATTATATATTTCAACAACAACAATTTCTATCAAAACTACCAAAAAAATATTTTTTTTAGCTAAACCAAACATAGACTATTTGAGTGGTTTTAGTATTAAAATTTATTACATTTCTAATTTAGTCATTGTGGTAAGTAGAAAGTGAATTTATGTAAACACGGAGAAAAAGTGAGCATGGTTAGAAGTCCCAATCAAGAAATTGTAGAAACACGATAATAGGTCAATTTATCGTGAGAGAAAGAATCTTGTCAATTAGAAGAAGAAAAAGGTAATGCGACAAATGTGATATTAATTTGTCCTCATTGGACATTAAAATGTGACATTGAGCACATTGCAAATCACTAAAATAAAATGATAACAAGGCCAAAATAGGTTGTCTATCATAATAATTGCTAGACAAGGAGAAGAAGTTAAATGACATATATGGCATTTAATCATAATTTAATTGCCTTAAGATTTCATTGTCGGTGATTGTATTGCAATCACATACATGAAAACATTTTATTTTAATATTTAAAAGTATTGAGATTTGGTATTCTTCATCAATAGATGACTGATCCCTTATAATAATAGACCCTAATGCAAGATTATAGTTTTCCATTGGTCCGTCTCGATATCTTAAAGTTACTCTCTCTCTCTCTCTCTCTCTCTCTCTCTCTCTCTCTCTCTCTCTCTCTCTCTCTCTCTCTCTCTCTCTCTCTCTCTCTCTCTCTCTCTCTCTCTATTTATATATTATATATATAATAAGAAATTTGGGATTTCTTGATTTTGTAAAACATGCTCGTGTATGCATACACAGTGTAGATATTACAGAGAATTCGATTTTTTTTTTTTTACTATATTCCGATGTTTATTATATATATGCCATTTATACTTTTTTTTAAAATATTTATTTATTACTATATATCGATGTTTACTATATATATATGCCATTTATACTTCAAATTTGATCATGACAAACCCGAGCAAAGGAACTCTAATTTGAAATAATAAATTCAAGTCAATTGTCAACGATAAAGAGCTTATGTAACAATAAGGCCAAAGTTTTGCTTTCATGTAGACGCTCCAACCGTGAGTGAAATATCAATCATTCTGTCAACTGTAAAACTAAGCAAAAACTTTTAGCCTCAGTTCGGAGGCGTGAAATTGATTATAATCACGGAAAAAATGCGAATCTCGATGTGAATATAAAGTTAAAAATTAGAGAGAGAAAAGATGTATTGTTAAAAAATTGTATTGAAAATTGGAGTAATTATAAATAAGTTTATAACCCCATTTACCGAATAGAAGCTAAGAAAGCAATGTAACAACACTCGTAGATAAATGAGTTAAGATCTTATAGCACACAGAGTCGAGGCGATGAAAAAGCCTTAAATTTATTGGTTGAGCTCATTATTTAATAATTTACATTATTGTACATTTTTAATATATTTCAAGTCCACCCCGGAATTTAATCATTACTATAATTATTATTATCAACTATCACTTCACTATCACTATCACTATCATCATCACTAATCATCACTTCACTAATATATAAAAGTATGAATGTGAAGGAAACTTTTAATTGACAATAATGTCCTTACATCTATTTTATTTTTGTTTATAATACCCGTAAATCATAATTAAAATGAGAATCCATATAAATAAATTTTGAGTGGTCTTTCAAATGATTTTGACTTAATTAAATAATAAATTAAACTTCTAACATGAGATTCTTCAATGATATAACTTATAAAACATGTTTACTGATAAAAAAAATTTCAATATTCCACCACATTATAATTCAACATATATGTTTATAAAGTTTTCCAAATTTAATCATTACGACTTTAAATCAACTCAAATTTGTACTATTAATCATATTTAAAGTTTAAGAATAAATTATAACTTTTCTAATGATAAATTGACATTGAAAATTTATTTTTAGTTTATCTAACTTCATTTTATTTATTGACTTAATAACTCATTTAAATATAGATGTATAATTTTTTATCCAATATGATATTAAAGAAATAATATAGACTTGATTAAATATAATCAACATGATCAATAATTGGTTTCAATCTTCTATCGAATTCTAATTCAATACATAAGTTTGTACGATTCTTCAAATTGTATCATTACGACATTAAATCAATTAAAATTTGTATGATTCGTTATATTTAGTACTTAAGAACAAATCATAACTTTTCTAATGATAAATTGAATTTGAAAGTTATATTCTTAGTTTATATATTTCACTTTTATGTTAGGCTGCGTTTGATAACGAGAGTGAAATTTAGGTGGAAAGAAAATGAATTTCAGAGAATTGAATTGTAGGAAATTGAATTCCTGAGAATTGAAAATTTAATGTATTTGATTGGTTTAATTTTCTAGGTAGAAAAAGTGGAGAATTTTTCAACTTTTGTTGTTTGATTGACATTATTTTCTATGAAAAATAAAGTAAAATTTAGCTATTATAATTTTTTTTTCATTTTTAACAAGTTTGTACTTAGTAATAATAATGTTAATTTTTGGAAAAAAAATAAATCAATTAACAATAAAAAAAATGATCAAACGTGATGAAAATGGTACGTGATTTTTCCTGAAAAATAAATTTTCCTATCCAACTGGTAAAATAAAATCCTTAAAAAGTGAGAAAATCAGCGCGTGAACTCAAATGTTGGAAATCAAGTTACCTGAAAAATGTGCAAATCAAACATGAAAAATAGGAAAAAAAGTTGGAAAATATTTCAATTCCATGAAAAATAAACGTATCAAACACACCTATTGTCTCAATAACTTATTTGGATATAGATGTATAATTTTTAATGGACAAAAGAAGTATGATTTTTAACCAATATGAGATTTTGATAATTTGTAAACTATGTGTTGAATTAACCAATAAATTTTTAAATAATCAAAATAAAAAGATAAAGTGAGTTCATTGGGAAAATTGAAAAATGTCGATTATAAATTTACTCAAAAAATAATAAATATTAATAAATAAATGAGCATTTTCATATAAATAATTATTTCACTATTAAAGTTAGAATTACTAAAATTACTTTATTTGACACAAACTTAAGAGTTAAACTAGATTCTACCGTTACGATCGATCCTAATATTTTGGGTGTCATGTGCAATAATTTAAAATGATGACTTATAAAAGAAAAATTGTGTTCTATATTCAATTTTTTTCCGTGTCCTATAATAAAAAATAAATAAAATTTGGTGTCCTTATAATGTTGAGATCCTATGCGGTCGCATCTCTCGTACACACTTAGACTGCCTCTACGATTTAGTAATACTATCACTAACCTAAATTAATATTATCTATCTTAATTATTCTCATTTTAAGACAGAAAATACAAAATATAAATTATTTAATTGCTTAAATAAGACGTGCAGAGCACGTGAGGTAAACTAGTAAATAAAAAAGTACAAAGGAAAGAGTGAGGATAGTTTGGTGAAATAATTTTGTTTATAAAAAAAGAATTCAATGTTTTCGGGGTAACAAATTTTTTTTTTTTTGAAAAAATGTGTGTGGTTAAAAAGTGGTTTGGAGAAATATATTTTTTACAAACTTTTTTATAAACAAATCACCAAACATGATATAAAATATTTCGATCAAGAAATCATTAGAAATAAATACCACTCTGTCCATAAAGATAGACTCATTTTTATTTTCACACAGATTAAGAAAATATAATTAATATATGTTGAAATTATAAATTTACTTACATTTTACTTAATATATTTCTACATTAAATAATAAGTAGTTTATATATGTTGATAATCATGCATATTATTAAATAATGGTGTATTAGAAAATTAAGACATTATTATACTCTCAACAAGAAAAATGATATATAGTTTGGTATAAACAAAAATGAAAAATAAATCTATCTTTATGGAAGGAGGGAGTATTGTCAAATTTAATTAATTATTGCAGAATGACCAAATTTGACGCCAAAATGTCCATTATACCCTTAACAAAAAAGTAAAACAATTTTTTTTTTTTAAATAATTGTTGACCTATGGTTAACTTAACCTTATTGTTTTGATCATAATAAACAAGAATATATTGTGTTATTAACTAGTGTGCTTCAAGTGTTTCATGTAATGATAAGCACTCTATGTTCAAATCGTCTCTCAAAGATATAAATCAAAACTATGTGATCAAGCACATGAGACGCAAAGAAGATCATGAAAGAATTGAAGATATTCAAAGATCAAAATTGAAGCATGACATGAAGATCGAGAATTCAAACATACAAGATTAGAGTTCAAGTTCAAGAGTTGATTTAACCTATGTAAATGTATAACACTCTCAATCTTTAGCGATGAAATTCAACGAGCTCGAAAATGATTTTTATGCATCAAGAAACTTACTTGAAAATTCATCAATTGCATAAAAATGATTTTTCAAATCATAACATGAAATAGCTTTTGGAAAAATAAACTTGTTGACATAAAAATAAATATTCCAATTTTTACACTTTCGATCGACCGAAAGTGTACTTGATCGATCGAAAATCTGGTCGAACGAAATATCTGTTCAACCGAAAGTTTAAATGGCTATAATGCAACGGCTATTTTCTTAACTTTCGGTCGACCGAAAATGTGAATCGGTCGACCGAAACTGGCTGAAGCTCAAATTCTTGATTTATAAATAGCCATCTCATTTGCATTCAAAACAACAACATAGAAAAGATTTTATACAAACTTTCTTGTGAAAATTCATTGTTCTTACTTGGTTTATATTCATCTATTTTTATTATAAAACTTTGATTGATCTAAACTTTGTTTTATCAAATTCATCAAAATTTTTGAAAGAAAGTTTTGTGAAGATTCTTGATTTTATATTGTTTAAACTTCTTCAACATCTTCACACTATATTGGAATTGAAGTGCAAGTCTCTCTTTGTTCTAAACTTGTTTTAATCTTTTAAAAGAGAGAAATTCCAATTAAGGAACTTTGATTATTTGTGCTACATTTTTCATTATCATTTGATTCATCAAAGTTCCATTGCCTAAACACTTTGAGCTTAACTTATTGTTAATTATTCAAGTGTGGCATCTCTTGGTACTTAATTTGATTCAATATTTTTAACAAGAGATCATTTGAAAAACTTTGTTTGATTGCATTGAACTTTTCATTATCATTTGCATCAAAGTTTTTCTCTAACACTCGAGCTTAATTCATTGCTATCTATTGAAGTGTTAGCCTAACTCTCTCGGTACTTAATTTGAGTATATCATTTGTCAAGAGAGTTATTTCAATTGTAAATTCAATTCATTATATCTTGTGGTTTCGAGAGCCTTGTGAAAACTCGATTGTTGGTTTCGAGAGCCTTGTGAAAACTCGATTGTAAATGATATGTGCTCCTTGTTGTAAGTCACCTAAGGATTTGGTACTCCTTGTTGTAAGTTACCAATATAGTGGATTTGGCCTTACTCGTGACGGAGAGCTCGGTAACGGGGGACGTAGATCACGTTGGTTGATTGAACCTCCATAAATCGCGTTTGCATTCTCTTATCCCTTTTACTTACTTACATTGCATTTACTCTATTCTATCAATTTATATTGTGCAACACTATATCTAAGTGCTATACTTGCTTTATCAATTAAGTTTACACACATATAGCACACTACATTGATAGTTTAGTTACTTGTAACACTAAGTGCTCATACTTGTATCAATTGGTTTTTAAGTTTGAGATTATTTATCGAAAACGTTTTATAAACCAATTCACCCCCCTCTTAGTTAGTTTACTCTTGGGCTATCAATAATGTGTCACGATTTCGAGGCTAATAATCAGCTTTCATGAGAAGTTACAATAATGATAGTTATTTACTAATGGGTCCATTTGTTTACATTATCAATATCTACTAGGTATTTACCAATTCTTTTAGAAAAATGAAAATGTAGTAGAATATCATTATCATTAACACTAAAAAACTAATACTGCATTCTCTTTGGCGTTTTTCAGTCGTTTGTCGTTTTCTATTTTCGAAAATGCGTTCTCTTACGCCATTTTTGGGAAAAAATTTCGAAAATGTTTTCAAATTTTGTAAAGGAAATGGAAAATTTCATGTTTTCCCAAAATTATACATATTAAGTGAAAAATGCGAAAAAAGCACGTTTTCCGCGTTTTTCATTTAAAAAAAACATTAAAAATTAAAAATAATCAAAAAAATTCAACATTTGTCATTTTTAATTACATTATTGGTCCCTGATTTTCAAAACTTGTCATTTTAATCCTCAAATTTTGAAATTTCGTTCGAAAATACCCTAATTTATTTGCAACTTAGGTCCCTCAACTTCAGATTTTCTTACACATTAGTTCGCAAATTTTACTTTTCTTTTAATTTAGTCCTTCTCGTATTTGCTTTATAGGTCATTGTCTTCAAATATGTATAACTTTTGATGTACAACTCTGAATTGCACTCCGTTTAATGCATCGAACTCCAAATTCAACCATCTTTCTGATAATGTATCATGTGCTTAATTATTAAACATTTTTTTTTACTTTTGTATTGTAGACACTTATTTTGCAAGGGCATCATTAATTAACGTAAATTATTTTTTGCAAATTTTATTGTGTGATTGGAGCTATTTCATTTATTTTTGTTGTGCAACTCAAATATGACATCTTTATTCATTTATATTCACAAACAATATAATTACAAGTATACAGAAATATTTTTTCTTCACAATTTTAAACAGAAGGTGTTTTCTAGGTTTTCATTTTCGAAGACAGTTTTCAGAAATAACAAACCAAACGCGTTTTCAGCAATTTCGAAAAAAGTCACAGAAAATGGAAAACAGAAAACATTTTCGAAAATGAAAACAGGAAACTGAAATACAAAGAGAATGCAGCCTAAATTTTCCAATTCATAACAAAAATATATAATTCCAATTCGATAACTTTAATCTCATTCAAATTTGCGAGGTGATTGAGCTCTCCAAAATTCTAATATTGTGTCTTGATAAGTTGTGTTTAGTAATTATTATATATTTGATTAAAATTGATTAGATAATTAGTCAATATTTAAAATTAAATTCATGTTCATTGTGGTGTGTTTATCAAATATTGTGTCACATCCCTTTTAAATAACTATGATAGATATGAATTTAGCTGATCTCTACACCATCCACAAATAGGTACATTTTGGTTTTGACATGAGGCGTATTGATTTAAGAGACTGGAGAATTAAATATACCAATTAGAAATATTAGTTAAATCCATATCAACATGCTAAAAAAGAAAATACTTTTATTATTTGACCAACTATCACGAGAGCAAATACCTTTTGTCGAAAAAAATAAACATAGAACCATAATAGATAGCTATATGAAATTGCGACCCTTCGATTTGAACATCGCAGATTTTAGATCCATAATAGGCTATATGAAATTACATACATTAGAATTGAAAAAAGTAAAATGAAGAACATGGACGATGTGTACGAACAACAATGCATGTAGAAATCACAAGAGTAATAGGCAAACGCAACAACAAACTAGCGAATGATTGACGACGATTTGAATGGTTTGAGCTGCGCGGTCAGAGACGGAAATGGAAACTTGGGTTTGAGAGAGTTGAGTGAATGGATTCCACTGGAGTTTTTTTCAAAATGAGAAACACAAATATGGTACTTGACGATCGACGAGGGCGATTTCGAGAGTTCTAGCAAGAACGGCCAAGTGTAGAGACGAAGAAGTATTACTTATGGTCGAGAATGGATTCCACTTACCTAAACCTTTGTTTTGATTTTCTTTAAATTAGGGGTGGACATGTGATAAGTACTTTATTAGCATGTATTTAATTCACTTATTATCTTATTTTATTATTGGTTTGATCCTATTAAAGTATCGTTTAATGCACTTTCATTTATTGTGTTATGTAAGGTAAAAAAAATTAAAAAATGAAGGAAACAGGACCAAAGAAATACCAAAAATCAAGAAGTAAGTTCAAAGGTATATTCAAAGGGCTCCAAATCAATAATGGAACGTGCGAAGAAGATTAGATGCAAAAAATTATGGTCAAATAAGGTTTGGGATGAAGTTGGAAATAAAAAACCCAAAAAAGATTGTGATCTAGAATTTAAGTTAGAGATTGAAGCTCAATTTTGATATATAAGGAATTCGAATTTGGGAACATCTATTTCACAAAGAATTGTATATCTTTGAGTCTTCTTTCCAACACACTTTGAATCACCACAATCTGACTTCGGAAGATAAAGTTATGATCAAAACATCGAGTATAGGCGCTTCTTGGTAGAGATGCACTTACGGTCGTAAATGACAAAGTTACGGCCGTAACTTCCAAATTCTGGAAATTTTCTGCAACCCAATTACGGCCGTACAAGGAAAGTTACGGCCATAACTTTCTCGCGAAGTAATTTTCTAATCTGATTCAAGTCTATCTTTGGTATATCTTGTGGGTAAAGTTAGGACACGATTTTGGGAGTATTAAAGGAGCAAAATCACCACAAAAAGGAGGCTGGACATTGAGGAAAATTGAGAGCAAAATATTGAGCATTCTTGGGAGATTTTCAAGAGCAAGAATATCAACAATAAGGGAATTCATGAAGCAACTTGAAGAATCTACCACAACCATGCTAGGCTAAATTCCATATCTTGTTCAAAGGGGAAGTTGTGTTATTCAATTATGTTATTTTCTTCCTAAAAACTAGTAACGTACATCTATTCCTTTATTTCAATTATTGAATTATTATGTTTTGAATGTTCATTGAATTTATTTGATTAATAGTTTAATTTGGCCAATTGGATTATTGATTTTTGGATTCATGAATATGCTATGTTTAGATTCTTGATCCGTAATTGCCATTGAATCTTTACTTTAGTAGCAAATAAATCTCGTACAGGTTTAATAATAATTTGACTTGAATTCATTAATTAGAGCTTGTGAAATTAACGATCCAATTCAATCTATTCTTCTAAATTTTCATATTAGTCTTGTATTAAATTCTAAGAGCTTGTTTAGGATTGTCCTTGGCTAGAATTGGTTCGAAGAGCTTGTTTTGAATCAATACACATAAGGAAAAATTTAGATAATCAGAGCTTGTTGATTATTTATGATTGATAATTGAATTAGGAATAGAAACACGTTACAAGGAAAAATATAACATTAATTGAGGGTACAACCGAACTCGAGAACAAGATTTCTTCTCATATTAATTCTCTAATCCTATTTAATTATTTATTTTATGCATAGTTTTCATTCAATTAATTCCAAACAACAAACCTCCAAATTCTATTCTAATTGATCGAATAACTATTTTTAGTTCACCGTTCCTTGTGGGATCGACCCTTACTCTCGCTATTACATTATTAATTAATATTTAGCTAGTAAATAATTATTTATTATTTTGGTACATCGCGACACACATCAACATGATTCCATTTGGTTTTGGTTCTAAGAGAACCAAACCATGAACAAATGGTTTTTTTAATAATGGAACCGTTTGATTTTTTCAAAGATAAAAAATCGAATCGGAACTAAACCAGTTGGTTCTAGTTTCATTACTTAATTTTCTCAAATGACCAATGCAATTAAAACCAAACCGTTTAGTTTGGTTCGATTTGGTTCTGATTTGATTGTTTTGTCCACCTCTACCATAAATTACATTGTTTGGGTTAGGGCTGCCGGGTCGAATTAGGGGTTGTTTGCCTTGGAAAAAGTTATCATTTACATTGTAAATTGCAATGTTTGAATTGATATTTAAACTTTTCAACTTTCTTGTATAGGTTAGGTGGCAAACTCCTATTTATCAATTCAATTTTTAAATGATATAAAAATTTTGTCCTTGTGTTGAAATTGTTACCAAGGTATTTTGATCTAAATAATAGCAAAATGGACATAAAAAAATTTAGGATATTTTAGCAAATAAAAATGCACATTTTTTTGCAAATTCTTCTACAAACAGAAGCGGACGATTCTAATAGGAGAAAAAAAAAGTTGCACGGGACAATTGTGACATTGATTTGTCCCTGATTCGACATTAAATTGTGACATTTAGTACATTATATATTACTAAAATTAAAAGATAATAAAGTCAAAACATGTTGCCTTTGTAGTGTTTACTCATATTCTAAGGTAGTTTAACTTCGCATTATCAGATAGCCATGATTTTATCAGATTTTTTTTTTTAAAATTTTTTTATCATTTTATTTTCAATCTAAACAAAAAACTTTATTAGTAAGTTTATTGACATTTTTTGTCTTTCACATGTTGTCGAAAAAAAGACTTAAATATATAAATGAAAAGAGTAACACAAAATACTTTGATATAACTTCCGTCGTCACCATTTGGAAAATTTGTGTACACGTCTGACATTTGATTCATAAATAAATTATGCGAGGAAACATGTTGAAGGTAATATATGATAATATACAAAGTTCCATAATTTTGTAAGGTAATTTTTATAATATGTTCTATGGCAATACTTACGTCTTTTTTTTTTTTTTTTTTTTTTTCCCCTGGCCGATTTAAATTTTACTAGAAAAAAATAAAGTAAACAGCTCATTGTAGATGTGTCTGTGTGATAATAATAGAATTAAAATTAAACAATATGTGTGATATTTTGAGAATTGAAAAACAAAGTCATTATTAAACTTATTTTAGGGCCATCATAGTCTTCAATTTTGACCAAGACAGATGAACATATTGAAACTTTGAATAAGGTTTTTGTCATTAGTCATTGCATGTTTGAGACTTTTGTATTCCTCAATCAACTTGGCAAGACAAGTAGTGAGTCAAGATGAAGAACTCAATCAACGACTAATAACCATAACAAATACTTTGACACTTTGAATTCAATCAGCATTCCATTCCATCTCATTGGCACACATATATTAAGAGACGGAGCTAGAGGGGGGTCGGGGCTGGCGATCGCCCCCAATATTTTTCGTCGATCCATTACTCCTAATTAATTTGTATTGTATTTTTAGGTTTCGTTCCCTCAAAATTTTTTAAATTTCTAATTCTTATTTTTTCAATTAGCAAATATTGATTTAATAACTTAAAGTCTAAAGCTTAATAATACAAAAGTCTTACACATAATTAGAAATACTAGACGACCCATTATTCAATTTTCAATTCATTCAAATGAATTCATTCAATGTAATTCTTAATTTAAAAATTTGACTAACACTTCCTGATAGACCTGGGCAAAAGAATCGAAACCAGCGGTTCGGTTTGGTTCTGGTTCGGTCCCGATTTGATTCGATTCTTTCAAAATTTTAAATGGTTTTGATTCTAAAAATCAAGAATCATTCAGTTCCGATTCTTGGTTCAGAACCAAAACTGATAGAACAAAATACAATTTTTTATATATATTTTTGTTATATAGATAGGTAGTTTACTTTTTTTTTTTTATGTCAATTAATGTTAATGTTTATTTTCAATTTGTATAGCATTAGACACATGATAACCATATTATTTTTGTATCGATAAACTAATTTTGTCTTTTTGATCAATCGATCTAACTTACCTATTATGGTACTCAAAATCGTCATTTTCAATTTTTTTGGTTAAAAATTTTTTTGGGGGCTCCTACTCTCGGGTGGGGGGCCTCTACCCTCTGTATTTTCGCTCCTGCAAGATTGAAATCCTGGCTACGTCCCTGTCATATATAATATATTGAATTGAGATACACGTCATTCATTTCAATTCGACTCTTACGTGTGAAATTAAATAGATTGGATTAGAGCATAATATTTGGTTTTTCTTGAAATGCTATTTATTTATGTCCACATTCATACAAATTGACACAATGCAATCTTCCTTTTTCGTTTTACTATTGTAGATTATGATATGATTTAAATCGACATATAACATAAATAAAAATTGGTCAAGTTTCCTATAGATTATAAACTATTCAAAATTAAATAAAGTTGATAGGTATATAAATTTTGAAATTATGCTTGACAAAAAAGTGTTCACCACGGATCCATCTATGAAAGGAGGAACGACTTCTTAATTCATCGAATTCTATTTTGTTTTCATCTATCATGCATCAGTCTCGAGTAATTCACTAGATTAATTATCGTAACTTCTGTTTCTTAGTCTTCTTACATATTTAAATGCTAATCCCAAAAGACGAGGTTGAATTACCTATCTTTCGTTTGTTTTGCTTTTCGCACTGCCCTGTAATTGCTCCTTGATTAGAAACTCATTCACAATGGAAGGAATTGTCACAACCCAAATACCAATTTAGTTTTCATTTGGTAACCAAAATAAATTGGTTTATAAACAAGTTTATAAATTACATAATTTTTAAAATTACTTTTTAATCACACACATTTCACCTCTTCAATTTTCAACCACTACTTTTTACTTCAAAATTATAAATAAATCAATTTATAAACTAAATAGTGTTACCAAGCAAATATCTCACATATATTTCTCTCCACTTTTGGCATATGAATTTCATTCTCTCCTTCAATTTAACGAAGGTTATGGGAGATGTAGGTTTGTTGAATGTTGAATTTCAATTTCAAATTCAATTTTCAACTCCTCCTCCAACATTCTTTCCTATTTTTGGGTCCGGTCAGCCTACATGGACGATCTAATTTTCTTCCAACTATAGGTTACGTTTGGTAGCTGGGAGAGTTGAGAGCTGATGAATGGAGGGTGTGAGAAATAATAGGAAAAGTAAACGAATAACACAAATGATCTAGTGTCCACAAATGAGTTTCTTATGAAAATATGAAATCCATTTGGTGGCCATACCCCATCCCTTATGGGTGGGTGGGTAGGTATCCAATCGACTTGTTACCTATATGGATACTAAATTACCTCTGTTTGATAATTAGGTTTTTGTTTTTAAGTACTGTTTGATTTATTTATGATTATGAAGTAAGAATTAGTGGTTGAAAATTGAAGAGAAAAAATTTGTGTAGTTAAAAAATAATTTGAAAATTGTGTAATTTATAAACTGATTTATAAATCTATTTATTTTTGTCACCAAATGGAAGCAGTTAAAAAATAAAAATAAAAATTGTGGAAGTAGTGGAAAATGTTAAATAAATAGAGAGTACTGTTTACGTACAAAGAGACCAGACCCACGTCACCCACCCATGAAAATATGCTACTCTCGAAATATTGTTTCTCGGTCCATCAATTCACGGATATCGAGGAATTTTATACCTATTCCATTTCAATTTCTCCTCTACATTCCGAATTTAACACCATTTCCCTTTTTTTTAATGGTCACTGCACTTCTTTGCTTCATCTCCAGGGAGAGAGGGAGATCGCCTAAAGGGAACCCTACGGTTTCATACCTTTCGATCTTGATCTTCTTCAATCTCGTATATTAAATCGAACCCATGTGAGAAAATTTTCTTTCAAATTATATATTTATGAAACTTGATATTTTGTTGATATTCTTTAACATATTCTATTCGTTGCTTAAAGTTTAATCCATTTTGCATCTTGAGACCCCGTAAAGTCGTTACTTGATTGTGAGTTTGCCGTTTTATGTGCTAACTTCACTTTGATTTTGCCCAATTCTGGTGTTAGAAAAGTGTGATTCATTTTTTTTTTTTTACGCGTATTATGTTGTTCGAGGAAGATAATGTTTACTCTATTGTGTAATAATATGAGAGACTAGGTTCAATGTGTGTGGATTGGGAACCATGTCGAAACTTCATTGTTTTATTCTAACCTTGGTTCTTGGGCATATGTTTTGTGTAGTAATATTTCTTTACGGGTCTTACACCGGTTTTCGTGTTTCATGAAGGTTTTTTATTGGAAGGGATAACCATGCCAGTGCTTAGAGTTTTGGTTTCTTGACGGGTTTCAGTTATTTATTTGTTGAACCCGAAAAATCATGGATAGCTTAAGTGACGAGGATAAAGCATTTCTATTCTTTGATGCACCGGAGCACCTTGCATCAGCTTCTGAGTCTGATTCTGATAATGCTGGGGCTAATGATTGTGAATATGACTTGTGGATTGGCAGTCCTAGAAGTGTGAGGGAGCGTCGTAGGAAATTCATTAGATGGATGGAATTGAGCTTAGGTAGGTTAGAAGGCAACAATTCCTTTGATGTACATGATAATGGTAAATGTGGCGTGTTTAGAGGAGATATTGATAGAATAATGGAAAGTAGTGAGGCTGTTCTAAGAACTTCAATTTTTGAAGATGATGAAGTATCTTCCAGCCGTTCTTGTATGCCAAGTTGGTCCGCTGAAGTTTTGGATTTAGTAAGAGAAGTGGCTCCTAGTGAAAATTTTATTGGTAGAAATAGGAATGTAGATGATGGATGCGAGTGTAATGATGATAATTTGGTGGTTGATGCCAAGCAGAGAGCTGTTGGAATTACAGGGTTGGACCAAGTTTTGATAACCAAAGAGTTTGAGAACAATACTCAACTGTCTCCTTCAGTTCAGCAACTTGGGGAGACTGAATTTGAGATTAATGGAAATATTCCGAAAATAATGAATAAAGTAAAAGTTCGCTATTTGAATAAATTCCGTTCCTTGAAGCGCATAATGAGTGGGAATGGAAGAGCTGATAATTTTAGATCCAATTGCCCCAGCCAAGTTCAGGGAACAAAGGTTCAGAGAGTTAGGGTTCGCCATAAATGGAAAATGTTGAAAGAACTCTCAGCACTCTTCACTTTCACCAGACAAGATATTGAGGCCCATGAAGGGTCAATCCTCACCATGAAATTTAGTCTAGACGGACAATACCTGGCTAGTGCTGGTGAAGATAAGATCGTGCGAATTTGGCACGTGGTGGAAGATGAGAGATCAAATGTTATTGATATTCCGGATGTAGATCAGTCTTCCCTATACTTCTCAGTGAACCATCTTTCTGAATTGGCACCTCTCATGAAGGAAAAATATAAAACAAACAAAATGAAGAGTTTAAGGAAACCAAAAGATTCGGCATGTATTATTTTTCCTCCAAAGGTTTTCCGGATTTTGGAGAGGCCACTGCATGTGTTTGTAGGTCACTGTGGAGACATTGTGGATCTTTCTTGGTCGAAAACAAATGTAGGTTTCCTATTTCCAAACAAATAGTTTCTTCATTTGAAATTGCATAGAAAAATGGATGATATTTTATATTACTCCATTTTCTTGCAGTGTCTGCTTTCTTCATCAATTGATAAAACCGTTCGCTTGTGGCGGGTTGGATGTGAGCAGTGTCTCAAGGTCTTTCGACATAGTGATTATGGTGTGTAGCTGGGTGCATATAGTGATGTGATAATATTTGGCTTGTGAAAAAACTTTAAATTTGGTTTTGACATACTGATTCCTTTTACTAAAAATAAATCTGATTGTATGCAGTGACATGCGTTCAGTTTAACCCCTTGAATGATGATTACTTCATCAGTGGTTCAATCGACGGAAAAGTTCGGATATGGACAGTCAGTGGTTGTAAAGTTTTCAACTGGATTGAAATAAGAGACATAGTTACTGCTGTTTCCTATAGGCTTGATGGGCAGGTATGTTGATTGTTTATCCCTTTCCAGATAGTTTTGGTACAGTATCAGAGGGGATCAAACACGACAATGGACAAGATTTTGGCCTCTTTATTTCTTTTTTCTTTAATACTGTCCAGTCGTCTCCAATCCTCTTTATTGAACATTCAAACAATATCTTATTGGAATTGCGCTATCAAAAAATTATAAGACGTACTAATGGAATAATTTTCTTTTTGTTGTATAGGGTGGTATTATTGGCTCTGTTACAGGCACGTGTCGTTTTTTCAAAATATCAGGTAATTTGTAGAGAATCGATTCATGGATTATTCTCTCTTTTTTCTTAAAGTAGTGATCAATTGCGCTTATGACGCCATATAACTTCACATTTTATTTATCCCGCTGTAATATTTCGAAGGTTTTGATATTGCTCGTGAAGTCCAGATGACTCTTGCTATTATGCCATAATTTAGCACTGAAACTGAACTCACTTGTAGGGACTACACATTGATTACTGGCTTTTTCTTTTCTCTTTTGTAAGATAATCACTTCCAACTGGAAGGGCAGATGTGCTTAACCAGTAAAAAGAAATCGGCCTGCAAAAGGATAACTGGATTCCAGGTTACCGGTTGCCTATAACCCTTCTTTTTTATTAGAAGATAGAAGTATAGAGAGTGAGATCACTTGAAGAAATAAACCCTTTATTTCGATCCTAATCTGATGCTCCACGAATGCAGTTTATCCCACAGGACTGGAGCAAAGTGTTGGTCTCATGTGCTGATTCACAAATTAGAATCCTTAGTGGGATGAATGTGATTGGGAGATACAAAGGTATGCTTCTTGGAGGTGTATTTTCTCGAGGAATAATATGATTCGGGCTTTTTTTCGAATTTTGTATTAGTCGTCCCTTATCTTTCCAATTTTCCTGGATAATTCCCTCACTCTGTCTATAGGCCTAGGCGGTGCTGGGAACAGCATTTCTGCTTCATTGACCTCAAATGGAAAACACATTGTCTCAGTGGCTGAGGATTCTAATGTTTACTTATGGAACTACAATCATGAATCATGTTCTGCCTCGCAACCCATTAGATCGTTTGAGTGTTTTTCGTCTGACGCTTCTGTAGCAATACCTTGGTCTGGCTTAAAGATAGGGAACCTGGAGGATGGATTCAAATCGAGCAAACTCGATGAGAGTTTAACTAATATATCGACTCATTTCTCTTTGGGACAAGAGTTTATCTTGGACTCCAGCGTCAAGGGATCTGCAACTTGGCCCGAGGAAAACCTACCCACGTCTGGTCTGAGGACTGGGCTGTATCAAATGTGTAAATCTCAATACAAACTTTTCAAGACTTCTTGCCAGAGTTCATCTACTTTGCATGCATGGGGTCTAGTTATTGTTACTGCAGGATTGGATGGACGGATTAGATCATTCCACAATTATGGGTTGCCGACACCCTATTAGGTTGCAGGATCATTGAGAAATTGGATATGATCGATTTTTATGGTTACCTGTTTAAGTGATCCATCTATTCGGTTATGTGCAGCAAGTCACTGCCATAATTTTGGAAGTGTTAAATTTGACCATTGTTACTAACAAAGGTATGCACTATTTGCAATTGGTGACTAAGCTTAATTCTAAGTCAACAGTTCCTTGAGTTGTTATTCACTAGTCTGTTTCAGTTGGCCCAGAAGCGAAATGGATTAACGCGCAAAGAGAGGCCAATAATAGATGCACGTCTCTGCAAATAACATCTTTCACTTTGTCATCAGTCTTCACAGTGGAACCGAGGAATTTCAGGCCAGTGATTGAAATTTATTTGAGGAAAATGCTTGGCAACTATGTCTAGTAGCATGTTGGCTGGTCTGAATGATTGTTTGACTGCCCTTTGTAGCATGCTTGGCTAAGCTTATGAGCATGAGTTTTAAATAATATCTCTTTTTGGTCAGTTGAAAATAAGTTACTTGTATAGTCATTAAATAAATAACTCGAACTACAGTTTTGTTACCCACCCCGCAGCAGGGAGGGGAACAAAATTATGCCCCCTCACTCAAGACATTTTCTCGTTCTTCTGATATTGCGCAAATCAGTACCATGGTGAGGCGATTTAACCTTACACTTACAGAAGTTGTGCTTTTCAGTAAAATCGGTTTGCAACTAGATTATGAGTAATAGACTTTGTTATGTATCTTATACTCTAACTAGTTCTTACCCGTGCGATGCACGGCAACTGTAATTTCTATGAATGATTCCAAAAGAAAACATCATGACGTGCCAATAAATAATTCATAAATAATTTCATACAATATTAATAATGTCTATTCAATTTTGAAAGTTCGAAAAAATTGAATATAAGTGAAGTTCAGACAATAGAAATAGAACGCAATTTATAAAATGTAAAATGTTAGATTAAAGCATTGGTGATAGATCCGTACATATTAGTGAAGTTCGGACAATGTTAGTGAAATTTACCATAGCCATTCAAACCCTATTAATCGTCCATGAAAATCTCATTACCATGATAAGTCTTGAGGAATCAGAACCAAAGTACTTTTCAATTTCTTCAGTCGTTCTAGATGGCTTCTTAACCCCTAGATTGGATAAATAGTCAAAGCAAACACAAACAATATTAATGAATACTATCCCAATGTTAAGATGTGCTTATTACCCTAAAATCTTGATTGATATATATAACAGTCCACCAAATCAAATGCATACTCAAAATACAATAAATTCGAAAATAATACAGTTAAATGACAGCTTTTTAGTTGATGAACAAATCGAAACTTACTATGGGCGACGGCAAGTCAATTGGTCGGATTTGTCATGGATGTGGACGGCGATATGTTAGCCTTTGCAAAATGGACTTCGGAAATGGGATGAGCAGGTCGGGCTGAAGATTCTGTCCGGAAACGCCTCGCCGGACCGCCGCCGCCGCCGGAAAAAGCACCAGTCGCTGGAGATCGGAAAATGCCAAAAAACAGAGGAAGCTTCTCCTCCTTGTCACGAACCCAACGGTGGTGACCGTTTCGCGATTGGAGCTCCCGTTTGGCCGGAATCGCGATTTTTCAGTCTGCCAGCATTATCTTCTTCGGTGAATAACTTCTGTTTCAACCGTCGGATCGCCCCAAAATTTTAGGCGAGTCTTCTCCTTGAAGAGCCCGTTCTGATGGAGGTGGCCGATCTTAGATCGGAGTTCTGGATCGGCCGGAATGTCACTTTTTCAGTCAGGTCAAAAAATGGAAAAACTGGACAGATTCAAACACAAACAATATTAATGAATACTATCCCAATGTCAAGATTTGCTTATTACCCTAAAATCTTGATTGATATATATAACAGTCCACCAAATCAAATGCATACTCAAAATACAATAAATTCGAAAATAATACAGTTAAATGACAGCTTTTTAGTTAATGAACAAATCAAACTTACTATGGGTAGCGGCAAGTCAATTGGTCGGATTCGTCATGGATGTGGGCGGCGATATGTTAGCTTTTGCAAAATGGACTTCGGAAATGGGATGAGCAGGTCGGGCTGAAGATTCTGTCCGGAAACGCCTCGCCGGACCGCCGCCGCCGCCGGAAACCGCCCCAGTCGCCGGAGATCGAAAAATGCCAAAAAACACAGGAAGCTTCTCCTCCTCGTCACGAACCCAACGGTGGTGACCGTTTCGCGATTGGAGCTCCCGTTTGGCTGGAATCGCGATTTTTCAGTCCGCCAGCACAAACTTCTCCGGTGAATAACTTCTGTTTCAACCGTCGGATCGCCCCAAAATTTTAGGCGAGTCTTCTCCTTGAAGAGCCCGTTCTGATGGCGGTGGCCGATCGTAGATCGGAGTTCTGGATCGGCCGGAATGTCACTTTTTCAGTCCGGTCAGAAAATGGAAAAACTGGCTTCTTTTCAGATTCTGTAACTTTTCAGATTTTGTGATTTTCAAATTTTGAATTTTAGTCAAATTTGATATTTGAAGTGGACCTACTTTATTAGTCTTCCCCAGCAAGCTTCACATGGGCGGGAATTTAAGCCAAACTTTGAGCGGAAATTTTTGCTGGACTTAGCTCCTTTTATATAATATATAGATTTTTTCGTTTACGCAAAAATCTGTTTCCGCTGGTTTAAATAAATTTAGCCGAGAAATATTGCCCAAGGATGGTCATAAATAGATAAATCGAAATAGAATTAAACAAGACTGTCATCAAATAATACAAGCCTGAAACAGTGTTTTTTGCTTCATCGCGAAGAAGCAAACAAATTGTAGGAATTGAGATTTCATCTCAAAAGGTTGACCTATTAAATGGAGTAGCTCAATTCATTAAAAGTCTATTATTTATCTTATGTCTAATCGACGTGAGTTTGACATGAGATTCGTTCACACTTTTCAAACAATTTCTCCTTAATGAAATACCATATCATTTTCTCCCCTTTAATCGATAAGTCATCCATCTCTCTTTATCAAATTAAGAAGATATATGTGCTCTATTAAAGGATCAAATCTTCCATTGTGTTTGAGTCATCGCCTTACGTGAATCGTCTTAAGAACTAACCATGTGTTTTCCTGACAAAGTTGGACCTGTACCAATCGTGACCAGAAGTGAAAAATGTATTCTAGGAGAAATGAGCCCCTTTCGTTAGCGGGAAACTTACGAGGCTGCCCCTAAATTTTATTTTTTTTTGAAGGAAAAAACTGAAAATAAGAATAAAATTCAAATTCACAATACAAATATACTAAATAATCTGCAAATTCACCATAAAATTGCAAAACATTGGACCATTGGGCCCTAAAATTGGACCCTTTTTTGTAGGTTAAAGTAACAAGGCCAATTTTTTTGGGCCCCTAAAATTTTTGGACCATTGGACCCTGAAACCTTTGCTTCATGGGCTTCCTTACAAGTCCGGCCATGTTTCCTGACCATCGCAATCTAATTAGAAGTTCACAACCTTCGTTCGTTTGTAATTGTGATCTCTCTTTTGTGTCCAGATGGCTAAATCTAAATCTGAGACATGACTCTGATGCTACTTATTGGGAATTGTGATTTCATTCTAAAAGATTAATCTATTACATGGAGTAGCCAAATCCCTTATAATTCCATCATTTACTCCATGTACATGGAGGTTGTTCACACTTTCTCAACACAAATATATATATATATATATATATATATATATATATATATATAAAAGTAAGGAAGTGGTTTTGTGTGAACACATGTTATGAATAAGTGGTTTAGTGTGAACACATTTTGTAAATTAATGACATTTATTATTTTTATGGTAATCAATGGTGATTTTGAAAAATTATGCATTATTTTATTGTTGATTAAAATATGAAATTCTTAAAATTAATTTTTTATTATCTTCTTATTTATTTTTCTCATGCGAATTTTTAACCATTTACAGTTTTTTTCAATGATTCATGCTTGACGTGACAATATTATTAATCAACAGCATATGGTATAATCCTCGAATAATTTTTTTTTAGAGTAATTTGGTAGTAATTGTTATAGGCTATTATTCATTTGATATTTTATTTGTCATTTTTTTTTCCTTTTTTGAGAAAGTGGTTTAATGTGAACACATGTTGTAAATTAATGACATTTATTATTTTTATGATAATCAATGGTGGTTTTGAAAAACTATGCATTAATCTATTGTTGTTTAAAATATGAAATTCTTAAAATTAATTTTTTATTATCTTCTTATTTATTTTTCTCATGCGAATGTGTTTTTTTATCCATTTACAGTTTTTTTTTTTTTTTATGATTCATGCTTGACGTGACAATATTATTTAATCAACAGCATAAGGTATAACCCTCGAATAATTTTTTTTGAATAATTGGGTAGTAATTGTTAGACTATTATTCATTTGATACTTTATTTGTCATTTTTTTTACTATTCAAATATTACAATAAAATAATTTTTATTTTTTATAGTTTACAATTTTTTTTTTAATTATATGGATTAAATTCCATATATATATGATTTTCTTATATATGACTTATTATTTTTCATCTAAAAACTATGCATTCGTTTATCATTATTTACACTATGAACTTCTTCAAATTATTTCTATCATGCGATATTATTTTTTATCCATTTACAATATAATGATGTACTTTTCATATCTAATTCTTATACGAATATTGCAGAGTACTTCGATTTTGGTGATCCAACAGCATAAGGTATATTCTCGAATAATTTTTTTTCGAGTAATTTGGTAGTAATTGTTATATACTATTATTCATTTGATACTTTATTTGTCATTTTCTGTTTTTTTTTTACTATTCAAATATTACAATACAATAATTTTTAATTTTTATAGTTTACAATTTTTTTTTTTTAATTATATGGATTAAATCCCATATATAAATGATTTTCCTATATATGACTTATTATTTTCCATCTAAAAATTATGCATTCGTTTATCATTATTTAAACTATGAACTTCTTTAAATTATTTCTCTCATGCAACAGTATTTTGTATCCATTTACAATATAATGATGTACTTTTCTTATCTAATTCTTATAAGAATGTAGCAGAGTACTTGGATTTTGGTGATCCTACATTTAATTATGAAAATTGCAGGACTTTTTTTTGGTATGCGGAGTGTATGGACAAACAATATAATACAAATAAGCAGAAATATTCACTCTATTGCATTCACTCTATTTATATCATTATACATATATATGTTTGTTCTTATAAAAAATAGAAAAATATTGTATTCGTAATTATACGAGAAGACATGATAACCGTGCAACGCACGGGTGAAAATTCTAGTCATAGAAATAAAGTTCCCATTACCATCCTTTATTGATCGATCAATTATGATTTCCAGACCAATAAAACTCAATCACTTAAATCAAATCCGTTCAAAAGTTCGAAACAAATCTGAATTTTTGCCTTTGCGTCACAGAAAAAGGTATAAACACGGAGAAAATGTGTTTTGAGTAAAACAAGCAAGCCAGAAAATTCCATCATCATGACCATGGTTATGCCAGTTCGTAATTCTTTATTTTTCCAAAAAAAATTATACAAATAAAGTTCCAATATTTGATCATGTGCAAGATAAAATTAAAGTTGTCCCAATATAAAACAAATTACAACAAAAATCGATCACCAAATCAAATCATTCAGCAGTGAAAAATGGAAACAGCGATGAAAATTTAAATGAGTACAGCAGAATATTTTACCAATCACCGATGGGTGAAAAGAATGACAATAATGGTCAGACAGGGAGGGTGTCTACGGAAGGAGGAATAGCATTATTGTTGGTGGAGGTGGTGGCGGAGGCAAAGGAGGAGGTGGAATTGACGGAATTTTGGGTGTTCAGCATCATAGGACGGTCATTAGCTTCTTCATCGTCATCATCGGAATCGTAGGTAGTCAGATTGACGCATGAGCACCTTTCCAACGACGCAAAAAACGCTGCCGCAACACTGGTTCCGAACCATCGTGCAAGCCCGTCCGACGCGCCGGAATTCTCCATTGATTTCCTTATTATCGATCGATAAATTCAAAATTTACCAGAAGAGGTCGCGTTGGGGTTTGAAGGGAGAAACTTGGGGGAGCGAGGGATTGGAGGAGAAATTGACAAAATTAGTCTCAACCTTTACTTTTTGAGAATACTATATCTACGGTTCCCAAGATACTGTGTATTTTATTTTGGTCCTTAAACTTTTTTCTTTCAATCAATGGACAATGGTAGTGCAAAATTAGAGGTGAACAAATAAACCGTCAAATTGAACCAAATCCAAACAAATTGTTTGATTATTCGATTTCAAACGTTAAATGGTTTGACTTGATTTGGAAAAAAATTCAAATCGCTTTAAACGATTTAGTTAGAGATGACAAAAAAATCAAATCCCGATCTGATAAAATCTCTATCCGCGGATCATTGGGCGGATTTGCCACATTTCAATTTAAAAAAAGAAAAATTAATGAAAAATAATTTTTTGAGTTTTTTTAATACTTAGTTTAAATTATCATCAAAAAAAATTATAAAAATTCGATGGGCTGATTAGGGGATCGATCTGCCCCAAGACTTGGTAGATCAAGGGACGGATTTGGAGGGGCGAATCTGGTTCAGGTAAAATTTTACGGGCGAATTTGGATCGGTCCAGATCCACCCCGTTGTAGGTATGTCAACGAGCCGAACCGAACATGCTCGCGAGCCAAACATCAATGCTCGAGCTTGGCTCGAGTTTTTTAGGGTCGAGCTTTTTTTGGCTCGAATCGAGCCGAGCCAAAGCTCGACCAAAATTTTGAGGCTCGGCTCTAGCTTCATCGAGCCGAGCTGGCCCTTTTTTTTTTTACTAGCCAACGCGGCGAATGAATTGTAATTACTTAAACATATAATATAATTATGTACACAATAAATGTAGTTAAAATATCAAACATAAGATTCAATAAAAATTTAAATGTAGATTTCGTAAAGTCTATACTAAATTACTAATTGTTTTATATATATTCAATAAATGTTACAAGTTACAACCCTCCTCATTTTTTCGGGCTTGGAACCGATTACAATCAACATAGACGGAGTTAAAAATTGTACACGAATAAAAATTTTCGTGTACAATGTTTTTAAAAACATAATAATTTAAATTACACAAAATGATTTTTAAATTACAAAAAATGATTTTTAAAAACTTACAATTTCTTCTATCTTAAATATTGCTCCAAGTTCTATGTCATGATACTGTCAACTTTATCTTGAAATCGTAAATCTGCACATTCTCAATCCTTCAAGCATACAAGAGCTTCTAATATGTCTTCCTTCAGTCTTGATCGTTCGTCTGACAAAATCCTACCACTTAAACTGAATGCAGCATCTGATGTAACGGTGGACAGCCGGATGTGTTAGTAAATCACGTGCAATTTTTGCTACAATTGGATATTGTCTTTCATTACATCTCCACCAAGTTAGAATATAAAAATTCTCTAATTCTTGTGGTGTTAGAACACTGCGAACGTCCACACACATGTACATAGCTAACTCAGATGAAATTTCAACGTTTGTACCACCTATCGAACTAGATGTGTTTCCACTGGAACTAATTGATGGAGTACTTGCATTTGTGTTAATAAAGTCCATAAAGAATTAGAATACATTGGAGAACTTTGGGAAACATTAGTTTGGGAACTAGAACTGCTTCGATCTTTTTTTGCAGCATAATAATTGTACATTTCACATAATATAGATTCTGTAGTAACATGTGATAATTCTATATTTAAATTTTGTGAAATTCCCTTTGTAATAGCCTTAGTGCCCATTAAATTCAGTCAATGATCCATCACCGAGGCTAAAACAAATAAAGAAGGTAATTCTTCCCAGTATTTGCAAAATTTTATCTTCATGGAGCCGACTACATCATTAAAAATTGGCAAATTCCTATAGTGATTGAATGTTTGTGCAATATGAAAAAAATGTTGTAAAACAAGTGAAGATGTTGGGTAATAAACACCACTGCATGCATTTGTGGCATCATAAAAGACTTTTAAAAATCTTTTTACACAGAATGCAATTTCCCATTCCCAATCTTCTAAATTATGGTCAGATCCATACGTATGTATACCATTATAATATATTGAAATAATTTTATCATAATTTTCACATGAGTATAACATAAGGTATGTAGAGTTCCATCTATGTGATACATCCAAATGAATGTTCTTCTAAACTATACTCCGCACACAAACTATTAAATGCTTGTTTTCTTGATGGTGACACATTTATGAAATTTATTGCTTGTTTAATTTTATCAAAGAAATTTTCATTATGTTTTAAACTACTTTCAATAATTAATTTGATAATGTGACAAATACAACGTTGGTGAAAAAATAAACTATCAAATGAATGGTTAAGATCAGAAACAAATTTATCAATAACAACCTTATTAATGCTAACATTATCAAAAGTAAAACTGCGAATCATATCTTGCATACTGTATTCTTGTATAATCTCTTTTAAAACTAAATATATTTTAATGGCATTATGAGGATATTCCACTAATCTAAATGCAATAACTTTTTTGTGTAAAATTCAAAGATTGTCCATGTAATGAGCTGTAGCAGCAATATAACGTTTTTTTGTTACCACCGGTCCATAAATCAGATGTAAACGCAATAACAGTATCATATGTTTTGAAGGCTTTAATGGTAGTTTCTTTCCTTTTATTATATAATTTTACGGTGTCTACACGAAGTGTATTTCTACAGTAAAGAATATACCTAGGTTGAAGATAATTCTGCACAAGTCGAGTGAAGTGAACATAGTCAATTAAGGAAAGTGGCATTTCAGCGGCTGCCACATATGCAGCCATACCTTCGCGGAATCTTTCTTGCGAATACACAAATGTTGAAAGATTAGAACCAGAAGGTCCAGAACCACCAAAAAAAAGTTGGGACTATGTTGGATCAGCAACCGGTTTCGCTTTACACGTCCTTATTATGCGCCGGTTCAAATGTGACGTGCTTGACCCGAGCTTCCAGCTCATTTCCTTACCACAGTAATTGCAGCACGCTTTCCATTCATCAACTCAATTTTCAACACCAATTTTTTTTCTTGTCATATGTTGCTTGGAATCCAATGACTCTTTTTTAGCTCGCTTGATTTTAACAACTTCCTCCTCTTGGATATCATTCAAGTCAATGGGAGCATTTTTGGATGCTTCGATATGAGAGGGAGTGCTGGAGCTACCCCTAAATTGGTTAACTTCGTCACCGTTAAAATTCATATGTAGTGTAGAATGTAGTTTCAAATTTGAAAGTTTAAACCGAGAGAAATATTATCAAAAGAATATAGAGAATTGAATAGAAATTATAGCAAACAAATGAATATTATGACAAAGAAATTGTAATTTATAACTTGTAAGTGAATTAACTTGTGAATTTACAAACAAAATACAACCTATTTATAGAAAAAAAATGGGAAAATCGAAAATATCAAATTTTAAATTCAAATTTTGAAAAGAAAACCTATATTGTAGAATACGCAGATCAATTTTAATCGTTGCGGCAGCCCTGCTGGCAGCTAAAGCAGCAGCTGCTTGCAAATTGCAGGCAGACACAAGGGCTGGCCAGTGTGGCTTGGCGGGCCACATGGGCCGGCCTGAGCTCGAGCCCTCTTAGCATTTTCGGGTACGGCTCGAGCCTTGGCTCGGTTCTTCGAGTCTCGAGCCGAGCTTAGCCCGAGCTTTTAACGAGTCGAGTTCGAGCTACCCGAGCTGTTTTGACACGCGTACCTTGTTGCCAACACTATATTTGATTTAGGTTTCAATTGTTAAAACCGCAGTTTCAAATCGTAGCCCGCCAAGTTTTAAGCAAATTATAAAAAAATAAAAAAATAAGTTAAGGAATAACTTATCAAATTGTTATTGAAACATTTAAGTAATTTCGAGTGCTATTTTTATTTCTTTTTCCAGTAGAAATGAGTTATGACTTTTATCGAAATTTGGACGTGTTCTTGAAAGATTTCTAGCCTCTGTCAATTGCAAAAAAGTAGAGATTTTTTAGGATTAAAACTATGTTCTACTCTATGCTTGTTTGATCCTTGCTATAAGCAGTCCGACCTCATTCCCAACTTGAACTATTGAATGCTATAGAAAAGTTAAAATAAGGCATGTAATTTCTGTTGAAAAATTTATAAACAAATTAGAAGAGAATTCATTAAGACTAGAGATAGCAAAAAAATTTGACCCGCTCCGAACTCGACGGGTACCCGACTCGAACGGGGCAAAATAAAACCTACCCCGCGAATTGAGGGTGAGGTTTTTAGCAACTTAAGTGGGTCACGAGGCATGGGTCGAGGGTACCAGACCCGAAGCCACCCTTTTGTCATCACTATTTAGGACACATATTTATAGCATACTGAATAGAAGAAATATTCTTAAAGTAACACAATTTGTTATTTTTTATTTCCGTGAATGGCTCTAAATAAGTAAATCTCATTTGTAATTGCAACTACCGGAGTAATCTGTAATCTCCTTACCAATGTGAGTTGCATCTTTTAAAAATAAAAAATAAAAAAATCAAGAACACCTTTTGACTTGATCAACGTAATGGTTGGTGAGTATTTCTTAGTTCGATCATAAAGTTGATGTTGATTATTTACTCAATGTTGTGTATCGATTATGAATATGTGATATTTACTATTGATAGATTAATCATTCATTCATTCTTGCATTATCGTAAAAGAATGTGCCTTGATTTGGGATCTACTAATTTATTTGATCACAAATCCCGATTTTAAACCACATCAAATCGCAAAAGATGGTTGATTTGGTTTAGGAAATGAAATGATTTAGTTTGATTTGAAAAATTTAAACGGTTTGATTTGAAATTTTGATACAAATCATTCAAATCAAATTGTGTTCATTAATCTAAATTATGATTTAAATTCTAATCTAAATTGATTGAAAAGATCTCCAATGGAGAGATGTAAAAGAAATGTAATTTACATTTCTTGACAAAAAATATAAAAAAGATGTAAAATACACACACACACATAGTGCCTTGGTGGGCATCGCTTTTGATGTCCATATGATATGTGGCACCTCGACATGGGGTAATACCAAACTGCTCATTGCACATCACATGAGATGCCACATCCAATGTCAGTTGCGGACGCATATTTTTTGTAATATTGGGGCACAAATGGACCTATGTTTTTGCCGACGGCCTGTGCGGGGGTTCTCCCCCGAATTTTTTTTTAGGAAGAAGGCCGAAAAATGAAAAAGTACTTGAAATTTTATTACAATTATTCTCTACGTGTTTTCATACTTTGATAACGTTCCATAATCACATCATTGTCAATATTAAGTATATCCTTCTCAATAATTGCTACATCAAATTTAAGGATGTCACTCCTGACGTCCTCAACATTATCCCCGACATTGAAACACATTTTCAATTTCAACATCAATTTCTTCACCAAGTTCCTCAGCCCTTTCTTCTCTAACTTCATTTTCATTACTTTGCTCATCAGAAGAAAACGTAGATTTATACTTAAAATATTTTTTCATAATTGATACAAACAAACAAATAAATAATTGTGAATATATATTAACCCTAAAATCTCAAATTCTCAAACAAACAAAAATTCAAATAAAACAATAATTTCTCAAATCTCAAATTCTCAATACTCCAAACTCCAAAATCTCAATCTCAATTCACCAAAATCTAAATCTCCATTCCTAATAGACAGAGACAGAGAGCAAATAATTTAACAATAATTCAATATAATTTCAGGGAATCAGGTAATGACTATATTCAAGAATCAATTGAAGATTTTTTTTTTAAAAAAGGTCTGATTTTTACTGAAGCACCTGCCCCAACGGGCCCAATGTGGGTCCGCCCCTGCTCGATGTGCACCATAAACTCCTCCTGTCCATTGACGACATTATAACATTTTCGTCTTAGTTTAACATACTTGTACTTGCAAGGATGACCTATATAAGTTACAATGGTCATTTTGATCACAAATGGACACTCTGGATTCTGATCACGTACATATGAGACGGTGACTCAACTAGCAGGTTGAAGGCAGTCGAAGTAAAGGTTTTTGAGTATATATTTTCGCCTCATCTGAAGTTTAGACGACCACGAGGACATATGGGCATATACCACTACTAAATATAAAAAGATATGTGATGTGAATCCACCAATGAATCTATTTATCAGTGTATATAATACTTCTTTATCTTTTGAGTTGTTCTGACGGATTAATCGTTAAAGATACTTGGCTTTTACCAGTTAAAAAAATGGGATAAAGATTTTATAAAAAAGAAAGAAAGATGGAAGTATATTTTGCAGTCTTTCCCTTTCTTATACCCATGAAATATCAGATGAAATTGAAGGCTTAGAAGGAATGAAATGAAATTTTTGATTGGCTCTTCCCAAAGATCCAGAAAGCATTGGATCATATCCATGATCAACTTAGGTATCGAGTATTGACTTAACCGAATTTGTCAATAATAATCGATCTGGAATTAATTATTCTTTTTGAACAACTAGTAGTAAACATGTGCTTCGCACGTCTTTTGTAAATGGTGAATGACAAGGTAATATTAATAAAAAGAGCATATTTTTTAAATAAATAAAAAATGTAAGTTTAAACCAAAATTTTAATTTTCAAATTATTTATTTATATTCTTAATTAAAATATAATTATTTTTTTCTTATGAATTAATTAATGGTTTTAATAAAAATTTAAGAGTGTTATTGACAAAAGATAAAAATATCTAAATGTATTGTAGATTAAAATAATAACTAATAATATTTAATGAAAATAAATTAAATTTTAAAAGTAATATCAAAGGATTTTCACTCGTTCACACTTTTATTGTTGTTGTTGTTGTTGTAGATGTAGATTAAATTAAATTAAATAAATGAAAAAGATAATAACATGAGAATAATAATATGAAATCATATTACATCATTGTAAATTATTAGATAATAAATTAATTTAATACTAAATAAATGAGAAAATATAATAATGTGAAATTATTATTATTATTATTATTATTATTATTATTATTATTATTATTATTATTATAGGTGTAGATTAAATTAGATAAATGAAAAAGATAATAACATGAGAATAATAATATGAAATTATATTACAGCATTGTAAATTATTAGATAATAAATTAATTTAATACTATATAAATGAGAAAATATAATAATGTGAAATTATATTATTATTATTATTATTATTATTATTATTATTATTATTATTATTATTATTATAGGTGTAGATTAAATTAGATAAATGAAAAAGATAATAACATGAGAATAATAATATGAAATCATATTACAGCATTGTAAATTATTAGATAATAAATTAATTTAATACTAAATAAATGAGAAAATATAATAATATTATATTAGAATTTTGTAAATTTTTATACAATAAATAAATGTAATGAATTATTTAATGTTATTAAATAAATGTATAAGGATAAAATAAGTATATAACTAAATATATGAGGACACCTTAAGTAATTAATTGAGAGAATGGTTTAGTTGGTATAAAAGAAAAAAAAATGAGGTTAAAATTGGAATATGAAATTTTTTTCAACATCCATACTTTTTATAGTAGTGTAGATGTAAATATTTGTACTCCTTCAACCTTATTCCTATCGTCTTTTATGACCTGAACTAGTTCGTTCATGAACCTGAGCTCCAAGATTATAAAACTAATGTCTTGAGGAGTTCGACCTTAATAGAAATTGAATTTCTTATCGACAACAATAAATAAAATTATTTTTTTAATGTGTCCAATCATGTACTATTCGCGTTATTTAAGAAACCAATAGTTTAAATTTTTACAACTCATTACTAATATTTTATTGCCCCCGAGTATAGTTCAATGATTGAAATGTATGAGTGAAAAATTTCAGCTAAGCTGACAGTTAAAGGGTGGAAGTTCACCTTTGGTATGACTGAGCCTCATTGGAAGCGCAGTTAAGATACGAGTTTTCAAACCTGTTCCATTGAGATACATCTTGTGATTTACATGATCTACAAATCCTCATGACAGAGACTAGGGATTCTTAAGGTTGGAGTTCAATTTTTTATTTTATTTTATTTTTTTATTGTTATTACTAATATTTGATTATAAAAATTGTAAAGACTTGCCAACTAAACAAGGAAAAATGTTTAAAAAATTAAATTTATTTCTTAATTATTCCTTGGCACATAACACACTCAATAACTTTCCTCCAAGAAACTCCCAAATACAAAGAAAAGTATATCCCACAAACACTTCTTTTAACAACCATGGCTACTTTCTTCTGCCCACTCATCACACAACAGTTTCCTTCCAAATAAAGCATTAGCATTTAGCAATGGAGAAATTTCTTGCCTTCATGTTTTCTATTTTACTATCAATTTACATCCGAGGTATGAATCTGGTACACAGTACTAAATATAGTTCGATAATACTATTTAATCTATCGAGAATAAGCCTTACAAGTTTGATCCTCGTTTGTTATTACAGGTGCACATGGATCGATCGGGGTAAACTACGGGACGGTAGCTGACAACCTTCCGGCCCCCGAAAAAGTTGCACGTTTCCTACTAGAATCCACCATTATCAACCGTGTGAGGCTTTTTGATGCCAACCCTGAAATGTTAAAGGCATTTGCGCACACTGGAATTGCCGTAACTGTCACTGTGCTCAACGATCAAATCCCATATTTTACAAAGCTAAACTTTGCACAACAATGGGTGAAAGCCTCCATTGTGCCACATGTCCCTGCAACCAACATAATCCGAATACTCGTAGGTAATGAAGTACTATCCACTGCCAACAAGTTGTTGATAGTGAATCTCGTTCCGGCAATCCAGACGCTCCATACGGCCCTTGTTGGAGAGTCGATGGATCGAAGGATACAAATTTCTACGCCGCATTCGCTGGGGATATTGGCCAACTCGAGCCCCCCCTCGGCCGGGAAGTTTAGGGAAGGTTATGATTCTCATGTGCTCAAGCCATTGCTTAGCTTCCTTAAGAGCACGAATTCACCTTTCATGGTTAACCCCTATCCGTTTTTTGGGTCATCGGCTGATATTCTTGATTATGCACTTTTTAGGCCTAATGCAGGGCTGCTTGATGAGAACACAAAACTTATCTATGCAAACATGCTAGATGCACAGTTGGATGCAGTTTTCTCTGCTATGGAACTCCTAGGTTTTACCGACGTTGACATTGTAATAGCCGAGACCGGATGGCCTTCGAAAGGGGACACGGGACAAGCTGGGGTCGATGCTGAAAGTGCAGCCGAATACAACAGAAAACTTGTGCAGCGTGTAACGTCCGGGATTGGGACGCCACTCATGCCTAACAGAACGTTTGAAACGTACATTTTCGCGCTATTCAATGAGGATCTAAAGCCGGGGCCAACGTGCGAAAGAAATTTCGGATTACTCCAGCCCGATTTATCACCGCTGTATGACATAGGGATCTTAAGGCCAACCGTAGCTGCCTCTGCCAAGAATCAACATACTGCATGTTTATTGATACTTTTGTACATTTGCTACATATTTGGTACACAATATTAAATCGTACTTTTACAATTTTTTTATTTAATACCGTTGAATACTGTCTAATCTGTCATACCATGGACATTTGCAGGCTACAGCTAATTTTTCGTCGCACCCAAGAAACGAAGGGAAAAACATGGCGTGTTCCCAAATCAGGGGCAAATGAGGAGGCATTGCAGAGAAATATTGATTATGTGGGTGGATTGGATAAGGAGTATTGCAATACTATACAACAAAGTGGTGCATGCTTTTATCCTAATACGGTTCGAACTCATGCTGCCTATGCCATGAATGCATATTATCAAGCCACCATGAATAATGACTTCGATTGTGACTTCGCACAAACTGGAGCCGTCACCTACAAAGATCCAAATTCCAAGTATGTTAAAAAATATACATATATGTGTATATATATAGGTGTCAAATGTAGGGAATTGAGGTTCTATCCTAAAATGTTAACCTATCGAGTAATGCAATCTCTTATAAGCCATCATTTACCTCTTGTCTAACCGATGTGAGATTTGTTGGCACTTTCCCAACAATTTCCTCTCAAACGAAGTACCATATCATTTTTGGCACCCTTTCATTTGATAATTCACCTTCCTCAAATCAGGAAGTTATACATGCTCCATCAAGGTTTAAATCTTTCACTGTGTTTGGATCATCACCTTACGTGGGCACAATCGCCTTAAGAACTAATCATGAATTTTCTAGACCATCACAATCCAATTCGAGGCCTTTGCAACTGAGATATCTCTTGTGTGTCCACATTGTTAAGTCTAGGGCCTGACTCTGATACCACTTGTAGGGAATTGGGGTTTCATCCTAAAAAGTTAACTTATTTGGTGGGATAGTTCAATCCCTTATAAGATAATCGTTTATCCCACCATGTCTAATGACGTGAGATTTGTTCGCACTTTCCAACATCAAAATATGCATGTCGCTTTGCACGTAAAAGGTCCGACCTAGACCAAGTCGCATTGTGGATGGCCTTGCTCACGGCATGTTCTGGGCCAATGGCTACATTTAGGCTGTGTTGGAATCGATTAACGTGTCTAGTAGGTGGTCGTGAAAAAGACACTTTAAGAGCCCAAAGCCTAGCACAAGTTGTGTTGGGCTCAATGTTTTTTAGGCGTGACACGCTAGACGTGTATATACTTATGTATGCGAAGAAGATATCGATTATTTAAGTTTCTTATATTTTCTGCTTCTCATTTTTCAGGCTATGGTAATTGCCAATACTTACATGAAGATTGAGCAAAGATGTCTTGAAGAGTAGAAGGTTGTTAATACTAGTTTTATCACGACCCGTTCCAGATCACCCTACTAGACCTGAAACGTGACGTGTTTCTTCGACTTTCAATATTTCATTTTTCAAAATTTTGATCCCACGATAATTTATAAAATTTTGACAGAGTCTCCTCTATAATATTGACTTAACCAACCTGTAAAACAATAACAAATCCTCAAACATGCAATCATAAATAACTATATCACTTTTCAAATCTTCCAACCATGAAAATTGACATAATATAATAACTACAATTCTTAACCCAATTCTATATATATACATGATCCCAAAATACATTATCATCAGACACATTCCTGATAAAGTATATTACTTATATCGAATAACTGCATATTCCAATGCATCTTCCTAGAATAGGTCTCCTAAGAGCTTACCAAAGTAACTCCTACAAATGACAATGTTACAAAGCTCCTCGAGAGCTGCAAAGGCTCCTTCGATGCTGCTGAAACTCTTATTTTCTTCCTATAGTGTAAAGGTGGGGAAAAACATGAGCTTGTGACTCAGTGAGTGGAATTTCTGAAATAAAAGTATTTTATAAACCATTTCTGAAAACATAATTTATTTCATAAGCTTTTGTCACTTTAAACCAAATCATGCATGCTAAGGATAATCATAAAGATCGTGGAATAATCATCTGTAGCATAACTGATAAACTGTAATACATAAGAAAATCACACCAAAGGTACCCAACTAAATCATCTGAAATCTGTATCTAGTCATACGCGCGTAGACTGCTAAGCACCTCCGTACCCGGCCCAAAGCTCCTCTGGGTACAAAAGTGGGTCCCAAAGACCTCATATATGCACCCTTACACACGGGCCATAGGCCCCCTCCGTGCATAAGAGTGGATCTTAAGATCATCTGAACACGGGCCATAGGCCCCCTCCGTGACAGAGCCTTAAGATCTCAAATAATATCCGCTAGTACACGGGCCCAAGGCCCCCTCCCTGCACTAACACAAGAACAGATAACCACATCGGGTACTTCTGGTGATTTTGAAATCATACATACTCAACTTGACTAATCCTATTCGTAAAACGTGATATTGGAACCATCATGCTTGAGCATGTGTAATTATAAACATTTTCCTTAATAAACATGCTAAAAGCCATATATTTCAAAAATCATTTGTAATTTAAAGAAAATCAAAGTAATAGAAAACCTGCATGACATAAATTCTTTTAAGTTTTTAAAAGAATAACTTTTCCACTCACAAAATAATTGATCGTCCACTAGCTTGGCCGATATATAGCGCCAACTTCCTCGTCACCTCCTGAGATAAAATAAAATCTTCAAATCAACATTTAAAATCACCTTAATAGATAATATAGCAAAAGAGCCTCATTCTTGAATTAACTCATTAAACTTGTTTTCTCATATTACACCATACTTACCCTTTTTACTTAGGAATACAAAATCACCTCTAAAGACTAATTAAGTTCTAATATCACTTAAGATTCAAAATTAGAGTCACATTTATCTAAATCCCAATTTTCCATTTTTACAAGCTTACTAGTTTATTTATCCCTCTTCATAACTAAATCAACATTCATTACCAACACCAACAAATCCATTTCTAGCACAAAATAAATCAAAATACAAGTTTATCTCAACTTAATCATTAGTTTAACCCAGTGGCATAAAACCCTAATCTTTAATATCAAGCATTTATTTCAATACTTAAATATACAACTAAAATCACCAAAATCATCATTCCCACATTCATATATAACTCACATTTAAACTATAAATCAAAAGCCCTAATTTTACACATTATTGAACAATAAATATTTTACCACTTACTTCTTAAAGTTAGGAAAAGATGGTAGAATAACCCCAAAACAATAAACATCTTAAGTGGGTCGAGCTCCTCCTTCTTCTTTCTTCCTTTCCTTTCTTTCTTTTCTTTCTCTTTCCCTTCTTCTTTACCTTTCTTTCCTTTTCTTTTCTCCTTTTTCTTGTTCTCTCGAAGCCTCTGTTTGTCTAGCATCTTTTGGTCCTAATTAGACTTTGACTTGATTATTCCATATATGACTTTGATTAGTAGAAGTTTGACTAAAAAATAATAATAATTGGGTTGTTACAATCTTACCTCCTTCAAAGAATTTCGTCCTCGAAATTCACTTTGTCAAGCTATGATCATATGAATATATTCAACACTTATACAATTCACTTGTCCATATTACATTTTCATTAAATAATTTCTCCAAGATCCCTTCAATGGACATAGATCTCAATCTTTCCTATCTTGCCTCGATCCTTAAAAATCAAACTCTTATCAACTATTTTAAGTTGGACTTTCTTTAACAATGCTAACGAACTTAGGACATGGTTTAGTCTTGATACCTCCTTACTAAGCCTTATCATTAATAATTACATTCTTTGATCACCAAATAAGCCCTTTGCTATCTCATTAATAACATTAAAACCTAGGCTTTAAATATCGTCATAAGGATCAGATATGACATTCTCAGTTTTCCAGTTTGCCAACTTAAGAAAACTCAATAATTCCCAATTTGAAGTACAAGATACCATTTTCAATGTTCTCCCAGATTTCACTTTATGCATATCTCATAGCAAATAAATCTTAATCAAAATAGATACTTTACTCATAGTCACATAGGTAAAGTACAACCTACAATAAGTAACCAAAACTGCATCCCCCTAAGATTTCAAATAAATTCCTCTTATCTTATAATTAGAAATGGAGCTTCCCAATCATAAGTCATATTTCACAATAACCCAACAAATGATCAAGAGAAGATTAATTAGCTTAATTACTGAAATATATCATCACATTAATCACTATTCTTCTATAGAACAATCATATCATATTTTGTAATAACCATATAACATGTCACATATTATCATATTATATGACCTCAATATTTAATCATATCAATTTCCTTGATATTATAAAATAATAATTATCATACTTATCTCATGCACTATCATACCTCAAATCTACCACAAGATTTCATATACTAATATCTCAACATCAATAAATCTTCCATTCTGTTCAAATAATCTTCTATCAAGATATTTTAGTATCATATATAACATCAAAAAATGAATGCTTAACATTCATCAATCCTTCATTCTAATCACGAGGAAATCTTAATAAAATTCCATAGTAATGTACCTTCATTTCTTTGGAGTGTACCATATATGTGCAATAAGCAGATTCACTTAATGGTAATTAGGACCTTTGAATACAAATTCTACCTCGTCCTTCACCATACTCAATCATCACTTAATGTTCTACTGGAAAGATGTGTGAATACTTCTGCGAAGTAAATTCTTAAATCTCTTTCCTCAATTTAGCACTACTAAGAACAAACAACCTGTTCTCCAAATTCTCAATCTTAGTGAATGCCTATCTTATTCCACTATAAAATATATTCAACATCTCCCATTAATAATAGCTGGCATTTTCCCCAGACAATCATATATCATATAAATAACCAAATCTATAACACATATCATCCACCATATACCATATAAAAAATCATTTTCATAAAATTCCAATGATACTAGAATCATTTATCTTCTTTATTCAATCATGGTTCTCTCTTGTAATTGTCACCATCTAGGCATATATAAAAAAATTAACCAATATTTATCCTTGAAAATACATATATACAACATAACCCAAGATGTATACAAGACATTTCCTCCAAATATATGCAAAAATCCCATAAATGGTCATAGAACAACTAATTCATTTCGAAACCCAAATATATCATTACACAATCAAATATATACTTATAACATTCTCATCTGGTTACATAATCGTTGACATACCACACGACCTCAAATATTGAATCTCACGGATTCTAATAAGATCACAAAATGATTATATTCTTAAATTTATCATATCTCCCTTTTGAACATCCCAAAGAATCAAAATTGCATATCCAATTATTTCCAAGCTCCTTCCCTTCATATTTTACCTCTCCCAACTTAACCATGCTCTGATATCATTTGTCACGACCCGTCCCAGATCACCATACTGGACCTGAAACGTGACGTGTGCCGATGGCAGGTGCCAATTAGATGTTGGACCCACCACCAAGGCAATCTTGACTTTTCTTCGACTTTCAATATTTCATTTTTCAAAATTTTAATCCCAGGGAATTTATAAAATTTTGACAGAGTCTCCTCTATAATATTGACTTAACCAACCTGTAAAACAATAACAAATCCTCAAACATGCAATCATAAATAACTATATCACTTTTCAAATCTTCCAACCATGACAATTGACATAATATAATAACTACAATTCTTAACCCAATTCTATATATATACATGATCCCAAAATACATCATCATCAGACACATTCCTGATAAAGTATATTACTTATATCGAATAACTGCATATTCCAATGCATCTTCCTAGAATAGGTCTCCTAAGAGCTTACCAAAGTAACTCCTGCAAATGACAATGTTACAAAGCTTCTCGAGAGCTGCAAAGGCTCCTTCGATGCTGCTGAAACTCTTATTTTCTTTCTATACTGTAAAGGTGGGGAAAAACATGAGCTTGTGACTCAGTGAGTGGAATTTCTGAAATAAAAGTATTTTATAAACCATTTCTGAAAACATAATTTATTTCATAAGCTTTTGTCACTTTAAACCAAATCATGCATGCTAAGGATAATCATAAAGATCGTGGAATAATCATCTGTAGCATAACTGATAAACTGTAATACATAAGAAAATCACACCAAAGGTACCCAACTAAATCATCTGAAATCTGTATCTAGTCATATGCGCGTAGACTGCTAAGCACCTCCGTACCCGGCCCAAAGCTCATTTGGGTACAAAAGTGGATCCCAAAGACCTCATATATGCACCCTTACACACGGGCCATAGGCCCCCTCCGTGCATAAGAGTGGATCTTAAGATCATCTGAACACGGGCCATAGGCCCCCTCCGTGACAGAGCCTTAAGATCTCAAATAATATCCGCTAGTACACGGGCCCAAGGCCCCCTCCCTGCACTAACACAAGAACAGATAACCACATCGGGTACTTCTGGTAATTTTGAAATCATACATACTCAACTTGACTAATCATATTCGTAAAACGTGATATTGGAACCATCATGCTTGAGCATGTGTAATTATAAAACATTTTCCTTAATAAACATGCTAAAAGCCATATATTTCAAAAATCATTTGTAATTTAAAGAAAATCAAAGTAATAGAAAACCTGCATGACATAAATTCTTTTAAGTTTTTAAAAGAATAACTTTTCCACTCACAAAATAATTGACCGTCCACTAGCTTGGCCGATATATAGCGCCAACTTCCTCGTCACCTCTTGAGATAAAATAAAATCTTCACATCAACATTTAAAATCACCTTAATAGATAATATAACAAAAGAGCCTCATTCTTGAATTAACTCATTAAACTTGTTTTCTCATATTACACTATACTTACCCTTTTTACTTAGGAATACAAAATCACCTCTAAAGACTAATTAAGTTCTAATATCACTTAAGATTCAAAATTAGAGTCACATTTATCTAAATCCCAATTTTCCATTTTTACAAGCTTACTAGTTTATTTATCCCTCTTCATAACTAAATCAACATTCATTACCAACACCAACAAATCCATTTCTAGCACAAAATAAATCAAAATACAAGTTTATCTCAACTTAATCATTAGTTTAACCCAGTGGCATAAAACCCTAATCTTTAATATCAAGCATTTATTTCAATACTTAAATATACAACTAAAATCACCAAAATCATCATTCCCACATTCATATATAACTCACATTTAAACTATAAATCAAAAGCCCTAATTTTACACATTATTGAACAATAAATATTTTACCACTTACTTCTTAAAGTTAGGAAAAGATGGTAGAATAACCCCAAAACAATAAACATCTTAAGTGGGTCGAGCTCCTCCTTCTTCTTTCTTCCTTTCCTTTCTTTCTTTTCTTTCTCTTTCCCTTCTTCTTTACCTTTCTTTCCTTTTCTTTTCTCCTTTTTCTTGTTCTCTCGAAGCCTCTGTTTGTCTAGCATCTTTTGGTCCTAATTAGACTTTGACTTGATTATTCCATATATGACTTTGATTAGTAGAAGTTTGACTAAAAAATAATAATAATTAGGTTGTTACAAGTTTAACTTGAGGAAAGTTTGATGTTTTTAGAGTTGACAGGGGAAACGGGATTTGCACTCTGCAGTGAAACAAAAACGGAAAAAAAGAAAAAGAAAAAAAGAAATACATTTAGCAGAAATCAATGTTTTATGCATTGTATTATTCTTTTACTAGGAATAATTTAATTGAGGGTACAGACTTGTCTTTGCTCCCATGTTATTTATACTCCTAAGGGCGTTTTTGGAGTGATGCAAAATGCGAAATAATATTGTTGGGATTTTACATTATTTCGTGATTTTGAGACGGAAGAATTTCTTCACTATTGAGAACTAAAGATATAAATTTTGTTAGCAACTATTTGGTATCCTTTAAAATTTTCTTATTTTTCTATAGTAATCAATTTTAACCATCAATTAAAAGTAAAGCCTACATTATCAACCAAAAAAAAAAAAAAGTTAAGTCTACAATATTCGACTTTTCAATCAAATCTCAACCACCCAATCTCCTAACATTCACTGTACATTTCATTTTTTTTTTTTTTAAATAATATCAAACACACACTTAGTATAATGTTAGACGACCTTTGTCAAATAACATTTCTATAATGAAATTTTGATCTAATGTCAATCGCTGGCACCATAAAGGTGCTAGCAGTAGGCACATATATGGGGCCACAGCAATGTGTCTGTCGTTGACATCATAACGGTGCCAACAATTAACACTAAATCAAAACTATTCTATAATGAGTCGACCCTCCATGCAAAGCCTCCAACTTGCTTCAATTCCATCACATGTGGGGCCACAACAACATGTGGATGCTATCGATTGACGCTAGATCAAAACTATTCTATAATGAGTCGATCCTCCATGCAAAGCCTCCAACTTGCTTCAATCCCATCACGTGTACCTCGTCTTGTTGGGCCGACTCCCTCTTTGCATCACGATGCTCTGTCTCTACACTCCATTGATTTATAACAAAAATTTAGACATCAAGGTTGATTTTGGTTGAGTGGACATATGTTTGACCAGCTTAATGACAATTTTAATTATGTGTTTGGTAAACTTTTGTTATAATTAATACAATTTCTAACATCACTTTTTAATCACACATATTTTTTGTTTTTAATTTTTAACCACCATCTTGTTTAAAAAATACAAATAACACTCATCATTATCAGTTATAACATATGTCAAATACAAGCATAGATTAAAACGGGACATTAAAATATGACATGTTCACATAAATTTTTAAAAAGGATAATTCTTTTAACGAAGCTTTGATTCTATGTTGTTAACGACTTTGTTGCCTTTGAACAGTTAAAAATTTCACGAATCCAACAAATATGTAATTGTTCTAAGACGTGTCCAACTACACTATGATCAGTTGAGCATTTTTCCTATCCGCCTTTGGAGGTAATTCTTTTCTAAATTCGTGAAACACCAGGTAATGGAACTTCTAGGGTTTCCCTTCAATTATTTATGTTTATATTTTGAATTTTAGCTAGGTTGATTTTATTTATATGCAAAATCATGGCTGAGTGGCAACAATTCGTTCAATCGGTATTCTTTGGTGTAATTTTCTCTTTTTTAATCGCTAAGTTGTTCTCTGTAATCTTCGCGTTCCGCGATGAGAATCTCCGAATTTCCCGTTCTGATTCACCGGAATCTGCATCCAAGCCCGCAGAGGAAACTGTAACTTCGTTGTCTAGGGGTTTGGAGGAAAGCGAGCCTTTGATCATTGAAACTGAGGGATTGCGTGAGGGCTCTACATTAGGTGATCTTACCGATAGCGACGATGATTGGGAGGGTGTGGAGAGCACTGAGTTGGATGAAGTATTTAGTGCTGCCACGGCATTTGTGGCTGCCACTGCAGCTGATAGCGTAGCACAGAATGTCTCGAATGAGGTACAGTTGCAGCTTTACGGGTTTTACAAGATTGCCACTGAGGGACCTTGTAGTGCTTCCCAGCCGTCCCTGCTCAAGCCTACTGCTAGGGCCAAATGGTAATCAATAGTCATTTTGAGTGGATCAAGTTAAATAATTTGTTTATAGCTCCTTTTACTTCTCCATTTCTCTGATGTTTAAATAAGAGATTTCTCATTGATGGTTGTTTGCTTTGGTTGGGAGTAATGAAATGTGAATTTGATGATCACCAATTGATAATGATACAATGAGCAATCCTAAGAATTATAATGAGTTAAGTTAGTTTAGCTTTGTCGAGCATTTTTTTCATTTATTTCCTTGTCCATTAACTTTTGATGGATAACCAATGTCTTTGGAATGATTACCCTCGGCCGAAAAATTGAAAGGTTTATTTTGATTGATGTATTAGGCAAGCATGGCAGAAATTGGGTGCTATGCCTCCAGAAGAAGCGATGGAGAAATATATTGACATTGTTACTACGTTATATCCCTCATGGGCTATGGGATCAGCAACTGTGAGATCATAATCTTTCTTTTCAACAAAAACTGCATTCACCCTTCTTAGCAATAGTTGTCACCATCTTTCCCTGTATGTACTGATGGCAGAAGAGCAGAGGTGAAGAGAGCAGTGATGTACCAAATGCAGGCTCCAGGGGACCTATGGGACCTGTGTTTAGTTCCTTTATATATGAGGAGGAATCCGGAAGTGAATTGTAAAGATCTTGAACTTTCTCTGTATGCTTGAGGTTCATCATTTTTTTGGTTTGTGTTTCTTTTAAAGCATGTCTCATCTGTCATTATAGTATTATACATAGTTGTCTATAAGCATCTTGGTCTCTGTCCTTACCATCCCTACATGATGCCAAATTCAATTTTTCTTTGCTTTTACCTAAAAAACTTCCTGCTCACTTGAAGGGGAAAACAAATATAGATTTTTGTTTTTTTCCTTTTGACACCAATGTGTTCCCAAAGGGGGAAAAGAGAAAGATAGGGAGGGAGGGAAGGAAGGAAGGAGATGGTAGAATTCTTTTATATATCATTTTGTACGTAAATGACCGTTCATAAAAAATTCCTTGCTGATTCAGTTTTTACTTGGAATCTGCTCACATCAAACATGATTTTTTGAAAAAAAAAAAAGGAATTTTTATTTATTTATTTATTTATATTTTTCAAGCATAACTGCCACCAAGTGGGTAGGGCACGCTAAAATTATGTAGTTTCTGCTGCAAGCATTGCACACACGCCTTGTTTACATGCTTATATGTACGTAAGAATTGCTGTTATGAGGTCCATATTATATATGCTTGGCTTGGATTGAATTGCAGTTGATTGGCTTACTTTCAGGTCTGAGAAGTACTTGTCAAATCTACTGTTTGATTGGATTAGAGTGCACCTATTTGTGAAGTAGTATTAAATGCAATATGCAACTTATAGCTATTTTCCCCAATTAATGCTTTAAAAAGGAGAATTTGACTTGAAATATCTTCCCTTCTCCTTTGCAGAAAATTGGATGCTATACACACCTTTGCACGAGAAGGTGATGCAGAGAAGTTGCTTAAGAGCATTGAGAGCGGTGTTCCAGCTGATCTGAAAGGTTGGTTCATCTCAAATTTATAAAATGCTTATGTTGTTTTGATTTGACTAGCATTAAGATGAAGACAAGATGTGGCTAATGAAAGTACAGGGAGTTTCGAAGTCTGGGAATAAACTCTTTAAATTGGTTTATTCTTTTAGACGGAGAAACAAAATATGGAACAGATTATTTTTTCTGACCTGAAATATGTTCACTCATATGATGCAGATAGTGAGGGTCTTACTCCTTTGCATTGGGCTGTGGATCGAGGCCATATAAATATTACGGAGTTGCTTTTGAACAAGAATGCTGATGTTAATGCAAAGGTAGATAGCATATTTTTCGTCTGGCACCTGCTAAATCTTCTCCTGAGCATAAATAAGATGGAAAACCACCCCTAAACTAACTTCTCTGGCTTAATATCATTTTACCTGTGACTTGAAAGCTAGTTTTAGAGTCTGTTTGGTAATGATAGTTTTGGAGGAGTTTTGGGTTTTTGAGAGTGTGGTTGATAAGTGTGAAAAATGATGAGTTTCGTAGAAATGTGTGGTTAAAAATAAATTTGATGGGGAAAGTGGAAAAAACCATCGTTGCTAAACAAGCTCTTAATTGATAAAATCTAAATTACATTTATTCCATGCCCCCTTTCTTTCCAATAGATAAATAGATAAAGAAAAAGCTGTTTCTTTTATTTTGCCACTATGGGTTTTACTATTTTCCAATGGAAATTAAGTAAATAAAAATACTGCTAGTGGACATTCCAGGAGGAGGAGTTTCTCGAAGCAACTCCTTAAGCTCTTTTTATTTTTTACATTTGTTGATGTTTAAAATTTAGATGTGGCCAGTGGCCTGATGTTTCTAATTGAGTTACAAATTGCTAATCTTGTTTTACACTAAACATTTTATGAAATCTACTGATGATAACACCATTTATTACGGATATGGCAAGGAGCTTACTCAAATATATAATATGATTGAATTGTTGCAGAATGGATACTTTTTAATATAATAATAGTGGGAGTTGCATTTAGGTACTTCTATGGTCTTTTACTCTTTTTTCATCCTTTCTGGTTATTTCCCTTGGGTTCTCCATCCGTCTTCCTCTTAACTTTACAGTAAAAAAATGAATATTCTAGATCAGATATTTCGAATATAGGCAGAAAAATAGGAATTGTTCATCTTCGTTCCAAAGCTTTTTTTATACTTCTGTGTAATTTTCTCACCGCTATTACTGTTTGTAGGACGATGAAGGTCAAACACCGTTGCATTATGCTGTTGTTTGTGAGAGAGCTGCCATTGCTGAGTTACTAGTGAAGAACAATGCTGACACAAAGATGAAGGATAAAGATGGCGACTCTCCATGTGATCTTTGTGAGTTGAGCTGGCCTTGGATGCAACAAGCCAGTACAAGCGACTGATGATTAATTCTATGTTATTACTCCTTACAACATTTACATGATAATACGACTAGTAATTTACATGTTACATTAAACGTTTAAATTTCACGATATCTTCATATGATTGGTTTATAGATTGTGTTAAATCTTTTGTGACATGAGCTTGCCCTGATATAACTAGCTAGTACAAGTGACTGGAAAAAATTATAATTTTTCATCGGTTAGATATCATATTTTTCTACCCATGATGGATATATTGTGTTCTTTTACACTTGTTGGTTTTATCATGTTACGCTTTCCATTGATTTTGCGGAGGTTGGTGGATTAGGAAATTGGGGTAGATGAATAGAAGGGTTGTATGATATTTTTAGTTTATAAAAAATAAAATATAAAGAAAAGGAAGCCAGTCAATCTTCGTCATTCTTTTTTTTTTTTTTTTTTTTTTTGGTGTAGCGTGAAGAAATTATTTACTTGTAAGTAAACTTTTTAAGCTTATGGATGAATGCTCTTGGTTGTTGAACTCCATTGCGAATCCTTCTATAGTTCTATTTAATGAATTCTTTTATTTTTATTTTTATGAGTTCATTTATGGCAACAAACAACTCGGGAAGTAGTTGGAACTTTGCCCAACCAATGCCCAAAATAATGTGAAGCAACTGTCAAATAACGGTCATTCTTCTTGCCAAAAATAGGAAACGTATCATTCATAACACAGACAAAACATGAAACGAGAAATAAACAACCTGATCTTCTCCGATAATTATTAGACTGGAAAATGTCGAAGGCAGTGGTGGTTGGCATCATTTTTGCCACTGCCTTCATCCTATTGATTTTCTTGTCCGAAAATATAAAATCTAGTTCAAAAGATTATGGCCCACGAGGCGGCCTAAATCGACGTTTTGGAATCAAGAATCCTATCCCAGTTTTTGACCCTCTTGTTGCAGAAATGGAAAGAATGCGAGAAGGAAAGAAGGGAAAAGGAAAAAGATTGGAGAAGGATAAAAAATATTTTTATGATGATGGGAGGTTGAATATAAACTTAAGGTTGATGGTTTTGTTCCCACTTTTGGATAGGGAACCTAAAGATGGATTTGTCGATGCTAAGGAGCTTGAAGCTTGGATTGTATACCAGGCATTTGATCGAATGCATCATACAACGAAAAGGGAGTTGGAATCGCACGATGAAGATGGAGATGGAGCTATTTCATTCTCCGAGAACTTACCTCGATTCTCTGAAGAAGATATAGGTAATTGTTGGACCATCCCATTTAAAATTTTAAGCCTAAACTCAAGCTGTTAGATGCCATACTGTTTAAATTTAATCTTCGAACGCTCCCCCATTTGCAGCGATATTAAGGCCTAACACGTGCACAATTTTATAATGAATCTTCGAACGAACTCTTTGTTCATTTCGTGCATGTTTTATATAGATTCAAATCAGATTTTTATTAGATTTTGCTAAAACTTGATGAGATGTGTGGTTGAAAAACTGTGAGTCCTATAAAATGTATGTTAAAATTAATTGTTGACTTTGACTTATGTTTCTAATTCGGAAACTGTGAAATAGAGAGGAATGACATGAAACATGGGGAAGCAGGATGGTGGATGGAACAATTCAGAAATGCCGATGCTGATAAGAATGGAGCTCTCAATGTTGACGAGTTTCAAGAGTAATATTCACTTCTACTCGATTTTTGGTACATATTTCGTGTTTCCAGTGTAGTTGGAGTCATCAGAAATATGTTCTTTTGCAGTTTCTTGCATCCAGAGGACAGTCGAAATGAACATATACAAAAATGGCTGTTAAAAGACAATATAAGGTTAATCTTCTCGTGCCTACTTAACTTTTATTTAATTCCGCAAATTATATCTGTTCTTTCGGACTTTTACAGGCAGATGGATTACGATAGAGATCAGAAACTTAGCTTGGAGGAGTTCGAGGCCGGGGCTTATGATTCGTACAAGACTTACGGCGAATTTGAAACGGGTTGGGGAGAATATCACTCACCTGAAGGGTTATTCAACAAACTTGACATTGATAAGGACAGGTACTATATTTAACCTCTAAACTAGTTTTTATTTTCCAGAATTCGGCGTTAATCCTCTTGTTTAGAGACAAAAACATGTTCTAATTGACCACTCCTGGGGTGGCCAAGTTGGTAGAGTAGGTGAGTGTGGAGGCATTTGGTCTCGAGTTCAATTCCTCCTACCGACACTTTCTCCGTCGAATCTATTACACCGGGCTTGCTTGGTACCTGGCTAACGTGATTTGCATATTATTACGTTAGCCCGAGTATTTATCTAGTACGTACCCAATAAGTAGCGACTGTGAGTTCCCTTGTAAAAAAAAAAAAAAAAAAAAAAAAATGTTCTGATTGGTTGAATATATGTTTCGACAGATTTCTGAGAGCGGAAGAATTGAAACCTATGATTCAGTACCTGAATCCTGGTGAACTGACCTATGCCAAATATTACTCGAGCTATCTAATGCATGAGGTAAATTATACTTATTTAAGTGCACATTTGTTGTTATGAGAGTACTCTCGATATACAGTACTCGACATGACTAAAAAGTACATCGAGCAAGATTTTAGCTTTTTCTACAAAGTATTGTCGGAGCTTAAAAGTTGAATCTGAAACGTATATTCACTTATATAACCCGTTTCTTGATTTAGGCTGACGATAACCAAGATGGGAAGTTGACGCTGGATGAGATGCTTAATCACGACCATATGTTCTACAACACAGTGTATGATAATGGAAGATATGGTGCTGAAGAAGATGGCTTCCATGATGAACTTTAATGCAGCAAATTTTTTGATTTCCCTGCATTTCATTGGCGAAAGCCAATTAATTATAAGGGTTGACAAAATCTCTCAATATTCGTGTGGATTGTAGGATCAATGCTGCAGTATCTACAACTATAGCTTCTGTTTCATGACATGTATATGAAGCATCGGGGATTTGGCCTCAAGGAAATTTTGTTTTGATTTCATTCTATGATACTTACTCAAGAACTCTCGAATTTCTCGGATTACTCAAACTTATTTTAACATTAAGTATGTTGACCACAAAATCCGGCTGGACCTTGGACCAACACGTCTCAGCTCCTCCCTCTTGAACACGTGGATCTCCTGCGCACTGTGACAAACAATCAGTTTGCAAAGGGGGCCGAGGTGGCTCCCGTTTGCACTCCGATGCCTAAGTCAGTGCCCATGTCAAACAAATATAATTTGAGTGCGGGAAATATAAGTGCGTAAAAGAGAGAAAAGGGAGTGAGAGTAAATATTTAGTTAAGAGAGTAAAAATGCTAACCCTTTCATTGGAGGCAAGTGTGCTCTACTTATAGAAGGTGTAATTCTCTTAGATTGTGACATGTGTTATACTTTATATGTGGTAAGATTCTGACTCTTCATGAGGTAAACCATTTCTTTGGTTATAATCATTACTACATGTCATAGGGTTAAAGCAACCATCAAATCACTTTAAAGATGTTGTCACATCACTTTTTCAGGGTACTCCCCTCGGCTTAGGAGTACCTCGGCATAAGGGTACCTCGGCACAGCATCACCCCGGCTTAGGTTACCTCGGCACAACATCACCCCGGCTTAGGTTATCTCGGCACAGCATCACCCTGGCTTAGGTTACCTCGGCATAGTATCACCCCGGCTTAGGTTACCTCGGCATAGTATCACCTCGGCATAGGGTCACCTCGGCATATAAGGATCCAGCAAATTTGGTATCCGCAGTTTTGGCCTATAGGTCATGATTAGACGACTGGATGTTTTGTGGCTCCCCTGGTGGGCCCATATAGATGACATGTCATGTCCAATTTAGTTATGGTCGTAACAAAGTACAGAGTTGATTTGTTTCGATTCATTCTATGATACTTACTCTGAGTTTATTTTGTTGGGTGGATTTGTGAATAGTGACGCCAAAATTAAGTAGAATAAACATTTGTAAATCCAAGCTGAAAATTGGACAGAGTAACGACAAGGAAAGTACAAACAAGAAGAAGAAGAAAAGAAGGGACAAAGTCGAGGCAAGAGTTGGACTCTTTGTCCCGCAACGGTGCCTACGGATTTCGGCAATCGACTCCCAAGATACAAAAGCTTCACTTGTATTTGTAGTACTCCAAAACACAAGTACAACGAACCAAAATTAGGCTTATATACTCCAAATGATGCAATGAATCAAAACAAATGAAATGAATTTGATTTTTGGAGAGACGTGAGGATGAGAGATGTTTTGCATATCAAAAAGTGAGGAATAGGACACCCAAAGGGTCCTATATATAGATCATGAAAGGGTGTGGACGAAAATGGTTGAGGCCTAAACCATGCACCCTTTCCAAACAATGCACATTTACGAAAAGGTGTCTTGCGGCCGGATAACCGTGCGGCCGCACGGTTATAGACCGTGCGGTCGCACGGTCTTACTCAAAAATCCGAAAATAAAATTGACCGTGCGATCCCCGTTTGTGCGCCCCGAAGCGGCGAAGTGACAAACAATTTTGCCTAAACGGATTGAGTCGAGCTTTTGAGTATTTAGTCGAAGTCGACACGAAGTCACTTTAATCGATTTTCAATTCTCGATTTATTAACCAATATCCAACATATTTGTCATGTGCATCCAATCTCCAATATTAATCCAGAAGTTGGAGTGTCTCCATGAATGCTTGAGGAACAGAGTACCTCGTCATCTTCTTCAATATTGTTTCCTTGCCATGATCAATTGAAAAAGGGTTCGGAAAATCTCTAGGACACTCTGCTAGAGGAAGCCCACATAGTTGGCTGTTCCCAATATAAGCGAAGGAGTTGAAACTCGGTAGTTGAGTCCCAATGGAATCATCTTATCAAATTGTTTGTATGATAAGTCCAAAATACAAAAAGTGCAAGTCCATTAGATGAACGTCTTTAGATGAGATCGTAAAATCCATTAAATATAGAGCTCTTTTAGTTGAGTTAAGTGGTCTTTTTGCTATCATCGTTATGTTGAATTGGGGTTGATTATAAGCTCGATCGTTCATTTGGATCAAAAGGAGAATTGCATACTCAAAAATTCAAAACATAAATAAAAAATTTGTTATGTTGATATTGCCTAGTTTAGCCTCCATCCTATAACGTAATTATTACTCATTTATAAACCAATTTATAAAAAATACAATTTTTCAAATCACTTTTTAACCACACACTTTACCTAAAAAATCATTTATAAATCCCCAAAAATCAGCCTAATAGAGCAACATGACCGTACAAATGCAAAAAAGAAAATTTGAAGAATGTGTAAATGATTTTTGATCAATTTTTTATTAGTATAATTATCTCAATATAACCTAAGAAATTTTATTTAGCCCCGGTTCTAATAAAAATTTGATTTTAATTTTAAGTCAAAATCAATAATTAATTTTAATCATATATTTTATGGGACCCAAAACTTTTCAACTACACATCCATCAACTTTTAGTAAAATCTATTAAATATCTTATTTTTATCTATACATAAGTACTAATAATAATGTAATGTAAAATTGTCAAATCAAAATTTATCTCTGCCAAAAAATTTCTATCGTTGCGAGCAAACTAAAATTAACTATAAAATATTTGCTCTATTTTTGTATTTTAATTAATCTTATATAAGCTCCATGATATCATTTTACTTTATAGTGATGAAAGAGGATTTAAGGTTTTAAGTTCAAAATGCTCTAATTGCTCAAGCAATCAACAATGAATCAACGCCATCCAAAAGTAACCTGGAAATATCCATCACAACGATGAGTCGTGTTCAGGGGCGAACCCACATAGGGGCTCGTCAGGACACGTGCCCCAGCAAAAATTCAATTAAAAAAAAAAAATCAGTTGATTCTTGAATATAGTCATTATCTAATTCCCTAAAATTATATTGAATTATTTGAGATTTTAGGGTTAATATGTGTTTACAATTATTTATTTGTTTGTTTGTATCAGTTTTGAAAAAATATTTTAAGCGTAAATCCACGTTTTCTTCTGATAAGCAAAGTAATGAAAATGAAGTTAGAAATGAAATTTGAAGAACTTGATAAGAAACTGATGTTGAAATTGAAGATATGTCTCAATATCAAGGATAATATTGAGGATGTTAGGAGTGACACTCTTGAATTTGATGTAGCAAATATTGAGAAGAATGTGTACTTAATATTGACAATGATGTAATTATAAAACGTTATCAAATTATGAAAACGCGTAAAGAACAATTATAGTAAAATTTCAAGTACTTTTTCATTTTTCGATCCATTGGTCGTGTTAAATACAAAAAGTTTGTCTACAATGACTGAAATTTCTTGACGCAGCGTGATGAAAATTAGCAGTTAGTACCTTTTTTATAAGACATTAATTATCTGTGAAGGTAAGCTCAATTATCAAGAAAATAGTAAAATTCAGTTTGTTGAGATTCACGTACATGTTACTACTTGATATGACGATAATCAAAACTTAATATTCTTCAAATTATAATGTTACTTCAAGCATTCTACGAAATCTTCAAATTTAGAATATTGATCCAAAAAGTCATTTATGTTTTAAAAAAACTAATTAATTAGTCAGACGATTTACTTGATCTCCATTATAATTTATATTTACTTCGTCATATCATCTAATTCACAGCTAAGCTAGTTAATTGAGAAGTAGCAATTTGATTTTATTCGACTATTTAAAAATAAGACAGTGGTGCTAATTACTAATCAGAGTAGACACAACTTCATTTCTCCAGCCTCCCACTAATTGGTTCCACAAACAGTTGAAACTCTTGATGTTTCCCAGAAGAGAAGAGGCACCTGATTACAGTAATAAACAAAGTAAGATTAGGATATTAAATTTTGCATATCTAATAAAGTCCATAAATAATATCATACCATTAGGCTATGCCGTAAATTTTCTCGTGAATCTAACCATATAGATCATAGTTGTCACGTACATCCAATCGCCAATGTTGTTCCAGAAGTTAAAAAAAAGAACATCTCCATGAATGCTTGAGAACTAGCGTAACAAGAACTGTCCAAAATCCAGTAATAAAACCAAATGTCATGCAAATATAAAATTCTCGACTTATAAACTTATCACTATCTTCTTCAATGTTGTTGCTATGTCCATGATCAGGGTCAGGAGAATCTCTAGGACACTCTGCCAGAGGAAGCCCACAGAGTTGGCTATTCCCAACATACACAGAGGAATTGAAGCTTTGCAGTTGAGTGCTTAATGGAATCATCCCCGTCAAATTATTGTATGATAAGTCTAAAACGCTGAGGAAATGTAATTTTGCAAGGCTGTTGGGGATCGTCCCAAAAAGCTCGTTTTTAGACAAGTCATGCCATTCCAACATCTCCATTTGACCAATGCTTGATATGATGTTTCCCGTCAAATTGTTTCTTGATAAGTTCAAGAAAACTAAACCCCTCATTTCAGAAAACTGGGAAGGAATAGTTCCACATAACTTACTGTTAGAAAGAATTGACCTTTCAAAAGTCCTAGTTTTTTATATTCGTATTCTTGTCCTTTCCAATGAACCAAAATATTGTCAGCATAAATATCAATGTAAGGTTCAGGCTCAAAGCTAGGATCTAAAAAAATTCTAGTGGTTTCAGTTGAATTACCCTTTTGAACAAAAGAAGTGAAATTGTTGAAACACTCTGGAACTTTCCCTGATATATTATTCCTTGAAAGGTCCAAGATTTGAATATCGGTAAGGTGGCAAATTGTTGGAGGTATGTTTCCGTGAAATTTATTAAATCGAAGGCTAAGAACTGTCAAACTTGTTAGGCCAGTTCCTATCCATTGTGGAATAATACCTGTTAGGTGGTTTCCACCCACGTCAAGCATGCGCAATCCTGTGCAGTTCTTCAAAGAGGAAGGTAGTTCACCAATGAAACTATTGTTGTGCAAATGTAATATCTGCAGTTCAGTACTAGAGCCCAAACTTGGGGGGATTTTACCCGAGAACTTATTGTTTGCCAAATTGAGAACTTTTAAGAAGACTCTGAAGATCAAGCAATTGGGAATCTCTCCTGTCAGTTGGTTATCAAAGAGATCAAGGAAAACGACGCTAAAACCAGTGGAAATTTTGCAGAAGTGAGAAATGGATCCCGAAAACATATTTCTGGATAGTCGTATATCTATTGGACGAGAAAGAAATAATGGAATTGGACCCGAAAAATTGTTACCACTTAAATCTACTGGTGAAGAAAAACCATCCATGCTTGAGGATTGACCAGGAATTTCTCCACTGATGTGGTTATAAGAGAGATTTAAGCGTGACAAAGGTAAATTCCACAACCAAGTAGGTAATGTATCTGATATACTAGCAAAAGACATATCAAGAATAGAAAGACTTTCCTGAGTTTGAAGCCATTTTGGAAAATCAGGCCCCACTTTACAAAATCTGAGGTATAGTGATCTCAATTGAGATGGAGGAGTCCAATCAGAGCTCGTGATCAAAGCTATGGAATTGTAGGAAAAATCTAGATATTCTACGTTGGCTAGGTTCGAGAGGTGTTCTTCTGTGATTGTTCATTCCAAAGAATTTGAATTGATGTCCAACTTTTTTAGCTTGGAAAGTTGCCAAATGCTTTCGGGTAGCCTTTCTAATTGATTTCCATAGATATGCAATTGTTGCAATGATGAATATGCTCTCAAGTCCGGCAAAGATCCTCCAATTTTATTGTTAGACAAATCCAAGATTTCCATACTTGAATGTCGCCCGAGTCTTGGTGGGTGAAACTCGTTCAACTGATTGTTGCCAAGTTTCAACTCTTTTAAGTTTAAAAACGAGTGGTACATGGAAAAGGAAGTGAGATCATTCACGGATAGATCGAGATATTGTAACAAAGAAAGATCAGAAAGCCCCTCAAGATTATCCACTCTCAAACTTTTGCCACGGAGATCAAGGCGGACTACGCGACCAGTTGTGTCGCTGCACACGACATAGTCCCATTTGCAACATTCATTTTTATCTTTTTCACTCCCCCATGATGAGAGATTGTCACTGCCATCTATAAGCCCTTGTTTAAACTTGAGAAGATCTTGTCTCTCCCTCTCTATGCACTTGACTTCAGAATCAGAGAATACTGAAGTTGGTTTCGTTAAAAGAGAAACAAACACCAGCAAAATCAGTATTTTAAGCTCTGTCATTTTTTTTTCTTTGATAGGGATAGTAGAAAATAAAAGAATTGAAGTTTTGAGTTGTTTGCGTTCCTGCAATCATCATTTTATAATTTATAATCTCATAACCCACGATAAAGGTACAAGTGGTGGACACCTTTGGTTGAAATTAGAGACATCAGTCCCCACAATGAAGTAGACACAACGTCATAATTTCTTCGTGTGAACAGGACGGGAGACTACTAAAAGTCCAAGTCCACTAAAACAAAGGTTACTCGATTGACCAAGAAAATCGGGAATCAGTTTGGCATCGGATGCAATTTTGTGTAAAGAACCGAAAACTTTTGTTTTAGTATATGTTATGATTTGGGGGTCATTTTAAAATGTCAAATTTGTTCACTACGAGAATTTTATATTTCGCATACAAAATAAATTTGTAAGGAAATATTCATTTTTGTGGGGAAAAGCTTTTCCTGATGAAAAAAACTTGTAGGGAAGTTTGTGTGATAAACATCGTTGGAAAAGGTATAAGACGACAAACGGTGAAAATTTGTGGGCTAAAGTCTCTCCCTACAAATCCTTTAGAGACGAATGCAATTGTCGTCTAAGTTCTTTCTCCACAAAACTATTTGCTTGCTAAAGTTAACTTTGGCCCATGAAACATGTTTTGTGGGCACAAGGCAAACATTATTTTGTGGATTAAATTGTACTTTTCCCTACAAATAAATTTGTGGACCAAGTCGTACTTTTTTTTTCCTTTCTACAAATGATATTTTGTGGGTGTAATTGTCGGTTAAATTCATTTTTTCAAAAATAATAAAATTTGAAGAGAGAAATTAAGGCTGCGTTCTCTTTGTGTTTCAGTTTCCTGTTTTCATTTTCGAAAATGTTTTCTGTTTTTCATTTTCTGTGACTTTTTTCGAAATTGCTGAAAACGCGTTTGGTTTGTTATTTCTGAAAACTGTTTTCGAAAATGAAAAGCTGGAAAACGCGTTCTGTTTAAAATTTTGAAGAAAATTATTTCATATTATTTGTGAATATAAATAAAATAAAGATATCATATTTTGAATTATACAATAAAAATAAATGAAATAACCCCTATCAATCAATTTGGTTATACCAAAAAAGTTCAAAAATTCATGTTGCACTTCTAAAGTAATCGTTCCACATTTGAATAGTAATTTTTCCTTCTAAAGTAATCGTTTCATTTAATACTTTATATAGATACATCCTTCTAGTAAGCACTCATAACGTTTAAAATTTAAGTTTCAATAAAATTTGCAAAAATCAATTTACGTTAATTAATTATGCCCTTACAAAATAAGTGTCTACAATACAAAAGTAAAAAAAAAAGTTTAATAATCAAGCACATGATACATCATCAGAAATATGGTTGAATTTGGAGTTCTACGCAAAATACAGAGTGCAATTCGGAGTTGTACATCAAAAGTTATACATGTTTGAAGACAATGACCTATAAAACAAATACGAAAAGGATTAAATTGAAAGAAAAGTAAAATTTGTGAACTAATGTGCAACAAAATCTGAAGTTGAGGGACCTAAGTTGCCAATAAATTAGGATATTTTCGAAAGAAATTTCAAAATTTGAGGATTAAAATGACAAGTTTTGAAAATCAGGGACCAATAATTTAATTAAAAATGATAAATTTTGACAAATTTCAAATTTTTTTTTTAAGTGAAAACGCGCGTTTTCTACTTACAAGGCAAAAATTTCGGAAAACGTAATTTTCACGTTTTCCATTTCCTTTACAAATTTTGAAAACGTTTTCGAATTTTTTTTCTGAAAACGACGCAAGAGAACGCGTTTTCTGCGTTTTCGAAAATGGAAAACGGAAAACGGCTGGAAAACGTCAAAGAGAACGCAGCCTAAATTATTTTTATATATATTTTTATTTATATTATGTTAATTCTTTTACCATCTTCAAAATAATAAAAGATGTAGAAAAAGACAACAAATTAAGAGTGTGTTTGGTATTGTTTAAAAAGAGTTTTTTTTTTTTTTTTTTTTAATGAATAGTGATTTTTAGAAGAATAGATGATTGAGATTTTGTTGAAAAGTAAAAGATTGTGGACTTAACTTTTGATTGATGGCTGAGATTGAATACTGTAGAAAAATGAGATAAATTTAATGTGAACCAAACAAGGGCTAAATTAGAACCTTATTAGTGTCAATCAATATAACATTAAACTCAAAATATTGTACCAAAATACAAATAAAAAACATTCAATATGCTAAACTTAAAAAGAGTATAACTCTATCAATTACAACACATCTTAAAAAAACATAACTCTTCGTCCTCGTAAATTAAGTTTAGCATCTGGATCGTCTATAGATATATCCTCCAAAGGGGTGTCCTCGAGAAGCTATTGTTCTTTTTCCTTTTTGTAAGATATTCATCAACTTTGACTAGCATCACATCCTAAATAGATTAACACAACCCATAGGACATATGTAACTGCCTATAAAAACAAAATTTGCAATGACACAACCCAAGAGATATAATGAGCACGCCATATTTTGACCATGACAATTTCCTTTATCAAAATAATCACATAGAAAGCATTGAAAATTTGAATTATTCTATTTTAACAAAGTTCTTGACAAAGAACTTGACAAAAACTCTCACATGTGGTATGTGAGGTCAAGAGCTATGATTATCGGCTTCTATCCTCTATATGAGAACTTTTGTCAAATTCTTTGTCAAGAACTTTGTTAATATAGCAAGGTTGTGAAAATTTTCATACTACTTAATCTCATGATATTTTTCATAGTATTTTTAAGTCTAACCTTCAATTATGTTTTGCTTATCTAAAATGATAGATAAAATATGATAAAGAATTCAAAAATTGCAAAGTTAGGTCTTGACCTTTCTTTCCCACATAAGCCAAATCAGCCTTATTGAAAAACCCAAGAGATATAATCAGCCTTGTTGAAACAAATAGATGATTACTATAATGTACATAACACTGTTACAACTAAGTCTAGAACACAATTAAATAATTAATTCAACAAACTAAGTCTGTAATCAGTTTCATTTGCTTATTTTTCTGGATATAGGACTGATTTTTTCTCAAGCACTGTATTTCTCAAGTTGGGCTGGCATTTGCTGACAGAGTTTTCACTAACTTTCGAGAATCAATTTAAAAAAGGCACACAATTTGGATGTCCAATCAAAGAAAACTGAATGCACCAGCCAATATCATTTTATGTAGTTGAGAGACCAAAAGTGATATCAAAGGAAGTTAGGGAATAGGCAGGTATTGGTGGATGTTGGTGAAAGGGTAGCGATTGAAGATGGAGGCAGCTAGAATAGTAGCAGCTAGTGACAGTGAAGAAGTTTGACAATGGTAGTGGTTGGTACTGGAGGTTAAGGAAAAGGAAAAGAGGCATATGGTGGTCACTGATTCGGGGATGGGCTTGATATGAGGAAAATATGCAATAAAACTCAAAATAATATGGTTATTTATCAATCCTGAATCATGTAACTTGATATAGCACCTTTATCACATTTCGCATACTAGTACAAAATAAGAACATGTTTGGTACTTAAACATCATAATTACGTAATTGAGGCATTAGGCAAAAAGTTAATAATGCTAGAATGGAAGAATTTATCTACAACAACTTGGCAAATGAATTCTATAAGCAGTAGGCATCATTCAACAATTCATTATTTCTTGTTGCATAACATAATATATGTTTAGTTCATCCGTCATTATCATAATCTAAGTCACTTTGCTGGAGTTCAACTCAAATGCTTGTAATGTTCATAATATCATCAAATGGTCGAAAACGAATTTGTTTTAAATTTAACCAAAGACAGTGATTTTCATCTGGAAAAGGAAGCGATCACAAACAGCATGTTAGTGTTGCCAAGATATTCGCCAGAAGGAAAATTATTGGCAACAATTTGTGAAGTATTGTGGCAAATTCAAATGGTTTGCCACCTCTTGTTAGAGCTTATTCTTTACAAATTAACGATATTTATATGTTAAGCTTGGCATCAATATAACCAAAAAGAAACAGTTATCAGTTGACTGTTAACTCATGCAAACGAATATTATCTTAAAATAATAAAAACACAAAAAATCAGCATGTCTTCTATTCTGAGGGAATACAGAGTTGAACTTTATTGTGATTGCAATCCATTATTCATCATAGTGAAGCTCATAAGGCTCCGGTTATGAATCAATGTCGATAATCTATAAAGAACAAATTTTAAATTCTAACAAAGACACCAGAACAAAGAACAAGGAAAACAAATTTAATTTTTTTCTTTTAACCGCAACCTTCGTAATACACATGAGGTCACCCGAACAAAGAACAAGAAACTGTAGCCAGGAACGGCTTTCAGCCACTCTTCCCATCACCAAAGTCACACGCATATATTGAACAAATTCACAATTTCTGTACATGAACACGCACACATAGACACATAATTGTTAGAGTGGGTAAATCACTTGAATCAACTCCGATAGATCATTGTACAATAGGTATGAAGAACCTTTAATATAAACAAAAATAAATGGAAAGGGTCTAAATGGTTGAAACCCGGAAAAATAAATGCAAGGGAAAAAGCTCAAGAACCAGCGAACAGATATGAAAAATAATAGATGAACAAACAAACAAAAAACCCACAATTCATTTCCACACATAAATACTCGCGCATAGAGTGATAGAACCAGGGAACAGATCTAAAATTTTTGTTTAGTTTACCTTCATTGATTTTCGATTAGGAGTAGTTTTTCATCTGAGGGGTAGTTTCCTCTTCATATAGTTGACAGGTTTATGAAGAAACATATTCGCGGGGGTGAGATTGATTAGGGCACAATGTTTCTTGCGGGATGAGATGAGAGATTGGGGAAATGTTTTACGTGATAAAATGTTCACAGTTTTAATTTTTTTTTTTCTATTATCAATTATCATCTTTGAATTTATTGATTGATTGTGTTTTTTTTTTTTTTTTTTTTTTTTTTTTTTTTTTTTTAACGTTTTGATTTGATTTTATGTGACAGTGGTAAATCTGATCCAAAAACTTCACAAATAATCATATTATACGACGGCCAAGTTATAGTTTTCGATGATCTTTCGGTAGAAAATGCAAAAGATATCATGCTTTTCGACACCAAGTCAAGTTCATAAAATCAGTCCTCCGCCAAGTATGGCAAATCCGTCTGAATCCTTCACGAACATCCCCCTTGCTTTTACTTTTCCAGTGGTTGTTCCCACTTTGGTCCATAACCATAACCCCTTCAACCCTCCCTCACCTCTAGTAAGCTGCTCAAAATCTGTTTTAGAGGACATTCCCATTTTATATTTTGTCCAATTTTATTTATTTTAGTTTTATTTTGTGAATCTTAAATATTGGATCTAGAGATTAGTAAATTAGAGGTTTGAAAAGCATAGAAGTGATGAAATTTTGGAACATTACATAGAGATAAAGAAGGTCAAAGTGCTAAATTTTTGGTTGCTTAGAATTTTTCTTCCGATTCGTTTCTTGATAGTGTAGAAAGTGGTATTCTTCACTTTGTTCTAGGTTTTCGTCCTTTGTATTTGCTTGTTAATTTTGATGTGGGTTTATGTACTCAAGCAAAATATTTTTGTGTTATATTTTCTGTGTTGTAACATATTATTGAATTAGGTATTAGAAGTGAAGTTTTGTGTTTGCATAATTGTTTTGGTTGTTATCACATTTTTTGTTGTAAGACATTGCAGGTGGTAATAGCCTAAAAGGGCATGTGCTTTTTCCATGTTATGAACACAATTACAGAACATTACAGATATATTACATCCAAAATTACATTACGTTACAAAAGATTATAGCTAGCGTAACGCTCCACTGAAATTCTAGGACTGATTTTGTGATTGTAATGACGGGTGGTTTTTTGTTGCAATTGCTTAATGATTTTGAGATTGTAATATTTCTTAATCATTCTATAAAATTACAAACTTACCAGCACTCTTTAAATTACAAATAAAGAGCAAGTATTGGCTTAACATCATTCAAAACTTAATCACATGTAATAACATTGTCACAGATTATCCTGAAGTATTGGGTTTACTCCATTCTAAACATTACAGAAGATAACACAACATTACAGCTAGATAGCAATGTGTTGTCTTAATTTCATTCCAAAATTCCAATCAACATATAAAGAACATTACAAAACTTCGTTAGAAAATTACAACTCGTAACAGAACATTACAAAAGATTACAGAACATTACACTGGATTTCAATGACCGGAAATTAATCTGATATTAGTTGCAAAAGCCGACTGGAATTTCAATGATCGGAAATTCAACGATTTTTTTATTCAAATATTGTTGTAATAAAACATGGCTCGGGGACTTTTGGGTGATTGGAACTACCTAATTTAGTCTCCTACATAAATGATAACTACATCCCTAAATAATAGGATCTATAATTAATGAGGTCAATCAAATAATACACACTCTCTCCTAAAATTCGGTATTTATCTAAATTTGGGTAAGGAAATTCTGTAATATTAAGAATAATTTCAAAATTACATATTTTTCAATTACTACCCATTACATCTGGCCACACGGGTAGTTACGTAAATTTCCCTACTTGTTAAATAAGAGGAGTGGTTCAAACCCTCATAAATTGATCTATATTTTTATCTTTATTTGATGTGGAATTTTATCCCTTAACATGCCCCCTTAAAATGATGGCTTATTTGAGCATACTAATCTTAAAATTTGTATGCTCATTTTTGAGTTTTAATCGGATCAAATTGCTTGTTGGAGCTTAATGGACTCTGATATCATGTTAAAATTTTGGGGTTCATATTAAAAGGTCAACTTTGTTAAGAGGAGTGATCCAAATCCTTATAAATTGGTCTACATTATTATCTATATTCGATGTGAAATTTTATCCCTTAACAGTATATTTATTTGTGAATTTGCAATTGCAATGATTGGTTGGGCGTAATACTGTTAGTAGGTTTTATGAAATTTGATTTGATTGTGAACTCATTTTAAAAACATGAAAAATAGAAAAAGATTTATTTTGCCATTTATTAATTTTTACTCATTTTTCACAACCCATGGAAAAGTCCAAATCAAAAAACTTGTTCAATGTGGATAACCAAATAGACTATAAGGTTGATGGATCCTGAATGGGAACTCTTAAAGAAGTAGATGCCACAATATTAGAATCGAAGAATTGTATACTGACATACACATTATATGTATCCCTTCACATCGCACAAGTTACGCCTGCAGGATTATAGAGAAAAGAAGAGAAGCATACATCTACAAACAAATGACCACAGTTTACTGTTTACTCAATTGCCTGTTTAGTCATTCCCCTTAAAGAAGCAAAGCAACATAAGATGCTGATGATGAAGGGCTTCTCAGAATATACAAGGGAGTACTGCATAGGTGAACAAAATGTAAAAAACAAGTATATATAGGAAAAGTCAACAATTAAGGTACATGAAGCAAAAATATGAAAGAAAAAATTATACTACCTCGTTAGTAACCAGATAATGTATGTAGGTTGCACCCATGGTTCTAGGAAAACCGGTATATAAAACCTAGATGGGAGCACGATGCATTGCAAATTTATGTAAACAAGAATCTTGATATGAAACATATAAACTTAAACATGATTTCGATTTAGGATCTTGACCATAAAATTAATTACTGCAAATCATAAGACATACCATAATCCATAACAATAATGTAGAAAGATATGAGATTCTGTCACAGCTTTTAATTCAATCCCGAAGTAAGTATTGATCTAAAATTTGCATTCTCTCTCTTAACGTAAGCCTTTATTTGTGTTTCATTCGTTGAATCCTAATGACGAATTTCGAGTTCAATATATATAGGTAGAGAGAGGGAGCCGAATTTCCTATAGCCTTTTAATCTCAACCGCCCATCAAAGTTGTAGTATTAATAGGAAAATCTTCTAATTAAGCCAGATTTCTATTAATTCAATTGTTTACCTAATTAAACCAGAATACATAATATGGGCCACATAATGAGAAGATATTTATGAAATTCAAGATATACACAATCTCATAATAATAGGGATCGACATATCAAAAAATTTATAACAGTCTCCCACTTGGTCCATATGACAATACTATTTATGGTTTCATATAGGAATCATAAGGCGCGCAAAAATGTTGAATTAATATACTTAAAAGATCTATCGTAATTACCTTAATTAATTGAATCACTGATAAGAGTTATTGCGGTTCCATGTTAATTAAAGAACATGATCCCTTCCATGTACCACTGATCAATAATTCACTTAACGAAGTATGTTTAGCAAAGCAATCATAATGATCCCCGTAATGTCTTAATTAAAAGACTATTTCTGTTATTATTATCCATTTACATAATGTATATAAAATGGAAATATAAAAATTCAGAATTTTCAATAAAGAAATTTCAAAATAATGTCAAAATAAGAACACGGAGCAATCCAAATACAAGAAAAGAAACTATTCGTTACACTCAAGACCCATTGCGTCAGTATGCTGCTTAAATGTCTTGGGTGGTAACCTTTTAGTTGGTGGATCTGCTATATTTGCACTTGTGTTAATGTGCTCAATTGACACTCACTTATTCCGAATTTCTTCCTTAATGGATAGATATTTCATCTCCATGTGCTTTATTCCTTTTGAATACCTATCATTATTTGAAAAGAATATTGCTGCAGCATTATCACAATAAATTTTCAGCGGCCTAGCAATGGAATCCACAACTCTAAGTCCTTAAATGATATTTCGTAACAATAATCCTTGAACTATAGCCTCAAAGCATGCTACAAATTCAGCCTCCTTAGTGGATGAAGCAATTATGGTTTGTTTGGCACTCTTCCATGATACAACACCTCCAGCTAATACAAACACAAAGCCAAAAGTCCTTTTTCTAGTATCCACACAACCACCAAAATCTAAATCTGTGTAACCAATCACTTCAAAGTGATCATTATGGCTAAATGTGAGCATATGTTTCTTTATTCCTTATAAGTATCTCAACACTTTCTTAGTAGCTTTCCAATGATTAATTCTTGAATTGCTTTGATAACGGCCCAACATATCGACTGTAAAGCTAATGTCTGGTCGGCGCAAACCTGTACATACATTAAGCTTCCTACAAGAGTAGCATAAGGAAAAAAATTTATACGTTCACGTTTCAATTCAGTTTGAGGACACTGGGTTAGGCTGAACTTATCCTCCTTCTGAATTGGAACAACAATAGGATCGTAAGATGCTATATTAAATCTTTCCAAAACTTTTGTGATATAGGCATTTTAAGACGTTCCAAAAAATCTAAGTGATCTATCACGAAATATTTCTATTTCTATCGCATATGATGCCCCTCCTATATCTTTTATTTCAAAGTTTTGGGAAAGAAAATTCTTAGTTTCCCGTAATAAACCAAGGTGGCTGGCATCAGAATGTGGCTTGATTGTATGGATGGCAAGGTACCAAGAGGTATAATCACTGATCAGGATCGTGTAATGCAAAATGCTATTCAAATTGTATTCCCAAAGATAAAGCATAGATGGTGTTTGTGGCACATCCTGAAGAAGTTGTAAGAAAAATGGGAGTCGTGGGGGGGGGGGGTAGACATTCTAGACCCGCGAACATTTCTGTGTGAATCGTCATTATGGTGCGTCTGATGACTTTCCTGAATCTTGTTTGTGACTCATCGCGATAGGGGAGCAAGTACGTGGCTGCCGATAACAAGGATACGAGCCCGCCTTCTAGCGCCAATTTGTTGACGTCAGTTTTTGTCAACAAATAAAGAAAGTGGAATTCCTATAACTTTCAGGTGAATGATCAATTTGCAGATAATTTGGTTAAGTAAACAACTATGACCCCCTATTTCCAATGTTAAGGAAAAATGTGGATAACAAGATAAATATAAAAAGGTTTACAGATCAAAAGAGAAACTGAAATTATAACAACGTAGATTCACGTCCAGTTCGATACTGATCTGACAACCAGGTCGGATTAACGTATTCAAATAACAAGATTTTGAGAGGTTTTTCTATTTTCTCCCCCTTCAAAGAGCAATTATATCTCTTATTTATAGTAAGATAGGAGATAAAACACAATAATTATTACAACATATCACGTCTGCAACATGTGATTGACATTGACGAATGAAATTGTGACAAAATGACAGTAAATGATTATACTGACACATTTTAGATAATTATGATTACTGACACATATTACAGCTGATTTGACCACCCTGCAGTGCCGTCATTTTCACCTCGGTTGACTAATCACCTCGGTAATTATCACCTCGCTACAAAATCACCTCGGTCTCACCAAATCATCTCTCTTATTAAGTTAAGGTAGGTCATATAAATCACCTCGGTCATCTAGATTTCCTTGGTCTGATCCGTGGTTGTCGGTGCTGGTCGGATATTCAGCTTGTTTCGCAATTTAAAGTTGAGCGTTGATCGTTGTTGACATCTTTTAATCTTGGACCTATTATCCACCTCAACATGATGTGCAACAAAGGTGTTGAATTAAATTAGGCTCAATATCACAAAATGAGAAGAAGTTTAGAATTCAAAAAGGACAAAAAATGCATCCACGTTTTTGTTTGCATCAAGGAGTCATTTAGCGGCTTTGAGACTTCTTTTCTTGGAGAACCCAGCAGCCATGTTTTGATGAAGAATTAATCTATCTGTACATAACAGTGTCCAAATTGGGTTATCAATTGATGTGCTGACAAGTTTGTAGCTGTTGATTTTAAAGATGATGTGATGGGTCAGTTAATGGATGTTTACCAAATCATGTATATGTAACCTAATTAGTAAACTGTTATGTACGAGTAGCATGATTCTTTGAGGAAAACTCCCAGCAGCTCTTTTAATTTCATGGGCCATCATTAGACTTGAACAAGGGCATCAAAAGAAATTGGAAGAGCAACAACACATTTTTTGAAAAAAACGTAGAACAACACCGCACTTGACTAAATTGGGCTAGGAATTTATTTTTGTAAGCCTAATGGCTGGGCTAAATTAAAAGAGCAGCAACAGGGTTTGAAGAAAGTTCAAAAGAAGGTAGCGGCACTAACTGGTGGAATATTTTGGTAGACACACAATTAATTCCAGCCAAGGAGACATTTGGAGCAGTCGGCACTTTTGGACCAATTGAAGATTCTCCGACAACTGTGCCAAAAATTTGATGGGTGTTGAATTCAAAAAATAATAATTTGTGATCTTGCTCATCATTATCACAAATTATTATTTGTTGGATTCGACACCCATCAGCTCCATATCCGTGAAAAGTTTTCTCATGTAATGTAAATTTCAATTGTTTGATCGAGGGAGGAACTCTAAATAGTTATGTGAAATTGAATGCAGCGAGAGGAAACTGAGGTTTGTTGACCTATGGTTAACTTAACCTTATTGTTTTGATCATAACAAACAAGAATATATTGTGTTGTTAACTAGTGTGCTTCAATTGCTTCATGTAATGATAATATTCAAAGAATTCAATGTTCAAATCGTCTCTCAAAGATATATAAATCAAAACTATGTGATCAAGCACATGAGACGCAAAAAAGATTAAGAAAGAATCATAGATATTGAAGATCAAGATTCAAGTCGAAAAGCATAACATGAACATCAAGATTGAAGTTGAAAACCATGAAATGAAGATCAAGAACTCAAGCATACAAGATTAGAGTTTAAGAGTTGATTTAACCTATATAAAGGTATAACACTCTCAATCTTTAGCGATGAAATCCTACGAGCTCGAAAATTATTTTTATGAATCAAAACATTTACTTAAAAATTTCATCACTTGCATAAAAATATTTTTGACCCATAAAATGAATTAGATTTTGGAAAAATAAATATTTTGATGTAAAATGAAATTTTCAAAATCCTGTCATTTTGGTCAACCGAAAGTTTCTAGTCGACTGAAAGTTTGGTCAACCGAAACTATATTTGATTAAGTGAAAGTCCAATAGTTGAAAATGTGTAACGGCTATATGCATATTTTGGTCGATCGAAACTCTAGAATTGGTCAATCGAAAGTTGCAGAGATCTTATTTTTCACCTATAAATAAGTCTTGTCTGTTTCATTCTTTTTGAACAACTAAGAAGAGATTTTAGAAAAGTTTTCTTCTAAAAATTCGTTATTCTTACTTGGTTTATATTTATCTATTTTTATTAGAAAACTTTGATTGATCTAAGCTTTGTTTTATCAAATTCATCAAAGTTTTTGGAAGAAAATTTTGTGAAGATTCTTGGTTTTATATTGTTTAAACTTCTTCAAGATCTTCACACTATATTGAAATTGAAGTGTAGGTCTCTCTTTATTCTAAACTTATTTTAATCTTTTAAAGAGAGAGTTTCAATTGAAGAACTTTGATTATTTGTACTATACTTTTTATTATCATTTGATTCAATAAAGTTCCATTGCCTAAGCACTTCTAGCTTAACTTAATGTTGATTATTCAAGTGTGGCATCTCTTGATACATAATTTGATTTGATCATTCAACAAGAGATTATATTCTTTGAAAAACTTTGTTTGATTGCATTGAACTTTTCATTATCATTTATATCAAAATTTTCTTCTAACACTCGAGCTTAATTCATTACTATCTATTGAAGTGTTAGACAATTCTCTTGAGACTTAATTTGAGTATATCATTTGTCAAGAGAGTTATTTCAATTGTAAATCAGTTCATTATATTGTGGTTTCGAGATCCTTGTGAAAACTCGATTGTTGTTAATGATAGGCGCTCCTTGTTGTAAGTCACATAAGAATAAGTGCTCTTTGTTGTAAGTCGCTGAAGGATAGGTACTCCTTGTTGTAAGTCACCTAATGATAAGTGCTCCTTGTTGTAAGTCACTTAAGGATTTGATACTCCTTGTTGTAAGTTATCATTATAGTGGATTTGACTTTGCTCGTGACGGAGAGCTCGGTAACAGAGGACGTAGATCAGATTGGTTTATTGAACCTCTTCAAATAGCGTTTGCATCATCTTATATCTTTTACTTACTTATGTTAAACTTACTCTATTCTTTCAATTTATATTGTGCAACTCCATCTCTAAGGGCTATACTTACTTTATCAATTAAGTTCACACATTTATAGCACATTACATTGATAGTTAAGTTACTTACTACATTAAATATTCATACTTGTACCTATTGATTTTAAGTTTGAGATTATTTATCAAATTTTTTTTTAAACCAATTCACCCTAAACTTGGTTAGTAACTCTTGGGCTAACAAGGTTGAGCAGAGAGCAAGGATGGATCCAAGTGATTGCAAGGGTGTTAGCCGCTCGTGTTGGATCGTAAAAAAAAAAAAAGGTTAATAATTAGGTATATAATTTTAATTTTTTCCCTTATTATTAGACGATCGCTCATACTGATTTGATATTTTAGACTAGATTCGTTCCACAGAGAGAGAGAGAGAGAGAGAGTATTCCATGCATGTAACAATTTCTTTAATGGAAATGGTAAGAGAGGTTCTTCCATGAGAAGGTATTTGTATCCTGTACCCGACTCCAAAGTTATTGAGAACAAGCTTACACAACGTTCTTTTACACAATAATTACAATTTATTAATCAATTTATAAATAAAACAATGTTCAAACTAATTCTTTAACCACACACATTTTTTCAACCACACATTAACCTAGAAAAAAAAAAATGGCGGCGAGCGTTAGTTTATTGATTTTTCTCCTTTTAAAATGCAAGGATTTTTAAGAAATGATTCATGTCTTAAAGCAAATAATTAATCAGGAAATTTAATTGATCTCTATTAAATTTTTTCATTGATAATTAAAGCAATTAATACACAACTAAGGATGATTTTGATACTAATACTTAGAAATAAGAAATTGGTGTTAATCAAAGTAGAAGCAACTTCAACCATAGCCCTTGCACCTCTCCAGCCAGGCAGCCACCAACTGGTTTGACAGACAGTTGAAACCTTCTTGTTTCTGAAAAGAGGAACTGAATTCAGTCATAAACAAAGTAAGGTTAGGATATTAGCAAGCCAGACTAATTTTTGCAAATTAATTTCCAATATTTTACCATTAGGCTCGAAATTTTCTCTTCAATCTAATCAAATAGATCATTGTTGTCACGTGCATCCAATCTCCAATGTTAATACAGAAGTTGAAGTAGGAGCGTCTCCATGAATGCTTGAAGAACAAAGTACCAACGACAGCTCAAAATCCAGTGATAAAACCAAATGTCATGCAGATATAAAACTTTCGACTTATAAACTTATCATCTTGTTCTTCAATGTTGTTTCCATGTCCATGATCAAGGTTGCGAGAATCTCTAGGACACTCTAGCAGAGGAAGCCCACAGAGTTGGCTATTCCCAATATAAGCAGAGGAGTTGAAACTCTGTAGTTGAGTGCCTAAAGGAATCATTCCTATCAAATTGTTATATGACAAGTCCAAAACGCTGAGAAAATGTAATTCCGCAAGGCTATTTGGGATCTTCCCAGAAAGCTCGTTTCTAGACAAGTCAAGCCATTCCAACATCTCCATCTGACCAATGCTTGAAATGATATTCCCCATCAAATGGTTTCTTGATAAGTTCAGGAAAACTAAACCCCTTAGCTCAGAAAGTTGACGAGGAATAGTTCCAACTAACTTATTGCTAGAAAGATTAATCCCTTTCAAAATTCCTAGTCTTCTATTTTCTAACTCTCGTCCTTTCCATTGTACCAAAGCATTGTCAAAATAAGTATCAGGGTAGGAGCGAATAGCATGAAAGAAATGATGAAACAATGATGAAACGTATTGCTTTTGACTTCCACTTAACTATTGTTTTGAATCAAAGAAGTGAAATTGCTGAAACACTGTGGAATTTCACCCAACATATTGTTCCTTGAAAGGTCCTAGACTTGAATATTGGTAAGGTAACAAATTTTTGGATCTATCTTTCCATGGAATTTATTAAATCGGACGCTAAGAACGGACAAACTTGTTAGATGTGTCCCTATCCATTCGGGAATAGTTCCTTTTAATCCGTTTCTTCCCACAGAAAGCATGCGCAGTTGACTACAATTCTTCAAAGAGGAAGGTAGTTTCCCAATGAAATTATTATTGCGCAGATGCAATATCCGAAGTTGATAGTTGCGGCCCAAAGTTGGTGGAATTTTACTCGAGAAATTATTGTTTGCCAAATTGAGAGCTTGTAAAGAACTTGAGTTCATCCAGCAATCGGGAAGCTCTCTCGTCAATTGGTTATCTGAGAGATCGAGGACCTCCAAGTTCAAGTGAGTGAAATTTGTGTAGAAGTGAGAAATGGATCCAGAAAACATATTTTTGGAAAGTTGTAATTTTATTGATTGAGAAAGAAATGATGGAATTGGACCTAAAAAATTATTATAACTCAAATCTATATATGAAATACCACCATTAAAACTTGGGGACAAATGAGGAATTTCTCCACTGATGTGGTTATAAGAGAGATTTAAGTTTGATAAAGAAGTCATATTCCACAACCAAGTAGGTAATGTTCCTGATATACTAGCAAATGACATATCAAGTTCAATAAGATTTTTCCACGTTCGAAGCCATTTTGGAAAATCAGGTCCCACTTTGCTAAATCTAAGGTATAATAGTCTCAATTGAAATGGAGGAGTCCAATCAGAGCTCGTTTTCAAAGCTAGGGAATTGTAGGACAAATCCAGTTGGTCTAAGTAGGCTGAGTTTGAGAGGTGATCTTCTGTGACTGTTCCTTCCAAAGAATTTGAAGAGAGGTCCAAAAATTTTAGTTTGGTGGGTTGCCAAATACTTTCGGGTAGCCTTTCTAATTGATTTCCGGAGATATACAATTCTTGAAATGAAGAATATGCTCTCAAGTCCGGCAAAGATCCTCCAATTTTATTGGTAGAAAAATCCAAGTATTCAAGACTTCAAGGTCGCCCAAGTCTTTGTGGGTGAAATTCGTTCAAATGATTGTTTCCAAGTCTCAAATCTTTTAAGGATGAAAATTGGATGATATCTGGGAAGGAATCAACAAGTTGATTGAAAGATAAACTTATAAGCTCTAGTGATTTCGATGCTATCCCTGATAAGTTTTGAAGTAAATGAGGAAGCGATTCGTTTAATGCGTTATCTGATACGTCAAGCGTGCTCCGATGACTTAAATTCCCCAAAGATTTTGGAACCCCATTGAACATATTCCCAGTTAAATGAAGCTCCTCAAGAAAACACAGTTCCCCAAAAGTATCAGGAATGGGACCATCTAATTGGTTATAAGAAAGGCTTACGTGAGTGAAATGAGTACTTAAGTTAAAAACATAGGGGAATATGGAAAAGGAAGTGAGATTATTGTTAGTTAGATCGAGGACAGAAAGAAAGGAGAAAGAGGAATTTACAGAGACATCAAAGGCAGGCTGATCAGTATTGCCAAGTTGACAATTTGACAAGTATAGTTCCTCGAGGAAAGAGAGCTTTGAAATTGGGTGGAATATGGAAAAGGAAGTGAGATTATTGTAAGATAAATCGAAGACAGAAAGAAAGGAGAAATAGGAATTTGCGAAGACATCAAAGGCAGGCTGATCAGTATTGCCAATTTGACAATTTGACAAGTATAGTTCCTCAAGGAAAGAGAGCTGATAAGTGTATTTTATACACTTATTTCTATCCTAAAAGTATGAATTTATATGTTTGTTTTAGAATATTTGCTATTTATTTTGTGTTATTTGTTTATATTTCAGAAATAATTCCAAAGTCGAGAAAACAATGGAATTGGAGCAAAAACAAGCAAATTGGATGATAAAAGAACCAAAGTATGCAAATCAAGAATGGATGAAGTAGATCAAGGGCTAAATTGAAAGAAAAGTCAAAGAAAGAACCAAATTGGTAGATTTCAGAAGTTCAAGGACCAAATTGCAAATATTCAATAGTTGATTCGAATCAAGATAAGATAATTTAGGACTTTTAGGAGTTAATTGGATGCAATTAGAAGTCAAAAAGGAATGAAATACGGTAAGAATATTACCATAAATTCATTCCAATCAAACAAGAGTTCTGGCAGATTTTTAGTCAGATTTGAAAGCTAATTTCGGGGCAGTAAACATTTGAATTGTGAAAATCATATTTCATGAATAATTGTAGTCCTTTAAGTTATCTTTCTAACGGACTTTGAATCACCTCAATTGGATAAGGGAATAGAAAGATATGATCAAAATACTAAATGCTTTGCAATAAAAGGATGATGACCAAATTGCTGAAATTTAAAGAAGAAAACTGTTGCTGCCGGTATAACCGTGCGGCCGCACGGTTGAAAAAGCGTGCGGTCGCACTGCCAAAAAAATCAGCGACTGAAGGTTGGCTTTTCGAGGCTGCGATCGCGCACTTTTGAACCGTGCGGTCGCACGGTAGTCCCGACTAGGCCGCAACTGGGCTTTTTTCGCTGAATTCAGCAGTTTTCTCCTCCATTAACCTAATTCTCGGGGAAATCTATAAATACCAGACCTAAGACACGAAATTAGGGGCTCCCAATCTTCATAATTCATGCCAAAACGCTTTCGAATTGCGAGGGGATCCATAGGAGGCCAAATTCAAGATTGAAGAACAAGGATCAAGGAGATGAATAGGGTGACATCTTTTCATACTTCTTGTGATTTATTTTCGATCATGTATTTAGGCTAGGTTTTCATTGTTAGAATTGTGATGAAACATTAATCTATTGATTCCATGTTTTGACTTTATATTTATATTATGCAATTTATGAGATTGATGCAATTAATCATGTTATTATTATCATCTATGATTGTGGACGCATAATTATTGATATTTGCGATAGATTTCTATGTTCGAAAGAGTAGGAATTTATTAAACCTTGATTAATTGCCGCGAAGTCCGATAGGGGATAGAAATATACCCCCATGCTTCGTGTTATCCCAAAAAGTGTTCATAATTCATTAATGCTTTTCTACATGTTTGGATTGGTCATAGAAATATAGGCTCCTCTCTTGTATGAAAAGGTGTTTATGCATCGCTCGAAAGGGGACATAAATAAATATAGGAACACGAATTTTCAATACTCATACATTGTTATTAAATGCTTAAGTCAAATACATGGTTGACTTGATTAATGTGGATTCATAATTCTAACATATTCATCTCATCGTTTTAACAAATCAAATTTTCCTACTTTCTTTAGTTTAATTTTTAATTTGAATTTTCAAAAACAAAATTTCCAAATCCTAAATTTTCTTGTTTCGGTTAAGGTTTGTAGTCTAAAAATACGATTTAAAACAATCTCTGTGGGAACGATACTCGGACTTAAAATCTACTTTATTACTTGCGCAACCCGTGCACTTGCGGAGCGTTATCAAGAGCTTTGAAATTGGCTGCACCCAGTCGAATTTGTCAAGGTTAATATAACTCAAGCTAAGATGTTTTAACAAAGGAAGATGAGAAAGCCACTCAAGATTATCGACTGTCAAATCATTGTTATATCCGAAGTCTAAATAATTCAAGTGCAGCAACTCAGTCAACACTGGACTAATCTTACCTTCAAAATAATAATCAAATAGATCAAGGCCGATTACATGACCTGTTTTGTTGCTACATGACCTGTTTTGTTGCTACACTCGACATATTCCCATTCGCAGCATTCCCTTTGGCTTTCTCCACTTCCCCAGGACGAGAGCGCGTTATAGTGGTCTGTAAGGCCTTGCTTAAACTTGAGAAGAGCTTGTCTCTCCCTCTCTATGCACCTAACTTCAAAAACAGAAACTATCAATGTTGGTTTCATGAAAAGAGAGCATAAATGTAGCTCCCCAAGTTCTAATTACCCTGTTCACAACGTCATTTTCTGTTCTAAACTTTAAAATAACATTCTAGCGGAAGAAATAACTGAAATTCATTTTTGGCAACATCAAATAAACTGTAATGGTTGATAAAACTTGAAAAAATTTTATGAAACAATTCAAAATAACGAATCGAGCCATTAATAATACAAAACATTCGGTAATGCCATAATTTCTCAAATAATTGAAAATCTCAAAAATAGCCAAAGTTTAGAAATATGGATCATCAAAATAAGATTCTCAATTATTTAACGACTATTACCACATTCATCCAACACTTGCCACCCTCTCCGAAAATCTGCAAATATTGTTAAAATAGACATAAGCATTTCATAGAAAAACTCAGTAGACTCATCGCCAATTAATTAATCTGCATTACAATTGAACACATAAATGCAGGCTCTTTAGGAATCATAGGGTGTGGGTTGCTCTTCTCGTGCATTAAAGCACATGACTTCTTTTTGAAAATCATAGGCTCTTTAAAATCATAGAGCGTGGGTTGCTCTTCTCATGCATTAAAGCATATGGCTTCTCTTTGAAAAATCATAGGCTCTTTAAAATCATAGGGTATGGGTTGCTCTTTCTTCTCGTGCACGTAAGGCACATAATTTATGCATAACATCATCATTTATCTTGCAAGATATTCTCTTCTTTCTTTCTCATGAATAAAAGCATATAAGTTATGATAAGCATAACAACATAAATATTTTCAAAGAAATACATTCTCGTCTCTTTTCATAAAAATGACTTTTACATAAGTAACATAACATACACACTCACATGCAATCATAATTTAAATCAATTAATAGGGGCGAGTCTACCTTAAATTTAACGAGTGCAAAATCGAGCGGGAATTACTTCAATCCTTTAAATCTTCGTACGTCTCGTCTAGCCAATTAGAAAAATAAGTTAAATTAGTCTTTTGAAATTTATAGTTTAAAAATGATAAATTAGAATTTAGGGACTGAAATGAATAATTTTCAAAAGTTGAGTTGAAGCTCAAATGAATATTAAACCATAGAGCTGATATAATTGATTTTTAAAAATGAAGTGGCTGATTAAATCATTTAAAAACTATAAGGACTGATTTGGAACATTTTAAAACTTGGGGCTAAGCTGCAAATTTCCAAAAAGTTTAAAATATACAAATATATACATATATACATATCTCTCTCTCGCAAAAATGAGAGAGAGCAGCAGGGGTGGTGAAACCCTCGTCATGACCATGCGCCACAGCCGGTGGTTGGCCGGCGGAACGCCGCCCAGGGTAGCGGCGAGAGGCGGCCAAAGAGAGGTTTCCGATTTGAGGGAGTTTGGTGCGAGATGGGTGCGAAATAGATGGCTAAACCGAGGCTAGAAATTGCGCTTTCCGTTGGTGAATCGACGGTTGACGTAAGTACTTGGCTTCGATTCTTCTCAGTTTTGGGTTTGATTGGCTCATTGGTGGGGATTTGGGTGTTGATTGGAGCTAGGCTGATTTGGTTGGTGGTCGAGGTGATGATGATGAAGATGATGAAGGAGGTGGCAGTGGTGACAGTTTGGAGTTGAGTTGCTGTGAAGATGGGTTGAGAACTTGGTTTGGTAGTTGGTTTGATTTTGGGACTGTTGTGCAGTGGGTTCAGTGTGGGCTGGCCGTGGTGGTGGTGTTGGGTTGATTTTGGCTTGAAATTTGAGCAGTGATGGCTGGTTGCATTTGGTGGTGGCAGTGAAGTGGTTGTGCAGGTGGGTTACTGCTGGGTGGTGGTGGTGCTGCAGGTAGTTTGAGGTTGGTTATGACTGCGAGAGGTTGGGGAAATAATTCTTACCTTGTTGGAGTTCAATGTCGTGAAAGGGAGCCTGAACTTAGAGTGAGCCTGGATGAAGGTGATGCTGTGTTGCTGAGCAGTGGATTGTCGTGAGAGAGAGGGGGGCTGAAATTGAAGTCTGCAATGGAGCTGGAAGGAGGCTGCAATGGGGTTGAAGAAAGCTGAGCCTCCAATGTCATGACTTGGTGAGGCTGGGACAGTTTGAGTGGTGAGATGATGTTGAGAGTTGGGTTTGGAGGAGTAGGTGATATAGAGCTAGGGTATGGTATGGTATGGGATTGATGTGATAGGTGGAAGTTGGTGGTAGTATGAAATCTTGACAAGTAATGCACTTAATTCGAGGAAAAATCGTACGCGAAAACAACTGGGTCGAAAAATGAACCTGATAACATGGGCTGGACGTAAATTAGAATTTAAAACGATTTTGAAAATAATAATTTAAATAAATAAATAAAATAATAAAATTTTCGAAATTCGGAATTTATTTAAAATCGAATTGGACTTGATATTTTTCAACTCGGCTAGACGAATATGTCACGACTTTAATTTAATAATCGGTGAGATCGCAGCGGCACGGTTTTCATAATTTTAAAATAATTATTAAATGCGTAAAAATTCTTGATCGCTACAATAAAGACCAGCAAAATGGGTATTTTAAGCTCTGTCATTTTTCTTCTTCTTATAGTAATAAAAAAGATTGAAGCTTTTGAGTTGTTTGTGTATATGCAATCATAGATTCATAATCATTTTATAATCTCAAGAACCCACCAGACACGGTACAAATCCAAATCCACTATAAGAACTTTGAGACACCACAGCCACACAATGAATGAATTCCATAATTTCTTGTAACGTATAGATTGGGGAGACAACTAAAAGTCCACATCCACAATAAGAACGTCTTTGGAATGATGTTCTAAATATAATAACTAGATCGATCTGGAAAATAGGGAATCCAATTCAATTATATGTAAAAAGATTTTTGACAGCCTTGTGACGTATTACGTAACACACGAATTGTTCCCCATTAAAGGGGATTTTTGTTCCAGCCACAAAAAAATCATAACAGCTTGGTTGCGCATATATTATTGTAATAATGTTAGTGGAATTGTTGTAATTTGATTGTGATATTGTTTTAAAAAAGAGAATGAGGGAAAATATATATTTTGCTGTGTACTGTTTTTAACGCGTTTTTTCTCAAAATGAAAAAACCTTGCCCAATGTGGAAAACCAATAAGACCGATGATGATGGATTGGAACTGTTAATGAAGTGGGCATTGCTAGTTGCACAGAGGGCCCTAATGAAGTAGACGCCATAATATTTTTCTCATAGCGTATCGCATTGGTTCCAAAGGTATAGAAGACTCTAGCATAATGTTAAATAGAATTACAAAAAGTGTAGGTCCATTAGAAGAACGTCTTTAGTATTGAGATAAGATGATACAATCCATTAAATTCTAGAGCTGTTTTAGTGGAATCAGGTCAAAGTCCTAAAAGACTAGAGCTCATCACGGCATCGAATTGGGGTTGATTAAAAGCTCAATCATTCATTTGGATCAAAAGGATAAGGGTGGCTATATTCACACCACAAAACTAATTTTCTGCACCACATTTTTTTTAATATTTCTTTTGTTTACAAAAAAAGACATAAATAAAATTACATAAATATCATTTTAAATTTTTTTCACTATTTTTTTTATATACACCACAATCTTTAAAATAATCTTCTCTCTTTTCTATATTTATATTTATGATTCTATCATCTGAAACACACACTTACAGGCACACACATCTATTTCAATTTCAAATACCATTCCACTGTCATTATAATTTTTTCAACAAGGAGTTACACTAACACCAGTTCCAATTAATGATTGAATTGCACACGAATTGATTTTCAAATGCTATAAGATTCTTCAATAACAAATTATCCTATCAAAGATGGGAACGTAAAATAATGAACATTACTTTTAAGTACAAAAAAAGAAAATATACCATCTTCTCTCTTCTAAAGTGGAGAAATACTTTGCCTCTTAATTGTATCAGCTTGGGTGGAGATTCTCTCAAGGTTCCTTGTGAAAACTTTTCTCCAATAAAAAAATTTCAATGCTGGGCTGGTTTAGGCCAATTGTTTTGGCTAGGGAATTTGTACAAATTTATTGTTTGAGGACTACTTTGTATTTTCTCCATTTTACAAGTGTTTTTCATGTAATAAGTTTGTTACTTTGTCTTTAATACCGGATTGCCATCCATATATAATAAAGGAAATTATTTAGTAAAATATACTTTGGTCAAATTGAGTTGGGTACCTTTTTATAGTACTGCTCCCACTAAATTGTAAGGGCTCTCCAAATTAAATTCAACCCTCGAAAGTAGCTGAGAATTGGTAGGTCAGACTCACTTGCAAATTATCTGCTGACGAAAGCAAAAATGTGAGGATCAGAGGCACTGAGGCAGCATATATAAAGTGTGTTCGGGGTACGACAAATAAGTCAAATTGAAATAGTAACATTATTTGTTGTCATACGTGGGACAAGTCGTTCATGTATGTGTTGCATTCGGTTTATGAAAATTTCATCAACTTTTTTGTCATTTCTTAGATGAGACGTTTACAATTCACATATAAAACCGAACCAAATAGGATTTGTGATTTAGCGAAACTAAGAGCAAATTGAAGTCATGAACTCAAACTTTGCCACAATCTACTAGGCCAGAGGGGTAGTGTGATCAGACATAAGTGAGGTTCCAACCCAAAATTAATTGGTGATAGGTGGAGTAGTCTACTTAGGTTATAATGTGTTTTTTTCCTTTCATATTTCATAATTGATGTAGAACATTATTTGCACACCCAACAATATTGCTCCTCCAACAATTTTTTCGTCCCGCTACATGAAAATCCTAGCTCTGCTAGTGGTCATCTATTTATAAAAACCTTCATTGAGAGCGTTAGTTGTATAGTAAATTTCAATTTATGTATTTCATCTCTTTTAACTTAAACTTTTAAACGGGACAATTCAACAAAAATCAATCAGACTTTAAGTCGAGTTGTGCATTGCATTCTCATACTCACATTATGCACTGTCAAACAGTAGTAGAAGCGTATTATTATTATTATTATTATTATTATTATTATTATTATTATTAAAAGGCAGATTGTTGACTTGTAAAAGAATAAACTAAAAGCCAAGACGAGAATGATAATTTCTAAACCATGCAAGATTTTGATAAAGTTGTCCACGTGCATTATACTGTTTGGTCTCCTATCTTGATTTAACATATTTACACAGTCCACATGCATTATACTGTTTGGTCCTATCTTGATTTAACATATACACATAGTGTATGCAGTTGACTTCCTTATTGTGGTTTATATAATGCATCTTATCATCATTGTAAATCTACAGGGTGGGTGGCAACAGATACAGGAATTCGAATGGGCACGAACTCATCACGTGAGCACAAATGGATTCAGTGAGCACGAACAATCACTAGACGGTCGGCCACCTAATATACAGGAAAAAAAGCAGGAGTTCGTCGAGTGCTAGCTTCGTTCTTGGTGGATGACAGAGGCAAAGGGATTACCCGAGAAAGATTAGGATAAATATTGACAATTTGTAAACATTAACCACTGAATCAGCTAGTTCAACACTTTTTTTATTTATTTATTAATTTAACTTTTTTTTTAATTACTGGTTCAACCTCGGTCCAACATTTAAAATGTTGCTTATTGCAATATCTTGATTGAATCCGCGTATATTTGGTAAAGAGAATAATCTAGAAGTGCTCAATTTGAAAGGAAAGAACTGAACAAGGAGTCATATTCCAAAAATACCAAACTCCACCTAAAGTAAAATTGCCATTTATAATGCCATGGTGGTGGTACACACTGACAACAGTATATACAGTTCTTACGTTACTTTATGCTACTTCTGGCTATAAAAAGAACCCACTTCTCCATCTTCCTCCTTGCAGTTTTAAACTCAAATTTTTTTTGGCAGTTTTATATACAATGGCCATTGCCATGAGTCTAAGGATTAATATTTCTTTTCTAGTTTCCCTCTTCTTACTCTTGTTACGACTGTCTCCAGGTAAATTAAACCCAAGTCGAGTCTAAAAAATCATCAGTAGCGATATTCGTTGGAATTGTAGTTATTTCCGAGATACCATTTTCCTATAAATAGCATCACTATCTTTTGAAGTTACAACTACAAAAGTCATGAATTGTTGTGCTTTTTTCGTTATTCCTATCTCGTTATATTAAATTATTAGCTTTTAGTATAAATATTACATTGTTAGAGCATTAACTCCATGTTTTGTACATTGCATTGCATTGAATTGTTCCAATTTTCAATCCAACGTGTGGTTAAATTAATTATTGACTTTAACTTAGATTTTTTAGTGGTACCAAACAGGGTCAATATTATATACTAAACATGTCCTGAATATATATGACAATTTGTCATCACAAGTTCCTAATTATTGACTCTTTTCCCCTTTATGAATTGCTACAGTTCAAGGCTTTGGCAATGGTGTGAACCAAGTCGACTTGCTTCACAAGGGGTGGCGACCGAGCACTGTCCATGTGAGTCGGTCTTTACACCATCTTTTCTTAGGCATTCTTTTCTTAAGTTTGCATGCTTGGATATAGAGGCGGCCTAGTCCACCACACAGCCCATCAAGGACAAGATGGTGCTTAGATCGCGCAATCGACACATTTTGACACTTCTAAATCAACTCCACTCTTCTAAATAAATAATCCTTATGTTCCATGTTTTTTAGGTCCATGTGAATCCAAGAAAGCTACTAAAGGTTGATGCCACATTAGATTATGACTACGCAGGGGCTAATCCCAAGCATAGAAGAGGTGGCAATGGGGGCAAGAATCCTTGATTTTTCTTACCCTTTTGGCAGATATATAAAAGAATATTGGTGATGTAATATGAGGAAAACGAGTTTTCTTTTTGCAATAAACATAAAAGCTCTCTAGTTGGGCTGATGAGAAATATCATAAGCAATAATTTCACATGTTTTGATCATGTACTCACTTATGTTTACTACATGATATGAGAGATGAATAATGTTGTTTCTGTAAACAAACCAACCATTGTCTATCCATCTTCTGAATAATTTTTATATCATGAATACCATTTGAATCGACCTTTTGTCGAGTTTTACTTGAATTTTGAAGCCTTTGTATTCCGAGATCTGTTTACAGATGACATAGACATGGCAATTGCCGAGTAGTGAGAGAGAGAGAGACGGTCTTAGTCGACCCGAAGATTGTACCCGGTGGTAGTTTGTATATAAAAGAGAGTAATACCTTAGAAAATACAAATTGACATCGAGCAAGAGGTCTTGCCATAGTTCTGAAAGACGTATATTAAATAATCGTTCTTTTGCTCCTGATAGAAGGCATAATCGTTGTTTAATTCGTGATATATTCTCTTAATCTAATGGTTTTAAATATTTAATTTGTGAATATTAATTATATTATGTTTTGTGGATTAGATGAAGGTGTTGAATTAAATTAGGTTCAATATCACAAATTAAGAAGAAGTTTAGAATTCAAAAAGGACAAAAATGCATCCACGCTTTTGTTTGCATCAAGGAGTCATTTAGCGGCTTTGAGACTTCTTTTCTTGGAGAATCCAGTAGCCATGTTTTGTGAAAGAATTAATCTATCCGTACATAACAGTGTCCAAATTGGGTTATCAATTGATGTGCTGACAGGTTTGTAGCAGTTCATTTTAAGGACGATGTGATTGATAAGTTAATGGATGTTTATCAAATCATGTATATGTAACTTAATTGGTAAACTGCTATGTACGATAGCATGATTCTTTGAGGAAAAGGCTCAGCAGCTCTTTTAATTTCATGGGCCATCATTTAACTTGAACAAGGGCATCAAAAGAAATTCTGAGTGCAACAACACATTTTTTGAAAAAACGTAGAACAACACTGCACTTGACCTAATTGGGCTGGGAATTTATTTTTGTAAGCCTAATGGCTGGGCTAAATTAAAAGAGCAGCAACAGGGTTTGAAGAAAGTTCAAAAGCAGGTAGTGTGACGACCCGAATTCTCGATCATTCGAGTGCCACTAAAAGTGACTCATATCATATTATCGAGACTTAAATAGTAATGTGAAATTATTCAAAAGAATAATTAGAATCCCATAATTTTATTTGTGAATAAAAATAGAACATAATTTTCTTACATAAAGTTCAACATAATTATCTCATCAATCTTAACCACTTCTGCCACTTCCATGTTGACCGCCTCGAACCTTCAATTATCTGAAAATGGTAAATATCGTGGAGTGAGATTTATAAAATCCCAGTAAGTATACCAAACATAATTTTCTTTTGAAAGCATAGGGATCATTTTCATCATAACATATGATAGGATCGAAATCCTTATAAACATAGGGAGACACAAGAATTTTACCGAACTTAGATGGCAAGAATTCTTATGTGTAGCGCTACTAAACTCTGGTCCCCTTAGCATAATCATAAACATATCATATGGGACCCATAACAATCTTGGGAGATTGATTTCATAGCAATCTTGTGAAATTGATTTCATAGCAATCTTGTGAGATTGATTTCATAGCAATGATCCAAACATTTTCGTAAAAACATAGGGTATACCTACTTTTCGTAAAAACATAAGGTATACTTACTTTTCATAAAAACATAAGGTATATTTACTTTTCATAAAAACATACTTACTTTTCATAAAAACATAAGATATATTTACTTTTCATAAAAATATACTTACTTTTCATAAAAACATAAGATATATTTTCTTTTCATAAAAACATACTTACTTTTCTTAAAAACATAAGATATACTTACCTTTCGTAAAAACATAAGGTATATTTTCTTTTCATAAAAACATACTTACTTTTCTTAAAAACATAAGATATACTTACTTTTCGTAAAAACATAAGGTATATTTTCTTTTCATAAAAACATACTTACTTTTCTTAAAAACATAAGATATACTTACCTTTCGTAAAAACATAAGGTATATTTTCTTTTCATAAAAACATACTTACTTTTCTTAAAAACATAAGATATACTTACCTTTCGTAAAAACATAAGGTATATTTTCTTTTCATAAAAACATACTTACTTTTCTTAAAAACATAAGATATACTTACCTTTTAAAAGATTAAAATGAAGTGTAGTAGTAAATGGACCAAAACTTTCTTGACCACCTTGAATTTCTCTTACTTGTGGATTTTGTCAAGAGATTGGAAATAAGTGTATATGTGTAGAGTTGTGTGTAAAAGAGATGGATTTAAATAGATGTGTAAAGTTGGCATAATGTAAACATCATCATTCAATTCTATTAATTTTAACACATCCTTTTCTTAAAGTAAAGCATCATTCATATACTTTTCCATATTTATACAAATAATATGCTCTTCATGATTATATATAATGGAGTCTATCAACCATTCATATACTTTTCCATATTTATACAAATATTATGCTCTTCATGATTACATATAATGGAGTATATCAACCATTTATATATTTTTACATATTATTAAATTAAGATTCTCATAATTATTACATATAATGGAACCTCTCATGCTTGCATATATTTTCTTAATTTCAACAATAAAAGTAATTTGTCATGATTAAGGTCTAAATAAATTTTAACATCCAATTAAGTCCCTAAATTTAAATTTTGAGGACTGAAATTGATGTTTTGAAAGTTGAGGGACTAAAATGAATACTTTTGAAAATAATACTTTGAATAATTAATTCAAATAATATAATTTTAGAAATTTGGACATTTAATTTAAAATCGAACAATCTCGATATTTCTTGACTTGGCTAGACGAACACGTCGCGGTGTTAACTTCAAAATAATGGGTGAAATAGTAGCGACACGATTTTCTATACAGGTAGCGGCACTAATTGCTGGAATTTTTTGGTAGACACACAATTAATTCCAGCCGAGGAGACATTTGGAGCAGTCGGCACTTTTGGACCAATTGAAGATTCTTCGACAACGGCGCCAAAAATTTGATGTATATCGAATCCAACAAATAATAACTTGTGATAGTGATGAGCAAGATATTATTATTTGTTGAATTCTACACCCATCAACTCCATATCCGTGAAAAGTTTTCTCATGTAATGTAAATTTCAATTGTTTGATCAAGGGAGGAACTCAAATAGTTATGTGAAATTGAATGCAGCGAGAGGAAAATGAGGTTTGTTAACCTATAGTTAATTTAACCTTATTGTTTTGATCATAACAAATAAGAATATATTGTGTTGTTAACAAGTGTGCTTCAAGTGCTTCATGTAACGATAATATTCAAAGAATTCAATGTTCAAATCGTCTCTCAAAGATATACATGAGACGCAAAGAAAATCAAGAAAGAATCGTAGATATTGAAGATCAAGATTCAAGTCGAAAAATATGACATGAAGATCAAGATTGAAGTTGAAAACCATGATATGAAGATCAAGAATTCAAGCATACAAGATTAGAGTTCAAGAGTTGATTTAACCTATGTAAAGGTATAACACTCTCAATTTTTAGCGATGAAATCCAACGAGCTCGAAAATGATTTTTATGCATCACGACATTTACTTAAAAATTTCATCACTTGCATAAAAATATTTTTGACCCATAAAATGAATTAGATTTTGGAAAAATAAATATTTTGATGTAAAATGAAATTTCCAAAATCCTATCATTTTGGTCAACCGAAAATCCAATAGTTGAAAATGTGTAATGGCTATATGCATATTTCGGTCGACCGAAACTCCAGAATTGGTGCACTGAAAGTTGCCGAGAGCTTGTTTTTCACCTATAAATAAGTCTTTTCTCTAGCATGTTTTTTGAACAACTAAGAAGAGATTTTAGAGAAGTTTTCTTGTGAAAAATCATTATTCTTACTTGGTTTATATTCATCTATTTTTATTAGAAAATTTTCGATTGTTGTTAAGGATAGGTGCTCCTTGTTGTAAGTCACCTAAGGATAAGTGCTCCTTGTTGTAAGTCACTAAAAGATAGGTACTCCTTATTGTAAGTCACCTAAGGATAAGTGCTCCTTGTCGTAAGTCACTTAAGGATTTGGTACTCCTTGTTGTAAGTTACCATTATAGTGGATTTGACCTTACTCGTGACGGAGAACTCGGTAACAGAGGACGTAGATCACAATGGTTTATTGAACCTCTTCAAATAGATTTTGCACCATCTTATCTCTTTTACTTACTTACGCTAAACTTACTCTATTCTTTCAATTTATATTGTGCAACTCCATCTCTAAGTGCTATACTTTATCAATTAAGTTTACACATTTATAGCACACTACATTGATAGTTAAGTTACAACAATAAGTGTCCATACTTGTACCTATTAATTTTAAGTTTGAGATTATTTGTCAAAAAAAAAATTATAAACTAATTCACCCCCCTCTTGATTAGTTACTCTTGGGCTAACAAGGTTGAGCAGAGAGCAAGGATGGATCTAGGTGATTGCAAGGGTGTTAGCCACTCGTGTTGGATCCGTGAAAAAAAAGGTTAATAATTAGGTATAAGATTTTAATTTTTCCCTTATTATTAGACGATCGCTCGTACTGATTCGATATTTTAGACTAGATTCATTCCATAGAGAGAGAGAGAGAGAGAGAGAGAGAGAGTATTCCATGCATGTAACAACGACGCTTCTTCCCATGAGAAGGTATTTGTATCCTACAGCCGACTCCAAAGTTATTGAGAACAAGCTTACACACCGTTCTTTTACACAATAATATAAATAACACAATTTTACAAACTAATTTTTTAACCACATACATTTTCTCTTTCAAATTTTCAACCACTCATTTACGTAGAAAACACAAAAAAAAATTTTTTGTTGGCGAGCGTTAGTTTATTGATTTTCCCCCCCTTTAAAATGCAAGGATTTTTAAGAAATTATTCATGTCTTAAAGAAAATAATTAATCAGGAAATTTAATTGATCTCTATTGATTTTTTTCATCGAAATTAAAGAAATTAATACACAATTGAGGATGATTTTAATACGAATACTTAGAAATAAGAAATTGGTGTTAATCAAAGTAGAAGCAACTTCACCCATAGCCCCTGCAGCTCTCCAGTCAGGCAGCCACCAACTGGTTTTAGGGGTGGGCGTGGGTTGGGTTGGGTCGATTTTTTGCCCAACCCGAACCCAACCCACTATGGTTGGGTTGATAAAAAATCAACTCAACCCAAACATGAGTTCAAACCCAACCCAACCCAATCCAATCAAGTTTCGGTCGGGTTGGGTTGGGTGGTTTGGGCTTTGGTCCAATTAAATAAAATTCTTAGAAAATTAAAAAATTATGCCCATAAATCAACTATTAACTCAAATAAATTATGTACAATACAATAAGCTCAAATATAATAAATTGAATATTTTCTAATAAAACTAAAATATGTTCAAATTATATTTGAGTTTCATCCAAATTAAAAATGGATTTAAGATTCTTGAAATTTAAATGGTCTTATATTTTTTAAATTTTGATTGGGTTGGATTGGGTTTGTCATCCAACCCTACCCAAACAATTTTTTTTTATAACTCAACCCAATCCAATTTTCATCAAAACCCAACCCAACCCGATCGGGTTGGATTGGGTTTGGCGGTTTTGACGGGTTGGGCGGGTTGATGCCCACCCCTAATTGGTTTGACAGATAGTTGAAACATTTTTGTTTCTGAAAAGAGGAACTGAATTCAGTCATAAACAAAGTAAGGTTGGGATATTAACAAGCCGACTAACTTTTGCAAATTAATTTCCAATATTTTACCATTAGGCTGGAAATTTTCTCTTCAATCTAATCAAATAGATCATTGTTGTCACATGCATCCAATCTCCAATGTTAATCCAGAAGTTGAAGTAGGAGCGTCTCCATGAATGCTTGAGGAACAGAGTACCAACAACAACCCAAAATCCAGTGATAAAACCAAATGTCATGCAGATATAAAACTCTCGACTTATAAACTTATCATCTTCTTCTTCAATTTTGCCATGTCCATGATCAAGGTTGGGAGAATCTCTAGGACACTCTGCCAGAGGAAGTCAGGAGTTGAAACTCTGTAGTTGAGTGCCTAATGGAATCATCCCTATCAAATTGTTGTATGACAAGTCCAAAACGTTGAGAAAATGTAATTCTGCAAAGCTGTTTGGGATCTTCCCAGGAAGCTTGTTTCTAGACAAATCAACCCATTCCAACATCTCCATCCGACCAATGTTTGAAATGATATTCCTCGTCAAATGGTTTCTCGATAAGTTCAAGAAAACCAAACCATTTAGATCAGAAAGTTGATGAGGAATAGTTTCAAATAAATTATTGCTAGAAAGATCAATCCCTTACAAAATTCCTACTTTTCTACATTCTGACTCTCGTCCTTTCCATTGTACCAAAGCACTGTCAACATAAGTATCACGGTAGTTGCTAGGGTGCTCTCTCCAGAAATAATAAGAACTTGGGCCTTCCATTGAACTATTCTTTTGAACCAAAAAAGTGAAATAGCTGAAACACTCTAGAATTTCCCCGGATATATTATTCCTTGAAAGGTCCAACACTTGAAAATTGGTAAGGTAACAAATTTTTGGATCTATCTTTCCATGGAATTTATTAAATCGGACGCTAAGAAAGGACAAACTTGTTAGGTGTGTCCCTATCCATTCTGGAATAGTTCCTGTTAATTTGTTTTCTCCCACATCAAGTATGCGCAGCCAACTACAGTTCTTCAAAGAGGAAGGTAGTTCACCAATGAAATTATTATTGTGCAGATGCAATATCTCAAGTCTAGGGTTGTGGCCCAAAGTTGGTGGATTTTTACTAGAGAAATTATTGTTTGCCAAATTGAGAACTTCTAAAAAACTTGAGTTCATCCAGCAATCAGGAAGCTCTCCCATCAATTGGTTATCTGAGAGATCAAGGGTCTCCAAGTTCAAGCCAGTGAAATTTGTGCACAAGCGAGAAATGGATCTAGAAAACATATTTTTGGAAAGTTGTAATTTTATTGAATGAAAAAGAAATGATGGAATTGGACCTGACAAATTATTATAACGCAAATCTATAAATGAAATACCTTTAAAGTTTGGAGACAGATGAGGAATTTCTCCACTAATGTGGTTATAAGAGAGATTTAAGTTTGATAAAGAAGGCATATTCCACAACCAAGTAGGTAATTTACCTGATATACTTGCAAAAGACATGTCGAGGTCAGAAAGTTTTTTCTGAGTCTGAAGCCATTTTGGAAAATCAGGTCCCACGTTGCAAAATCTGAGGTATAATTTGCTCAATTGAAATGGAGGAGTCCAATCAGAGCTCATTTTCAAAGCTAGGGAATTGTAGGACAAATCTAGAAAGTCTAAGTTGGGCAAGTTCGGTAGGTAATCTTCTGTGACTGTTCCTTCCAAAGAATTTGAAGAGAGGTCCAAAAGTATCAGGAATGGGACCATCTAATAGGTTAACAGAGAGGTCTATGTGAGTGAGATGAGTCCTTAAGTTAAAAAATGGGTGGATTATGGAAAAGGAAGTGAGATTATTGAAAGATAGATCAATGACAGAAAGAAAGGAGAAAGAGGAATTTACAAAGACATCAAAGGCAGGCTGATCAGTATTGCCAAGTTGACAATTTGACAAGTATAGTTTCTCAAGGAAAGAGAGCTTTGAAATTGGGTGGAATATGGAAAAGGAAGTGAGATTATTGTTAGATAGATCGAGGACAGAAAGAAAGGAGAAAGAGGAATTTGCAAAGACATCAAAGGCAGGCTGATCAGTATTGCCAAGTTGACAAGTATAGTTTCTCAAGGAAAGAGAGCTTTGAAATTGGCTGCACCCAGTCGATTTTGTCCAGGTTAACATCACTCAATCTAAGATGTTTTAACAAAGGAAGATGAGAAAGCCACTCAAGATTATCGACTGTAAAATTATTTTCGTAACCGAAGTCCAAATAATTCAAGTGCTGCAACTCAATCAACACTGGACTAATCTTACCTTCAAAATAATAATCATCAGATACATTAAGGCTGATTACGTGACCTGTTTTGTTGCTACACTCGACATATTTCCATTTGCAGCATTCCCTTTGGCTTTCTCCACTCCCCTAGGACCAGAGCATGTCATTGTGGTCTATAAGGCCTTGCTTAAACTTGAGAAGAGCTTGTCTCTCCCTCTCTATGCACCTAACTTCAGAAACAGAAAGTACCAATGTTGGTTTCATGAAAAGAGAGAGCATAAACACCAGCAAAATAGGTATTTTAAGCTCTGTCATTTTTCTTCTTCTGATAGTACTAAAAAAGATTGAAGTTTTTGAATTGTTTGTGTATATGCAATCATAGATTCATAATCATTTTATAATCTCAAGAACCCACCAGACACGGTACAAATCCAAATCCACTATAAGAACTTTGAGACACCACAGCCACACAATGAATGAATTTCATAATTTCTCGTATTGTATAGATTGGGGAGACAACTAAAAGTCCACATCCACAATAAGAACGTCTTTGGAATGATGTTCTAAATATAATAACTAGTCTAATCTGAAAAATAGGGAATCCAATTCAATTATATGTAAAAAAAAATTTGGCAGCCTTGTGACGTATTACATAACACACGAATTGTTCCCCGTTAAAGGGGATTTTTGTTCCAGCCACAAAAAAATCGTAACAGCTTGGTTGCGCATATATTATTGTAATATTGTTAGTGGAATTGTTGTAATTTGATTGTGATATTGTTTTAAAAAAGAGAATGAGGGAAAATATTTATTTTGCTGTATACTATTTTTAACGCCTTTTTTTTTGCTCAAAATGGAAAAACCTTGCCCAATGTGGAAAACTATAAAGACCGATGCTAATGGATTGGTACTGTTAATGAAGTGGTCATTGCTACTTGCACAGAGGGCCCTAATGAAGTAGACGCCATAATATTTTTCTCATAGCGTATAGTATTGGTTCCAAATGTATAGAAGGCTCTAGCATAATGGTAGATAGAATTACAAAAGGTGTAGGTCCATTAGAAGGACATCTAAGTGTGTTTGGTATTGTTTAAAATGAGTTTTTTTTAAATAAATAGCGATTTTTATGAGAATGGATGGTTGAAATTTGGTTAAAAAGTCAAATATTGTGTACTTGATTTTTAATGGATGATTGAGATTGAATACTGTAAAAATATGAGAAAATTTTATTGGAAAACCAAACAGGGGTGTAACAATCCATTAAATTATAGAGCTCTTTTAGTGGAGTCAGGTCAAAGTCCCGAAAGACTAGAACTTATCATGGCATAGAATTGGGGTTTATTAAAAGATCAATCATTCATTTGGATCAAAAGGATAATTCATACTAAAAAATTCAAAACATAAAAAAATAAAAATAAAAAATTGTTATATTCATAATGCCTAGTCTAGTTATGAACAATAGATAAAGCAACATGACCGTAGAATATGATCTTTAAATATAAAGAATCTATTGAAAATGCTCTAAAAGAGGATTGAAGGTTTTAAGTTCAGCATGCTCTAATTGCTGGAGCAATCAACAATGAATCAATGCCATCCAAAAAAAGTTTGTCTATTCAATGGCTGAAATTTCGTGATGTATCGAAATTCGTGGTGAAAATTAGTAACATTTTTATAGGATGGTTATTTGTGAAAGTAAGCTCAATTCTCAAGAAAATTGTAAATTTCATTTTGTTGAGATTCACGTACATGTTATAGTTATATGATGATGATAAAGGCATAATATTCTTCATACTATTATGTTACTTTAAGCATTATATGAAATCTTCGAATTTAAAATCTCCATCGAAAAAGGTATTTATGTTTAAAACTAATGAATCAGACGATTTACTTGATCACTATTAGAATTTATATTTACTTCATCATAGCATCTAATTCACAGCCAAGCTAGTTAATTGAGAAGAAACAATTTGATTTTATTCGACTATTTAAAAAATAAGACGTTTTTGCTAATTAGTTTAGAAATAACTTCATTTCTCCAGTCAGGGCCACCGAATGGTTCCACAAACAGTTGAAACTCTTGTAGTTTCCCAGAAGAGAAGAGACACCTGATTACAGTAATATGCAAAGTAAGTTTAAGATAATAACTTTTGCATAAATATTAAAGTAGTCCATAAATAATATCATACAAGTAGGCTATGCCTGAAATTTTCTCTTGAATCTAGCCATATGGATCATGGTTGTCACGTACATCCAATCTCCAATGTTGTTCCAGAAATTAAAAAAAGGAATGTCTCCAGGAATGCTTGAGAAACAAAGTAACAAGAACTGCCCAAAATCCAGTAAAGATACCAAATGCCATGCAAATATAAAACTCTCGACTTATAAACTTATCATTTTCTTCTTCAATGTTGTTGCCATGTCCATGATCAGGGTAAGGAGAATCTATAGGACATTTTACCAGTGGAAGCCCACCGAGCTTGCTATTCCCAGCATAAACAGAGGAGTTGAAGCTCTGTAGTTGAGTGCCTATTGGAATCTTCCCCGTCAAATTATTGTATGATAAGTCCAAAACGCTGAGGAAATACAATTTTGCAAGGCCGTCCGGGATCTTCCCAGAAAGCTCGTTTCTAGACAAGTCAAGCCATTCCAACATCTCCATTTGACCAATGCTTGATATGATATTTCCCATCAAATGGTTTCTTGATAAGTTCAAGAAAACTAGACCCCTCATATCCGAAAAGTGAAGAGGGATAGTTCCAACTAACTTATTGCTAGAAAGATCAATACCTTTCAAAATTCCTAGTTTTCTATATTCTGACTCTTGTCCTTTCCAATGAACCAAAATATTGTCAGCATAAATATCAATGTAAGGTTCACGCTCAAAGTGATTTGAAGAATTAGGAGTATAATAAATTCTAGTGGTTTCAGTTGAATTACCCTTTTGAACAAGGGAAGTGAAATTATGGAAACACTCTGGAATTTTCCCCGATATATTATTCCTTGAAAGGTCCAAGACTTGAATATCGGTAAGGTGACAAATTGTTGGATCTATGTTTCCGTGAAATTTATTAAATCGAAGGCTAAGTACTCTCAAACTTGTTAGGTCAGTTCCTATCCATTGTGGAATAGTACCTGTGAGGTTGTTTCCTCCCACATCAAGCATTCGCAACACTGCACAATTCTTCAAAGAGGAAGGTAGTTCGCCAACGAAACTATTATTGCGCAAATGTAACATCTGCAGTCGAGGACAGGTGCCCAAACTTGGGGGGATTTTACCCGAGAACTTATTATTAGCCAAATTGAGAACTTGTAAAAAGACTCTGAAGATCCAGCAATCGGGAAGCTCTCCTGTCAATTGGTTATCGGCAAGATCTAGGACAATGGCATTAAAACTAGTGGAAATTGTGCACAAGTGAAAAATGGATCCCGAAAACATATTTCTGGATAGTCGTATATCTATTGAACGAAAAAGAAATAATGGAATTGTACCCGAAAAATTGTTACCACTTAAATCTACAGGTGAAGAAAAAGCGAACTGTCCTGAGGATTGATCAGGAATTTCTCCACTGATGTGGTTATAAGAGAGATTTAAGCGTGAAAAAGTTAATTCCACAACCAAGCAGGTAATGTATCTGATATACTAGCAAAAGACATATCAAGAACAGAAAGACTTTCCTGAGTTTGAAGCCACTTCGGAAAATCAGGCCCCACTTTACAAAATCTGAGGTATAGATCAGTCAATTGAAATGGAGGAGTCCAATCAAAGCTTATGTTCAAAGCTAGGGAATTGTAGGACAAATCTAGATATTTTAAGTTGGCTAGGTTTGAGAGGTGTTCTTCCGTGATTGTTCCTTTCAAAGAATTTGAAGAGAGGTCCAATTTTTGTAGCTTGGAATGTTGCCAAATACCTTCGTCTAGCCGTTCTAATTGATTTACGGAGAGAGCTAATTCTTGCAATGATAAATATGCTCTCAAGTCCGGCAAGGATCCTCCAAGTTTATTGTTAGATAAATCCAAATAGTCAAGACTTGAAGGTTGCCCGAAGCTTTGTGGGCGAAACTCGTTCAACTGATTGTCGTTAAGTCTGAAATCTTTCAAGTTTGAAAACGAGTGGTACATGGAAAAGGAAGCGAGATTATTATTGGATAGATTCAGATATTCTAACGAGGAAAGATCAGAAAGTCCCTCAAGATTATCTACTCTCAATTTGTTGCCACTGAGATCAAGGCGAATCACTTGACCAGTTGTGCTGCTACACTCGACATGTTCCCATTTGCAACATTCCTTTTTATCTTCTTCACTTCCCCACGACGAGAGAACGAGATTTCCATCTATAAGCCCTTGCTTAAACTTGAGAACAGCTTGTCTCTCACCCTCTATGCACTTAACTTGAGATTCGGATAATATTGAAGTTGGTTTCAAGAAAAGAGAGAGTGAAAATACCAGCAAAATGAATATTTTAAGCTCTGTCATTTTTTTTTCTTTTACAGGGATAGAAAATAAAAGGATTGAAGTTTTGAGTTGTTCGTGTTCTTGCGATCATCATTTTACAATTTATAATCTCATAACCCACCATCACGGCACAAGTGGTGGATACCTTTGGTTGAAATTAGAGGCCTCAGTACCACAATGAAGTAATAATTTCTTGTGAACAGAAGGGGGAGACTACTAAAAGTCCAAGTCCACTAAAACGACATCTTCTAGCAATGTTATAAGAAGTTTACTCCATTGACTGAGAAAAACTAGAGTCAGTGTTGTTGGGAATTAGGACGCAACTAATCCCGCCCAGGATCGATGTGACACAAATAAATTGGACTGAGAAAATATAAATACGCAAAAGTAAAATGCAAATACGAAACACAAAGATTTACGTGGTTCAGCAATTTGCCTACGTCCACGGACCCACACCAATATATTTCACTAACTCGGAAAAATGAGGAGTACAAAAAATACTACACTGTATTTTTATCTGCATATGCAAAGGCTATTCTCTCCAACTCACTTTTCTCTCTATTTTGTGAACACCTCTTGATTGTGTTACTCTTCTACACAAGAAGACTCTATGTTGTGGTGGTGTTTTACAAGTGAATTTTAGCCTTCTATTTATAGGCAAAATTCACAAGCATGCATGACAAATTTTCAACAAAATTAGGCCACATTTAGCTCCATGTCTTTTGTCAAAAGTTGGCTCCTTTTGACTAGCTTTTGTCTTCCACTTGTCTTCCAACTTCAACAAAATTAGGCCACATTTAGCTCCATTTTTCAACAATCTCCCACTTGGGGACAAATGTGGCTTCCCCTGAGATATCTCCTTCTTGCAACTCCTTGTGAAATATGGTGTGAGTCATTTCCTTTGTCTTCACTTCAGAAGACCAATTGAAGCTGAGCACAGCTCCAATTTTTCCTTTGTTACTGTCTTGGTCATCATGTCGGCTGGGTTCTTGCTACCCTGGATCTTCTCTAGTGTTAATACTTCATCCTCTAGAAGAGACCTGATGAAGTGATAACGGAGTCCAATGTGCTTGGTTCTAGAATGAAATGCTGAATTCTTTGCCAGATGTATCGCACTCTGACTATCACTGTGCAAAACATTCTTCTCCTGACTGAATCCCAATTCTGCCAACAAACCCTGTAACCAGATCATTTCTTTGCTAGCCTCGGTTACTGCCACTTACTCTGCTTCTGTAGTGGATAGAGCAACAATCTTCTGTATCTGCGAAATCCAGCTAACTGCAGTAGTACCTACTGTGAAAACATAACCAGTAGTACTTCGTCTGCGATCTACCTCGCCAGCAAAATCTGCATCTACAAAGCCTTGTAGAGTTACCTCGCCTCGTCCAAAGCATAAGCATATATCAGTAGTTCCCCGTAGATATCTTAATATCCACTTTACTGCTTCCCAATGCTGCTTTCCTGGATTTGCCATAAACCTGCTCACAACTCCCACTGCATGAGAAATATCTGGTCTGGTACAAACCATGGCATACATCAAACTTCCAATGGCTGAGGCATATGGTATTTTAGCCATGAAGTTTATCTCGTCCTCTGTCTTAGGACTCTGATCACTAGATAGACGGAAGTGATTAGCTAGTGGCGTGCTGACAGCCTTCGCACTGCACATGTTAAATCTCTGCAGAACTTGACTAATGTACTTGGCCTGAGATAACTGCAAGATACCCTTCTGCTTATCTCTGAAAATCCTCATTCCGAGAATCTGCTTCGCTGCACCCAAGTCCTTCATTTCGAATTCTGCTGACAGCTGCATCTTTAACTTCTTGATTTTGTCCATATCTGAGCCTGCTACTAACATATCATCGACATAAAGTAGCAAAATTATATAACTGGACTCGAATCTCCTGAAGTAGCAACAATGGTCAGCATTACATTTGAAGTAGCCATTTTTCTGCATAAATCCGTCGAACTTCTTGTACCACTGTCTCGGGGCTTGCTTTAAGCCATACAGGCTCTTCTTCAATTTGCAAACGAGCTTCTCCTTTCCTTTGACTGAGAAGCCTTCTGGCTGCTGCATATATATTTCCTCCTCAAGGTCACCATGGAGGAAAACAGTTTTTACATCTAACTGCTCCAAGTGCAAACCCTCTGCTGCAACAATACTCAAGACTGATCTAATTGTTGTCAGCTTCACAACTGGCGAAAATATTTCCGTGTAGTCAATTCCTTCTTTCTGCTGGAAACCTTTGACCACCAACCTCGCCTTGTATCTCTTTGATCCATCATGTTCCTCCTTGATTCTGTACACCCACTTATTGTGTAGAGCTCTCTTTCTTGTAGGTAACTCGGCTAGTTCCCACGTCTGGTTAGAGATGAGAGACTTTATCTCATCTTTCATTGCAAGCTCCCACTTGCCAGAATCACCGACCTGACATGCCTCATGATAGCATTCAGGTTCACCTGCATCAGTAAGTAACATGTAACTCATGTACTTTCTATTTGGAACATGAGGTCTGGTTGACCTTCTAAGAACAGGGACTGGAGACTGTGATGCATCAGTCTCTAGAACAGGCTCCTGTAACTGCAGATCCTCCTCTGTCTGCTGCGACGTACTACTTTCTGGAGCATCATCCAACTCAACATATGTTGGATCATTATGTACTGTGTCATCGGACTGCACTGCATTTCTGTCCTTGTACATAACCTTCTCGTTGAATATGACATCCCTGCTTCTGATGACCTTTCTGTTCTGGTCATCCCATAAGCGGTAGCCGAACTCATCTCCACCATATCCAATGAATGTGCACTTTAGTGATTTGGGATCTAACTTGCCCCTTGCCTGATCACTAATATGTGCATATGCGACACATCCAAAAACTTTCAAGTGGGAAAGTTTTATTTCTTTTCTGCTCCATACTTCCTCCGGTATCCTGTACTCCAACGGTACCGAGGGTCCTCGATTGATCAAGTACACCGCTGTGTTGACTGCTTCTGCCCAAAACTGTTTGGGCAAGCCTGCATGTAACCTCATGCTTCTGGCTCTTTCCGTTAATGTCCGGTTCATACGTTCTGCAACTCCATTTTGCTGTGGAGTCCCTGGCAACGTCCTCTCCATTTTGATGCCATTCTGGTAACAGAACTTCTTGAACGCCATATCCGTATATTCTCCTCCGTTGTCGGACCTCAGCTTCTTTACTCGCAATCCTGTTTCATTTTCCACCATGGCTTTCCACTTCTTGAACACATCGAATACTTCGGACTTGTGTCTCAAGAAATAAACCCACACTTTTCTCGAGTGGTCATCAATGAAAGTCACAAAGTATGACTTTCCGCCAATGGATGAAACTGCGGTTGGTCCCCAAACGTCTGTGTGAACTAACTCAAGCTTCTCTTGCTTTCGAGTTCTACCACTAGTGTTGAAACTCACCCTGGTCTGCTTCCCGAAAATGCAACTCTCGCATAAGTCTATATCAGTAGACTGAAGCTCTGGTAGTTTCCCCTTTGCATGCATATACTTGAGTCCCTTCTGACTCATATGCCCAAGTCTCTGGTGCCACAAGTTTGGGCCCTCCTTGCTTTCAGCAACTGCAATTGTCACACAAGCATCCGCCGTTGTGTAGAGGGTGCCAGTATCCTTGCCTCGAGCGATAATCATGGCGCCCTTGGTGATCTTCCAGTTATCACCAGAGAAGGTGGTGACATGTCCTTCTCCCGAAAATTGCTTGACGGAGATCAAGTTCTTCCTCAATTCTGGAATATGTCTCACGTCCTTCAGCTTCCACACAGATCCATTGATCTTGATCTGTACATCACCTTTTCCGACCACGTCACACGGTTGATCATTACCGAGATAGACTCTACCAAAATCACCCCGCGTATAGTTTACAAAAAACTCCTTGTTTGAGGTAGCATGAAAAGATGCTCCGGAATCAATCACCCAGTATTCCGTTTTTCTCTCCAAAGAGCATATCAAAGCATCGTCCGCTTCCTCTTGCACAACATTGACTTCTGTCCTGTCCTCCTTTTCTTTTGGAGGTGCTGTGCACTGATTTTTGTAATGACCGGTCTTCCCACACTTCCAACATTCCACAACCTTTGTCTTGTTGGAATTGTTTGGATTTCTGGACCTCGATCTGCCACTTCTGAATTTGCCGTTGCCCCGCCCATTTCCTCTGTTAGAATTTCTGCCTCTGCTTTCCACGTTCAACGCCGATCCTGAAGTTGAGGCACCTTCTGATTGTCGTCTGATCTCCTCCGTTAAGATCATGCTTACGACATCATCGAACTTCAATTTTGACTTTCCGGCAGAGCCACTAATTGCTGTGACTGTACCATTCCAGCTGTCTGGCAACTGCCCAAGAATTAACAGAGCTCGAACTTCATCACTAAAAGTGATTTCGACTGTGTTTAGCTGGTCCGTCACTTCATTGAATTCATTTAGGTGCTCCCCAAATCTTCCGCCTTCGGCCATCTTCATATTGAACAGCTTTTTAATTAAGTGGACTTTATTTGCTGCAGATGGCTGTTCGTACATGCTAGAAAGGGCTGCCATGAGAGACTCTGTCGTCTTCTCATTTTTTATGTTGAAGGCTACTGACTTTGACAACGTCAGCCTGATTGTGCCGAGTGCTTTTCGATCAAGCAACTCCCAATCCCCCTGGCTTATATCTTCTGGCTTTTCTTTTAGTGGCTTGTATAGATCCTTCTGGTACAGATAGTCCTCCATTTGCATTTTCCAAAATCCAAAATTTGAACCATCAAATTTGTCAATTTTGGATATTTTCTCATCTGTCGACATTGTTCACACTCAATCACAAAACAGTCTAAAGAAATCTTTTCTGATGTGGAAGATCAGTCAAAGCTGCAACCACAGAGCATACTAAGAATTTCAAAAGATCTCAATGAGCCAAAGCTCTGATACCAATTGTTGGGAATTAGAACGCAACTAATCCCGCCCAGGATCGATGTGACACAAATAAATTGGACTGAGAAAATATAAATACGCAAAAGTAAAATGCAAATACGAAACACAAAGATTTACGTGGTTCAGCAATTTGCCTACGTCCACGGACCCACACCAATATATTTCACTAACTCGGAAAAATGAGGAGTACAAAAAATACTACACTGTATTTTTATCTGCCTATGCAAAGGCTATTCTCTCCAACTCACTTTTCTCTCTATTTTGTGAACACCTCTTGATTGTGTTACTCTTCTACACAAGAAGACTCTATGTTGTGGTGGTGTTTTACAAGTGAATTTTAGCCTTCTATTTATAGGCAAAATTCACAAGCATGCATGACAAATTTTCAACAAAATTAGGCCACATTTAGCTCCATGTCTTTTGTCAAAAGTTGGCTCATTTTGACTAGTTTTTGTCTTCCACTTGTCTTCCAACTTCAACAAAATTAGGCCACATTTAGCTCCATTTTTCAACAAGTGTGGCTTCGGATGCGATTATATGTAAAGAACCGAAAATTTCGAATCTATTAAAACTTAAAAGAGTCTCAGAACTCGATTGAGTAAACCAGTTTTATGATTTTGATCCCAATTTGACCTTTTGAATCTTTTTTTTTTTTTTAATTATTGTCCAAATGTTTACATTGATTACAAATGGATCCCACAATGAATGCCATAATTTCTTATAGAGTATAGAACGCGGAGACAGCTAAATTCCACATTTTCTACAAGAAAGTCTTTGTCTTTATAAAAATGTTACAAGAATCTAATGGTTCGAAATCCTATCCTCTTCTGTGTTCGAAGTCGAAAACTTCAAACTCATAGATGTATTTGCGTATTTGCAATTGCAATGCTTGGTTGGGAATATTATTGTTGGTGGGTTTTATGAAATTTTATTGTGAACTCGTTTTAAAAACACGAAAAATAGAAAAGATTTATTTCGCCATTTATTATTTTTTACGTATTTTTCACGAACCATGGGAAAAACTCGTCCAAATCAAAAGACTCGTTCAATTTGGATAACCAAAAAGACCAAATGTTGATGGATGGGGACGCCACAATATTTTTTTCATAGCTACGTTACATATTGACGCAAAGGTAAAGAAGACTTAAGCCTAGTGTTAATGCTAATAATACAGCGATGCAAAGATTATATTCTCTACTTCTGTTTTGGGATGAGCTCATATATAAAATCATCTAAAGAAACGGAAAAAAATAAATAAATAAATAAAAAAGTGACCCAATTTGCTAGCAGGATCAACATGGTACCTTCCCAGTTCCCCGACTTAATAGATACACTTAATTTTGGTTGACTAATTATTGTTGGGTATTTGACCCAAATTAATCAGGTGCCTAGTGAAACATAATGAGTGTCTAGTTGAAACAAAGGATGGTGGAGCTAATTATGATGTCTTTGATTGATAATTAGTCTTGACTAATTATGATGTCTTTGAATGATGATTAGTTTTTACTAATCATGATGTTTTGGTGTTAAGAGAATTTCATGTAGAATCCTCTCTATAAATAGAGAAGGAATTAGAGGAAGAAACACACCATCACAAACATATGAGAGAGTGCTAATTAGTGTCACATTGTGATCAAAGAGAGAAAATTGTGAGCCTAGCATATTGTGAAGTTTCTTGTAACTCTTTGTAGTGTAAGTCAAAGGGTAGAAATTATATGCGGTAAAGCTCGTTTGTAGTATTTTCTCTGTGGTCTGTGGGATTGGGTTGGTGAGTGAAAGTCTATATATTTGTAACAATTTAATATATAGTGAAAAGCTTTGGCGAGGGTCCGTGGACGTAGGCATTTTGCTGAACCACGTAAATTTCTGTGTTCGTATTTATTTTCTTGTTTGCTTATTTTATTTTGAACATCGAAAGATCCTGTAGGAAAAGTAAAGTGGGAATCGACGTGTCGAAATTCCCAACAAGTGGTATCAGAGCTACAGGTGGTTCAAATAATTTGAAGCAAAAGAAAATATGTCTGTCAAGTACGATGTGGAGAAATTTGACGGGAGAATCAATTTTGGCTTGTGGCAAGTACAAGTCAAGGATGTCTTGATTCAGGCGGGTCTGCACAAAGCTTTGAAGGAAAAACCAACTGAGAGTTCTGACAAAGAAATTGAATCCGGCAAGACTGATGAAGATTGGGAAGATTTGGATTTGAAAGCTGCTAGTACAATACGACTTTGTTTGGCCAAGAATGTTCTTGCAAATATTCATGGGATATCTGCTGCTAAGGAACTTTGGGAAAAACTGGAAGAGTTGTATCAGACGAAGAACTTGTCAAATCGCTTGTATCTGAAGGAACAGTTTCATTCGTTGAGAATGAGCGCAGGTACAAAAAATCTCTGACCATCTTAGTGTTCTTAACGGGATTGTTTCTGAACTGGAATCTATTGGAGTCAAAGTTGAAGATGAGGATAAAGCATTGAGGCTCATCTGGTCTCTTCCATCCACGTTTGAGCATATCAAACCGATTTTGATGTACGGGAAAGAAACGGTGGATTTTGCTGAAGTTACAAGTAAGTTGATCTCTGAAGAACGGAGATTGGGTGGAGGTGATGATTCATCTGGAAATAATTTGCTTGTTACTGAAAAGTGGAAGAGAGGGAACTTCATGAAGAAGAAGGTGACATGTTGGAACTGTGGTCAATCCGGGCACGTGAGAAGAAATTGTCCAAAAGGTGGAGCGGATACGGCGAACTGCTCGAAGGACAATGCGACTCTCCTGGTGGAGGGTGGTGATGATGTACTCTGAGTAAGATGTGACATCCTCATGGCATGATGCCAGTTGCCATGATAGAGGATGTGTTCTTACTGGCACGGGTACTGTGTTCGCATACAGCATTGGTTTGGTTTAGATGCAAGGTATGTGGTTTATTTTATGTCGATGGCTGATGAACTTCCAAGGAGAACCAAACATGGGAGTTGCACCATAAATTTCAGCAATTTTGTTTCGACATGGGCCGATGAAATTCTTGGAGTTCGTTGATAATTCTGAGTGATTATACTCATATGGTGGAGTATTGGACTGTCAAAGTGGAAAAATGCTTGCCTGTTACCCAATATTTGAATTTGGTTTTGGCTTGGACGAATTTGTGTCAAGGTGGAGATTGTTGGGTATTTGACCCAAATTAATCAAGTGCCTAGTGAAACATAATGAGTGCCTAGTTGAAACAAAGGATGGTGGAGCTAATTATGATGTCTTTGAATGATAATTAGTCTTGACTAATTATGATGTCTTTGAATGATGATTAGTTTTTACTAATCATGATGTTTTGGTGTTAAGAGAATTTCATGTAGAATCCTCTCTATAAATAGAGAAGGAATTAGAGGAAGAAACACACCATCACAAACATATGAGAGAGTGCTAATTAGTGTCACATTGTGATCAAAGAGAGAAAATTGTGAGCCTAGCATATTGTGAAGTTTCTTGTAACTCTTTGTAGTGTAAGTCAAAGGGTAGAAATTATATGCGGTAAAGCTCGTTTGTAGTATTTTCTCTGTGGTCTGTGGGATTGGGTTGGTGAGTGAAAGTCTATATATTTGTAACAATTTAATATATAGTGAAAAGCTTTGGCGAGGGTCCGTGGACGTAGGCATTTTGCTGAACCACGTAAATTTCTGTGTTCGTATTTATTTTCTTGTTTGCTTATTTTATTTTGAACATCGAAAGATCCTGTGGGAAAAGTAAAGTGGGAATCGACGTGTCGAAATTCCCAACAATTATCTCCATCATAATTTATACTTATATCGATAATCAAAGCAACTAACTCACAACCAAGCTAGTTAATTGAGAACTAGCAATTTGATTTTACTTTATTCGACTATTCAGAAAATATGACATTAGTGCTAATTAGAAGTAGAAACGACGTCATTTCTCCAGCCAACCACCAAATGGTTCCACAAACAGTTGACATTTCATTGTTCTCCAGAAGAGGAGAGGCATTTGATTTCAATAATAAACAAAGTAAGATTAGTATATTTACTATTGCATATTATGTAACGTTCATAAATAATATATCATACCATTAGGCTAGGCCATAAATTTTCTCTTCAATCTTGCCTTAGAGACCACTGTTGTCATGTACATCCAATCTCCAATGTTGTTCCAGAAGATAAAAAAAGAATGTCTCCATGAATACTTGAGAAATAGAGTAACAAGAATTGTCTAGAATCCAGTAATGAAACCAAATATCATGCAAATATAAAGCTCTCGACTTATAAACTCGCCATCATCTTCTTCGACGTTGCTGCCATGTCCACGACCATCATCTTCTTCAACGTTGCTGCCATGTCCACGATCAGGTGAGGAGAATATTTAGGACACTCTGCCAACGGAAGCCCAAAGAGTTGGCTATTCCTGGCATACATTGAACTATTGAAGAGTTGTAGCTCTGGAGTTAAGGTGGCGTTCTGTTTGTATTTTATTTTGCATTTTCATTTTCGAAAATATTTTGTGTTTCCTGTTTTTATTTTTGTTTTCAAATTTGCTGAAAACGCGTTTGGTTTGTCATTTCTGAAAACTGTTTTTGAAAATGAAAAACTTGAAAACACGTTCTTTTTGAAATTTTGCAGAATACTACTTAAACTATTTTTAATTAATTTGCTTGCAGAATACCACTGACTCAAACTTAAATTTCCTTTCACACAATACATTGAAAATATGGTTACATACAACACACTAATATGAGCATTAAGAGTCTATATTAACACAGCTTGATCAGGTTCGGGATTTGAAGAAGCTCTAGTTCTATTAAAATCCAGAAAATGCAAGTTTTTTCAAATTCATCAAAGTCCATTTATCAAGACATTTTTTGAAATATAATAACAAGAATTTTCACTTAATTTTTTTTTGTAATGTTGATATTGAATTCAATAAAACTTTATTTAAGCTTAGTTCTAAGTTAGGATTAAAAAAAAAAAAAAAAAAAAAAAAAAAAAAAAAAAAACTTTATTTAGGCTTAGTTCCAAGTTAGGATAATTTTTTTTTAAAAAAAAAAAAACTTTATATTAAGCTTAGTTCTAAGTTAGGATAATTCTTAAAATAAATAAAAAATAAAAATAAAATCCCAAAACGCGTTTTGAACTTTTTTGCTGAAATACACACAAAACGCCCAAAACGAGGTTTTGAGCATTTTGCGTTTTGTGTACAAATTTTTTTTTTGTTTTCCAAAATGCGTTTTCGAAAATGGTAAAGAGAACGCGTTTTCTGTGTTTTCGAAAATAAAAACAGAAAAAGACCTCAAAACATAAAAGAGAACAGGGCCTAAGTGTCTAATGGAATCATTCCCGTTAAATTATTATATGATAAGTCCAAAACATCGAGGAAATGTTATTCTGCAAGGCTATTCAGGATCTCCCCAAAAAGCTCGTTTCTAGACAAGTCAAGCCATTCCAACATCTCCATTTGACCAATGTTTGATATGATATTTCTCGTCAAATTGTTTCTTGATAAGTTATAGAAAAGTAAACTCCTCATTTCAGAAAACTGATGAGGAATTAGTTCCAACTAACTTATTGCTAGAAAGATCAATCCCTTTCAAGATTCCTAGTATTCCATATTCCGACTCTGTTCCTTTCCATTGAACCAAAACATTGTCAAAAAAAGAATCAAGGTAACGCTGATTTAAAAAAAAAATAAAAAAATCAATGCTTTCAATTGATCAATTACCCTTTTGAACAAAAGAAAAGAAATTACTGAAACACTCCGAAATTTTCCCTAGTATATTATTCCTCTAAAGGCCCAAAATTTGAATGTCAGTAAGGTGGCAAATTGTTGGAGGTATGTTTCCATGAAATTTATTAAATCGAATGCTAAGAACTATCAAATTTGTTAGGTCAGTTCCTATCCATTGTGGAATAGTACCTATTAGGTTGTTTCCACTCACATCGAGCATGCCCAACCTTGTGCAGATCTTCAAAGAGGAAGATAGTTCACCAATGAAACTATTGTTGCACAAATGTAAATATCAACAGTTCAATAGTAGAACCCAAACTTAGGGGGATTTTACCAGAGAACTTGTTGTTTTCCAAATTGAGAACTATTAAATAGACTCGGAAGATCCAGCAATCGGGAAGCTCTCCTGTCAATTGGTTATCAGAGAGATCAAGGACATCGGCGCTAAAACTAGTGGGAATTGTTCAGAATTGAGAAATGGATCCCAAAAACATTTTTTGGATACCTGTATATCTATTGAAGCCATTTCAGAAAATCGGGCCTCACTTTACAAAATCTGAGGTATAGATCACTCAATTGAAATGGAGGAGTCCTATCAGAGCTTATGTTCAAAGCTAGGGAATTGTAGGACAAATCTAGATAGTCTAAGTTGGCTAGGTTTGAGAGGTGTTCTTCCGTGATTGTTCATTTCAAAGAATTTGAAGAGAGGTCCAATTTTTGTAGCTTGGAAAGTGCCAAATACATTCGTGTAGCCTTTCCAATTGATTTTCGGACAGAGCTAATTGTTAGACAAATCCAAATATTCAAGACTTGAAGGTTGGCCGAGGCTTTGTGGGCGAAACTCGTTCAACTGATTGTTGTTAAGTCTCAACTCTTTTAAGTTTAAAAACGAGTGGTACATGGAAAAGGAAGTGAGAACATTATTGGATAGATTGAGATATTCTAACTAGGAAAGATCAGGAAGCCCCTCAAGATTATCGACTCTCTAATTGTTGCCACTGAGATCAAGACGGATCACTTGACCAGTTCTGCTGCTACATTCGATATGTTCCCATTCGCAACACTCCTTATCTTCTAAAGAATGTTTTTCTAGAATTACTAAATGAACTATTATGAATCTACTGCCCATCCAGGTACAAGTGGAGGGCCCTTTCGGAAAACCAAATAACAGGATTGAACTTGAGAGACTTGAGTCCCACAATGAATGCCACAATTTCTTATAGCATATAGAACGCGGAGAAAGCTAAATTCCACATTTACTACAAGAACGTCTTTGTCTTTATAGGATGATTATTATTATTATTATTCAAATAGAGTGTAATTATAAAATTATGTTGAAACTATTGTTTGATACCTATATATTTCTCTACTTCTGTTTTGGGATGAGGTCATATGTAAAATTCCCTTAAACGTGCAATTTCATCTTCTAGGGTTTAAAATCATCTAAAGAAAAAAAAAATTAAAGAATTAAAAGTGATCCAATTTGCTAGCAGGATCAACTTCGTGGCTCATATTCTCTTTTCATACCTTTAGATTCAAAATTTTACCCAGTCTTTCTCTTCAAGGACTTAACCATTTCAAAAATGAGGCAAAAACACTTTTGAAGCCTCAAGAAAATATCCTTTTTCAATTTGCCTGCAATTTCAAGGTCTCATGTATTCTCTAATTGGACTTTCTTATTGTTCAAGAAACAAATAATCATTTTAGTCCTAAAAAGATTATAAGGAGATTCAAAATAAAATAGTGGTCAAAGTTTCACGAAACAAATTGCTGTCCCAAGGCAGTCCAATCTTGGATCAATTTAAAATCAAATGAAGGACAACCCTCAAAAAAGCTTCAAGATGCCCACGCTAATTTTCTTGTTGAGAAAAGTAGATTATTAGCACTCCTTGCCAAATGCAATAGCCCTGAAGAAATGACAATATTGGCAAAAAAAAAAAAAAAAAAAAAAAAAATTTGCTGCATTAGCAGAAAACGTTTCTTCAGTTCAAGATTCTTCAGAAGCAGACTTTGACGACGACCTCTATCAAAATGAAGACGACTGCTACAGGATTGATCTGGATGAATCCCTTCAAGAAGACTTTCAAAAGACCAAATGACTATATGGACGCAGTTTCCTTGATGATCTTAGAGAATACCGCGTTCAAAAATCAAAAGAAATTTTACTCAATATTTGCCAAATCAAAAGAAATAAAGATATTTGTCAAATCTAATTTGACTCTACTTTCAAACTTTCGGTGGAGTGGAAGACGAGCTTTTGGAAAGATTGCCGACAACCACAGTTCAATCAACGACTTTCAAGGGTTCAATCAACTGTTCAAGATTCCTACTTTTTGGAAAGTAGTCGACAAGACACTGCTCACTCAGAGACTTTCCAACTTCATTTTACTTTTTCATTATTCCTTTCATTGTAATCTTTCTTTATAAATTTCAAGTTTCATTTCATTGCAAGGAAGAATTTATCCAAGTGAGAAAATCTCCACACGTTCAAACTTCCTTGTATTCCAAAATCGTTCAGTTCAATAAAAGTTTAATTGTTTCAAATTCAAATTGTCTAATTTCTTTATATTTTGATTAATTTTGTTCAAATTATTATCTTTATTTCTCGTCTATCTATCACCTGGGAAAAATTGGTATCAGAGCCATTTCTTGTTCAAAATATCCTTGGAATATTATATTGTTTGTGTTGATTATTTGTTTGCAGGTTGTCAGCATTGGGGTCTGGTTAGCTTAGTCCCATAAAGCCCATGAAGCTGAGAGAGCGTGAGGGTTGGATTGCTTGGATTCAGAGTCTAGTCCCTCCTGTAATTTCATACAGTCCGCAGGTGGTATAATTTTTTCAAGTTTATTCTGTTCAAGCTTATGACTTCTTTTTCCAGTTGGTTTAGAGGATCTAGTAGTTCTAGAAATAGAACTAATAATTTGTCACATAATTTTCAAAATGACGAAGAAACACCTCAAAATGAAAATGAAAAAGTTCAAAATAATTTTAATTCAAATGAACTTCAAATTGCTCAAATTGAACAACTTTTTCATAACTGGACAATTCCAAAGGTAGACAAGAGTGCTATCTATGAAATTGGTCGGTTTGATTTTACTCAACATTATGTTATCAAAACTTTTGAACAAACTTTGCATATTCATGGTCAAATTATTGAACTTGCATTATTTTCAAAAAATTACATTCAAACATCGTAAGAAATTTCAATTCTTACATATTGGTCTTGTTCAAATTGCACTTAAGCCATTTTTAGACTTGGCTTAGATATTCCAATTTTGCTCATTCTTCATGATCAAAGGCATTCAAACTTCAAACATTCATTACTCACTGTTCTAGAATCAAATCTAGAAGGTGGTCCTGTCTTCTCAAATTGTTATCCGAATTTTACTGTCAGTCTTTTTGATAAACTTAAGACTCTCAAATTACATATTCAAACTAAACATCTTAGTTTGGATGAATCAAATTCTTTTGCTGTAATATACAGAGTATATTATAAGCTTCTTGGTACTAATCTCAATATTCGTGCTCTTCGCTCTTCCCCAAGAAATGAATCGCTTCTTTTGGAAGCGAACGATCTTCATACTAACACAATAATTCCTAAAATAATTCCATGGGATCTTCAAACTAGGAGCTTAGAATGGGATATTCTAAGAGCCAACAAACCTGAGCCTACTCCAACTCATGATACTCCAAATCAAATTTTATCTTTTCCAGACGGAAGTGTTAAGTTGATTTTTGGAGAATCATCATCCTCTTCAAATTTTTCTAGATCTGCTTCTACAAGATTTCTACAAGATCTTTTCAAAATTCATTTGTTCAACTTTCAAGATTTTCAACTTCATCTGATAGGCTTAAAGATGTCAACTTTAAACCTTTCATTCCAAAACCTCAATATTTAGAATCTGAACAAGATTCTCCTACTGCATCTGATATATATGCAGCCTCCCTCTGAATAAATTCCTCTTTTAAGAAAGAAATTTCATAAAATAAGTTTGTCTTCTCAACTCAATGTCATTTCTTATAGCATTAATAGAAGAAAGGAATTCAAAAATGATCAAACTACTGAAGTAAAAAAATTTCGAAAAATTTTCAGAAAAATGTTTTCAAAAAAAGAAATTGAATCTTTTTGGGATGAGTTTTTTGCTCGGCCTGAAGATTTAAGTTTTTTTCAAATGGGTAAATTTCAAAATTTTTGGAAAAAAGAAATCAAAAACCAATTCAGTTCAAGCTACTAATTCAAAGGAAAAAATTTGGAAAACTACTTCAAAAGAAACTTTCAAATCAGAATATTCTCTTGAAGAAATCATTTTTCCTCATGGTATACCACGCAATAATAAAACACATAGAATTGGATATTCACTTTGTGTGAGACAAAGTGATGAAGAAGGAATTGAAAATTAATTTCATATCATCTTCAGACTGGACAGCATACTTACTAACTAAAGCTCTCCCTCACTCTTGATTTCTCTTTCTCAGAAATAAGGTGGTGGTTGACACAGGAACCTCCACCTTGAGCGAGGGTATAAAAGAAAAAGGAAATCTCGCTGATTGTAATTTTGCAGAAACATAAGGGACTTATGATGTAAATAAGGAAAGGGAAAAACGTGTTACTCAAAGTAGCAACTTACCCATAGAAGAAAAGCATTGAAGAATCCGCACAGTAACAACAGAACAAATCCATCACCATTGATCTTCAACCAAGCAGTCAATCTCCGTGAATAATGGAATTCACCAGCTGGAGAAAAAACCGTAGAAATGCGTCTTGGATTTATTTCTTTATGTTAATAGATATTTATTCTTTTCGTATGTATTTGTAAGTATAGAAAGTAACTCTATATAAGTCTCTGTAATTACATTGTTTGAGTTAAGAAAAATTCAACCCAAAATTCATCTTTTCTAATTTCTAGCATATTGTTAGATGCTTATAATAATACTGCAATGCAGATATTTTGATTTTGATTTTTTTTTTTTTTTTTTTTGCCTTTTTTACATTGATCAACTCATCGTACCAAACAAGTTATAAAGTGGTCTCGTAGTAACAAGAGAATGATACATATTGCACAAAACTTCAAATAGTGCTAAGTGCTAATTACATCTGCAGTGTCACGTTATTATTATCACTGCATTTTTCTTCTTCGTAGATGACACAGTTTTATGGTTTTCACAATATCGAGATAGAAATACAAGAAGTGTAGGTCCATTAGAAGAACGTCTTTAGTATAGAGATAAAATGATACAGCCCATGCCCCCAGGGCACATCTCCAAGTGGCAAAGGGGATGGGTGGTAAGTGCTCAGCGCGACTGTGTGCTTGGTTCGATTCCCCGCAAGGTGGAATTGGCCTTGTGGCAAGCGGGAGTTATTGAGATTTGCTCGTGCTTACCATAAGTCCTTCCACCCTGACTACTTGGAGGCATAACCTGGATTTACCTTCCCGAACCAATGGCCTTGGGCGTGGTCGATTCGGGCCCTCAGGGTGTGTGCTACACCTTTTTTTTTTTTTTAAATGATACAGCCCATTAAATTATAGAGCTCTTTTAGTGGAGTCAAGTCAATGTCCTAAAAAACTAGAGATCATCATGGATTCGAATGGGGGTTGATTAAAAGCGCAATCATTCATGTTGATCAAAAGGATAATTGCATACTCAAAAATAAAAAACATAAAAGCTCTCTTGTTGGGCTGATGCGAAATGATATATAGGCAATAATTTCAATAATTTCAGATGTTTTGATTATGTACTCACTTATGTTTACTATATGATCATGATATGAGAATGATGAATAATGTCGTTGTTTTTGTAAACAAAAAAACGCTATCCATCCATCTTTAATTTCTTTTGAATAATTTTATATCAATATACCAATTTGAAGCTACCTTTTGTCGAGTTCTACTTGAATTTTGAAGTATTGCTCTATAATGATCTGCAAATTCTCATTGGCATGGTGGCTTATACTTTCCCAATGAGTGGAGCTGTCATTGCCACCATCAGATATTCAAATATGGTCACGAATGTGGTAATGCTCAATCCTACTATATGGACCGAAAGATTGGCAGAAACTTTTACACTCATACACATGACAATCATCTATATTTTAACTCATCACATTAACTTAAAAATCAACAACTCATATTTATCTACATAATTTTCAGTCACCCAAGGTGGTACCGTAGGGTGGCAAAGTAGCATTATTCGATAACAAAACTTCAAATGTTGTCTTTTCTTTTGTTGTTGCACTCATTGTTTTAAAACTCGAGCTAGCCTGGGAGGGTCGACCTGGAAGCCTGTGATCCGGGTCAAAAATCGGGCCGAATAACCTTAAAACCTGATTTGGTGAAACTTGGCCAATGGCCTGGTCGACCCAGGCCCGAGTTTGACATTTTTAAAAAAAAAATTAAATTTATGATTTTTTTTAAATTTAATAAATTTAATATTATTTTAATGATGGTGAGTCAGAAAACATTATGTCAAATTATCCTCGGCGCCATTGCGATTGCCGTGTAGTGAGAGACGGTCTTAGTCGATCCGAAGATTTTACCACAGGATAGGTGGCAGTTTGGATGTAAAAGACATTGAACAATACCTTAGAAAATACAAATTGACATCAGGCTTCTCTCAAGCTCCCAAACTCGAATGAGCAAGAGGTCTTGCCATCGTTCTGAAAGACGTGTAAATAATCGTTCTTTGGTTCCATAGCGGTGAAAAGTATTCTCAAGTTTTGAAAATTTTTACTGCTTGATCAAGGTTGGAACTCCAAATAGTTATGTGAAATTAAATTAAATAAATGCAACGAGAGGAAAACGTGGTTGAGCAAAGAGAAAAGAGTATGCCATACATGTAACAATTTTTAATGGAAATGGTGAGAGACGGTTGTTCTTCGCATGAGAAGGTATTTTTATCCGACTCTTGATTCATATAGCCTGCTCAAAAGTTCAAATTAAAGAAATGATTTATGTCTTAAAGCAAATAATTAATCAGGTAATATACTTGTTCTCCATTGAACTTTTTTTTTTTTTTTTTGACATCGATAATTAAGGCAACTTATACACAACTGACGATGCTTTTAATACAAATAATAAGACATAAGAAATCGGTGTTGATCTAAGTAGAAACAACTTCACCCTTAGCCTCTGTACCTCTCCAGCCACCAACTGGTTTGACAGATAGTTGAAACTTTCTTGTTAAAAGAGGCACCTGATTTCAGTCACAAAGAAAGATTAGGATATTAACAAGCCAGACTAACTTTTGCAAATTAATTTCAAATATTATACCATTAGGCCCAGATTTTTATCTTCAATCTTGTCAAATAGATCGTTGTTCTTACGTAGATCCAATCTCCAATGTTAGTCCAGAAGTTGAAGTAGGAGTGTCTCCATGAATGCTTGAGGAACAGAGTACCAACGACAACCCAAAATCCGGTGATAAAACCAAATGTCATGCAGATATAAAACCCTAGACTTATAAACTCATCATCTTCTTCTTCTTCAATGTTGTTGCCATGTCCATGATCAAGGTTAGGAGAACCTCTAGGACACTCTGACAGAGGAAGCCCATAGAGTTGGCTATTCCCAATATAAGCAGAGGAGCTGAAACTCTGTAGTTGAGTGCCTAATGGAATCTTCCCTGCTATCAACTTGTTGTATGACAAGTCCATAACGCTGAGAAAATGTAATTCTACAAGGCTATTCGGGATCTTCCCAGAAAGCTCGTTTCCAGACAAATCAAGACATTCCAACATCTCCATTTGACCAATGCTTGAAATGATATTCTCCGTCAAATGGTTTCTCAATAAGTTCAAGAAAACTAAACCCCTTAGATCAGAAAGTTGACGAGGAATAGTTCCAACTAACTTATTACTAGAAAGATCAATCCCTTTCAAAATTCCTAGTTTTCTATATTCCAACTCTCTTCCTTTCCATTGTACCAAAGCATTGTCAACATAAGTATAGGTGTGATATAAAGGAGGAGGCATCCAGGATTTATGAAATATATCGCCTTCTATCGAACTATTCTTTTGAACCAAAGAAGTGAAATTGCTGAAACACTATGGAATTTCCCCCGATATATTATTCCTTGAAAGGTCCAAGACTTGAATATTGTTAAGGTAACAAATTTTTTAATCTATCTTTCCATGGAACTGATTGAATCGGATGCTAAGAACGGACAAACTTGTTAGGTGTGTCCATATCCATTCTGGAATAATTCCTGTTAATTTGTTTCCTCCAAAATCAAGCATGCGCAGCCAACCACATTTCTTCAAAGAGGAAGGTAGTTCGCCAATGAAATTATTATTGCGAAGATGCAATATCTGAAGTTGAGGGTTGTGGCCCAAAGTTGGTGGAATTTGACTCGAGAAATTATTGTTTGCCAAATTGAAAACTTGTAAAGAACTTGAGTTCATCCAGCAATCGGGAAGCTCTCCTGCCAATTGGTTATCCGAGAGATCGAGGAACTCCAAGTTCAAGTGAGTGAAATTTGTGCAGAAGTGAGAAATGGATCCAGAAAGCATTCTTGGAAAGTTGTAATTTTATTGATTCAGAAAGAAATGATGGAATTGGACCTGAAAAATTATTATAACTCAAATCTATATATGAAATACCACAATTAAAACTTGGGGACAGATGAGGAATTTCTCCACTGATGTGGTTATAAGAGATATATAAGTTTGATAAAGAAGGCATATTCCACAACCAAGTAGGTAATGTACCTGATATACTAGCAAAAGACATATCAAGGTTATAAAGATTTTTCTGAGTTTGAAGCCATTTTGGAAAATCAGGTCCCACGTTGCAAAATCTGAGGTTTAATATGCTCAGTTGAAATGGAGGAATCCAATCAGAGCTCATTTTCAAAGCTAGGGAATTGTAGGATAAATCCAGTACGTCTAAGTAGGCTAAGTTTGAGAGGTGATCTTCTGTGACTGTTCCTTCCAAAGAATTTGAAGAGAGGTCCAAAATTTTTAGTTTGGTGGGTTTCCAAATACTTTCGGGTAGCCTTTCTAATTGATTTCCATAAATATACAATTCTTGCAACGAAGAATATGCTCTCAAGTCCGGCAAAGATCCTCCAATTCTATTGTTAGACAAATCCAAAATCTCAAGACTTGAAGGTCGCCCGAGTCTAGGTGGAATATCGTTCAACTGATTGTTGCCAAGTCTCAATTCTGTTAGTGAAGAAAATTGGGTGATATTTGGGAAGGAATCAACAAGTTGATTGAAAGAGAAATCTATAAGCTCTAGTGATTTCGATGCTATCCCTGATAACTTTTGAAGTAAATGAGGAAGCGATTCGTTTAATGAATTTTCGAATACATCGAGTGTGCTCAGATGACTTAAATTCCCCAAAGATCTTGGAAACCCATGTAGCATATTCCAAGTCAATCGAAGATGCTCAAGAAAACTCAATTGTCTAAAACTATCAGGAATGGGACCATCTAATAGGTTAAAAGAGAGGTCTATGTGAGTGAGACGAGTACTTAAGTTAAAAAACGGGTGGAATATGGAAAAGGAAGTGAGATTATTGAAAGATAGATCCAGGACAGAAAGAAAGGAGAAAGAGGAATTTACAAAGACTTCAAAGGCAGGCTGATCAGTATTGCCAATTTGACAATTTGATAAGTATAGTTCCTCAAGGAAAGAGAGCTTTGAAATTGGGTGCACCCAGTCGATTTTGTCAAGGTTAACACCACTCAAGCTAAGATGTTTTAACAAAGGAAGATGAGAAAGCCACTCAAGATTATCGACTCTCAAATTATGTAACCGAAGTCCAAATAATTCAAGTGCTGCAACTCAATCAACACTGGACTAATCTTACCTTCAAAATAATAATCATCAGATAGATTTTGCGATAGATCAAGGCCGATTACGTGACCTGTTTTTTTGCTACACACGACATTAAACCATTCACAGCATTCCCTTTGGCTTTCTCCACTCCCCAAGGACAAGAGCACATTATCATGGTCTATAAGGCCTTGCTTAAACTTGAGAAGAGCTTGTCTCTCCCTCTCTACACACCTAACTTCAAAAACAGAAAGTACCGATATTGGTTTCATGAAAAGAGAGAGCATAAACACCAGCAAAATGGGTATTTTAAGCTATGTCATTTTTCTTCTTCTGATAGTAATAAAAAAGATTGAAGTTTTTGAGTTGTTCGTGTATATGCAATCATAGATTCATAATCATTTTATAATCTCAAGAACCCACCAGACACGGTACAAATCCAAATCCACTATAAGAACTTTGAGACACCACAGCCACACAATGAATGAATTCCATAATTTCTCGTAACGTATAGATTGGGGAGACTACTAAAAGTCCACATTCACAATAAGAACGTCTTTGGAATGATGTTGTAAATATAATAACTAGACAGATCTGGAAAATAGGGAATCCAATTCAATTATATGTAAAAAGTTTTTTGGCAGCCTTGTGACGTATTACGTAACACACGAATTGTTCCCCGTTAAAGGGGATTTTTGTTCCAGCCACAAAAAAAATCGTAACAGCTTGGTTGCGCATATATTATTGTAATATTTTTAGTGGAATTGTTGTAATTTGATTGTAATATTGTTTTAAAAAAGAGAATGAGGGAAAATATTTATTTTGTTGTGTACTATTTTTAACGCGTTTTTCCTCAAAATGGAAAAGTCTTGCCCAATGTGGAAAACCAAAAAGACCGATGCTGATGGATTGGTAATGTTAATGAAGTGGGCGTTGCTACTTGCACATAGGGCCCTAATGAAGTAGACACCATAATATTTTTCTCACAGCGTATGTATAGGTTCCAAAGGTATAGAAGACTCTAGCATAATGTTAGATAGAATTACGAAAGGTGTAGGTCTGTTAGAAGAACGTCTAAGTGTGTTTGGTATTGTTTAAAATGAGTTTTTTTAAATGAATAGTGATTTGCAGGAGAATGGATGGTTGAAATTTGGTTGAAAAGTCAAATATTGTGTACTTGAGTTTTAATGGATAGTTAATATTGAATACTGTAGAAAAATGAGAAAATTTTATTGAAAACCAGACAAGGGTGTAACAATCCATTAAATTATAGAGCTCTTTTAGTGGAAGTCAGGTCAATGTCCTAAAAGACTAGAGCTCATCATGGCATTGAATTGGGGTTTATTAAGAGATCAATCATTCATTTGGATCAAAAGGATAATTGCATACTCAAAAAAAAAAAAAAAAAAAAAAAAAAAAAAAAAAAAAAAAAATTGTTATATTCATATTGCCTAGTGTAGTTATGAACAATAGATAAATCAACATGACCTTAGAATATGATTTTTAAATATAAATAGTTTATTAGAAATGCTCTAAAAAAAGGATTGAAGGTTTTAAGTTCAGTATGCTCTAATTGCTGGAGCAATCAAAAATGAATCAACGCCATCCAAAAAAAGTTTGTCTATTCAATGGCTGAAATTTCGTGATGCATCAAAATTCGTGGTGAAAATTAGTAACATTTTTATAAGATGGTTATTTGTGGAAGTAAGCTCAATTCTCAAGAAAATTGTAAATTTCATTTTGTTGAGATTCACGTACATGTTACAGTTATATGATGATGATAAAAGCATAATATTCTTCATACTATAATGTTACTTATAGATGTCTTTTACAGAAAAGATGGAATGCGTTTAAGTTAAAAAAAACTTATTTAAATTTTAAGATACTAATTAATATGACGATTTACTTGATCTCCATTATAATTTATATTTATTTCGATAATCAAAGCAACTAGTACAACCAAGCTAGTTAATTGAGAAGTAGCAATTTGATTTTACTTTATTTGACTATTCAGAAAATAAGACATTAGTGCTAATCAGAAGTAGAAACAACGTCATTTCTCCAGATTATCGACTCAAATTGTTGCCACTGAGATCAAGGCGGAGTACGTGACTAGTTATGTTGCTACACTCGATATGTTCCCATTTGCAACATTCCTTTTATAGGGATAGAAAATAAAAGGATTGAAGTTTTGAGTTGTTCGTGTTCTTGCGATCATCATTTTACAATTTATAATCTCATAACCCACCATCACGGCACAAGTGGTGGACACCTTTGGTTGAAATTAGAGACATCAGTCCCACAATGAAGTAATAATTACTTCTTGTGAACAGAAGGAGGAGACTACTAAAAGTCCAAGTCCACTAATTAAAATGACATCTTCTAGCAATGTTATAAGAATTTTAATCGATTGACCGAGAAAAACTGGAGTCAGTGTGGCATCGAATGCGATTATATGTAAAGAACCAAAAATTTCGAACCTGTTAAAACTTAAAAGAGTCTCAGAACTCGATTGAGTAAACCAGTTTTATGATTTTGATCCCAATTTGACCTTTTGAATCTTTATTTTTTATTGTCCAAATGTTTACATTGATTACAAATGGATGCCATAATGTTTACATTGATTACAAATGGATCCCACAATGAATGCATAATTTCTTATAGAGTATAAAACGCGGAGACAGCTAAATTCCACATTTTCTACAAGAACGTCTTTGTCTTTATAAAAATGTTACAAGAATCTAATGGTTCGAAATCCTATCCTCTTCTGTGTTCGAAGTCGAAAACTTCAAACTCATAGAAGGAGTTTTCCACCTAAAAGATCAACGGCTGGTAGTAGAATATATTTGCATATTTGCATTTGCAATGCTTGGTTGGGCATGTTATTGTTGGTGGGTTTTATGAATTTTGATTGTGAACTCGTTTTAAAAACACAAAAAATGGAAAATATTTATTTCGCCATTTATTGTTATTTTTTACGTATTTTTCACGACCCATGGGAAAACCTTGTCGTCTAGTCCAAATCAAAAGACTTGTTCAATTTGAATAACCAAAAAGACCAATGTTGATGGATGGGATGAGGTCATATACAAAATTTTCCCTTTAAGGTGGAAGTTTAAAATCATCTTTTAAAAAAAAAAGTGACCCAATTTGTTGGAAGGATCAACATGGCTCATGCAGGAGGCTTGAGTTCCCCGACTCATTAGATACCCTTAATTTTGGTTGACTAATCACTAGTGGCTCATATTCTCTTTTCTTACCTTTCGATTCAAAAATTTCATTGGATTATGGGACGTAGCTTAATAAATACATTGTAAGCTACGTACACTTATAGATGTCTTTTACATAAAAGATAGAACACGTGTAAGCTAAAAAACTTATTTAAATTTTAAGAAACTAATTAATCTAACGATTTACTTGATCTCCATTATAATTTATATTTACCTTTCATTGATATAGATTCTCTATTCCTAATTGTAGTATAATCAGAGCAACTAATTCATAACCAAGCGAGTTAATTGAGAAGTAGCAATTTGATTTTACTTTATTTGATTATTCAGAAAATAAGACATTAGTGCTAATTAGAGTAGAAACAATGTAATTTCTCCAATCAACCACCAAATGGTTCCACAAACATTAGGCTAAGCCATAAATTTTCTCTTCAATCTTGCCTTAGAGACCATTGTTGTCACGTACATCCAGTCTCCAATGTTGTTCCAGAAGTTAAAAAAATGAATGTCTCCATTAATGCTTGAGAACACGATTAACAAGAACTGCCCATAATCCAATAATGAAACCAAATGTCATGCAAATATAAAACATTGTCAACAAAAGCATCAAAGATACGCTCATTGAGATATATGATTAGTTGATCTAAAACAATAGTGATTTCAGTATCATTACCTTTTTGGACAAAAGAAGCGAAATTGTTGAAACACTCCGGAATTTGTTGGAGGTATGTTTCCATGAAAATTATTAAATCGAATGCTAAGAACTGTCAAACTTGTTATGTCAGTTCCTATCCATTGTGGAATAATACCTGTTAGGTTGTTTCCACCCACATCAAGCATGCGCAACCGTGTGCAGTTCTTCAAAGCACAAATGTAATATCTGCAGTTGAGTATTAGATCCCAGACTTGGGGGTATTTTACCCGAGAACTTATTGTTTGCCAAATTGAGAACTATTAAAGAACTTGAGTTCATCCAGCAACTGGGAAACACTCCTGTTAATTGGTTATCTAAGAGATCAAGGACCTGGGTTTGCAACTGAGAGGAAATTGTGCATAAGTCAGAAATGGATCCTGAAAACATATTTCTGGAGAGTCGTAAATCATTTGAATGAAAGAGAGAGAATGGAATTGGACCTGAAAAGTTGTTACAACTTAAATTGACGAGTAAAAATAAATCACGAACTGGGAATTGATCAGGAATTTCTCCATTCATGTGGTTATAAGAGAGATTTAAGTATGATAAAGAAGGAATATTCCAAAACCATGTAGGTAATGTATCTGATATACTAGCAAAAGACATGTCAAGGTAGGTGAGATTTTTTTGAGTTTGAAGCCATTTTGGAAAATCAGGTCCCACATTGCAAAATCTGAGGTATAGTGATCTCAATTGAAATGGAGGAGTCCAATAAGAACTCATGTTCAAATTTAGGGAATTGTAGGACAAATCTAGTAGGACTAAGTAGGCTAAATTTGAGAGGTGTTCTTCCGTGATTGCTCCTTCCAAAGAATTTGAAGGGAGGTCCAATTTTTTTAGCTTGGAAAGTTGCCAAATACCTTCGTCTAGCCCTTTCAATTGATTCCGCATACACTTAGTTCTTGCAATGATGAATATACTCTCAAGTCCGGTAAAGATCCTCCAATTTTATTGTTACACAAATCCAACATTTCAAGACTTGAAGGTTGCACGAGTTTTTGTGGGCAAAAATCGTTCAACTGATTGTTGGTAATTCTCAACTCTTTTAAGGATGAAAAGTGGGTGATATCAGAGAATGAACCAACAAGTTTATTATTAGACAAACCTATCTAGTGATTTCGATGCTATCCCTGATAACTTTTGAAGCAAAATAGGAAACGGTTCATTTAATGCATTTTCTGATACATCTGAGTGTGCGCAAATGACTTAAATTCTCCAATGATTTTGGAATACCGTGTAGCATATTCCATTGTAATTGAAGCTCCTCGAGAAAATTTAATTCCCCAAAAGAATCAGGAATGGGACCATCTAATTGGTTGGAAGAGAGGTCTATGTGAGTGAGACGAGTACTTAAGTTAAAAAATGAGTGGAATATGGAAAAGGAAGTGAGAACATTGTGGGATAGATCGATGACCGAAAGAGAGGACAAAGAAGAATTCGCAAAGATATCAAAGTCAGGCAGTGGATTGGTAAGTCCACACCCCGACAAGTGCAGTTCCTCAAGAAAAGAGAGCTTTGTTATTGGTTGCAACCAATTGCTGGTTTCACCAAGATAAACATCAGTCAAGTCAAGATATTTTAACAAAGAAAGATGAGAAAGCCACTAAAGATTATCGACTCTCAAACTGTTGAGACTGATGTCCAAATAATTTAAGTGCCGTAACTCGAGCAATGCCGGACTAATCTTACCTCCATTTAACTGATGAGATAAAGCAAGGTGGATTACGTGACCAGTTGTGTTGCTACACTGGACATTTTCCCATTCGCAACATTCCTTTTTATCTTTCTCACTTCCCCACGATGCGAGAATGTCATCGCCTATTTCAAGGCCTTGCTTAAACTTGACCAGGGCTAGTCTCTCCCTCTCTGTGCACCTAACTTCAGAAGCGGATCGTAATGAAGCTGGTTTCTTGAAAAGAAGAAGTACAAACGCCAGCACAATCACTATTTTAAGCTCTGCCATTTTTATTTTGTATATGACAGTGATTCAGCAGAAAAGATTGAAGTTTTTGAGTGGTTTGTTTTCCAACGATCATCATTTTATAATCTCACGAGCCACCATACATGGGCACAATGGTGGAAATTACTTAGAAACATCACCGTCCCATAATGAATTTCATAATTTCTCGGAGCCGCGTATACCTTGATTAAAGAGAGAGACGACAAAAAGTTCACATCCACTATAATAATAATAATAATAATAATAATAATAATAATAATAATAATAATAATAATAATAATAATAATAATAATAATAATAATAATAATAATAATAATAATAATAATAAAGTATCTAATTTGACTGACCTGGAAAATCGAGATCGTTTCGAATTGCTATGCCTCTGTTTAACAACTCTTCTTTGTTTATAAATAATAAATTTGATATTTTCGGGTAAAATATATGATTGAAAAGCGATTTGAGATAATTTATGTTGTTAGAAAATGATTTGTTTATAAATAAAATTTTACCAAACAGAAAGCCAAGATGAACACTTATTATGGTACCCACTGTGGATGAAATATTGACACGTTTCTAAAAAATTATATAAGGACATGTATTAACATCTCGTCCCTTTCTGTGCTAAGAGGAAAGGCGCCCCGTGAAAGTTGGTATTAGAGCTTTGGCTCTCGTCCCTCGATAAGAAAGCAATGGATCTGAAGCCTTTGGATCTGAATGCATCACAGATCACCGATATGACTGATGCTAAGAAGAGTACTAAACAGTGCATGGATGCGGTTGATGGGCAAACCACAAGGTTATGCTATGCCGTGGAAAACCTGGAGGAAAAGGTTGAAATGGCGGAATCGTATATTCGAGATATACACATCCAACTTGATGAAAGCCGAGCGACTTGCACAACAATGACTGAAACTGTTGCAATCATTCATGGTCTGCGGGAAGAGATGAAAACAATGAGAGTTCAGCTACAAATTCTCCAACGTGCGGTGGGCAATGGGAAAGCTCTTGCACAAGAAGAGTATGCACCTAGGGTCAGAATCCCTGAACCGTGTACCTTTGGTGGGGCACGTGATGCAAAGGAAGTTGACAACTTCATGTTTGACATGGAACAATACTTTCTTGCTGCTGGCATCAGAGATGAAGCAAGAAAGGTGACTACAGCTACCATGTATCTGGGTGGAGATGCAAAGTTGTGGTGGCGATCGAAATATGTTGATATTCAGGCCAACAGGGTCAGGATAGATTCTTGGGATCTTCTGAAAGAAGCAATTCGAACCCAGTTCTTTCCAGAGAATGTGGAATATGAAGCCCGTCGGGCATTGCGGGAATTAAAACATACTGACTCCGTCAGGGAGTACGTAAAAGGCTTTTCTGGACACATGCTGAATATTCGAGATATGTCAGAAAAGGACAAGCTTTTCACTTTCATGGAGGGCTTGAAATAGTGGACACGTACGGAACTTCAGCGGAAGAAGGTTTCGGATTTGAGCACGGCAATGGGAGCTGCCGAATGCTTAATGGACTATCAGACTGAAACCAAGAAGGATCGACCATCCATGAGTAATCAATCGAATGGTGGAGGGAATAAGCAATTTAGAGCTGGCTCGAGCTCGAATGGGGGAGAACGGTACTCCAACCAAAGAGGAGGTGGATATCAAGGTTCTCGTCAGAACAACTCTCAGGATTATCACCAAGGTAGCCGACAAGGCAACTATCAGGGTAGTAACCAGAGTAATTGGAATAAAGGAAAGACAACAGAGGGTAGATATGATACTGCTCGCAAAATTTTATGCTTTTTGTGTGAAGGACCTCATCGGGTGTCTGATTGTCCACAGAAACGAATGGTAAATGCCTACTGTCAACTAGCAAGTGGAGTATCAACGTCAAAGCAAGATGCCCCGCTTGCTAGTAGTCATGGCAAGACCGATTCCGAAGAGGACGAGGAGGTAGTTGGTGCATTTTCCCATAGATGCAATGCAATATCAAGTCGGACCACTGGAAAGGAGAAAGTGCCTGTGAAAGAGGCAAGACTGGATGAGCCCAAACCTCGCATATGTCGAGCAAAAGGGTTAATGTACATTGATGTGAAGATCAATGGGAAGCCCACAAGGGCTATGGTGGATACTGGAGCCACCCATAACTACCTTGCAAGTACTGAAGTAGGGCGACTTGGGTTGGTTCTAGAGAAAGGCAATGGAAAAGTGAAATCCATCAACTCGGCTGCTCAACCAATTGCAGGAGTAGCCAAATCGGTGCTAATCAAGGCTGGTCCCTTTGATGGAAGGACTAATCTGTTAGTTGTTCAAATAGATGATTTTAAACTCATTTTTGGATTGGAATTTCTTCGGGATACGAAGACAGCAATGTTCCCACACTCTGATTCCTTAATGATGATGGGTTCTCAGCCGTGTGTCATACCTACTTCGGCAGGAAAGGTTGGCGAGAAGAGTATCTCGGCCATGCAATTCAGTAAGGGCTTCAAGAGAAATGAACCCTCATTTTTGTGCACTCTTCGTCTAGAAGAGATTGAAGAGGCTTCTGGTCCTATTCCTAAACCGGTTCGAAAGCTGGTACATGAGTTTGGGGATATTATGCCGGAGGAGTTTCCAAAACGATTGCCACCGAGGAGAACAATCGATCATGAAATTGAGCTTATTCCGGGAGCCAAGCCGCCTGCCAGGGCACCCTATCGAATATCTCAACCTGAGCTTGAAGAGCTTAGGAAACAGTTGGGAGAAATGCTGGAAAGTGGGATTATCGTGCCTGCGAAATCACCATATGGAGCTCCCGTGTTGTTTCAGAAGAAGGCGGATAGGTCTCTTAGAATGTGTTGTGATTATTGCACCCTGAACAAGATCACTGTGAAAAACAGTTATCCTATCCCATTGGTGGCCGATTGCTTTGATCGATTAAGCAAGGCAAAATATTATACGAAGATTGATCTTCGATCGGGATATTGGCAAGTTCGGATTAAGGAGGGAGATGAAGCAAAAACTACTGTGGTGACCAGATATGGAGCTTTTAAATTTAAAGTCATGCCTTTTGGCTTGACAAATGCTCCTGCTACTTTCTGCACAATGATGAATCAGGTGCTTCACGGATTTTTGGATGATTTTGTAGTCGTATATCTGGACGACATCGTCATTTACAGCGAGACATTGGAGGAACATGTGCTCCATGTCAAAAGAGTCCTTAGTTGACTCCGAGAGAATGAATTGTATGCGAAGCCATCCAAATGCTCATTCGCCCAAACCTCTATCAACTTCTTAGGTCACATTATTGAGCAAGGAAATGTTCGCATGGATTTGAAGAAGGTTCAGGCCATCAAGGATTGGCAGCCACCAAAGAACGTACATGATGTACGCTCCTTTCTTGGGTTATGTAATTATTATCGAAGATTCGTGAAAGGATACTCAGAAATTACATTGCCCCTGACGGAGTTAACGAAGAAGGAAAAGGTTTGGGATTGGTCTGCACAATGCCAAGCAGCCTTTGAGAAGTTGAAGAAGGCTATGTGGACAAACCCGGTGTTAGCCTTACTGGATGTGACGAAACCGTTTGAAGTTCAGACAGATGCTTCAGACTTTGCTCTTGGTGGAGTCCTTATACAGGAAGGACATCCGGTTGCTTTTGAAAGCCGAAAGCTCAATAATGCAGAACGTCGTTATTCAGCACACGAAAAAGAGTTGTTGACGGTTGTTCATTGCCTCAGAGTTTGGCGTCACTATCTATTGGGGTCCCTATTTATTGTGAAAACGGATAATACTGCGGTTAGTCACTTCATGTCCCAGCCGAAACTTTCAAATAAACAAGCTCGCTGGCAGGAGCTTCTTTCGGAGTTCAACTTCGTGTTGGAGTATCGTCCAGGATCCAACAACCATATCGCAGATGCTCTCAGCCGTCGCGCTGACTTAGCTCCAATATGTGCAATGGCGGCTCTTTCAGGGAGCGAAATTACTACGGATATAAGGAACCAAATATGGGCACTTCTGGATAAGGACCCGGCTACAATATATTTGGTCGACCTCATCAAACAGGGCAAAACTCATCAGTTCTGGTTGGACGAGGGTCTGGTGAAGACAAAAGGGGACCGTATGTATGTCCCGAAAGGTGGGGATTTGAGAAAGTCCCTTATAACGGAATGCCACGATACGCTCTGGGCTGGACATTCGGGAGAAGAACGCACTTGTACACTTTTACAGTGTGCCTTCTATTGGCCGCAAATGCTGGACGACATCGCTACTTATGTGAAAACTTGTCTTGTTTGTCAGCAGGATAAGACAGATCATCAGAAGAAAGCGGGCTTGCTGGAACCCCTTTCTGTCCCATCCAGACCATTCGAAAGTGTATCGATGGATTACATAATTGGATTGCCAAAAGTCGCAGATGTTGGCACCATTATCGTGGTGGTTGACCGGTTATCGAAGTATGGAACTTTCATCACAGCGCCTAAGTATGTTTCCGCCGAAGAGACAGCTTACCTCTTCTTCAAGCATATTGTCAAATACTGGGGGCTTCCTAAGGACATTGTCAGCGATCGAGATACTCGATTTACTGGGATATTTTGGACTGAATTGTTCAAACTTTTTGGTTCAACTCTGAGCATGAGTTCTAGTTTTCACCCACAATCTGATGGACAGACGGAGCGGTTCAATTCTATGCTGGAGGAATATCTTCGGCACTTCATATCTACTTCACAGAAAAATTGGGTGAAACTCTTGGATGCTGCCCAGATATACTTCAATGCCCAAAAGAGCTCTTCCACCAATAAGAGTCATTTTGATATTGTTACGGGCCAGCAACCGTTACTCCCTCAAGTCCCCACAGGCAAGGAACTTCTCTCAGGAATGGAAGCGAAACGTTGAAATTGCTCGAAGCTATCTTGAGAAAGCTCAAAAACGATACAAGAAGTATGCTGATCTGAAGCGCCGTTTTGTTGAATTCAACGTGGGAGATCTGGTTATGGTGAAACTTCCCGACAGAAATTGCTACAAGCTCACCAGAGGGAAAGACTCTAGGTTGGTTCCAAAGTACATTGGGCCAGTACCTATTGTGAAGAGAATTGGGAAGGTAGCTTACAGAGTAGAAATCCCATCATGGTGCAAAATTCACAAGGTCCTCCATGTCGGTCTTCTTAAGCCCTATTTTGCAGATAAGGAGGATACATCCAGAAACAAGCCGAAGCGGCCCGTGTTTGAATTGAAGAAAATGGGAAAGAGGGTTGTTGAAGCTATTCTTGATCACCGAGTCACTCGAGCTTCCAAGCAGAATCGTCAAGAGTACTTGGTAAAGTGGAGCGGATGCAGCTATCACTTAGCTCCTTGACCCACTCGCGGCCTGCAGTTTGCCCAACTTCGATCGCAGTCTGTAAATATTATGTAAATTATTGTAATTCAATTTTAATTGTAAAAGTTTATTATGATTCTTCAGCCTTTTACTGTCTACTCATGTAACTTAGGTTTTTTTTCTCCGAAGTCTATTATAGGGGGTATAAGATTTAAAACTTTCAAGCTTTCTGGTGTTTCCCCCTACACCAACATTTGTAATTTACTGCTTTCAGCAATTGATGTAATTTCCTGCTTTCAACAATCAATGAACAATCATGTTTCAATGCACTCAAGTTTTCTCTTGTAAAGTTTTCTTTCATTTGTAATCAAATTCAACTTTCGTCCCGAAGCAAGTGAGAAAAGGCGGAAGGTAGTCTAGCGGAGCAGACTATTGCCGCATGGTGCCCCTTTATGTGCTAAGAGAAAAGGCGCCCCGTGAAACCTTGACCTCCTAGCAGAAACTGGTATGTTAGCATGTGCTCCTGTAGACACACCTATTGAGGTGAATCATGCCTTATCTATCTACTCATATCAGGTTCCTAAAAATAAGAAGAGATATCAGAGATTGGTAGGGAGATTGATCTATCTTACTCACAGAAGACCTAATTTATCATATGCGGTAAGTGTTGTGAGCCAATTCATGCACAACCCAAGTGAACAGCACATGAGTGCAATTAATCGTATCTTGGCATATTTAAAATCCTCTCCTGGCAAGGGCATCTTATACTCAAAAACTGATCATCTTGACATTGTAAGTTACACAGATTCTGACTTTGCTAGATCGAGATTGGATAGAAAATCCACGTCGGGATATGTCTCATTTGTTGGAGGAAATCTTGTTACTTGGAGAAGTAAGAAACAAAACTTGGTTTCACTATCTAGCGCGGAGGCTGAATATCGTGCTCTGCATCATGCAACTACCGAGCTTACGTGGTTGAAAATTCTTCTTACTGAACTTGGTTTTGGTCCAAGTAAGCCTATGTTGCTCTTTTGTGACAACACTGCAGCTATTGAGATAGCAAACAATCCAGTACAACATGATCGACCAAAGCACGTTAAACTTGACAGGAACTACATCAAAGATAACCTCGACTCCAAGAATATAGAGATTCCATATATTAAGAGTGCAAGTCAACTAACCGACATCATGACACATGGAGTGGCTAGTAATTCATTCTATACATCGATATCCAAGTTGGGCATGTATGATATCTATGCACCAACTTGAGGGGGAGTGTTGAGATGTTTAGTTATATGTATTATTCTAGCAATTAATTGTACCAACACAACATCTATTAGAGTTTAGGGACTAAAGTGATAATATGTAATATCTCTTGTATATCTACATGTTGTGTAATATGAGATATTAAGATTCCCATTCCACAAGAATCTTCATGTAGTTCTATTGAATGATAAAGAAATGATGGAATTGGACCTGAAAAATTATTATAACTCAAATCTATAGATAAAATACCATTAAAGCTTGGGGACAGATGAAGAATTTCTCCACTGATCTGGTTATAAGAGAGATTTAAGTTTGATAAAGAAGGCATATCCCACAACCAAGTAGGTAATGTACCAGATATACTAGCAAAAGACATATCAAGGCTAGAAAGTAATATCTGAGTTTGAAGCCATTTTGGAAAATGAGGTCCCACATTGCAAAATCTGAGGTATAGTGATCTCAATTGAAATGGAGGAGTCCAATCAAAGCTCATTTTCAAAGCTAGGGAATTGTAGGACAAATCTAGATAGTCTAAGGAGGCTGAGTTTGAGATGTTATCTTCTATGACTGTTCCTTCCAAAGAATTTGAAGAGATGTCCAAAAGGTTTAGCTTGGTGGGTTGCCAAATACTTTCGGGTAGCCTTTCTAATTGATTTCCATAAATATGCAATTCTCACAATGATGAATATGCTCTCAGGTCCGGTAAAGATCCTCCAATTTTATTGGTAGACAAATCCAACTTTTCAAGACTTCAAGGTCGCCCAAGTTTTTGTTGGTGAAACTCGTTCAACTGATTGTTGCCAAGTCTTAAATCTTTTAAGGATGAAAATTGGGTGATATCTGGGAAGGAATCAACAAGTTGATTGAAAGATAAATCTATAAGCTCTAGTGATTTCGATGGTATCCCTGATAACTTTTGAAGTAAATGAGGAAGGGATTCATTTAATGCGTTATTTGATACGTCAACTGTGCGCAAATGACTTAAATTCCCCAAAGATCTTGGAACCCCATGTAGCATATTCCTAGTCAATTGAAGCTTCTCAAGATAACTCAGTTGTCCAAAACTATCAGGAAATTGACCGTCTAATAGGTTAAAAGAGAGGTTTATGTGAGTGAGACGAGTACTTAAATTAAAAAACGAGTTGAATATGGAAAAGGAAGTGAGATAATTGTAAGTTAGATCGAGGACAGAAAGAAAGGAGAAAGTGGAATTTACAAAGACATCGAAGGCAGGCTGATCAGTATTGCCAATTTGACAATTTGACAAGTATAGTTCCTCAAGGAAAGAGAGCTTTGAAATTGGGTGCACCCAGTCGATTTTGTCAAGGTTAACATTATTCATGCCAAGATGTTTTAACAAAGGAAGATGAGAAAGCCACTCAAGATTATCGAGTGTAAAATTATTGTAACAGAAGTCCAAATAATTCAAGTGCTGCAACTCAATCAACACTGGACTAATCTTACCTTCAAAATAATAAAATAGATGAAGGCCGATTACGAGACCTGTTTTGTAGCTACACTCGACATAAAACCATTCGCAGCATTCCCTTTGGCTTTCTCCACTGCCCCAGGACAAGAGCTCGTTATCTTGGTTTATAAGGCCTTGCTTAAACTTGAGAAGAGCTTGTCTCTCCCTCTCTATGCACCTAACTTCAGAAACAGAAAGTACCGATGTTGGTTTCATGAAAAGAGAGAGCATAAACACCAACAAAATGGGTATTTTAAGCTGTGTCATTTTTCTTCTTCTGAGAGTAATAAAAAAGATTGAAGTTTTTGAGCTGTTCGTGTCTATGCAATCATAGATTCATAACCATTTTATAGTCTCAAGAACCCACCAGACACGGTACAAATCCACATCCATTATAAGAACTTGGAGACACCAGCCCCACAATGAATTCCATAATTTCTCGTAATGTATAGATTGGGGAGAACTATAAAAGTCCACATCCACAATAAGAACGTCTTTGGAATGATGTTCCAAATATAATAACTATAGACTGATCTGGAAAATAGGGAATCCAATTCAATTATATGTAAAAATGTTTTTTGGCAGCCTTGTGATGTATCACGTAACACACGAATTATTCCCCGTTAAAGGGAATTTTTGTTCCAGCCACAAAAAATCGTAACGATTTGGTTGAGCATTATTATTGTAATATTGTTAGTGGAATTGTTGTAATTTGATTGTGATATTGTTTTAAAAAAGAGAATGAGGGAAAATATTTATTTCGCTGTGTACTATTTTTAACGCGTTTTTTTTTTTCCTTTTTCAAAATGGAAAAACCTTTCCCCAATGTGGAAAACCAAAAAGACCGATGCTGATGAATTGGAACGGTTAATGAAGTGGGCATTGCTGCATTGCTACTTGCACAGTGGGCCCTAATGAAGTAGACACCATAATATTTTTCTCATAGCATATCGTATTGGTTCAAAAGGTATAGAAAACTCTAGCATAATGTTAGATAGAATTATAAAAGGTGTAGGTCCATTAGAAGAACGTAGTATTGAGATAAGATGATACAATCCATTAAATTATAGAGTTCTTTTAGTGGAGTCAAGTCAAAGTCCTAAAAAACTATAGCTCATCACAGCTTCGAATTGGGGTTAATTAAAAGCTCAATCATTTATTTGAATCAAAAGGATAATTGCATACTAAAAAATTCAAAACATAAATAAACAAATTTGTTACGTTGATATTGCCTAGTATAGTTATGAACAATAGATAAAGCAACATGACCGTAGAATATGATCTTTAAATATAAAGAGTTTATTGAAAATGATCTAAAAGAGGATTGAAGGTTTTAAGTTCAGTATGCTCTAATTGCTAGAGCAATCACCAATGAATCAACGCCATCCAAAAAAAGTTGGTCTCTTCATATGGCTGAAAATTCGGTATCTATCGAAATTCGTGGTGAAAATTAGTAACATTTTTATAAGACAGTTATTTGTGAAAGTAATCTCAATTCTCAAGAAAATAGTAAATTTCGTTATGTTGAGATTCACGTACATGTTCCTGTAATATGATGATGATAAAAGCTTAATATTCTTCAGACTATAATGTTACTTTAAGCATTCTGTGAAATCTTCAAATTTAAAATCTCAATCGGAAAAGGTATTTATGTTTAAAACTAATTAATCAGATGATTTACTTGATTTCCATTAGAATTTATATTTACTTCATCATAGCATCTAATTCACAGCCAAGCTAGTTAATTGAGAAGTAACAATTTGATATTATTCGACTGATTAAAAAATAAGACATTGTTGCTAATTAGAGTAGAAACAACTTCATTTCTCCAGCCGGCCACCAAATGGTTCCACAAACAGTTGAAACTCTTGTAGTTTCCCAGAAGAGAAGAGTCAATTGAAATGGAGGATTCCAATCAAAGCTTATGTTCAAAGCTAGGGAATTGTAGGACAAATCTAGATATTTTAAGTTGGCTAGGTTTGAGAGGTGTTCTTCCGTGATTGTTCCTTTCAAATAATTTGAAGAGAGGTCCAATTTTTGTAGCTTGGAAAGTTGCCAAATACCTTCGTCTAGCCGTTCTAATTGATTTTCCGAGAGAGCTAATTGTTGCAATGATAAATATGCTCTTAAGTCCGGCAAGAATCCTCCAAGTTTATTGTTAGACAAATCCAAATATTAAAGACTTGAAGGTTGCCCGAGGCTTTGTGGGCGAAACTCGTTCAACTGATTGTCGTTAAGTCTCAAATCTTTCAAGTTTGAAAACGAGTGGTACATGGAAAAGGTAGTGTCAAATCATTCAAGTTTGAAAACTAGTGGTACATGGAAAAGGAAGTGAGATTATTATTGGATAGATTGAGATATTCTAACGAGGAAAGATCAGAAAGTCCCTCAAGATTATGACTCTCAAATTGTTGCCACTGAGATCAAGCCTACGGTCGACATGTTCCCATTTGCAACATTCCTTTTTATCTTATTCACTTCCCCACGCCGAGAGAACGCGATTTCCATTTATAAGGCCTTGCTTAAACTTGAGAAGAGCTTGTCTCTCCCCCTCTATGCACTGTACTTCAGAATCAGATAATACTGAAGTTGGTTTCTTGAAAAGTGAAAGTACAAACACCAACAAAATGAGTATTTTAAGCTCTGTCATTTTTTTTTTCCTCTTTGATGGGAATAGAAAATAAAAGGATTGAAGTTTTGAGTTATTCGTGTTCTTGCGATCATCATTTTATAATTTATAATCTCATAACCCACCATCACGGCACAAGTGGTGGACACCTTTGGTTGAAATTAGAGACATCAGTCCCACAATGAAGTAAAAATTTCTTATAGCGTATAGAACGCAGAGACAGCTAAATTCCTCATTCGATAAGAACGTCTTTGTCTTTATAGAAAGGTTACAAGAATCTAACAGATTGAAATCCTATCCTCTTATGTGTACGAGGTCGAAAACTTAAACTCATAGAATGAGTTTCCCACCTAAAAGATCGATGTCTGGTAGTAGATTTATTCGCGTAGTTGCAATTGCAATGCTTGGTTGGGCATATTATTGTTGGTGGGTTTTATGAAATTTGATTGTTATCTCGTTTTAAGGTGGAAATTTAAAATCATCTGAAGAAAGGAAAAAAAAATGACCCAATTTGCTAGCAGGATCAACATGGCTCGTGCAGGAGGCTTGAGTTCCCTGACTCATTAGATACCCTCAATTTTGGTTGACTAATTGGTGGCTCATATTCTCTATTCTTAGCTTTCGATTCAAAAAAGTTCATTGGATTATAGGACGTACTTTAATAAATGCATTGTAAGCTACTTATAGATGTCTTTTACATAAAACATAGAACGCGTGTAAGTTAAAAAACTTATTTAAATTTTAAGAAACTAATTAATTTGACGATTTACTTGATCTCCATTATAATTTATATTTGCTTCGCCATAGCATCTAATTCACAGCCAAGATAGTTAATTAAGAATTAGAAATTTGATTTTATTCGACTACTTAAAAAAATAAGACATTGGTGGTAATTAGCGTAGAAAGTAGAAACAACTTCATTTCTCCAGCCACCCAATAATTGGTTCCACAAACAGTTGAAACTCTTGTTGTTTCCAGGAGAGAAGAGGCACCTGATTATTATAGTAATAAACAAAGTAAGATCAGGATATTAACTTTTGCATAAATGATGTACTCCATAAATAATATCATACCACTACGCTATGCCTGAGATCTTCTCTTGAATCTAGCCATATATATCATAGTTGTCACGTACATCCAATCTCCAATGTTGTTCCAGAAGTTAAAAAAGGAATGTCTCCATGAATGCTTGAGAAACAAAGTAACAAGAACAGCGCAGAATCCAGTAACGAAACCAAATGCCATGCAAATATAAAATTCTCGACATATAAACTTATCATCTTCTTCTTCAATGTTGTTGCCATGTCCATGATCAGGGGAAGGAGAATTGTTGCCATGTCCACGATTAGGGTGAGGAGAATATTTAGGACACTCTGCCAACGGAAGCCCACAAAGTTGGCTATTCCCGGCAAACACTGAAGATTCGAAGGTCTCCAGTTGAGGGCCCAATGGAATCATCCCGGTCAAATTATTGTATGATAAGTCCAAAACGCTGAGGTAATATATTTCTGCAAGGCTATTCGGGATCTCCCCAGAAAGCTCATTTCTAGACAAATCAAGCAATTCCAACACCTCCAATTGACCAATGCTTGATATGATATTTCCGGTCAAATTGTTTCTTGATAAGTTCAAGAAAGTTAAACCCCTCATATCAGAAAAGTGATGAGGAATATTTCCAACTAACCTATTGCTAGAAAGATCAATCCCTTTCAAAAATCCTTGCATTCTATATTCAAACTCTCGTCCTTCCAATTGAACCAAAACATTGTCAACAAAAGAATCGAAGTAACGCTGATTTAAAAAAAAATCAAGGCTTTCAATTGAATAACCCTCTTGAACGAAAGAAGTGATATTGTTGAAACACTCAGGAATTTTCCCCATTACATTATTCCTTGAAAGGTCCAAGATTTGAATATTAGTAAGGTGGCAAATTGTTGGAGGTATGTTTCCATGAAATTTATTAAATCGAATGCTAAGAACTGTCAAACTTGTTAGGTCAGTTCCTATCCATTGTGGAATAGTACCTGTTAGGTTGTTTCCACCCACATCAAGCATGCGTAACCGTGTGCAGTTCTTCAAAGAGGAAGGTAGTTCACCAATGAAACTATTGTTGCGCAAATGTAATATCTGCAATTTAGTACTAGAACCCAAACTTAGGGGGATTTTACCTGAGAACTTGTTGTTTGCCAAATTGAGAACTATTAAATAGACTCCGAAGTTCCAGCAATCGGGAAGCTCTCCTGTCAATTGGTTATCTGAGAGATCAAGGATAACGGTGCTAAAACTAGTGGGAATTGTGCAGAAGTGAGAAATGGATCCCGAAAACATATTTTTGGATAGATGTATATCTATTGAACTAAAAAGAAATAGGGGAATTGGACCCGAAAAATTGTTAACACTTAAATCTACAGGTGAAGAAAAACCATCCATGCTTGAGGATTGATCAGGAATTTCTCCACTGATGTGGTTATTAGAGAGATTTAAGCGTAACAAAGGTAAATTCCACAACCAAGTAGGTAATGTATCTGATATACGAGCATAAGACATATCAAGAACAGAAAGACCTGCCTGAGTTTGAAGCCATGTCGGAAATTCAGGCCCCACTTCGCAAAATATGAGGTATAGATCACTCAATTGAAATGGAGGAGTCCAATCAGAGCTTATGTTCAAAGCTATGGAATTGTAGGACAAATCTAGGTAGTCTAAGTTGGCTAGGTTTGAGAGGTGCACTTCCGTGATTGTTCCTTTCAAAGAATTTGAAGAGAGGTCCAATTTTTGTAGCTTGGAAAGTTGCCAAATACCTTCGTCTAGCCTTTCTAGTTGATTTTCGGAGAGAGCTAATTGTTGCAATGATGAATATGCTCTCAAGTCCGGCAAGGATCCTCCAAGTTTATTGTTAGACAAATCCAAATATTCAAGACTCGAATGTTGGCCGAGGTTTTGTGGGCGAAACTCGTTCAACTGATTGTTGTTAAGTCTCAACTCTTTCAAGTTTAAAAACGAGTGGTACATGGAAAAGGAAGTGAGATTATTATTGGATAGATTGAGATATTCTAACGAGGGAAGATCAGAAAGTCCCTCAAGATTATCGACTCTCAAATTGTTGCCACTGAGATCAAGGCGGATCACTTGGCCAGTTGTGCTGCTACACTCAACATGTTCCCATTTGCAACATTCCTTTTTATCTTCTTCACTTCCCCATGACGAGAGAACGCGATTTCCATCTGTAAGGCCTTGCTTAAACTTGAGAAGAGCTTGCCTCTCCCCCTCTATGCACTTAACTTCAGAATCAGATAATACTGAAGTCGGTTTCTTGAAAAGTGAAAATACAAACACCAACAAAATGAGTATTTTAAGTTCTGTCATTTTTTTTCCTCTTTGATGGGAATAGAAAATAAAAGGATTGAAGTTTTGAGTTGTTCGTGTTCTTGCGATCATCATTTTATGATTTATAATCCCATAACCCACCATCACGGTACAAGTGGTGGACACCTTTGGTTGAAATTAGAGACATTATATATATATATATATATATATATATATATATATTAACTATTAAGTAATAATTTCTTCATGTGATCATAACGGGGAGACTACTAAAAGTCCAAGTCCACTAAAACAACATTTTCGTAGCAATGTTATAGAAGTTTACTCAATTGACCGAGAAGATTGGGAGTCAATGTGGCATCGGATGCGAAAATTTCGAACCTGTTAAGAGTCTCCGAACTCGCTTAAACTAGTTTTATTATTTTGATCCCGATTTGACGATTTTAATTTTAATTTTTTTTTTTAATTATAATGTCCTAATGTTTACATTGATTACAAATGGATCTTTGGTTGACTATATATTAAATTGTAGATCAAATGAACTATTATGAATCTACCCGGTACAAGTGGAGGGCCCTTTTGGAAAACCAAATAATAGGACTAAACTCAAGAGACTTAGTCCCACATACCCACAATGAATGTCATAACGGTTCGAAATTCTATCCTCTTATGTGTACGAAGTCGAAAACTTCAAACTCATAGAAGGAGTTCTCCACCTAAAAGATCAAAGTCTGGTAGTAGACTCATTTGCGTATTTGCAATTACAATGCTTGGTTGAGCATATTATTGTTGGTGGGTTCTATGAAATTTTGATTGTGAACTCGTTTTAAAAACACGAAAAATAGAAAATATTTAATTCGACATTTATTATTTTTTACGTATTTTTTACGACCCATGGGAAAACCTCGTCCAAATCAAAAGACTTGTTCAATTTGGATAACCAAAAAGACCGATGTTGATGGATGGGGACGCCACAATATTTTTTTCATAGGAAGACTTAAGCCTAGTGTTAATGCTAATAATACAGCGATGCAAAGATTATATGGCGTTCTGTTTGTATTTTATTTTGTATTTTCATTTTTTAAAAATGTTTTGTGTTTTGTGTTTTCATTTTTGTTTTCAAATTGGCTGAAAACGCGTTTGGTTTGTCATTTCTAAAAACTGTTTTTGAAAATGAAAAGCTGGAAAACACGTTCTGTTTGAAATTTTGCAGAATACTACTTAAACTATTTTTAATTAATTTGCTTGCAGAATACTACTAACTCAAACTCAAATTTCCTTTTACAATACACTAAAAATATGGTTACATGCAACGCACTAATGTGAGCATTAAGAGTCTATATTAACATAGCTTGGTCAGGTTCGGGATTTGAGAAAGCTCTACTTCTATTAAAATTCAGAAAATGCAAGTTCTTTCAAAACCATCAGAATCCATTTATCAGTGCATTTTTTGAAATATAACAACAAGAATTCTCATTTAATTTTTTTTTGTAATGTTGATATTGAATTCAATAAAAAAAATTTTAAACTTAGTTCCAAGTTAGGATAATTCTCTAAAAAAAAAATTCTTTATTTAGGCTTAGTTCCAAGTTAGGATAATTCTAAAAAAAATAAAAATAAAAACTTTATATTAAGCTTAGTTCTAAGTTAAGATAAAAAAAAATTTTAAAAAAATTCCCAAAACGCATTTTCCGCGTTTTGGACATTTTTTTGTCGAAATACACACAAAACGCCCAAAACGAGGTTTTGGGGGTTTTCCGTTTTGTGTACAATTTTTTTTTTTTTTTTTTTCCAAAATGCATTTTCGAAAATGGTAAAGAGAATGCGTTTTTAGCGTTTTCGAAAATAAAAACAGAAAACGACCTCAAAACAGCAAAGAGAACAGGGGCTTATATTCCTCTACTTTTGTTTTGGGATGAGGTCATATATAAAATTTTCCCTTTAAGGTGGAAATTTAAAATCATCTAAAGAAAGAGGGAAAAAAATGTGACCCAATTTGCTAGCAGGATCAACATGGCTCGTGCAGGAGGCTTGAGTTCCCCGACTCATTAGATACCCTCAATTTTGGTTGACTAATTAGTGGCTCATATTCTCTTTTCTTTTACCTTTCGATCAAAAAATTTCATTGGATTATAGGACGTAGCTTAATAAATACATTGTAAGCTATTATAGAAGTATTTTACAGAAAAGATAGAACGCGTGTAAGATAAAAAACTTATTTAAATTTTAAGATACTAATTAATCTGACGATTTACTTGATCTCCATTATAATTTATATTTACTTCGATAATCAAAGCAACTAATTCACAACCAAGCTAGTCAATTGAGAAGTAGCAATTTGATTTTACTTTATTTGATTATTCAGAAAATAAGACATTAGTGCTAATTAGAAGTAGAAACAACGTCATTTCTCCATATTATCGACTCTCAAATTGTTGCCACTGAGATCAAGGCGGAGTACACGGCACAAGTGATGGACACCTTTGGTTGAAATTAGAGACATCAGTCCCACATTAAAGTAATAATTTCTTCTTGTGAAGAAGGGGGAGACTACTAAAAGTCCAAGTCCGTTAAAACAACATCTTCGTCGCAATTTTATAAGAAGTTTACTCGATTGACTGAGAAAATCGGGTGTGGCATCGGATGCGATTATATATAAAGAACCGAAAATTTCGAACCTTTTATGAGTCTCCGAAGTTGCTTGAGTAAACCAGTTTTATGATTTTGATCCCTATTTGACCTTTAGAATCTTTTTTTTTTTAAATAATTATTGTCCAAATGTTTACATTGATTACAAATGGATCTTTGGTGGACTATATATTAAATTGTAGATCAAATGAACTATTATGAATCTACCCGTCACGGTACAAGTGGAGGGCCCTTTTGGAAAACCAAATAACAGGACTGAACTTGAGAGACTTAAGTCCCACAATGAATGCCATAATTTCTTATAGCGTATAGAGCGCAGAGACAGTTAAATTCCACATTCTATAAGAACGTCTTTGTCTTTATAGAAAGGTTACAAGAATCTAACAGATCGAAATCCTATCCTCTTATGTGTACGAAGTCGAAAATTTAAACTCATAGAATGAGTTTTCCGCCTAAAAGATCGATGTCTGGTAGTAGATTTATTTGCGTAGTTGCAATTGCAATGCTTGGTTGGGCATATTATTGTTGGTGGGTTTTATGATTTGATTGTGATCTCCTTTTAAGGTGGCAATTTAAAATCATCTGAAGAAAGGAAAAAAAAATGACCCAATTTGTTAGCAGGATCAACATGGCTTGTGCAGGAGGCTTGAGTTTAGATACCCTCGATTTTGGTTGACTAATTAGTGGCTTATATTCTCTTTTCTTACCTTTCGATTCAAAAAATTTCATTGGACTATAAGACGTACTTTAATAAATGTTGACCTATGGTTAACTTAACCTTATTGTTTTGATCATAACAAACAAGAATATATTGTGTTATTAACAAGTGTGCTTCAAGTGTTTCATGTAATGATAAATATTCAAAGCACTCTATGTTCAAATCGTCTCTCAAAGATATAAATCAAAACTATGTGATCAAGCACACGAGACGCAAAGAAGATCATGAAAGAATTGAAGATATTCAAAGATCAAAATTGAAGTTGAAAAGCATGACATGAAGATCAAGAATTCAAGCATACAAGATTAGAGTTCAAATTCAAGAGTTGATTTAACCTATGTAAAGGTATAACACTCTCAATCTTTAGCGATGAAATTCAACGAGCTCGAAAATGATTTTTTATGCATCAAGAAACTTACTTAAAAATTCGTCACTTGCATAAAATATTTTTATCTAAGTCAAGATTGTCTTTCAAATGTTATTTGATCTTATATCATGATTATACTATGTTAAACCACTTTAAAAAACAAGTTAGAAACCTAAAAATCGAACATTTTCATGTTTTTCAAAAGTGGATTTTCGGTCAACCGAAAGTCAACTTTCGGTCAACCGAAACTGGTCAACCGAAAGTTTCGGTCGACCAATTGGTCAACCGAAAGTTCAACGGTTGAATGTGTAACGGCTATATTAATGATTCGGTCGATTCGGTCGACCGAAACTCCAGAATTGGTCAACCGAAACTTGCTGAATTTGAATATTTTGATCTATAAATAGCCATCTCATTCACATTCAATTGGAACAATATAGAAAAGATTTTATACAAACTTTCTTGTGAAAATTCATTGTTCTTACTTGGTTTATATTCATCTTTTATTTTCATAAAACTTTGATTGATCTAAACTTTGTTTTATCAAATTCATCAAAGTTTTTGGAAGAAAGTTTTGTGAAGATTCAACATCTTCACACTATATTGGAATTGAAGTGTAAGTCTCTCTTTGTTCTAAACTTGTTTTAATCTTTTAAAAGAGAGAAATTCCAATTACGGAACTTTGATTATTTGTACTACATTTTTCATTATCATTTGATTCATCAAAGTTCCATTGCCTAAACACTTTGAGCTTAACTCATTGTTAATTATTCAAGTGTGGCATCTCTTGATACGTAATTTGATTCAATATTTTAACAAGAGATCATTTGAAAAACTTTGTTTGATTGCATTGAACTTTTCATTGTCATTTGCATCAAAGTTTTTCTCTAACACTCGAGCTTATTCATTGCTATCTATTGAAGTGTTAGCCTAACTCTCTCGGTACTTAATTTGAGTATATCATTTGTCAAGAGAGTTATTTCAATTGTAAATTCAATTCATTATATCTTATGGTTTCGAGAGCCTTGTGAAAACTCGATTGTTGGTTTCGAGAGCCATGTGAAAACTCGATTATAAAGGATAGGTGCTCCTTGTTGTAAGTCACCTAAGGATTTGGTACTCCTTGTTGTAAGTTACCAATATAGTGGATTTGTCCTCGCTCGTGACGGAGAGCTCGGTAACGGGGAACGTAGATCACGTTGGTTGATTGAACCTCCATAAATCGCGTTTGAATTCTCTTATCCCTTTTACTTACTTAAATCGCACTTACTCTATTCTATCAATTTATATTGTGCAACGCTATATCTAAGTGCTATACTTGTCTTATCAATTAAGTTTACACACTTATAGCACACTACATTGATAGTTTAGCCACTTGTAATACTAAGTGCTCATACTTATACTCATTGGTTTTTAAGTTTAAAATTATTTATCGAAAAAGTTTTATAAACCAATTCACCCCCCTCTTGGTTAGTTTACTCTTGAGTTAACAATAAATACATTGTAAGCTACTTATAAATGTTTTTTACATAAAAGATAGAACGCGTTAAGTTAAAAAAACTTATTTAAATTTTAAGAAACTAATTAATCTGACAATTTACTTGATCTCCGTTATAATTTATATTTACTTAAATAATCAAAGCAACTAATTCACAATCAAGCTAGTTAATTGAGAAGTAGCAATTTGATTTTACTTTATATGATTATTGTTCAGAAAACAAGACATTAGTGCTAATTAGACTAGAAACGTCATTTCTCCCGCCAACCAACAAATGGTTCCACAAACACTAGGCTAGGCCATAAATTTTCTCTTTAATCTTGCCTTAGAGACCATTGTTGTCACATACATCCAATCTCCAATGTCGTTCCAGAAGTTAAAAAAGGAATGTTTCCATGAATGCTCGAGAACAAGAGTAATATGAACTGCCCATAATCCAGTAATGAAACCAAATGTCATGCAAATATAAAACTCTCGACTTATAAACACATAATCATCTTCTTCAATGTTGTTGCCATGTCCATGATCAAGGTAAGGAGAATCTCTTGGACAATCTGCCAAAGGAAGCCCACAAAGTTGGTTATTCCCAACATATACAAAGGAGTTGAAACTCTGCAGTTGAGTGCCTAATGGAATCATTCCCATCAAATTATTATATGATAAGTCCATAACACTGAGAAAGTGTAATTCTGCAAGGCTGTTCGGGATCTTCCCAGAAAACTCGTTTCTAGACAAGTCAAGCCACTCTAACATCTCCATTTGACCAATGCTTGATATGATATTTCCTGTCAAATGGTCTCTTGATAAGTTCAAGAAAACTAATCCCCTCATTTCAGAAAACTGATGAGGAATAGTTCCAACTAACTTATTGCTAGAAAGATCAATCCCTTTCAAAATTCCTAGTTTTTTATATTCCAACTCTCTTCCTTTCCATTGAACCAAAACATTGTCAATAAAACCATCGAAGGTATACTCATTGTGATATATGATTAGTTGTTCGAAAACAACAGTGATTTCAGTATCATTACCCTTCTGAACAAAAGAAGTGAAATTGTTGAAATACTCAGGAATTTTCCCTAGTATATTATTCCTCAAGAGGTCCAAAATTTGAAAGTCAGTAAGGTGACAAATTGTTGGAGGTATGTTTCCATGAAATTTATTAAATCGAATGCTAAGAACTGTCAAACTTGTTAGGTTAGTTCCTATCCATTGTGGAATAATACATGTTAGGTTGTTTCCACTCACATCAAGCATGCGCAACCCTATGCAGTTCTTCAAAGAGGAAGGTAGTCCACCAATGAAACTATTGTTCCTCAAATGTAATATCCTCAGTTGAGTATTAGATCCCAAACTTAGGGGGATTTTACCTGAGAACTTATTGTTTGCCAAATTGAGAACTATTAAAGAACTTGAGTTCATCCAGCAACTGGGAAGCACTCCAGTCAATTGGTTATCAGAGAGATCAAGGACCTGGGTTTTCAACTAAGAGGAAATTGTGCATAAGTCAGAAATGGATCCTGAAAACATATTTCTGGAGAGTCGTAAATCTTTTGAATGAAAGAGAGAGAATGGAATTGGACCCGAAAAATTGTTACAACTTAAATCTACGAGTAAAAATAAATCACGAACTGGGTATTGATCAGGTATTTCTCCATTCATGTGGTTATAAGAGATATTTTAAGTATGATAAAGAAGGGATATTCCAAAACCAAGTAGGTAATGTATCTGATATACTAGCAAAAGACGTGTCAAGGTAGGTAAGATTTTTCTGAGTTTGAAGCCTTTTTGGAAAATCAGGTCCCACATTGCAGAATCCGAGGTATAGTGATCTCAATTGGAATGGAGGAGTCCAATCAGATCTCATATTCAAATTCAAAGAATTGTAGGACAAGTCTAGTAGGTCTAGGTAGGCTAAGTTTGAGAGGTGTTCTTCCGTGATTGCTCCTTCCAAATAATTTGAAGAGAGGTCCAATTTTTTTAGCATAGAAAGTCGCCATATACCTTCGTCTAGCCCTTTCAATTGATTTCCGCATACACTTAGTTCTTGCAATGACGAATATGCTCTCAAGTCCGGCAAAGATCCTCTAATTTTATTGTTACACAAATCCAACATTTCAAGACTTGAAGGTTGCCCGAGTTTTTGTGGGCAAAACTCGTTCAACTGATTGTTGGTAAGTCTCAACTCTGTTAAGGATGAAAAGTAGGTGATATCAGAAAATGAACCAACAAGTTTATTATTAGACAAACCTATAAACTCTAGTGATTTCGATGTTATCCCTGATAACTTTTGAAGCAAAATAGGAAATGGTTCATTTAATGCATTTTCTGATACATCGAGTGTGTGCAAATGACTTAAATTCCCCAATGATTTTGGAATCCCGTGTAGCATATTCCATTGCAATTGAAGCTCCTCGAGAAAATTTAATTCCCCAAAAGAATCAGGAATGGGACCATCTAATTGGTTGGAAGAGAGTTCTATGTGAGTGAGACGAGTACTTAAGTTAAAAAATGAGTGGAATATGGAAAAGGAAGTGAGATCATTGTGGGATAGATCGATGACCGAAAGAGAGGACAAAGAAGAATTTGCAACAATATCAAAGTCAGGTAGAGGATTGGTAAGTCCACACCCCGCCAAGTACAGTTCCTCAAGAAAAGAGAGCTTTGTTATTGGTTGCAATCAATTGCTGGTTTCACCAAGATAAACATCAATCAAGTCAAGATACTTTAACAAAGAAAGATGAGAAAGCCACTCAAGATTATCGACTCTCAAACTATTGAGACTGAGGTCCAAATAATTCAAGTGCTGTAACTCGAGCAATGTGGAACTAATCTTACCTCCATTTAACCGATGAGATAAATCAAGGTGGATCACGTGACCAGTTGTGTTGCTACACTGGACATTTTCTCATTCACAACATTCCTTTTTATCTTCCTCACTTCCCCACGATGCAAGAATGTCATCGTCTAATTCAAGGCCTTGCTTGAACTTGACCCGAGCTTGTCTCTCCCTCTCTATGCACCTAACTTCAGAAGCTGGTCATAATGAAGCTGGTTTCTTGAAAAGAAGAAGTAAAAACACCAGGAGAATCATTATTTTAAGCTCTGTCATTTTTATTTTGTATCTGATAGTGATTCAGAAGAAGAGATTGAAGTTTTTGAGTGGTTTGTTTTTCTGCAATCATCATTTTATAATCTCACGACCAACCATACACGGGCACAATGGTGGAAATTACTAAGAAACATCACTGTCCCAGAATGAATTTCATAATTTCTCGGAACCGCGTATACCTTGATTAGAGAGACGACAAAAAGTTCACATCCAGTATAATAATAATAATAATAATAATAATAATAATAATAATAATAATAATAATAATAATAATAATAATAATAATAATAATAATAATAATAATAATAATTGATGTCGAATGAATTTCTCCTGATTCTTTCACGATTTTCCTGGCTACTGGAACCTGAAAAAGGCGAGGCTTTCTCCCCCGTTTTGGCTCCAGCGTGATAATCCGTAAAAAGCTTAAGAGTAAAAACTATATTTATGGAGAGAAAAAATATATTTTTCATACTTGGAAGTTCTTAGGAGCCGGGGTATTTATAGGAGTGATTTTCCTCGATTATAGGGAGTAAATTCCTCTCATAAATCCGGTTGATAGAGTCCTATTAGGGGTAAACTTCCTTTATTCTTGGGATTGCGTTTATCTTCCAAAGATAACATCATTTATTCTTGGGATTGTGCTTATCTTCCAAAGATAACATCCTTTCCAGGAATCTCGTTGCCTCCCATAAATAGAGGAGTGAATCTCGGCAGTTAACTATCGATCGAGCATCTTGGTCGTATATCTGCAAATGGATAGATCGTTTGTATTGTTATATCATATAGGTATCAAGAGTCCCCCAGACGATCAAGATGCATGGGAGAGTGGAATTGTGATCGTCCGATCGATCAGATCCGAACGTTCTGAGATTATGGAGAGTTGTTCCTCACATTGCGAACATGTACCTTCGTGTCCTTATAGCATTGGTCCTCGTTTCGGGCTCCACGCTCCAGTACTACTAGCGGCGCCCCATCTCTATCAATCAATAGCCTTTTTGAACCCCAAAAGGCACGAATGCCTAAAGTTTTTTCTTGGAAAAGAAAACCAACTGTCAGGAGTGGGTATAAATGCAGGCCTGGGGACATTTTCCATTACGCATTTGTTCTGGAGAAACTCTTTTCTTCTTCAAAGTTGTAATCTGCCCCTTCTCCATTTCTCCTCTTCCAAGTCCCCCGGCGAATTGCAGTAAAAAAGAAAAGGTATTTCCTACCTCTTCTTGTTAAGATTTGAGGGTTTGGGTTTTGGTTTTGTGGTGGGTTTTGTGGTGGGAGTTTTAGGGTTCTTCGTCTTTGTACATATATATATATGTATACAGACATGCATATATACGTGCCTATACATAGACACAGTCTACATTGCCTTATAATGGAACCCATAATTATTGTGGACGGTGACGAGGAAGGGGGGAGGGTTTCTTTACCTTTGAGTATGACAAATGACCATTCCTCATCTTCTTCTTCAATCTCAAACCCCTTTTCTCTTCGTGCCTCGAGCCTTCCTGCATCGCCATCTCATTCTCCATCTTCTGATCGCATAGTTTCTGACATTTTTCCTATTTCATCTTGAATGCAGGAAGATATGGCTCGTGCACGATCTTCTACTCGCCGTCCACAAGACCCCTTAGTCATCCCAAACTATCAAAGTTGTTACAACGACCTTCGATTGGTCGAAGTGCTAAACACGTTTATCCTTTTCCCAGACCATTCTTACCGAGCGCCTTCGAAAGACCAGCACATTGATGAGTGTGAGGAAGGTGAGGTTATTGTTTTCATTGATTCGATGAAGGGGGTTTCTGACTTCCTCTTCATCCATTCCTCGTATCTTTTCTTCGCTTCGTAAACTTAAATCCTGCTCAGTTAGCTCCAAACTCGTGGAGGATTATCGTTTATTTCCTCTTAGTGTGTTTGAAAAATAACATCGTCCCTTCGTTGAACGTTCTTCGATCCGTAGTTGAGCTCAAACCCCACCGTGATTATAATAGCCTCGTCGTTTTCAATATGAAGAACGATTTCAAAATTCCATTTTGCCCGTCTTCCCAACCTGGTTGGAAGACACGTTTCTGCTTTGCACGACGGAATAATGGCCCATTTCCCTTTCCTACTTCCCAGAACCATCCGGACTATGAGTCTTTTAATAGTGATGTCGTACTTTCTGATGCTGAAGAGGAGGATTTTCTAGTCGTTCAAGGATGTGATCCCCTTGGTGGTCATATGAAGACAATACTTACTGACGATGTTCTGATCGAACATCGTATAAATTTCCCTGAGGGTAATGCATAATTTTAATATTCGACATGTCTATTTTCTTCCCACTACGTAAACTAAAGTCCTTGTTTTGATTTTACAGACGAGATGAGTTATAATTCAGATAAAGTTGAGGCCTTGTTGAGAGCAAAAGCTACTAAAGGCAAAGGTACAAAGAGGAAATCCGATGCGCTAGCTCCTTCCATCAATCCTCCTACCGTGGTTTCCGGCCCCCATGGGCCTGAGACGTCTTCACAGCTCATGCGGTTACGCCAATTCCTTCGATGGTTAGTCCTCGTGATGGAGGTCAAGAGGCGACGGCACGATCATCTATGAATGTTGATGAGGACGTTTGTGTTATTGGAGATGCAATCGAACGTGGCCTCATGGAAGATGTGAAGAAGAGGGACGCCCACAGCATTCATCGTGCTTTCTCCATCGAAATACGAAGGGTTTGAAACTTTACCAATCCCGCTTTTTTTTTTTTTTTTACACATCGATTTTCAGGTTTTAGCGATGGAGAGGGCTCTTCTTAAGTCGTTAGAGATAGCTTCTAAGGGTCATACCGAAGCTTTGGCCTCTAACTCAAAACTGGAAAAAGAATTAGCCGAATCCAAACGCCTTTTGGCGCTGAAGGACAAAGAGTTTGCTGAAAAGGACTCCATCATTTCCTCGATGCAGGGTGAGTTCGAGCTTCGCCTTGAAGTTCGAGCTCGTGAGGCAGTGGAGTCTTACAAGAATTCCCCCTAATTCGATGAGGTGGCGGGGATGTTTGGAGTGAAGTCAATGATTCATGCATATAAAAAGGTGAAGACTTGGCTTCGCATTGATCACCTTGAAGTCGATATCAACGAGTTCAAGGGGTTCACACAGCCTGAGACCCTAGAAGAAGATGATGACCCTGAGGCGTTCGACCAATCTCCTCCTGGCAATCAAGACAATTAGTCTTAGGATCTTTAGAAATCATTTTTTGGCTGCGTTTGTAACTATTGTGTAAAGTACCAAACTTTTTGAATGTTAATGACCAACTTCGTTTTCTGTTTTCTGGTTATTGATGTCTTCTTTCTTCCGCTGTAACAAAGTAAGATCATTTGTTAATGTTTGTAACGAGGTCTTTTAGCTCGATTGTGTCTACGCGATCTGATGCTCCTTTCGAAACGAAGTATTCGAGTTAGATCGTTTTTTAGCGATCTGATGCTTCGCTCATGACGATATCTTTTAGTTAGATCATTTTTTAGTGATCTGATGCTTCGCTCGTGACGAAATCTTTTAGTTAGATCATTTTTTAGCGATCTGATGCTTCGCTCGTGACGAAATCTTTTAGTTAGATCATTTTTTAGCGATCTGATGCTTCGCTCGTGACGAAGTCTTTTAGTTAGATCGTTTTTTAGAGATCTAATGCTTCGCTCGTGACGAAGTCTTTTAGTTAGATCATTTTTTAGCGACCTGATGCTTCGATTGTGACGAAGTCTTTTAGTTAGATCGTTTTTTAACGATCTGATGCTTTGCTCGTGATGAAGTCTTTGAGTATCAATGTCTTGAAATTTCGGCATTTTTATTGATCATAACTTAAAATGAATCATAAAAAAAGAGAGATGATGTCTCCCATTACAACGAATCCTACTGAAAATTTTCTTTAGACTCCATCAACCGTCTTCAATATGTAGGCTCCATTGCTCAGCACTTCATCAATTTGAAATGGCAACTCGAAGCACGAGGTCATCCTTCTCAAGATTCCTGGGTTTTATTCTCTTCTCATGAGCATCTTGTGATTTCCTTTTCAGTTTAAGCATTATTCTTTCTGCTCGTCCCTCTCTTCGCCGATTGTATCTAACTGAAATTTGTGGTATCCAAAATCAATGGGATCGATCGAAATTCTGGTCAATGGTACGATGATCTCTTGTGGTAAAACTGCCTCCAGCCCAAAGCACATTTTGAATGGGGTCATTAACGTCGACTCTCTCGGAGTTGTATTGTATGCCCATAAAACATTTGGCAATTCCTCTACCCATTCGCCCCCTTCTACGTTCAATCTTGTCTTCAAATCCCAGAGTATGCTCCTGTTTGTAACCTCAACTTGCCCGTTCGTTTGAGGATGCGCAACCAAAGCCAATTGTAACACTATTTTGTAACTTGCACAAAATTCCCTGAATTCTCTGTTATCGAATTGCCTTCCGTTATCCGATAACCTGTGGAATCACAAATCAACATATGATCTGTCTCGAGACAAAGGCTTGGACCTTTCTAGTAGTGATGACGGCAAGGGCCTCTGCTTCGACCCACTTTGTGAAATAGTCGACTGCGACTAATAAGAACTTCCTCTGACCTTTCGAGATAGGGAGGAGGCCTACTATGTCAAGTCCCCATTGGTAGAATGGTCGAACTCCGAACATTGCCTGTTGAACTTTGGCTGGGACGTGAATCAAATTCCCATGTTTCTGGAAAACCTCACACCGTTTCACTAGTTCCCTAGCATCCTTTTTTAGAGTAGGCCAAAAATAGCATTGCCTTAGTGTCTTGAAGCCTAACATATTTCCACCTAAGTTGTTTCCACATGCCCCTGAGTGAATTTCTTTCAATATCTGACCACCTTCTTCCTCCGTAACACATTTCAAGTATGGCATCGAAACTCCCCTCTTATATAACTCCCCTTCGATCAGACAGAAGTTGGCCGCTTGTAATTGCAATTTTCTCGCCTCCGTTCGATCATCAAGTACCCACCGATAAAGGAGATTATTTACGATAGGGTCCATCCATTTTCCATTCTCAATGTTCCTTACTTCGATCAGCGATATGCTTGGCTTTGGAAGTGCTCGAACATTCACATCGATGGGTAGAGATTCCCAATTTGAAGTTTTGATAATCGATCTGCATGTACGTTTGACTCCCTTGGGATCTTTTCAATTCCACACTGCTGGAACCTCCTTTGTAAATCTCTTACTTTCATGACATATTCAAGTATACGAGCATTCTTTATCTCGAAGTTTCCCGACACTTGCCCGATGACCAACTGTGAATCACTGTATACGGTTACCGATTGGGAACCCATTCGGACGACCATCTCCAAACCCATGATTATTGCTTCATACTACGCCTCATTATTTGTGGCCGTGAAAAGCAATCATATTGCATATTGTAACTGGGCTCCTTCCGGGGATATCAGCAATACTCCGATTCCTGCTCCTTCACGACTAGAGGACCCATCCACGAACACTTCCCAATGTTGTGCAGTATCCCTCTCACCCTTCTTTAGTGTCAGTTCTACTATGAATTCTGCTAGGACTTGAGCCTTTATCGCTGGTCATGGCTTATACTCGATGTCGTGTTCTCCCAATTCGACTACCCACTTTACTAACCGTCCAGATGTTTCAGGGCGATGAAGAATCTGCTTCAACGGTTGATTCATCATCATCATGATCGGATGAGATTGAAAGTACGGTAGTAGCTTTCTCGCAGTGATTACCACGGCCAGCGCTAACTGTTCAGATAATGGATATCGCTATTCAGCTGCTTTCATCATGTGACTTACATAATAAACCGGTCTTTCTACTCCATCTTGTTCTTTGAGTAACACTGCACTTACTGCATGCGTAGAAACTGCCAGATACAGTCGAAGACGATCTCCCGCAATCGGTCAAACCAGGACTAGGGGCATCTGCAATGCTTTTTTCAAATTTCTCAAACTGTCATCACCTTCTTGGTTCCTGTCGAAGCCTGCTCCTTTTTTAATAGCTTGGAAAAATGGTGAACAGTGGTCAGCCGCTCATGACATGAACCTATTAAGGGCTGCTATCCTCCCTGTCAATCGTTGCACATCTTTCACATTTTGATGCCTCTCCATTTCCAAAATTGCCTTAATTTTATTAGGATTTGCCTCGATCCCTCTCTGCGAAACCATGAACCCCAGAAACTTTCCTCCACTAGCCCCGAAAACACATTTTCCTGGATTAAACGCAGCCTTCGAGCTATCGCCACGTCGAAGATATGTCCGAGGTCCTCCAAATGGTCTCTTCCCTTTTCACTACGAACGACCATGTCGTCCACATATGCTTCGATCGTCCTTCCAATTTCTTTCTCGAAAATTTTATTAACCATGCGCTGATACGTTGCATCTGCATTTTTCAATCCAAAAGGCATTGAAGTATAACAAAAAGTACATTCATCCGTGATAAACGAAGTTTTTTCCTCATCGTTGAACGCCATTCGTATCTGATGATAGCCTGAAAATGCATCCATGAAACTCATCCTTTCCATCCCTGCTGTTGCGTCTACCAGGGCATCTATCCGGGGCAAGGGATAGCAATCCTTTGGGCACGCCTGATTTAGATCAGTGTAATCGATGCACATTCTCTATTTTCCATTAGATTTTTTAACAAGCACCACATTCTCCAGCCACTTCGGGTATTTCACTTCTCTAATAAACTTAGCCGTCTTCAACTTATTAACTTCCTCCCTTATGGCCAGTTGCCTTTCTGGTGCAAAATGTCGTTTCCTCTGCTTGACAGGCTTAGATTCAGGAAACACATTTAAGAAGTGCTGCGAGAGCTCTCTAGGTATCCCCACGATCTCCTCGCACGTCCAAGCAAAAGCATCTTTATTTTTTTGAACAAGATCTACGATCTCTTCTGATTCCTCCATTGTCAATGTACCACTGACCTGAATTATTTTATTTGGCTCGATCTCCATCTTTACGATTTGATCGAAAGACTTAAAACAAGGTATGACTCCAACTTTCGAATCCTCGACATTATGCTCATACTCTCCAGGTAGCACTTCCTTGAGTCATATTAATTTCCTTTAATCTCCTCGACCCCTCGGGTTGTTGGGAATTTTACCTTTTGGTAGTAGGTCGATGCTATTCCCTCAATAGCGTGTAGAAGTGGTCAACCATATATGGCATTGTAAGCCATCTTCATGTCAACGATTAGAAATTCAGCCTGAACTGCTTTGGTCGTTGGATATGTTCCAATACAAACTGTTAGGCAAATTGCCCCCTCCACCAGCACTGTTGCTCCTCCGAATCCATGCAAATGTGTAGCCACTGCTCGTAGGTCTTCCTTCTGTAGTTTTAAAGCTTTGAATACCTCAAGCGTCATCACATTTGCAGCACTTCCATTATCGACCAAAACTCTTTTGACATCATAATTCGCTATGTCTCCAATTATGACTAGTGCATCATCGTGGGGATATGCCACGCCCTTCTTATCACTCTCTCCAAAGGTGATTTCTATCATATTATTTGGTCGTACATCATAGCATTGACGTTCAACGACCATGCATATCCTTTCCTCGAATTTTTAGAATCTCCTCCAGAAGCTGGCCCTCCTGAAATTATATTGATCACTCCAGTACGCGACCTTTCTTCATTAACATGAGCTGGGGCTTTTTCTTCGACTCTCTTGCACGTATTTTTTCAACTACCCCCGCTGGATCAGCCTTTCTATCTCATCCCTCAAAACCTTGCAATGCTCAGTATGATGCCCATGATCCTTGTGAAATTCGCAAAACTTTGACTTGTGCCGTAAGTGTTACGGCGTGGTCATTGGTCGTGGCAAATGCAGATCTTTCCTGGTTTTAATTTCCATCAATACCTTTGCCCGTGGAACGTTCAAAGGAGTGTAGCTGCTCGGAGTAGATGTCGTGTTCGAACTTGGCCTAAAGTTGTAATCCCTTCTTCTCTTCGGACTAGTCTCCCTAGGCTCTTTCCCTTTGTCTCCCTTACGCTTTGAGTTTTCTAAAACATGGTCTTTGAACCCCTTCGTGACATTCAAAGTCTCCTCACAGTCAATATATTTTTCACTTTTCTGTAGAAGTTCTGTCATTGTTTCTGGGGCTCGTTTTGACAATGACGTTCTAAACCCATGGTTTCTTAGCCCGTTGATCATGGCCATTATCACCGAAGGCATTTGCAGGCTCTTAACCCCAAGGGCTGCTCGGTTGAATCGAGTGAAATAATCCCGTAGTGGCTCTTCTTTATTTTGTAAAATCTGCATTAGACCAATGGCGCTTTTCTTCTGTCGTGAACTGCTTTCGAAGAAAGCCGCAAATTTAGTGGCAAAATCCGAAAAGGATTTTATCAATCTCGACAGGAGGGTATCATACCAGTCCCTGGCCTCCTTCCTCAGTGTTGGGGGAAACGCACGACATGCGATGGCATCTGGTATGCCGTGTAAACGCATCATACCCTGGAAAGTGCGCAGATGATCAATCAAATTTGTAGTTCCATCATACTTCTCGATGCAGGGAGATTCAAATGACTCTGGCAGCGGGACGGCCATAATTTCAGGTACGAACAGGTCTTCACTAATCAGAACCGGTCGTGGCGTGCTCTTCTTCTTCAACACCTCATCCAACTTTCAATCTAAGGCATCGAGCCTTGCCTCAAGTACTATATCGTTCAACTGTGTGCTTGCCCTCTGCGACGACGACGTAGCTTGCGAAGTGTGCAAGCTAGCCGTTTGATCGTGTTGATCATCTAGCTGAGCCGTATTTTGCTGGTTCTGCCCCTGAGGGATGTCACGCTGCTGAGGCTCATGTTGCTGTTGACCATTCGCCTGGACACGGTCTACGAACAACTGGATTTGTGCTTGCAAATTCTGGAACTGCTCCTGAGTTACATAAGGAACATTTGGGGCCTGATCTTCCTGCACTGCCGGGTACGGTTCCCTCGCGTTGCGATGAGTATTCCTTCGAGACATGACTAAAATATCCAATAAAATTGGAAGTAGCTTGTAAGTTTCCCACAGACGGTGCCAATGATGTCAAATGAACTTCTCCTGATTCTTTCACGATCCTCCTGGCTACTAGAACCTGAAAAGGCAGGGCTTTCTCCCCCGTTTTGGCTCCGGCATGATAATCAGTGAAAAGCTTAAGAGTAAAAACTATATTTATGGAGAGAAAAAAAATATTTTTATACCTGGAAGTTCTTAGGAGCCAGGGTATTTATAGGAGTGATTTTCCTTGATTATAGGGAGTAAATTCCTCTCATAAATCCGGTTGATAGAGTCATATTATGGGTAAACTTCCTTTATTTTTGGGATTGCATTTATCTTCCAAAGATAACATCATTTATTCTTGGGATTGTGTTTATCTTCCAAAGATAACATCCTTTCCATGAATCTCGCTGCCTCCCATAAATAGAGGAGTGAATCTCGCCAGTTACCTATCGTTCGAGCAACTTGGTCGTATATCTGCAAATGGTTAGATCGTTCAAATTATTATATCATATAGGTATCAATAATAATAATAATAATAATAATAATAATAATAATAATAATAATAATAAAGTATCTAACTTGACTGACCTGGAAAATCGGGATCGTTTCGAATTCATATGCCTCTGTTTAACAACTCTTCTTTGTTTATAAATAATAAATTTGATATTTTCGGATAAAATATATGATTGAAAAGCGATTTGAGATAATTTCTGTTGTTAGAAAATGATTTGAAAAAATGCTTTGTTTATAAATAAGTTTACCAAACAGAGAGCCAAGGTGAACACTTGTTATGGTACCCCTTGTGGATGAAATGTTGACACGTCTCTAAAAAATTATATAAGGACATGTATTAACATCTCGTCCATTGAGTTTTGCTACTTGTACAATAATTTTGACAATAAGGTTGACAATTGGCTTACGTGACAAAATCCTGTTTTTTCACACATCACATCATATTTTAAATCAACAATCAACACACTTTCACATCACATAATTGTCAACCACATTGTCAAATTAATTGTACAAGTATAAAAATTCTGTGTTGTTAGGCATATTATGTCAGTCGAATGGTTGAAATTTGAAAGTGGTCTTATAGTTTTAAAAACAGAAGGAAATGATTTACTTTGTTGTGTTGTATTATTTTCAACGTGTTTTCCAAAACATGAATTAAAAAAAAAAATGAGGTGTTAGAATTAGAAGATCAGTGTCAAGTATATCACTGATCCTTGACTAACCATTCTATCCTTAATAGCTTAGAGTGGTTAGTACCCTTTATTAGCTTAGAGTATCTCTAACGGGATATTGTCAAGCTTCAAAAAGAGTATCATATCATCAAAATAGACAATATCTACCATTTTCTTCTTCAATGCACCATATGTCATGTTGAAATAGCAAAAATAAAGTTACATATTGTGTAGGCCAATGTCCAAATCTAGACGGCCAGTCTAATATGCTAACTGTACATCTCTTAAGAAAATGATAGTTTAATAGTTTTATTTTAAATAAATAAATGTCACAGACATTATTATTGGGTTGTAGACATAAGATAAGATATTGGAGCATTTTTTGTCTCAACGTCAATTTATTAGACATTCATTAAAAGTTCAATTAATTGCTGTAAAATGACAACTTCCTTTTAACTTGAATAGTATCTCACTGAAGTTGGTCTTAGCTTGTTAGGTAACCTTTTTTGACAACCCATTTCCACAATATTTTTCTCATAACGTACATATTGGTGCCCAAGATAAACAAAACTTGGACATAGTTTTAAATGCTAATAATACAGCGATGCAAAGATTTTATGCTCTACTTTTTAATTATTTATTATATTGTATTTGTCAATTCATCATACCAAACCCATTATAAAGACTTATGGTACTAGTGACAATTGAAGGATACATATTGGTACAATATATACGAAAACTTAAATATAGTAACTAAATGCTAATTAAAAGTTACAACTTCAATATAAGCCGTATTGTTCATTTATCGTAGGGTAAATTTCGTAACTACCTAAGTGTAACCTCTTGTAATTGAAAAATACCAGATTTTCAAACTATTCGTAATATTACTGGAGTTCTTATCATAACTTTAGAAAAATACCAGATTCTCATGAGAAAGAATGTAATATTTTTTATTGACATCATTAAAGATAAATTCCTAATATTTAGGAAAGCTGTTACCATTTCAATTTTTATAGTTTAGAAAAATACCCGATTTGATGTAAGGGAAAATATTAATGGATAATGATCATTAAATATTTTAATATCTTTTATTTAGGGATTTAAATTAGGAAATTTGTATTTATCAATAATTACTCAACAATCAATGATTTTCTTCCTACATCATGGTTTGGGCTTCCTTCTTTTCGATTGTTCATGGTTTCTACCATTTTCCTGCAAATGGCACCAGATTTTTTGGTGATTTCATTCTGTAATATTATGTTATGTAATGTTACAGTTTTGTAATTTTATGTAATGTTACATATTATAGTCATTTTGTAATAGTTATCGTTCTGTAATGTTATGTAACGTGTTGTAATTTACGACCACTGTTGTTTAATATTATTACTATTATTTTTAATCTTGTCAGTTCAAATTTGAAGTAGTGTTATAGTCATTGTAATGTTGTGTAATTGTATTTTATGTAACATTACAATCTTTGTAATATTGTGTCGTAATTTTGAGTAATGCTTTGTAATGCCTTGTAACGTTCATAAAAAATTCGGCAGCTTGATGCAATTTCAACTAAGAACAATCAGAAATTACAACAAAATCAACACTTCAAACAAGGAAATTAACTTTTAAAACCTGCTATAATGATTTGTTATATCACAAAATCCCAACACAAAAAATACCACTTCAAACATTGAAATATTCTTAGTGCGATAAAACCCCAAATTACGCCGACAGTGAAACCCATGCGTATGACGGAATCCACTGCGATAGAAGAGCAAGGAGCCTCATGGAAGAAGTCTCTTTCAATTCCAATTGCTCGCAATCAAACAAGAGTTTTCGCCATTACCACTTATACCAGAGGTCCAATTTCTTCAATCATATGGGCTGCGAAATCCTAGGATTCGACGACAAAATTCTGATTCAAAAATTGAGGCTTCAAAAATTTATTTGAATGGCGGAATGGGTGAGAGATTTACACTTGATAAAGAGTTTTCTAGAGATAAGAAAGAGAAAAAGAAATATTGACTTAGAGAAAGAGAATGTAACGATGAGATATGAGAGATAAATTTCTACAGATAAGAAAGAGAAAAGATTGGAAAGAGAAAAAACAATATTGAGAGAGAGAGAGAGAGAGAGAGAGAAATTTAATATCACTTACAATTCTAAATAGTTTGAAAACTTGGTATTTATCTAATGAAAGCGGGAATAACTAGTGTAGGGCCTAATTATTCCTTTATCGTATCAAACAGGACATTTCTTCATCCCTTCCAAAATATGGAGAAAGGAATAAAGTACATTTGAAAAATGTCTTTAATACGTTATAGAAATGTAATGATGCTAGCCCTCGTTTGAGCCCTATTATAATGAGATTTTGGGTGAAAATGTATTTTAAATAGTGATTTTTTGGAGAATATGTGGTAAAAAATTAAGGAAATGTTTTTGGAGGATGTGTGATCATCGAGTCAAGAAGGATCAAGAAAAGAAAAGTTTCTCCAATTTTTCGTATTATCTTTTAACTCTATGGTATCTAGTATCCTTCAATATTAAACACAGAAGAGAGATCCTTCAACTTCATCTCTTCTTTATCTTGTCAACAAAGCAATAACAAATTTACTTACAGCCTAAATATATTTGGAAAACTTACCTGGTAGTTTTCTACATGCATTACTTTTCATTTTTCACATCATCAAATTAAAATTGAATATTTTGTTCAAAAACTACCTGGAAATCTCCATTTAGTCATCATATTGAAAAATAAATAAATAACTTGTTACAATTTGATGCTATTTCGTGACCCTACGAAATACCAGATGCAAATTAATGCCATTATTATGAGACGATTATTTGTGAAGGTAAGCTCAATTATCAAGGAAAAAATATTTTCAGTTTGTTAAGATGTGGAATTTTAAAATTTGGAATCTCGATCCAGAAGGTTATTCATGTTTTAATAAACTAAGTAATCAAACAACTTACGCTATCTCCATTATAATTTAATCAAATCAACTAATTTTTTTTTAAAATTTTTTTTAGCAAAAAATAAGTTTTTTATTAGATAACAATAAAAAGGAGGGGCCATATACCTGACCTCCAATAAATGATAGGGCGACAAAACATTCAAATTCTAAATTACGATCTTATGGAAAAATTGTAAATATAAGGAGTAAGTGCAAAACATTTAATGATAGTCATGGAGCATGATCCTCATGCTATGCTTAAAGTGATACATAGAGCGAGTCGTACGTCGTGACCGTCTCGATTGAAAACGATCAAATCAACTAATTGACAACCAAGCTAATTAATTATAGGGCAATTGAGAAGTAGCAATCCGATTTTAATTAGACAATTTAGAAAGAGAAAAAGTATTTTTGGTGTAAATAAGAGTAGAAAGTTCATCTCCAGCCAGCCACAAATTGGTTCCACAAACAATTGAAACTGTTGTTTCCCAGAAGAGAATAAGCACCTGATTTCAGTAATAAACAATGTAAAACAGATATTAACTTTTGCAAATTAAAGTAATGTCCATAACAATATTATTCCATTAGGCTAGGCCAGAAATTTTCTCTTGAATCTTGCCGTATAGACCATTGTTGTCACGTACATCCAATCTCCAATGTTGTTCCAGAAGTTAAAAAAGGAACGTCTCCATTAATGCTTGAGAACTAGAGTAATAAGAACTGCCCAAAATCCAGTAATGAAATCAAATGTCATGCAAATATAAAACTCTCGACTTATAAACTCATCATCATCTTCTTCAATGTTGATGCCATGTCCATTATCAGGGTAAGGAGAATCTCTCGGACAATCTGCAAGAGGAAGCCCACAAAGTTGGCTATTCCCAACATACACAGAGGAGTTGAAGCTCTGCAGTTGAGTGCCTAATGGAATCATCCCCGTCAAATTATTGTATGACAAGTCCAAAACGCTGAGGAAGTGTAATTCTGCAAGGCCGTTCGGAATCTTCCCAGAAAGCTCATTTCTAGACAAATCAAGCCACTCCAACATCTCCATTTGACCAATGTTTGATATAATATTTCCCCTCAAATGGTTTCTTGATAAGTTCAAGAAAACTAAACCCCTCATATCAGAAAAGTGATGAGGAATATTTCCAACTAACCTATTGCTAGAGAGATCAATCCCTTTCAAAAGTCCTAGCTTTCTATATTCCAACTCTTGTCCTTTCCATTGAACCAAAACATTGTCAACGAAATCATCGAAGTATTTCTTGGCCACAATAAACAAAGTGCTTTCAGTATAATTACCCTTTTTAACAAAAGAAGTGAAATTGTTGAAACACTCAGGAATTTTCCCCATTACATTATTCCTTGAAAGGTCCAAGATTTGAATATTAGTAAGGTGGCAAATTATTGGAGGTATGTTTCCATGAAATTTATTAAATCGAATGCTAAGAACTTTCAAATTTGTTAGGTCAGTTCCTATCCATTGTGGAATAATACCTGTTAGGTTGTTTCCACCCACATCAAGCATGCGCAACCCTGTACAGTTCTTCAAAGAGGAAGGTAGTTCACCAATGAAACTATTATTGCGCAAATGTAATATCATCAATCCAGTACTGGAGCCCAAACTTAGGGGGATTTTACCAGAGAGCTTATTGTTTGCCAAATTGAGAACTCCTAAAGAACTTGAGTTCATCCAACAATCGGGAAGCACTCCCGTCAATTGGTTATCTGAAAGATCTAGGACCTGAATTTTCCATTGAGAGGAAATTGTGCATAAGTGAGGAATGGATCCCGAAAACATATTTCTGAAGAGTCGTAAATCATTTGAATGAAAGAGAGATAATGGAATTGGACCCGAAAAATTGTTAAACCTTAAATCTAATAAATCAAGAAAGACTGGGAGTTGATGAGAAATTTCTCCACTGATGTGATTATAAGAGAGATTTAAGTACGATAAAGAAGGCAAATTCCAAAACCAAGTCGGTAATGTATCTGATATATTAGCAACAGACATATCAAGATTAAAAAGATTTTTCTGATTTTGAAGCCATTTTGGAAAACGAGGTCCCACATTGCAATATCTGAGGTACAATGAGCTCAATTGAAATGGAGGAGTCCAATCAGAACTCATGTTCAAATTTAAGGAATTGTACGAAAAATCTAGTAGGTCTAAGTAGGCTAAGTTTGAGAGGTGTTCTTCCGTGATTGTTCCTTCCAAAGAATTTGAAGAGAGGTCCAATTTTTTTAGCTTGGAAAGTTGCCAAATACCTTCGTCTAGCCCTCTTAATTGGAAAGATCCTCCAATTTTATTGTTAGACAAATCCAACATTTCAAGATTTGAAGCTCGTCCAAGTCTTAGTGAGTGAAACTCGTTCAACTGATTGAAGGATAGATCGATGGCCAAAAGAGAGGACAAAGAAGAATTCGCAAAGATATCAAAGTCAGGCAGAGGGTTGGTAAGTTGACAACCCGCCAAGGACAGTTTCTAAAGGAAAGAGAGCTTTGTTATTGGTTGCAACCAATTGTTGGTTTCACCAAGATGAACATCAGTCAAGTCAAGATATTTTAACAAAGAAAGATGAGAAAGCCACTCAAGATTATCGACTCTCAATCGGTTGAGACTAAGGTCCAAATAATTCAAGTGTTGCAACTCACGCAATGCTCGACTAATATTACCTCTATATAACCCAAAAGATATATCGAGGCTGATCACGTGACCAGTTTTGTTGCTACACTTGACACATTTCCACTCACAACATTCCTTTTTATCTTCTTCACTTCCCCACGATGGGAGAACTTCATTGCCTATAAGGCCTTGCTTAAACTTGAGAAGAGCTTTTCTCTCCCTCTCTATGCACCTAACTTCAGAAGCGGACAGTACCGAAATTGGTTTCATGAAAAGAGAAATTAGAAACACCAGCATAATCACTATTTTAAGCTCTGTCATTTTTATCTTTTTTTGAAGTAGAAGCTGTCATTTTTATTTCCTCTGTGTTAATGCAATCATGATCATTTTATAATCCCACAACCCACCAGACACTCTGCTAGTGGTGGACCCCTTTGGTTGAACTTCAAGACATCATGAATGAATGAATGAATGCCATAATTTCTCGTAGCGTACCGAATGGGGGAGGCAATTAAAAGTCCACATCCACCATAAGAGCGTTTTTACAACGATGATTCACTGACAAGGAAAATTGGGATCAGTTCGAAATTCAATACGATTATTCATGTGAAAAGCCAAAAACTTCAAACCTAGTGCACGCGTTTTCCACCTAAAAGATCGATGTCTGTTGTAGTCTATTTATTTGGATATTTGCATTGCTTGTTAGTAGGGCTGGCGTTTACCCATTCTGTTCGGTTATTAAAGGGATCGAAATCGAACCGAATGATTTCGGTTTCGATTCGGTTTTCGATTATTTTTCGGTTTTTGTTCGGTTCCAATTAAAAAAATTAAATTTGATGCAAATAAAAAAAAATCTAATTATTTGCAAAAAATTAAAAGTAAATACAACCAAATAAAGCTTCCAATTAAAATTAAAGTCCAAATTCATGTATAATATACCCCGAATGTGAATCTCAGAATCTTGATAGTTAAAATCATTTTTCTACTCTAAAACCATTCTTATTTGAAAAGGAAATCACGTCAAGGAAGCAAGAACATTTAAATCTCATTAAAAGTAAATTCCACAAAATAATAATACTATAATAGTGTATGAAATGATTTAAAAGTAAATTACTAAATTCCATAATAATAGTGTATCAAACAGACAATATTTCATACATTGTCTAAGTGTCAATACATTAAAGTGTGGTTCTACTTGGAGAAGATTATGAGTCATGGATTTTTAATTAAAATACTATGAATTATGACAACATTTCTCAAATGGAAAAATTGTGAGTAAATTTATACTCCTCTGACCCACTGTCTACACATTAAAGCGTGAACATAAATATATATTGCTGTATAATTCAATGAAAAATTCAAAAAAAAAAAATATTTTTATCGGTTTCAATTTTTTTTCAAAAAAATCGTTTTCGGTTTTGAATTTTTTTTTTCAAGAACTGAAATATTTCGGTTTACTTGGTTTCGATTTTTTTGTCCACCCTTACTTGTCAGGCATATTATTGCTAGTTGAAATTCGATTGTGCTCTCATTTTAAAAAAAAATAGGAAAGAAAAGATTTATTTCGCTGTGAATCATTTTTCACATGTTTTTCAAAGGAAAATGCTATAGGTACTGATAAGTGTATTTTATACAATTATTTCCATGCCAAAAGTAGGATTTATTGTTATCGTTTTAGAATATTTGCATATATACTAACCTTTCAGACCATCAACCCATCAATGCATACATATACTAACATTTCCACCTCCAAACTGTTTCTTGAGCGATTTGGTTCTAAATTTAAGATCAGGATCTAAAATCTTAAAGTTTGAGATTTTATAGTCAATCCTATGTTCAAATTGCATAAGTTTACCCCCACATATATCAAGCATCTCCATACACAAGTATTTATTTGATAATGACTATGTGTTCAAGTTGATAAAGTCTAACATGGATAAATAATTAAGAAAAATCTAGTTCAATATTGCCAATTATTCTAACTAAAGTACAAAAGCTAATCCAAAATACATCATAAGCAATAAACAAATCAACAATTTTTAAAAAAATTTCAAATATATAAATCAAAGAAACTCAAAAACAAAGAGGGGTTCCGATACTTCCCCGGTTTGAAGAGGTGGTGTCACCATGTTTCTTAGATGATCAGCCATTTTCTGGCTTTTTCCATGTTTGGCCCGAAATATCCTGTTTCATTTTGTACAGCGTTTTAGACCCTAAATGCCTCGGATGTGTGCAAACAACCCCCAAACAATGTGATCATGTCTTAGACTAGTGTATCCTGTTGAAGAATGTAATGATAAACTGTAATGACCCGAAAATTATGACGTGCTTAGTTGCTCATTATGACGTAATAAAAGTGTTTTATAACTTATTTAATTATTTTGTAAATTAAAGTAATAAAATTGGAGTTTTTAATTAAATGAAAAGTTATGAAAAACGTATTTAAACGTCTTTATTTAGAAGATTCGTTTGACCACTTCCGACCTTCGATAAATGCATAATTTATATGTACGGATAAGTACTTGAAGTAAACTTCGAAAATCTGAAATCCATTCATCATTCCGATTAATGTACAGCTCGTGGTGAATTTTCAAAGTTGGCGCTGCAACCGTACGACCCTGAAAGACAGCTTCAACAAGCTAACTTTGAGACATCATAACTCTCACCTCAGTTAACCAAATTGTGTGAAACCAGTTTCATACGAAAGTACTATATGAGTACTTTGAAATGAGACCAAGAACACCAAATTTGGAGTTCATTTGATACCTCGAATATATGCTCAAATATGGCATCCTGAAACTGCCCAAAACTTGAAGAAAGAAGCATGAGCTGGCACTTGAACCTCCATATCCGGTTTTAGTCTAAAGCCAGACTTTATGGAAAGAATTATCAAGGAGGTGTGAAATAGGATGTTGAAGCCTTATCATCTTCTCTAGCCCTATACTCAAATTGCTTCCAATAGCTAATTTTCCACTCCACATTGATTTTGGAACAATTTTCAAGTTGTGGATCATGGATTCATGGTGTATTATGACGCACATCAATTTTTTGGCATATTACGACATACATCAAATTTTTGGCATAATTGCACGTATTTATGTGGATTTGTGTGATTTTTATATGCTTAATTGCATGAGAGAAGACAAAAATATCTTGTATGAGATAAATTTGAGAATTTATGTTATACACGTCATAACTTATTTGCTAGCATGAGACAAGACAAGAATATGTTCATTTGCATTCATTTTATGATGCTTATGAATAAGAAGAGAATATCACTACATTATTTACATAATTACTTGTCCAATTATCTTGTAAATTAATTATTGGAGTTGAGTCTACTGAGTATTTCATTTCGAAATGCTCACCCCGTTGTTTTAACAAATTTTGCAGATTTCGGAGACTGTGACGAGTGATGGGCAATGACGGCAAATTATAAATTGATGTGATTTTTTTTAAAAGTCGTAAATTTTGAAATAATTATTTCATTTTATCAAGAATTTTCATTTTAAATAAATTTGTACGAATTATTTTATTTCATCTGAATTATTGCTAAACTTTTATTCAATAAATGTGATATTTAATATTTAGTCATTCTTCCGCAATAAAGTTTATTCAAAATTTAGAAAAGTGGCGTTCCCGCGTTTCTCGGAACTCATGACGTTACAGCGGTGGAAAAATCAGAAATAATGTTAATTTTCTTTTTAAGTCAAGCTTCATAAATGTCATCAATTTAATTATTTATCGTTACTTTACTTTAAAACTTAAGATTTAAGGTTTTTTTTATGAATTTGTTAGAATTATGTTTCGCTACATTTTTTTTCTAAATAATAAATATGATGTTTGAAATTTTTAATTATTTTCGCAATAAAATCATATTTAAAGGACGACGTAGCGTCCCGAGCTCACGGAATTCGGAGCGTTACAATTTGGTGTAGTACAAATGTTCTAGTTGTTCACAGATAATATTTTTTGTTTATTTCCAATTTTCAGATTGTGTATTTTGAGGATTTTCAATTATTTAGCTTAGAAATTGCAAATTTGTGAATTATATATCATTAATTGTGATTGGTTGAATGACACTTTGGTAATTTACACGGAGCGCAAAATTTTTAAACAAGTTGAAAATGAGGCAATTTTGCAGCGCTTTCAAAGTATGAGTATCTGAGAATGCAATTGTTCGAGCTTACTACAATAAAGTAGGATTATATCATATATTTTTCCTACTATTTTTGTTAGTTTTGGTCTATATTTTAAATAACAATTACGTTTTATAGTATTTATATGTTGTTCGAAAAAAATTTAATATTTTTTTAGTGGGATCGTTCTCCGTTCATGATCGTTGGTTGGTCAACGGTCAAATGTCAAAGTGCGCTCTAGCTGAATCAATATCTTGAATTCGTCACTGTCTTTATGCTCCTAACTTCAGAAGCAAAAAGTAAAGTTGATTTCATGAAAAGAGAGAGCATAAACAGTAGCGGAATCACTATTTTAGACTGTCATTTTTCCCCCCTCTGATCTGATCTGATAGTGATATAAAAGAAAAGGATTGAAGCTTTGAGTTGTCTGTGTTAATGCAATCATCATCATTTTATACTCCCACAATCCACCAGACACTGTACAAGTGGTGGACAAACTTGGAGACATCACCGTCCTTCCGACAATGAATGTCATAATTTCTTTTCTCGTGCCGTACGGAATGGGGGAGGCAACTAAAAGTCCACAGCGTCTTTACAACGATGAATCGATGACCAGGAAAATTGGGATCAATTCGAAATCCAATTCGATTATATATGTGAAAAGCCAAAAATTTCAAGCCTGGTGCACGAGTTTTCCACCTAGAAGATCGATGTCTGTCTTACTATATTTATTTGGGTACTTGTATTGCTTGAAGGGTCAATTCCATGCTAGTTGAAAGGTTGAAATTCCATTGTGTTCTCGTCTTAAAAACCACATAGGAAGGAAAAGATTTATTTCGCCGTGTATCATTTTTACGTGTTCTTCAAAACACAAAAAAAAAAAAAAAAAAAAAAAAAAAAAACCTGAGGTTGATGGATCAAGACTGCTAATAAAGTCTTCCTAATATTTTTCTCAAAACGTACAAATTGGTGCCAAACGTCTTATGATTGTGACAAGAAGCATACATATTGATATTGGTATATATAAAAGATTAATAAAACTTCAATATAGTAACTAATGCTAATTACAAACGTAAAATATGACGTTATTCTTCAATAATCTTATCAAACGCGACATTTTAGCTGTGATAAAGTTGGACGTAATATAAGATACTGTCCTAAAAAGAAATGTAAGCAGAAGAAAAATATGAGAGGTGAGATGAATATTGTTGAGTCTAGTTTATGACCCAAGTGAAATTCACGGTGACCCTTATTGATATGAAACCTAGTTGTGCATGTGTATTTGTGTGAAATTCATTTTCCATGTTTGATTTCTTAATTCAGTGCATTTTTTATGTTGTATTTTAATTTGCTTGATATGTATTTTTTGTGCGAATTGTGTGATTTTTTTTTTTTAATGTGTATAATTTGTGTATAGATTGGACTCGAATGCATATCAAATGAGAATCGCTTAAATTATGTAATTTGTGAGGGGGGAAAGTTCTTTTTTATCTATCGTATTTTTAAATAATTGAAATAATAAGTAATACAAAAGAACAAAAGTAAGCAAATATTCAAGATATTTTTTGTAATTAAAAAATGGTGTATATATATAAAAAAATTATTGTGTGAATATAATTACCCGTTTGTTTTTTTAAGTTCATTAGGTGATGAGACAATTTTACCCTCCCAAATTGGTCAAAAAATGTCTAGTTTCAATTTTCTTGGTCATCCTTCTGGGCTTTAACTATAAGCACTTCAAAAGACTTGGGTCACGTGTGCAGTAAATAAAAGATTAGAGTAAAATCTACAATGAATTAAAAGATTTGGGATTGTAACTCCAATTATCCTATCTTTTAAATGTGACGATTTTGTAGACGATTTCGATACACTTCCCAAAAATTAAAAAGTTGAGAATGGGGTTGCTCCTTTTATTTTATTTTTGGGCAATGCTACACTTCCCGAGATGAACATCGAGGAGAATCTAGCATAATTCTTTATTTTTTTAATCTGATGGGGTTGCTCCTTTTATTAGGGATGGAGATGAATGTTTATCATGTGAAATGTTAGGGACCTCGGCTACTATTTTCTCTTTTTTAAGACTGAGCCATTTGATGTTGATTTTAAATAGTTTATTTGAAGAAATGATTTTTTTGAATAATGATTTTTAGAAAAAATGTGAAGTTAAAAAATAGAGATTTTTTTATAAATTTGTGTAATATTATTTTATTGATAAATATGTGATTGAAAAGACGAGAAAAAATGTATTTTGTTTATAATGGGACAATCTAGTCCTGTACACAAATAATTAAAAAAAATCGTGAAACCACAAATCGAACATAACTCATTGGTTTAAAACCATTTGTTTGAGATCGCATCTACCCGTGATTTTTTTTCAAATCAAACCAAACTGTTTCAAAATGGTTTGGTTTGTGTTTTAGTTTTCGAAAATCGCAAAAAATCTAACCAAACCGGTTTTATATTTTTAGTTAAAAATTAATTTAAATTTACTATCCCTCAAAAAAAAAGTCAAATTTAACTAATAAAATAAAATTCTCGTTTATTTATTTTCTCGTTTTCTTTGCATTGTAATGATCTCAGAATAGACTGATAGTGTTTGAAATTTGGGGGATTTTGTTTCTTCTTTGCATGTGAACAAATTTCAGTATTCTTCTAACATGAATTTCTTATGAAATCCCTACAATCCCAATTAATTGTTTAGCATGTTTTTGATTCAATTGGTTTTTCATGGAAAGTGAAGATTTTCCACCCAAATTCCAATTTTTGTATGTTTGATAGTCCAAATTTTCCTGGTATCTGAATTCCTTCTTTTGCTTGCATGTGACTTGTTTTCCATCAATTCAAGGAAACTGTTTTCTTATCTATCTAGTAGAATTTTTTTCTAGACAACTTCTTTTTGTAATTTGCATCACGTTTGATCATTTTTGTTGTTATTAATTGATTTATTTTTTTTCAAAAATTAACATATTATTATTAAGTACAAATATGTAAAAAAATAAAAATAAAAAATTATTTTTCTTTTTTGCTTAAAATAGCTAAATTTTGCTTTATTTGCTATGAAAAATAATATCAATCAAACAACAAAAATTGAAAATTTTCACTTTTTCCACCTAGAAAATAAAATCAATCAAACACATTAAATTTTCAATTATTATGAATTCAATTTCCTGGAATTCATTTTATTTACACTCAAATTCCACCATCGCTTCAAACGCAACCTTGGTTTCCAGATAAAAGATTTCCACAAAGTTTTGGAAGCATTTTGAATCACAAATGTCCTTCCTACCCAATTCCTGTAAAAGAGGAATGATGCAATTTAGGTAAAATGAAAGTTCTTGAAAACTCATCTCTTTAATGAGGACATTTTTTGGAGTAATTGATATCTCAATGATGACATTGATAGTCTGAGAAAGATGTTCCATTATCGGATCAATAGACGAATTAGTTACGACATTCATTACTATTTTTTGACCAACCAATGACATTTATAGACCGATATAATGAGCAATCTCATGCAAGGAAATTCACACACCACTCAATCGAAGAAGCCACTCAATCTCATTTACTATAACACCAAATTACTTACATTAGGAAGATATTCAAAAACCAAAAAACAAGATAAAATGGAAATCAGAAAATAAAATTAGGATTCTCAGTTTCATATTATAGTTGAAATTTTATATGACCACCCCTCCCTAAAAAACCAAACTTCATTCCAGTATGTCAGAATTTTAATTCATCGAGAAGAAGTCAAGCAATTGTTTAAATTCATTTCTTACTGCATGGTAGAGGCATGGATTTATAGCCCCAATCTATATAATCTATATCTATATCTATATTCTATATCTATATAATCTATAAAAGTAATTGAGTCAACCTGGGTCACTATACAGTTTCCCACCAAAACTCAAGTACTTTATATATATTGAATTTTTTCCTTTTTTATGTTGATGGGTCTTTTCCAAAGCTTTTTTTATTGGCCTATTGTAATTAATGTGTTCACACTAATCTTCTAATCCTACCCAATAATTTGCCTCAAGATCCGATTTTCTTTAATTTTTTTCCTGCTGTTATTTTCAAAATCAGTTTGTTCCTATCATAATTAAATTTTAATAATTAAATCTATTTGTTTCTATCATAATTAAATAGTAATTATTGATTTTCGTTTTTCGTTTTTCCAGTGGTTTTAACATTTTCGAAATTTAACTCTAAACCTCATTTAAAGTTCACTCATTTATACAAACATATAGTACTAATTGTTTCACAACAATAGTGTTCAAATAATTGTTTTAGTTTGCGTGAGTTTAGTATTTTAATTAAAAATTATTTTATGTATGATGATAGGATTTGGGAACTTCATTTATGCATTTCTGTGCTATACAATTATAGATTTTATGTATAATAATATAATTAATTATGATAAATGTTCTATAAGTTTCACTATTTTTGTTTTGGAACTTCATTTATATGTGTTCTTATAATTTTGATTATACACTTATAGTTGATATAACCATAATCATATTTCTAAGTGGAATTATGCAATTCATATAATCAGTATAAAAAAAAAAAAAAAATCCAAAGAAATACTTCTTTTAATTACATCATGCGATTTTTTCTCAAATATTAAACTTAGTTATTTGGACACAAAATATTTTAATGGGCATTTTTATATACAAAAAAATTGAGTTTTGAAGGGTGAATTAGCTCTCTCGGTTTGATGTGATTGCCTCTCCGTTCTGCGTTGACGTTCCACTTGCTTATCACACGATTTTGCATAATAATACATTTATAAGAATGATAGGTTGTTAAGTTTTAAGCAGTTTAAAAAAAATCTAAATAAATACTACTTTCAATTGTTCGTGCAAATTTTTATCAAATATTATACTTAGTTATGTGGTCAACAAAACATTTTAATTGAACTAGCGGGTTTATGTACGAAACATATTTGAGTTTTGAAGAATAGATTACCTTTTCGGTGTGATATGCTTGTAGCTCCGTTCTGCATTGACGTTCCGTTTGATCATCCCACGATTTTAATAAATATAGTTACAAGAAGCACTTTTTCTAATATTTGGAAGTTGACTAATCTTTACATTCACAATAAGTTTAATTAAAAATATACAATCTAAAGCCATATTAAGATTATAGACCAAATGAATATGAGAATCCTAAATTATTTTAATAAAAAATAAATAGGGACTGTTCTTTTCTTCAAGACAAGATTAGCTAAGTTTTGAGTAGAAGAATATATATCTTGGTTTTTGACCCAAAAATAAAAAAAAAAAAAAAATAGAACAATAAAAATATAGAAAAAAAAACTTCTAAAACAATATAGAAATGCAAAAATAATTTAGGACTAAGAATACTAGATCTTATCTTTTTTACGAGTTCAACAATGTGTCTTTGATCCACAAAGATTTCTAGCAATTTTTTAGTTTAATTACATTTAATCATTCAAGATTTCTGGTGCGGTTATAAAACTTATTAATATTATAGACCAATAAGAGTCAAGGACAATCACTCTCGTATGCGTGACTTCTTTTTAGAAGTTAAATGTTTACATACGGACAACTTTATGTTGCTATTTATAAGGTGACAAATCGTTCCGGATTAAAGATGTTGGTTTGTGATAAGAATGAAAGACCAACAAATTCAACAAACAATGTAGTTTACAAAGAAGTATTCCAAAATTTGTAGTAATATGAAACCAATAAATGATGATCTTATTAGTTATTTGCGAATGTTATTTGTTTTGTCTAAGGATTCATTTAATTTCATATAAAATATCTTTATCCAAGCATATCTTCTCGTGTATCGCACGGGGTAAAAACTAGTTAGATTGATATCAAAAGAGAAATTGTTAATAGTATAACGTGCTTTATGAATTATAATTAATTACAATTATAAATATATATATATATATATATATATATATATATATATATATATTAGCTTATATTAAGCCTCTGTTTGGCAAACAAAACAAAAAAAATGTTTTTAAATAATACAATTTTTCAAATCATTTTTTAACCACACATATTTTCTCTCTCTACTTTTCAACCACACATTTTATCTCGAAAGTATAAAAAAACACGTTTTTAAACAAAAAGTTTTTAACAAACAGAGGCGTTTATTTTAGCTTTACATATTAAAAAATACGAATTAATTTGATATTTAAAATGTGTTATATTATGTCTATAGGTAAATTGTGAATTAAAATCTAATCAAACCGTAAAAAAAAATTATTTGATTTGGTTTGGTTTGTAAAATGAAATAGTTTTATTTAATTTGAAAAAATGTCAAGCCGTTTAAAATATTTTCGAAGAACCGTGATGCGAACCCCTTCGGTATATTGACCGAAAATTCCCACAACAATTTTAATACCAACCCAAGAAAGCTAAAGTGGTAAATAAATGGATAAACACCTTAACCCAAGTTTAATTCTAACCCAAAATTCAAGGATTAACAAACCCTAGCCCAATGGGGGTCACTTAAACAAATTCCAAGGTGGCGAAAAATAAACAACAACACAAGAATAATAATACTCAAGATAAAGTTGATTAAATTCCAAGAAGATACAAGATCAAAGAGGTTTTAACCTTACCTCAAGAAGGGGGACTTCAAGCCCTAGCTCTCAAGAGCTCTCTAATGAACAAACCAAGTTCTTCTTACAAATGAACAAGAAATGTGAATATAATGTACAAAATGGGAAAAATGTGCAATTTCGGTATTTACAAGAAAAACCCCGTTTTTGTGGAAATTGCAAGAAAACCCCGTTTTTTTTTGAAAACTGAGGTGTTTCGGTCGACCGAATTGGTCAACCGAAAATATTTCGGTCGACCGAAAAATATTTCGGTCGATCTCTGGGTCGACCGAAACTGGACTTTTGGTCGACCGCTCCTCGTCCGAAAGTGACTGAAGCTGGGTCTAAAATCCTTTGCAGAGTTTCGGTCGACCGGAATTAGTTTCGGTCGACCGAACTTTTCTGTTTCCAATTTTATCTTCTTTTTGGCTCCAACTTGATTCTCGACTTACTTTTCTTGATTTATTCACATTGTTTAGCCTCGAATCTTGAACCTCTTCAACTTCGGATCTCGTCATGGGTCCCACGGGTACGTGCATCGAGGTTTGACTTTCCCGATTCTCATCATCCCCTCCCTCTTGAAAAGGATTCGACCTCGAATCTTGCGTGAATGCACTATCGTGAAACTCCTTGAACTTTGATCTTGCAACATTGTGGATCACAGGTTCATGCGTTGAAGTTGGACCTTCCCGATTCTCATCATCTCCTCCATCTCGAAAGAGATTCGACCTCGAATCGGCACCTACAATAAAAATAGAAAATTCAGACACAATAAATGTAACTGAAATTTCATACTCACCGTGCAAAGTCAATTTGTAGGCGTTGCCAAAAGCTTGAGATGTGCCAACACTGCAAAGTAGCAATTTGGATTTTATTTGATCGGGGGGTCGCTTCTTCCACGAATGGGAATACATCCAGCCGCCCGGGTCAAATGGAATATGCTTCCTACCATGGTTGGCATTGGAAATACATTGTATTCCAATTCCCCTAAATGGAAGCTCGAGCCTCCTGCAAAGGGGCTTATCCAAAGGTGCATTCTCGTGCCCACCTAAACCAACTCTTTCTTCGATAAACATGTGCTTAAAGTTCAACAGAGTTAATAGGATAAAGTCACAAGCATCTTTAAGTGGAGAAAACTTGCTAATATGATGAACAATTAGATTACAAGCAAATTTAACAACCACAAAATTAGCACCAATTTCGTGCAATTGAACTTCCTGAAAGAAAATATTAGCTATGTTGATGACCTTGTTGGTTTCATGGTATGCAATCAAATGTAACATTTTAACACTCCCACCAACAAACGCAAAAATAGCATCATTTTCTTTATTTGTTCGAAGTAAACCTGTTATAAAATTTATAAGATGAATAATCCAAGGTCTACTCATGATGGGCAAATATGTATGAAATTTTTGGGGGACAAACTTGAGTTTAACCATTTTACAAGTTTGGCATTTACAACAAGTGCAAACATGTTCAACACCAATCTTCAAATTAGGCCAATAAAATTGATCACATAATACCCCTAAAACCCCATCGGTTTTAAATCGCCCCATCAAACAATAATCATGTGCTCCTCCCACTAGCAATTCATGCATGACACATTTACAAGGAAACAATCCAACTTTCAAAAACAAATAATCATCATGCCCATAGAATCCATCAAAATATTGCTCACAACATGATTCATGAATGTTTAACAAATTCGGATAGTTAACATGCATGCTCTTACTATGTTCAACACGGAATGAGGGAGCATCTAGAAATGTTAGAAGCGAAGTCCTTTTACCATCAAGACATCCCAAATAATCTTTCACATGGACTCCCCTAACTAGCAATTCCTTTAGAGAGCGAATATGCAAGTCAAGCATATTTTCACAAAATAAGGATTCAACATGCCCATGAAATGTACTATATGCAACATTTTCACAAAAGGATTTGGTACTTATGCCATTGGGCACACGCAAAAAGTTGCATTTACACATTAAGCACTCATCATGACAATGATCCTTACCACATGTTACATTTTCACAAGTCAACAACATACTTGTCAAATCTACATCAAGATCATACAACCCTCTAATGTATTCAAAACACAATAACCTTGCATTCAAAGAATTGTTAGGAGCATACCTCCTAGATGTTGCATTGGTTATCCCATTTTCTTTACCTCGGTTGTACTCGTTGTTGTAGGAAAATGTTTCCATGAATTTCTTCCATAAGGCGTGCTTTTGGAGTTATTTGTTGCCTTGATAAGTTGGACTCACAATTTCCTGCAACAAAGAAAGAACCAAACTAGGGAGGGAAGTGTTAGAATATTCAAGAGTAAAGAACATTTTGGAGTGATCTCTTCTCTCAATTTCTTTGGTGGCACTCATCACTTCCTCACCTTTTTCTGAGGTAGAATCCTCAACCCTCGTTTCTTCTCTCACCTCTCCTTTTTCTGGAGTCGTGGCTCCAACTCTCACTGTCTCTCCTTTTTCTAGGGACGTGGCCCCAACTCTCTTGCTCACATTTTTATTTTCTTCAATTTTATCAATTGAAGGTTCTCTTGTTTTCCTATCCTCCCCTTCGTCCTCTTCTTTTTCCTTCTCCTTCTCATTTTCTTCCTCGAATTCCTTCTTGAGCTTCATTTGGTCTTTGCATACTTCTTCCGAGCTCAAAGATAGGATCACAACCTTTTTTCCATTCATTTTGAAGCTACACCGGTTCCTCCTCCTATCAATATTCACATTTCGCTCACATTGCCAAGGTCTTCCCAAAATTATGTGAGTAGTGTGTAAGGGAACCACATCACATAATATTTGATCACTATAAGTACCAATGTGAAAAGTAAGAAGAACTTGTTCACTTACCCTCACCTCCCCATAGTCATTCAACATTTGCAATACATAGGGATTAGGATGCTTCATAACCGGTAACCCCAATTTCTCCACCCTACTAGCACTCACCAAATTTGTGCCAATCTCCCCATCTATCATGAGACTACATGGTTTATCACTCACTAGGCATCTAGTGTAGAAATTATCCTCCCCATGTTCCTCCATCTCATTAGCATGGGCCAAAGATTGTGGTGGCCTAGCATTCATCTCCTTCACTACTTCTCTACCCCCACTACCTTCCCTCCTATGGAATGATGAAGTCTTCATTTGCTCAATATCAATCTTCTCATCCATCCCATTTCCACTCCTATCTATCCATTCTCTTCGTCTCCTACCCATTCTCCAATCTTTTTCCACTTCTCCACTTATACCCATTCCATGAAGTGATGAATTTTGCATTCTCGCAATATCAATATTTTCATCAACTCCATTCCTACCTACCCACTCTCTCCTTCTTCTACCCATTCTCCCATCTCCTTCAACTTCTCCTTCATTATCATCCCTCATAATTTTCCTATTCAAACTCCCATTTTGTTTTCTAACTCCATCCCTATACACTACGTCCCCAAGATTATCCCTCACCCTTCTTCTACTACACATCATTTCTTTACCTCCCCTATTTGATGTACTCTCCCCTCTTGTTCCTAAATTTTCCAACTCACCCCTACTTTTCTCCATTTGTCTAGCCATGGTGGTTGAAATATTTTATAACAAGTACTTCAAATCATGAGTTTGAGCATTGGAATTTGACATGGTGTGCAAGTGTGAAAGTGTTCTCACAAGAATAATTTTCACTCGTGTTTCACTCAATTTAGGCTTTTACCCTCTATTGAGCTCACCACTCTTGCCTTTTTTCCACTCAAAATCTCCTTTCTCAAGTTCTCCAAGGAAGGTAATCAACTAAACCACAAAGTATAATTCTTGTAGAGTTAAAGAAATTACCAACAAGGAAGAAGGAATTTAGAACAAGTAGATACAAATAGCAAGTAGAATTTATGTGCTTGCTATACTCAAAAGGAACAATATTTATGTGGGATAAGATGCTAGGATCAAAATTTCAATAATGGGATTGAATAACCACAAGTATTAGACAAGGCATATATGTAGAGCAAATAAGCACAAGAGTGTAAATTTCAATGAAGCAATTTAGCAAACACTTTGTACTCAATATTGAAGTGGCCTTGAATGTGTATTATGTGGATATATGAATAAATCCCCAACAACCCAAATGTAGTAAGGAATGAATGATCAACAATAACAATGTAAGGAACAAATGATATGTGGAATAAGATGTTGATAACACAATCTCAACAATGGGAATTGGATAGCCCCAAGCAATTAGCAATATATGGGCATTGAACAACAAAGCATTAATGGAGTATTTTTCATTGAGACAATTTATCAAACACTTTGGATACACAATTTGGAAAGTGTAGGTTTTGTAAGTGTTTGGCTAATGGAAACCCCCAACAATGCAACAATCAATATACCCAATATGTAGGAATCAAGAATTACTCATAGGCATATGAAATTTTCATGGGCAACTAATTTTCCCCAATTTTTTTTGTAATTTTCGTTTTTTTTTTTTTTTTTTTTTTTTTAACTATCAAGAACAACAACAATAAATGTAAAGATAGGATTACCAATTTTAGAGCCAAGCTCTGATACCAAATGATGCGAACCCCTTCGGTATATTGACCGAAAATTCCCACAACAATTTTAATACCAACCCAAGAAAGCTAAAGTGGTAAATAAATGGATAAACACCTTAACCCAAGTTTAATTCTAACCCAAAATTCAAGGATTAACAAACCCTAACCCAATGGGGGTCACTTAAACAAATTTCAAGGTGGCGGAAAATAAACAACAACACAAGAATAATAATACTCAAGATAAAGTTGATTAAATTCCAAGAAGATACAAGATCAAAGAGGTTTTAACCTTACCTCAAGAAGGGGGACTTCAAGCCCTAGCTCTCAAGAGCTCTCTAATGAACAAACCAAGTTCTTCTTACAAATGAACAAGAAATGTGAATATAATGTACAAAATGGGAAAAATGTGCAATTTCGGTATTTACAAGAAAAACCCCGTTTTTGTGAAAATTGCAAGAAAACCCCGTTTTTTTGAAAACTGAGGTGTTTCGGTCGACCGAATTGGTTGACCGAAAATATTCGGTCGACCGAAAAATATTTCGGTCGATCTCTGGGTCGACCGAAACTGGACTTTCGGTCGACCGCTCCTCGTCCGAAAGTGACTGAAGCTGGGTCTAAAATCCTTTGCAGAGTTTCGGTCGACCGGAATTAGTTTCGGTCGACCGAACTTTTCTGTTTCCAATTTTGTCTTCTTTTTGGCTCCAACTTGATTCTCGACTTGCTTTTCTTGATTTATTCACATTGTTTAGCCTCGAATCTTGAACCTCTTCAACTTCGGATCTCGTCATGGGTCCCACGGGTACGTGCATCGAGGTTTGACTTTCCCGATTCTCATCAAACCGCATTCGACAAACTGAGGCTGAAGGTGCACGAAAATCATTACCGTTCAGCGGTAGTTTTGCCAGATTTTTTTATTTTTTATTTTTTGTATTTTTTAGGTAAGATGTGTGATTGAAAATTGGAGAGAGAAAATGTGTGTTGTTGACCACAAAATCCGGGTGGACCTTGGACCAACACGTCTCAGCTCCTCCCTCTTGAACACGGAGATCTCCTGCGCACTAGGACAAACAATCAGCTTGCAAAGGGGGCCGAGGTGGCTCCCGTTTGCACTCCGATGCCTAAATCAGTACTCATTTTAGGCGAATATATCTATTGGGTGCGGGAAATATAAGTGTGTAAAAGAGAGAAAAGTGAGTGAGAGAAGTATATTGTTAAGAGTGAGAAATTGCTAACCTTCAACTTGGAGACAATCGTGCTTTATTTATAGAGGAACTTGTTATCTCAGATCACGATACGTGGCGTACTTTACACTTGTCACCACCCTAGCTCATGGATGTGACAACCTTACTTTTCAACCGTAATAATTTCTACATTTCGTAGGGGATGGGCGCCTGTCACGTCTTGGTAAAGGAAGTGTCCCATCACTGACTTCATCTCTCTTCTGGTCAACGTCGTAAAGCGCCCCGACTGAGTATAAAGCACATCGACTAGGCGTTAACCAGGTCGGCTAAAGAGTTTTGCTTGACGTACCACCTCGGCATTCATCCAAGGTGATACTTTTAGGCCTTTATCCGTGGGTCAAGGTCCATTGGGCCTCTATTGGGCCCTTACTGGTGAATTATTGTACCTTTCTTTGGGCCTGGATTCAACACTAGTCCCTCAAATCCGAAGCGATCATTCATGGACGTGTAGGATTTGTTGTACGCCTGAGGTACTAGCTTTGTTATGGTGGCTTTTGTATGATGTCGTAGACCTGGTGCCTAGGATGATTTTCCTTATTGAAGGTTTGGATTTGGCGTGAAGTCGACCTCCTGCTTCGGCTTCTCTCCTGAGTGAGGGTTTAGGACGCACCAGCGCGTATATTAGGCGGCGTATTTAATAAAAGGGGCTATTGTCTTGAGTTCCCAAGAAATATATAAAAGGTGATGGGAGCAGCGTTATGCAGCGCGTGGCGCTCACTGTGGTAGCTGAACGGTTTTGCTCCTCCATTTGACGGCTGGCGTTTTGATTATTCCATTTCCCAAGAAGCATGGGTTAACCACATTAATCATACGGCTCACAAAAATCGATGAACCTAGATTGTTGGGATCCCTATAAATCCTTTTTCATTTCATTATTTCCCCTTTTACCACTTTCTAAGAGTCTTCGTAGCGATACTCTAGCGAAAGCTTGTTCCGTTTTTTTTTCTTTTTCTTTTTCTTGCAAGTTTCTAGTTTTCTCCCCAAGAGCTTTCTACCCAGCGTCCGCCTTTACTGTTCCACAGTTTCTTCACCGGCAAGTTCTTCATTCCCAGTGCGCGATTTCAAGCATTCGTCATCTGAAGGTAAACCTCTTAGTCTCTGTATATGCGAGATTTTTCTATTTTTAGTTTTTTGTTGTGGGTTTGAAAATTTTGCTTTTGCACCTTGCTTTTCTTTCATTGAGTCTGACCCACCTTTAAAACAAAAGAAAAATGGAAAGAGTTGGGGGAACGGGTTCACAAGAGATGTTAGCAATGGCAGTTCCCGTCAGAGGTTTCTGCCCCATCTCTTTATCGGTTTTTAGTTCCCGCTTCTTTAGGGAGCAGATTAAGAGGAGAAATAGGAAAAATAGTGGTATAATATATTTGAGTGATTCTGACAGTGAAGAAGATAAACATCAAACTTACATGGCTCATTTGTCATCCGAAGAGGAGGCATCTTTGGCAGAGCTTCGGAGCAAACGAAATTGGGATCTGAGGAGAGAAAGGACGGCCGGCCCTTCTTCTGGTCACCAAGACCTTGGTTTGACCATTAGGGCCCCTTTTAGGGCACATAGGGAAGAATTGGGTTTGTCTGCAGAGGAGTGGGTCGACCAAGTTAACAAGGTTTCAGGCTACCACGTCGATCCTGATCCAAACCCAGAGTCATGGGAAAGCAGTGAGGTCGCCACCGAAATTCGAAGGGTTGATTTAGCTGGGGCTTCGGCAAAATTCGGGCTACCAGAAGGGGTCCAATTGGTGCATCCTACACCATCTTGCCAGCCCTCCTCCGGGCCAGGCGGCCATATGCTACGATGCCCTTTCTTGCGGGATGAGGCTTCCCCTGCACCCCTTCTTCAGGGCACTACTTAGGAGCTACAACCTGTGCTCCTACCAACTGGCCCCCAATTTCTGGACACAGGCTGTGGGCACTTGGTTGGTGTGGCAAGAGGTCAACCCTGATCATCTGATCTCACTGTACATCATTCACACTCTCTATACTTTGAAGAAATCGGTTAGAAGGGAGAGGGATGTGAGGTCGGACGTCAAGGATTAGTACCACTTGTCTCCCAGGGGCTCTTATCCTCCCGTTATCACCGGTCACCCTACCTCAATAAAGAACTGGAGGAACCAGTAGTTCTGGGTTGCTGGAGAGTGGCAGAGTTCCCCTGTAGACCCTAGTCCAGAAATTACCGTTCCTCGAACTCTTTCCGTACCTAGTGAGTCTTGCACTTGTTTTAGAGTCTTTAAGCATCACGCGTCCTCTGCTCCTTTAATTTCCATTCAATTTTCTTGGTTGCTTACTAATATGTCATCGGTTTATGGTAGGGGACACTTTCACTCACCTCCTCCCCGACGCAGACCTAGCGGCAGTGAGACGCTTGTTCGCTTACAAGGGTACCTTTCAAGGGGTCATTCAGCAAAACAAGCTGTTTGTTAAACACGGTCTTATGCGAGCCATGGGTGAGTTTGCTTTGTTAATGCTTTTATATCTCATGCTTTTTCTGTTCGTAACCTCATTTCCCTCTTTTTCTTGCTAGGTTCTAAGGATTTTCCAAAGATTTCTTTGAAGGGTCTCGTGGCTACGAAGATTCCCCCTGCACTTCGCCATGGCAGTGAAGTTGAAAGGAAACAGAAGGCGGTGTTGGCCAACCTGCAAGTTGGGGTGGCAAAGGAGGTCTCCGAGGCGTCTACGGTCCAACTTCAGGGCCCTCTTCCAGCCCTAATGCCACCGCCTACTCTGCTGCCTGTGGGCCCTCAGAAGCCTAACACAGAAAAGGTGGCCGACCCTAAGGGAGTCCTTCCAAAGGGAAAAGGAAAAACGTCTGACAGGGGCAGATCCAAGAGAGACAGGGAGGCTAAGGATGCCTCAGTACCGCCTCCTTTGTCCGAGGACATATTTGAACATGCCCCTGAGGAGGAGCCCGCCCCCCTGAAGAGACTCAGAAGAGGTAAGGGCAAGGAATCCACCTCTGCTCCTCCGCCTCCCATGATTGAAGACCTGGAGGATGAGCTTTCTGTGCCCATTCCTGGCTTGGCCTATGAGGTGACACCGGAGGGGGCAAAAGAACTTAAATATATTAAAACAAGCGTTCTCCCAAAAGATGTCACTTTCAGCCCTTCTCTATTTGACTCCCCCAGTTCTCCTCCAGCCAGGGCCGCCTTTATTTCTGAGCAGTTTTGGACAGAGGGCTGGTCTGCTTTCTCCTCCAGCGTTAGTCCGTCCCGGAAGTTACTCGCCGCCAAGGCCATGAATGCCAGGGCATTGGCCCTTATTGACGAGGTGGAGTCATCTGTGAATGAGGCTCAGAGGGACAAAAAGAATGCTAAGACTGCTCTCCGGCACGCGGACAATATGCTCAAGGAGATCAATGACTTCAAGGCCCAGCTATCCATAGCCCATAAATCTTCCTCAGAGGAGAGGGCTAATGCGCTTCGCCTCCAGGAGGACAACGACAAACTGAAGCATGACCTCCGGGCCTCCGAGTCCGACGTGGCGGTCTTGTGCAAGAAGCTGGATGATTCCAATCGCGCACAATCTATCGCCTCTGAGGCCCTGGCCATCGCTAACGCAGCCAAGTTGAACCTGGAAACTGAGGTGGCGGCAGTCAATGAGAAACTGGGGAGGGAGCTGGAGGCTAGGAAGAAGGTTGAGGAAGATTATACTTCCCTGGAGAAGCATATTGACTCCAGAATTGCTGAGGCTTTGGAGCATACCATAGCGGCCAGGGTGAAGGAGGTTCTGGACGCAGAAGTGTCGAAAGCAGTTCAGAACTTCAAGGATACTTTTGAAGACACCCCAGAGTACGAAGCTATGCAGAGGGTCTTTGGGAACTTAGGGGCTAGGATGACTTTGGGGGACGTGAAGGAAGCTTTTCCGACCTTGGACATGTCCTCCATTGAAGCCTTTTACCCCGAGCCCCAAGATGCTCCTGCCGACCTTCGGGATGCATCTGACAAGGGTTCTTTAGAAGATGTCCCTCCTCCACAATAATTTTCTTCTGCCTTTGCTTCAATGCTGATTGTTTTGTTAGTTTTAGTTAGTTTTAGTTAGTTTTTTTTTTTTTTTTTTTTGTAAGTGCCCCGGCACCTGATATTGTAACACTCATTTCAACTTGTAAATGCCTTAATTTTTATGAATGAAATGACTTATCCACATTTTGCCTGTAAGTGTAACAAGTATTTAGAACTGTTTACACGTGAAAAATCGGATTAGCACATGTATAGTAGTCACATGGACAGTTTGGGGGAGTTTCTTGGTGGGAGAAACTTGAAATCTGACCCTAGCAGTTGGGGGTGTCAAACGCAAACGAATTTTGTATCTACTTGGGCAAGAGTCACAAAGGCCTGCAGAGAAAAACTGTGTCATTGTTGTGTTCCTTACAAAAACGTGATTGTTCTTTTATTGAAGTAATAAAAGTTGGGAGGGATTCCTGTATGCTTTGTGTCATTTGCTGCAGTTCGTTTTAGTTCTTCTAAATCTATTGGCTCTTTCATGATTGTAAGCAAACTGGGACTGGAAAGCTCACTAAGATCGGATCTTAGTGCCGCAGTGGGTGAGAAATTTTGTGTTCAAATTTGAACCTGTTGACATGCAAGAACTTTTATGTTTATCCTTTATGTATAGTTGCAAGCGTCTAAGTGTATGTATGAGAGTATCAACAATTTTGTGAAAACGTCCAACACTTCGCACAAGAAAGCGCTCCGTACGTATGAGCTAACTTGACGTACCAAGAATTTTGATTTATACGACAACATTTGGCTAAATTTGAATCTTTTCAATCGTGTTATATGGTGACATGACATGGCGAGTATAGTCCCTTAGATCTGAGTGGTTCGAGGCATTTATGTGTACCAGTTAGATCTGATTTTGACAATCATTTGAACGTTTCTTAAATTACACTTTGTAGGACCCATGCAAGCGAATTTGCATGAACCCCTTTCTATGGTGCCAACACATTCAATTTTTACGCAGTGATCGCCGTGTGGGCTTTATAAACGTCCCTTATTTTCAACAATTTTTTATGTATAGCGTGGGCGTATGGTGTCATGACCAAAGTAATTTTGGAACTTGCATTTATCCATTACGTTTGTCTAATGTAAAAATTAGCGTAATTTCCAACCCAGCTGACCCACAATTTTATGAAATCATATGATAATGTTGCAATCATTGAGGAGGAATTTAGTTTATTGAAAATAACGACGATGGTGGTCCGTATTCCAAGGATTGCATAAGGGTACCCCAGACATGTCTTCAATCATGTATGTTCCAGGCACCACCTCGGCGAATACTTTGTAAGGGTCTTCCCAGTTAGGACCTAGAGTCCCTACTCCTGGTTCCTGTGTTGAAGGAGAACCTTATTGAGGACCAAGTCCCCAATATTAAAGCGTCGACTCTTCACCCTTTTGTCCTAGTGCGCAGGAGATCTCCGTGTTCAAGAGGGAGGAGCTGAGACGTGTTGGTCTAAGATCCAGCCGAATTTTGTGGTCAACATTTTGGCGCCGTCTGTGGGAAGCCATACTACTAACCACGAAAACACATGGTAAAAAGCCACACATAGAAAGGTTGGCCTTGAAAAAGGTAAGAGCTTTGAAAGATAAGCTGATTGACCTTGAAAAAGGTAAGAGCTTTGAAAGATAAGCTGGTTGGCCTTGAAAAAGGTAAGAGCTTTGAAAGATAAGCTGGTTGACCTTGAAAAAGGTAAGAGCTTCGAAAGATAAGCTGGTTGGCCTTGAAAAAGGTAAGAGCTTTGAAAGACAAGTCCGTTAACCTTGAAAAACTTTGAAATATAAGTGTCAGCAAATATTTCTTTATACAGAGTTTAGAGGCTATGTTGAGAGCTTGCATTTTAGACCTTTGTGATGGTTAGGAAAACCATTTACCGTCAGTTGAATTTACATGTAATATGATTATTGGGAATAGTCAGTTATCATGAATGGGAGATATTGAAAGTATTTTATGGTGAGATGCCTTAAAGGAGTAACCATTATTCAAAGTGAGAAATTGGGGACATGTGAATGAATGTTTGGGATTATGTGAGATAATGATGATTTTCATAAGGTCAATTATATATAAAAGGTATAATAGATGATTGTAAGGAATAATGTGGTGATGAGAACTGAAGGTGATAATGTATTGAAATTATGAAATAAGTTGACCATCCATGAATAAGTTATGTTGTATTTGGTTCTAAGTGGAAATTCAAAGAATGATGAATCTCAGTCATGGAAAATAAATCAGGATTTCCTCGTAATGTGAATGATTCACTGATGTACATTAAGTTTTCAATATTGATGAAAGAAACTTTATCAGGTCCTAGATTTGTACAAGTATTGATGAAGTAATGCATTTGATCAGAAAAGGCTTATGATTTATCATATCTTGAAATTTTGGAGATTGTTAATGATGGTATCTTGTTTAGAAAATAAGAAATAAAATTTTATGTAATTGTTCTTGTGGAAAATAGGGATAAGACTTCACAGTGATGACTTATTTTGGAATGGTGTGCAGAGAAGTGACAACGGTAGAATCCAATATTTATTAGTCTAAGAGATTGATATATAATCTTAGTGAGCAGATTGACGTATAAGGTTCACGTGATAGGTATGGTGGTTATTATATTGAAATCTTAGAGAGATTGATATGAATATTTGAGGTCATATGATACGATGATAAGTGACAGGTTACATGATTACTACAAGATATGATGACTAGACGGTTAAGGGATGATATGGTTATCCCGTGAAGAATTGCGTGAATATATATTGAGTCAATTGATCTCATTTTGATGGTTTATTGCATTATGGTGAAATATTACCTACGATTGAGAATTTTCATTTTGAGGCATAATATATGGATTTATTTAAAGTTTTGGTGATGCAGTTTCGATTAATTATTATCGGTTGTACATTTGAGGTAAGTAAAGTATTTTGATATGAAAATAGGAAACCGGAGAAGATCATTTGTGTGATTTTTACTTATAATGAGATTGTATCTTTGGGTTAAGCAAACTTGATGAGGAATCCTATATGATTTATAGAAGTCTTATTCAATTATGATAGACTTAATCAGAGTATTGTTCATAGTGTGACATGAATTGAAGTTTTGGGAGAATAGGAAAAATTGAATCTTGAACTTCAGATTGGGAAATTAGTGAGGTTTCTTAAGTTTGAGAATAACATATCTGATCCGTATGATGCTTTAAGTTAGTATCTTAGCCCTCAGTTAGAATGAGTATGTGATACCGAGTACTTGATGCATGATTTAAAAGTATGGATTAAAGGATTTAAGTTTGAATTCTCCGATTTTGAAAAGGGAGTTTCAGTCGAACTTATAAATAATTTCGTTGGTACATCTTTTCAGAAAGATTCTACCAAGTTTGGGTTTTGCACTCAATATTTTGGAATTGATATCGTGCTTATATATTTTGGATCATAAGGATTTATTCTCGATCAATCTTCATGATTATTAGTTTAAGCATTTGGGTCAATGAACATTTTGTGGTTTCGACATTAGTGTAGATCCTATGAAAGGTATTGTTGTGTTGGCAAGAGAGGGAATTTAAGGCCTCATTTCATCGGACCATTTAAAATGTTAGAGAAGTAGGTAATGTGGCTTATTGTTTGACTTCGCCACCAGAACTTGCAGCTGTTCACAATGTCTTTCATGTTTACCTACTGAGAAAGTATGTTTATGATTCAAATCATATGGTGAATTATCAGTTTATTTCAGTTCAGAAAGATTTGAATTATGAAAAGGCACATATGTGCATAGTAGAGAGAAAATTCCATGTTTTAAGAAACAAAGAGATTCCATTACTCAAACTCCAGTGGGGTAGATATAATAGTGATGAATTACTTGGGAAATGAAGAGAAGATCTAAGCCAAGTATACAGAAATCATAGATCGAGTAAGTTTAAATTTCGAGGACGAAATTATTTTAAGAGGGTAAGGTTGTAGCGGTCAAGAATTTTTTCGCATTTAATAATTTTTTTAAAATTTAGAAAATCGTGTCGCTGCTATCTCACCAATTTTTTTAAGTTAACACCGCAACGTATACGTCTAGTCATATTAGTTATTTTGAGACTTTAAGAAAGAAATTTAAATCCATTTAAATCTAAAGTCCAAATTTCGATTTTCAAATTTTCCCAATTCATTATTTATTTTTTTATATAGTCCAATGGAATAAACATGGTAGTAATGAAACTACCTGAGAAAAGAATCCAAATATTTTAGATCAAGAAAGTTTAAATTTCGTCCTAAGTGGAGAAGGTTATAGCGACCGAGAATTTTCTAAGACTTATTTAAATAAACATTATTTTTAAAAATGTGTCGCTATGACTTTACTCGTTTATTTTAAAAGCGCGTGTTCATCTAGCCTTTTTAGTGAAATTCAAATTTATTAAAATCTTGATCAATCTCAATTCTATTAAAATCGTCTCATTTTCATTAATTATTCTCAAGTCCAATTTTCAATTTATTTGGATTCAAATTATTTTAATTCAAACTTTAAATATTTGAGTCCAAAATATTTTATCTCCAATTTAAATTCATTCCCAAATTTTTATTTATTTTAAAATCTCAATATCCCTAAATTCAAAAGTTTAAATTCTGATATTGTTATCCCAATCAAGTCCTCCCTCACTCAATCACCAACCAAGCATTTGCCAATTTTGAATTTAACTTAATGTATAATTTCCATTTTTAATCAGCCAAATCCTCCCAAATTCACACTTTTCCTTCCCCATCGCCATTTTCTTCCTATAATTCACAGCCAAAATTTCACTCACATGTTTATTTCCTTTAACTAGTTATCACCCCTAATCTCTCCTTCAATTCTCCCCGTTCAGCCAATGTCTTTGCATATTCCCTCAACATTTCCTAAATCATATACTGCCCAAACTTACCAAAAATTAGTTAACAACCAGCAACATATATTCCCTCTTCATCACCAACTTCACACACACGAGTTCAGCCACTCACCATTGCCACCCCGTTCCCACAATCAAACCACGACTCCAACGATTCACCATAAGACAACCCACTGTCAAGCATTAACCTTGCAGCCATCACCGAACCAGATCGATCATCACCACCAAAAGCAGTATCCACAGTTCCCAACTCAATGCCAATCATCTACATCAATCTGAAAACCAATCTGCACCTCACCATAGCCAAAAACCTGCAATCATCACCTCTGCCATTATCAAAACCAACTGCAAATCGCAACTTCAAATCCACCACATACACCGCCAACCACAGCACCGCCACCTTCTCCATCACCCTGCCCATATCAACCACTACACGATCATTTCACAACCCAAACCACCATCACCATCGCACACTGCCACGGCCAATACACCATAAAAAAAACACCAATCATCATCATCATCATCATCATCATCATCACCGTCTTACAGCCATCACCGCAACCAGTCTCCAACCACCATCAACCTGCATAAACCATTATCATCACCACCCACCGAGACCACAATCAACCTGCAGTAACCTTCCATTCATCACCACCGCACCGACTGCATCACCTACTGCCCAACTCCAATCCGACCCCAAATTCACAAAATAAAACCCAAAACCAAGAATCAATTTACCCAAGAGCCTTACCTAGAACTCCGCCCATTCGTTGCCGGTATTATTCGCCGTAAAAACCACGAACCCAGCTCCGCTTTTGACCTCGGTTTCGCACCAAATCTCTCACCTAAGCCCCTCAAATCTGAAATTTGCCTTGGCCGCCGCTCACCACCACCTTGCTCCGGTGTTCCGCCGGCCAATCACCGGCTTTGACGCCGGATTTGAGTGAGAGGTCTCGCACCGCCGTCGCCCTGAGCCTTTCGTATCTGAGAGAGAGAATAGTGAGAGAGAGAGAGAGAGAGAGAGAGAGAGAGAAATAAGATCTGAGAATATATTTAAATTTCGAAAATTTGCACTTTGGTTCCCAAGTTTGAAAATGTTTTATTTCAGTTATTTCAGCTTTAAATCTTTTAATTTCAGCCCTTAAGTTTTAAATAAGTTTAATCAAACCTTCATTTTTAAAATATATTATTTCAACCCTATTGTTTTGAGTTTCCGACCCAACTTTTGAAAATTTACATTTTAGTCACTCAAGTTTGAAAAATATTCATTTTAGTCCCTCAATTTTCAAAGTATTCATTTTAGTCCCTCAACTTTCAAAGTATTCATTTTAGTCCCTCAATTTTTAAATCATCAATCTCAGTCCTCAAATAGTAATTTATCATTTTTAAATTATAAATTTCAAAAGACTAATGTAACTTATTGGCTAAACGAGGCGTACGGAACTCGGGGCGTTACAACCTTACTTTTCAACCATAATAATTGCTACATTTCGTAGGGGATGGGCGCCTGTCACATCTTGGTAAAAGCAGTGTCCCATCACTGACTCCCTCTCTCTTCTGGTCAACGTCGTAAAGTGCCCCGGCTGAGTATAAAGCACATCGGCTAGACGTTAACCAAGTCGGTTAAAGAGGTTTGCTTGACGTACCACCTCGGCATTCGTTCCAGGTGATACTTTTAGGCCTTTATCCGCGGGTCAAGGTTCATTGGGCCTCTATTGGGTCCTTGCTGGTGAATTACTGTACCTTTTTTTGGGCCTGAATTTAACATTGTGATTAAAAAGTGGTTTGAAAAAATGAATTTTTTTATAAATTAATTTATAAATTTTAATGATTGCGTAAAAGAACGATGTTAAAAACAAAAAAAGGCCACATTAATCATAGAAACATCAGAGTTGTAAGTATACGTATACGGATACTAGACGAAAATTCAAGAATCACTGGACTGGCTACTGCTCTGCTCTGCTCTGCTCTAAGCTTAAAACCCCCTAAGAAAAACTCAGCTTAAAGCTTCAGAGACTCATTTTTATAACATCTTTTTGAGCAAAGAAAAATTCTGTGACTAGCGAAAAAGCATAGAGAATCTGCCAAAATTGTAGTTCCAGGAAAACCCTAATTGGGGTTTTTTTTTTTGGTAATGCTTAATCTCGAATGTGGGTTAGTTGAAATTTGAGGAGATTGAACTGAATCGGATGGAGAGATCGAGATCTAAGAGGTATTATTATGACCAGGACTATGATTCCGAAACCTTACACTCGAGGGCGAAACCACGTTACCGCGGCGGCGGAGTGGGAGGAGGACAACATTATGTTTCTGGTAACCACCGTCGATCTGTTGGGGGAGGTGGGAGTGGAGGTGGTGTTGGACGGAAAATGCAGGACCTTTCTTTGATGGTTACCACCAGTTATCGAATTCTTTGCCATGATTTAAAGGCTGGGGGTGTTATTGGAAAATCTGGGAGCATTATAAAGGCCATTAGGCAGCATACTGGGGCGTGGATCAATGTGCACGAGCTGATCCCTGGGGATGAAGAGAGAATTATTGAGATTTCTGATACAAGGAGACGAGACCCTGATGGCCGGATGCCTGAGTTCTCGCCTGCTCAAGAGGCTTTGTACTTGATTCATGAGCGCATTTTGGAGAACGATGTTGGAGGGTTTAAACATAATGTGGGGTTTGGGGATGATCCAAATGACGAGTATGGACTGAGGGGAGGTAGTGGTGGAGGGAATGGTAATAGGGTGGTGACGAGATTGGTAGTGTCGCGAATGCATGTGGGATCGTTGCTTGGGAAAGGAGGGAAGATAATTGAACAAATGAGGATTGAGACTAAGACACACATTAGGATTTTACCCCGGGATCACACATTGCCACGTTGCGTCGAAATGTCAGAAGAGATTGTTCAGGTTCTTCATTCTCGTTACATTTGGAGCTTTGTGTGTTTATTTTGCATCCGAGGTGGAAAGTCTTTTAGCTTTGGTACAATAGAGGATTACATTGAATTGATATGACACTTGATTTGAACTCCAATAATGACCTAAACTGAGCTATGATTTATAAAGTTACAGTTACACTTTTAAAACTTAAAATAATTTGAAATTTATATATTTTTCTAGTTGAGAGATAACCATATGGTGTTACGAGGATGAGCGGATTATGAGACGAGCACAATTACCTAATGCAAAATCGTTAAAGATTGTACAATGGTCTTGTTTTAAAATGTGGTATGTGGTTCATCTCTATAGGATGAATTATGTGGCTTGTTGACACGTGACAATTATGGAATTGTTGACATGATGGTTAAAAATATAGGTCACTTGGTAAGAAGCAGACATAAATGCTTGGACTCGTTAAGTTTATGAATAGGGAAAAAAAAAAAAAAAATATAGAAGCATGCACATCCTTTATGATAAATATAAAGCTTTGAGAACTAGGACCAGTTCTCAACTATGTTTTAAGTGAAGCTTTTGTTGGCCCGTTGTAATGTGTAGGCTACTAGCTTGTCCTTCAGTTATATTCATTTAGAGACTTTTTGAAAGCTTGAAGTTTTATTTTGTGGTATAAATTCTTTCCATGTTGAAGCTATGAACCTCTGATGTAACTTTGGATATTTCTCAGTGAACAATGAGGAGAAAGTGCACCTACCAAATATTGTTGTGCCTCATACTTTCTGGTCTATATGCTTTTGTCAATCGCCAAGTTATACATGATAAATATTATTAAACTCATACTTTCTGGTCTATATGCTTTTGTGGATCGCCAAATATAAGAGACGTATATTGCTGAAGTATCTCTCTGAATAGCATGTTTGGATATATTGTCCCTGTTTGGTATAGATTAAGTTCCAAATTTTGATCTATATCAAAGTCAAAAATTAATTTTAACTATATATTTCATAGAACCCACTACTTTTCAATCACATATTTCATCAACTTGTGTCAAAATCTACAAAAAAATCTGATTTTAGAGCATGATTAGTGTAGGAGAAATTGGAGAAATTCTTGAATGTTTGGTTGAAAAGTTGTTGAAAAGTATGTAAAGTGGTGGTCCCATAAAAATGTGCTGTTGAAAATGAATTTGAGGAAAAATTGTTGAATTTATCTAGGACTAAACAAGGCCTTAATCTCCACCAAACTGGGTTATTACTTATTTCTTGTGAGTTAAAAAAGTACATTTGATACTAGGACAGGCCTTACTTTCTAAATTGTTATCTTGCTTAGAAGATTAATTACTTTAGAACTTACTTGCTTGTGAGTAAATCTCTTGAGCTTAAGCAAACATGCACTAAATAGAAAATAGTCATTGGTAGTCATTCATAAGTGAATAATTGAACTGGTTCTAAAAGATCATGAACCTAAATCATTTGATAAATGGTCAAAAAATCATTATAAAAGTACTCTCTGTATTGAAGATTTTTCTTAGCGCTTGTTTGATAAAGATCTTTTGAGAAGTGATTCTTTGAAAATTGTTTTTGTCTGGTTGAAAATGAGTGTAGAAGAGAAGTAATTCTTAAATTATCAAAATCAAGCAAGGACTTGATTCAATTGCACACTGAGGAACTTGTTCTCTCATTTTCAGGTTGTTGGTGAAATGAATGCTGTAAAGAATGCTGTTGCAATCATTTCCTTGCGCTTAAGGGAGAGTCAACATCGTGATAGGGGCCATTTTCATAATCGTCTACATTCGCCTGAGCGTTTCTTTCCTCCAGATGATAATATAATTTCTATTAACTCTGCATCAAGAAAATCATCTATGGAAGGACCAAGTTATGGATCAAGGATTCCTGCTGATTCCAGGAGCAATAATTATACTTCGCATCCATCTGGATATCTTACTGAATCTGTACCTGAATCTGCTGCTGACAATGAACAAGCTTTTTCTAGTGAAGATCTTGTGTTTCGAATACTTTGCCCAGCTGCCAAGGTTGATAGGGTTGTTGGGGAGTCAAATGGGTTTATGGAGTTGCTTCAAGAAGAAATAGGCGTGGATGTTAAGGTTGCAGATCAAGTTGCTGGCGCCAACGAACACATAATTATCATTTCATCTGAGGAGGTACGTTTCCTTATCTCTTAGCGGGGTTGGTTGATTCGAACAGTTGTGTGGAGGGGTGGGGAATTATGTCACCTTGTTCAGTTTTGGTGAGAAAGAGCAAGGAAGTAAAGTATAGTACCAATCCTTCTGGGTCAGTTTTACTTCCCCTCCCAAATTGGAGGAAAAGTTGCTAAAAGTAGTGAAAGACTAATCTGAACTCAATTCAATATACCGGCTAAGTGCATTTTTTAAACTTAGCCAAACGTGCTATAAATTATATAAAAATAATTATATCCTCTTCATCTCCCATCTCCCTTCTTGTGCTAGATAGAGTTGAGTGGAAAATATAACTTTCTTTAGGTACGCATAATTTGCATTAGCCATTCTTCTAGCATTCTTGGATTTCTATATTTTTGTCAATTTTCTCTTAAAATTTTAATATCTTATTAGTATATTCTTCGGATCAAGATATGTCTGTTATTTTGCATTTACCGCAAGGTCCTCAACACTTTATTTATTTATGTTTCTTAGGGCCCTGATGATGAGCTGTTCCCTGCTCAAGAAGCTTTATTGCATATTCAAACCCGCATTGTCGACCTCATCCCAGAAAAAGAAAACATTATTACCACTCGGTTACTTCTGCAGTCGGATGAAATTGGATGCTTAGGGTTAACAGACGGGTCGTTTCCTGAGATGAGGAAGATAACTGGTGCAAACATACACATTTTGCCTAGGGAAGAACATCCAGCATTTGTATCAAAGACTGATGGAATTTTACAGGTTTGCCACTTTATATATTAGTGATTCTAGAAGTCTCTTATTATTTTAATACATGTGTGTTTCTTTGACTATCTATGGTACTTGTTTGGTGATTCAAAGCATAAGATGATGTGTCAGCAGCAGTGTTCTAAATCTAAAAGCGTAAAGCGTGACTAAGCGGCGAGACAGATAATTACGCTTAAGCGCACCTAGATGCGAAAAAGCCCGACAATGCGCGAGCGAAACACGGGTGAAGCATGAAGGTTGAGAATCACGCATAAGCGCGCTTTTTAGAACAGAGGTCTGCAGTGTCATACGAATCATATGAACAAGAGCAATATGCTTGGTTGTGCTTAAAAATTACTTTTCTATGTTAAACTTAGTTTCTAGGTTTTGATAGTTAACTTCGGAAATCACCTCTGGGAAAATAAGCATCTTCAAAGTAACTTTTAGAATTCTAAGCTTAGCCAAACATGCGGTGAGACAATTTTGGCATTCTTAACTTCCACTTTCGTGCACAGATTATTGGAGAGATCAAAGCTGCTCGAGAGGCTTTAGTTGAGGTAACGTCAAAACTAAGGAGTTATATTTATCGAGAGTTCCTTGATCTGGATGCTCCAACTCCCGTTTCTGCTCCTAACCATGCGGAGGTGGAACACAAGGCAACTTCTAGCAACAGCATTATTCAATCTCAAGAAATTCATCCCAGGAATAGTCCAACCAAATCAACTCATCAGAGTACACCAACAGTAGTAACGGAACAGCAAGCAAAAGTAAGCAATTATTAATTAATTATGCTTCTTTCTTCTGAAGTCCCGCTGTTTTTGCTGCTGCTGCTGCTATTATTATATCTTGAATGCCCTTTATTTTTGAAGTTTTCAGTGAGAACAACAATTTCCAGTCCGTCTTTTCTCTTTTATGCATGTAGCCGAATATTCAATCATTCCAAAGCATTTGTTTCTTAAATATGATGTTTCTTACATGGTTTCCAATTGGGTTAAGTATATCTGTTAGTGAAATTTCATGCTGGTCCTTTAATTTAATTTTGTTTCTAGTTGTTAAACTTTTCTGTTATATTTTATGGCACTTCATCCATTTGCTGTAGTCTGACTATTGGAAAAAGTGACATGGCTGTCTACTTATTTGCCAACTAAATTGCCAGTTCAACTGTTCAGTTAATCAAATTATCGGACATAATTGTAACAAATTTTTGAGTTCAATGACCAACTTGCAACAAAATGAATAATGAAATTTCTCGGACTACAGGTGTTTTTAACCTGTTCACAGTTTTCATAATTTCAACTTGCCCAGTGAGGTGGCTGGGGGCGTGGCTAACTGTGTTCCTTTGGCATGAACGTTGTTGTTTGGATTCTCTCCAGAACCCAATTTCAGTGTTCCTCAATTTCACATTTCAAAACTGTCTGCTTTATTTGTAGGATGTGGGGCCCTCGGGTAGTGAAACGGTGAAGCAAAATGGAAGTGAACGTCGTGACGATATTCCCAATATATTGAACAGGTAGTGAACTTTTGTTCATTTTTCTTGGGGTGGAATTTCATGTTAAATATCATTTCATAGTCATTGTGCATTCATTTTCTTTTCCCCAGAATCTCTGTACCCCTTGTTACCAGAAGTACACTTGAAATTGTTATAACACCAAATGTGGCATCCAAACTTGTAACAAATTCAAGAAACAAGCTAACTCTTATCAGTGAGGTTAGTCTAACATCTCTTGTTTATCTTACTCTTTGATATCATCTTCAGACAAGAACATTATGACTTGATGACATGAAATTTGATGAAACAGCTATCTGGGGCAAATGTTAAACTGATGGAAGATAGACCAGAGGTAATGGAGAAGATCATTCAAATATCAGGTACTCCAGAGCAAGCTGACAGAGCTCAGAGCTTGCTACAAGGATTTATTTTGAGCAGTAAGTCCCTCTCCTCTCCCTCACTCCCCAATCATCTGGGTGGCAAAGAAGGAATGAAAAAAAAGAATCGAACTTATTAACCTTTCTCAACCCTTCTTTCTTGGCATGTCTGGTAAGATGGAATCCACAGTACTAGACAATATTAGGCAAGACAGAGAATCTAAAATGTTGTCTACTAGTACTGTCAGTCCTATACACTGACTAAGAGTGCGTTTGGCAGTTGGCACACAGGATTAGACTATATAAGAGTAACCTTCAGTGCTCTACCTAGTAGGTAGAGGATATTATCGTGGATTAAGGCGGATGGTATTTTTTGATTTCACATCCAAAGAATTTCATTTGTCCTTTCTTTTCTGGCCTAAACACATCTCGAACATCTGCATATCTTTGTCCTGTGTGCCAAATGCACTAACTGCATACCAGACATATCTTATGCATATTTTTTTGTACAATTATGTGACACTGTATCTACTTATTCAGCTGAGGAAGATGGCCCTTAGATGTCATCAGGCGTGCAAGAATCTATTGAAGAGGCAACATGATTTTCATCAGTGACCTGAGTTTAGCATTCCTAGCCCTTCAGAATATTGTTCTGCTCCATTAAACAAGCAATGGAGCCCCCTGCCTTCCCTTAGAGGAAAGCTTACTAGCCAGAATGTACAAATTGAAAATTGCTTGTCATTTAAGTGTGATCCAAGAACTCTGTTTGTATGGTTCAGTGGACTGATTTTTCAGGATGATGGATTTGTATTTCCCTCAATACATGTTTTGCCTTTGTTCTGATGTTTGTTTACAGAATCATTTGGAGTCTGGAGACAAATGGCTTATGTAAAGTGGATCGATTTGCTCAAAAACAAATAGCAAATGGTTCCTGGTGACCTCTGGTTGAAACTAAATTCTTTTGTCGTCTGGTTACTCGTCTGCAGATGCCTATAATAATCCATTTCAAAACCTCGACTATATGAGCATCCCCAGGTTTACTTGGGATAGATGCTGCTGGGAATTTGGACATATGATGTAGGCGCACCTACGAAAATACCCACACGATAATTGAATTCTCAACCACACGGATATCAACTCACGAGAAAACACGCAATGTTTATTCAAAAGTCGAAATCCCTTCATAACGGAAGTAAGACAATCTTAAATACTGAAACATAATGCCCATGGGCCATTAAACGGACTAGGCTTATTAAAATAAAACGCGAACATAAAAATTAAATAAATAAAGATAGAAAATTGACGTTTTGAGGCTCTAAACGACTAAAAACCATCATACGTCACGGCAAAGCGGTGAGTCTTGTCCGGCTCGTCGAGACCTTTCTGAAAAGTACTTATGGCCCCAAAACGGACACTGTATGACAAAGTTATGGCCGTTTGAAGTTGCGAAGCTCAACACCTCATGCGCGCCGATCCCAACAATCCAAAAATGCTAGGGCTTGGTCATGTACGCCATCATCCCCTCCGGGGTCCAAGCGATTCGCCCTCGAATCGGAAGGGGCATCCTTGGAAGAGCTATCATCCACAAACGGAACCAAATGTTTGACGTTGAATACGTCAGCCGTACGTACGTGGCTCGGGAGTTTTAATCTATAGGCATTGGGATTTATCTTCTCCAAAATTTCCACGAGACCAATTTTGCGAGAAGCTAGTTTGCTGTACTCATGTGCTGGGAAACGATCTTTCGTCAAAACAGCCCAAACAAAATCCCCAACTTCAAATTCCAAATGACGATGTTTCAAATCAGCCTGCCGCTTATAAATAGCCGTTGACTCCAACAGATTATCCCGTGTCTGCTGATGAACCGCCTTCAAGCAGTCAACGAAATCCACAGCGCGACCATGTGGACGGGTCTTGCTGGGCAGAGTGATAAGATCAGCAGGACCACGAGGAACCAAACTATAAACCACCTGGAATGGACAGAACCCAGTGCTTCGGTTCACAACATGATTGTGAGCGAATTCGGCTTGGCTTAAACACCTATCCCATGAACGAACATTCTCGCCTACCAAACTGCGTAACAGTCCCCCAAGAGAACGATTCACCACCTCTGTTTGCCCATCCGTCTGAGGATGGTACGCACTACTGAAATTCAAAGATGTGTTCACAAGCCTCCACAAACTCCGCCAAAAGTGACTCAAAAAAGAGTATCGCGATCAGAGACAATCGAAGTGGGCAGGCCATGCAAGCGATAAATCTCCCGAAAGAACAACAGAGCCACGTTGACCGCATCCGCTGTTTTCTTACACGGCACAAAATGAACCATCTTCGAAAAGCGATCCACAATCACAAAAATGGAATCATGACCTCGCTGCGTGCGCGGTAAACCCACCACGAAATCCATACTAATATCAGTCCATGGCATATCCGGGATAGGTAATGGACGATACAGTCCGGCATTTGTGGCACCACCTTTAGCCAAGTGACAAACACGACAGTGCTCAACATGTCGAGAAACCTCACGTCTCAAGGTCGGCCAAAAGAAAGAGGCTGAAATCAATCCCACAGTACGATCACGACCAACATGCCCTTTGCCATGGTATTCCTCGATCAGTTTCAACCTCAAACTACAGTCAGGTATGCAAAGTTGGACACCTTTAAACAAAAACCCGTTATCTAGCACAAAATTCGGATTACGACCCGCCTGCACATCCCGCAATATTGGCCCAAAGAACTGGTCCTGAACATAAAGGTCGCTAAAACTGTCAAAACCCGGAATGGAAACCCGCATCTGGCCCAACAACGAATGACGGCGACTGAGTGCATCCGCAAACTTATTCACCGCTCCCGACTGATGTTTAAGAACAAAAGTGAACTGTTGTAAGTAGGTAATCCAAGTAGCGTGCCGTGATGAAATTGCGTCCTGAGTGGTGAGGTGCTTCAACACTTCATGATCACTGTATAAAACAAATTCCTTCTGAAATAAATAATGGCGCCAATAGCGCACAGCCTGCACCACCGAGTAAAGCAACATCGTAGGTATTATAACGACCACGCGCGCCGGTTAATTTCTGGCTGAAATAGGCCACAGGGCGACCATCTTGACTGAGAACTGCACCGATGCCAACTTTTGACGAGTCGCAATGTAGGGTGAACGGCTTATGAAAATCTGGCAGTACCAAAATAGGAGCCGAAGTGAGGCGCTGTTTAATATTCACAAAAGCAAGCTCTGCCTCGTCTGACCACTGAAAACTAGTGCCCTTCATACAATCCGTGAGAGGAGCCACCAACGCACTAAAATGAGGAATGAAGCGACGGTAAAACGAGGCTAAACCATGAAAACTACGCACCTCCGTTACAGTTCGCGGACGTGGCCACTGTTGGATGGCTTCAATCTTTGCGCTATATACCTCCACCCCTGATGCTGAAATAACATACCCAAGGAATAAAACACGATCTGAGAAAAATACACATTTCTTGATGGCTGCGAAAAAGGTTTCACGTCGTAGGATGGTTAAAACATCTCGCAGGTGTTGTGAATGCTCAGCCCAGGTCTTGCTATAAACCAAGATGTCGTCAAAATAGACCACGACACACTGCCCAATGAAAGGTCTCAATGCTTCGTTCATAACCCTCATAAATGTACTGGGCGCATTTGAAAGCCCAAACGGCATCACCATCCACTCAAACAAGCCTTCCCGTGTCTTGAAAGCGGATTTCCATTCATCCTCCGGTCGGAGACGAATCTGATGATAGCCACTCTTCAAGTCTAACTTCGTGAAAACAGTAGAACCACCCAACTAATCAAGTAAGTCATCCAATCGAGGAATCGGAAAACGATATCTTACCGTAATTCGATTAATGGCGCGACTATCGACGCACATCCACCAAGACCCGTCCTTTTTCGGGATCAAGAGAGCTGGAACTGCGCAAGGGCTGAGGCTTTCACGAATGTAACCCTTCGCCAACAATTCCTCCACCTGCCTCCTTAACTCCTCATGCTCGGCCGGACTCATCCGGTAATGGGGTCCGTTCGGCAAGGAAGCACCGGGAACCAAGTCAATTTGATGTTGGATATCCCGTAAAGGCGGTAACCCATCTAGTAAATCAGTTGGAAAGATATCTGTAAACTCCTCAACCAATGGTACAGCTGAAGGATATAAATCTGTCCCCTCTTTCACAACACCCTGAGTCACGCTTGCACCAGAAAACTCAGACCTCAGCACATACACGACCCCTTCATTTAACATTTCCTTTTCAAACAATGATCGCGTCAGTAGGTGATTACTGGTCGCTGAGGTCGAGGTGACTCCTTCGCGGGTAGTAATACGACCTTTGTCCCATGAAAGGTGAAGCTGTAAGTGTTCAACCGTCCGTCGTGAGAAACCTGTCTATCAAACTGCCAGGGTCTGCCAAGTAATATATGACACGCGTCCATCGGAATAATATCACACCAGACATTATCCTTGTACACAGCCCCAATGGACAGCGTCACCAAAACACGGTGACTTACAGTAATGTCATTGCCTCTCTTAAGCCACGCAAGTGTATAAGGATGGGGATGTGGCTCTGATTGTAGCCCCAACTTGGAAACTGCCTCTTCAGAAATGACATTCTCACAACTCCCCGAGTCGATGATAAACCTACAAACTCGACCCCCCACAGTACATGAAGACTGGAATATGTTATGACGTTGCCAATCAGCCGAAGGAGCCTTCGGGGTTAAACAAGAACGACGAACGACAAGTAGAGGACCTGTATCTCCCTCTAAAACTGCCTCCTGCGTTAACTCAGTTTCAGGATTTTCCTGGACCACAGCCTGATTCACATCATTAACCAAGGGCTCATCGACGAAAAGTCCCGGGCGTGGCCTACCCCGGGGAGCCGAAGGACAGTCCGCCTGACGATGGCCCACAACTCCATAGGAATAACACCGCAGGCCTCCACTACCCCTTCCGGAGGAAGCGCCACAATTCACACCAAACCCGCCGTTCGTCGCGTTCCGCGCCCCCAGCGGAACATGGTTGTTTGCAGGCGTGGTAGGCTGCCCCCTGCCAATAACACTCCCACCTGAGTTACCCCACTGGTTCGCACGCCTGTTTAACTGCTTCTCAAACTGTATGGCCCGCTGATGTGCTTCGGAAACCGAAACTGGCGCAAACATATTGAGGGTATCCTGAAAGTGGAGTCGCATCCCTCCTATAAATCGAGCAACCAACTGATCCTCTGATTCATCCATGACATTCCGATTAATCAATTGGAAAAATTCTGTCGCATATTCATTCAGTGTTCTCGAGCCCTGCTTCAAATTCTGTAAACGTTGATATAAGGAACGAGAATAGTTGAAAGGAAGGAAAGCCTCCTTCATATGTTTCTTCAACTTGTCCCACTCTCGGATTTTGGCCTTCCCCCGTCGCTCTCGGCTCATCTTTATTTGTTGCCACCATGCCGCTGCACGCCCGCGAAACCGGGTTGCCACCAAAGATACCCTTTTATCCTCCGGGACTTCTTTGAAATCAAAAATTTCGTCCACCGAACACAGCCAATCTAACAATTCGTCTGCTTCAAGCCCCCCATTAAATTCTGGAATTTCTACCCGAAAACCAGCCTCCCACTGCCTCGATTCGCCTGACGCCCTCTGCCTGCGTCGTTGACGGTGAGGCGGCCTCAACTGGTTCAGATCCGGAACTTCTGTTTCCTGGTCAGAAATTACAAGGCTGTCATCCCCATCGCTGGTCGCCTCTGCCATGCCCTGGACACGCTGGCCACGTGCGCCCCTCTCAGGTTGGGGTACACGCTCAGCCTGCCCACGAAAATGATTAGCCAGGTCCATCAGCCCGGCCATCTGTTCTGTCAAAACTTGCACCTGTTGCCGCAACTCTGCCAATTCATCACGCTCGTTAACTGCTGCGTGCCCCCTGCCTCTCCCACGAACCATTGTTCCGAGAAATCGAACTTGTGTCTCTGATACCAACTGATGTAGGCGCACCTACGAAAATACCCACACGATAATTGAATTCTCAACCACACGGATATCAACTCACGAGAAAACATGCAATGTTTATTCAAAAGTCGAAATCCCTTCATAACGGAAGTAAGACAATCTTAAATACTGAAAACTTAATGCCCATGGGCCATTAAACGGACTAGACTTATTAAAATAAAACGCGAACATAAAAATTAAATAAATAAAGATAGAAAAGTGACGTTTTGAGGCTCTAAACGACCTCAAACGACTAAAAACCATCATACATCACGGCAAAGAGGTGAGTCTTGTCGGCTCGTCGAGACCTTTTCGAAAAGTACTTATGAGCTCAAAACGGATACCGTATGACAAAGTTATGACCGTTTGAAGTTGCGAAACTCAACACCTCATGCGCGCCGATCCCAACGATCCAAATACGCCATCAACATTGGTCTTGTACGCCATCAACATAGCTCCATTCTCTTTCGCCATGTCCAAATATTGCGTGATGAGGAAGGGGTGCAAAGAATCCTTCGGAGTCGTGCACAGGACATTAGCTGAGAACCCAGCTGTCTGTCTTTTAGGCCATCCATTATTGCTTGGCGTTGTCGAACTATACCTAATCCTGCCAGGTACTTGGCTTTGCCTTCACCTTCTGCTTGTCTTATCTGGTTGTGTTTTTTGACCTTTTCTCTCTCACGGCTACTAGTCCAAGTCTTGAAGCTGGAAATGCTCAGTGGCGGAGCCAGCGTGTGGCGAGGTAGCGCGGCCGCGCTACCTCACCTCCGGCAGACCACCGGCATCTACAGATCTACTCCCCTCTTTCCAGACTTCCAGTAGGCAGGGTCGCAGCGCTTGCAGGTTGTAGTGCCTCGGTTCAAAATCAGCTTTCAGACTTCTATTCTAGTCCAGCTCGGTAGGGGAGATGGAGATGGGATCCGCAGGGATGGTAATGGTGGCTTTGAAATGGGAAATTAAGAGAGAGAGAGAGATGGGACCTGCTGATAAAGTGCTCTGAAATGGGTGAAATGAGAACGTGGATTTTGTCCTTGCAAAACTTTTAATTATATTTAAATAATTAATTGTTTGTTTAAGTGAATAAATTATAATAAGAGGTGTGATGATTCATTCTATTAAGGGTGTGATGGTGGGGAAAAAAAATCATGAAAAATGGAATTTTAATTACAAACCCATTTTGAGAATCCATTTTATTTCGAATTAAAAAAGAGCTTAAAGTAATTTGTTCCATGAAAATTGAGTTTTATGTTCAATTTCGTGTCAAATGTCAGAGTTGAAATTATTTTTCTCAGATGTAGCATTTTTTATGAAATTCGAATGCAATCAAATACTAATATTACACTATTACTTTTTAACCTTTGTGATAATTTGATTGTTTATGACAATATCCTCTCTAGCACTTTAAATATGTAATATTATCGATTCTCTAGAAAGATTGTTCTTATTTACTTGAACATATATATTTTTTCGTTCTTGATTTTTATTAGCATGTATCTTGTAGTGTATTCCTATATTGATTCATGAATATTAATATTATTTTATAAAATAAAAAATAATTTAGCTATTGCGGTGGTTGACCGTCGTTAGTCAACGGTCAACGACCGCTCTAGCTGAATTATCGCTCTAGATCCGCCACTGGAAATGCTGATAAGTAATTTCACATGTATTTAGTGGAAATTAATGAGATACAAAAATCACAAAAAATGGGTTTAATTTTTCCATAGATGCACAAAGCTCCAGGTTCACAAACACAAGGACTCTTAAGGGCTTTTGAGCTTAGCAGAACAAATACAAGACCAATATTCTCTTGTTTCCAGTTATGGTGTTTTTGACTGTGACGGTGAAAAATTGGTGGAAAGAAAATATTTTTCAAAAAAATGATTTTACTTAGAAATTATTTTCGTGAAAAATGTCAATTGAAGTATTTGATTGATTTAATTTTTTAAGTGGAAAAAGTGGGACATTTTTCAAGTGATATTGTTCGATTGACATTATTTTTCATGACAAATAAAGTAAAATTTTGCAATTTTAATTTTTTTTTCCTTTTTTTACACATTTGTACTTGATAATGATAATGTTATTTTTTGAAACCAAAAAAAAAATGTCAATTAACAACAAATTGATCAAACGTGGTGAAAGTAATTTTCCATCTAACATGAAAAATCTTTTCTCAAGGAAATCATGAAAAAATATTTTTCACATTTAGCTTGAAAATGGCATGTGAGGTATGGAGGTTGGAAAAAAAATTTCATGTAAAATGTTTGCTATCAAACACAATAAAATATGTTTTGATTTTCTTCGAAAAATTGAGATGCAATGAAAAGGGTTTTAGTCTTTTTTTTTTTCCTCCCAAAATCGGAGGCACCCTAGTACATCAACGAGCAATCTAGAAGCCTTGTAGGCCGTTATTTCTTTTAGTAAAAGCTAAAATCAAGTTGTGCTACTCTTTTACTCTCGAATGGGGTAGTCGAGTTGGCGAAGTAGGTAAGCGTGAAGATATTTGATATCATGAGTTCAATTCTCCTTATAAATACTTTTTTTAGTCAAGACTGTCGCACCGATTTGCCTAATACGATTTACTTGACTAGCGTGATTAGCAAGCAATTGCATTTAGTCCAAGAATTTTTACCCAATGAGGTTCCCTCGTAAAAAAATAAATAAATAATTCATTCATATTGGGTCTACTCGGAAATATTTAAAATGATCGGAGAATTAAAATTCCATTCATTATATTATTCTATGAAAAAGACTTTTGACACTAACCCACATTGAATTTTTGCTAGAGAAAGTCAAGAAGCTGCTTCTCCTGCCAATTTCATTCTTACAAGCATCATTTACAGAAACTGAAATGTCAAAACTATCCCTAACAACTTTTGTATCTTCCTTGAAGCTCCCCCATCTCGAAGAACCAAAGATCAACCTCTCCTTAACACCAATGCCTCTCTTCTTGGACCTCTCTTCCAAGCTCCCGTGCGACACTTTTCGGAAAGAAAATGATAAAGTCCGAGACCCAGTTCGACCCAAATAAGCTCCATCCAAAAGGGTTGTCGGGGAGGGCATGTTGGTAACTTTCGCTGCATCATTCAACAATCTAGGAGGAAGCTCTAAGCACCTGCAGGCAGTTCTGTTATTAGATGATGGTGGTGGGACGGTGGCTGTGGCTCTGGGCTTTCCCGGTGCCTCCTCCCAGTGAAATGGGATGGAAACTAATGATTGGAGTGGCTGTGTTTTGAATTCTAGAGGCTCTCGTGTCTTGCATGGAAGTTTAGATAAGGAAAGTTTTGGACTAGAACCCATTATATGTTTAGATTATATGTATCTACAGGCGTATATATAGTGCAACCCCGGGGTGAATTATTGCTGGATATGAGAAGGTAAAAAACGCTCTAGGCGCTTCACCTTCACGAGTAATGTCACTTCTAATATATATATATATTTGGAATCAATTATTTATTTAATTTTAGATTGTATATTATATTATTCCCTTTTTTTCATTTTTTTTTCTTATACATATTTTTAATGTTGTTATAACTTACACGGGAGTTGGAGATGAATTCAACTTGTACTAAATGAAGAATTACAAACGATATCATAACAAAATATCACACTTTGAATCTGGAAATGAATGATGGAACACCGAAATTGGGGACAAAGATAAGGTTCAAAGACGATTCGAATTGTCCTAAAAGTACGTTTGCTCCCTTTCAATTGAGATGCTTAGGGACAATATTGCAAATGTCGTTAGCAGTTTAATCAATCCTTCAAGTCAAATATTTATTAAGCACAAAGAACACTTGGAATAGGAATAGGGGCATCTCCAACCCAACGCTATTATGGAGTGGAACTGTAAAATGAAGTCAATTCCTTCCTCCAACCGGACGCTGTCTGTATCTTCAAAATAGAGATTTGAATAGTATATGGCGTCCCACTGATCATATGGCATTAGATTTAGGCTTTTTCTTTTTAAAAAAAAAAAAAAATTGTATACAAAATTTGTTTCTTCCATCTATGTCCATTGATCATTATTATTTTTATTATTTTGTTTGGTTAATTTATTTATACTCTTTGTCAGTTGTTATTATTTTTATTAACATAATGGATGGATTTAATCTAATATAAATAACAACTAATAATACTATTAAAATAAAATTGTCTATGATTAAAATTAAAAAGTTACATAATTGATGAACATAATGAAAAACATAAAATCATGCACGATAATTGATAAGTAAACATGAAATAGTAAAACACGAAAAGTAAATTACAATAATTTAATAATCTGGTAAGTCATTTCCGGATCCTCCAAAATCGTCAAAATATTAATGAATGGAGGTGAGATCTCTTTTCCATGATTTGTAGTTGTTCACTTCGAATAAACTCGCGTAAACTTGAATCTGGTATGGAGTCGTCTTTAAGTAAAAATTTATTCTCTTCTCGAAATTCTTGAACAGCTACTAGTTTCAACTCAGTTTCAACTTGAAGCATTTGAATTTCATAAATTTTTTTGTCTGTCATCACTTCCTTTCTTCAGAATCTGGGTGATTTCTCGATTATATTCTACAATTGGTTGAATCATATCTGAAGATTCCTCATTATTTTTCCTTTTTCCCTTTGCTTTTTTTACCCCAAAGGGTCGTTGGACAGAACGTCACTATTTTCCTCATCTATATGAAGAGAAAACGATGATAATTCAGGAGATGCAGGTATTTGATGAACGAAAGTGGGAGAGTCTGATTGCGATGATACAAAATTTCCACTTTCCATTTGAAATTGTGGTAATGTTGTACTAACATCGATAGTAAACTTTTCAATATCTTTCAGGATGTGCCAAACATGATCAAATTTGAAGCCTTTCTTTTTAGCCTTGTCTTATGCAAACAATATTTTGTTCGATCCATCTTCAAGATTGTGAAAAATAATTAAGTTTCTGTGCTCATTGAATAAAGATCTATGAAATAAAATATTATTTATAATAATCACGATATCTTGTTCGAATGCACTACTCGGATTAAGAAGTTTCACTTGTCAAATGTATCCCCTCAACTTAGCAACAACAGTTAAAATAACAGATATTCGAGATTGTAAAGACCTCAGAGGTCGTCTTTGCGTGATATATTCTGGTTTGGACCTGTTATAGCTAGACTCAACTCGAGACCAGAATTTTTCCTTCGATTGGTTAATACCAATTATTGGGTTTTGGGAAATATCAAGTCAAACATGACATAAGTGTTTGTCTTCTTCGTTTGAGTATAAAGTACTTCGTTTACTTGAACTCATTGTGAAGATGTTTCTAAGAGTAAGACGGTTGGATTTGCAAGAAGGTAAGTATGAGATAAAATGTAAAACTTCATACCCTATTTATAGAAAGAAAAAAAAATATGCCTGATTGATAAGATTTCAAGATATCAATCCAACAGTTCTGATGTGATGAAATCCATCCAACTGTTAAGATGTGATATCTCAAATTGGATAAGATCATATTTCAAGATATCAATCCAAAGGCTCAAGCAAATGAAATTTATCCAACGATTAAGATTTGATATATAAGATTACGATGTGATATCTCAAATCAGATTTCAAGACATCAATCCAACGGCTCCAACAAATGAAATCTATCCAATGGTTGATATTTGATATCTCATATTACGATGTGATATCTCAAATCAAATTTCAAGATATCAAACAACTGCCCCAGCAAATGAAATCCATCCAACGGTTGAGATTGATGTGATGTCTCAAATTAGACAAGATAAGTGATCAAGATAGCGATCCAACAATTTCGAGTAAATGAAATCCATCGAACGATGAATATGTAAATGAAATCAATGTTGGACATATAAGAGTGTTGGTTCTGCTAAAACGAATTCATCAATTTGATTTGAAAAAAAATGAATCTCAATATTGGAGGTCCCTCTAACTATTTGTCTTCTATATCTGACAGAGATTGTGATAGAGATCAAGAACTGACTCTTGATCTTAAAGCAATGATACATAGAAAGAACTGATATCTCGTTTGTATAAAACAATAACTTTGTCATCTCTCACTTCCTTGATCAACAACAAAACTACCCAACTCATGGAAGCTTAATACCTTGTCATGTCGTTATCAACCGCAATCGAGTTACTGCTGATGCAAACCTTTATAATAACTATTTTGCAGAAAACCCACATTTTGATGAAGTGATGTTTTGACGATAATATTGAATGTTACGAAGATTATTCTTATGTATACTTCAGGTAGTCCAATCGCATGACAACTACTTTATACAGAAGAGAGATGGGCTAGGTAGACTCGATTTATCTGTTTTATAGCAGATTACAGCTATGATGGGGATGTTGACGTATGGTATTGCAGCAGATGCAACTGATCAAAATACGAGAATCCACTTTAACTGAAAGCTTAAAGAGATTTTGTTGGGCAATTGTAGAAATATTCGCTTAACAATATCTTAGATCGCCAAATGCTAATAACATTGCGAGGTTACTCCATATTAGTAAACAACGTGGTTTTCCAGGAATGCTGGGTAGTTTAAATTGTATGAATTGGAAGTAAAAAAATTATCTAACGGCTTGGGCGGGACAATATACAGGTTGTAATAGATCCTCGACAATTATTCTCAAGACGGTAGTTGATTATAATTTATGGATATGACACACACATTTTAGTTTGCCAGGATCAAATAATGGCATCAATGTGTTGGAAGCATCCCACTTGCTTGCAAACCTAGCTAAAGGTATAGCTCCTCTTACTAATTACTTCATTCAAGGAAAAAAATATGACAATGGTTATTATTTAGCTGATAGTATATGCCCAAAATGGTCTACCCTTGTGCAAACAATTCACGATCCACAAGGTCCAAAAAAAAAAAAAAAAATTTGCAGCACGACAAGAAAATTGTAGAAAAGACGTCGAACGAGCATTTTTTTCAATCACAATTTGCAATAGTTGCAGACCAGCACGATTTTCGTCCAAACATAGGGATGCCAAAAAACCCGCCCCGAACCGAACCCGACGGGTGCCAGACCACAATGAAGCCAAAAAAAGTCTCCCCGCAAGTTGGCGGGGGCGAGTATGAGATTAAAATGAAAAATCCAAAGCAGGTATGAGGCAGGCGAGTTTTGTTTGACCCGCCCCGCCACTTATATTAAAAAAATAATTAATTTTTTTACTATATAGTTTGAAAAAATATTATATTTTGTTAGTTGTTGTTTATGATGAGTATTTAAATATATTGTAGAATCTTGTTGAAAAAAATATTGTTTGATATTGTGTTGTTTAAAAAAGTTGTTTAATAATGAGGGTGGAATATAACAATAAAACAAGTGAAAAAATTATTCAAATAATTCTTTTTTAAAAATAAATAAATAAATAAATGGAGCATTAAAGGGGAGGGGCGGGTATTGGATGCCCCGCCCCGTTATGATCTTAGCGGGTCATGAGGCGGGTAGGTTTGATGTTCTTCTCGTGGAGCGGGGCACGGGTACCCATCCCATTGTCATCTATATCCAAACATATGTTACATGATTTAATGACTGCGTGCATTATTATACACAACATGATTATCGAGAATGAACGTGATGTTCAAGCGCATAACTCATTTTTTCATGAAGCTCCCACTCTTGAAGTTAAGATGGTCGTAGATCATGAAAATGTTTGATTTCAAGGATTTCAAGAATTTCTTACTTGACATAGAAGAATTAAAGATAAAGAATCTCACATTGCACTTCGAAATGCATTAATTGATCATTTGTGAGATAACTATACGAGAATTAATATACAAGATTTAATTGTTTTCTATTTGTATTTTACGAATTTTCTCATGTTATATGTAATATTTTTAAGTAGTATGGTTCATCTTGTTAATTGTGATATTAAGATTTTTTTTTTTTTTTAATAATCGTAATATTCTTGATAATTATGTTAAATTATAAATTTATAAATTTTAAGTGGTAGTAAAATATGGCCCTGTTTGATATAGATTAAAATTAGATTTTTAGTAAATTTGATAAAAGTTGATAAAATATGTGATTGAAATGAGTCTCATAAAATGTGTGACTAAAATTAATTGTTGACGTTAATTTGAGATTAAAACCAAATTTTAATGAGAATCAAAACATAGGCTATATAATTAAATACTTTTCAAATTAACTTAATTGTTGAGAATTGAAAATAATAAGAGAATATAAAGTTTACAGTTCATTTTGTGTAAGATTTAGAATTCTGGGTTGGAAATAACTTTGCTGAATAGTGCAAAATTACACTATTTTAGTGCAAATTTACTCCAAAATGGAGTAAATTGGTTGGAGATGCCCTAATGAAATATGAAAAATCTGAATTTGAACTTCTTTGATTTTAGATCAATAATTGTTCGATATTTTTTGAAATGTTTATTCTCTTTATCAACATATATATATATATATATATATATATATATATATATATATATATATATATATATATATATATATATATATAGAGGCTTAATAGTTTCATACACGAATGAGTGTGAAACACAAGTGAAAAAAATGCCCAAACACACCAAAAGGTGCTTGAAAGTTGAAAATCAATTGGGTTCAATATTTGTTTCAAGTGGCCGCCCAGACCACCTAAAAAGCCTTGGGTTCTCCTACGGCTGCCTAGGCCTTTTCTGGGTGGCTAACCCGGCCGTTTCTTTTCGGGCGATCCCGACCCTTTCATTGATAATTGCACCATATACTATCTTTTTAAGATATATTGCACAAATCACTTTCCTAACAACAAAAAATGAAAAATACAGTCTTTCATCCCTACACTGTTCATCTTCTTCTTCCTGTCTTTCATCCCGACATTGTTCATCTTTATCTTCTTGTCAACTTGAAACATGTTCACCATCTTTCTTCGTTTCACCAACAGCTGCAGGCGCACCAAGATTGTTACCCACCGCCACCCCCAACATCTGCACCTGGGGTCACCAACTCCGACGACTCAACTTTTAGGGTTCAATATTGCAACGAACCAAGATATTATCGGGGTTGCTTTGGATAATTTGATTTTAAGCTCCATATTCCTGTAAATTATGTAAAGAAACTCCTCTAGGTTTTCACTGTTCCCTGAATAATGTTTCCAACCTTGGAAAATAAAAGAATCGACATATATAGTAGAGACTTCACTGGAAACGGGCTTCAAGAACAAATCATGGACTAATGTTGGCTTCATCGCTTAGATCTGCTCATTGTGTTGATGAAAAAGTTAACAAGAATTTAGAATTTTCAATGATTGAAAGAAGATGGAATATGATTATTAATGGGGTTTGTTGTTTAGTGAGTTGGGTGCACTGATCTTGAGTAATGTAAAGTGTTTGATGTTATACTTGAGACAAAGTAATGAAAGTATCATAAATTTTTTGTAAAATATCATGATCTGATACTAAAATTCCATCATAAGTATCATAAAAGTTTGATAAAGTTTCATATTGTGATACCAAGAATTTGAAAGTTTTCACAGGTATCATGTTTGATACTTTTGAAGTATCACAATATGATACTTGTGCGAAAACAGTATTTTTCAGTAAAACAAAAAAAAATGAAGTATTTTTCAATATTTTTGAAAATGAAGTAAATTTCAATTATGACATTATAAAAGTAGGGTATTTTTGCAAACGCCCCTTCACTTATTTCATATTAATATAGATTCAAAATAATTCTCAATTCCTTTACATGGATTATTTTTAGTATTTGGACAACACATTGGAAATGATTCACAAAATAAAATATTTTCCACGTAAATCAAAACTTTCATTATTTTTAATCACATTCTCAAAAAAATTGCTATTAAAAAATCATTCTCTCTTTAAAATGGGTATTAAACAAAGGCTAAATCCTAAATGTATAAGAAAGGAAAAAACAAAAAATAGGTTTGATTGGCTCAGCCTGAAATGCTAGCGGGTCCGCAATCTTTACTCCGGGTCATTTCAAGTTCGTAACGACCTGAACCAAACTTATAAGGTAGCTACACCTATTTAAAGCTGTGTACTGAAAAGGGGGAACAAAGCAGATGTCTCTAGTGAGTGAAGATAGAGAGCTAATATGAGCCATAATCTTTCCCAGCTACCACATTCAACTTGCTTTGTTTTGTCACATCTCAACTACTTGACAACTTATTTTCTCACTAAGCACTTCCTTTTAATCCCATTCGATGTTCGAGATTCATCACGATCAGTGCATTTGTAGATGTCCTATTCCTCAACCATTGCCCATTTCCAACATTATTTAAGGCCGAACAAAAGAAACAACCTCATCCAGATTAAGCTCTCGTGTTTCGAGCGTACCAACTAATAAAAGGTTAAACTCCAATATTAGGAGCCCTACAATTCCTTTCTTGGAAATTTATAGAGGACGTAAATCGAGAGATGTGCCTCAATGAAGTAGGGTTGAGAGTTTGCTGTCACTAGAGTCTATTAATGACATGTTTGGTACGTTGAGTTAGACATAATGTAAAGTTGATAAATTTTATTATATATCCATCATGTCGATTTTTTCGTAAAAACATGCGCAAAAACTTCTTTTACGAGTAGCTTTTGTACCCAATAAAGTTGGTTATCGCCTTTAAGTTGGAACTCAGGGTGCGAATCCAGGAAATTGATCCAATACAAGTGGTCACTGGAAGGGTAAGGGGAAAAAATTGACACTCAAATTACAATGCGGCCAAATGCCCAAGTCGTAAGTTGGATCCGCCCTTGAGTTGGATAAGACTTGTGTATAAGCTCTCCTTACAACTTATAAGATAGATTTTTTATCCTATGCCACGAAATGATAGTAGAAATCACTCTTTTAAGGCGAGACTGCTCAATGTGCTTATAATTTATAAAGCTATAAATAGGCCTTCCACTGCAATATGGGATATCTGAAGAACCAAAGCATAAATGTTCCAAATGAAAGGGTTCGGCTCCAATTTTTTCTAAATCATCCATGTACTTTTACTCACTTTAAGCAATATAGTCAGATGAGTAATCAATACATTATTTGCTATACATATTTACTCTAGAAGTTCCACAAAGGATTAGAAAAATGGCAAGGCAAGAAGTTTTGTATTGGTCTCTTCCTTTCACTATTAACAATTTGCCGCTATTTTTGGAAATGGACGATACTATCACACGCGAGGGTTCCCTCAAGATCCCCAATGAGTCGAGATATTCGGACTTCAAGCCCTCTCTGTACTTCTCTGAAAAGAGATCTAATAGTATCAGCGAATCGCTTCATGTCAAAACTAGCAGGCTTTTCGATTTCTTCTACGTCCCCTTCAAAGCCAGAAGTTATCTTAGTTTGGACTTCCATTAGTTTCTGCCCTGTCGCAACGATATATCGCTGCAGCTGAAAGGTTTCTTCAAGAAAGTGCTCCAGCCTTTTGGTTTCTTCCTCAGTTTTAGTAATTTTGGAACTTCCGCTGTTAAAATCCAGGGCATTCTCCTGCTGCAATTCATTCGAATCCATTAGTGTATGTCTGGTACGCAGAATTGAATAAACTGAATAGATAAAAACATGATTTTATTTTTTTTATTCCTTATAAAAATTGTTTAGTGTTATTTCATCCTACCTACAAACATGCGAGGTGAACTTCTTAATAATGTCAACAAAACACGAAGACAGAAAACAAAAAGTGAATCAACTTATTGAACTAGAAAAATGAAATATCAAGATTCGAGCATACCATTCGTTTGCAAATATCGTCGGTTTTTTCCTGAAGGGACTGGTATCGATCGACTTGTTTATTCAAGAATGACATGAGTGCATAAAATCCCTTTATCCCAAATTGTCCATCATTGTTGCTTTCACCAATTTCACAACTTTCTTGATTTCGTGTTAACCTCTCAAGCATGAGTAATTGCTGCTTCAGCCTTTTGATTTTGTATGAGACTCCGAGAGCGTGAAGATCCACCTTCCATGCAGGATTAGTTTTTGTACTTATACCCTGGCCTATGGAAGTTGATGTTTCAGCACTCACAATATCCTTTGAAAACGAAGCAACTTCTATCTCCTTTTGCGGAGATTCAAGTGTCAAAACGATATCCTTGAGATGCCTATTTTCTGGGGTTTCATCTTCCTCCTCAATTGCCACGGCTTTCAATATTGCCTTGGGTTTCATCTTCGTTTCTTGCTCTTTTTTCCCTGATTTTCTTTTTATGATCTTAACTTTTGACCAAACGTCACGGGATACAGCTACCTCATGCAAAGATGAGTTGAAGTTAGTTTTCAGAAAATCTGGTGAGTTTGACAGCAATGCCAACTTTTCTTTTAGCGAATGTAATTCTGCTTCTCGGTTCAGCAATCGAGCTTCCAACTTCAAATTATCTTGCCTGAGCTGTGCCAGCTCGTGATCGAGCCCCTCAACGTGAGACTGAAGCCTCTTTGATTCCAGTTCCATGTTCAACAAATGCCAACGAAAAGCTTCTACTTTTTCATCTTTGAGTCTCAGTTGTTCAGTAAAAGCATCCATTTCAATACGATGTCTCTCTTCAATTGCAATCTTGCATTTTTCAGCTTCTGATTGGACCCAATTTTCCAAGTGCTGAATATCAGTTGTGGACTCTACATATTGCAAAGTGAAGGCAAAAATTATCAATAATGGAATTCATTTTTTAAAGTAAAATAAAAGAGACAATTTTGATCAATCGAGAAGATTGATCAAATCAGAATGTTTAATCAGATTTCACATTTACTTGAGCAAAAATTGAGAGATTGTGTGCGACAAATTATGACGTGGGTTCAACTAAAGTGCATTAGAGGTCGCCAACGATCGCACATTGACCCCATCAGTTTGTGTCAATTTGAGTATGGACGTTAAGAATAGGATCTTACTCTGTTCCTCACTTCCATCAGTTGAGTGCAGGTCAGATAGAGGAGAAAATGCTTTTGGTAATTTCCTAAACTTAGGTTGATTGTACTCGGCGAGAGAGTCGGTTTTCTCTGACCGGGGTTTTCCAATGTCAAATAGCAATGTTTCTTTTGAATGCACCCCTTTGCCACCTGAATGTATATCTGATTTCGAATTTACATGCTTAGACAATATATTTCTTAATGAGTTTCTTTCATGTCTGGACTCAGAAACTGCCTTCCACCTTGCTGTTTCTAGCTCAAGTTGCTTTCTTTTGGATTTCGATAATTTTACTTCATCTAAAAGCATTTGTTTCTCGGCTGTATCAAATTTGGACTTCCTAAGCATAACTGATAAAATCTGGTCTTTCTGTTCCAAATTCTTTCGCAATTTTACAAGCTCCAACGATAATTTTTGGGACATCAAAATAGACTTCTCCTTCTGCTCGAGTTCTGAATCAAGCTCTTGTTTTACTACTTCGACTTGCCTAAGAGCCCGTCCCATCCCTGCTTCAAGCTGTCGCTGGTTAGATACAAGTTCAATAAATGCAGTTTTGTGCTTTGAGATCTCATTGGAGTGTTGTCGAGATTCACACTTGCCAGCTTCTCTCAATTCCTCCACCAGGTTTTCAGCCTCCTCTAGACTTTCCTCTAATTCCCGTCTCCTTGTCTCCTCTTCCTCAACAGATTTATCCTTCAACTGAATTAAAACTTCGCTCTCTTGCAATTTTCCATTTAATTCTGAAATGGTTTTATCCTTCTCCGTCTCTAGTACTCTCAATCCATTCAAAAGAGCACCAATTTGCTGTCTAAGTTTCTTTCTCTCATTGAACCAAGTCTGTTCTTGGGCTGCAAATATGCTGACAACTTTCTCATTAGCTTTTCCATCTTCACTTCGTATTTTCTTCAATTCTTCAATTTCTTTTTTCGCAGTCTCGATCTTGTGGAGAAGATTAGACTTCCCGGACTCAACTTCTTCCCTCCGAACTCTCCATAACAAAAGTCCCAAGAGGTGAGCAGCTGCACTCCCTTGAAGCATCTTATCTCTTATTTCAGACCATTTATCATCACACATATCAGGCTCTGGCAAGAGTCTGAGGGTGAAAAATGCACAAGAAACACCAAATAACATCGGATACAAGCTATCAGTATTCTCATCGGATATAACAAAGAATGAATCTGAGACCCCTTTTTCATCCATTTCTCAATTATAAGACAACTGACAATATCACGGAGAAATTATTCATGATTAGCACCAATTCAAATGCAATAAAAAGCTGTATAAAATGTACGAGAAACACCAAAAGGACAGCCTACAAACTATCCTATTCTACTTGAACATAGCAAAAAACAAACCAGAGACCCCCTTTTCCACAATCCCTGAATTATAGGATCATTTATTTCTTGAACAATATCAATTTTATCTTATGTTTGAGGGCAAAAAAGCAAATGCCAAAAATGTTGGGTACTCTCTGTTCTCCTTGGATATAGCGAAAAAAAAACCTGAGACTAACTTTTCATCCATTACTCAATTATGATAAGATCACTGATTCTGAACAATTTCATAGAAATCGGAAGTTATGATCTACCTTTACATATTCAATCTCACATATTCTTCAAATAAATTCAGGAATTAGAACCAATTCAACTTCAATTGAAAACTATACAAAAGAAATAGAAAACCCATGCGGTCAAAATCAGGGAAAAGAACAAAAAGTACAAAACCAACTAAATATACATATCCAATATGTTAATATCACGAAGTGCAATAATCGATAATGTTTGTAACTCTAAAAATTTGGGAAAAAAGCAAAAGAAAGGCATTCAGTAAAAATATCTAGAAATGAAACCAAAATTTGTGAGTCCAGAAATTCTGGGTATATTTTTAAACTTACACAAACATAGCCAAGCCAAATCAACAAATGCTTTGGAAATTATTCTTCAATCTCCCAGTCCCAACAGATCACAGAGCAAACTCAATGAACTTCAGCTAAAACAAGCACCCTTTTAGGATTAATTTAGCTTAAAGCAACAAAATTTTCCAATGGGGTGGGTAGTGGTGGAGGCAACCTGGCTCAGCAGCAGCAAATCCAACTTCAGAAACTGGTTTCATCCGTTCATTCTTGAAACTATCTTGAGATTCTTGACATATATCCTCAGAGAATGCCAAAAGCATGGACTCACATGTGTGAATACTGCTAAATCAGTTAAAAAGAAAGAAAGCTTGTGCAGCTATAACTAGAAGCAGAAAAAATCAAAGAAAATTGTTCTTCCCTGGTTTTCTGTGAAGGTTGACCCCACTCTTGTGCCCTTTCTACAACAACTTTTTCACTCATTTTCTTATTCGGTTATGGTTCTGCATATAAGCAGCAAAAAAGCTAGATTCCTGATGATTTTGTCTTCCATTGATCAGTTTGGTGACATTTTTAACGTTTATAATTTTTATTTATTTTAGTTAAAATGTGTAGTTAAAGTTTATTTATAATCGTTCCAATTTCAATACAAATTTGTAATCATACATTTTTTCCCTAATTTTTAACCCTTAATTCACATCGAGATGCGCACATTTTGGTGATTATAATCACCCCAAGTCCTCCGAATAGAGGTTGATAAATAGTTTGAAAAATAGTATAATTTATAAATTGTAATGATTATATTATAGAACGAGATGCGAGGAAATATTAGGTTCAAAAATTAAACACTAGTCATATCTCCATCAAGCATCCATCATTTCATATCTTTCAGGGTGGCCTCGAGATGCAATGTTGCAGTGGTATCAATGCGAGAGGCCTCGAGCCGAGCTGAATCGGGCTAGACTTGACTTGATATATTATCCTCTAATTTCAGTTATAAGCGGAGAAGGGCTCACAAATTGACCATTATAAACTTTTATAGATCTTTGTATTTGAATGGATCGAGACAAACTGATTGTTACATGTGTGTAACTATTGGGCATAGACCATAGTCTCAACATTTTTATGATGCTCAGCTTAATACGTGGGCCATTTGAAAAGGAAAACAACTTTATTCGATTAGCTTCCCATGATTTTAATTAATCGACCACTCAATTATTCTTTAAAATTATTAGTTTCTTGAGACAAGAAAAAAGCTACTGACCCTATATATAGTTTTGTGGCTTAACTATACTCAGAAATTATGACATATATATGTTATCTACTCTAATAATTGTTAGAAAGGACCACTTGTGGGCCGTTTTCTAAATTTGTAGGGCACCAACGATGAAAAAAAAAAAAAAATTGTGAAAGTTTTGGGGCGCCAAAATTGATGAAAAAACTGAACTGACATGGACAACATCAGTGTCCATGTCCCAACACATGACTTATAATAACTGGGTATTCCGATCAAAAAAAAAAAAAAAAATATAATAACTGGGAGATATAAGTTCACAATGAGCGCATTTTAGTTAAATTCCCTATTAACTTGCTAATATGCGCTATATCTTTGACATTTTCAAAACCAAAATTGTCATTTTACAACAAATTATAATTAATAAAATATATATTTTATAAATTCATCACAATACAAATACAAATATACTCGTCTAATTATTTAAAAAAAAAAAATTGAAAAAATTTGTACACCATAATCGGACTTCCCCTTCTCCCTCGGCCCACCCATATGGCCCTACCACCGCCGTCAATCCACCCTTCAATTTTCATTTCCTGGCATGGTTTAACAATGTTGTGTGCTAGCAATTAATGGAGGGAGATGCCATTCTCCAATCTGGAAATCGGTTGGAGGGAGATGCCACTTCAATTTCCTGTTATATTTCAAAAGGATGGACCCTCGATATTGTGTGGTTGACTTTGTTTCTTCCTCACACAGTTCCTCCCAAAAACTTTTAGAATTATGGTTAGTTGACGCAACCTTACTCGTCATCAAAGTCATTTTCCGACCCCAACAGTTACATATTTACAGCTTCATCCTCTCAAATCAATTCCGCCCGTCGGAATGTTTGTTTCATGTTTTTCCTCCTACCCATATTCAGAGGTAAAAGTATATAAGTCACAACACAAATGGTCTCCACCCAAAACCAACCTAAACCTCAAAATCTCGACGCAGCCAAACACCCAATCGCGAAATGAACAATACCCACACCTTCACTCGATCAATTCTTTCTGAGCAATATATCGTAAAGAACTCTGAAATAAGCTGAATCTAGGTGTGGGAAGGATGACCCAACACCTAAATCCAAGTTAAGAACCTAATCGGTGAACATTGCACCTTTGTCTCAATATCGATATTTGAGCATAATATGTTGTCAAATGAAACAATACTTTGATGGTTTAAGGTAGATAAGGTACGATCTAAAACTCAAAACCAACAAAAAGATGTTGGGTTTTGACTCAAAAATATCTTGGACAATTAATTTTTTTTTTTTAAAGTGGTTAACTTGAATACCAAGTTAAAGGTGAAACGAAAAGGAAGATAATCTTTTTTATATGAATTTCTTTTCTTATTCTGATTATTTTACTTCAACAGGGAAGCATCTTAAGGCACAAGTAATACACGTTTTTGGATTATATTTATTTATAAATATGTGTATTGAGGAGCCAATTAATTGCACATTAACTAGAGAGTATTATGAAAAAAAAATGTAGTCTAGCATCTTGCTTTTTTTAGGGTTCTTTATGGGTTGTACAAAGAAGTAGAAATTTGTAGATATGATAAAGCTTGGTTATTTTTCCTACAATACTTGGAGGGTTTGGTGAGTAATATTCTATATAATGGTAACAATTTATTATATAGTGAAAACTTTTGACGGTCCATAAATTTTACGTTGTTGTTTTATTTTCTTGTTGGCTCAATTATTTCTTGAACATCAAAAATTCATGTGAGGTTAATTAGAGAGGGAATTTGTGTGTAATTCCAAACAAAAGTAATAGAATATGACGCATCTAGGAAGAACTGACTGAACAATGAAGAAGAACCGAAGATGTCAAGCTCTCGTTAATAGAAGGAATTGTGGTGTACAAGGGTGGGAAAATTAGAATGTCGTTTATGTAATTTTATTTATGTTTATTTTTTAAATAAAAAAATATTTAAAATTATGGTGTAGAAAATAAAATTTGTGATGACAATATAGTCACTCTTCCTAATAAGATGTCAAGAACTTTCACTTTAATATTTAGTCATGTTTGGTAATGATAAAAAATTGATTTTAATCTATTCAAAGTCAATCATCAATTTTAACCATATATGTTATGGGACTCACAATTTTTAACTACACATTTCATCAAATTTTATCAAAATATAATAAAATTTTGAGTTTAATCTATACGAAACAACCATAGTCGTGAGTTCACCAGCGACTTCTCAGTATCCCATGCGAAACATTGATTTCAAAAAACAAATTATTCAACAATTAACATTTTTCTAGTTACACTTACTATGAAATGCGACACCATAAGGGCATAAACGACTTTATAAACTTTTACACGTACAAGGTCGACCACCTCCATCAGTTAGAGATCTTGGAAGATTTTGAAGTTGACATATTATATTGGCAAGTAATCTCATACTCGTGAAACTAAGAAGAGTCCACATCTATCTTGATTTTATCTAATATTTAAATAATTAATCACCTGTTACTGGTCCATGTGATGTTGAATTTCTGAGGTGCATTTAGTGCAGAGACCAAGAAATGAATTCAAGAACAGGGTGGATTCATCAGCAAAATCATGATTTGGCGACAAATTCTTCATGGGTCCACCACGGTGATCATAATGTAGAGGATTTTCTTGATTATTTGTGAACTTTTAATATATAAAACTGCACCTTTTTAGTTTTTCCTTAAACGGTTAAACCAGTAAAGAAGGAATTTTGCTGAGAAAAAGCTGTACAAAACTATGAAATTGTAGGCTACTGAGAAATTTGTTAATTTTTAGTGGCGAGATCTGCCATTGGAATCAGGAATTGGTGACTAGGACGGGTCCGCACCTCTGAATTGGATTTAAAGTTTAACACAAAGTATTACTTTATCCGTGACGGACTTGCTCCTATTTTCCCAAGAATTAAAGAAATGTAATTAATGTAATTTTAAATATAAGTATTTTTCATTTTTCTAATATACTCCTATATCATGCCCTTGTCGGCTTCTTATTAAAATTTTCTTATTTTTCTATAGTACTCAATTTCAGTCATCCATTAAAAGTTAAGTCATCAATATTTGACTTTTCAATCAAATTTCAGCCATCTATTTTCCTAAAAATCACTATTCATTTAAAAAAACTCATTTTAACTAGAATCAAAGTTCAAATAGACACTAAATAATGGTATAACTAAAATTATTTTTTATTTGTTGATAAAATGTGCATTAAATAAAAGTTTATTAAAAAACTTACAAATTTTTATACTTTCAATGAGTAAAGTAGCATGTGATTTGGGACAGACAAATAAAGAATATAAGTCTATCTTCACATGATGGAGGGAGTAATTGTTTTCATTGGAAAGTTAAAAAATGAGAAGTAAGATTAAAATAAATTTGAGGTAGTAATTGTTTTCATTGGAAAGTTAAAAAATGAGAAGTAAGATTAAAATAAATTTGAGGTTAAAGTTGAGAACTTCTTTCATTACCAAACAGTCTCTTATTTTCTTCGATCTTGTTGGAAATCTTAATATTGAATTATATTAAATAATGTAGTTTGGTAGATTTAGGACCTAGTTATCATATCATATATCACCGGGTCATTGGGTTATTAGTTGAGAAAATTACATGTAGCCCTACATTTGAAGTTTTAATTTCAGAATTCAAGTGTAGATAATTTATTTATTATTATTATTATTATTTTTATTTATTTTGCAAATCAAGTGTTAAATTCAAAATAATAATAATAATAATAATAATAATAATAATAATAATAATAATAAATTAAATTAATCTACCAAACCCACCACATCCATCCCAACTCAATTAAACTTTCAAAACTCTAATTTTTTTTTTCATTCCATAGACTCTCTCTCTCTTCACTCTCTTTACTCACCCAACCTACTTAGATGTGGCGGTGGCGGTACCTATATCCACTCTCATTAGCACCTGCGATGGCGTTGATAACAACACCCACTACAAGAGCGGGCAAGCGTCTTAGATCTACGCGATGACGATGACATAATCATAAATCCGAGCGACGAAGCCCGAGATGCTTCTGCACACAGATCACCACCTTGGGTTACCCTACGTGCAAATGGTGGCAATATGGAGTGTAGGGTGTGTTTATTCCTTTGTGGTGATAATATTGTGGGTGGTGTGGTTGCGATGAAGTGATTGTTGTGGTGGTTCAGATGCGGTGATGATTGTGGTGGTTTTTGTGGTGCATGTTGTGGTGAATCCGAGGTGGGCGCTATTGTTTCTCCTTCAGTTGCGAGTTTCCCCGTGCCTAGTCTTTGGTCTGTCCTTCTTTCTTCTCTATGGTGTCGAAGAAAGTGTAGGCCCCGTTCTTTTTGCTATTTTTAGATCATTTTAAAGGTGTCGAAGAAAGTGTAGGCCCCGTTCCTTTTTCTATTTTTAGATCATTTTAAATTTTCTGTTTTCAAAATTGGATTTTTTTTAAAAAAAAATTACTCTAAAAAACCCAAAACACAAAAAAATCGTTTCGGGAGTTTTATGTTCCAAATCTAGGAAAGTCCAAAACGCGGTAGTTTGAGTTTTCCTCTCTCACTCCCCTCTCTCCAATCGCGCTGATTTGTAGGGTACTTTACATTTCGATACTTGGGTTCCTCTCTAACATTCAACATTATTTCAACAGATTTGAGGAATTTTTGTTTGGATTCTTGGTGGGTTGATCGTGGTTGCTGTTCTTCAAATGATGACAAGCCTCGAAACAAAGGAGGAGGAGGAAAGAAAAACGAGAACGAGAAGTAAAAGAAATTCAAATCCCTGAAGTAAAACGATGACATTTTGAGGACAATCATTCAGCCCACTTTTGCAAGTAATCCTTAGATAAACTTTTTCTCTCTAATTTTCCTTTGGTTCTACAACCTAATTTGTACTCTTCCGGGTAAAAGTAACCAATGGTCACAAAACTTGTCTAAAGTTACTTCTTAACCACCCAATTTTAGAAGGTATCTCAATGATCACCCAACTTCAACAAAATTTCTAGTTTGCCACCCAACTTCAAAGGTATCTAAATAGCCATCCAACTTAAAATATAATATCTACTTGATCACCCAACTTCAAATAATACCTCATAACCTTCTAAAGTAATAGTCGATAAATTAATAATCTCTAATAAATAATCAATTAATGAATACATGTCAATTAAAATATATTGAACAACCTAATGATACTCCGTTCAATGGTGGTTTAAATGGGGTATTTAAACTACACAATTTCTCAAACCACTTTTTAACTAAACATATTTTCTCTCTCCAATTTTCAACCACAAATTTTACCTAAAAACACACAAATAAATCTTCTCTATCCAATTTAAATAATCTCCGAACACTCCCTAAATTAATGAACATTTATGAATTAAAAGATATTAATCAATATATAGTTCAACGTAGATATTTATTTATTTTATAAATAGCATTCATTGATGTTGTATTAATTCAACGAAATAGTTTTAAAAAGTATTATCTTATCAATTCATGAAGATTATTAATTTATCCCATTTGCTCAAGTAACAACCGGTGAATTTGTTTATTTAATAGAGGTTATTAAGACTTTGTTCGATAATATTTTAGCAATTATAAATTGGTTTATTTATATTTTTTAGGTAAAATGTGTGCTTAAAAAGTGGAGAGAAATTATGTGTGGTTAAAAAATAATTTGAGAAATGTGTTATTTATAAATTGGTCTATAAATTGTAATGATTGTTTTAAAGAACATAGACTAATTTATCGAGTATTACTTTAACCATTTGAAGTTTGGTGGTTAAATAGAAATTACATTATAAGTTGGGTGGTCATTGGGATACTTTTTGAAGTTGGGTGGCTAAGTAGAAATCTTACTGAAGTTAGATGATCATTGAGATACCTTTTAAAGTTTGATGGTTAAGTAGTAACCTTAAGGAAGTTGAATGGCTATTGATTAAATTTATTCGTACTCTTCTGTAAATACAACTAAGAAACATGTATTTGGAAGATAAAAACACTATCAAATTAAATTATTTTTGGTGTTAATGACATATGAATATTTGGTTATTTATAGTATTTTCTAGCTTTCTGCTATACAGTATTGTTCAGTCTTCTAGTATTTCGATTTTGGTTATGGTGTTGAAATGTGTGGGGTCTTGTTGGGAGAGGAGGCCTACAATGAAGGAGGTGGTAAGAGTGTTTGAGTAGGTCGAGCACAATGGTTCCAGTACGTTCATGGAATGGTTTTTGCTAATCCTTGTTTGATGGTTGATACTGTGGGAGACCGGTAGAGTGGAGAAGTGTCGGGGTGAATCCAAAGGGAAAGGAGCTGAAGATGGGAATACATATGGCGGGGTTAGACGACTGTTGATGTTTTCTCTGTTATTCTATTTTTTTTTTCTTGTGCCCTGAGGTTGAGGTCAAATTTCTTCTTTATATGTAAAGGACTTCCCCCATACGTTAACCCTTTTGATTTCAGCCCGTACTCCTCCTTCTTTCCTTAGTTACAGATCGGATTACTAGGTAAGTATATTATTATTATCAATCTTTCCTAAAGTCTGGCCCAATTTTGCAGGATTTATGGGGCCAATGAACATTCCTATATTCGTTTTCCATAATTTGTGGTCCAATTAATGGGATTTCAATGTCTTTATTATGACGTCTTATTAACAAGTTATTGGACTCCGATTTCTAGTCCACTAACTTGTTTTGATCATTCTTAGGCCCAAAAGAGACCCATTAACGCTTGGGCTCATACTACTTACAGCTCGGCCAACACACGGAGGCCTTTGGAATTCATATATTTCAAAGGTCCAAGGTTCGAAACTCCCTGGGACGCGTCCACCTCGCGTGGAACAAATCCACACCATGCGGTGGACAATCCGTGTGTTGGCCGAGCCGTAAGTACCCAGAGGCTGGTGGCGTCAACAACGACCATTGAGGAACTCGTGGAGAGTGTACTCTGACTTGGGGTTTAGGAGCAACTTGTTGGACTTAACTAATATTCGCACCTGTGCGTTGCACTGAAAAAATTGTAATTATTAATTAATTAATTAATAATTGAATATATTCGACATTAATGAAAATGTGAGAAATATATAACAAAAATAATTAAATTTATATATTATGGAAAAGAATATGAAGAAAGGTATTCAATAGCAAAATTCAATGTAAATTACGAAACACTTCTTTAAAAATTACATTTGCAGTTGATTTTGTTTCTGCACCATCTTCATCACAAATCATGATTTCAAACTATAATATATGGAGTTCAGTCGATACATGGTGTTTAAGTCTTCAACCTCCGTAACTTGTGTCATTGGCATGAAGTTCAGTCAATACACATGTTTACATGTCTTGTACTTTGCGTTGTTATGGACCATTGAAAAGTGAGGCATTATGTACAGTCATCCCTCAAGCAACTTGGGCTAAAAAACTCTTATTAACGATTTCTTAACTTCTGCTAGAATCCGACAACCCTAAAAACACAATTAAAAATTAACATCTTTAAAAAACAATATTAAAATTTATTACACGTAGGAAGGAAATAAACTACTATAGAACACAGTAAAAGAAATTAAAGACTAATCAGTGTGAATCACAATAGTGTGAAGCTTAATTTCGAGATTTAATTAGCAAAATTACATTTTGTTTTTATCAAACCTTTGTTAATTAATTTGGATAGAACCGAATAAACATTACTCATAAAAAATCAAGAAAACACAATAAACTTGAGTAGTCTCTACATAAAGAAACAAACAGCTGCTCAATAATAATAATAATAATAATAATAACAAACAATAATGCAAAAATTGAAAAAACGTTTATTCATAATCTTGCTGGCATAATTATGGTCCATTTTTTTTATAAAACTTCATTTGACAATAAGTATGTAAAGAAATCATACTGGAGTTCAAAAGCCACAAAGAAATTAAAAATAAATAAATAATAATAATAATAATAATAATAATAACAACAATAACAATAACATGAAGTTTTGGAAAAATTGAAAAAATTCAATTTGGGAATGCTTTTGTATAAGTATAAACAATTACAAAATAGATGAAATATATGAAATGATACAATTTGAATGGCAAGAATTCATATTTATGGAAAAAATCATAAAGTTATGAAAAATTCATAATTTTGCTGGCATTATTATGGTCAATATTCTTATCAAATCTCATTTATGGAACAATTCATAATCTTACAGGGATAATTATGGTCTATTCTTATCAAATATCATTTAATGATACCAATGCAATTGTCAAATTAATGATATATTGTGCCAGCATATTAGTTGACTAAAAAAAGGAGAAAAAATATATCAGTTTAAGCTGGAAAATGAAGCCAACTATCTTGTTATAGTATATAGATTAAGATGGTTGGCCCTGATGGGGAGTCTGAGTTTCTTTGTGATGATGGGATAGAACCTAAACCTAAATATGAAAAACGAGCTCCAAGTTTAAGATTTCAAAGTCGGGGGTTTATTGGGCAAAGTAATTAGTGTATAGAGAAATGACTTCGTTGGGGAGAATTCAAATATTTTCTTTAGAAAAGATTACAAGATTGCTGTATCAACTTCTGTTTCTATAGATGTCTATCAAGTGTAAATCCACTAGTACATTCCTTTAAGAGCTAATGAATAACTGAAAATGCAACTGTTTTTTTTTTTTTAAATATTAATAGGCAAATTTGTTGAGATTTACTTGTAAGTTGGAAATGCCACTGATTTAATCATTTTTTATGGTTTTGATCATATATTGATGACCTTTTAGCATATGATTTTGGTATTCCACTTAAAGGAATTTTCTTTTCAATTTTAATTGAATGATTTGATTGATTTATAACTTTTTGAGTTAATTGTTGCATTGAATAAGTTATAGATATATGTTTTGTGAACTTTATATATTGCCGATATTTTTGGGATGCAGAATAAGATTGATGGAATGATTTCTTTGATTGGTTGGAATTAGATTATTTTTTATAATTCAATTGATGTTTAGATGTACTTCATTTGGGGTCCAGGGCACGTTGATGTGAATTTTGTACTTTATCTTTGGCTTGAGTCAATATTGAGTTTTGAGATAGCTTAATGAACTTGAGTATTGCTCTTTTCTTCTGTTTGAGAATGTCCGCCGCTTGATTGCTTGAACTTTAAAACGAGGGATCATGTTTTTTAATTTTTAATTTTTGTTTGCATCAATTAGAAGGAATATGATAGGCCACCCATTCATCTCAAATAAACCAGATACTTAAATATAAGATCTTCAATGTCTATGTACTCTGAACAATCAAATAATAGATGAAAAAGTTAATAGTACAGACCATGCGCATAAAAGATAAGATTTACTGTTTTGACAATTGACAATGCAAAACAACCCGTATAAGAAACGAATTCGATAATAATAATAATAAAAAAAAAAACTAAAATTGTGAGACTGACAAAAATGCATCAAATTCATTGTATTATAGATTTTCAATATTTATACAACGTAATTATTTTTTTATGAAAATTATAATATAACATTGATCATCTCAATTTTCAGTTAAGTAAATTGGGAGACATTTACTTATTGTTGTAGAAATTTAAGAATCATAAATAATGAATTAAAATATAACAATTAATATCATGGTATAGTTAATTTTTTTTTAAATTTAGACTTAACAGGACAAAAAAATCATTAATAACTATATAATTTTAAAAAATATAAATAAATTTGTTAACCGTTAATGTTAAAAAAAATATCATATGAGACTTTCTATAATAAAAAATTTAAATAATAATTAAATGCAATTGTACATAAAATTATTTTGATAAATAATTTGATATAGAAAATAACGTTATTATGTATATGTAATAAAGAATTTAAAAGTAGGATTATTTATAACAAAATTTAATACAACTTGATTAAATATTCGATATAAATCTAAATGAAAATTCGACATTGGATTTATATGATTGAACAAAATTATTCATCCATAAAATCAAGACCAATAAAATATCACAATCATCATAAAAAAATTATTTATGTATTAAGCCCCTGTTTGGTGGAGATTAAAATTGAATTTTTAGTAGATTTTGATAAAAGCTGATGAGATACATGGTTGAAAAGTTGTGGAACTCATGAAATATATGATTGAAATTGATTGTTAACTTTGACTTAAATTAAAATCTAGATTTTAATAATTTTAATCGGTACCAAACATGAGCTAAATGTAATTTTCTATAAAAATACTTATTAATTTAATAAAACGCAATATAAAGGAGCTCGAATTTTTAAATGTACTAAATAACTAAAAAAATAAGATTATTTATAAAAAGTTTTATACGATAAGGTTTATTTAGTATTAAATGTGTAATACAACTTGATGTGATCCGGACCAGGTATCGAAGGGCGAAATCGAGACATCGGCAGTATGACGGTGATCTACATGGAAAACGGAGTAAGTTCCATGTTGGAATCGAACCGAGAAGACGAAAGAATCAAGCCGAGCCGAGTGCACGAAATTGTTTATGCAGAAAAGGCCTTACGGCCGTAAGGGAAATCATTCACGGCCGTAAATCATATAATCACGGCCGTAAAAGCTATTGTCACGGCCGTAATCAACTATCGAAGGAAAAGGCAGAATTTCAGCAGAAAAGGTCTTACGGCCGTAAAGCCCAATCTTACGGCCGTAACATGCAAACCGAAGGAATTTCACGGCCGTAACCAATATCACAAATTTAAACAGAAAGACCTTTACGACCGTAAGAGATTTTGTCACGGCCGTAAACAAGCTGCGCCAGATTTTTCGGGAAATTTCAATTATTTTGTTTCCTTTTATTATTTTAGGTTATTTTCCTAATTTAGAATTTTAGTATAATTAGGATTCTATTTTGAGTAATTAGATGCTAGGTTTTCTTGCTTATTTATATTTCTTTTCATCATTGAAAAAAGAGACAAGTTTGAGTTGATTAATAAAATTTGTGAGAGGATTCTCCAAAATTGAGAGGTTGGGTTTATTCCATTTTTCTTGAACTTATCAAAGATCCAATCTTTGTAGCGTTCTTCCAGCAAACTTATCAAATATTCGCAAGAATATTTGTGGCGTTTCAAAATTCGATACTTATCAAGGAAATTGACAAGTCCTTGTGGCGTTCACCAATCTTGGTTCTTCAATCCGCATCGCCATAAATTGCGTTGTGATTGTCGGGTCAAGGCTTTACCGTCGTTCTATCCTTATTTTTCGTTGTTTGTCTTGTGTCGATCTGATCTAGATCTATCCTAGGGTTTTAAATATCGTTATTCCGCGTGTTCGACGAGATTCCCCGACCGGGAACTCATCACAACTTCGATATAATTACGAATTGAAAGTTTTACATTAAATTTGTATAACTAAATACAAATACTTATTTGTAAGATTCAAAACATTAAAGGATCAGAATAATTTTATGAAACGAGAGGTTTAAACTTTAAACGCAAATAAAAAAATATAAATAAGTAAAAAAAATGTCCACAAAAATACTTTATAATTAAGTCTCATTCCATCATTGGTAGTAAGTAGCAACGGTCTAAACACAATAAAAGCTGAGTTTTTCTCGACAAAATTCAGCTGTTTTTATAAATTATATAGATAGAATATAGATATAATAGTATATTTATTTATTATTGTTAAACACCTAATTTAAAAAAAAAAAAAAAAAAAAAAAAAAAAAAAAAAAACTTAAGCTTGTTAGTTTCAAAAAGTGATAGTTGTAATTGTGTAGTTGTGTATTTTTCCTCATTAATGGGTTCTGCTATTTAAGTTTTTCCAAACACAAGTACTAATAATTCGTTTGGTAAATTTTTTGCTGTTGCTTCTACTTTTTGTAAAACATCTCCCTGAAAATGTTACATTAGACTTGATTTAATAAAAGTTCTTTTTAGACAAAGCACTTCAAAAGTTTATTCAATTTTTTTTAAAAGTAACTTTATTATTATTATTATTATTATTATTATATTTTAACTTTTCAAAAACAATTGACCCATTGCTCGTGGGCTCAGCGGTCCAGTCCAGAACTGTTCTTAACCCAAATATATTGGGCTGACATTGTTGACAAACATTCAGGCTAGGCCATTCTCAAATTTTGGGTCACCGTTCAACGGTTGTGCAAAAGAATCGAAACCAACGATTTGATATGGTTCAGTCCCGATTCAATTCGATTCTTTCAAAATTTTAAGCGATTCCGATTTTAAAAATCAAGAACCATTCAATTCCGGTCCTAGGTTCAGAACCGGAACCAAAAAAAAAAAGAAGCAATAGATCCAAACATAATATTTAAAATTTTTAAAAATACAAATTTACAAAAAATAAAATAAAAATAATTAATTCTTAATCATAATGCATGTTATCCATCCTATTAGTCATTACGCATTACGTAATAGCAACATTACAATAACTACAAGCAAAACAAGTAATAAACAAAAAAATCTAGATCTAAATCATTTTTTCTTTCACTGGTTCTATCATTTGACTTCAAGTCTTCGACCTTGAGTTCTTCAAGAATGAACAAATAAGAAATTTTCACTCTCCATCTCATAGTCAATTGTTATCTTATTTTCAAAAATTTGTTGGACTTGTACGACTGTTCCCTGAGAAGGTGGAGAACTTCAAGTAGAAATTGAAGAGCTTTTATGTGGGGCACCACCCGCGAACGAGGATATACGTTACTTTCTAAAAGATAGTGAATATTTTGATGTCAGGGATAGATGATTCTTGGATTCGCATCTTGATTAAGGTAGGTGATCTGACCGTCTTACTATTCTTACCTGTGGAATTTACCATCACTTTATTGCTTAAGTTAAAAAAAATTTGTTTAGAGAATTAGAATCAAACCAAAATCGAACAATTCTTCCCTTACAAAAAGAATTAATTTTTTTTTTTTTGTGGAACAAACCATATGGAACCACTGTGACGACCCGAATTCTCGACCATTCGAGTGCCACTAAAAGTGACTCATATCATATTATCGAGACTTAAATAGTAATGTAAAATTATTCAAAAGAATAATTAGAATCACATAATTTTATTTGTGAATAAAAATAGAACATAATTTTCTTACATAAAGTTCAACATAATTATCTCATCAATCTTAACCACTTTTGCCACTTCCATGTTGACCGCCTCGAACCTTCAATTATCTGAAAATGGTAAATATCGTGGAGTGAGATTTATAAAATCCCAGTAAGTATACCAAGCATAAATTTTCTTTTGAAAGCATATGGATCATTTTCATCATAACATAGGATAGGATCGAAATACTCCTAAACATAGGGAGACACAAGAATTTTACCGAACTTAAATGGCAAGAATTCTTATGTGTAGCGCTACTAAACTCCGATCCCCTTAGCATAATCATAAACATATCATATGGAACCCATAACAATCTTGTGAGATTGATTTCATAGCAATGATCCAAACATTTTCATAAAAACATAAGATATACTTACTTGTCATAAAAACATACTTACTTTTCATAAAAACATAAGGTGTATTTACCTTTCATAAAAACATACTTACTTTTCATAAAAACATAAGATATACTTACTTGTCATAAAAACATACTTACTTTTCATAAAAACATAAGATATACTTACTTGTCATAAAAACATACTTACTTTTCATAAAAACATAAGGTATACTTACTTGTCATAAAAACATACTTACTTTTCATAAAAACATAAGGTGTACTTACCTTTCATAAAAACATACTTACTTTTCATAAAAACATAAGGTGTATTTACCTTTCATAAAAACATACTTACTTTTCATAAAAACATAAGGTATACTTACTTGTCATAAAAACATACTTACTTTTCATAAAAACATAAGGTGTATTTACCTTTCATAAAAACATACTTACTTTTCATAAAAACATAAGGTATACTTACTTGTCATAAAAACATACTTACTTTTCATAAAAACATAAGGTGTATTTACCTTTCATAAAAACATACTTACTTTTCATAAAAACATAAGATATACTTACTTGTCATAAAAACATACTTACTTTTCATAAAAACATAATGTGTATTTACCTTTCATAAAAACATACTTACTTTTCATAAAAACATAAGATATACTTACTTGTCATAAAAACATACTTACTTTTCATAAAAACATAAGATATACTTACCTTTTAAAAGATTAAAATGAAGTGTAGTAGTAAATGGACCAAAACTTTCTTGACCACCTTGAATTTCTCTTACTTGTGGATTTTGTCAAGAGATTGGAAATAAGTGTATATGTGTAGAGTTGTGTGTAAAAGAGATGGGTTTAAATAGATGTATAAAGTTGGCATATTGTAAACATAATCATTCAATTCTATTAATTTTAACACATCCTTTTCTTAAAGTAAAGCACCATTCATATACTTTTCCATATTTATACAAATAATATGCTCTTCATGATTATATATAATGGAGTCTTATCAATCATTCATATACTTTTCCATATTTATACAAATATTATGCTCTTCATGATTATATATAATGGAGTCTTATCAATCATTCATATACTTTTCCATATTTATACAAATATTATGCTCTTCATGATTATATATAATGGAGTATATAAATCATTCATATACTTTTCCATATTTATACAAATATTATGCTCTTCATGATTACATATAATGGAGTCTTATCAATCATTCATATACTTTTCCATATTTATACAAATATTATGCTCTTCATGATTATATATAATGGAGTATATAAATCATTCATATACTTTTTCATATTTATACAAATATTATGCTCTTCATGATTACATATAATGGAACCTCCCATGCTTGCATATATTTTCTTAATTTCAATAATAAAAGTAATTTTTGTATAAATAAATATTGGGATAACATTGAATTAAGTACTTGGACTTAATATACTTTAAATCAAGAGAATGGAGATATTTGTTTTTTAGAAATTCGGAATTTAATTTAAAATCGAACGATCTCGATTATTTCTTGACTTGGCTATACGAATACGTCGCGGCGTTAACTTAATAGTAGCGACACAATTTTCTATTAAAATAATTATTAATCGCGTAAAAATTCTGGGTCGCTACAACCACGTTGACTTATTCAACGCCCCCAGGACACATCTCCAAGTGGTAAAAGGAGGAAGTGAAAAGTCTTCAGCTTAACTTACAGCTGTCGTGGCGAGGCGTCATGGAGTGAAAATCCTTATCTTTTCATTCGGTTAGATAGGTCGGTAACAGTTAGACGGTTGACCTATTTTACTATGAAGTACTCTAATGATATAATCATATTGTACGAATTTCCCTTATATACTACCAATCAGCGTATGTGTGTGTCAGTTATTCTACCTTGTCAATCAATGAATGAGGCAAGTTACTTAGAAGCGAGAAATCTCGAAAGCTAAGGGGCCGCTCTCTTTGTATTTCGATTTTGGATTTTGAGTTTTGTTTTGAATTTTGGATTTTGATTGTTTGTTTTGGGATTGCTGAAAACATGTTCTCTTTGTGATTTTGGAAAACTGTTTTCAAAAATAGAAAACTGAAAATGCGTTTACTTTGTAATTTTTTGATATATTTATTTTGTAATATTTTATATGTAAAAAATGATTGATTTGTTGAATATCATTAATTTTAATGTTAATAAATCAGTTAGTTCTCTATGTCAATAAATTCATTATTAATATTGTTTCAGCTAAACAAAAATTTAAGCACGTACCAAAAAAATCTTAACATGAATCTATATATAATGACAAAATAATATAAGAATTTCAAGTGAAGGAAGTGTCTCACATTTACAAAAAATAAAATAAAATATAATATAATAATAATAATAATAATAATAATAAATAAATAAAAAAAGTAAAAAATTACAATTTTTTTTTTTTAAACATGGATCTATATAATGACAAAATAACATAAGAACTTCAGGTGAAGAAAGTGTCTCACTTTTACAAAAAAAAAAAAAATAATAATAAATAAAATAAAAATCTTAAAATAGATCTATATATAATGACAAAATAATATAAAAACTTCAAGTAAATGAAGTGTATCACTTTTACAAAAAAAAAAAAAAATCTTTACATGATCTATATATAATGACAAAATAATATAAGAATTTCAAGTGAATGAAGTATCTCTCACTTTTACAAAATAATAATAATAATTTATATAAAAAAAAATCTTAACATGGATCTATATATAATGAAAAAATAACATAAGAATTTCAAGTGAAAGAAGTGTCTCACATTTTAAAATAATAATAATAATAATAATAAAAAAAAAATTATAAAAAAAAAATATTAACATGAATTTATATATAATGACAAAATAATATAAGAATTTCAAATGAAGAAAATATCTCACATTTACAAAAAAAAAAAAAAAAAAAAAAAATCAAAACGTGCGTTTTGGTCTTTTTGGACTTTTTAAAACAAAATATCCAAAACGTAAAAATTTCGTTTTGAGTTTTCTTTGTAATTTTTTTGGTGATTTGAAAAACTCGAAAACAGTAAAGAGAACGGGACCTAAAACTTTCTATCCGTAAAACGGGGATTCAAATTCTAAAATATGAATGAAATTATTGGTAAGCGAAGTCAAAAATTTTGTCTCTCACCCTGCTCTCTTGAAGCATTTATCTAGCTCACCAAAGTCCGACCAGGGCAGGTGATCGGTGATCCTTACACCTTTACTTCGGCTTATTCAACGCTACTATGATCTAGAATCCGCTGAGATAGTAACTGACCCTCCAAAGTTATCAAACAGAATTTCACCTCGTTATTTCCTGTATCGCGTACCCAGCAGACTTGCATACGCTTTTTGCACTGATTCATTCTTCAATCCAGAATCTCTCTTGATTCATTTACTGATTTCACGTTTCAATTTATAGTTTTTCTTTTCTGATATTATCGATTTATACAATCTAGGGTTTATATAAAAAAGTTATAATAATCGGCTATGGGTGAATTGAAGATGGAGGAGATATCGCTTCCAGTTCTGTTCGATCATGCTCGAAAAATTCACGAAGCCGCATCTGAATCATCCGTCGATCAGGTTTTTCTCTTTGTTCAAATTTTGTTTTTTTATTTTATATATATATATATATATATATATATATATATATATATATATATATATATTTTTTTTTTTTTTTAATTTAATTTAATTTTTTTTAATAGGAGACGGTGAAGAAAGGTTGCGACCTGTTGAGGCAATGTGAAGATATGGTTGGAAAATTAGGCTTATTTTCAGCAAATGAAACCAAGGATGATATTAGCACTACCAATCTCAAATATCTTCTGGCAAGTGTTTATCAGAATATGAGATTTTTTAAACGAATTTCTTTACTACTTTTTTAGCTTCTGGAATAAGAATTTGAAAACATGTGATCTGCTTTAAATGATATTTGGTGTGAAATGAGATATTTTTAGTTAAGTAGTCTGAATTTGAATACTTGGGTGGGAAAAGATGTGAAAAAGTTTATTTTGGGAAAAAGCATTAGTTTTTTGTTGCATTCACGAGGAGCTTATTGATTTCATGTAGGGAATGTAATTCATTTCTTGAAATGCATGTCTTATAATGACTAAAAACTGCAGCTTCACTTGTGAGAATGATTAGAAGTTTGAATTTATTCGGCCAATAAAATCTTGACTGTCGTAAATTTATAGTGTCAAGGGTGTATTTCTATTGCTAACCTTTAAAGATGTGAACTGTTGTTATTGTTTTTAACCTAAATGATGCTTGAAATTGATATTTCTCTCTTCGTAATCATCTTTTCCTCCATTTATTTGTATACATTGCACAATTATTTAACAGGGATTGAGTATGAGCTTTGTAGTAAATAATGACATTATTTTTAATTGATGACATCTGATACAGGTGCCTTATTATATTGGTGAGTTAGTGGAGAAAATTGCACAAGAAGACAGGATTCAAGTTCTTAAGGTTTCACAGACCAAGTTGAAGGTAATAATTTCCAACCACAAAGATATTCTAAGAAAGCCTGAATATCTGTCTTTCCAATTCTTATAGTTAGAAAAAGCTTACAAAATTTAGTGATGCCATGAATTCTTGGTTTTCCCTTGGCCCTACTACTAGGAGTTTATCTCATTTTGTGAGGCGATGGAGCTTGTTCCTGAAGATGAATTAGCAGCATCTGCACAATCGGGTGGTAATTCGTTTGCAGATCTTAGGGCTAAGAAGGTATTTATTTGTATTGCTATTAGTTCCAAGGATCTTATGTCTAACTGTATTTCATTTCACATTCTGCGGCCTGCCATTTATTGCTGCATTAAACCGAATATAATTTTGATACTAATTATATGGCCTCATTCCAGATTGCTCGATTCAAACGTCAAAAAGCTGCTGAGTCCAAATTGCTAGAAATAAAGGAGCGGAAGGAACGCCGTGGACGTTCAACTAGAGCCTCTGCATTATCAAGTCCAGTTGAGGCAGGGGAAGAAGATCTGCTTGATGATGATGGAGAAGAAGAAAGAGAGGTCAGTTGTTTTACTTAGAGTTCCGACTCTTTCAGTGTGTTGTGGCTCGTTATGTATTGAATATGCTTCTTATGGACAGCTATTACTTATTTATGTGCAGCTCAACTGGTTGTTTGTTACTTGAGAAATGCTTGTTGAATGTTGGATTTATTGATGTCCGAGCATCACCTATTTCCCCATGCAAAATTGCATCCTTTTTACATATCAAGCTTATTTTGACAAGCATACTATCACAAAGTGGACTAATATACATTGATGCAAAGAGTGCTCCATGTTGTGTGTTTAAAAGGATTTAAGATGATAAATTTCATCCATTCTTATGGTTGTTTACTCCCTTCCCTCATAATTCTATAATTTTTTGCCGAATCTTATTATTACTGTTTCTGTAGGCATGGCTGGCTACCATATCATTGATGCTCTGTAAGGTTGGTCCATAGTTTCAGCATTTTCTGTGCAATCCCAGTTGCTGCTTCTTTTTCTGTTTTTTATTTACTTCATTTTTATAAATCAATTTTCTTCATAAACTGTATGCAGGCTTTTGATCTGTTGGAAATGCTAAAGAAAGAGGAGGAGATGCTTTCTGCTATAAAAGAAAAGCAGTCACAGGTATAGCACTTTAAATTTGGAGTAGGATGCGATGTTGCATGTCGTCATCTTTTTTATGGTTAAATTGATGGTGCCAGGTGGCAAGCATGTTTGTCTAAACCTAGAAAGTTTACAGTTACTGAGTTAATTTTAAGTAACTTTTTGTCTCCTAACATAACATGTTTGAATTGGCTTGTGTTTAAAACAATCAAGCTACTTTTTGTCCATCCATTTTTAGGGACGCACAAATACCTTCTACTTATCCACCATCTATTTCTATCAATATATATTTTGAACCATTTTCTAAACATGCTCTATTATTTCTTACTTTTTTAATTAAAAGTTGTTACTCATTTATATCTCTTGCCTGACTGTCAATACAAGGAATATACTTAGAAACCAGTTAAAGAAATTATTGGTTCTAAACCTTACTTTACTCGTACGTAAAAATTTTAAACTTAGCCACTGTTCGGTAATGCAATGATGGTTTATAATCTACACAATTTTTCAAATCACTTTTTAACCCCACATCTTTTCTCACTCCAATTTTTAAACATCGATCTTACCTCGAACTCTGTGAAAAAAAACCCAAAAAATCTATAAACATTGATCCGAATGGAGATTTAGCCAAACATGCTGTCGCAAGTGTTTTCCGTCATACATCATGCTAAATAATTATTAATTACTTAAGAGATTGAGATGCTCCTGGTGATATATGCTATTTTTCCACAGGAAGGGGAAATTGAAATTTCACAGCTTACTCTTGATGAGCGTGCCAAGAAAGCTGAGGCCTGGCATCGCAATGCTGCAACACGAGCTCGATATACAAAACCTGCGCCTCCAATTACATGTGCTACTTTTGCTCAAGATGTTATAGAGGGGAGAGCTAATGTTTCGCAGGCTCACGAGCACAAGCACCAACCAATGATTTTTGGACCAACAAGTCTTGTGGCCAAAAACCCAACAAGTGAACGGGAAAGAATGGCAGCTCAAGTTTTCCAGCCTCATTATAGGTATGCTAGGTTACATTAGAAATGAATAAAATGAGACTAATCAATGGACGATCCCTTGTGGCGTGATTGGTATGATGATAGGATGAATGAACAGCATTAGACGTTTTTATTAAAAAAAAGAGAGAGTTAGAATCTTGTTCTATCCACCTTGCTGAAAAGCAATTGATGTTTAATTGCAGAATTTTGTACTAATTTGCAGATTACCAACAATGAGCATAGAGGATGCTGGATTAAAGGAGATGGAAATAATGAATAAATGGCAAGAGAGGAATGTGCAGCTTATGGAAGAAGCCAACTCCTCATGGTACAAGGATAACAAGAAATCAAGACCAGGCGAAGAGGAGGAGGATGAAGATGATGATGCTGCTCAAGAGAAGGCAAGGGCATGGGACGACTGGAAAGATGAGAATCCTCGTGGTGCAGGAAACAAGAAGCTCACTCCATGTGGCTAATAGCAGATGGATTCTCCTGCATTGTATTCGTTTTTTTCTTCGAACTTTTTAAATTACTTGCATGATTTTGTATCTATTCGCTGATATATCCCTGTACCAGTATTGCTGCATGACTAAAAACTATTACTGTATAGTAGCAATAGCTTATTGTATGTTCTTTACGTAGAATTTGAAATCCTAATTCAAATTAGCATTATTTATCATCTCTAAGATATAATTTTTTTTCCTAATTTTCTATCTAAGTTCTATATTTTGAATTTTATATATTTGAGCACTAATCACCTCTAATTGTGGATCATTTATAAAGTATAACTATTTTTTTTTTTTGGGTTAACTTTTTATTGTATGTTTTGAGTTAGTTAACTATTTATAGTTGGTTAGAAATTTTATTTTCATTTTTGTGTTATTATAAAATAATGTTGAACATAACGTTATTATTTAAGATCTAGTTTACTAGGCTCCCTCGTGGATTCGATCTGATAACATGGGTAAAACGTAAGAGCTTGAGATCAATATTGCTAGTGGTTCAACATATAGTATCGTATTTGTTAGTTTGATTCATTGTATAGAGACCTCTTTTAGAAATGAGCTTGTTATAGTTTGATTTTATAGCGATCTCTTTCATAAATGAACAAATTATTACTCAGGCTAGGAATTTAGTTGGCAATTAATTTTTTTGACAAACAAAAATATTTTTTTTCCCAATATTAAGTTTAAATTTACTTATGAAAAATGAACATTTCCAAGTTTTGTTTTCCTCAATTCATTTATAAACGCATTTCAAGTAATTCCCAATCTATTTTTTTCACTTTTACAAACTCCTTGCTATTTCAATTTTACTCATGACTAATTTCGCAAAACTAGTTAATAGGGCGTGTTTAATTTTATAATTTTTCATCAAGGAAATTTTTTACAGGTTTCGTGTTAGTTTTTTTTATGAAAAATCCTTTCTGGATACAACCATTTAAATACTTATTTTGACCAGTTTTACATCAATTATTTTCATATGAATTGAGATTTGAATCTTTATCAAACACACGTGAAGAATAAAGTAAAATTCACTTTTCATTAATCCTTGAAATTTTTATATAAAAAATTAGGTCAGAGACTGACGATCCCGGGAGGGTAAATATATTTTTATGTAGTAGAATACATATATATATATATAAAACTAATATTATTCTTAAAATTAAAAAGGATATTTCCTAAACAAATCACTTAAACCTACTTCCCATAAATAAAAACTACGTTTCCCAGTCCAGGGCCACTGACTAAATTTTGAACTGAGGATTGCAGGGCCTTACCCAGTGAAGGGAGCCCTTCCAGAAATTCTCGACGGCCAAGGACGAACCCAGGCCGAAGAGGGGGTTTGGAAATAGTTTTCAACCAGCAATAGACGCGCCTCGGTTAGAACCTCACTAGCTGCGTCATTGCCCCAAGCGCAAAGATGCTTTGTATGTAACTTCCCCTCCCTTTTTATATCTATTATTTCCTTAGACTTTTCCTACCACTTTCGATGTGGGACAAATTCTACATGCACTTGCCACCACTCAGATCCAGAGACGGAGGACTCTGGGGTGATAGAGCCTAGAGGTGGAGAAAACTTACCAAATTTAGGGTCATTCCTTTCTGTTCTTTGTTCAAATACTGACAGAACTAGATAAAACAAACATCATTCTTATATAGACTTCAATATTTTCTTTATATTTTTTTCATTTAGTATAATAGATTTCAACTGAGCAAGCTCAAACAATAACAAATTATCCACCCCTTATTAGATGGTCTGGCACATCATTACATGGAATACTGATCGTATTTCTCGAAAGAAAAGATAAGCTACAATTCGAATAAATTAAACAATCTATTGGCAAACAATAGGATAAGTTATTATGTAATCACCCAAAATTATGTTCCATCTGGTAATGTCCATTTAGCCTGTCCACTATTTCAATTAACTCTTGCATTTGGACTTCTTGGAGCCTGATAAATTGCTTTTCCTCCACCTGCGCTTGGCGACATGTTGCTCGGACTAGTTGTCCATCCTTTTGTCGACGAGTTCCATTGGGTTCCTGGTGGGATTTGTTGTTTGACCGGGACTTGGCCCCGAACTTTCGCTTTTGCAGACTGTGTTGGGACCATGAAGCTAGGAATATGATCCAAGCTTGATCCAGGCCGTTGTAGAGTAGTAAGTGTGCTTGATTCCTTTGGGACTCGCCTACGTCGGTCCATGTATGCATTTTCGAAGCCTAATGATGTGTCATCTGTTGAGATACCTGTCACATAGGAGCTTTCCCATGGCACATTGTTCTTGGCATTGTAGGGTTGCGAATCCTTCCACTGCTCGAGCCAGTTCCAACCCCACTGTTGCTCCATATTCTCGTGATCATAGAATTCAGCATCGTCTCCATTTTGATTAGAGAATAAGAGTTCGCGTTGCTGCCATGGAAAATCCAGTTTTAGTACACAGTAACTAGAACACACTATATATATATATATGCATTGTCTCTTAGACGCGTGTTTGGCTAAGCTTAAAATCTTTAGAGAGCTAGTCATCACCCGACTTATAGACAAGCAATTGAAGGCTGAATATTTGTGCAGTAGTGCTTTATAAGTGAACAAGTTATATAAAAGCAAGTTACTTAGACCAACATGAGAATGGAAATACAAAACCTGATAGCCAAAAGCATAGGCTAAAGCTCTCTCCCTTTTCATTTCATTTCCCCTGTTTCTCTCCAGAGCTTTTGTCTCCAGCTTGTTCATCGGACTTCTTCGCACGTGCTCTTCTTGTCGTGGTCTGAACCTTTCTTCTTCTTCTTCTTCTAGAAGCTTGTTGTGTGCTAATTGAAGTCTACGTGCACGGACTCTTGCCTGCACCCGTACTAGTGCTTGCATGCATCGCATTGTCATTTGCGCTTGCTTCCGGACATTATGACCCCTCACTAGAGCTTGAAGCCTCACCAAGCCCTTCAATGCACGTAACGCACGTCTTGCCTACAAAATTTAAAAAAATAAAAAATTTATCAAATAGACGAGTAAAAAATTTGTGTGGTGTCTGGTGTCAGAGTTCTTAACCCACAAGGCATTAAGCCCAAGCACTCTATTTTTGGACTCTCTATGAAGTCTATCAATTGTTATCCCATCGACCGAGGACATTGACCTTCGTAGTAAGGTCAACAAGGAGGTCGTTTGTTTTAATATTGATCTTATTAAAGTGAAAATATTCAGCGAAAATGTGAATGCAAGTCTCACATTGAGGGGAACCAATATAAACATCTTGTTATCCTGTTTTTTCTTTATTGCCTAATACGTATGACGGTTTATAAGTTATTAAAGTTAATGGGCTTGCATCTTGTTATTTTTGAAGTTGATACAAAGCAAGTAGCATAGGAAACTATGTCTGACAAGCCGAATCATTCGTACTTTGAAGGTATCATTGCTGAGTGCAAAAAGCTCTTATGTAAACACATAACTATACGGTTGACTTTTCCAAACGTCAGGCTAACACTAACATCTGATAGAGTTAGGCATTCTTATCAATATATAGATAAACCCTATTACTTGAACAAAGTTCCTCCGTTTCTTGAGGTATCCTTGGTGTATGATTCTACCGATAGTGAATAAATTTACATTTAAATATATATTCATCTAGCATTGAGCACTTTCTGCTACATCTGTTTAACTAATGTATTATGCCAATAAATCTGGAGAAAAAGGAAGACAGAAATTACCAGATATCCTCTGTAACATGATTGTATATAAGTTGCAGCTCTTTCTTCCTTAGAATGACGTCCATATCCGGCTAATCTAACAACTTTAGCAGCTGCTTGAGCAGCCGCAATGGCAGCTTCAGCAGCAGCAGCAGTCGCGACGGCAACAGCTAGAGAACGATTCTGATCTTCAGCCACTGGAGACGAGTAGATGCTCTCACGATTTGTAAAATCTGGAGAACTGTCTGCAGGAAAATGTTCAAGGTACACAACCTCTGGAGCTTGGTATTCCCATTTCTCAGCATTTTCCTTTTCAAAATCAATATCATTTTAACATTAGTACGTACTTGTGCACGGTTTCATCAAACGATATCGTTTTGCTTCAAGGAAAAAACGATTGTGTGGAATATTCAGGAATTAAGCCCTATTCCAAATAAATTCGGGGCCGACTATGAATCGTTTTCCAACGCAATGAACCAAAAAAGAAAAATAAAATCTTATAGTCGATTCCAAATTTACCGAGTGAACTAACCTTCTTCTCTGGCAAGTCCTTGGAGGACAGTTTAAAGACCTTCTTTAGATTGGAAAACCAACCACCACCTCCTTTCTTCCCCATTTCCGGCCAATAATGGCCTTTTGCAGGATCATAAATTTAGGGAAAAGCAATCTAAAATGAAATGTGGATATTTTAAAACCTAAAGATTTTATTGAATTTAATCTGCAGAATATAGTATGAAAATCAGAAGGCGGCTCTAAGCATGCAGAGAGAATGTGTATTTTTGTAGAGAGAGACAGAGGTGGTATTTATCAATATCACGGGAGTTCTATATCGTTGGCCTGATGAAATGGGTTTCTGTTGCGTGTCCACTTCCTTCTTCAACGGGGCTTTGTTCACTGTCTTTTTGTGGGGACAAAAATCTGAAAAGTCAAAGTCAATGGAAATTGTGCTATATACAAGTTTTGGACCTGAATAAAATACACACTTCTTTTAATTTTTTAAATCACTTTTTAATTATATACATTTTATCTTTAATTTTCAATCACAAATTTTATTTAAAAACACCAAAAACTCTAAAAAATTGGCAGCTTAAAGCCGTCGAATACTCCGATGGCCTTCATTTTGAATTTAATTAGTTCTTTCTTTTATTGATTTTTTTTGTTTGATAGAAGGAAATGGAAGTTTAATAAAAATTTATGCTCTGTTCTAATTTAAAATGACGAATTGAATAGATATGAGTTGGGTTTTTTTAAGGTCAACACGTTAGTCATTCTTTTCCAATTTTTAAGTTGTTTGCAAGCATGATTTGATTAAATTTTTTGGATCACACACACACACACACACACACACACACATATATATATATATATATATATATATATATATATATATATATATATATATATATATATATATATATCACATCGTTTACTATACAATCTCGCTAGTTCTACTATCCAAACAATATCTTGCGTTTCATGTCAAAGGTATATTTATTATCAAATTATGAGCAAATTGGTTCATGTTGTAAACTTTACAAGTGTAATAGCATGTTTGCTAACATGAATTAGAGAGCTTTGGACACCATATTTTTTAATCATATCTAATATTTGCCATATAAATATCTTTTATGATTGCTGAGTTGTGAAGTTTAAATTTCTAAACACAATTATCAAATCCAACCTCTAAGTGCAGTTGAGAGATTAAAAGTGTGAATCAATAAAGGGATCGCGACCAACTTTTGCTTGCATTTAAAGGGAAATTGAAGCGAAGGGTAAGTTATCAATTGGGAGGTAGATAAAGTGTTAATTGAAAATGGTGATGAGCACTTTTCAATCTCTAACACATTTGCCATATTTTAGTTAAGTTCAGAGTATCTGTAGTGATTTATGCATTTTTTGATCTATGTGACGGTTAAATAGATAAATATTTCACTCATATTCATAAAATATATAATGAAATTTAAAGTTATCTCCAATGATCTTTATCTAAAAAAATTTATAGGTCTTCAAATTAGCACCATCTCAAATAACAACTTTAAATACATTGAAAAATTAATATTTGTCTAGTCACTTTATCTAACACGTTATTTATATCTCATCAACATCACATAGACATAAAAACTAATCATTGAATTGGAGATGAAACTTTTAAATAATTATTTATTTTTCTTATGTGACAATTATTTTCTTCAGAAATCATAAATCATTAGAGATGCTCTAAATAAATATGAATATGACACTATTGGATTTTGCATATCCACATGCTCACCTGACGCACCTCACTCGTACGCATACCCCAGTTCGTAAAATTATACACGTATATATGACAGTTATGTCACTTTTACATAGCCCACATTGTCCAATAACGTTACATTTAGTGCACTGAATTAAATCGGATAGGTAAATGATATTATGATTAATTAACCTAAATAATATTTTTTATTTTTCTATTGTAAAGATATTTATTTGCCCTACCAACCTATAATAAAATACAGAGATGAGAGTGAGTTTAAAGAAAAATTTAAATATGATTTAAAACGCTGGTACATTGTGAATAATTGTGTGATTTATACTTTAAAATAATTGCAGAAAAGTGCAGAAAAGTGCAGAAAGCACAGGCAGTTTCCAAGAACATAACACAAACGACAGATATATGTGATTCAATTCTTTTGGTTGTCAAAAAAAAAAAAAAAAAATTAATTGGACAAAACTGCAGATAGAATACCAAAATACAGATCGAGTTCGAGCATGATTCTATAACGGCTCAAATTTTGTATACAGGGGTAATCCCTAGCAAATGGAAGCATTTTCTCATGACGACTGCTGTTGCCTCACACAACAAGAGTCGACTTGTCTCATCTGCTGAGCCAACAACCTGCGTTGATTTCAAAGAAGAGGTTGAGAAGACTAGCAAGTAAGATCAATAAGACGTGCAATTGTTTTGTTAAAGCCCTTGCAACATGAGTATAAAATCCAGGCTCCAAGAATCAGCCATTATATACATGTCAGTATTTCCCAATTATTAATAAAAATAAAAAAATAAAATAAAAAATCTTGAGGACCGAATCAAATCAATCAATTAACCGCTTTAGAGGCCCATCCAGGCCGCTCGTCCATTTTCACACCTCTACTCAGGGCCAAGGAAAATAAAAGGTGCATTGACAAAGACGCGATTCAGCAAATGCCTTGGTCACTTAAAGCCTTGTATTATTAATTAAAAACTTACGAAATCGATAATAGAGCTAATATATAAGAGATAAATTTAAGGAGAGCACATTTCAACTCGTGGCATTCATAAACCGTTAGATAGGATAGGAGAACGATCTCAAAAAAGTTCCCTTCCCCACACAGTAAGTCCATTCCGGATTAATATATGCAGCAGTAATGCACTATAGCCTTGGCAAAACTGATTTCAGGAAAACAGGATGAACTTTGAGCCTTCCGGGCTTATTGAAGTTTAATTAGCATTAAGGCACATCTTCTCATCGAGTTTCTGAACTATAAATTAGATTGCAATTTCTTACTTAAACCTATTTCATTTCAATATGCAAATAAATAGCTTTAGCCAGCAAGCAACAGACAAACCTTTAATTCCCAAGCAACCCTCAAAATAATAATTACTAAAGAGAAGGCTTCAAATATTTCTCATATATGTTTGCGTGTTTTTTTTTTTTTTTTTACTTTAATTTTTGGTGCAATATAAATTTATGTTTCATACCTGACAATTGGTATAAAATCTTGTGAAGTCTTCGGATAAATTGTATAAATATTCGCACAACACATTCGGTAAAAGATTGGTGCATGCCTCTTCAACAGTCTGCAAATGGTGGAAGGAAAGCAAAGCCCAAAAATAATACAATGAAGTAATATAAGAAAATGTCAATGGATCCAACGAATTGCAACATGTATAGACATGGCTATATCTCCCAGGATTTTTATTACCTCGGCAAATTGGAGCAAATGAAGTCCTAATACACGTTCATCGGGATGAGCCAACTCTAACTTTCCAACCTATCACAAATATAATTAACAATTGCTTTAAATTGTAAATTAAAAAGAAATGTGAACTTTGAACATTTTTAGGTAAGCTTTAAAATTTCATTAATCATTAGATAAGTTTTAAAAATTATCTTCTTCTGTTGGTAGAAAATTGAAAACAAGTATGTTATTTATTTTGACTATAACATTTACTTTCAAAATAAGCAGTAAACTTCTTTCACTTAAAACTAAGAAAAATTTAAGTTATTCATACTTGTGGGAAACTAAATAATTTATTTTAAGCTCAGATAAAAATGCCCATTGAATATGTTCCCGTCAGCCACCAACTTGTGGCTAAAATTTCTCAAAATAACAATTGGAGGCATTAATAGGCCAGTCATGAGAAACCAAGCTTATCGTCAAAAGTTTAGTTCAAGTTTGAATACAGAATAATGATGTAACCTACTAGTAAAATACCAAATTGGAATTTGAATACAAGTCAAATTGATCAAATTGGGAATAGTTTCTTATTGGGAAATTATTATTTTCTTTCACAGTTAAGAACAAATGAAAAATTAAGACCTAAAAATGAACAAAAAGTTTATTATTTTAACCTTTAATAATAACATTTAGTATATAACAAACGTTGAAAATACAGGTAGGAACAGAACTTCAAGGATAGCATCCTACCTTCTTCAATTCGTCTATATCTTTACCCGATTTCCTTATGATTGAGCATATTCGGGCATGTGCATACAGCAGGTACACAGCAGTATTTCCCTGCTCATAAAATAAAAAAGCAATCAAGTATATCAACTGCACGATTGAAGACTTGCTCAATTGAAAATATATTAAGCAAAAAAAAAAAAAAAAAAAAAAAAGTTTAATTGGGGAAAGCAATCAGTCTAGGTGACAAAGGGATTTAAGGTGGAATAAGAACTACATTGAAATAAAATACTTCATTATAGCCAAGGACTGGCACATCAAGATTAATATGATCCGATACCATTAACCTAACTTTTTCTTATAAAACGCTTTAGAGAAAAAGTTCCTCACTCTATCTTATACGGTGTTCTTTATTTAACTGAGTGGGATATCTAAGACATGGGCGAGAGATATAAGATCTAGATATTTTCTTCCCATTATAAAATGCATTAAAATCTGTGAACTAACCTTATCATTCAGCATCTGGTCAAAATTAAAGGTGTAATTGGTAGTTCTGTTATTCTTCAGGTCAGCATATCTGTTCAATACCCGACAAAAATAAATTAATTCAGATGTCAGTAAAAAAGTAAGCAAACATACAGGAGCACAATATCTGCCAAACCGAACACATTATTATGTGCTGACATGCTTGTGTATTTGTTGTATCTAATCTAAATCCACAACTAAAATCCAGAATTGAACAAGAAGATAAATTTCTGACCCTTCTACTAAGCTTATTTTCTATAAAGAGCTAAAAGTTTCTTGCACAAATGAACATGGAAGGTTTGCTTTTTACTTGTCTCAAACAGGAAATAACACATTTCAAACCCCATACCCGGATCCACAAGTAAAACACGAACTGATAAATATCATACTTGAGACGATGCACAGCAAAATTTTGTTTGTTGTGCACCAATTAGTAAAGTAGGTTTATCACATTAATTTAACTGAAGACATCAAAAATCAAGCGAAAAAAGGCATGAAGAGGCAAGAAACATACTTTACGGCACCATATCCAACTGCTTCTGCAGTTCTATCAAGCTCTTCCTCGGTCCACTCTTCACCCTTACCTGGCCATAAAATGAAAAGCATACATGACATTCAGATCCAAAAAAAAGGAATCAAGACAGTATCAGCCTGCTAAATATAACATAACTTGATAGTTGGGGAAATAATTATTTTTCTACTTATCGGATAGTCATTGAAGTGTATACAACAAATGCAAGGATTTTCCTGAAGCAACTATTAACTTGCCTCTTTGGATTAAAGCTGTTTTGCATCGACTTTTGGCTTCATCGAGTAAATCACCCAATTTGACAGTTTCAGTACTGCGAGTGCGAAATCTCTTTCCATCTTCTCCTAAAACAAGCCCAAATCCTACGTGGCTAGCTTTGGGATACTTATTATCTTCAGCTGGAAGCCAACCAGCTCGTTTGGCAGCCTGGGGGAAAAAAATGAAGGAAGAGGCATTCAGACTTGAAACTTAATAGCAAAGGTGTTAAATGAAGTATTGATGCACCATTTAATCATGGATTAAGACAACGTCATAACTTACAGTAAAGAACATCTCAAAATGCTCTCTCTGGCCAACATCAGTTACGTATATAATCCACTCCACCTTTTCTTCATTAAGTCGATACCTACAAGTTGAACATGTGCAGAAACATCGTAAAGGGTGCAGTCAAGTTTTGATATCAGTTACATAATTACTATTTTGTTGAGTTATAACATCTTATTGGCCTATCTATATATGTTGATGCGAAATAATTTTATGAGCAATAATTAATACCTTTGTATAATTTAGAAAGATGTAAGATAAACTGAAGCAAAGACAACTAGAGAGAATCTCCATGAATGGATGATGAAATATGCATCCAACGATAAACACCAAGTTTGGAACTAACCATAATGCAGCAAGATCAGTTGAAGCATAGTTGTAACCACCATCCCTCTTCACAACAATAAGAGGAATATTTTTCCCTTCGATAAAGATAACACGAGCTCCTTCACTTTCTTCAATTAACCCCTGTTTACTCAACAACTTTAAAGCCCCTGGAATATATGGGTTGTAAAAGCTTTCTCCCTGGATAAAAGGAAAACTAAAATAAGTGCCAGCACATACCCAGTCCAAAAGGTTAATATCAACAATAACATCATATGTTCATTCAATAGGCACTATCTCTGGAGCTTAAAAGAAATAATATACATTAAAAAAATAAAATAAAATAAAAATTACACCATGTCATCTTAAGTCAACTTTGTGATGCAGACATTAATTGAACCTTCTTGGCTCACCAAATTTCATTCAAAACTGAGTACAGAAAGTGATCAAGGCAAAAAGATTGTTTCACTCCACCTGAACAAGGTCTAGGCTAATAAAAAATGTTTAAGTTTTCAGTAGACAAAAATTGACCCGTTCAGAAATTAGTTTAAGTAAACAATGAAATAATCCTGCACAAAGCATGCTAATAATGAGACAAAATGCATTATTGCATTATTTTTGCTTATTTCATGGTGTGAATGACCCTTTTAAACAATATTTAGCACGAAATTTACAATAAACTTTTACAAGCAACTAAAGCAGTAAGAGAATTTCACAACCTTTTCCTCTAAATGGACTCCGAGCCGCTCATAAACCCTTTCATATCCCCTTCGACTGATTTCACAAATTTGTTTCCATGCTGTCCGATACCTCTCTTCTCCACCCTGTAATATGGATAAGGACAGAGCATCATGTAAATAAGATAGATGATATTCCACATTCATGGGAGTCGGTAAATGTTTACAGTGTTATTTACCAAGAAACTAAGGTTACGTATGGGGATGTTTCAGGTTAAAAGAAAGTAACAATAAGGAGTCACGTATGGGGGATGTTTCGGGTTAAAAGAAAGTAACAATAAGGAGTCGAACTTTCGAAACCTTAAGCTAGCAAGTTATTCACCTGAAGACTGACCACAGCCTGTTGGGCCCTCTCCTTAAATGCAGGATCACTGTCAAATCTTTGCTTCGATGCCTTATAAAATGCCTGAAAAGCTGCACTTGAATCAAAAGAAACTTTGTGCATCCTACTTTATCAAAACATTTTTTCTCAATGAATTGCAATAACTAGATATTTACCACGTATGTTTACACGGATGACAGAACAAATAAAAGCGTTAATAATCACAAAAATAAAAGTTCTTGAGCATAAAACTTGGCCACAAAGGCACAAGGAACTCTTAATTTCTGATTGAAATCCTGGTCACATGGAGTTTTAATCTCAATAAAGAGAGAAACAAACAAAATCAAACAAACATGAGACAGATTTTCCAATAACACACTAACGTTCCGAATTCTTTTATTGCTGAATAATCAGTGCTTGACCTATCTCAACGTCAATATTGGCTAACAAATCACAGTAAACCTGACCTTCACTTTGATGCCTATTCCAACTTTGAGTAGCATATCTATCAAATTAAAATTGAAAGTTGTGATCATTTCATGAAGAAAAATTTACCTTAGTGGCCAAAAAGAATGGTTTCCACTCTCCTACAGCACTAATTTGCATAAACAAAGAGAGATACGAGTCATCAGTCATTACGAAAATAAAAAAAACTACTGAAAGCCAAATGATACTATTTTACTTCACGTGTAATGCACCCAATAAATGAATCTTCATAAAACCACTAAAAAAGTTATATCTGAAAAGCTACTTGGTAGGCATTGAAAATTAATTCTTCTGTCCTAGAAGATTATAACAATCATTAGATAAGTCATATTCCTCCAAAAAAAAGCCATTTTACAAAATCAAGGATAAAGTAACTTACCTACTTTATTACTTATGTAAAAATCATAAACGTAGTGCTACACGGTGCTATCACTCACCATCCTACGATATGATACAAACGATACACATAATAACCTTCAAACTCAAAGTGAAGTAAGAAAGAACGAATATAAAATCACAAGATCTCGAAGGACCAAATAGTGTTCAAAATTTCTCCACTCACCTCGAGATCTCCAATGGCTTGATCATTAACTTCCCCATTTGGAAACATTTCGAAAAGGTACTCGATTAGCATACCAAACTGCAAAACATATAATTCATCTCTAGATTTATGATAGAAATGATGAAGCACAAACACTTATAGGAGATTATATTTAACATCAGTCAAGAATTCAAGATGAAACTGTGTAACTACAAATTTCTAGATACCTACAAAAACATCCAAAAAGGCTAAAGTATATACTGTTGGCTCATTCCAATGGAGAAAATAAGGAAAGAAATAAATAAAAAGGGCATAGTTTTGAGTTCCAAATTTGATGAAATACATATGTATCATGTAACTTCAAAGGGACATTTGGATTTCGGACCATGATCAGAACAAAAATATTGAATGGAGCAATCATGTATAAGAGTCAGAGAAAGCTATTAAAAAATAAAATAAAATAAGATGTATCAATATATATTGTTCCAATGGAAAAGAAACAATAAATAAGAGAAGGATGATAAATCAAAATTTATGTTTCCTTTGACAACTTGAATTAGTGCAGGTAAACCAAAATTAAACAGCATACCTAATATGATGGAAAGTATAACACAAAAATATGGGCATGTCTAATATTTGGCCAAAACAGAGCAATATGTCTACCTGTGTGCCCCAGTCACCAACATGGTTTCTTCGTAGAACAGTAACATTTGAATATTCAAGCATGCGTGCCAGTGTATCTCCAATGATAGTGGACCTCAAGTGACCAACGTGCATCTCTTTTGCTATATTTGGTGAGGAGAAGTCAACCACTGCCCTTTTGACAGGAAGCTTAGGAGCCCATGTTTCGACACCATTGACAAGCATCCTTAGAATACTCTGTTCAGGTTTAGGTAAGATTTATAAACAAAAACACACAGAAATGTTCAACCAAAAAAAGAGAAGTTTGAAAAATCAATGACCTTTGCTATCCATTGCTGAGACAATAGAACATTTACAAAGCCAGGTCCAGCTATTGAGCAGGAGTCTATGATTTCTGATGAAGGAAGATTTTCCATAATGGCCTAAAAATGAAAATGTAACTAATAAATACTTGATGCTTTCAATTTAAGACGTGAAATTAATCATGATATACCACAATATTTTTCCAGACATAGATATTTAAAATATAATCATCACCACCTGTCCTATTGGTTGGGGACCTCTGAACTGCGTACCCTTGCCTTTAACCTTTGACCACAACCCCATGGCGTTGTTGCTTACCATCAAGAAAAAATTGTCCAATTAGCAAGCAGTGATAAGGTAACGTCTAAAAGCAAATTGATCTGGTCTATAATACAAAAAGAAAAGGAGCACACCATTGATAATCACCAAATTTAGGATTTTGGCATGGAGCAATTGCAGGCTCTACATCCAACTCGTCAGGGACCGTTAATCTCAATGATTCTTCAAAGAGCTTTGCTATTTGTTGCTTCAGACTTCCAACATTCTCTTGATCCAGGTCAACAACGTGCTGAACCAGAAACAAAGACAAGTGAGCAGCAGACATAAAGCATTTTTGTGTATCATTCACTTAGAAAATAATATGCTTCTGCGACTTGTTTCTTATGTGAACTTACACTAGCCATATTTGATTGAGACTGTGCTTTTGTGCCAATAAAAAGTCTTCGAGATGCTGCTCTAAGAATACCTGTCTAGTTTCACCACAACAACAAAAATTACCAAAAGCACACTGAAGTTGCCCTTTCGATAAAAATAAAGCAAATGTCAGGGAGAGCAAAAATTACCAAAAGCACACTGAAGTTCCCCAGTGTAGTTTTCTAATTAAAGAAGACTCATTATCTAAAATCTTGCACTGGTAGGTAAATCCAAATAAGCAGTTGAGCTTCATTATGCACTACTGCCATACTATTAAGCCCCTGCTTGTACGATACTCAATTTTAAGTTTAACCACACATTTTAGCAATAAAATATTCTACGCTTAACCCAAAACTTTTCTCTCATTTTCAATCACACAATATACTATAAATCACTATTCAAAAATCTTCTTTTGTCAAATAATGGCAATCTAACAAACGATAAGTCAAGAGTACTACTAAGACAGGTTATGGTTGTTCAGAAGGGAAAATAAGCAAAATCAGGCAACGAATGCAACCGAGAATAGAAACAAGCAGAATATAGAACAAACTAGATGCCCAACAGAAAACGCGAACAAGTTTTTGTGGGCATCAACGGTTTATCCCAAATTATTTTCTTTATCCTTTTTCATATCAAAGAAAATGAAACAATTTAATTTGAGACCAGATTCTCAACAACACACTTAAGACTGAAAAACGAAGTTGCGTCACGCATAAATTACACTAATCCATTAAAAAATATATGTATAGGTAATGCAGAGAAAGAGAGAGCTTACAAGTAGTGGATGAAATAGACGAGTGCGAGTAGAAGAGAGAGAAACGATTGAATTGCAGAGGGGAGAGAACCGGCGGAAGCAAAGTACCCAAATGTGAGCAATTCATTACAATTCAACAAGAAGAATAGTTTTTTGTATGGACCGTTTGGGAACTGTTAGCGTTCGTTGTAGGTTTTCGGGGATTGTACCACTAGAAGCATTATTATTATTATTATTATTATTATTATTATTATTCAGAATCATTTTACTAACACATTCTATAAATCATTTTTTTAAATCAAAATGGGGCTCCAACTTGTGGAAATTTTTTGGGGTGATTTTTCTTTTATAAACAAAGAATTAGATGTTTTTGATTACCATGCCAATTTCATAGAAATACCACGTCTAGGAAATGCTTTCCTACTTGTTTTATTTTATACGAAGTTGAAATTGAAATTCGAATTCTAAAATAAAGTCATTTGAAACTAAAAAATGACAAATTTTATGGAAATTAAATTGTTGGGGAGGTAATTTTTGTTTTCCAGCTAACATGAAATTGAAATTCTTTTCCACATTTGGCTATCAAATAATACGTTAGAGTTTTTGAGGTAAATGTGCGAATGAAAAGTAGTTTAAAAAAATATGTGTTGTTGCGTGTTTGATATTGTTTAAAAAAAAACTTTTTTAAAAATGAATAATGATTTTTAGGAGAATAGATAATTAAGATTTGGTTGAAAAGTCAAATATTATGGTCTTAATTTTTAATGAATGATTGAAATTGATTACTTGTGCATAATTTTTTTTTAAAGAGAATCAAACAAGAGCTTAATTTAAAATCAATAACTAATTTTATTATATTATTATGATACTCAAAGCTTATTAATGACACATTTAATTAATTTTATCAAAATCTAAAATGTGATTTTATTCACCACCAAAATGGACATATTTTTTAAGCCAATGCACACACACAAACTTTCATGAGCAATACATGAACTCAACTTTATACCATAACGATATATGCACTCAGAATTTTATATATATATATATAATAATCAAATTAACTTCCATCGATTAAACTAACGATACTATCCACGTGACAAAACATAATATATGTCTATGTGATAACAACGTGATTGATAATTGATAAGTTAATTACATGAAAAATACATAAAACTTATTCGTTGTATGAAAATCATACATAACTTTTACTTTCTGTATCAAACCAAACTTGAACCTTACCTTCTATATCGAAAATCACTTTGCACTTAAAAAACTCTATCCCAAACAAATGCTAATTTCGATTTTCGATTTTTCCGTATTTCCTCCTACGGTATTGCTGCATTTAACATTACAACATACGATAGGATTGTATTTAGCAAGGATGTGTTTGATACAATATTAAAAATGAAAAGATTTTTTTTTTCCCTCATCACCCTTAAAAATATTTTGTTTGAAAATAGACTAAGATCTTGTTCGGTAAAGATAAAACTTTTATCATAAATTTTCAAACACAATCTCAATCATTCATTTTTAGTTAAGTCCACCATTTTTTACTTTTCAAATATTTTTAAATCAACACATTCATCAAAGAATTTAAAAAAAAACTACAAAAATCAAAATTTTTTATATTATCAAACAGCTCTAAAAAGTAAAAATATTAAAGGATTGTACATGAATATTTCCACTCTAAAAACCTCATTAAAATTTAAAACCCTCTGCATTTTCAATTTCACACCCTATCCCAGTAATGGCTCTCTCAAAACTCACGTTTTTTAGCCATTTCAGCAAAACCCTAAATAAACCCTGCCGTTTTCGACTTCCGGCGCCGCCGTCCGTCGCCACCCCCCTTCGCCTCTTCTCATTCGCAACCCCAGAAGAGGCGGCCGCCGAACGCCGCAAGCGCAAGCGTCGCCTCCGTATCGAACCCCCGCTATCTTCCTTCCGCCACCATCAACAGCAACAACGCCCTTCTCCGCCCTCCGCCGCCCCTCAAAACCCTAACGCCCCCAAACTCCCCGAACCAATCTCTGCTCTCTCCGGCAACCGCCTTAACCTCCACAATAAGATTCTAACACTCATCCGCGAAAATGATCTCGAAGAGGCTGCACTCTACACGCGTCACTCGATTTACTCCAACTGTCGACCAACTATTTACACGTGCAACACCGTTATGGCGGCGCAGTTGCGGCAGTCGAAGTACTCCGAACTTTTGTCTCTTCACCGATTCATCACTCAGGCAGGTGTCGGCGCCAACGTCGTGACGCATAATATTCTCCTAACAGCCTACCTCGACTGCCGAAAAACGGACCTTGCTTTGGAACACTACAGGCAGCTCATCAATGATGCACCATTTAACCCCTCCCCAACCACTTACCGCATTCTAATCAAAGGCCTTGTAGACAATCAGAAAGTCGAGAATGCACTTGAGCTCAAGGACGAAATGGCCTCAAAGGGCTTTAAACCGGACCCGACTGTCTATTCCTATTTAATGTTCGGTTTAGCTAAGAATTCGAACCCGGATGGGGTTTTCGAATTGTACGAGGAATTAAAGGAGAAATTGGGACAAGAAGAAGTTTTGGATGGGGTGATATATGGGAATTTGATGAAAGGGTATTTCTTGAAAGGAATGGAAAAGGAGGCAATGGAGTGTTATGAAAAGGCTACAGATGAAGGTTCACGTATAAAAATGAGTGCAGTGGCGTATAATTATGTCTTAGAGGCTTTGACCATGAACGGAAAGTTTGATCTGGCTGTGAATTTGTTTGATAGGATGAAAAGGGATCATGATCCGCCAAGGAAATTGACTGTCAATTTGGGGAGTTATAATGTGGTGGTGGATGGGTATTGTGCAGAAAAGAGATTTGATAGAGCCATTGAGGTTTTCAATAGTATGGGAGAGAAGAGGTGCAATCCGGATACTCTGTCATACAATGTGCTGATTGATCAGTTGTGTAGTAATACGATGTTGAATGAGGCAGAAGAGTTATATAAGGGGATGAGTGATAATAAAGTGAATCCAGACGAGTATACTTTTGTCGTGTTAATGGACACTTGCTTTAAGGAGAATAGGCCAGATGATGCAGCCGGGTATTTTAGAACAATGGTTGAGTCCAAGCTGAGACCAAATCTACCGGTTTATAATAGGGTGGTTGAGGGACTGGTAAAGGTTGGAAAGATCGAGGAGGCAAAGTCAATCTTTGATATGATGGTGCCGAAACTTAGGTTGAATGATGATGCATATAAGTTTATCATGAACGCATTATTTGAGGTTGGGAGGCATGATGACGTGCTTAAGATTGTGGATAGAATGTTGAGGGAGGAACCAAATGATTTCACTGAAGAACTGGAAGAATTTCTTCAAGAAAGTTTGAGGAAGGATGGGAGGGAAGAGGAGTTGACGAAGCTTAAGGAAGATATAGAAAGGGAGAAGGTTGAGGCTGCAGCTAAGGCTGCTGAAGCAGCAGAAAAAGCAAAGGCCAGTTCTCGACTGGCTCTTTCCTCTTTGAAACTGTTTGGAAAGAAGATTTCTGAAAATACGGAGTCTGGGGAAGAGCCACTCGCAGCAACTTCAGGTGATGCTGAGGCCTTGGCTGCCTCTGTGAATGGAGACGAACTGGCTGGACAACAAGAGAATACTGAGGAAAGCTCTGAAGAGAGAAAATTTGCTGATGAGGGCGTGGCTGAAGAAGCACTAGAAGCTAAAAGCGATGCAGAAACTAAGCAGGTTACAGCATAATTATTAATTAGGACAATCATTTATTTACTACTCTGTTAATTTGCTCTCTGAACTTCATATTTCTGATTGTGTAGCTTCTGAAATCATAAATTAACATACAATTTGAACTTGCTATGTGTTCGTCATTCTCATTGCATCACCAACTAATTAAAAAAAACTGGGAATCTTATGTGATTTAATTCTTCTCAAACAAAGGCCATGTGATTGGAGGAGCCTTTGAATTGAACGTGTGAAATATCAATTCAAATTAGAATCCAATTGTTAACATCTGTTTGGTAAATAAAATAAACTGATTAATTTTTAACCACACATTTTTAAATGTGTTTATAAATCAAACAGTGTTGTCAAACAATTTCTCCCATCGTTCCAAATGCGAATTCCAGTGTTACCAAACAATTTCAGAAGCAACAATCCCATGGTTCCAAAACCGAATTCCATTACTTTTCAATCAGGCAACATTATCTTATATTCCCACCCTGAAATTTCAATCCAAAATTCCTGTCTGAAATTTCTTATGGATCAACATAGATTCACGTTCTTTGGAATTGCAGAGAACAACGATGGTATATTCCATTTGTGCAATTGTCAGAAAAAATCCACGACTTCCATAAACATAGAGAAGCAGGGTTCGAGTAGAAACGGTTGAGGGAAATTATATTCAACGTAAACAAGGTAACATAAAGCGTGCAGTGTCATGTGGGTAGACATAGGGCAACCCAAAACTAACTTCTTCAGCTACAAAGATTTGGCGCACACAACCCAGCATCTGAATTTTGTTCTTTCCATATTCTCCCAGTAACTCTAAGCTTCAGTTCCTTCCTGTCCCCACAAGAGAAGAAAAGTGCCACATTTCTTTGGATTATAAGACCATCATGACTGTCCCTGACCTTTCGGTGGCTATCTCGAATGCTGCGAGGCGTACCCTCCCATGTGAGTTTTCGGCCATTTGCTCCGACCTCCAAACTGTAGCTGTAGTTACGAGCTTCTACCTCATCACCCATAAAACGGACAAATGCCATATAGACAGGAGCCATACCAAGCTGAAATGCTTCAAAGTGGAGGCAGAAATATTGTCCAAAACAATGGAAAACCTAATGAAACAAAAACAAAAACCAGAAACAAGAATACATAACTAATAAACATATTATTGATCTTTCAAGGAGCAGTAGTTCTTAGTTGTACGGAAATGCCAAAAACAGCTAAAGCGCCAATGTTGATAGCCGTTATTATAAGAGGAAATTATATTCTACTATACTTAGCCACTTGTTTGGTCCCCATTTTCAAAAATTCATTTTCCCTCAAACTCAGTTTCAACAGGATCGGCAAATTTCATCAACTTTCCAACTATATATTTCATCAGTTTTAATCAAAATCTACTAAAATTTTGATTTTTATTGAAACCAAATAAGAGTTTAATTAACAGCTCGTTGATAATACATTGTAAAGCCTTTGAAAACACTATATGGAAACATCAAATAAACAGAGGAAATATCTTGAACGAGTAACGAAAAAGCCTCAGCGAGCCAGGACTCAATGTGCATATACTATGAATGATAACAACTGGAAGATCATAACATTCATATTATGACATGAGCAATCCAAGAGCGCGAGATGAAACTTACTGTTAGCATCCATGTTGCATTTTCTACTTCGCGAGGATTTGACTTTACATAGCGGTGATTGAATGTACATCCCAAGTGCATGTCCACTTTGTGATCATCTCTTAAATGAGCAACAAGAAAAGGAATGTCACCAGTAACCGAGCACTCAGATCCAGCATAAGGACAACTGTATGGTCTGAAATTGCAAACTGCCTCGTGTTTGAGTTTGCTGTAATAGGGAAATATTTCCAGGCATCCCAAAGAACAGTACTTGCATGGAAGCTCGAGTGACTCGGCTACCTTCTCTAGTGCTAAGCACCTAATATCTCCCAACTCTTGTCTGCATGTAGGACATCGGTTATGCACCCTTGTCTTGCAGGTTGAACAGAGTGTGTGCCCATTGTGACACTACAAAAGATTAAATTATCAATCAACCAATGCTCATCCAACTCTTTTGAAATGTCTAAAGAAGTTTATTCTCAAGTAACTTTTACTTTCAAAAATGATTCGATTTTACTTCTTACATTTAAGTAACAAAAGTTAGTTATTCTGAAAGTAACTATTATTTTACTGTACAAATAAGTAACTTATTTTGATCAATAATCAATAAACAAATTCAGATGTACTTTTAAATGCAAGATGCACGAAAATCTGTTATGAAATGGCCAATTTAACAAACCATTTTGACAAGACTCACTAGATTACTTCCACAGAGAGATAAAAAGCTTGAAGACAATTGAGTTTTCACAGATATCCCACTTGTCTAAATTTCCCACAAAGCCGAAACTATCTAAGGCATGTTCCATTCAGCTTTATAGACCTTTTAAGGCATGTTCCATTTGCAGAATTAGAAATGCTAAGATAGTGTTTCATTTTCATCAATTAGAGCAGTATTTCACGTTACATTAACAACATCACACCAAGATTTTCAATGACTTGAAACAAAGATAAGAGAACCATGATAAATATGCCAAAATATATTCCAATTTTCATCTGATAAAGGTCTAGAACAAGTAACAAAGCACCAATCTATTAAATCCAAATGAAAAACAACTCAATACATGAATCAAATATAAAACAATGTTCCAAATTAACCTCCAAAAAAATCAAACCATGAACTCAAAATACCATAAAACCTTCAACTACATTCCCATCCCACAATTACAACATAAATATACACGTTTTTCATCAAATGCATAATCATCTACCAGGAAAAATAAAAAGCCCAGAAAAAAATAATAATAATAAATTAAAAGGAGAGAGGGAGAATACCTGATGGATTGGAGGGTACATAGAATTGGTGCAAACCGGGCATTCGAGCAATTCATGGACGCTTGTGGGACCGATCCCAGAGAGATGTATATTGTGAGGCTTTGAAGAGTTTTTAAGAGGATGATGAGAAGAGTCTGCGTCTTCAATTCCATCTGATGAAGATACACACTCCACGCTATCCATTTCAATTGTTGCCATTTCGGAACAATTTCAAATTCAATCTTTAGCGGAAATTACAGATGCCCAATTCCAAAATCCAATTTTTTGCAGAAATCTCAGTTGCCCACTCTCCATTCTCAAAAGCCCTGTCTAATGCAATACCCACTTCATAAAATTTGATAGTTACCAAAATTTAATCACCCCCGATCCCAGAAATCCAATGCTTGGCAAAAATCTCAGATGCCCACTCTCGAAAGTTCAATCTTATGCAAAAAATGCGACGCCCACTTGGTCAATTTTGATTGATATTACACAAATCTCAATAAACCACTTCCAGACATTTAATATTCTACAGAATTATCGGATGCCCACTTTTTCTATTCCATAAATCAGATGCCTAATTCCAAACATTCAATTTTTATTCAATTCATTCATGCATTTCTGTTTTTTTTTTTTTTTCCTTCGTATAATTTGGTTTCTTCTTCTAGGAAGAGATACATTTTAGGTAAGAAGAAACCAAAAGAAATTGACCAAAAAATGAAGAAAAAACCAGAAACGGATGAAGAGATATTATCACGGTTCGATTCAAAAGAATCAAACAGCGTATTTTCAACAAAAAAGGTTATTGTATTCTTCTTCTCTCTCTTTCTCTTGTTTATTATGTGAGGAGAGAGAGAAACAAGGATCTCCGCTGATTTTGAAAATAATTGAAACTAGGATAGTAATCCAACGGTCACAATTACTGTTGCTATAACGACATGTTTGTTTGTTGGTGCTCTACTTTTAGGAATTATATTCTGAATAATCAATGAAAATTAGAGGTGGACAAAATAATCGAATCAGACTTTTCCAAACATAAAGAAAATTATGGTTTGATTCTTAAAATCAACAACTATTTGATTTCAGTTCTGGTTCCGATTCTCTTTTCAGAACCCGAACCAAGAAACAAACTCAATATATATATATATATATATATATATATATATATATATATATATATATATATATATATATATTACAAATTAGTGGATATTCATCTCATCAAAAAAATTCAAATCTGACATTATAAATGTGAAATGTACAAAAATGTTATTTACCATACATTTTATCTCATTTCCTATTAGACAAAGATTTTAAATCATAAATCTAAATTCTAATTTTAATTCATTTTTCTTCTTTTCAATTATAGACAAGCATTTACACTGCTTTACTTGCACTCTTACAACACAGCAATCATTGCACTCCTTAATCACCATCGACGACATTGATGTATATTTTTTAAATTTTATGTATGTATAAACCTCGGTCTAATTCTTCAATTCTCAAGAGTTAACCGAACTCAAATTACAAATTTCATCCCTAACTTACACAGCACCACGGTAGAATGAGACTTAGAACTTCATCTTAACCTATAACTATAAGTCTAAACATCCTTTATGTTCGATTATCTAAGTTTCAACTGGTCGCCGAGCTTCCTTCAGGTGAGTTTCTTCTTCTTTGACATAAAATAACATGTTACTTTTTTTAAATTTTTGTTTTGTTAAATAAAAATTTTATTTTCTATTTAGTAATGATGTAAATAGATTCTAATGAAGATGAGGATATAAATAGGTTTTAATTTGCATTTATTATTTAATAATTCAAGTAATAGTCTCAGAACCAAACAAGTTTGGTTCCGATTTGGTTCCATATCTTTAAAAAAAATCAATTTGTTCAATTAATAAAAAATCATCAATTTATGCCGAACCACGTCCATCCCTAATGAAAATGGAGATGGTAAACTAGCTAATATTGGTTGAGCTATAAATAAAAAAAAAAAATACATTTTTTAAAATTAATTTTTAAATACATATATTTTTCGAAATTATTTTTTAATCTTATATTTTATCTGAAAAATAGCCAAAAAAAAAAAAAAAAATTACAAATAAAAAACTTTTATCAACTAGAGGGCTATTAAGAAATTTGCTGATGAGGTTCCAAATTTTACAAATATATTAGAGTTGTCAAGACGGACGGGCCGGCCAGACCCGCGAAAACCGGCCCGGAACGACCCGGGACCGCGGGCCGACCCGTGACCGGAGCGGGTGGTTCACGGGCCAAAAAAGTGTAACCCGCGGGTTTCGCGGGTTACACCTTCACGGGCCGCGGTTAACCCGCTGGCCCGTGAAAAAAAAAATTTAATTTTAATTTTTTTTAAAAAAACTGGACTCTCTCCACTTGCTGCAAGGAAAAGAAAAAAAAATATATATAAAATTTTAAAAAATTTTGAAAAAACTGGAGGGAGAGAGCCCTCTAGGCAAAGTTTGCTGCAGGCAAAAGCCTGCAGCAAAGCTTGCTGCAGGCTTTTGCCTGCAGCGTAGCCTGCATGGCAAGACAAGAGCCATGGCTCTTGTCTTGTCTTTTTTTTTATTTATTTTTTTCATATGTTAACGGTAATTTTTAAAATTTCATCTATAAATTGGAATGACTTGATAAATTTTATCTCATTTTCAGTTCACTATCTATCTTAAATTTTACAATTTTATTAGCCACTTAGCTGAGTTCTTTGCAGTCTGCCTTATTTTATTATTCTTGTCTCTTATCTGTAATTACATATTTTCAACAGCACAACTTCACTTCACAACTCACAAGTATCATCATCTCTATTCTCAGTTCTCTACACTATTATATTTTTTTCTTCTCACTAAACAGTTTAATACTATTGTATTATTATGTCTTCTCACGATTTTTCTTCTCAAAATAATATTTTCAATGATAGTTGCTCCTCAATAAATTTAGAAGATGATAATGTTGTAGAAGTTGGATCATCTCAAAATTCAAGGAAAAAAAAACAAACATCAGAGGTGTGGCAAATTTTTACAGTAAATGAAAAAGATGGTACAGCAGTATGTAATATCTGCAAAAAGGCTTATGTTTGGAGATATGGTCAAGGCACCGGCACGCTACGAAGACACAAAGAAAAACATCTAAATGAAACAGGACATTTGGATCCTAAACAAGCTCAAATTATTGGTTTTACTAATGCTAGTGGATCAGTTACTTTTACTAACTTTGTTTATTCGCAGGAACGAATGCGAGTTGGAATGTCGGAATTTTTAGCAGCTCGTGAGATGCCGTTCACATTTGCAGAAGATCAGTATTTTGAAGAGTTTCTACAAAAATACATTCAACCTTCTTACAGGAGCGTAAGTAGAAATACTGCTCGTTCTGATTCTATGAAATTATTTCATACAATGGCTGAAAATTTAAAAAATGAACTTAAAAAAATTGATGGAATTATTTGTTTCACATCTGATTGTTGGTCTGGACGAAATCATAATGGTTATGCTTGTGTTACAGCACATTATATTGATAATAATTGGTTATTGCATAAAAGAATTATTGCTTTTCGTTTACTTGAATATCCACATAATGGTGTAAATTTGTGTGAAAATTTATTACAAGTTTTTAATGAGTTTGGTGTGTTAAATAAACTATTTAGTGTTACCTTTGATAATGCAAGTGCTAATAATTCATGCATTGAGCTTTTAATTAGAACGATTACACCCCTATATGATTCTAAATTATTTCACATGCGTTGTGTTTGTCATATATATAATTTAGTTGTGCAAGACGGTTTAAAATTAATAACACCACAAATAAGTATAATTAGACAATCTATTAATTATATTTCTTGTTCGGATTCTAGACAACAAGAATTTGCAAAAATTTGTAAAACTCTTTGATTGAAAAGAAGAAAATTTGTTGATGATGTTCCCAATAGATGGAATTCAACTTTTTTAATGTTAAAATCGTGTGTTGGCTATACTGATGCCATTAATGCATTTTTTAATTCAAAACAAAATTAATTTCAGGTAACTGATTTAGACTGGGAAAAAGCATTTAATGTTATGAAATTTTTGAAACCTTTCTATAAGGCAACAAAAGCTAGTTCTGGAGTTTATTATCCAACTAGTAATCTTGTACTTTTACAATTAGTAGAAATTGCTGGACAATTTTCATCATTTAGAGCCGATCCATTTTTCTTTCAAATTATTTACTCAATGGAGGAAAAGTTTAAGAAATATTATGAAAACATGCCACTAATTTTTCCAGTGGCAGCTGTAATGGATCCTCGCATTAAGTTGTTTGGAGTTCAATGTGCTTTAGAATCACTTTCTGAAACATTAGCTTTTAACATAAATATTACAAATCGAGAATTGGAAATTTTTATTAATGAAATGTATAATAACTATTTTATTAAATATGGTAACAATGAAAATATTCCTTCATCTACAAACTCTAGTACAACTTCTAAAGGCAAATCTTCTTTTTTCTCCCTAATAGCTAAGAAACGTAATGTTCTTGGTTCTTCATCTACAACTTCAACTGTAAATCCAAATACCACACCTGCTGAATTGGATAGATATTATCAATTTGATCATTATAGTTTAATACCTGAAAATGAAGTGGATAATTTAGATATCTTACGATGGTGGAATTTAAATGAGCGCTCATACCCTGTATTATCTAAAATGGCACGAGATCTACTAACAGTTCCAGTCTCAACAGTGGCATCCGAGTCTGCTTTTAGTGCAGGTAACAGGGTATTGGATGAAAGAAGATCTAGACTTAAAGAAGATATTTTGGAAGCTCTCATTTGCGTGAAAGATTGGATTTTCGCGGATCGAAGGATGCAAGATAAAATCATTGATGATATTGCTGAAGACTTCAAAAATCTTGCAGTTCCTGAAGAGTGAAGATTGATTAGGAAACAAATATATAATTTTTGAATAGCTAAATTATAGTTAAGTAGGTGTCAACCTAGTTGAGATGTACTTAAACTATAAATTATAGTAAAAGTAAAAGTAGGTGCCAACCTAGTTGGGATGTACTTAAACTATAAATTTGAATTCTATGTAAACATTTCTTAGTATAAATATGAATTTATCATTTTGTTCATTTCTTGGTATAAATAATTTATGTAACATTAAATTTGAGTTCTATGTAAACATTTCTTGGTATAAATATAAATTTATCATTTTGTTCATTTCTTATTTTACATTTTTTATTTTACAATATAATATATATATTTTGCTATAAATATGAAAAATTCTATAATTTTATAATTTTATTCATACAATGAACAATCATACGGATACGGGATACGGGCCAAACCGGAACGAACCGCGACCCACGACCCGTATGGGCTCAACCCGGATGGGCCAGCGGGCGGGCCTGGGTTGTAGTTCAAAATTGTGGGCCAACCCGTAACCGGCCCGTAACCCGCAGCGGACGGGCTTTTTTCTACGCGAACTGTTACCGGGCTCATACGTTGGCGGGCCGACCCGGCCCGGACCACCCGGATTGACACCTCTATATATATATGGTAAGTTCCTAACTTTCTTATCTGCGTTTCAAATATTTTTAATAAAGGATGACGTCGAAAGGATTCTCAACCGGTTCCCCGTTCCCTCATTGTTGATGTTGGCAGTTGGCTGATAATTTGGGTTCCACCATCCTTGAGGGCATCTTTAAATTTAAATAGTAATTTTGTACCCACTTCAACATTATCTATTTTACTTTTTCCAACTACTGTATTATTTTCTCCCCCATTTTCAAATATATATTTTAAATGTCAGTAGCTAAAAACATTTAAATATAATTTGAATAATTTAGTAATGGAGCATCGAAACTAGTTATTTATTATCAAATGTAGTCATTACAAATGCAAATGTAGAGCGAATTTGACTCTACTTTTAAAAGTTAAATAATAATCAATTGAAGTATAATTTCAAGAATTGATTCTCTACATTTAGCGCCTATATTAGGTGTAATTAAAAAAAAATTAGTAAATTTTGATTAAAAAATAATATGTTTTAAATGAAAATTTTGAGAAAGTAATAAAAACAGAAGAAATGGAATTCATGTTTATTGAGAATCTAAAAAAAAAAAAGGAAGAAGAGGACTTTTTAATTGCATGAAGAGTGAGTACAGTGACAGCTTTGTCTTGCAAGAAGAGACATGAACGAGAATAAACGTCTAAATAAAAATAATTCTATTCGAAATTAAATTAATCTTTAAATAAAATAAATAATATTCACAATTAAGATATAAGTTCATCATTTATTAGTTTCATGTATAAACATCAACCTTTTAGGGAGAAGTCATACATGCGAAAATGATTGTGTCTGACTCTTATTGATAATCATGACATATGACACCATCAATGAAAATTGTTTTTTTTTTTTTTTTAAATCTAATAAGTATCCTAAAATTCAAATGGTTCAACGATATCATTGGAATAAAGAACTTGTATCCTACATTACTATCAGATAAAATTTGACCTTATAGAATATGGTGGTCAAGTTTTGTAACGATTATTCACTATCTCCTCGAACCAAAAATTCGCCTTGCAAAATGAACACTTAAATGTAGGATCTTCAGTGTTCATGTACTCTGAACATTCAAACAATAGATGAAAAAGTTAATGATAGAGACCATGAATATAAAGATAAAATTCAATATTTTGAACATTGACAATGAAAAGCAACATGTATAATAATAATAAATTGCGGGGTTGACAAAGATATTGCATAAAATTTATGATATTTTAGGTTTTCAATATTTATACAACGTAATTATTTTCTGATTGAAATTATAATTTAATGTTGATCATCTCAATTTTTAGTTAAGTAAATTTGGAGACAATTTATATATTATTTTGAAAAATATCATAAAATTTGAATTAAAATATAGCAAAGAATATCTTTTTATGGTTATTTACTTTTTAAAATTTTAAAATTAACAGTTAGGACAAAAACTATTAATAACTATATCATTTCAAACAATATAGATAAATCCGTTAACCGTTAATGTTAAAAAATGTGATATGAGACTTTTTGGAATAAAAAATTAATTAAGAATTAAATGTAAATGTAATTGTCATTGAAATAATTTTGATAAATAATGCAACATAGGAAAGAACTTTAATATGTATATGTAATAAATAACTTAAAAATAGGATTTAGTTATAAAAATTTCAATATAACGTGATTTATAAAAATACGAATGTGTATAAATTTTAAATATAATTTTAATAGAAAATTTGACATTGGATCTGTATGACTGAACCAAATATTTATCCATAAAATTAAGAAAAAATAAAATATCACAATTATTATAAGAAATTAATTACGTATTAAATGTAATTATCTATAAAAATATTTAATAATTTAATAATAAGCTATAAAAAAGAGCTCCAATTTTTAGATGTACTAAATAACTAAAAATAAGATTATTTATAAAAAAACTATACGTATGATGTGATTTATAATTTAGTACTCCGTTCGTCCCATAAAGGTAGTCCTCTACTCATTTAAATTTTCACACAGATTAAGGACAAAAAGGAATATAAAATATTAATTTCACTCTTAAAAAATAAAGTAGACTATCTTTTTGAGACGAACAAAAAAGAAATAGTGGACTATCTTTGTAATACGGAGAGAGTATTATTTAGTAATAAAATTTCGACATAATTTTTAACTGGAAATTTTACTTTGGATTTGTATAACTGAACACAAATTTTTTTTTTGTAAGATTGAAAACTTTAGAAGAACACATTTTTTCATGAAAAGAGAGATTTTGACATAAAAAAGTCAAATATAAAAAAGTAAAACCAAACAAATTATCGTTCTTATATCATAAAAAACAACTTCTCGATAAAAGCAAATTTTAAAAAAATAATAATTCTAGTTTCTTGTTTTTATTATTTTTTATACAATGTGATATACAATTTCATCAAATATATATACTGACCCATGAATAATATGTTTTTTCTTCACTCAACGGCCGAAACCATTAACATATCTATCAAACCCAAAGCTATTCTAAATAGCCCAACATTAGTTAACACATTACAACCCCAACAGAGAAATATAGAACATAAAATAAATAAATTATTAACAAATTCTCTTATTAGTCCAAAATAATTTTGCATTCTATATTGTTTTCGAAGCTTTCTCTATAATATTATTGTTTTAATATTTTTTCTTTTCTGTCAGAAACCCAAATCTATGTTCAACGACTTAAAATATCACAGGTCTTGAAGAAAAGAGTAGTGCCAATCATTTTTACTTTTTCAAAAAATAATTTACGATTTTTTATTTTCAAGTGGTTTGTAATATTAATAATTAATAAGCATTACCACCGCACTTGAAATTTTGAATTATAAAACGTGATAAATAGAAGGTGGAGTGGATGGGTCATGTTAAACAGTACGCATTTTTCCAAAGAAATAACCATTTAATTAAATCTTTTATTATTGTGTATATCTTTATAATAATTATATATAACAGAAATTAAAGAGGTTGTATATCGGGAAATTGAAAAAAAAAAGATATAAAAAAAAAAAAGAATAAACGAATTTTGAAAAACGGGAAAAAAATGAAACAAATTCTGAAAAAGCGAGAAAAAAAAAACTGGCTTTCTAGTGTAATTAGACGATGGGAAATAGAAGCCATATAAATACAATAAATATTGAAGAATGTAAATAGATGTCAGCGATTTTGAAAATAATAAATAAATATTGAAGACCCAACTATTTTTGAAATTAATTATTGGATGAAAGATATGAGTAGTGTGCACATGATAAATATTGAAGTCCCCAAAAATTGAAAAAATAAATAAATAAAATCTGCACATAGCATAAGAGTTTTGGAGGGAAACAGTGAAATTGACTGGAATTGACTCAACTACTTTTATATATTATATAAATGGGGAATTCTCTTTTTAAAAAGGTGGAATTCCAACCTCTGGAGCCCCTACGTTAATGACGAATGCTGAGAATTTATAATAGCGAGCACAGAGAAAGATATGTATTTTTCGAGACAGATCTTACGGGAGTTGCCCCCGAAAATCTATTTTAGGAAGAGACTAAAAAATGAAGTATTTGAAATTTTATTATAATTGTCCGCTATATTTAAAATATTTATCCATAATTGAAACTAACAAATATTCAACAAACATCAGTTCATAAATCATATTACAATGCAAATATACAAATTGAAAATCACAATGTTAATAAACAAATATTCAATAAACATAAACTCAAATTAAAGTTTTTTTTTTCCAGACTTCTAAGTTCATGAAAATAATAATAATAATAATAATAATAATAATAATAATAATAATAGTGCGGCACATTCCCCAGTAGACCCTAGTGTCTGTCTGCCAGGAACTAACTGTGCTTTCAAAAAACCTCATCTATACTGAACTCCCACACTGCAGCTACTAGCCCAGCCAAGATTTTTCACTCTCACATTTCAACCAACTGAACGATGATCCGAGGTGAAAATTTCCTTTTTAAACTGTGACTATCAATTTGATAGACTTTATTATTTATGGAAGTTAGAACATTTTTAGGTTATTTGATGGTCAAAGGAATTTTTTTTTTTTTTTTTGAAAAATATTTTCAATGGAACATGGAAAGCATAATGTTCTCCATGCAATTGTGGAAAATACTTTTCCATGTACTAGGTTGGAAAATGTTTTCCGTCCTGTGTGGAAAATACTTTTGCCCCGTTTGACATCTTTTATTGTTAATTGACTTATTTTTTTTGTCAGAACCTAACATTATTATTATTGAGTACAATGTGCAAAAAAAATTAAAATAACTCAATTTTGCCAAATTTTTCATGAAAAATAATATCAATTAAATAATAAAATTTAGAAAAATTTCCATTATTCACCTAGAAAATTAATCCAATCAAATACTTTAAACCTTTAATTTTCAGTAAAATAAGTTCCTAAAATATAAATTCTCTTTAATTCATTTTCTTTTTACTCAAATGTGACAAGCGGATGTTACCTTGCTCCGCAAGACGTGACTGAATGTCATCCACACTGGCTTTGGAAGGCATAACCTATAATTTACCTCTCGAATTAATGACTTAATACAGGATCGATTCGAACCCTCAAGGTATGTGTTACACCTTTCAATATCGCTCTCAAATAGATCCTAACATTTTATCTTCAAGTTGACTGACTCTTTAGTCTTTAATGCTCTTCTTGAACAGCTTTACTGAACTTCTAAGCTAATCCCATTTCAGTTACAGTTGATGGTACAAACTGCTACAGTAAGCATTTGTTTAGTGTAGTTTCATTTATAAACTACACAATTTTCTAAACCACTTTTAACCATACACATTTTTTATCTCCAACTTTTAACCATATTTTACCTAAAAAACACCACCCAAAAAAAACCCAGTGAGAAACAACTGCCGAATAGACTGTAATTAATTTTTTTTTCTCATATCCATTTTTAACTACGCATTCATATAATAAAGCTCCTATTTGGTAATTCATTAAAAAACCAATTTTCCTACAATACTTAATTTTAACCACACATTTTAATTTTAAAATATTCTATACATAATTTCAAAACTTCCATTCATTTTTAACCACACAATATCACATCAATCGCTATTCAAAATAATTTTTTCCAAAATAATGTACATCAAACACTATTCAGCACATAATCCCACAACTTTTCCTACTTTTCAACCTCATATCCTCCAAAAAATTACTATTCAAAAAACTATTTAATCATCAAATAGGGGCTAAAATTCTTACGGGAAAGCAGAATCAGATCCAACTATGACTCACTCACGTCTCTTGCCATTCCAGCCATAGGGAAATAATAAAAAATTGAATTTTGTGAAAGAACCGCCTGGTCTCTTGGCTCCATTCAATCAATATAACAAAGATATAGCATACGCCTAAAGAGCATGTTGGGAGCATATTTGAAACTCTGTATTAGAGAATATAGTGATTTGTAATAATAGATGAGATTTCAACTTCTTTTTGTACATTAATCGTGCCAGTGCAACATACCAAGAGTCATAAAGGAGTTGATGACAGTGAGATCAAGCTCCAAGGAAAGCACAGATCATTAACAGCAGACTTGAGAAAATACTAATTCGGTGAGAACAAAAATAGATGGCAATTGACTTAGCTAATCTGGTCAGATATTACTTGGTAGCTTCCATTCTGCTGCTGGAGCCTGTTTGCCCCCGAGAGCATTATTTTGGGGCTGATTGTCCTGCCTGGTATGGATGCTGCAAGTTTATGTAACATATTTTAGTTTTAGATGCAAAACAAAACTGAACAACTTTGTTGCAACAGACAAACACTAAGGTATCTTTGGTAAGGTGAACCGGACACTATGAATACCGTATTAATTAAGAATGAAAAAAAGAAGTTAAAATGTGGTCATGTCCAGTCCACTCCTACGAGCCAAACACACTTTAAAAGTTATATTGACTTCCAAAATAATAGTTCGCGAGGATTATAGCTCAAGACAGAAACTGTTAGCTAGTTTTAGTTCCTTTAAAAATAATTGATCATCATATGGTCATTGAAAAGAATATGCAATAGTATGCATTCCTATTTGTTGAGTACATACAGGAAAAAACCTAACAAGATATTCATATCGCTCTAAATAGGACTGATTGATTGGACTAATGGAAATGAGCAAAGCATCTGAATTGATCCAATCTCCTCTTAAAAGTATCTTGAGGTCGCTGAGAGGCTCAACAGAGCCCTTGTGAACTATTTGGAGTCACCACATAATTTCTAATTCTCCATTGAACTCGATTGAGGAACGAATTGATCCACTCTCCTCTTAAGAGTATCTTGAGGTCACTAAGAGGCTCAACAGAGCCCTTGTGAACTATTTGGAGTCGCCACATAATTCCTAATTCTCCATTGAACTCGATTGAGGAACGGTTTCTTCGTCAAACTACAAGTTGTCTATCTTTTGCAACTACTTGATCTACCGCTTTGCTTAGGTCTTCACCTTCCCACAGCCTACTGTTGCAATTATGACATTATCTAATCACAAGAACAAGTCACTAAGTTATTCATGCTTTTGAAAGAAGTTCACAATTTGGATTTAGAAGTCATCCAAAATACAAGCTTGCTCCCCATGAACAATAGATACAGGTTCTTTTGACCCCATAGCTAGAATGCATAAAAAATCAGCCTACATCAGCTTAATGAAAATTTAACTTCTACATTCTGCTTGATTTTTTAATTGTCGATAGCTATAAAGAGATCAAGAGAGCTACAGATTAATAGCTATGTTAGGAGGCATTACCTGAGCAGTGTATGGCGAGCTTTGACCAATGAACTGGACAAATTCTTGTTTCTTCATCTCGTAGTTGAACTTTGCATGTTCCAACAATGCCTGCTCCCTCTGCATATCTTCCCACATTCTTTCCTTCTTCCATTTTGTCTCCTTCATTCGCTTTTCAGTTTCAAAATAGTTCTCACGTAGTTTCAACGCTTCAGAGCTTTTTGGGAATTTCACGTCAACTCCACTTAAATCAGAAAAAAACTGAAGGTGAAATTATATTCAACAAAATTTCTATTTGCAATTGAACATTGACAATTATTTCTTAAGTGCACAAGTAAACATGTGGTTACTCGTCAGAATGAAGTTGATAGACAAGGCCTCTGGCCTTTTCATCTGTCTCAAATGAATAAATAAAAAATAAAGGATTGTGCCATGTTTTTGCAAGATATTGGCAAACACTGCATAGGTCAAACTTCTTACTGATTGCCTAAGGAGAACACCCCGGGTCTTCTTAACATCCCACCATCAAGAGATATGGCTCCATTAGTTATACAAGGAAGGGACTTCAGCATGTCCTCTCTTGAATTATACACTTGCAAATTCGAGAAGAGGTTATAAAATAGTGTCTCTCTTAGGCCAATCCCAGAATTTGAGATGCAATGCAAGTGGACGCTATCAATTGAGATCATATTCACAGCAAAACCAAGAAAGCCGATTGGAGGTTCCCCGTTGGGTAATCTTGGCTTCAGAATATCAAGCCTCCTCTGTGGGTCTTTAGCTATGAACTCACCAACATATGGACTGAGCACACACCCATAAAAGTGAGAGAAAGCAAAATGTGAGCTAAAGCTAATTGATCAAACAACAAAACAATAAGCTCTGATATAACATATACCTCAGATTTTCAAGACAAAATACCAGAAAGGGACCATCCACAGGCTTCCCAATAAAAGATCCAAGTCCATAAAGACCAGAACTTCTATTTATCAAACCCTGTTTGTCATATGTTTCCAGCGCTTTAACAACTTCACGGGTCTTGCAAACCACTGCTAGCATGGTTTCTAACCCCAAGTACGCAGAAAGAAGCCTATGTTCCAGAATTTGATAAAACATCAGCCATGCATAGAATAATTACAGTACAACGTTTCCCACATTTCTTGACTAATTTTCTAACATCCATCATCCACAAACTAGTGAATTTACTGTTAATTAGTTTAAAATCAATGACACAGATTCCAGGATCTAAGCCACTTGTGATTAAGAATCAGTATTCATGGCATAAAGAAGAAAACAGACAGAGAGTCACTTATAGACAGTGTTCTAAAATGCGCGAAAATGCGCCGCCTAGGCGCGATGCGTGACCAAAACGCGTCGAATAAGTGGTATGCGCGTAAAAATGCGGTCAACGATTTTTTTTTACCGCGTTTTTTTTAAAGGGTAAAAAATCCATTTTTTTTTATATAAAAATATATTTAATGTCTTAAAATAATTAAAATAATATTAAAAATACGAAACGCATTATGACGCTTATTCTTCGCATTGACACGCCTAAACTTGTGATTCTTGATTCTCGACCTCGACGCATCGCAACGCATTACGCATTTTAGAACACTGCTTATAGATACTCCAAAAAACGAGATTCTAGAAATGCTTAAGATAGTTTAAGATAATCCAGTATATCAAAACAATATTGAACCAACCTGCTAAGGTTATCATCATCAACTTTTCCAAGTGTAGCAACAATACCGACTATATCCTTTGTCCATTGAAGATTGGAAGCCTGATCTCCTTGACGAGTTTTGAGCTGACACAAAATCGCAGCTGCAGATTTCTCATGCCTAAGAATATGTTCAATTGTTTCTTCCTCACTCTCCTTATGGACTTGGTTCTCATTTTCTGTTGCATGATTTTCTGTATGATACTTTCCTAGAGCAACTAGATGAACATAGAAGCAGATAATTACTTTGAAATGCAGTTCGGATGTAACAAGACAGAATAGATCCAGGACAGTAGCCAAACTCATATAGAGCCCAAGACGGCATAATTACAGCCATAATGACTTAATAACTTTGCATTAGTAAGTTCAGGAAATAGCATGGCAGTGTATGCTACCTCTGTAACATTAGAAATGCTGGAATGAGATTACAGCTGAAGCACCAAGTTTTTGTCTTTGTATTATATAATTCAATATTATAAAGTCATCAACAGCATGACTAAAATTCTTACATGAATTCTTCTTTTGCAAACATAGAAGAGCGTGTAAATGAAATTTAGAAACACAGATACCTTGCATATCTAAAATTGACTCCTCCAATCTGTTTTGGTGCGTCTTTAAGCATTTGATATTGTCTTCGTAATGCTTAACTTTTTGACCCAACGCAAGTATATCTTCCTGAAGTTTCTGCAACAATTGAATCAACTTGTTTTACTTTGGTTATCATCTTCTTGAGCAACAGGGGTATACTGAAGATGGTTAAATGCTAAAGACCAGTTAAACTTATTAACATCTTCGCCAAAAAACTAACTTGTATTTGAGAAAGTATGAATAACCTTAGAAAAGTTGACTACATATTCTGCCTGCTGACTATGAATTACATTTTGCATGTCCTCCACTGAAACCATATTCTGACCAGCTTGCCTCATTACTGATGGATAAGAAACAACCGATTCCCTTGTATTGATTGCATTCTGAAAAAAACGAGATAGTCACTTACTCTTGAATGCCAGGACATATTCAGGCAGCACTTTCAGGAAGCACTCAGACAATCAGACATACATGTGGGGATATTAAAACATTTCTTCTTGTTATAATAATTCAGAGACCATTTTCAAATAATATTAATAATTCAGAGACAATTTACATCAGTTTAAGAATTTTTCAATGTTCAATATTTTACTTCCATTAAGTACCATCTTAAGTATTAAAATTAAAAAAGAAAACAAAAAAAAAGAAAAAAAAAATAGCACGCACATAAAAATTCACAGGTGTCTAGATTCTGAAGTATGTCCCATCATTTAACAGCTGATGGAAAGTCAGAAAAATATAAAATTAGCACACACAAAAAAATTCACAGGTGATATGCGTCCAATCATTTAAAAGCCGATGAAAAGTTAAAAAATAAAAAATAAATAAGGAAAACCAGATGAACTGTCTAATCACTCCTTACAACTTTCGAATGAACCCAGTTCGCATTATGGTCCTCAAATAGCAATTCCCATTCACATAAAAAAGGACAATGAAACTGTTTGCTCATCTCATCAAGGGTAAGGAATCTTGAACAGTATCCCAAAGATCTGCTATCATAAGCTTCTATAGATTTATCACGACAGAGTATGCCACCCATACACTAAACAATAGTGACTCCCAGGGCACATCTCCCAGCGGCAAAGGGGTTGGCCGATAATGTGCCCAGCGCAGTCATGTGCAGGGTTCGAATCCTGACGACTGAATAATGGATTCATTCCCTATGGCAAGCGGGGTTACCTTGCTCCGCGAAGCGTTACTAAGTGTCATCCAACCTGACTCTGGAAAACATAACCTGCGATTTTCCTCTCGAACCAATAACCCGGTGCAGGGTCAGTTTGGACCCTCAATGTGTAGGTTACACCTTTTTTTAACAATGGTGTGTAAAGGTTGTTGGGAATTACACGTTGATTCCCCATTCTTTAACCCACACGATCTTTTGATCTTTTCACAAACAGCTACATTTTCATAAAAAAATTAAAATGAAAAAATAAGGACCAAAAGAGTCAAAATTTCAGTTTCTCTGCCCAAATGCCAACATTTTCTAAAACCCCTAAACCCCAACCCTCAAACATCAATTCAACACTTGTAAACACTCACATGCATGATTACATTCCCATTTTCTAACGCTGCCAGAACATTCATAAATTTGAAATCGGTAAAACCCATATTTCACTTACGAATTCCCCAAGCTGATGCAGAGTTTTCGCATCAATCCGGATTCAATCAATTTTTCACATAAAACAACAATTTCCACACAAAATATGTAATACTAAAAATCTTAATTTTAGTTTCTCGGCCCACATTTAAACATTTCTAAAACCCCTGAACCTCTCTCTCAGTCTCTCATATTATCAATTTCAACTCTTATACACCTAACATGCATGACTGTGTTTCCAATTTCTAGTGCTGCTAGAAAATTCGTAGCTGTCTAGGAAAAACTGTAGAAGTGGTCAAACCATTTTCACTTACAAATTAAATATTTACGAGAAAAAACGAAGCTAATCATATTTGAGAAGAAAAACACGCAAGTGGTGCACCTGGTGCGGTACGTCCATTGTGATTCTCTGCCGGTATCCTCCGAGCGCCGCCAGTCACCGGTTGATGGCTCTATTGAGTGGTGAGATACAGATGTGTCACGACTCGCTATGGAGAGAGAGGGGGAAGTATATTTATTTTTTACCACAAAGAGCCCGTTTGGTGTGGGGGAGAAATTTTGATTTTTGTGGTATTTTTTAATGTTTGTTGAGGGAGGTAAGATTTATATTGATTTGAAAATAAAAAATTGTGAACTTGATAAAAAATAGATGGTTGAGATTAAATTTAAAAAATTTTGATAAAAATAATTGATGCAAACAAAAAATAAGAATATTTTATTTTACCGCGTTTCACCCTCTTAAAAGCGTTTTCTCCCAGCTCTTACTTTTTAGGGTAAAAGAACACTGGTCCCTAATCTTTAAACCATTTGATGATGAGATCTTAAACTTTTTATTTCTAGTAATCACCGTCTCAATTTTTTCAAATGTCTGTACAGTCGGAGATCCTTTTTTTTATAAAAAAAAAAACGTTGATTTGATCATTAAAATTAGGGTACTTACATTGACATTACTAATTTTGTTAATCAAATCACATTATCTATACACTTTAATTAAAACATGAATTTTATAATTACACTACATTCATTTTCACAAATTTGACCTTCGCGAAATAAAATGAAAAGAAAACATAGTACGCCAGCCGTTTGGCAAACCTATTTTGAACATATTTTTTTCTACACAATTCTTTAAATTACTTTTTAACCACACATATTTTCTCTCTCCATTTTTCAACCGCACATTTTATCTAAAAAACATAAAAAAACATGTTTTTAAACAAAAAACTTTTAACAAACAGAGGCTCTACGAAGGCTTCTTCTATTTTTAACACCACAATACATTGAATTCTTTTTAAATATTTTATCCTAAAACATTCTTCTTTTATTTTCCACAGAAGTGTTTGAACTAATTTGAGGCATAGTTCATTATTTAGGCTTAGATCTAGGACTTTGATTAATGTAAAATATATCGTGTACTTTTTGCTTTCTCACCAGACTCCAACCGAACTCCTCCATCACCCACCACCACCCCCACTCCGGTTCCACCCACAAAACTCATTTCCATTTTCCTCGTTCTCCGTCAAATTTAAAAATTGTAGACAATCATCGAGTGAAAAAACTATTTCTTTTTCAAACCCTAATCTTTTACGATCCAATTTGCAGTTAAAATTATAAATTAATATAAAAGAGAAAATCCAATGAATTATAATGACCTAGTGGAAGAATATCTGACCATCTTTCTTTCCGATAGAAGAATATTTGGCTATATTGGATGGCTTTCACATGCAAGTAAATCTCCAAGAAATTTTAATCAGATTACGACAAGAATAGATAAAGTAACAACCGTACCCAACAAGAATTTTAGGATTTTTTCAAAGAATAATACATATACAATTTGGGGTTTAAACTTTGTGGTGTACACAAGAATTAAAAAGAAGAAAAAGTAATATAATTGGATGGTTATTTAAGTCAATTTACTTGTGACCAATTTAGTAAATATAAAAAGTGTGGTGTAATTAACAAAATTGGTAATGTCAATATAATTGCCTAAGGTTGAACGCGGTTCAATTTTAGCAGTTTTTGATATATTTTCAAACCAAACCAAGTCAAACCAAACTATTTTTTATTGTTTGATTCAATTTTAATCCATTGTTTACCATCGACATAATATAATATATTTTAGATGTCAAATTAATTCGTATTTTTTAATATATAAAGCTAAATTAGAAGTTTGTATAAACTAAAATATGTTAACATTCTTTGATTCATTTTTTACCTTGTTATCCTTGCACTAGATTGATAATAAAAAGTAAAAACATAATTATGAGTGAATAACTTCGTTGAAATGTGGGAGTCTGATTTTCAGAATGTCAATTGTCGATATGTACTACACATCATTGAAAGATTTGATAGCTCTAGTCAAGGATTTGAGTTACTCTTCATTTTCAGCAATTCATTGTAATTACGGCTTATTATTACATTATATTGGTCAATTTTCTTGCTTAGTACAATTTTTTTGCCTTCAATGTATGTATGACCCAAATTGCAAAGTAGGAAACTTCTATACATTTTTTCTGGGATCATTACAATGCAATGAAAACGAGTAAAATATACATGAGAATTTTTCTTTCATTGTTAAATTTGATTTTTTTTTAGCAGGAAAATGGTAAATTCAAATTAATAAAATTAATTTTTAATTAAAAATTAAAAGGCATTTAGTTCGATTTTTTGCGGTCTTTGAAAATCAAAACCTAAACCAAACTATTTTGAAACGATTTGGTTCGATTTGAGAGAAAAGAATCAACAGGCTCATGCAGTCTCAAATTGATGCGTTAGGTTCGATTTGCAATTTCACGGTGCAAGCCTAAAATTGCCCTTAAAATTATCAAAATTTGAGTGAAATTACCGTTATACCCTTAGCTTGCATTTATTTTCAATTTATGATGATTGCTACAATTACTACCGTAAGGCTTCTAGTACTACACGTGATATTCTTCTCAATCGCATCTTTGTTGACTCCAACCATCCTCTCCACTTTTCTCCCTGCTCGAATAGCACGAATGTCAACGTTGTCTACCCACCAAATCCCCTTGCCAATCGAAGAGCTCATCAAATGCGATTTTTCCAATGTCAACACCAGTGTGTGTGCTCGAAGTCACATCTTAAAGACCAGCTCCAAGAATCTGTAGAGGCCGACGTCGATGTCCGAAACCCCTCCACAATCAATTAAATCTTGTTTAGAAGTGTGTATAAATTTATAGAATTGAAGTGTAGACAGGTATTTAAAATCAGTAGAACGTTGGTTTAGAACCTGATAAAACATCAAGAATGAGTGGATTTCAAACTGCAACTAAGACTCAAATATATATGGAAAATAAAAGGGATTGTTAAGACTATATTTTTTGATGTGAGACAAAACACAACACATGTAATTACAAAATGCTCATTTAAAATTACTGTTAGGTAGTTTGGCTACTAAAGAGTATGTTGTCCGAAAAATATATAGAATAAAGTTAAGCATAAACAAGGAGGTAGACCAGCACCGTTAACCATTCCGTTCATTCTTGACCGACTTGTTTCCCAAGCTCCGAAGCGCGGATCCATTTTCATTCAAGAATTGTTCATATCTACCTTTCTTGCAATGAAATGTTTCCAAGGTTTTTTGCAACTCTCTACTCTCTTCCTCAAACTCGTTGTCTATCTCTCTGAGCTCAGATTGTTTTTCTTCTATTATAGCTGAAAATTCAAGAATAAATAAAGGTTTGATTAACATAAGTGCACATTTGGTATGCAGTAACTATAGATGACTCGACAATGATAAACAAAAACTTGGTCCTCTTACCAGAGATGCACTGAGAGTTCAAATAATCACTTCTAGATTTTTTTTGGTTAGTAGTGTAAAAACTGATTTGTCAAAATGGGGAAATTTTGAAGGAAACAAGTATTTTAAGTGACATTAAACTCTTGAAGTGAAGGGAAATGATAAAAACAATGTCTGACCAGGGATATCTAACCGGAATAAAACTTGCGAAACATCTCTCAGACGGATAAAACAAGTAGCATCTAAAAAATAATCAGAATACCTAAAAATATTAACCTTGATGGAGATCATGCCATGCTTATTGAATATTGTTTAAAAATCTCGTAAAAGTGAGCAAGTGATCGATTATGAATCCTACACCGGTCTAAGGATGACATGGATTAGAATTGAGTATTGAAACAGATCAAAGTTATCAAAGCTAGAACCTTGAATTTGAGATTTCTGATATTTGATCCTTTTCAGTTTCCTTTCAAGCTCACCAATGCACAAAGCATACTTGTAAATATCTTCCTCGAGCTCCTGTAGAGAAAATTATCTTTCATTAATAGAAAGGAAACGTAAAATGAGTAAAATGACATATTTCTCTATAAAGTTCTGTATGCTTTTGAAATTTTATATAATAGGCTGAATGCAGGTAACCGCTCTAAAATATAGATTCTATGAATCATACCTTTTGGTGAAGTACAATGCCCCAAGATGAATTTCCCCGATCCTCAGAAGCCGTTGAGCCGCGAATACACGATATTTTTCCATGTGAACTTTCACTCTGGGCATTATATTTGTCCACATTTGGCATCTTCAATGAAGGTGAATCATAGAAAATCATTGATTTTCCAACTGAACTTTGGGGCGAGATATTTTCTCGCTCCAGCTCCAATTTGGGAACCTTTAAGGAAGGTGATCCCTGCAGCTGCAATTTATTACCATTTGATCTTGGCAGCTGGATCCTATTTTGTGTTAAGCCCTGCTCAACATGAACCTACATAATATAATTCACACGAGTCTTAACCCTTAAGTTACCGTCTGTATGTATACACACACAAGGCAATAAGCATAGACTCTTGTCAATAGAAAAAGGAAACAAGGTTCAGGAAATGTTTGCAACCTCTACATTTAAATTTAGATCTGTATAACGAGAGTGAGCAGCTGTAAACGAGAAAATTCCTGCTCTCTGAGGGAGACAAATAGAGCGAATGCAACACTGTCCACGCAGGAAGTTGTAACGCACAGAATCATCAATATCGAATGAATCTGACTTCAACATGAGAGTATGAAACTGTCCATGTTCCTCTTCACAATGGATATTTCTATCCACTTCTCCTTCAGAATTCACGATCTCAAACACAAGATTGTCCAGTTGAGAACCAGCAACACACTGTTTTAGAACCTGAAATTTAGGAAACATACACGTATTAGTATGTTTCAAAAGCTTGGACTGTTCAGATATTTTCTCGGTGTAAAAGAGGAAAAAACGAGGAAGAAGAAAAAGTGTACAAACCGTTGAAGCTGTCGTCAGCCTTCTCATTTCAGTTAGAAACTCTAACTTGTGGATGACCTCATCTTGAAATAGTACAGAAAGGGAAACTGTAGGTGGAAAGAATTTTAAAATAAATTACCAGAACATAATTTTTCTAAAATATAACCGTCAAAATCATTTCAAAGTACTTGGACCAAAATTCGGTATTAAACAAAATGTGATAGGCCTTAAAAAGAACAAGTAAATTTACCTTCTGTAGCACTTGGACTACGTTCAATGGAAAATATGAGAAAAAAATTATTAATGAGCAAAGGAGAACATAAAAGAGTTGTTCTCAATCCCTAACACCTAATACTCACGAAGTATATATTCTGAGCGATAGACCAAGCTCGCAATAAGATAGCACTCAAATGCTACCACTGAAATTTTGATGAATTTAAAGCTCAAATAGGAGTCCAATATTTAGGTAAACGAAAGGGAGGGCTAAGACTTATTATTCCAATGTGGAAACAAAGTTCACCTGATTCAAAAGCCACCAATTAACATTTGAGGTTGACAACTAGTGAAAAGAAGTATATACAGAACATAATTATGAACGATGGCCTCAATTGGTTTCTCCACAATCCTAAAGTTGAATATGAACAATTCTTAAGAGATCATAAAATAAAATTTAGATGAGGCAAATTAGCTCAAAGCGTAAAAACCATCATGTTTGGAAGATGAAGGAGCACACATATTTAAAAGTGGATCAAAACAAAAGGCAGAAGTAACATACCATGTTTATCATATCCCTTAGTAACTTTTAAACTGCCGCTCAGGTCTACACACCCGTGATCATCTACCTGTCAGTAAAAATAAGACATAGTTAGGGAACTTGAATATTTGAAAGATAAGAAAACTTAAAACAGTAGGGTTGATAATAATAAATATTCTAAAAGTGATGCCATAAAATTGTTCTTATTTACTTCATCTAAGAAACTTTTTTGACATGTTCCAACATGTGTACCATTCATAACTTTCATAAACAGGTCAGACTGAGGATTGAACCAGATGCACTTGTTTGCTCTTCTACTATATTAAACCACCTAATCCAAAAGCTTAAAAGCTATTAGAGAAGATTAATTTAGACTTCAACAATTACAATTACTAATTCTCCCCCACAACCATCAAAATGATGTCTACACTATTCTATCTACCTTTTGCTTTTGAACTAGTATTATTGTTCCAGTAAGATTAGCTCCTTCATCAATGTATGAGACTAAGAACAATAGAAGATCTTCCAGTATGCTTTAAAAGACCAGTAAACAATGCCTGTTTTGACACCTACCTTAAAATATCCGGCTTTATCTAGAAAAAGAAACCCATCTGCAAGGAAGTGGATAACCTCATCTTGTTTGATATGATTACCAAATGAATCAAACAGCTGCATGATGGAAATAATTTACAATTACAAAGCAGAAGATATATCAAGCCAAAAAATTCAAAGAGATTTCAAAACTAAAATGGAAGAGTACAAGAACAATATTGATGTGGTTACATATCAAAAGAAAACTTGTGTATTGACCATCTACCTATAACATGATAATTGAAACTCATACAATTAAAATGCAAATACCATTCCAATCATCATTGAGGTTCCAATTAATATATTTATTCATCCTTTTTTCTCCCTAACATTTTTCTTGTTCATGAATCTTAACTTGCATCAACAAAAACAAAAATGATACTATAATCCATGGTTAAATATTTATCCAATCTTTTCTGAATAATAAACACAAATATGTGATACTCATAAACAAGAGTGAATAATGATAATGGGCCACAATACCTCAAATACAAGTTCTTGGATTATCTGTCCTGGAAGCAATAGTCCGCTTGATGTTCTTGGATTTACCTTGACGCTTTGTGGAGCTCCAGGAATGACTAACCACAGAGTTGTTTAGGTGAGAAATTAAGTAGTGGATATCAAGAATAAAATAAAACAATTAATTCATATATACATCTATATAATTTGTTTCTGCAGAAATACCTTGACATGCAATAGCAACCGAGTGTTTTTCATCTAGTGAGCTTATGATTAATGAGATTTCATAACTCGGCCGAATCCTATCCAATTCATTGCTTATCACCGAGATATCCTACAGAGATTACTATTTTTGAGTAGAGGCATTTTGGCATAAGATATATGAGCAAAATAGTTTCAGAAAGCAAGTAAAACAACCTTAATTTCCATAGTTGATTTATCTAGTGTTAAATCCACGTCCATACTACATGTATGAGCAAGAACACCACTGTTTGAGCTGAGCCTAGTAGTCAGTTCTGGCACATGTGTGAATGGAACACGGTTGCTATATCTATCATAACATGCTACAGATAGAGAGGGGAAATGAGAACCAATCCTGTCAATTGATTGTTTTTATTCAGTCTAGCGAGATTTTCAATGTAATAAGATAGAAGGTATGCCCGTTCTATATAAGAAAGAAAACAAGTGAAGTCCCGCAGATACATGAAAAATTTAAAAGTAACAACAATAAAAGATTTTTTGAAATACATCTGGCAATAGCAGAAAATATTAATCTGGGCAAACCCGATAAATTATATGGATCACGAACTTAAGAGATAGGATTCTTACCTTATCGTAATATCCTTACGCTTCTCACTTATAACTTTCCAACAGTCAACCTCAGCCAGTGCCTTTACTCGCACTCGTCTTTTACAATTGATATCCCTCAGCTCTTTCTAACAAATAAAAATCCAAATGCAGCAAAAACAGGATCAGAGATGGATCCCTTACATTAAAGCACGTGATATAGAAGACCAGGTATAAGTATATTACTTACAAGAGAGAATGAAAACGTATATACTCCAGCTTTCTGAAATAAGCGGGATAACTTGGATCCCACTGGAAATAAATACAAACCTTGAAACCCCTTATATGATGAAGGGGTCATTCTCCTAGAATAAACATGATTAACATTTCCAACAGTGCCATCATCAGCCTGAAATTTGACTTCCAAACTCATTTCAAAATTTTCTCGAACAATGAACTTCTGGTTCAATTTTTCGGAGGTGCTGTTAGAATTGAAAGCCTTTGGACGAACGACTGCAATGATTTTGTCAGGAAGAGCATGTCCAGCTTCTATGTCATCAACAGGTAATGCCTGCAAAGGAAGACAAAATTGAACAATAAACAAAAAGAACACCCGGAAATATATTAGAGCCATTTCTTCCTTGTCATAGCTTAAAGGGGAAAATTTGAGATGATCCAAACCAAAATTTGAGATGATCCCAAGGCTGATGTGTTCCTCTATAGGTAATGCTCATATCAGGATGCATATCATTTTCCTTTCAGCATAAACAATGCCCTTTTATCAAGTAGCTTATTATCAAATTGATCCTAAAGATGGGTACTGATTACAAGTAGCCAATTTATATTAAAAACTGTTTACAAGTAATCATCCGAGATCTTTGAATATGATGACTCTAATGGACTTCTCATCAGGATTACTAAGACATCATTTCAGCTAGTTCAAAATTTATGCCATACATCATGGTCTGATTTATGAACCCATAAAATGAGAATGAAAAAGATTTACCAACCCAAATGGTAGTAAAAAGCAGCTATACTCCCTGTCATTATCTAGGATTATGTTAACTAAAAACTTCATTTATCTACTTGCTGCATTCTGGGTAATTTGGAACTCTAGCTTTATTCGCTTACTGAGAATCAAGAAATATTATCTCAAGATAATATGTTCAGAAGTAGAAACAATATAGACTGCTTCAACTAACCCCATCAATCTCCAATTCTTGACAATTGGAGAGGCTCAGCACATCAATGATGGATGGAGATTTTTGACAAGCTTTCTCAGTTTGGTTCTCCCACTCAGTCTCACTAATGGAAATACACTGCATTTAAGGACACTATACTTGGTAACAATTTGGCGTAATAAGCTGGTAAAACATCTCCAGGTGAACCAAAAAATAGGTAAAATCTGAATGCTGACGATGTTCAACTAAATGACCAACCTTTCCAGAATCAATCACACTGATGGGTAACGACAGAGAACCGCGAACGTCTATGCAGTTATTTCCATTGTCAACTGAAAGGAGGCAACCTTGGTCCTCTGGCAGACCAAGTGGCCTATCAGTAACAGTAATGAAAGAAGGATGTCAGAAAATCTAGTTAGACTCCAAAACCCTTAAATTTAGACATTTATAAAATGACTTACCTGCAAATTAAACGGGCCTCCCCTATTACAATAATTTAATAAATGATTAGATTATTTCAGCAAATAGCAAATAATATATAAAAAAAAGTCATAGTAGTTCTAGTTATGGTCAATATTGTACAGAATTCTTTTGATAAACCTAATGAATGTATGTTGTACATTCATGTCAATCTAAAATATTGTATATCTGCAACTCACTTAAGGTATTGCCTCTCAGCAGGTTGATATACAAAAAGTACATCAGATTATCAAAATTGCAACAATAATGTGCACTTACCACAAGAATCCCCTTGGAGCCCTTCAAGGACGATATATTCTAATGTAGCATACACATTGTTCTTGTGGCATCCAGCACATGCACCCTTTAGAACTTTGATCTTCTGACCTGCTTCCCAAGATGATCCTTTCCTCTTTATCTCTTTATGAATCCTCACAACTAAGAGTTTAACCATGTGTACCGCCAATAATCATAAATTTAATCACGCAATGTGTTAGGCAAAAACATATATAGAAACGTGCTTGAATCTAAAATCTGTAACTAAGAGAATATAAAGCAGCAAAATATTTTTTATTAGACGTACCATCTGAAGAAATGCCAAGCTTTTTGTTCTTTTCAGGAATGACGACTAAAGTGGGTTGGTCCTCGCCACTATCAATTTCTTCATCATAACGATCATGCATTTCTAAAAGCCAATCTTGATACTGTTTCTCCAGCTGAGAAGGAGGCAATAACTTTCCAGATCTGTGTATTTTGATTTGCAACTCTGCTTAAAAATATGATGTTCGGATTCAATGTAAGACACCGTCTTCTTTCTTAGGATAATCTAAGCAACAAAATTTAGTCCAGCATTGTTTAACAACAGCATTACCTTTCTCAATATCAAGTGCCCTGTTACCAATATTCTTTAATGCAGTGGTGTAAGGATGGTGGTGCGCTAAATCCGTCTGGAAGACACAACCAAATCAAGCTACATCATGAACTTTGAAAGTAATTGTGTCCAATGAGACAATTTTAAATTAAATTATCAAATTTTAGGATGTTAATGAAAAATCATACCTTTGAGGGTGTTGGGTTGAAACCAGCATCCGTCTCTGCAAACATGACATTTTTGCTGAGAATATATATTTGATGCAGGCAACTGGCAAGTATGTTGAAAATTGTGGAAACTATTAGGAAGTGATAAGTTTATTAAGTTACTAGAAGCTTTTACCTATAAAGCATTTCACTCTGTAGCTCAATCGCTTTAAAATTTGAGCTCTTTCACCAATTTTTTGCCTGGGCTCCATGAAAGGAAGCCAAGCCTGAGAAAATGAAAAAGCAAATTTAAATAAAATGACTGCATTGCAGAGTTCAGACATAAAGAAATATAAAATTCTGATCAACTAACCCAACGAGCATCTGGCAGTAATCGACCTAGCCGCCGAATAGACACACGACTGAATCCCTCATAACTTTCTCCAATTCCAATCCCATCTTCTATCAGCTGGTCTAAAATCTTTTCAATGCTCTCTTTACCCTGTCACCAACCAAATACATATTTGGCTGAAAAGGCTTAACAGAGTTCCATAAATGAAAGGCCAAAAGTGAAAAACCAAATATCACCTCAACTATTGGGAAGTACACACATTTCAGCCTTGCATTTGCTTCTTGTATTATTCTCTGACCTAATGAATTCAAATGCAAACATTAACAAATCTTGTACAATAAAGGAAACATCAACATTGATCATGCTTGAAAAGCCTATATTAAATATCATAGCTTGTTCACCGAAAAACAGAGGCTCACTTTGACCAACAGTAAAAGTTGTATCCGTATTAAATTTAAACTGAAGATTCATTATAAAATCAGGACCGTTGCAGGACTTTAGGTTTGTTATAGCAATCTCTCCTCCTTCTATTTCAGCTAAATCAGTTCCGTTGACCTGCATTTAATCTCATATTAAAACTGAAATAAAAAGGGATTAATGTGTACAGAACCCAAAACAAGCAAGCCTCAAGCTAGAATGCACCAACCCCGCGAGCCGGTGTCCAGTACTGTCGGACACCAACACGTCACGGACACATGTCCAAGAGATGTATCCAAATCATTATTTAATTTATACAGTAAACACGTTGCTGAAATATTGCCCTTGACACCACATGACACCATGTAGAAAATACCAAGAGGCAAGTCCAAATTATTTTTTTGTATAATTGACAAAAATCCCTGTCACGATAAGGTCATCTCCAATGATTTGCACCAATTGGATGTAACTTTTACACCAAATTGGTGCAATTCTCACAACCAAACTGAAGTAGCCTCTTCAATGATCACACTAAATTTTAAATGAAATGAATAGTATTTTTTCTTATTATTTATTTCTTAACAATTAATTTATTTTATTTCCTATTTAGCACTTGTTTGAGCCCCATTAAAATTTAACATGGTTTTCTATCTCTTATTTTCAACCACATATTTTTCAGTACATTTTTCTCTCTCAAATTTTTACAGCACATTCTTCGAAAAATCACATCTTTAAAATACATTTTCTCCAAAAATCTAAATTTAAAGGGGATCAAACAAGGGCTTAATTACAAATGATATTATTACTAGAATTGTTAAATTTAAAATTATATTTAACAAACTAAAATATTGCATTTACTAGTGAATTTAAGAAAAAAAACATTGAACTGATACCACGATTTTTAAAAAAAAAAATAGCACTGAACGCAAAAGAGTCGCAAACAATAAAATTCACAACCAGTTGTCATTTAGTACTCGATATTAGTATATATTCATCCTACAAATGATCAATATGCACATCTTTATCCTTGATTTTTCTATGTCAAGTATGAAATTCTAGATATGATCTTCTTGAGTACTAATTATTGTTTTAATGTTGCATTGTATTTTAATTTTTTTAAGTTATTCATGCTGTCCTAGACTTCTAGTGCTAATTTCTTCTTAATTACTAATGGTAAAATTTGTAACTTTTGAGGTTTAATGACGAGCATTTTTCATTTAATGCATTCAATATTTTTTACTTCTTACTTGATTAGAATTTACAAATAAATGTTAAGTAAAAATAATAATCAAATTAATATAAAATGTAAATAAATTTAATTTAAATTATTAAACATTGAAAAAAATTTGAAATTAAATTGGACAATTTGGAAGTTGTTGAGGTCAATCGGGAAACATACACGGTGCTAAAGTGAATAAATCAAGATTCAAAGGACTTAATTGAAGAAGTTGAGAGTTGGAACGAGCTAATTGAGAAGATTCAGAAGTTTAAGGACCAAAATGCTCCAATTGAAAGTGGAGGACTGAAGGTGCAAACAAAAGTCAAGGACCTACTTAAACGGATTTCAAAGTCGGAAATTGCAAAAGAATTTAGAACTACGCGGCCTCACGAAGTATAAAGGCGCGGCCGCATGGTTTTTGCCTGCCCAACCGCGCGAGCATATTGGGCACGGTTTCGGCTTTTTACGAGGTTTAAATCATGGTTTTTCTCCTTATTTTACTAGGTTTTTCCAAAATCTATATATACAACTCATAAGTCACGAATTCCAGACCTTTGCCACACTTAAGAATAGCTACAAACTCAGATTTCAAAGCCAAATTCTTTGGAGATTGAAGCAAAGCAAAAGGGGAGACATGAAGATTACATGAAGAATTAAATCTTGGTGCAAGCTTTCCTTTCTTTTATTTTCAATTTTCAATGAACGTCTATGTTTACTGTTTTTGTTATTCAATTACGATGTGTAGCTAAATTCTCATGTTATGATGAACGATATAGCCTAGTTAATTATTTGAATTCCAAACTTCGTTATTTTTATTATTCGTTGCATGTATTGATTTTATTTTGAGTTTAATGCATGAGTTAATTGGTGACTAATTCATGATTTCGAGGTTTGTTTTCATAATCCAAGAGGTGAGCTAAAGTGAACGGGTGTCAAAAGGGGCAAGCAGGCAAACCAAACTCGTGAAAACCGGCCCAAATTGGCCCAAAACCGCGGTCCAACTTGTGACCCAAGTGAGAGTTCACAGGACAAAAAGGTGTGATCCGCGAATTTCACGAGTCACACCTTCACGGGCCTCAATTAACCCAATGGCTAGTAAAATAATTAAAAAAAAATTAAAACTTTAAAAATTTGAACAACTAAATTATAGTTAAGTAGGTGTCAACCTAATTGGGATGTACTTAAACTATAAACCATAGTAAAGTAGGTGTCAACCTACTTGAGATGTACTTAAGCTATAAATATTTGATAGTAAAAATTAGAAATGCATTTAGTTATTTGTTTATGTTGTATTTAACTTTGCAATGTTAGAAGTAATTCATGTAAATTAAGATATAAATTCGAATTCTATGTAAACATTTATTCATATAAATATGAATTTATCATCTTGTTCATTTCGTACTAGCAATTTAAAAAAAAAAAAAAAAAAATTGCTACAAATATGAAAAATTTTATGTTTTTATGCATATGGGCCAAATTGAAACGAACTACGACCTGCATAGGCTAGACCAGGATGGCCAGCGGGTGGGCCTGGTTATAGTTCAAAATTTGTGGACCAACATGTAAACCCGCAGCGGGCAAACTTTTTCACGCGAGCCTTTACCGAGCTCATATGTTGGCGGGCCGATCTGCCCAGACCACCCCAATGGACACCTCTTACTTCATAACACACCGTAACAAGCAATGCGGTACATTGATAACAGGCTTTAAAAAAAAAAAACACAACCTTTGCATTATAAATAAATATAAATAATAAAAAAATAGGAAAAAACAATATGATTTTAATCAGCATCAGGACATGTCGTATTGTTGGTACATTTTAAAAAGATTGCATGTCAGTGTATCCTTGTCGTGTAATGTACGACACTAGTGTCCGTGTCAATGCTTCCTACACCTCAAGCTTAATCCAATTAGAATTATGAAATACGTGACAAGAGCTTGCATAGTTCCTCTATTTATAACTGAACCAAAAAATCGTAGACATCAATGATTTATTCTTGTTTTATACAGAAGCTTTTACAAGTCATGGTCAGGTTTAAGAGCTTTGTCATGATGTATGAAACCAAAATGATCCGGCATCAGGATAATACACTCTCTCACTCAAAAAACCTTTCATAGAAATATTCACAAACTCAATCACAATACAATGCAAAGTGAAGCAATGTTAAGTTCATATCCTCAAATTCACCCAATAACCAATGTGTAAGAAGACGGTGGTAAGCTACTTGGTGGAGGTTATCAATTCATGTATATATGGTTTACTCCAAAAGGAGAATATGGAAAGTACGAGCACTTGAGTAAGTGCTTCGTGTAAAGCTTTATAAAAGAAGATATTATTAACACAAGGAAACATAAACATTATCAAAGAATTGAGAAAAAAAGGAGTCTTAAATCTAACCTGAAATTCAATAGGCCGTCCAGTTTTTCCAGACTTTTCATCACACTGTCCGATAAGATTAAATAAATAAAACATACATGAAACAACTTTATGCATTTCTTCTGCAACAACAATTCAAATATCAGGCAAATGATCTATGAACTAGCACATTTGATGACTTTTGAATATATATACATGAATAGGTGGACTTTCTTCAAGGATTAAATGTTATTTTGGCACCATAAATACCTCCAACAATTAATGATTCTAAATATACAGATACTTGTTTAATAGTCATTCATAACACTCATGTTGTGAATGACCATTTGTTGTACATCGCTTGTTTAGTCTTTAATATGATTTAAACATTAATATGTGAGATAAAAGAAATTCCTGTATGATATTCCTATCGTAAGGAAAACTGAAAAATATTAGAAGCAATAAATTGGAACTGAAACCAATATAAAAAGAGAGAATGTTGCTTTTATCCCCTTTTAAGAGGTAAAATTAGAGAGTTTATAATTCATGCTTTGCATTTTAATTTTCCTTATTCGCTTGTCTCCATTTTCCCACTTTTCTTCATTTCTTCAACTAATTACAAACAAAAATAAATTGTCATGATTTTCCTGTATAGACATTGTTTTGACTATTTCAATCATGATATTCAATTTTCCTCTAGATACATTTTTCTGATGATACCAACTCATTGGCTAATTTTTGAATAAGAAACAAAAAATTACCTACATTTTTTGTACCATTTTTAAGATAAATATGAAAACAAGCATTATATGCAAGAAAAGAAATTATATATTTAAGGAGAATTTCTGTTTCTTCTTTTCCTTATCTTAACTAAATTTTGATTAAAAAAAATAATAGTAACAAAATCTCAAATTCATTTACCCATAAAAGGTTTCTATTTCAAAGAAAATTTATGGGTTGATATGACTTTTGAAAGATGAAACGACACTAATTTAGCTTCTGCTTGGTGAAGTCTTGTTTATAAATGGCCAATTGACAACATCTCATTGGTCCCTTTTTTTTTAAAAAAAAAATTCAACAATTTCGACTTGTCAAAGATTTCCGTACACCATTTTTTACTTTTCAAACAAATGGACCAATGAAATATTTGCACGTCGTCATTTATAAAGAAAATTTAGAAACAAACTTTTACCAAACAGAGGCTTAATCATCTAGTAGAAAGGTAAAAAACAGAGCTTATCTATACTACAAAACTAATATTATGGACTGCATGTCCTTTAGCTTAAAGAACATAAAAGGTAAAGTCACTCAAACTGCACTATCATTTCATGCGTCATTATTTCATTACAGAAGTAACAGATGACAGGAATAACCAATAGAGCCGCATAAATAGCAAATACCTGAATGTATGGAAAATAAATGTCCTTCAACTTGCATTGGAGTATTGATATGTCTAGAGTAGCCATTTTAGGCTCGAATATCTCAACCTGCCAATATGTAAACAGCAATTACCATCAAAGTCAAGTTGTACTATCAGATTCAGAGGTAAAATCAAATGTTCCAATAATGATTTCTGTATATTAATTGTTGGAGTTTCAGCCCTTTTTTTGTGAACTTTATATGGTAGCGAACTCAAAGTTTGGCCAGTACTCAATAAAGATATAGCAATCAATGGAAACAGATAATAAAATGGCCTACCCTAAGAACTTTGGTTGAGATTTATACAATACTCATTCTGGTACATAGCCATCATGGTAAGGCTTCCATGATAAATTTTAGCTGAAATAGAAAGGCTAATCCAACGAAGTGCTTGAAATATAATCAAAAGTTTATGGCAGCATGCAATTCAATCAAAAGATAAGTACTCGTACCACAATGCACAAACGATTCACAATATTTTTCACTCTCTCTTTCAAAAAATAGATCTGAGTAAAATATTGTTAGAGTTTAGATATTTCAAAAAGATTTTCCTTGTTTTAAATATATGATTGCATGAATGGAAAAAACAAAGAAGTTCAGGGAGAGCACTAAGTACACTACAAATTAGAAGTCTTTTCATTAAGGAAATTGAAAAAAAATGTGCTCTGCTCCACATATTCTTGTACAATCAAAGGGAATTGATTTATAGAGAATAAGATTAGTAAAACAATAAATAAATATGTTGTCAGGCAGAAGGCATTCAAAAATAAAGAAATAGATGCAGATTAACAAGGTAGTTAATATATATATATATATATATAAAAACCAAAAAAAAAAAGCAAGGAGACGAACATCGAAGAAAAAGGTTCACCTTTGTGAAGCTTCCATCAGATGATTTTTCTATTTCATCTTCCAAAGCAGTTCTGACGCCACCATTGGCCTTCAGTAAAAGGAATAAAGATCAGAGAAGAGAAAAGAAAAGAAAAGGAAGAAAAACTGACTAATAAGAGAAGCAAACTGCAATTAAGTAGATTACCCTCCAAGTTTGTTTTGAGCTGGAAGAACTTATTAAAGCATCTCTTTCAAGGTGTAACATGTACACTTTCTTACAGTTCTGGGTCCTGGAGGAAACTACAGCTCGCCTAAAGTATAAGAGACAGAAGGGAAAGAAACATGGTTCCAGTTGAAATCTACTCTTTCATGATTCAAGAAAAGGTAAGAACATATCTTATGCAACTGTGGGCAAATTACCATCCTAACTGACCCAAGCCGCCAAATGTTCCTGAATTGGCTCGGTATGGATCGGTTTGGAGGGATGTCGGTTAGGTTTTCTAGTTGGCTTGGACCAACCCGAAAACCTCGGTTTCAGGGAACAAGTTAAAAAAAAAAAAAAAAAAAGATTTTCAAGGGAAGAATCCTCTTGAACAAACCGAACCGAACCAAATCGAATCGACTCAGGTCATTTTGGAACGGTTTATTCCTGTTGTTGGTTCAGTTTTGGGTTAGAATTCACCCAATTCGAACTGTTGGTTCAGTTGTCGAGTCGGCTTCGACCTGACCCATGCCCTCCCCAATATGCAAGTCATACCTTCCTAAATGCATCGCTGCAATGGGCCCGCCATACCCAAACATGCCAAAGTAAGGCTGCAGAGATATTAATAAAGACAAAATATATAAATTACTCTACTCCTTGGATGTTACAACATTTAGATGAGGTCGCTACACACACTATCACATGGTAACTAATATTAACATATTAGGTAGACATTAATCCTTTTAGGAGTATATGTTACCGTTAGGTATGGCGGTTCACCCCCTATGGCGAGTCCTCTCGATGTCCTGTGCAGAGACGCCCCCATCTTTCCCCTGCAAAAAGTAAAATGGTAGCAAAGAAAAAAATCAGTAACATATATGGAACTGTTGATGAATTAACAAGCAGTAGATATGAATGCTTGCTTATTCACCCACTCCACAAGTCTATGGAGAGAATAGAGGTTATGATTACTTAGCGGTGAGCATAGGGAAAGGCTCGTGCAGATACCGGCTGATAGTAATTAAGTGAATGACAAGTGTGGGCCCCATTTTTTAAGGAAGAGGATCTAGTTATTGTGATAAGTAGGTTCCATAATAGCTAGACCGCCAGTTGCTTCCTTTAAAAGTATGTGGCAGTAACTCATTAACTTCCAAACTATTAAGAAATGAAAATACCCATTGATGGTACTACTATTTCGGGAAAAAAAAATTGTAACCGTAATAAATACGTGATTGACAAGCATAAAAATATCCTGGTTAAGATGAATAGAGATGAACCGGCTGCTAGAAACGTCCAAACTTTTCCCATGAAAAAGAGAGTGAGCCAAACTTGTGTAGAAGACATTATGGACTATATTTGTATTAAGTAAAACTTATGATTCTCATAACAGCTAAAACTATACCACTTCACTATCGAGTTTTCATCACTGCCATCCATTCCTGGGCCTGTGTCAAAAATTGTGATTCTGCTCTTTTGTACATCAATGCTGAGATAAAAAGAAATTATTGATCAGCTTTTAACAATTGTAAGATATTATTCTTGTCCAAGACAAACTAAAATACCAAAGACATTGAATCAAAATGAGTGACAGCACAATATTCAGTTTGAAACATGATGAAAGAACATACCACCAGAAACTTAAACTTCCAACTAAAATTATAAAATTGGAAGATCTTGCCAAAGCTATATTCCTTCAGCAAATACCAGAGTGGAAATTCTAATTTTTCCTTTACTTTTCAAATCATACATTGAAATGACTTACCTTATTAATCTTCTCTGATTCTTTTTGTTGGACCATAGAGCTTGCAAGGAATTATCCTGATAAGCAGTTGAGAGGCTTAAGTATCAAACTCTCAATTCACGAGGAATGAAAGGAAAAACTATATTTCATGCTTACTATCAAGTCAGCAAGGGCTGTTTCGAACGTATACTCATCTGGCAACTCCTTCAATATATCTGTATCTGGGGTTAGATCCCACATGTTCTACAAAACAGACAAGAACTGCCCAATTAAACAATCCCAAATAGGTATAGAATCCACTGAATAAGAGCATCCCTTCAAAAGCACTTGATAATCACGCAACATTAATTTTGAATGCAAAGAAAGAACTAAACCTCATAAGTATCAGCTTCATCAGAGCCATCCTACATCAGAGTGAACAGGCATTAGTGACCAAAAGCATGAAGCAAAAATGATAATAGAACTAGAAGTGATTTCTAAATCAGAATCTTACATGAAGCCTTATTATGTGCCACTCGTTTGGCTTAAAATTCCTAAAATTTATCATATTTCTTATCATCTTCTCATATGCATCTGTAAAATGAAATTGTGGGCTCGTCCAGTTAATTTTTCTTCTCGGCTTTTGAGGCATTGTCTGTCTTACAAATTTGGCATACACACCCTTGACAACTTCAACAAACTTGTCAAGAGGCATCTGAGTGAATAAAGCACGGACTTTAACCCCCAGAGTCACGCCATTTGGCATAAGAACACGAAATTTGTAAATCTTATCAACAACAAGATTATCGTCTTCATTCTTAACACATTCATTTGGCTTCTTTCTTTCCCTCTCAGTGCTGTAATCTTCAATAGGCCTCTTACTCCCTCTTCTGGAAGGTGTTCTTGAGTCCATCTCTCACTGAGCAACATCAAACAGAAAATAGCATATAACTAATTGCATATTTGCAGGAAAAATGTCGATTACTTGCATCAAAAGAAAGGAAGTAATGTTGCATTTCTAAGCATCTGTTCTCTTTAATGCAATCAATACAATTTATAAACCAATTTATAAACAACAAAATTTTTCAAATTAGTTTTTAAACACACATTTTGTCCACTTTTTAACCACACATTTTACCCCAAAAACATAAATAAACCAATTTATAATTAAAACAGTATTAAAGAACAGTGCCTAAGTAACAAAAATTCAGAAGACCCTTCACATTTTAGCCCCTGTTTGATTCCTTTTTTTCTAGCATATTTTTTCTTATACTCATTTTCAACCACATATTCACACAATAAAATGTTATGATTAAACCAAAAAATTTCTCTACTTTCAACCACACATTCTCCAAAAAATCATTATTCAATAATCTATGCACTATAAACTCTCGACTAAACAAAACAGAACCAAAAAAAATATATATATTAACTGTAATCCCGAAATAATAATAATAATAATAATGGAGTTTACTAGACGATGAATTCGTAAAAAGAAAAGTTTATATAATACACTATACTCTATACATACACGTTTGCATGGTTATATGAAACAGCTAAACATACATTAACATTCATCCTCATACATACACGTACACAGACATACCTTTCTTTAAACACTAAACAAAACTTCGTAGAAATGGTGGTTCGTATTTGCAGAGTGATAGAGAAGGCTTTTCAATTTTGAGCGAAAAGAGGGCTTCGGATAGACAAATGGTGCAATACTGGAAAGTGTTGTAAATATTAGAAGCCCTTCGTCTTTCAGATTCTACGTATGGGCGCAGTACGCACCAGGGAGTAAGCGCACGCTTGCTATTGTGCGCACTCAGCTGTTTTCCAGGAATGGGGTCGTGCCACGTGTAAGAAATTTACGTCACAACACAAAAGTAATATTGGGGACGTACCTGTCTAACTGTTAATATTCTACCACTACTAAAAATTCGGCAGCGGCGACAACGTACCGTCACGTGCAGCTGTGCTCTCATTTCCTTTGATAATTGTATACTTAGCGACAGAATATTTTCTAGTCAATTGTGAAAGCCCTCTACATAATTTTCCTACGAATGGTTAATCATCGGTGATTTTCAACGAACTACTAATGGAATTCTACATTGGCAATTATTTACGAATTGATTTAACAAAGACATTTCTAAAGATTTTTCCCTCGCCAAATACCAATTATTGTTGTTCCTAGAGATGGTCAAAAATCAACCGAACCCGTCCAAACCGACCCAACCAAATCGATTTGGGTCGATTTTTCAGAAAAATTGGGTTGAATTCGAGTTTTTTTAAAAAAAATGTTAAGTACACAATTACACACATTTAAGTATGAATTTTTTTGAAATCAAGTGATTTGTAACTAATTACAAAAATATCAAAATAATTTTCAAAATCAGGTATTCTTTTTATAATCAGAAATCAGGGTTTGTAATTAATTACAATTGTAATTTTATTTCAATTTTGTAATTAATTACAATTGTAACTTTATTTCAAATTGTAATTACTTACCACCACCATCATCACCACCTAATTTGTAAATAGTCATTGCTGCCTCCGTCGCCGCCTAATTTCAATTTTGTAATTAATTACAATTGTAACTTTATTTCAATTTGTAATTAGTTACAATTGTAATTTTAATTAAAATTGTAATTAATTACCACCAATCACCACCTAATTTGTAACCAGCCACCGCATTATTTCAATTTTGTAATTAATTACAATTGTAACTTTATTTCAATTTGTAATTGTTATAATTGTAATTTTAATTAAAATTGTAATTAATTACAACCATCACCACCACCACCATCGATCACCACTTGTAACCAGTCACCACCACCACCTTATTTCAATTTTGTAATTAATTACAATTGTAACTATTTCAATTTGTAATTAATTACAATTTTTAATTAGTTACAATTGTAATTTTAACTACAATTGTAACTCACCACCACCACCACCACCACCACTGACCACATCTACAACCGATCACCAACTAATTTTTAATCTGCCACCGCTATAACTGCTGTCGTCGAACCACCGTTGAAAATACAATTATAATTTTATTTCAATTTGTAATTAATTGCAATTATAACTTTATTTCAATTTGTAACTAATTACAATTATAATTATAAGTACCATCTCAATATCACCATCACCTCTCCTTCCACCATCGGTCCTCCACCACCACAACATCAGAACAACAGAGAAAAACTGAGGAAGCCAAGTCACAACCACAACTTCGATAATTATAATTACCATCTCGGTGATAAGGTTCAGTGCACAGATGACTTAACATTTGGTCCCCTCTAAATTGGTGCTTGGCGATTACTATAAGATGTAAGATACATAAATTAGCTTAACATTTCACCACCATCGCCGCCTACCAGAAAACGCTTAAAACACAGGAAGATGCTCATCTTCATCGCGAATACAATGGTGCAACCGTTTCGTGATCGGAGTTCTCTACTGACCGGGATTTCAGTTTGCAGGTCCGGTTGAGATTTTTGAATTTTTTATCAGAACTTCTACTACGGTCGCCGGAATCTTCCCAAATTTTGGTTGGGTGTTCTTCTTGACGATTCGGTCGTGATGGAGGTAGTTTTACGCCGGTGGTAGTTTCATCGAACGGGGCGAGAGTCAAAGAGTGGGAGAGAGAGAGAGAGAGAGAGAGAGAGAGAGAGAGAGAGAGAGAGAGAGAGAGAGAGAGAGAGAGAGAGAGAAGTTAGGGGTCGGTGCAGAGAAAGAGAGAAGTTTAGTAATTAGGTTTGGATTTGGGTCTAATATCACTAATACCTGATTTTATAAAATAATTTATAATTATCTGATTTTAAAAATTTTCAATTTAAATGTATGATTTTGTGTAATTTACCCTTTAAAAAATTTTGTCGGGTTGGGTGAATAACCTGACCCAACCCAACCAAAATAAAAAAAAAAATTTGTTTTTTTTTTTTTTTTAAATAATGAAACTTAATTTATTTAAATATTGATTGAATATATTTTAATTTTATTAGAAAGTGTTCAATTTATTGTATTTGGGTTATTGTAGTGTACATAATTAATTTGAATTAAAGATAGATTCATGAGTTTTTTTTTTTTTTTTTTTTTTTTTTTTGCTTTTTCAAAATTTTTACTAATTGGGCCAAAGTCCAAAACGACCAATCCGACCCAACCCGACCGAAATTTGGTGGGTTGGGTTGGATCTGAACTCGTAATTGGGTTGAGTTGGGTTTGGTTGATTTTTTATCAACCCGACCGTAGTGGGTTGGGTTCGGATTGGGCAAAAAATCGACCCAATCCACACCCACCTCTATCCAAAAACCCCTTGTACATTTCAACATACATTCAGGTGAATTTATATCAAAGTTTTACTCAAATTGATAGATGTAAACTATAAGATTTAAATTTAGTTTTTGCACAATTTCTTTAGCTAATAAATTTTATATTAATCTATTTTTTTTAATTTGTGCATACATATAAATATTACGAATAAATCGACCTAAAAAATTCGAAATTAGGTCAAGAAAAAATATTAAAAAATTAAAAATGTGCAAATTAATATAATATATTTAAATTATATATCTCACATCAAAATTTTATGAATTGTTGAAAGCTAAATTTAGATGAAATTACTCCATGTGAGGTATAAAACAAGATGTAAATGTGGATCCATTTTTACATCTTTTGACCGGAATTCTAATTTGCATTCTCTTTTACACCCTTCATTGGATATCAATCCGACGAATTTGGAGATTTAAATCACTAATTGGGTGTATTATAGTAATATTTTAATTTTTTAATATAGACTGTGTTTAATGTTGTTTAAAAATAGTTTTTTTTAAATGAATAGTGATTTTTAGAAGAATTGATGGTTGAAATTTAATTTAATATATGATTGAGTTGAGTAATGTAAAAAAAGAGAAAAATTGAATGAAAACCAAACAATGGGATATTATCAACTTAAAAATGTTTATTTATTTATTTAATGGACTATCAACTGAATTCTCCAGTCAAAAAATTCCTCGACAATCAAAAATCCTCATTTGATAATAATAATAATAATAATAATAATAATAATAATAATACTATTTATCATCCCTCGATCACTTAATTATTTGTTAGTAATCCATTGTTATTAGTCAAATGAAATTCTCTCGCCCAAACAACCAAAAAAAAAAAAAACTTAAGTTTAAAGGCGATGTGCACATATATTAACAAGCCCACGTGCCTTCATCGATATGGTGCAGCTATAAAGTGTAATGACTTGAAACTAGATAATTAAATGTTCGAATTTTAACTCTTAAAAGACAACAGTTAAATGTTGTATAGCAAGTATTTACATGGAGTTAGGGTTATGGTACATTATATCGCCGCTTCAGAGGTTCCCATTTTCACAATTAGGGGTGAACAGATAAACCGTCAAACCGTAAAATCGAACCAAGCCGCAACAAATGGTTTTGTTTGGTTTGAAAAATTTCCAAACCGCCTTAAACGGTTTGGTTTATGTTTCAATTTTCAAAACCGCGATTTCAAACTGCCAACCCGCTAAAATTTGAAAAATTATAAAAATAAAAAATAAATGTGAACTTTCAATTTTTTTTAAAAAAATGCAGCAAAAATTTATAATATTTCACCAATGTAAGGATGAATAAGCATGTGTATATATGGAGGAAAAAATAACATTTTTATGTAGTGATAAATTGTCAAAGAATTTAGTTGCTAGCCTTCCCAATAATGAAATGACTCATCCGTATTTTTATAGCATTTAGCTTATTAAAATTGTAGATGAATTAACTACAATTACTTCCAAAATGTAAATTGTGGTAATACTCTATTGATTTCTCTAATAAATGACAAATTTCTTTTAAAAAAAATGTAGCAGAAACTTATATTCCACCAGTGTAAATAAGTAAATATATTTACGAAGTAAAAAATAACATTTTTGATGTATTGATAAGCTGTCAAAGGATTCAGACTTACTTTCTTGGTGAGGAGCTGGATGTCCATACATGCTTCTGAAATGTGTTTTCCAAACTTTTTTTTTGCTGACTGAATCTCGCTTCATTATGTAATTAGAAGTGAAAATTAATACTTCATCTTGTATTTTTTTGTTCTCTTAGTATATTATTTTGACTTGTATCAATGCTTTAAGTCGAAATTCTAGTCAAATATATATGCTTAAACTTATTTAGAACGTGTCAATTTATTTCGTTTGTAAATCGCGGTTTGAAACCGCACCAAACCGAAAAAAAAAGAGGTTTGGTTTACAAAATGAAATGGTTTGGTTTGGGTTGGGTTGGGTTGGGTTGAGTTGGAAAAATAGCAACCCGCTTTAAATGGTTTGGTTTGAAATTTTGTCAAAAATTGCCAAAATCAAACTGTGTTCACCCCTACTCACAATATAACTGGGGGTGCATAAAGAGGAGAACTATTGTTCGAATGTCTACTTCAAATGTGTGTATGTTGTATCCGTATTCACGTCTGCATCTGTATTTACATGGAGGGCTAACCATGTGGAAAGACCGCTCTCCCCTATGATTAGTCGAATGAAACTTGAACACTTAAGCTATCAAGAAAAAAACCCACTTGATAAACTTTCAACTAAATTAAGCCTATGTTTGATTTGGATTAAAATTAAATTAAAATTTCGAATCAAATTCAACAATTAATCTTAACTACATGTTTCGTGCAATTCACAAATCATATTTCAAATTTTATTATTCAAAACGCATCTGATGATTCAGAATTCTAATATTAATAACTATATTGTGCAATTAAAATATGTGTTTGGTATTGTTTAAAAAGAGTTTTTTTAAATGAATAGTGATTTTTAGAAGAATTAATGGTTGATATTTGGTTAAAAAGTCAAATATTATGGATTTGACTTTTAATGAATGGCTAAAATTGAGTCCCGTAGAAAAAAAAAGGGAGACAAAGGAGGGCTAAATAATACACATACCAATAATCCATCCAAACTCATACGTCCTCCCCCAAAACCAAACCTAACTAATTCCTTTATCAAGAGTAATGCTATTCTACCATACCCGGTGCCACACTAGGTGTCATCCCCCTCACATAGGGGGTGAAGTCGCTCATTATGAGAGGGGCTCCACATATCTCATGTGAGGGGGTGGCACCTAGTATGTCAAAATTCTAGTAGTAAAGCAACATTTTTCTTCCCCATTTATCTCTTGATAAAACCCCCATAACCCTCCTTTCCCCTCTCTACTCCTCATTAGCTAGTGGAATAAACTACATCAGATAACTTGGTTTTCAAATTGATTTTAACTCACTTAAAACAAAACTCATTGATTTGAAAAGTAATGTCATTAATTTTTGAAATATTTTCTAGTTAATATAAAATATTTTAGATTTACAGTAATAATAGCGAATTCAATAAAAGTGTGGCAGTTCAAACACAATAATTTTTATTCGATTGTGTGTCCAAAACGTACAAGTCGTCACCTAGTGCAGTACTATCTGTCTCGCCTCTAAAGATCCACATCAATCTTTTTATTTCTACGACTACCTGAAAATTTTAAATTCATAGGTGAGCACAAGCATGCACAGTGCACATATATCATTGCACATTAAAATATAAGTCAATCTCACATGCTCAAGACCAGTTCAAATGTAAGTATGTATGTATGTGTGTGCCCGCGCGAGCGTGTGTATCACTTGAAATACATTAGTCAAAGTAATACAGCTCGATATATGGGTAGAATATTCGTATATTCAAAATAATTGACATATTAAGATAGTAATGTGTTGTAGGCACCATATCACCGGATGCTCAAACAACATATCTGTATCATAATAATCAATTATAATTTAGACATCACGCAGGTATCATATTATCGATGACTTGTACGTCATAGATACTTTCTAATATTGATAACCGCATATTATAATGAAATGCATGACATGATGGGTCCCCTACGATTCTCATCTTATACCCAAACACTCAACATATAATACCTCGTAATAGGCAATCATAGCTACACCAAATGGAAGATTTCACAGTTGCATGAGATTTCGATCAATTTTGGTGACTAAGAGGTGATGATGTGATGTTATCAACACAATCATTTGCAAGATGGTGGTGGACGGTCTTTGGCATGCAGGGAGAACTTGTCAAGTATAGGTAGGGTGAGTATTGGAAGCTAAGAGTTCAGCCGTGGAAAATCTAGTGTCACCTCATGCTTGTTTTGTTCCAAAATTCCAATTTTGAGGAGCCATGTTTGAGCTCAGATTCGAGATAGTAAATGAGGTAAAAATCTTGAGTTCTTAGTACCATTTCAAAGTACTCATGGTGTACTTTCATGTGCAATTTATAACGCACGAAATGGTTAATCGAGGAAGAAGTTATGACTTACCGAAGTAACCCACTCAAAATTATTTTCTTGAAATGTTCGATAAAGTGCTAATTTTAAAAATTCACCGATGACTATTCGTTGGTCGAACTTAAAAATGGATTACATATTCTTGACCTTTGTCTCTAGAACTTATCCATAATGGAGGTTAAAAGTGATAAAACGTGTCACCTAAAGAGACGTTTAAACATGTTTTTCGTAACTTTTCATTTTATCAATATTATCATTTTTCTTTTTTTAACTTCCATAAAAATATAAATAAATTATAAAAATATTTTTATTATATAATCATAAGAAATTTGAAACGTCATAATATTTCTGGTCGTTACAAGTGTCCTTGACACCACACAGAGATGCTTCGCCTCTGCTCTGCTGAGGTATGCATGCTATGCGAACTGTGAGACATTTCGATCTATGATTTATGGTTGCTTATGGTTGTAGAGGGGGTGAATCAGCGCTTTACTGTTTCTTTTTTTTTTTTTTTTGATCGTAAGCTTTACTGTTTCTTTATGATTAGTAAAGGTGATGTGGTGGTGGTTGTGATGCACAGGGTTGATGTAGTGGTTCATATGACAGTTGTGTTTTTATGATCGTGTTTATGGTGGTGGTTCGTCGCAGATGGTGATGGTTTTTAGTGATGATGGTGTGTGTCGTATGTGGTGCATTAGAGATGGTGGGGGTGGCTTATTGATATGAGGTAGTGTTTTGGGTGGTGGTGATGTGTGAAGTAGGGATGAGATGGGGAGATGAAAGATAAATTGTGACCCGTGTAATTATGTAATTATGACCAACTAATTTTACAATCTTTGTTTGATAAATAAGTTGTGGCCTATAAAATTTGTGATTTGTGACCAAATAACAAGTCGTCGTCTATTAGTTTGATAATTTAATATAAGAAACAAGTCGTGACCTATAAAGTTTGTAACGTGATCGAGAAAAAAAGTCGTACCCATTATTTTGATCATGTAGATTTTTTGTAATTTGCGATCAAGAAATAAATCAATAACCATTTAATTTAACAATTTGTGACCTATAAATTCCATAGAAATGGTGTCAATCAAAAAACAAACAAATAGAATATTTTTCACATCAATACATTTTTCATGAAAAATATTTACAATCAAAACACACCCTAAATGTATGGGTATGTATTGTTCCTTTTAACTACACAAAATTTAAGTGTCCTTGCTCTAGAGATCTAATTCATGTCACGTACATCTGAGGGCCATGTTTGGCTAGACCAAATTTTTCTTCTATAATTTGGTTTTAAAAGTAACTTTTTCCAAACAAGATCTAACAATTTTTTTTTTTTTTTTTTACTTCAACTTTCGGGACGTTATAACTTATAATATGATATTATCCGCTTGAGGCCTAGGTCGCATTTTTTTTTTTAATCCATAAGGCCTCATTCCAATTGGGAATTGTCCTTTTTAGTAGGCATGGACGTGGTTCCAAAATGGTTCTGGTTCCTACGGAAATCGAACCAAGAATCGATGATTTTTTTAAAAAAAGAACCGAACCATTCAATTCTTTTGGTTCAGTTTTTTTGGTTCTGGTTCTGGTTCCGGTTCCGATTTCCTAAACTAAAATTTTCAAATATAAGCAATGCAGTCATGGTAGATTCCGACTGATAAGAGTCGTAAGACAGTAAGGTCATCGATTTTAATCAAAATGAGAAATAAAACACTCAAAATCCTTGACATCAAAATATTCACTCCCTTCCAGACAGTAACATATCTCTTCATCCGCGTGTATTTGCTCATTTTAAAAAATCTTCAATTTCTACTCGTAATTCTCCAACACCTTTTCAGGATACCGTCGCACAAATCCAGCAAATATTTGAAAACAAGATAACAATTAATTTTAAGATGAAGAGTGAAGATTTATTGTTTGTTGATTCTTGAAAAATTGACTATTGAAGGCTTGATCACGACTGAAGGTTTGAAGCTGAACGACAAAATCAGTAAAAGAAAAATCATTTTTGATCTATGATATTTTTATTACTTTTTTTGCTTATAGTTATTGTAATGTTTAATGAGTTAATAGTTATTGGGTAATTGATATTGACTACTGGATCGGATAACACGCATTAAGATTAGGAATTAATGATTTTTTATATTTTTTTCAATTTATATTTAAAAAAATCGTGTTTTGTTCTAGTTCTTGGTTTTGGTTCTGAATTAAGAACTAGAACCGATGGTTTTTTATTTTTAGAACCAAAATCGTTTAAAATTTTGATAGAACAAAACCGAACCGCTGGTTTCAATTATTTTGCCCAGCCCTACTTTTTAGCTTACTGGTAGTAATCAAGTGCTTTGCACATCTTATGTATATGATGATTGTTAAAGTAAAGTTTTTTAAAGCAGTTGACGTAATTGATATTGTTAGAGAAAATTTGTAAATAGTAAATTGACATTGATTCTTAATATATTAATATTTATTTTTAAGATTTCAGTCCAATTCTTCGAAATATATATTAGACAATTATTTAAAATGTCAGCTTAATAAATAAATCGCATTTGATATATTAAGAAGTAATCTGACATCATGAAATTTTTGGAAAATCAATAATTGCTTTCTATAATATTTGTGATAAACCGCAAAAAATATGAAAAAAACTGTGCATAGATAAATTAAATTAATTTGTGAGCATATTTTTATAATATTTTTATTTTATTTTATGCTCCTATTGGGGAGAAATTAAAATAAAATTTTAATTCAAATCAAAGTCAACAATTAATTTTAACCATATATTTCATGAAACTCATAACTTTTCAACCACATTTTATTAATTTTTATCATCACCAAACAATAACTATATAAATTTAAACTAAAATTCCAGTTTGATTTTTTTTTTCCCATTTCAAAAGAGTTTTAAAAATTAATTATTTTATATTCTTAATTAGAAAATAATTTAAAAAAATCTTTTCATATAAATTAATTGATGATTTTGATAGAATTTAAGTAGGTTTAAAATAAAAAGTTTCATGCTCGCCTACTTTGAAAAAAAAAAATTTTAAAAATTATATCTTTTTATCGGTAACTAAGTTTTTGTAATCTGTTTATAATCAGTCCAAATTCTCATATCATTTTTTAACCACACACATTTTTCCTCTCCAATTTTTAACCCTACATCTACCTCGAGATCCACAAAAAAAACTAAAAAAATCGATTATAATCTATCTAAACAGAGGCTAAAACATAATTGTTTGACTTAAAAATAGAAAAAATTCATTAAAAGCGTAAACATGTTATTTTAATTGTTCGAAGAGTGTGTTTATAAACGCAATGGTATTGCCCAACAGAGGGCTAAAAAATAATTTTTTGAATTAAAAATAGAAAAAAAAATCTATTAAACGTATAAACGCACTATCTGATTTTTTAAATTAAGCTATCACGGGAAATGAAATTTAATGAGACAATATTCTCAAAGTAAATTAAAAAGTAACTACGCTTAATTAATATTAATTGAATAATCAATTTCGATTTCATCATCTTGGATAAATTTTTTAAATAGGAATTAAAATAAATGTAAAATAAGATTCAATAAATAAACTAAGGTATTATTGAGAAAAAGAGAATAACGTGAGTATAAAATGGGAAATTAAAATATTTTCATTCATCTATACTTTTAAGATATTGTAGATGTAGATAGAAGATGTAGAATGATGTTGATGTAGATAAATTAGTTATATTTTCCTTACTCAGGCGATGTGAGTTTGTGGCTGCTATAATCACCTTACTTAAAGGGGCATTAACGTCCTCGTTGGCCACACTTCTGATTGATTTAAGATATGATATCGTTTTTAACATTCCAGTCCATTAGGCCGCATGATTTTGCTATTGGGCTTTCACCCAAAAGGCCTCATACCAATTGGGAATAGTCTTTTTTAGATTATAAATTAGTCATATTTTCCTTATCGATTGTGACTGCTACTTAAGTTTTCGCTGGATATTTATTTATTCGTTCATTTCTTAAATTGCTTGATTAAACTTAGTTTTAAATAAGTGATAATATCCCATTAATGTTTAGTTTATTTCATAATTAATTAGATGAAATTTATTGATTTAAATTTGTTATATTGAAGAGTTGGGAATTGGTTTTGGAGTAGTTGATAATGTTGACCGTTGAGGTTTGATTGATTTAAAATGATTTATTTCTACTTTTAAATTTTGTTGATTCAGATGAGGGGTGCGCGGCCACGCCCCGTTTCAATCACGCAGTTGGACTTTCGGCTGCTCTGAAGTCGTTTAGCTCCAACTTATTTCTTAGCTCGTTTCTTGACATATCTTCCATTTGGACTTGGTTCCAAATTTTGTGAACGAGTCCCACCATCGACTCTTAAACTTCTTTGGTCTTGGATCTCGTTATAGGTCACTATTGGCACGCGAATCGAGATTTGACTTTTTTGGTTCTCATCTTCCCCTCCCTCTTGAAAAAGGATTCGATCTCAATTATTCACCTACATCAAAAGGAGACAAATTAGAAACATTAAAACTGGGAGATCGAGCTTATAGGCATTGTCATTAATCTTCTCAAGGATTTGGAGTTGACCATCACCACGTGGCTGCAATTTAGATTTCCTTTATTTGGGAAAGCGTTCTTTTCTCAAGTGGAGCCAAACTCAGTCACTTGGCTCAAATGTGACCCACTTTCTACATTTGTCGGCATTGGAAGCATATTGTTCATTCTTCTTCTTGATTTAAATTTTGACATTTTCGTGAAATGATTTAACCAAGTCAACATTTTTCTTCCCACCTAAGCTAACTCTTTCATCAATAGGCAAATGAATCAAATCCAAAGGATTTAATTGACTAAAACCATAAACAATTTCAAATTGAGAAAATCCGGTAGTAGAATGAACACTCCTATTATAGGAAAATTCAACAAACGATAAACTTTCCTCCCAACTCTTTAGGTTATTCTTAAAGATAGTGAGAAGGAGTTGTGATAAAGTCCTGTTAACTACCTTGGTTTGACCATCTATTGGGGGTGACAAGTAGTTGAAAATAAAAGTTTAGTTCTCAATTTTTCCTAAAAAACCTTCAAAAAATGACTAAGATATTTTACATCCCTATTCGACACAATACTCCTAGGGACCCCATGAAGCCTCACTATTTCCTTAAAGAATAGATCGGCTATGTTAGCAGGGGCGGATTCACCTCTGTGCGAGGTAGCGCGACCGTCGCCGGTGGACAGTCGGCAGTGGCGCTGTGCGCCTATGATGGCTGTGCAGAGGTTTCAATTTTTTTTTTGTTTTGCCCAAATTACTACCCAATCTCAAATCAGATACAAATCGTTCTCCCATTTTGTCCAAATCTGCAAGTATTGAACCCACAACCTAAGCCAAATCCCTACCCTAAGTCCCTAACCCCTTTCCTGATTCTCTCTCTGTGTGGTCAATCATCAATGTCCTTCGAGTTCGCCTTCATCAGTCACCACTAGTGTCGTCGCTAGCAGCAGCACTGCAGCCTGCCATCGCCGCCGGACACCGGTTGCTCCAATCCTGCTCTTTTTGCTTCTAACCACCAGTCCGCGACTCTGACCGGTAACGCATTCTAATGTCTGTTGTTATATATATATATTTGGTTTTGTAATTTTCAGATTTTTTGGGTCGTGAATGTCTAAGTTTTAAACATTTTAATCAGTAATATTGATGTTTGATTTCTCAATTTTGTAATCGGCTCGGCTGCCCATTGTCATTTCCCAAATTTTGATCCATTTGTGATTTCTGATTTCAATTATCAAGTAACGAGGATAAACCTTGATTCATTATAATTTATTTGATAATTATGCATAAATGTTCCATTTAACTTTTTACAATTGCAATGTGGTAAGATTTGTAAATTGTGATTATTGAGATGAATCTATGATTTGATTTGTCATCGTTTGAATCTCAATTTCTCATCATTTGAATCTTAGGTATGTGAGGCTGGCCTTATTTTAGTTTTGAATTTGAAATGTTATTTGGAAATTTTGCATAAATGTTAAGTTTTTGGAATGTGTTCACTGGTGAGCCCATATTCCCCTTATGTGAAATGAATTATATAGTGAATTATGATTTGGATAATTGATTTAAAGATAATAGAACAATTTTTTTTTTCAATCTAAACGGAATTCTCAACCTAGTAATTCTAGTTCTAGTGGTCCCGCAATTACGTCTGGTATACGACAACAGTTATTAGACTTTGATAACACAACGAAATTTCGCATTGCATTCAATATGAATGATCCTGTGTCGAATCTAGGAAAAATACCCCAATCGATTCGTATGATCCTAACATTAGAGATGATGTTATGATGATATACTTATTGATTAGTTTTTAATATTATTTAATTAAATATAAATAAAAAAATTTAGCTATTGCGCCGTCATCCGTCATCGGTCAACTGTCAACCATCGGCCGCTCTAGCTGGACTTTAGTCCTGGATTCGCCACTGTATGTGAGTGGCATCATTGATTTTATGACAAGCAGTGAAAAGTGTCATTTTACTAAACCTATCGACGACCATAAAAATGGAATCACATCCTTTCTTAGACCTAAGTAGACCCAAAATAAAATCCATGAAAATCTCAGTCCATGGTTTAATAGAAATGGGTGGGGGTGTATACAAACCATAAGGTGCTACCTTGGATTTAGCCTTCCTGCAAGTTATGCATCTAGAAAAAATCCTCTCAACATCTCTCTTCATTTTTTGCCAAAAGAAATGTTCTTGCAAAATTTTCAAGGTTCTTTTCACACCAAAATGTCCCATTAAACCACCCTAATAGGCCTCCCTAACCGACAACTCTTATGGAACAATTAGGCTCACAAATTTTATTTTCACGAAATAGAAATCCTTCATGCCTATAAAATTATTCACATGCAAGATTTTCACACTCCATAAATACACTTGCAAAGTCTACATCATTCACATACAATTCCTTAATGCATTCAAATCCTAACAACTTTGCATCCAAAGTAGCGATATAAGCATACCTTCTAGATAATGTATCAACCACCATATTTTTTTTACCTTGCTTGTATTTGATGACGTAGGGAAATGTTTCCACATACTCTATCCACTTGGCATGTCTTTTGCTCAACTTCCCTTGCCCTTTCAAATCCTTCAATGACTCATGGTCGGTATGGATAACGAAATCCCTTGGCCACAAGTAGTGTTGTCATGTCTTCGATGCCCTTACCAAGACATAGATTTCCTTGTCATATGTTAGGTAGTTCAAGGTGACCCCGTTGAGTTTCTAGCTAAAGTAAGCAATGTGCCTCTTTTCTTGCTTTAATACCTATCCACGAGGCATTACATTCAATCTCAAAAGTTTTGTCAAATTAGACAATACTAAAACGGATGCGGTGCATAGTCTTTATTTTATTTTATTAAAAGTCCTTTTTTGTGCCTCTCCCATTTAAAACCAACATTCTTTTTAACAACCTCAGTAAGTGGTGACGCTAGCGTACTAAAATCTTTAACAAAACAACGATAAAAACTAACCAGTCCATGAAAACTTCTTACATTGGTGACACTTCTTGGAATTGGCCATTCCTTAATGAACTTGATTTTCTCCTCATCAACCTCAATTCCCTTTGTACGAACAACAAAGCCAAGTAAAATAATACTCTCCATGCAAAAATGACACTTGTTGAGATTGGTGTATAATTTTTCCTTCTTCAAAACTACAAGCACACACTCAAGTGTTCTACACGCTCTTCTAAATTGTTGCTATATATAAAAATATCATCAAAATATACTACCACAAATTTTCCATAAATGCACGCAAAACATGATTCATCAATCTCATAAAAGTGTTCGGCATAGTAGTGAGACCAAATAGCATAACAAACCATTCATACAAATCATACTTAGTTTTAAATGCTGTTTCCATTCACCCCCTTCTCTAATTTTAATTTGGTGGTATCCACTTCTCAAATAAATTTTTCTAAAAATGCACGAACCATGTAATTCATCAAGTATATCATCTAATTTAGGAATAAGATGATGATACTTTACCGTTATGTTATTGACGGCCCGACAATCAGCACGCATCATAAATGTCTCATTCTTCTTTAGTACTAGGAGCACGTGGATAGCACAAGGACTCATGCTCTCTTGAACATATCATTTTCTCATCAACTCCTTAACTTGCCTTTGAACTTCCTTAGTATCCCTCAATTTGCTTCAATAAGCGGGTCTATTTGGGATGACGGCTCCAGGAATGAAGTCAATTTGATGCTCGATGTCTCTAATGAGTGGAAGTCAACTAGGCATCTCCTCTGGAAAGACATATTCAAATTCATGTAACAAAGAAGTATCTAAATTGAGGAGGGAGTTGTGAGATTCATCAAGTGTAAGGAGGGACTCCTTATACACCATTAAAAATACTTGTCGATTTTCCTTAAATGCCCTCTCTACATCTCCTTTCTTGGCATAAAAATTCACTTTCCTTTTTCCTTCCCTTGTTTCTTTCATTCCCTTTCTCATCTTTTCTATCACTCTCTTTTTTCCCCTCTACCTCCATCGTGAGCTTCACTTGATCTTTATAGACCTCCTCCGGGCACAGCGGTAGTAGTATCACTTGCTCCCCATTTATTTGGAAGCTATACCAGTTCTTCCTCTCATTATGAATCACCTTCCTATCATATTGCCATGGTCTACCCAAAAGTATATGAGTGCCTTGCATGGGGGACTACATTACAAAGCACTTGGTCACTATATGTCCCAATATTGAAGGCAAGAAGGACTTGCTTAACCACCCTCACCTCTCCATTGTCACTCAACCATTGCAATTTGTAAAACTTGGATGCTTCATCACCGGTAACCCCAACTTCTCCACCATACTAGCACTAGATACATTGGCACAACTACCCCATCAATAATGACACTACATGTCTTATCCTTAAGAAGACATTTAGTGTGAATTTTTTTTATTTTTGCTTCTCCACCTCACTAACTTTAGTTTGGGCGTTGAGAGCCCTCATGATAACCAAAGACTTAGGTGGACTAACAATCCCTTCTACCTCTACCTCTACTTCTTCATTATCACTATCATCCCCCACCAATTGCTCATCTTCATCCTCATCTCCGGAGTACCACTCTCCATTCCTAATGAACAGCATCCTATTATTTGGGCACTCATAAGAATAATGCCCTCTACCCCTACATTTGAAACACTCAATGTCCCTACTTTTAGAAGTAGTGGGACCAACCTTAGATTTGTCTTTGTTGGCTACAATTTCCTTCCCCATGGATGGTTCACTCTTGTCCATGGGATGTGCCCTCTCATTTCCCCACTTAGATTTCCAAGTTGAATTAGAGCCCCCAATAAATTTATCTTGCCCCCTCTTCTTCAATTGATCCCTCTTCCTCAATTATTCCTCAACTTTGATGGTCATGTGCACCAATTCCTCCATCTCCACATAGTGGTGTAACTTTACTACATTGGCTATTTTCCCTATTCAAAACACTAAGAAATTGAGTCATGGTGTCATCCCTATCCTCCTCTATATTTTCCCTCATTATTGATTTCTCCAATCCTTTGTAATAATCCTCAACACTCTAGAACCCCTTGATTAAGAATCTATAACCTTTGATAGACCCCCTATAATAGTGATTAGGTACAAACCTCTTTCTCATGAGATTCTTCAATTCATCCCAAATGTTCATGCTTCCTCATAATTTCTCCTAACGCATAGTCGGTAAACTCAACCACCGCTAGCTTAACATTCTTCTTCTCAGAGTACCAATGGCATTCAAAGATCGACTCCATCTTTCTCTCCCACTCTAGGTAAGCCTCCAGACCACTCTTCCCATGGAATGAAGGAATCCTCAATTTTATACTACGATGTTCTCATCCATCCCATTTCTACCTCTAAGCCCCCTTTGATGCCCATGATCAAATTCCATATCAAAACGTCCTCCTCTATTCCTATCCATGTGTCCAATTTTTATAACTACCCCCTTCACTCTTCAAATCATCCTCAAATTCATCCCTAACTCCTTTTCTATTACCCTTTGCCCACCAACATCCCTTGGTGGTATGATCTCTCCTCTTGTTTCCAATCTATCTAACCTTCCCCCTATCGCCTCCATTTGTCTAGTCATTGTGACCGAAAGTTTGCAATATTTCCTGCAATCCTTGAGTTTGAGCATTGGAATCTTGCCAACTTGAAGTATTTGCATTAGATATGTTGTGCAAGTGTGAAAGTGTCCTCACAAAATATTTTCTCTCGCGTTTCACTTAAGTTAGACTTTTACCTTGATAATGAGCTCACCACTCTTACCTTTTTCTAGTCAAAATTTTCCTTTCTTGAGTTCCCTAAGGAATGTAATCAACTAGACCGTGAAAATTAATTATTGTGAAATTAAACCACAATCAAACAAGAAGGACTTACAAGTGAGTTGACACAGCAAGTGAAATTTCTTTGCTTGCTATACTCAAAAGGGATTAATGATATGTAACAAAGGATTTGAACAACAACAAAAAGTTTACAAGACTTGAATGATAAACAACAAGGCACCAAAAGTGTAGTTTTCTTTGATACAAATCATCAAACACCTTGTGAATAGATATGACAAAAATACCCGAACCAGATGGGTACCGTCCCGAGGGTTGGTGGGGAGGGTTTGGTGCGAGTTCAAGTGACCTGAGCAAGGCAAGGCAAGGCAAGGCAGGGTGGGACCATGAATATTAATTAATATAAAATATGTATAGGAAAAAATGCAAAAAATTAATAAAAAAATAAAAATTAAATTAAAGGCAAACGAGGCAGCCAGTCGACCCGCCCCCAAACAAGAACCTTTCCGTCCCGAAATTTGCTAGTTGGCGGGGCAAGTTTGGGATAAAAAAATATTCGTAGGGCGTGCGCGAGGTGCGTGGTACCACCCCGTTACCATCACTACTTGTGAACAATATAAAATAGTCGAATGAATGAAATGTGGGTAGTTGTGAACTCTCAATAAACTCAAGATGATATTAAATGCCAAATACCCAAAGTTGAAGTAATAAATGCACAATAGATATTTCTCTTGATACCAAATGATGTGAATCCCTTTGGTGTTTGACTAAAAATTTTCACAACAAATAATAATCAACCCAAGAAAACTAAAATTGATAATAAATTAATCTTGACCCAAACATAATCTATCCAAAGTTTCAAGGAATAAATCATAATCCAATGAATAAAAATAAGTAAATACCAAGATTGTGGATTCAACAACAACACAAGAATAATAAACTCTAAATGAAGTTGAAGAAATTCCATTGTTAAAATTAAGGATTTTACCTTAAATATCTTCTCACAATACAAGCTTCAAAGTTAGGAAACTAGGGTTTGAGGGGTTTGGGGTATTTATAATACAAGGTTTGAAGAATAATGAAAAAACCCGATAACAGGTTTAAAACTTTGGAAAAGCCAATCCCCAATTGAATTGCGCGGTCGTGCAAGGGAATTCCATGTGGCCGCGCAGGTAGCCGTTTTAAATCCTGTTGATTCAGACAAGGAGTGCGCGGCCACGCCCCTTTCAACAGCGCGACATCGCAGATGGACTTTCGGCTGCTCTGAAGTCATTTAGCTCCAACTTATTTCTTGCCTCATTTCTCGGCATGTCTTCCATTTGACTTGGTTCCAAACTTTGTGAATGAGTCCCACCATCGACTCTTGAACTTTCTTGGCATTGGATCTCGTTTGGGTCCCACTTGCATGCGAATCAAGATTTGATTTTCTTGATTCTCATTGTGAACCCATCACAGTCAAGAATTACAAGCACTTACGTCCATATAACTTCAGTATGCCTGCATTTTCCAGAAACGACCTTAATATGTTAGCGAAAAAATGAATTATTGTGTTGACATTTAGAAAAGGTAACATATTGACAAACATCATATGATTTCCAAATAACAATAACAAACTAAGCATGATTTAAACATATTGTCTTACTTACGACATTTTTACCAACATATTCGACTTTTGAAGTCATGTTAGCAAAATCCAATGTTAGGCAAATCTAAGTGCTCGTGCTGTGTCTGCGAAATCCAAAGTTAGGCAAATCTAAGTGATTGTGCTCTGTTTGGTAACACTATAGTAATTACAAATTGATTTATTTATGTTTTTGATGTAAAATGTGTGGTTAAAAAGTGAAGAGAAAAAATATGTGCGGTTAAAAAGTGATTTGAAAAATTGTGTTATTTATAGATTGGTTTATAAATTGTAACGATTGTGTTAAAAAACAAAGGCTGAATTCGGCAAGAGGGTTGCCTCGAAGGTAGCTGTCCTGTGGGCAACAAATTTGGTTATACTCCAAAGTACATCTCATCGATTCACATTCTGCACAGATTCGAGGATACAATTTAACCTCAAACCCATAAGCCACCAAGTCATGAATGCTCGCATACGTAGAGTTATCTTTTATAGGCCCTTGAACCGACCCCTAATGATGTGTTCCGGACCCTCGACAATCGGAGTCATAGCAGGCTTGACGGAAAAAGTTAAATATTCAAGCCAAATAAAAGTGCAATCCAGTCAACCATGTCGGAATTAGATGCATAATATGTATTTTTCGAGTAAAAATGTGCCACTAAGCAAAACTCATGGGCTAAAGCCCTTGAGTCGACTGATTTTATGGCCAAATTCCATCATTTGTGGCTTCAAAACAGTAAGTCAATTATGCAGATGGAAATTAGGGTTTTTGCGTATTTTTAGGTTATATTTTGTTTTTAATTATTTGTTTGCCTATTTTAGAATTTTAGTCTAATTAGAATTCTATTTTGAGTCAATTAGAGGCTAGGTTATTTTACTTATTTATATTCATTTCCATTCATTGTAATGGAGATTTGATTTTGATATAAACATTTTTTATTGAAGATTCAATAAAATTTATATGTGGATTCCTATGTTTTCGAACTTATCAAGAATATTTCTTGTGGCGTTCAAATATCGAACTTATCAAATATTTGCTAGAATATTTGTGACGTTCAAAACCAGAAACTTATCAATGAAGTTGGACATATCCTTGTGGCGTTTCGAAAGTCGTGGTTCTTTATTCCGCATCGTAGTGCAATCGCGTCGTGAATATCGGGTCATGATTCCACCGTCCATCCACAACCTGGGTTCGGAACTTTTCGGCGTTTCTTCCGCGCTTCGAATCTCATCATATGGTATCAGAACTGGACTCTGAATTCAGGTTTTTCTATCCAATTTGATTTTTATGTTTATCATCGAGTCTCATAAAAATCATCCATATCTTGTTGAGTGTTTTGTTTTCAGTTTTTTTGCCTTCTTCTTGTTCTTAGGTTTGTTGAGTCTTTAATTCAGAAAATCGTTCAAACAAAATTCAAAAGTGTTTATTTTATTTAATTCTTATCCAAATCCTGTGCCGTTTGTTTTGTTACGTTCATATCGAATTTTCGGATTTATATATTTAAAAAAATTATTTTTTTAATTTATTTTTTTCGAAAATTCATCCGTTATTCAAAAAAAAAAAAAAAAAAAAATTCATTCAAAAATTCAAGAACTTCTTTCTTGAGTTTCTTTAAATTTCTTGGTATTCATTTCCTTCAAAGTCAATAAAAGTCGTTCTTGCTATTTGATGTCTAAATTCTCTTCATTCTTGAATTTTTTTAACGTCACATAAGGGATGGATTATGATCCGGGTTGTTTATTCCAAACTAGATGTTATGTGGATCATATGGGGTGCAGTTTGGCGATTGATGGAAAGTACTTTACTAATTTCGTTAGTAGCACCGTGGTTGAAAAATTAGGATTGCCCCTAGAACCACACTATAAACCTTATAGGATGTCGTGGATGAGGGAGTTTGAGAATTTCAAAGTAACCAAACAAGTTCTAGTGCCTATCACCCAGGGAATGTATAGTGAGGATGTATGGTGTGATGTAGTGCCATTGAAATCTTATCATATTTTATTGGGAAAACCTTGGAGGCGTAGGAGGGAGGCTGTTTATGATAAGAGTATGCACATATATAAATTCCTTAAGAAAGGGAAAACATGCACACTATATGGGTTGACATTAGAAGAAGCACTAGATGATTCACGGAGAGTAAGGAAAGAGAGTGAAAGGTGGTGTAATAGGAGGCATCGTGGGGATAAGGATATTGAAAAGAAGGAGGGGGAGTTTAAGTTAAAAACGGATAAACAAACTCCAAAATTTGATGAGGAGAAGGTGGAGTTGGGAAGCGAGGAATTGATTAGGAATGAAATTGTTGATGATAAGAGGAATGAAATGAAAGTTGGTGTAGAAATTCAAAATTTGATCTTTGAATTGGTAGATACACATTTGAATACCGTTGAAGGAGTGCATGAAATTAGTGATAAAAATTTGGAGGTAGAAGATGTGGTTGAATTTGAAAGTAAAATTTTTGAAAAGGTGGTTGAAGATGCAAAGGAAGAACGAGGTGAAGAGGAGGGCCTCGTGGTTCTTAAAAAAAAAATTGGAGATGGTGATTAATCATGGATACAAGGATCCATACCTTGTACCTCATGAACCTAACATTTCCCTCCCCGCTTTATTTAATTTTGTCTTGCAGGTTAAATGTACTTGGAAATTTGGGCAACACCACCAATGCCCACAGGAGTTTCTACTTCAATCCATTCATGTAACCCAAGTTACAGGATACTATTGGTCATCCCTCTGGCGTGAAAGCAATAATTTTCCGTTTGATCCAGGAGGTGAAGTGAAACAACAGGAACAAAGCTATGATTCGGGACGAATCATCCTAAAGAAAGAGGGTATGATGTGTTCCAGACCCTCGACAATTGGAGTCATAGCAGGCTTGACGGAAAAAGTTAAATATTCAAACCAAATAAAAGTGCAATCCAGTCAACCATGTCGGAATTAGATGCATAATATGTGTTTTTCGAGTAGAAATGTGCCACTAAGCAAAACCCATGGGCTAAAGCCCTTGAGCCTACTGATTTTATGGCCAAATTCCATCATTTGAGGCTTCAAAACAGCAAGTCAATTATGCAGACGGAAATTATGATTTTTGCGTATTTTTGGGTTAAATTTTGTTTTTAATTATTTGTTTGCCTATTTTAGAATTTTAGTCTAATTAGAATTCTATTTTGAGTCAATTAGAGGCTAGGTTATTTTACTTATTTATATTCATTTCCATTTATTGTAATGGAGATTTGATTTTGATATAAACAATTTTTATTGAAGATTCAATAAAAGTTATAGGTGGATTCCTATGTTTTTTCGAACTTATCAAGAATATTTCTTGTGGCGTTCAAATATCGAACTTATCAAGGAGATTGGGCAAATCCTTGTGGCGTTTCGAAAGTCGTGGTTCTTTATTCCGCATCGTCGAGCCATCGCGTCGTGAATATCGAGTCATGATTCATTTGTCCAACCACAACCTGAGTTCGGAACTTTCCGGCGTTTCTTCCGCGCTTCGAATCTCATCATCTAAGCCATCTGGTCAAGGGCGCAATGCTCCTCTAGATTCGATATAGTAACACTCCCAAGAGTAACATAACTATTAACTCGAGAAGAGTTGGAAAGTACTTTTGCTGAGGGCATTCTCAACGTACAATGTATTATTTATAGGGCGTAGGCAGTCGAGAAATGTTATCTCAATGTTGTCAATAAATGAGATATAAATATCGATAGAGGCAAGATCATGTACAACAAAAGAATACATTGGACAAGAAGAGTAATTGTGTCCATCTACGCCAGTATGAGACAGGCGTACTGTGTAATCATTGTAATTAATAGCCTGCACATTGTATCTTCTTGATTTTGAGTTCAACATGGTTTGATTGTTCTCGCTGTCGAGCATGAAAAAGGCATCGGGATAGCCACAATCCTGCGAAACACCATTCAATGTAAGATGGTATTTTATGTTAATATCCCCACAAGAAGAAGGAGCACAATCTAAGTTGTTTTGGAAACTGCAGCTGGTTAAACAAGATACAAGTAGTATAAAGATGGTGGAACCTGCAAATTAAAAAGAGCCTTCTTGTTGACATACTGATTTTTGGATTATGTGATCTTGAATTGTTTTTATTTTATTATACTTTCGATTCTACTGTGACGCGTTGAACTGATTTTAGTCATGGTACCTTTTGGAATGTAGAAGAGATGAGGTTATAAACAACAATCCTTGGCACTGTCAAGAATTGATTAATTATACATTATATTGTTCCTATGAGGATTGACTCATTAAGAAAATAATTATTCTACTTGTACTAATTCTGGTTGACAAACTGAATTACTCTCCCTCACATGGAGGGGGGGCCCACAGATAGTTTGTACAAATAGCAAAGCCCTTAAAAAAATCCCATCTTTCAACTAGAAAAATGATTTTAGTATTGTCATTCAAAAGTCAACATAATAAAAGTAGCAGAATGACTGGTACAAAGATTTTAGTACAACAATTTAATGATATTGATCCATACATGAAATGGATAGATTAAAAAAAAGATAGAGTGAAGGAAGGAAACTTCAAATACTAAAATATGATGATAATTTGGAACATTTCAATGTGAAAAGTAAAAATAAGAACAAGAAGATGATCCACGAAAGATGGGTTTTAGAAGTGGATTTACAGACAGTTTTCCTAAAACCATATTGTGAAGTTTGTGAAGTACAATGGGATGGAATCATAAACGAAATTCTTTAACAACCTGTGTTAACAATGTCAAAGAATCATGAGGATCAAATGAGATAAGAAGACCCAAAAATCTTAGTGTAAACAAATTCAAAAGAAAGATAGCCCAATAAGATGAGAAGAACATTATCCATAAAAATTGTGGAGAGTTGTTAAACCTATTTCACTATAAATAGGAATAAATGTGTGTTAAAGTGTTCATGACCTTTGGTAATCATTCAATAAAATTAGAAAAATAATATTTTATCCGTTTTTCCTTATTTTCATATTTTCTTCTTGGTATCCATTGTAAGCATTTGACATAACACGACAAATTTTCTCTTTCACCATGATTTTACAATCGTAGTTGTTGTCATCTTTCTTTCTTTTTTTTTTTGGTCCACAAGGCACATCCGAGCTGACAAAAGTTAAAGATTCACAAACGTTGGCAGCGCAAAGGTCGCATGTTCGAATTTGCTATGCACTTTGTCAGTCCAATAGGTAGTAGTACCCAGACTCCTAACCAACTTGAAACATAAACCGAGATTTACATTCTCCACCAGTACCAAAGAATGGGCGATGGGGGTGCCTAAGATTGACGTTAACCTTTTTAGTTGTCATCTTTAATACACTCAACTTTCGGCACAGCACAATTTGATTCTCGCATACAAATCAAGATCCTATTCGCACTAAATCCAAACAACATTTAAAAAAAAAAAAATCCTACTAAAAACAACTTATGTATTCATTATCTTGCAAAAGTCTGATCGTCACCATCATGGGTGGATCATTGAAACATTCTTTGAAGAAACTCTCTAAGACAACCTATACAATATATGAAGCATTTAAAAAATGCATATAAACAATATTTGGAAAAACGCAAATTTACACCACCACATGTATCTTCACAAGAATGAAGTAAAAAATGGTGTTTTTTTTTTTTTCATAAAAAATATCCAAAGTAGCTTCAATTTTTTCAAGATCGAACTGCGTCTTCAATCCCAGCACAGTTTGCAGTAATATGTTAATAATGTCAAAAAATGATAAAGATCAAATGAGATAAGGAAACCCAAAAATCTTAGTGTCAACAAATTCAAACAGAAAAACTATCCAACAAATAATAAATACAGAGTCTTACATAAACTAGAGTTGTTAGTCTATTATTATTTGATGTTATCTTTAACTGAGAATTATATAGTGCATCCAGTGGGCACCATTATCTTTAATTGAAAAATTACATAGTGCCCCCAGTGGGCACCATTAGCTTTAATTGAAAATTACATAGTGCCCCCAGTGGGCACCATTATCTTTAATTGGAAAAATTGAAAATTACATAGTGTCCCTAGTGGGCACCATTATCTTTAACAATAATGCTACGTTAACAATACACGTGACCATCAGCTTGACCCAAACATGGCGAAAAGACTATGATGCCCTTAATTTGTATAAAATTTAAACAAAAATCAGAAGCCATACCCTACTGATTAGGCAAGCAAAACGCAGTGTTCTCTCTTCTCCCAAATCCCATTTCTTCCGGCCTGCTCTCTCTGCCTTCTCCCAGATTTTCCACTCTTCTCCCTCCGAGTTTCTGTGGCGAAAGATGATCGAGACGACGCCAAATATCCACTGAGCAGTGACCGGGCAACTCGTTTGCAGAACCCAAATCCATCGTCTGGGCAACTCGTTTGCAGAATCCAAATCCATCGTCTCCGGCCATTAACTTACCAGGAAACCCTTGTCGAAATTTTCAAGGAGCAGCAGCAGTAATTTTCGGGTATAATTTAGTCTTTATCGTAGACAGTAACACAATTTTCATGGTTTTGGTTTTGATACTTGATTTCTTATACCAGAAATGCTATTTTATGTTTTATCGGTTTCATGAAATTTTTGTTATGGATATTATTGTAATGTTTATATTATTATAAATTTCAAGGTGAACAATATGCAGCTAAACTTGTACATACAGATAATGGAAAATATTTGTAAGAGCTTGAAATGTATTCTCCTCATTTGATCAACGAAACATCCTTACTGGTGTATTTGCCTCCAGCCAATGTTCCAATTGTATCATTCACCTATCATAAAAATTGTGCATGAACATATGAAAACTAAAGACTAATTTGATATTCATATAGGAGGCTAAAATTGACAAAACACAGATTTACAAATATGGGATCCTTGTAACTTTTATTAATGGATTGCATTCATGAGCAGAAAACAGACAAAGCATGTTTGGCTAGGCTTAAAACTTATACACAACGCTGTTTCAAACATGTTTGAGGTTTTTCAAAAATATTACTTTTATAATTTTCAGTTTTCCTGACAGCAAAATTTTAACTTACTGTCAATAAATAAAGTCGGTTTTTCAAGCTTAGAGAAACATGCTAAAACTTACCAGAGCTGCCACCCGCATTTCAACACCTTTTCTTTGTAAGGATTTTGTCAGTTCAGCCACCACATCTTGGCCAACCTATAACAATAGAATTAAAAGGATTGAAACATGAAGTTTGTGCAACTCTGGAGTTGAATAATGAATTTTGTATATGAACTGAGAAGTCATCCCAAGGATGAATATTCAAGGTAATGTCCAAAGAAGGTTGTGATATGCCAAATTGGTAATGAAAGATGAAATAACCTAAGTTGATCCAATAACGATTCTAGGAGTGTGTATTGATGAATAGCATGGAATTTAATTTATTTCTTAGTTTGATTTCATTTGGCGAGATTTCGCCCTCCTTATTTATCAATTGTGAAGCATTGTTTCTGTGTATATGAATGTTTATACACTACTGTGTTGGAAATATTCCCTAAGTTTTGTGAATGAAAGTTGTTCTAAATTTGATTTACATATCATTACATTGGAGTTTATTGTGATTGTGTAGTTGCCGAATTTGAAGATGGGTGGAGGATATGGAGCAAGAGGACCTAATTATGGACCATGTCATAGTTGTAGGAAGTGGGGACACTGGTTGGATGAATTCCCAACTAAGCAAAGGTGTCCATGGTGCGGGCATGGTTATGTTAGATGGCTAGTGGCGGGGAATTTGTCACAGCACAAAGGGAAGTCCTTTTTTAATTGCAACAAGAAGAACTACAGATACTTTTGTTGGGAAGAAACAAAGTCAGTTGGACTTCATTCGGGTGTTTGGGATGAAGGGCAATCAAGCGGAGTTCATTCGGAGGGTATTGATGAAGGACGGACAAGCGGAGTTCGTTTGGGTGATGTCACTGCCTCCAATTATGCAATTGATGAGCTTTCTCACCTTCTGAGAACGAGTGCACGAATATCAAAAGAAGAGGAAGTGGAGATATCGCTAATGACAATTCAAGGGAACAAGAAGAAGTGAAAGGCTGATCTCTTATGTTAGATTTTATGTGTTGTTTTTAGACTTACTTTTCTAGCAAATTATTGTACCAGCATAGGCTAACTTTGGTAGGAAAATGTTGCGGTTCACAAAACGATTATGTATCATTCTATAACACTTTGGTAGGAAAATGTTGCGGTTCACAAAACGGTTATGTATCATTGTTTAACACTTGTTCCCTTTAATTAGCATCCTGTTATGTAGCATTAATATAGCATCCTCTTATTTATCCCTTTAAGACTTGTGACATTAATATAGCATCCTGTTATTTATCCAAACTTGTTCGCTTTATATAGCACATCCTGTTATATAGCATCATATCAATTCATTGCAATCCTATGACATAACATATACACATGACACAATAAAGGGAAATTACAGTTGTTATTGATACATAAATACTATATTATCAGTTGTAAAATTCCCATATGTCCTGAAAATTCCCATGTCCTGAAAAGCCAAACAAAAGTCTCAGTATCCTCACTCGATACCAAACCACATCCAAGTAGTGTAGATTGACCGTGGTGGTTAACCCCTACAAATGGAGCAAAAGGCATGTCATATTTGTTGGTGAGATAAGTGGTATCAAATGTGATAACATCTCCAAACTCCTTATATGCATGGCGACACCTATTATCACCCAAAATATGTTCCTCAAACGCGACTCCTCATCTAAATCAACACTAAAGAAAAAACCCGGACAATTCGCCTGCATTTTTGAGAAGTAGGCTTGAATTGCAACTGCATCACCTTCCCCAAGTCTCAAACGCCGAACACGATCCACATAGTTTCTGCAATCCTTTTCATTAAATGTGAGATGATCATATCCACCAGCTTCTACAACAGCGGAGTTGAAACTCTTGTGTAAAGGGATTTCAGCTATGTCATTAACTTCAAGCTTCCGCTTAACATTATTAGTTAACAGTCTATTGCATCTAAATACTCTTGATCGAGAAGGACTGATGCTGTGATTGTGGTCTAAATGGACTACAGTAACACGCCATGTGCCTGAGGCATCTGAACAAGCTGTCATCTTAGCCTTGCACCCTATTTGCATAGTTGGGTGAGTCTTCAAAGAGTTTCGAGCAGTACTAGATCGATTCCCTTCTCGACTACAAACAAATGTTACACTCCTCAATAATCCATCTGGACCTTTTCTCGAATTCCTTCGCCTAATAGGAAACCCCACTTGGCAAGCATACTCCAAGTAATATTCATAAGCCTCGTCATCGCTACCAAACTTCTTCCCAACTTCAGGCACACACTTAATACCCTTGAGTTCATCATTCAGTCCAACACAATTCTCGGGAGGTATCTCATTTATTACCCCACATTCATCAACATACTCAATAGCATCTGCTGTAAGTTCGTCATTCACTATAACACAATTTTCAGGTAGTAACTCATCAATAACCCCACATTCATCAACTCCAGTCACACACTCAATAGCCTCTATTGTGAGTTCATCATTCACTACAACACAATTTTCAGGTAGTAGCTCATTTAGCCCCACAAACTCATCAACCACAACAAGTTCATTGTCTGTATTGGATGAAAAAAATTCATTTCGTGCACATTTTTTTGTTAAAAGCACTGACTAACATTGTTGATAGAAAACGAAAAAAAAAAAACTGAAATTCTTGGTCGTTTCATGTGACTGCCTACCAGTTCCAAATTCATTAACAATAATAAATGACCAATTTATAGTCTAGGAAATTAACAAAGCAAGGTGATGGCTATGATGAAAAATAGATGTAGGAAATAATCTTACCCAGATTTGCCATTGTTAGTTTCGGCCGGAAAATGCAGTCTTAGTTTTGGAGATGGCGGAGTTAGACATTTTTACAATCTTTTCGCCGGAAAACATTAGCTTACGGGTCAGTGGTGGAGCTAGCACGTTTTCGCAACCTTTTTCGCTGGTGAAACCATGGAGCTATTGGTCGGTGCCTGGTGGAGCTGTAAAACCTTCTTGCCAGAAAAAATGGAGGAGCTGGTCGATGGTGGAAGATGGTACTGCTGGCGGGAAAGGCGGAGATCAACAAGGGCGGGAGAGAGACGAAGGCAGCTAACTCGTTTGGTTTGGAATGGTTTGCGTAAACTGGGATGGGAACTGAAGTATGGCATGTCTAATCTAAAAAATATGGCACGTCTAATCTAATAAAATATAATATAATATAATGCTAGAAATTAGGTTGTGTGAAGCTTATGGTCAAGCTTATGGTTAGTGTAGAATTATTGTATCTTTAATTGGAAATTACATGGGAACCATGCCCACTGGGGGCACGTGGTAGTCTGAGAATGTTGATCACCTGCCACTTGATGGATACTTGATGGATAGACATTGATATGGTGTATCTTTTATTTAGATACCATTGTCAATAGAAATTATGAAGAGTTTTTAACTCTATTTTATAATGTGCTCATGGAGATAATCATTTAATAAAGTTAAAAATAATATTTTATTATTTTTGCATTCTTTTTCATATTCTCTTCTACCTGCACATGTTACTCTTAATTTCTTAAATTACTACTTATTTAATTAGCTTTTTCTACCATCAAGTTCTTATTATCTTCGATAGTTATTAAGCCTATGTTTGGTAAAATTTGTTTATAAACGGTCGCGTGGTAACATATCATTGAACAATTTTTTTGAAAAGGCCACAATTTCAGCTGATCAAATACTATCGCCCGCCATTTTTTACTTTTCATTAAAAAAAAAAAAGAACGAATATATAAAATGTTGTCATATCCCTATTTATAAATAATCGTTTATAAACGGTTTACCAAACAGATGCTAAGTAAAACTGTTAAGAAATTTCCTACTAAATAAGAATCCTACTATATTCACAGCCACAGGTGTGTCAAGGAAACTAATTGTTGCAGGTGCTTCTAGTGTTGTTACGTTTCATTGCATTGTGCAGAAATGAATCCTAAGCCTGAAGAAATTAAAGAAAGGTGATCAGGGAAAAAAAATTGAATGCTTCATAACATGACTCTTTCATACGAAGATATCAAGAAAATTACAGATAATTTCAAGAATAAAAATAAGACTCGGACAACCAGGTTATGGAACAGTGTATGAAGGGAAGCTTTTCGATCAGATATTTGTTCACTATGTTGGATGCTGATGAGTATAAATTTTATTCACACTCGAGCATTTACAAAAGCTTCAAGTCCGAGCTCTTTGACAAAATATAGTCTCCTAATCAAATGTGTACCCCGAGGACCACCATGACCCGAGGAGGACCTCAACCCCGACCACGTGAATATCACCCTATAATATATTTTCTATCCTCGAGGAAGACCTCAACCTCGACCACCATAAATTCGAGAATGACCTCGAGCCCGAACACATGAATATTATCCCATATTACATCTTGATACCCCCGAGGAGGACTTCAACCCCGACAATCATTTATATCCCGAGCATATCCTTTGTCCTCATCCCCGAGCACTTGAATATTTAGCTAGTCATATCTTGGTACCCCCGAGCAACATATGAACCTCGAGGCTGAGCACTTAAACATTACACCATACACCATATTGAGAACCCCGAGGACTTGAACAACCCCGAGGAGAATATAACCCCCGATCACACTTAAAATGTCCGTGACAAAGACGTTGCCCCGACCACTCATAATACCCCCCCCCCCAAGGATAGAATACCTCGAGTACATATATCTCACCAAAAAGGTGCATGATGTGCTCGGGGCACATGATGCTCGGGTCACGTCTCTCATTGATCGGGCATGACTTGATCTAATACGTAGAGTCTACGACCTCCTAATTCCAATAGAACTCATCTTCCAACAGAATCCTATTTGGGTTTTACAACCTCATCCCTAAAAAATAGGAGGATGATTCCTAACATGACTCATGCAATGCAGGTATTTCAATCATATCATAATTCATCTATATATCACTATAAATACATGGCACTCAATCATAATTCAGGTACACAATTATCTCTACAATTTATAGCATCTTGCATAAATATTCTCCTTCCTCTTTACTGACTTAAGCATCGAAGGGGCGACGAGGGCACACCTCCTCGCCTTTATTGCAGGTATTCGGAGATCCAAATCGTGCTTGTTTACTGTCCAAGCTCGAAATATTCAAGGTGCAATTTTTAGCATCATCATTGGCGCCGTCTGTGGGAACCATTACTAGAAGCCATGGTTAATACACGTTCTGGACTTCCACAAGCCACATTACCTGCTCATGATCATCCTGTTGTGGGGGAGCAGGTGCCCTCGACGTTCCCAGCAAACCCTACTACATTACCAGGAAATCACACATCACACCCCCAACCTTCTGTTGATACACAGGCAGCATTGGAGGAACTTCGTCCCCAAGTCGCTGCATTGACTCTATTGACCACAAAATCCAACTGGATCTTGGACCAACACGTCTCAGCTCCTCCCTCTTGAACACGTGGATCTCCTGCACACTGTGACAAACAATCAGTTTGCAAAGGGAACCGAGGTGGCTCCCGTTTGCAATCCGATGCCAAAGTCAGTACTCATTTTAGGCGAATATATATTGGGTGCAGGAAATATAAGTGTGTAAGAGAGAAAAAAGGGAGTGAGAGAAATATCTTGTTAAGAGTATCAAATTGCTAACCCCTAACTTGGAGACAATTGTGCTTCATTTATAGAGGAACTTCTTGTCTCGGATCACGACACGTGGCATACTTTACACTTGTCATCACCCTAGCTCATGGAGGTGACAACCTTGCTTTTCAACTGTAATCATTGCTACATTTCGTAGGGGATGGGCGCTGTCACGTCTTGGTAAAGGCAGTGTCCCATCACTGACTCCATCTTTCTTCTGGTCAACGCCGTAAAGCACCCCGGCTGAGTATAAAGCACATCGGCTAGGCGTTAACCAGGTCGGCTAAAGAGGTTTGCTTGACGTACCACCTCGGCATTCGTCCCAGGTGATTCTTTAGGCCTTTATCCGTGGGTCAAGGTCCATTGGGCCTCTATTGGGCCCTTGCTGGTGGATTATTGTACCTTTCTTTGGGCCTGGATTCAACAGACTCAGTTGCTCACGCAGCAGAACCAGCGTGCCCCAACACCCAAGGAAGGGAATGCTGCACAGGTCCAACCATCGAACCATACTGCTAGGGCAAGTACCTAGGGACTACCCCCGTCACCACCGAACATGACGAGTTCAAGAACAGTCGCCATGCCCCCTTGCGAGCTTGCGAGAATTATCCAGGAGGGAATAGCAGCCGGTATACGACAAAATACTCAGGCCTCAACAAGTTTCACCCTGAACACTCCATTCACACCAGAGGTTTTAGCCTTTCCCTTACCAGACAGGTTCAAGTTCCCGAGGATAAAGGAGTATGATGGTACAACCGACCCCGTAAATCATCTCAATGTGTACACTGACGTCATGAATTTGCAAGTTTCCCTCGATCAGGTCATGTACAAGGCGTTCCCCCAAACCTTGACCAGTGCTGCTAGGGATTGGTTCTCAACTCTTAAACCAAACTCAATTTCGACATTCGCAGATCTTGCCAATAAGTTCTCGGATTTCTTTGTGAGTAGTAAGCGCATAAGGAAAACGACTGCCTCGCTTATGAGACTCAGTCAAGGACAAAATGAAACACTGCGTGAATTCATGACCAGGTTCAATGCTGAAAGACTACAGATCCCTGATCTTCATATCTCTGCCGCTATATCTGCTCTTACTCATGCTGTAAGATGCGAGTCTTTCAAGATGTCTCTATCGGAAACACCACCAAAATCAGTGACCGAGCTCATTACTCGAGGAGTAAAGTACATCAATATGGAAGAAACAATGTACCCCAGGAAAAATAGCCCGAGCACTGAAAATTCAGATCATATAGAAAGTAAGCCCGAACACAAGAGACAACATGACCATGGTACATGGAAAGATCAAGCTCGGGGCAAGCAAGAGCATGACCCTCCTACACCCTTCAAACGTCTGAACGCCACAAGGGCAAGTATCCTCATGGAAATCAAGGATCTGGAGGAGTTGAAGTGTCCATCAAGAATCAAGTCTCATCCGGACACGCAAGATAAGAGCAAGTATTGCGAATTTCATCATGACCATAGGCATACCACAGAGGAGTGCCATGCATTACAGCGAGAGATTGAATCTTTAATAAAAAATCGATTTTTAAAATCTTACATTAGTACTGAAAAATGCCCAAGGAATGACCACGTTCAATGAAAGTCCGAGGATGAAAAAAAACCCATTGCCTGAATAGTAAACGTCATCGTTTGTAGAACAGCCTCAGGAAGAAACTCACACAACGACAGCCCAAGTGTCACGCAGTGAAAATGCTTATCTCCCCATTCGGTTTGGCAAGTCGGCAACAGCTAGGCGGTTGGCCTATTTTACCATGAAGTGCTCTAATGATATGATCATATTGCAGGTATTTCCCTTACATCCTACTCATCAGCGTGCGTGTGTACCAGTTGTTCTGCCTTGCCGGCCAATGAATGAGAGGTAAGCTACCTAGAGGCGAGAAACCTCGGGAGCTAAACCTGCGATCCGTGAAAGTTGGTATCAGAGCGGTCCCGCTTGAATGCGTTGTTGGTCTTGTGGAGATCAATGACATGAATTCTCGCGGAGAAAAGATTTTGGGCCACGGATCGTGTCGGCAAGCTTGCGGAACACGAAGAAGGAAGCTGTTGGGGAAGATGGGTGTGCTGGGCAGCGTTGCGCGATTGCTTTCGAAGGAGTTTTGAGGAGCGCATTTTGCAGAGCCTACGAGAATGTAGTGGGTATGTGCTTCGACATGTGCTGGAGGCACTGCGACTGGAGGCTGTCCACCGAAGAACTACTGCTTATGGGGGCAGATGGTGAAGGTTGGTGTCGGAGGCGGTATGTACAAGTTACAGCGGGCAAGTGTGGGAGTACCACCATGTGAATGCTCGTCCATGAGGGGATGGTGTCGTTTAATTCTGCAATTGAGGAGTGCGTGTTGATGCGAAGCTCACTTCCCGCTACGAGGACGTAAGCGGATTCGAATGGGGGAGAATGTCACGCAGTGAAAATGCTTATCTCCCCATTCGGTTTGGCAAGTCGGCAACAGCTAGGCGGTTGGCCTATTTTACCATGAAGTGCTCTAATGATATGATCATATTGCAGGTATTTCCCTTACATCCTACTCATCAGCGTGCGTGTGTGCCAGTTGTTCTGCCTTGCCGGCCAATGAATGAGAGGTAAGCTACCTAGAGGCGAGAAACCTCGGGAGCTGAACCTGCGATCCTTGAAACCAAGCCTTGCTAGCTACTGATCATGCGTTATTTTATAAGTTGTATTGGTTTTCATACCCTAGTCTTTACTATTTCTTTTCGTTATTTCGTTTTTCTTTTCTTACATATAGCATCGGGGGCCTACGTGCCTACCTTTAATTTCACAGTAGATAAGTTGAGTCTATACAAGCAATATGGGATGTCATAAAATAAAAAAAATAAAAAATAAAATAAAAAAATCTCCATCATTGTTGATCACACAAAGCCTTGCCCCGCGCAAGCACTCAAAACCTTGCCCCGAGCAAGCATTCAAAGCCTTGCCCCGCGCATGCACATAAAGCCTTGCCTCGCGCAAGCCCTCAAAATCTAACCCGGCAAGCACTCAAAGCCTTGCCCCGCGCAAGCACTCAAAGCCTTGCCCCGAGCAAGGAGCAAGCCCTCAAAGCCTTGCCCCGCGCAAGCACTAAAAGTCTTGCCCCGAGCAAGCCCACAAAGCCTTTCCCCGCGCAAGCACATAAAGCCTTGCCCCGTGCAAGCACTCAAAACCTTGCCCTAAGCAAGCCCTCAAAGTCTTGCCCCACGCAAGCACACAAAGTCTTGCCCTGCGCAAGCACTCAAAGCCTTGCCCATGCGCAAGCACACAAAGTCTTGCCCCATGCAAATAAATAAAGTCTTGTCCCGTACAAGCATACAAAATACTTGCCTGCGCAAGTACACACGGCCACCCCGAGCAATCAAGTAATCAAATTGACATAATTAAGTCCTCGGGTCTACATAAGCTCAGATTTATTTCCTAACATAAGCTCTTGTCTATTTCTCCTTATCATAATCATCGCATGATAAGTGTATTTTATACACTTATTTGTACGTCTAAATTAGAATAAATTATTGTCGTTTTAGAATATATGCTCCTTAATTTGTATTTATTTGTTTACTTTTCAGAAAATGTCTCAATCGAAGAAGAATGAAGCAATTAATGGAAAAATGACACAATTGGATGTTAATTAGAGCTAAACTGGACAAGTGAGGAGTTTGTAACGTCAACCGGGAAGGTTCATGCTGCTCAAGTGAACAAATCAGAGGTTGAAGGACCCAAGTGAAGGAATTGAGATCTTAAATGGGCAAATCGAGAAGAAGATAAAGTTTGGGGATTAAATTGCAACAATTGGAAGTTGAGGATTGAAGGTGCAATTAAAAGTCAAGGACCAACTTGCACAGCCGGAAAAAGATGGAAAATTGCATTGCAACGTCCTTTCTCGTGATCGCGGGATTTCTACCACGTGATCGCAAGGTGCCTCGAATTTTTCAATAGAGAGTTTTACCTATGCCTACGCGATCGCGAGGTTTTATACCACGTGATCGCTTGGCTTTCCGGCTAGGCCAAATATGGGCTTTTTCTTGCGATTTTCAACAGCATTCTCGCTTTTTGACCTAGGTTTTCTCCAAAACCTATAAATACAACTCATTAGGCACGAAAATAGGACCTTTGCCTCTCCAAAGAACGAGCCACAACTGAGAATTCAACATCAAATCCTTGGAGATTCCAACATCGCAGAGGGGCGTGAATTGAAAACAATTGAAGAATTGATAATTGGTGCAATCTTTCCATTCATTATATTGTTTTTCAATGAACGTTTATTTTTACTGTTTTTGTTATTTCATGATGACGTGTAACTAATTTTAACGTTGGGATGAACGATGTAGCCTAGTTAATTATTTTAATGTCATATTCCTTGTTTTAACGCTTTAATGCATGTATTGATTTATTATTGCGTTTAATGCGTGAATGAACTGGCCACTTATTCATGATTTCATGTGTTATTTCCATAATCCGAGAGGTGAGTTAATAACATAGATCTAGGTAATAAATCCGATAATTGAACGAGAGATTGAGATATACTCTTGTAATTATTGCGGTCGTGTGTGAATTCTTGTGTGTAATGCATCTAGTTAAGGAATATTCAGACCCGCTGTAGAGATACAAAGTTGACTTATTTAGGTAGGATTGATTTAAACTCGAGAGATGAATCTCAATTTAAATTAGTGAATTCGACCGAACACACAAATAGGAAATAAAACTGGAATTGGAATTGATTTAATTAGCTAGGTGAATTCGTGAATCTCAACTACTTTACAATCTTATTTGAAAACAAAACAATTTAACAATTCTTTTTAATTCATTAGTTATATTTCTTAATTCTAGATTTTTATTCTTAAAACGATTTTCATTTGTTCAAATAAAACTAAGAACTGAAATATTTCGGTAATTAATAGCAGTCCTCGTGGGAACGATAATCCGGACTCTAAGGTCCACTTTATTACTTGATTAAGATATCGTACACTTGTGATTTCAAACACGACAAGTTTTTGGATGATACCTCACTATTACGCATCCATCTCTCCCCTAAACTCGATAATGGATGCGCGGGGGCCTATGATGAGTATAAATTTTATTCACACCCGAGCATTTACAAAAGCCTCAAGCCCGAACACATGAATATTATCCCATATTACATCTTGATACCCCCGAGGAGGACTTCAACCCCGACAATCATTTATATCCCGAGCATATCCTTTGTCCTCATCCCCGAGCACTTGAATATTTAGCTAGTCATATCTTGGTACCCCCGAGCAACATATGAACCTCGAGGCTGAGCACTTAAACATTACACCATACACCATATTGAGAACCCCGAGGACTTGAACAACCCCGAGGAGAATATAACCCCCGATCACACTTAAAATGCCCGTGCCAAAGACGTTGCCCCGACCACTCATAATACCCCCCCCCCCAAGGATAGAATACCTCGAGTACATATATCTCACCAAAAAGGTGCATGATGTGCTCGGGGCAAATGATGCTCGGGTCACATCACTCATTGATCGGGCATGACTTGATCTAATACGTGGAGTCTACGACCTCCTAATTCCAATAGAACTCATCTTCCAACATAATCCTATTTGGGTTTTACAATCTCATCCCTAAAAAATAGGAGGATGATTCCTAACAGGACTCATGCAATGCAGGTATTTCAATCCTATCATAATTCGTCCATATATCACTATAAATAAATGACACTCAATCATAATTTAGGTACACAATTATCTCTACAATTTATAGTCTCTTACATAAATTTTCTCCTTCCTCTTTACTGACTTAAGCATCGAAGGGGCGACGAGGGCACACCTCCTCGCCTTTATTGCAGGTATTCGGAAATCCAAATCGTTCTTGTTTACTGTCCAAGCTCCGAATATTCCGGGTGCGATTTTTAGCATCATCAGATACTATGTTGATGGGTATAAACGAGATATTTTTATGAGTTATTACAAAACGATTCGCTTCAAAAGTTCATATCATCACCGTGATATCAGAACACTACACTTGGTTGGAAGGAACTCCACCAAATTGCTGTACACTTCAACAATAGAGGCTGAGTCACGGCCAACGGGGACAAGATAAAATAAATTAATAAATGTATACAGCCTGCAAGGCTGATAAGTATTAATAATAATAATAATAATAATCCATTAGAATATATTTTTTAGTATTATTTTTTTGTTTTACCTTCAAAAAATGAATTGTGTTGGGGTAGGCCATGCCTGCCCGGCTGCCCCCTTCCCTCCACCCTGATCAAAAGTAACTTACAAAACAATAATTGAATAAAATATCGAACAATCATAGATTGCGTGGTTTATTTGTCGTCCTTTTAAAGAGTTCCAAGTGTTGCACTTTCAACTAACTCATACACATATAATGTAACTTTCTGTTGTGGCTCCAATTTCAGTGGTTCTTAGGTGAAAGGTAATGAATTCAATAATGAATTGGCAATTGGTAACAACACAAAATTCTCGAAACGACAAATTTTAGGAAGGCAACAAAGTCTGAAATTAATTTTGTTCAACTCTTTTATAATCTGGTCGTCGTACCTTTTATTGATACCTCACTATACATGTATTTCGTGTATTCACATTAATAGCATTTCTCATGCATCAATGAAATATTCGGCTATTAATTTTATTTTATTTATTAAGCAATCCATAGTTATCTTTATGAAAACATCAGCTTTCTTAAAACAAAATCTTCGAATCCTAATATTTTTCTAATTTAATTTTACATAATCAACAAACAATTATAAATCTTTTACCAGCAATAATGTAAATATTCTTTTCATGACAGTCTATAAATGTAAATTAACGTTGGAAATATGGTCAGAAAATTGTGGGCTGTGAAAATTTTGAGAGTCCCTCTCCATAAAAAGCTGGTTGTGGGTTGAGCCATTATCAATATTGTCACATTCCATATAGCTTAGGCTGATAGGTATTCTCTTGCTTTACATAAGAATGACAATGGATCGGGTTCGGGGAGGGTCGGGGTCGACCCGCCCCGAACCCGAAATGGGCATACCCCGCCCGACCCGTCCCACCCCGCGACAATTCGCGGGTCGGGTCGGGGCGGGGCGACATCCCGTCCCGTCAAATGACCCGATTTTTTTTTTTTTTTTTTTTTTTTTTTTTTTTTTTTTTTTTTGTAATAAAATTTTAGGTGAAAAACTTAGGAGTCAAAGTAGTTAGAGTTTTTAAGTTTGAACTTTAAACATAATATATATATATTTGAAGGGAAAAAAAATCAATAAACAACATAATGGTATAGTGATTATGTATTCTCATACATTTAAATCCCACCAAGGTTCAATTCTTTTAGACATCATTAAATTTATTTTTAATTTCTTATTATATATATATTAAAAAAAAAAAAAATCTCGGGTCCGCCCCGAACTTGCTCCGAAATGCTGTTCGAGGCGGAAAACTCGCCCCGTGGACCCGACGGGACGAGTAATTTTCGGGACGGATCGTTTCGGGTCGTTCGAGTTTTTTTGCCATCTCTAGCTTTACACCTACAAATCTTTAGCCTTCAACCCCCCGCCCAACCCCCTTCATTTATTTGTTTTGCGAGTTCAAACATTATTGGGTCATGCACGGTTATGTAATGTCCAGTACAATTGAATATTTTTTACCAAACATGTCACTAATGCAATCATTCCTTTCTTTCATATTCAGATGTCAAACGCACCACCACTTACTTAAAAATAGTTCTTCTATTCGAGTTGACAAGATGGCTGCTCATGACCGTTTGGTAATACTGTAGCAGTTTATAACCTGATTTATTTATGTTTTTAAGGTAAAATGTGTTATTGAAAAGTAAAAAGAGAAAATATGTATGGTTAAAAAATGATCTGAAAAATTGTGTGATTTATAAATCATTGACTGTCGAAATATAGTCGACGAATGTGGGGTCGTAACAGTTTCGAGGGGTTCTTCTCTATTAAAAAAAAAAAAAAAAAAAATTGTGATAAGTCGAGAGGCATTATAGATATTGTCCCATTCCATACAGCTTAGCTAGATAGGGATTCTCTTGCTTTATTCATGCAAATAAGCTATTTTGGTCCCCGAAGAGAAAATAGATGATCGAAGAGAAAAACGAGCGAGGATTCGATCCTACCTCGAACTTCCATAAAAACTCTAGACCGTGTGCAATTTTTTTTGAATTATGTCCATATCTTAAATAAAAGAAATAAAAAAAAACTCTATACTTCCATTGAATTATGTCCATATCTTAAATAAAAGAAATAAAATTTTATAATTCTAAAATGGTTGAAAACAAATGCTTCGACTCTGTTTGGCAAACTAAAAAAAATGTTTTTTAACAATACAATTCTTCAAACCACTTTTTAACCATATACATTTTCTCTCTCCACTTCTTAATTACATATTTTACCTCGAAAACATAAAGAAAAAATATTTTTAAACTAAAAACGTTTTAGAGCATCTACAATGGATGTGTTAGTGTCATATGTTAATTAATAGTTAGTCACTTGACTCACTTTCATGCCATATATATTGGATATATAAGCATGTTTGCTAAATGAATCTTTTTTTGTATATTTTTAACTTGTTTGTTAAAATTAACAAATATTTTAACATGTGACATGACAATTTATGTTGAAAACAGGAAAGAGAAACATTAAATAACCATTGATTGGTTAATTTATTGATGAGTAAATTTAACACATTCAATGTGACACTCATATAATAGTTAAAATTAACATGTAGATGTGAAACTTAACATCTATTATATTGTTTATGTGACAGTGTTTAACTAATAAAAGTTAACACATCTGATGAGTATAAATTTTATTCATACACAAGCCTTCACAAAAACCTCAAGTCCGAGCTCTTTGATAAAATATATCATCCTAATCAAATGTGTAACACTGAGGACCACCATGAACCCGAGGAGGACTTCAACCACGACAATCATTTATACCCCTAGCATATCCTTTGTCCTCATTCCGATCACTTGAATATTTAGCCACGTCATATCTTGGTACCCCCCGAGCAACATATGAACCTCGAGGCCGAGCATTTAAACATTACACCATATTGCGAACCTCGAGGACAAGAACAACCCTAAGGAGAATATAACCTCTGATCACACTCAAAATGTCCGTGGCAAAAAGTTGCCCCGACCACTCTTAATACCCCCGAGGATAGAATACCCCGAGTACATATATCTCACCAAAAAGGTGCATGATGTGCTCGGGGTCCATGATGCTTAGGTCACGTCTCTCATTGATCGGGTATGACTTGATTTGATACGTGGAGTCTACAACCTCCTAATTCTAATAAAACTCATCTTCGAACAGAATCCTATTTGGATTTTACAACCTCATCCCTAAAAAATTGGATGATGATTCCTAACATGACTCATGCAATGCAGATATTTCAATCTTATCATAATTCGTCCATATATCTCTATAAATACGTGACACTCAATCATAATTCAAGTGCACAATTTTTATTCTTCTAGTTTATAGCTTTCTGCATAAATTTTCTCCTTCCTCTTTACTGACTTAAGCATCGGAGGGACGACGATGACACACATCCTCGTTTTTATTGCAGGTATTCGAAGATCCAGTTCGTGCAAGTTTATTGCTTAAGCTCGAAATATTTCATGTGCGATTTTTAGCATCATCAACATCTATTGTAGATGCTCAAACAGAGTTATGGAATTATTTTTCTGCATAATGATGACAATTGAAATACTTTCCATCTTGTGTGTGCTTTGAACTAGACACAAATTAGTGTGCAATCAATCGTTTCTTAACTTATAAGTCATAAATGTCGTTGTCATTGGCCTAAAATCCTAATAAAATAGTAAATGTTGAATGGTTTCGTGACTTGTTTGGTATAGTTGAAAATCCACTTTTATTTGCATAATGAGGACTTTCAATGTCCCCGAGTAAAATTAATATAGTAATCATAAATATGGATTGACGAATATAATTCATGGGTTATGCCATTTGTTTTTTTCTTCGAATATATTCAGCTTTTTTACTTGTGTATTATCAATTATGGGTAGTATGGAGTGATTCGAGTGAAAGGAATAAGGCGTGGCATGGGGAGAGGAAAGACCAGCGGTGAGACATGTGTGGAAAATAAAGTCATTTGTTGAATTTGGTGAGCCAACTTTGTTGAATTTGGTAAGCCACCAATAGCCCACAAATTTAGCCTACAATCTAGTCTATGTTCACACCTATTTTATTCCTTCCATTGTTGATTTTTTGTCCAAACTTTCCCTATAAATAGAGGGCAAAACCTCAATGGAAAATGCACCAAGTAGAGAGGAAAATAGAGAGTGAAAGTAGTAGAGAGAAATTTGTTAGAAGAGAGAAATATTAGAGAGAAATAAATTGTTTTCTCCTAAGTATTTTCCTACTTTGTTTTCTCCTATTATAAGAGAGGTTAAATATTGTTATCTCCTTATATTTAGAGAGAAGGTTGTTGTAATTCTCCTACTATAGTGAAATCCTCCTATACTTGCCCGTGGACGTAACCATTATTGGTGAACCACGTAAATACTTGTGTTCCATTTTAACCGCATTTTCTCAATTCCACTATACTTGTTGACCAACGTGATCCACGCCTTTCCTAACAAGTGGTATCAGAGCCTGGTTACATCTTTTGAAATTCTTAGTATGCTCTGTGGTTGCAGCCTTGACTGATCTTCCACATCAGAAAAGATTTCTTGAGATTGTTTTGCGTAGGATCGGTGTTCACTATCACTCGGTATTATTACCAAGTCGTGAACAAAAAAAAAAAAAAAAATGGCAGCAAAGTATGAGGTTGAAAAGTTCAATGGGAACAATTTCTCGTTATGGAAAATGAGAATAAAAGCAGTTTTGAGAAAAGATAACTGTTTGGCGGCAATTGGAGAGAGATCCGTGGATATCACTGACGATGGCAAGTGGAACGAGATGGATAGCAATGCAATTGCTAATCTGCACTTAGCACTAGCTGATGGAGTATTGTCAAGTGTGGCGGAAAAGAAAACAGCAAATGAGATATGGGACACCCTAACGAAGCTGTACGAGGCCAAGTCATTACACAACAAAATTTTCCTAAAGAGACGGCTTTACACCCTTCGGATGATGGAGTCAACTACAGTGACAGACCACATCAACACCCTCAACACTCTATTTTCACAGCTCACATCAATAGGCCATAAAATAGAGGCAGGCGAACGTGCTGAAATTCTACTTCAAAGTCTACCAGATTCGTATGATCAACTCATCATCAACTTAACTAACAACATAGAAGATCTAGTCTTCGATGATATTGCAGCTGCGGTTCTTGAAGAGGAAAGTCGGCGCAGGAACAAGGAGGACAGACTATCTAGTTCACAGCAGGCGGAAGCTTTGACGATGATGAGAGGGAGATCAACGGAACGTGGCCCCAGTGGGAGTCATACCCAAGGTAGATCTAAATCCAGAAGTAAGAAGAATGCCAAGTGTCATTACTGTGGCAAGAAAGGGCACTTAAAAAGGGATTGTTGGAGTCTTAAGAGGAATGAAGAAGCCAAAGTGAAGGCACATGAGATACCAAAAGCTCAGGGTTGTGTAGCAAGTACCTCATATGATGGAGAAATTTTATACAGCGAGGCAACGACTGTTGTTGAAGGCAGAAAGCATTTCACCGATGTCTGGCTCATCGATTCAGGAGCGACATGGCACATGACACCAAGGAGAGAATGGTTCCATCAATATGAACACATCTCGGGAGGTTCAGTGTTTATGGGAAATGATCATGCTTTGGAGATCGTTGGTATTGGTACTATCAAATTAAAAATGTATGATGGTACAATTTGCACTATCAAGGTGGTTCGGCACGTAAAGGGCTTGAAGAAAAATCTATTGTCTTTGGGACAACTAGATAGCATTGGGTGCAAAACTCATGTTCAAGATGGGACTATGAAAATAGTCAAAGGCGCGCTTGTAGTGATGAAAGCAGAAAAGATAGCTGCAAACCTGTACATGCTTAAAGGAGATACTCTACAAGAAGGAGAAGCATCTGTTGCATCGGCAGGTTCAGTAGAAGAATTAACAATGATGTGGCACCGAAAACTTAGCCACATGTCTGAACGTGGTTTGAAAATTCTCTCTGAACAAGATCTTCTTCCAGGGCTCAAAAAGGTATCATTACCCTTTTGTGAGCATTGTGTCACTAGTAAGCAGCACAGATTGAAGTTTAGCACTTCTACTACTAGAAGTAAAGCTATCTTGGAATTGGTTCATTCTGATGTTTGGCAAGCACCGGTTATGTCCGTAGGAGGTGCAAAATATTTTGTATCTTTTATTGATGATTACTCCAGGAGATGTTGGGTGTATCCAATCAAGAAGAAGGCTGATGTGTTCGAAGTCTTCAAAATCTACAAAGCGCGGGTAGAACTTGAATCTGAGAAGAAGATCAAGTGTTTGAGGACGGACAATGGAAGAGAATATACTGGTAATGAATTTAATACTTTTTGTCAACAAGAAGGTATTAAAAGACATTTCACGACGGCATATACTCCACAACAAAATGGAGTGGCAGAGCGGATGAACAGAACATTGTTAGAAAGAACGAGAGCAATGTTGAGAACTGCGGGGTTAGCTAAATCATTTTGGGCTGAAGCAGTCAAAACCGCCTGTTATGTGATCAACCGGTCACCATCAACCGCGATTGATCTGAAGACGCCGATGGAGATGTGGACAGGGAAGCCAGCTGATTATTCTCACTTACATGTCTTTGGAAGTCCTGTGTACGTTATGTACAATGCCCGGGAAACATCAAAGCTGGATTCAAAATCCAGAAAATGCATTTTCTTGGGGTATGCTGATGGAATCAAGGGGTACCGCCTGTGGGATCCCACTGCCCACAAGGTGATAATCAGCAGAGACGTGATATTCACGGAAGGCAAGGTACAAGAAAATGATAGCACTTTCAAAGAGCCAGAAACTACTACGGTTGAAGTTGAAGTTGAAAATAGAGAAGAACAAGAAGTCTGGGATTCTTCTGAAGCAGCACCGGAGCATGAAGAAGGAGAACAAGCTGAGTTTACAGTTCCTGAAATCAGACGATCAACTCGGGAGAGGAAAGAACCAGCTTGGCACTCTGAGTACATTATGGAGAGCAATGTTGCATACTGTCTACTGACGGAGGATGGAGAGCCATCAACTTTCCATGAGGCTTTAAATAGCCAAGAAGTTTCGCAGTGGATGGAAGCTATGCAGGAAGAAATTGAGGCTCTTCATAAAAACAAGACATGGGATCTTGTTTCGCTACCACAAGGAAGGAAAGCCATTGGAAATAAATGGGTCTACAAGATCAAACGTAATGGAAATGACCACGTGGAGCGGTATCGTGCTAGACTGGTGGTAAAGGGATATGCTCAGAAAGAAGGCATTGACTTCAACGAAATATTCTCTCCTGTTGTTCGACTCACGACAGTTCGAGTATTATTGGCGATGTGTGCTACATTAGACTTGCACCTGGAGCAGTTAGATGTGAAAACTGCATTTCTTCATGGTGAGCTTGAAGAAGAAATTTATATGCTCCAACCAGAAGGTTTTGAAGAAAAAGGAAAAGAGAACTTGGTTTGCAGGTTGAACAAATCTCTATACGGTCTCAAACAGGCGCCGAGGTGTTGGTATAAGAGATTTGATTCCTTCATTATGAGCCTTGGATACAACAGACTTAGTGCAGATCCTTGTGCTTATTGCAAGAGATTTGGTGATGGTAATTTCATTATCTTGCTGTTGTATGTTGACGACATGTTGGTAGCAGGCCCCAACAAAGATTGTCTTAAAGATTTGAAGGCACGGTTGGCTAGGGAGTTTGAAATGAAGGACTTGGGAACCGCAAATAAGATTCTAGGGATGCAAATTCACCGAGACAGAAATAATAGGAAGATTTGGCTTAGTCAGAAGAACTACTTGAAGAAAATCTTGCGGCGCTTCAATATGCAAGATTGTAAGCCAATTTCTACCCCTCTTCTTATTAATTTCAAGTTATCCTCAAGTATGAGTCCTAGCAGTGAAGCAGAGAGGATGGAGATGTCTCGAGTACCGTATGCATCAGTAGTGGGTAGCCTAATGTTTGCTATGATCTGTACAAGACTAGACATTGCACAAGCAGTGGGAGCCGTCAGTAGATATATGGCAAATCCTGGTAGAGAGCATTAGAATATGGTGAAGAGGATCCTAAGATATGTCAAGGGTACCTCAAATGTTGCATTATGCTATGGAGGATCAGAATTTAATGTTAGAGGCTATGTAGATTCAGATTATGCAGGTGATCCTGATAAAAGCAAGTCCACCACTGGATATATGTTTACTCTTGCTAGAGGAGCTGTAAGATGGGGTTCAAAACTGCAGTCTATCGTGGCTACTTCTACGACGGAAGCAGAATATGTGGCGGCTACACAAGCTAGCAAAGAGGCAATATGGTTGCAAATGTTAATGGAAGAACTCAGACACAAACAAGAGAATATTTCTCTATTTTGTCATAGTCAGAGTGCTTTGCACTTAGCAAAGAATCCAGCATTTCATCCAAGGACGAAACATATTAGAGTACAATATCACTTTGTACGAGAGAAGGTGGAAGAAGGAAGTGTGGATATCCAGAAGATTCATACGGAGGACAACCTAGCGGATATGTTCACAAAGCCGATCAACACTGATAAGTTCACATGGAGCCGATCCTCTATCGGCCTAGCAGAAGCATAAGTAGCATGAGAATGGCAAGTGTGGGAAGGATGGCATGTTACAACAAAAGTGACTTTAAGTGGGAGAAATGTGGAAAATAAAGCCATTTGTTGAATTTGGTGAGCCAACTTTGTTGAATTTGGTAAGCCACCAATAGCCCACAAATTTAGCCTACAATCTAGTCTATGTTCACACATATTTTATTCCTTCCATTGTTGATTTTTTGTCCAAACTTTCCCTATAAATAGAGGGCAAAACCTCAATGGAAAATACACCAAGTAGAGAGGAAAATAGAGAGTGAAAGTAGTAGAGAGAAATTTGTTAGAAGAGAGAAATATTAGAGAGAAATAAATTGTTTTCTCCTAAGTATTTTCCTACTTTGTTTTCTCCTATTATAAGAGAGGTTAAATATTGTTATCTCCTTATATTTAGAGAGAAGGTTGTTGTAATTCTCCTACTATAGTGAAATCCTCCTATACTTGCCCGTGGACGTAGCCATTATTGGTGAACCACGTAAATACTTGTGTTCCATTTTAACCGCATTTTCTCAATTCCACTATACTTGTTGACCAACGTGATCCACGCCTTTCCTAACAACATGAGTGTGGTCCAGACAGACAGCAACATTGCTAGAGCAAATAATGATTGTGTAAAAATACGCAATAAAATTTGAAGTAATTATTAGCTTTAATAAATGCAAATATATTTTAATGGTCTTTCAACATGAAATTATGTGCGAAATTACATATTGCAATATCAAAGAGAAATTCAATGTTTTTCCAGCATCATTTTTTTAGTCTATACATCGTGCTTAATTAACTCCAACGTTATACCCAATATTTTAAAAGAATTTTTGTTAAATGTAAATTTTCGCTTAAGTAAGAAAACAACAACTAATATATAAGAATTTAAGCAAATCATGGCTTCTTTAATTATTAATTTGCAGTTCGACTTCTTCTATATAGGCTACTGTATCTCAAAATTCGGATCAAGGTCAAAAGTCGCCTAGTTAACTGTCAACAAGTTTATTGATCAAAGTCCATATAAAATTAAGGGTGGAGACTACTCAAAACAAGCTCAACGGGTCACTCTGATAATTATATGAAGATATATGGCGAAATTGCTTGTAACTATTAGAGGTTGACTCAATGTATAATTATTAGATGAATGACCAAATGTGTACATATATCTAACTCATTTTGTCTGTAAATAGGAGGATTTAATGTTTATTTAAAGGATGATGAATACAAAATACCTCTCAACTTAAAATGAGAACTGAGTCTCATATCCAATGCGAACTGGACTTCAATTCGATATAAAGCAAATTCAATTCATTTAATTTTATTATTACGATACGATCTGGTTATTTAGTTAAAGTTCTACTATCAGAAAAGTCGAAATATCCAAATTCTAAATTAAACTCTTGCTGACTAATTTTTCCACGTGTGAAATGATGTCAACAAATTCATCATCTTCCATTTTTCATTAATTTTGCAGGCTCGAAATTCCATATTTTGACATCAACATTATTTATGAATTATCTTTTTGTTGTTCGGTTAATCTCCTTTCAATTTGAATATGAATATGTTTAGTATGTCAAATTAAATAATATAAGAAAACTACAAAAAAAATAAATAAATCTTATGGTTCTGTTCTTTAATCATATGCAGACCAATTCACTAAAGTATGATATATAGACGACTGACATTTTATCTTTTGCATTGCCCTTTGTGCAACGGACAAGAACCAGTGTAAGTTGCAATGGAGATTGTGACATGCCTAAAGAAAATGTCTTGAGACATGAATCTCTTACAATTTTTTCTTATCTTTTTGTTTTATTCTTCTTGGTATAAGAATGTCACGTCTCGACAGTCAGACTGAAATAACATTCAATTATTTCACACATCTATTTTCTTCACTTCTATCTGAATGGGTCCATTATGTGTATAAAACATGCCGCTCTAACTCAATATGTGTCAATTATCACTACAAGAAAATAACGTGTACGTCGCCCTATAAATCATCATGTCATCCCTCGTATATGCGACGTTGCTATAGATTCGTGGTTCTATGTCTATGGGGACAACATATAATTCGTTTCTATAGACCCATGGATCTATAGGAAAGACAATTGTGCCACTAAAGAATCGTACCTATAGCATTGTTACTAGGCTTATAGGGACCGGGTGTCGTTTCTATAAGTCATGGCTAGAAGTCCTTGACCTATAGTAACAATATTGTCATCTTAGTTCATACGTCTCTGCGAAGAGATACATGGACAACAATAGCATCAATGTCATTCATAAAATTCATTTATGTTTCTTCGGATTCTTGTGGTGTATATACCTACAAGAAAACTCGTGTCCGGATACTACGTGTTACGCCTCATCCAATGAGATAGATTACTTCACATGTCCGTTAAGTAAAAACAAAACAAGAGTTCACGCAAGGTACACACTCTTCTCCACTTATGCTAGCTCCCCCATGTCATTCCGAGGTGGTTGGAAAACTTTTCCCAAACGATAGCAATTCGTCCGAATTGTTTCCAATATAATCATGGGTTGACCTACACTGGGTCTTTATGGGGCACGTTCCCCACTAAAAAATCTGATTTTTTTTTTAAAAAAAGAAATTAGATTTTGAAATTTTAGTTTCTTAAAAATTTTGTGTTTAAAAATATTTTTTTATGTTTTCAATGTAAAATACGTAGTTGAAAAATGGTGAGATAAAATAAGCGAAGTTAAAAAGTGGTTTGAGAAATTGTATTATTTAAAAACATGTTTTTTTATAATTTGTCAAACAGTGGTTAAATTCTATTTGTTTGGAGTTTATACTTTCAAATTAATATTTTGTGCTATTGATCTCTTTTGAAATTTACATTTTGGGATTGAATATATTTTTATAATTGTTTATTTATTTGTTTGAATCAATTATAAATAAATATTTCAAGCGTAAATCCACGTTTCCTTGTGTGATGATCAACATAATGAAAATGGAGATAGAGAAGAAATGATTGAACTTGGTGAAGAAACGGATGGAGTTTTGATCTCTTCCTAAAAAAAAAAAAAAAAATCGCCCGTAATGTCTACCGCAAAAACATTAAAGTATATCTTTGTGCCCCACTATGACAAAATGTCTTCATCCGTCACTGGATATGATTCGAAGAAGTTGAACTGTAAATGTTTCCAATTCATATTAGCAATTCTTAGATTCAATTCCTGCTCGATACACGCTATGTTTTTCTAGCTCTTTCACCATGGTTAATCTAGAATCTTGACATTTTAATTGGTAGAAATTTCACTTTATTCTCCAAATTCTACGAGTATTCTGCACTACTTATAAAAAATGAAATTCATGTACATATCAAACTGCGTTTTGAACAAGAATTGCCTCTTTTGTGTTGTTTATATTCCCATGCAAGGGAGATTCTGATCCATGAGCTGGAGATCTTAATATTCTTAAAATAAACTCAACTTTGGATTCCCTTACATTGTCGTTTTGACACACAAATTTATGTGACTTAAACTTTATTTATGAAATTAATGTATATGCTAAGGTTTAGCATCTGTTTGGTGGAGATTAAAATCACTTTTTTAGTGGATGTTGATAAAATTGATGATATGTGTGGTTGAAAATTGTTGTCCACTGAAATATGGATTTAGATTGATTTTTTATTTTTATTTAAATTAAAACCTAGATTTTTAATTTATATCAAACGAAGGCTCAAATCATTTTCTTGTTTGTTATCTACAACAAATTAGGTGGTGTTACTCTCATTAACTTCCGGACAACTTTTTACAGACGTTTACACTCATTTTTATTTAAATTTTTAACTTTTCTAAGCAATTAACATTATTTCTAAACCCTTTTTCTACAGAGATACAACTCGTTTTATATTTGTTATTCTCAACTAGCTAAGCGTCACTCTAATAACCTCTTGACAGCAAAATACGCAATCGTGCATCCATTCAACTTTTGATTTTTAATTTTGCTATGCAATCTGCATAACTTAAGTGCTTTTTGGCTCAGCCAAAATAAAGTAATACAAGTAGAAATATTTTTCAAAAAGTTAGTATAAAGACTTGCTCATAGGAAAGTAATTTTTTGACTATTTCATCTTGTCCTAACTGGTTATGGGTTATTATTTCCACTTTTAAGGTCAATGCATTCAAGAATTGATCTCTCTCACATCCACGCTTCCCTTAAAAAAAAAAATAAAGTAACCAAGTCTTTGTTCGTCTTTCATGATTTCTTATTCTATTGTGTGTTTGATTCAAAATGTGAAAAATAAAATCTTCTCCGTGTAAGTGACAAAATGTTTTCTTAGCAAATTGACAAGAAATTTTTTTTCAAGCAAATGGCCTAACTTATGCTTCAAGTGGTCGTATCAAGAAATTAGGGCCTGTTCTCTTTGTATTTCGATTTTGAATTTTGAGTTTTTGATTTTATTTTGAACTTTGAATTTTGGTTGTTTGTTTTAGGATTGCTGAAAACATGTTCTCTTTATGATTTTGGAAAACGTGATTTGGGAAAACTGTTTTCAAAAATAGAAAATTGGAAAATGCGTTTACTTTGTAATTTTCTGATATATTTATTTTGTGATTTTTATATGTAAAAAATGATTGATTTATTGAATTACATTAATTTTAATATTAATAAATCAGTTAGTTCTCTATGTCACTAAATTCATCATTAATATTGTTTCAGTTAAACAAAAATTCAACCTAATACCAACAAAATCTTAACATGAATTTATATATAATGGAAAAATAATACAAGAATTTAAAGTGAATGAAGTGTCTCCCATTTACAAGAAAAATAAAAAATCTTAACATGAATATATATATATAATGGCAAAATAACATACATAAAAAAAAAAAAAAATTAACATAGATCTATATATAATGGCAAAATAATATAAGAATTTCAATGGAAGGAAGTGTCTCACATTTAAAAAAAAAAATTACAAAAAAAATAAAATCTTAACATAAATTTATTTAATATAATGGCAAAATAATATAAGAATTTCAAGTTAAGGAATTGTCTCACATTTACCAAAAAAAAAAAAAAAAAAAAGTCCAAAACGAGCGTTTTGGATTTTTTAACACAAAATATCCAAAAAGCAATAAGCTCGTTTTGAGTTTCCTTTATATATATATATATATATTTTTTTTTGGAAAACGAATTTCTGAAAATGAGCAAAGTGAAGGCGTTTTCGTATTTTCAAAAATCGAAAAGTCAAAATGGGCTGAAAACAGCAAAGAGAATAAGATCTTATTTTCCAAGTCAAATTCTTTAATCAAACACAAAAGTTGAAAATAATTTTCCTTGAAGTGACATTTTCTAAGAAAATATAAAGCAATCAAACACACCCGATAGTGAAATCAAACTTTAATCTCAATCATACATTTAAAACTATTACGCACTATGATACGCACGTTTCATGGTCCTCACCACTATTTCTACTAAAAAGTTCACCAGAATGCACCCTAGATGTTACATTTTACTTTTTTTGACATTAAAATAAAAGACAATGTTACATGTAGTACAATGTGTACTACACACTTACACATGAGGAGGGGGTAAAATGGTCATTAGACTCATTACACTCCCATGTATCTGTGCGGTACACCTCATGATAAAAGTTTGCGGTACCTTTAGCATTTTCCTAAAATAAATTGTTCAAAAGTAACTTTTAGTATTGGCTAGAATAAACTGAATTTTTACTTTTTAAGTAATTTCACTTTTTAATCTTAACACAAACTTTTCTTGCAATAAATAAGTCATTTTCACATTTTCTCATCATCAAATGGTTAATTGCCACTCTCATATCCTGCCTCATCGTCTTTCTCTTTACAGTCGAACAATACAAAAAGGTTCCATCAACATTTTTTGGCCAATTAGGGCACATTGGGGTCCCACAAGCCCAAAAGAAACAATTTATATGCCATTTTACAAGGCAAACGCTGCGCTATGAGACAATCCACTCCAGCTGTTTTTCCCATTTCTTTTTCATCATTTTAATCTATTTGTGAAATTAATGGGGCATCTCTTTTATTCTTTTCTGTCTCCACACCACCCCTTCCAAGAAATTTCATGAATTATTGGTAGAACTGTAAATTCAGTCTTGTCGAATTTATAGGAGGTATGGGTTCTCCTGCTTGAGCCTTTCTATTTTTGTTTTTCTTTCAATAATTCAATAAAAATCAGTTTTTAAATAAATATTGTCAGGTCCAACAGTCGTGCTTGGTCCAAACAAAAAACTACATATCATGTCGAGCATGCCAACTAGAATTGTCTTACTCCCCTCATAATTGATGAGATGTAAATTCCAACAATATTGATCACTATAGAAAATGTTCTATGTTAAATTATGAATAGCTTATGTCAACTTGACTTACCTCTAACAATTGTGAATTCTAGAGTTTAATTGTTTGGTAACACTCTTTGATTTATAAATTAATTTATTTATAATTTTGAGGTAAAAAGTAATTGTTAAAAATTGAAGAGAGAAAATGTATGTTGTTAAAATGTAATTTGAAAATTTGTGATTTATAAATTAGCCTCTATTCAGATCCAAACCCAAGTTTATAAACCAGTATCATACAAATTTCGAGGTAAGATATAGGGTTAAAAAGTGGTTTGCAAAATGTGTAGATTATAATTTAGTTTTTAAATCAAATTCTGCCTTAATCCGAACGAATGTTTAATTTATAAATCAATTTATTTTGATTACCAAACGCAGGCTTAAATTTAGAACAAAAATTTGTATGAGTTCACACTCTAGATCATCACATTTTGTCCTATTCTCACTGTACGTAGAAGTTTATATATATATAAATTAGTAAATTCAGTAATTATAATAAATGTGTGAATGAACCGTGGTTAGTTTGAACAATTTTTTAATAGAAAAACCAGGAATAGAAATGCACTGCTATGTTCGGCTGGAAATAAATTGAATTTGTTAATTTTATATTAGGGTCCGTTTGATAGCGAGTGTGGAATTTGGGTGGAAAGAAAATAAATTTCAGGGAATTGAATTCTAGGTAATTGAATTACTGGGAATTAGAAGTTTAATGTGTTTGATTGGTTTAATTTTCTAGGTGGAAAAAGTAGGGAATTTTTCAACTTTTGTTGTTTAATTGACATTATTTTTCATGGAAAATAAAGTAATTTTTTGCTATTTTAATCAATTTTTTTTTTTTTACTTTTTAAATATATTTGTACTTGATGATGATAATGTTATTTTTTGGAAAGAAATAAGTCAATTAACAACAACAAAATTGATTAAACGTGTCCAAAATCATTTTCCATCTATTATGGAAAACATTTTTCCACCAAAACCCAAAGAAAATCTTTTCTACCAAATCAAGAAAAATAGAAGAAAAAGTGGGGTCCACGGAAAAAGTTTTACATGGAAAATTTTGTCAAACAAACAAACCAAAAGTGAGAATTGGAAAACATATTCCATTTTTCATGGAAAATTTTGTGTAATCAAACAAGGCCTTATTGTCATTTTCTATTTTTCCATAAATGTGTAATTTTAAGAAAACTTAATTTAATTACTAAATATGTGTATTTAGTAATTTATTAAGTTTATTTAAATTATGCAAATATTTTTGAAGAAAAATATATCTCTTATTTTCGAAAATCATGTTATTGTTGGAAAGATAATGATCAAGAAATATTGATTTGATTAGGATCATAATCTTGATCTTGATATCTTGTGATTTTGGTAAATTTCTTGATGATATATTTTGTGATTATTGTTGGCACTCAAGAGATGGTAAGTCTCTTCTTGATATGGTCGAGAATATTTCAATCTTATCTTTGCATATGGTAAAATTATTTGATCGAAATCTTGATTATGAAGAATCTTGATAGGGCCGAAAATATGGTTGATTGGTATCAAAGTTTATCACTTGATTGATAAATGGTAAGATCTTTCAAGATTTATCATTATTTTATTTTATGGTAAGATTTATATCTTACCTTTCTCTAATTATCTCTAATGTATTTTTCAGGTATTAGAGATCTTGTGCAATAAGGAAACTTAGAATTCAGGTAATCTAATTGCACTTTAAATAGAAGAAAAAGGGGATGTTTTTCTTAAGACGTGAAAACCACAAAAAATTTGTGAGGTGCTAGAGACATACACGTCCACTACTAGAAGGAGTGAAGAAGCCTATTTTCATGTTGTACACAAATACAAAAGACTTCAATCGTGTTGTGACTTCGGTACTCCGGGAGGAGTGTTCAATCACTTAGAGAAGGAAAAAATTTCAGCGTGAAGATCAAACGGGAGATTTGGATCGTGTTCGAACGGGAGTTCGAGGTTGCTGAAAAAGTGTTGGAGATTCAAAGAAAACTATTGAAGAGTGGTGGGACGCCAGCTCATATTACATGCCATAGAAGGATCAGAGAGTGATCTATTTTTTGGATGTTTGATAAAGTCTATGCGTAAATTTATTCTATAGTTTAGATTGATCTCTATAAACTCATTCCTTATATAGTGATTGATTTTTGTTCGTATGATGCGGGTCGTGGGTTTTCCCATTATGGTTTTTTCCACGTTAAACTCAAATTATTGTGTTCTTATCTATTTACAATTCTGCACAATTTATTCTGTCCATTTACGTTTTACTATCCAGATGAATCTGCAATAGCAAGATTCATATGGTATTGCACTAAAACATTTCTTAACGTTTTACTGTTAACTGGTTACTGTCCAAACTTATCTGTGACGGTCTGTTGGTAAAATTTAGGCAACTTTAAATTTTCAGAATTGAAATTATTTTGTTGATTTATTTGTGTTTTTTAGGTAAGATGAATGATTAAAAATTAAAGAGAGAAAATGTGGATGATTAAAAAATGGTATGAAAAATTGTGTAAATTAAATTTTGTATTTGTTTTTTATTTCCTTTTGCCATTTAAATTACGGCAGCTAGGCCCTAAGTTGTAAGAAAAATGTAGAGGTGTCAATCCGGGTGGTTCGGATCTGGGCCGCCAACATAAAATCCCGATAACGACCCGCTTGAAAAAAAGTCTATCCGCTGCGGGTTACTGGCCGGTTCCGGGTCATGCCGCAAAATTTGAACTACAACCCGGGTCTGCCCGCTGGCCCATGCGGGTCGCGATTCGTTCTGATTTGGCCTATATGAATAAAAATATAGATTTTTTCATATTTATAACAATATTTTTGTCAAGTTTCTAAATACAAAATTATTAAAATGATAAATTCATATTTATACCATAAAATATTTACATAGAATTTAAAATTATATTTTATATTATATGAATTACTTCTAAATTTGTAAATTTAAATAAAACATAAACAAATAACAATTAAACGCTAAGGGTGCGTTTGATAGCGAGGGTGAAATTTAGGTGGAAAGAAAATAAATTCTAGGAAATTGAATTCCTGATAATTAGAAGTTTAATATGTTTGATTGGTTTAATTTTATAGGTGGAAAAAGTAGGAAATTTTCCAACTTTTGTTGTTTGATTGACATTATTTTTCATGGGAAATAAAGTAATTTTTTGCTATTTTAATCAAAAAAAATTTTTTTTTTACTTTTTAAATATATTTGTACTTGATGATGATAATGTTATTTTTGAAAATAAAATAAGTCAATTAACAACAACAAAATTGATTAAACGTGTCGAAAATAATTTTCCATGTAACATGGAAAATCTTTTCTTAACAAAACCAAAAAAAATTTTTTCCACAAAATCCTTGAAAATGGGCGCGTGATGTAGAACCAAGGAAAATTTTTTCCATGCCAAATCTTTACAATCAAACACCAAAAAGTGAGAAAGTAGGAAAAAAATTTCTTTTTCCATGGAAAATTTTACCTAATCAAACAGACCCTAAATGTATTTCTAATTACTATTATCAAAGAACATTACATTTTTTAGCTATTAGGGAGAAAAAAAATAAGATTTTGCTTTAAATGTTGTATTAGAGTTTATAGAAGAATTGAGATTTTCAATGTTACTATATTTAATAAAAACAATTTTTTTTTACGGACCAGCGGGTTAACCGCGGCCCACGAAGATTTGACCCGCAAAATTCGCGGTTCACAATTTCTTGACCCGTGAACCACTCGCACGGGTCCCCGGTCTGCCCGCGGTCCCAGGTCGATTCAGGCCGATTTTCATGAATTTGATCAGCCCGTCCGTTTTGACACCTCTACAAAAATGTGTCTAGATTCAATCACCTCTCCAAACAAATTTGTACTTTTCTTATTGTTCATTATAATTTTCTAAACTATAATAACTTAACTTGTCTTTTTATTAAAAATAAATTCATTTAAGGTCCCTTCTACAAAAGCAATACGATCTTGTGAAGAAAAAAAAAAGATGTAGATCAAAATTTACACGAGTTGATTTTTAGTCCATGTTCGGTCTCTTTTAAAAATTTAACATATTTTTCCTTTCTTCTTTTTAACTACATATTTATCAATAAAATAATATTTCATACAAATCAAAAAAAAAAAGATTTCATATATTTTAACCACACATTCTCTTAAAAATTATCATTCATTTCAAATAAACATTTTTTAAAACAACATCAAACAGGGCTTAATTAGCATACCCTTCTTGCATATTTAACAAGATAGATTAATTAAATAATATTTAAAAATAATAAATATTAGTTCAATTCTTGTAATTTTGTATTGAACGTGTATAATTGTATTTTAAGTACGTTAAACGGTTAAAGCTTGTCATGAATATGCCTCGTACAATACTGAAAAATATTAAGCACATTAAGAGCCTGCTTGGTATTGGAAAAAATTTTGAGTTTTGTAGTTTTTTTTAGTTTTTTGATAGATGTGTGGTTTAAAATTGTTTGAAAAGTCAATAATGATGGGCTTGACTAAGAATGAGGGATTGAGATTGAGTTTGAAAAATTGTGGTAAAAAATTCTCATCCACCAAACAAGCTCTAAAGGTTGTCATATAACGATTATGCCTTGCACCATTGCATTTTAATATGCAATGTGTACAATATTACACCATTCAGTATGTATTAATAAGATGATTTAAACAATTTTCAACTCTGTTATAAAAAATTAAGAATGTGTTTGTTCAAAATGTGTTTTGTTTTAAAAAAAAAAAAATTATGTTTTTTAGGTAAAATGTATGATTGAAAAGTAATGAAAAAAAATATGCGTGATTAAAAATTGATTTGAAAAATTGTACTGTAAAAAATATAGTTAAAAACATGTTTTCTAGGTAAAATAATGTCCACGTACATACTAGTAGTTTATATCAATTTACTTCCACTCACAATATGTGAATGATTGTATCATTGCTTATAATATCTTGTAATGGTAGATCAAATGAATTAATTAACAATATTAATAAGTTTGTTAAAAGTTTTGTATTTAAAAACAAGTTTTTTATTTTTTTAAAGTAAAATATGTGGTTAAAAAGTGGAGAAAGAAAATGTGGAAGTTAAAAAGTGATTTGAATAATTGTGTTGTTAAAAACATATTTACCAAACAAAGATTAAATAATGTAAAAGGTCAAAAAAAGGAAAAATGATTAATCTGTTTGTACAGATTTTTCATACAGATAGCCGATAGGTATACAGAAAATGTGTTGGCAGATTTTTATTTGTTGATTTTGAATATGATGCAATAGATAAAATAATTGATGATTGTTATGTATCTAATCTGTACACCTATGTGTATAGAAATTTGTGCAAATAGCATGATTGAAAAAAAAAAAAAAAAATTGCCTCGTCGAACATGCCTCGTAGATTATGCCTTTGTACTTCAATATGCAACCAACATGTACTACCATTCATTTATGGGTCAAATCAACTAAAATGGGTGCCTACTCATTGAATCCAATCAAATTTGACACTATTGGACAAACAACTTTTATATATTTTCCTTTATTTCCTAATGTGGAATTTTAAGGTTTTATATATGATCCAACATGTACATTCCCTTTAGACATTTTATATCACTCAAAAGTGGGCAGATACTCTCCACTTCTCTATTAAAAGCTCAGTTGAAATTCTATGCTCTTTTAATTTTTCATACTTCACTGCACTTATTCCATTTTTTATTTTTTTTTGGATGAAATACAGCACTTATTCCATAATTCATATTCCTCGTTGCTTTCACATTGAACAAAAAAAATGTTGGATATTGGTTAATAAATCGAGAATTGAAAATCGATTAAAGTGACTTCGTGTCGACTTCGGCTAAATACTCAAAAGCTCGGCTCAATCCGTTTAGGCAAAGTTGTTTGCCACTTCGCCGCTTCGGGGCGCACAAACGGGGATCGACCTGCCCGGTCAGGTCGCGGGGGTCGTGGGGGCTCGAGGGCAACGCCCCCGAAAGAGAATTTTGATTTCTCTGTATGTATTGAAAGGTATATTTGACAATTCGAAAACCAATATCGGATGAATGAGAAATTACGGAAAAGGACGAAAATCAGGTCAAATTATTTGACCGTGCGACCACACGTCAATTTTAATTTCGGAATTTTGAGTAAGACCGTGCGACCGCACGGTTGTCCGGCTAAAAGACACATTTTCGTAAAGGTGCATTGTTTGGAAATGGTGCATGGTTTGGACCTCAACCACTTCGTCCACACCCTTTCATAGTCTATATATAGGACCCTTTGGGTGTCTTATTCCTCACAATTTGATATGCAAAACATCTCAACATCCTCACTTCTCTCCAAAATCAAATCATTTCATTTGTTTTGATTTTCTTCATTACATCCTTGGAGTACGTAAGCCTATAATTGGTTCGTTGTACTTGTGTTTTGGAGTGCTACAAACACAAGTGAAGCCGTTGTATCTTGGGAGTCGATTGCCGAATCCGTAGGCACCGTTGCGGGGCAAATTCGACTTAAAGACAAAGAGTCCAACTCTTGCCTCGACTTTTTCCTTATTCTTCTTCTTCTTTTTGTTTGTGTTTCCTTGCCGTTACTCTGTCCAATTTTCGGCTTGGATTTACAAAATCATCATTTTACTTATTTGGGGTCACTATTCACGAAATCCACCCTACAAAAAAAAAAGAATTTTAAGTTTTATTTTTGTGTCAGTGTTACACTTCCCTAAATGGAATGGCTTGGTGGATTTTACCATGAATCAAACCTTACCTCCTATTGGATTACTCAAAACAACAACTTGGTATATCCGTATATATGTTAAATTTTATTTTTATTTTTTACTTTCGTGTACAACAATAGTTATATAATTGTTACCATAGTTGTAATTTTGAAAAATCAATTTTTGAGAATACACTATTTAGCCATATCAGTGGAGTAAAATATTAGTCTCAATAAATTTGAAGTTATATATATACATATACAAGTCTTTACCATTTTATTTTGTAACTCCAATTTATATGGAAATTTTTGCAATAATTATAAATAATATGTCCTAAAATGTTTTTATGCACATTTAAATATGTATTCTTATTTCCCTTTTGCATCTATTTTTAAGTTTATAGCCGTTGACTGAATTAAGTATCATAGTGTCTTCATGAGAACTTATATTCCCCTCTGAGATCGTGTAGTATAGAAATTATTATATTTTGAAATCAATGATACTTTTTATAGAAATTAAAGACAACATTCCGTTGACAAAAATTAATGTCAACTAATGAGTCTTCCACTTAAAGATTTTAATGAAATTAGAATCTTTTACAACTCATAATTTGATTTGTCTATAGCAGAGTTGATGACGGTGATATAATTCACCCCTACAAAGTAATTAAGATTATATCCCAGTTATATTGTGTAAAATTAAGCTTTATGTCCAAAAAAAAAAATGGAATCTTACTTTTGTTTTGAAGAAGTTTAAACTTTTATCACTTTAGAAGTTTAACTCACAAGTTTTAGACCTTTCTATGGTTGCACAAAGCACATAAGATAGTGGTAACTTTGTGTGCTTTGTGCTTTTTGAGAATGGGAAAAAGGACAAATAAAAATTAGGTTCTTGAATTCAAATTATACTCTATTTTATAATATTTAAATGCAAATTGCAATATGCAGTAATGGGGCTTCATTGCATGAGGAATATATATAATTTGGTCCAGTTGGGTGACAGAATCTTTTGTCCTTTCATATCCCTTTTCATCAGTTTGTTTCTTTAAAAAATTAAAAAATTAAAAATTAAAAAAAAAATTATAGTTATTCTTTTTTTATTGCTGGGTTACAACTTCCATAATAATTAATTACTTACCTAAAAGTAAGTAAGTTGCTTATAAATAAATGATGTGATGTGTTCGAGATAAAATATGTGATTGAAAAGTAATTTGAAATAATATATAATTTAGGAAATATGTTGTTTATTTACCAAATGGAGGTTAGACACACTCTTTAGTACCATTTTAAAGTCCCAACATTTTGTACATTTGAATCGAAACATTTAGCACCTGCTTGATACCATTATTTAAAAAATCTCTTTTTCATTTTTTTTTTCAAAATTCATTTTCAACCACATATTCTATCAATAAAATAATCTACACACTGAAAGAATGTCAATCAGCAGCGATAACAAAAGTCGTCACTGAAGATCAAAATTCATTGCAATTGATCATTTGCGAGGACTGTGTGTGTTGTCACCTTATTAGGTTCGTGACTGATACTAAATTGTGACGACATTATCATCTCTAAATTGTGTTGAAGCCTTTGGCGATGACATTATTGTAGCTAAAAGCCTAATTGTAGTAGACAGTCTTCGACTACGATATTGTCGTCTCTATATCTATAGTTACGACAATGTCTTCGCTAAGATGCTAACGGCTTGTGGCAGGAGGTCTTATGTAGTGACAACACATGTTGTCGCTATTTCATGACTACAACAACAACAAGTTCTTTGCTATATGAGGCAATTTTCGTCTTTATTTGCACATTTAGCAACCACCATTGTCATCTATATTGGTCATCAATATTTATTTTTTCTATTTTTTATCATTTTTATTTTATATTGAAATATTGTTAATTATTAATTATTTCAACGAAATATAATTAAAAATAAAATAACGAAATGTTTTTTTTTAACTTGAATAACAAAATGTATTAAACAACAAGATTATTTACGATATTCATTTTTATACAAAAAACCCTATGAATCTAAGTCAAAGTCATCGTCGTACTATTCATTGTCGTCGTCCTCATTTGCTCGAGCATAGTGTTCGACACCGCCTGTTAGCTTTAGGTTTGATCCTGATATTTGTCCCGAAAGTTACTAAGCCAACAGAGTGTTAACTCGAGTAAGCTAGGACTAGACAATGGCCATCTGAGCGACATGGGTCTTCAATGTTTGCTTAGGGTCTAAAGGACGCACTGACTCTCCAGTAGCGACTGAAGTCGTAGTCGATAATGTCAACTAGGAGACGCTTGGGACCGTCCAACCAACTCCTTTGAAGTAGTCACTCCTCTTTGTGAGCACATTCCGAATAACATTGTGCTAGTCAAATTGCGTCCCCGAGGAGTTGGCCAGCTGCATCTCCCTTACCTGGAGCATAGCATCCTAAAAGTGCAAAACATATTACAATACTTAATAAGAAATTATAGTTAGATAAAAATAACTTTCCAAAAGCTTAAAATTTTCATTTTTAGCTTCGTCAACTGACAATTCAAAGTTTAGAAAACAATGTTGACAATAGAAAACTAGCAAAAAATAGACGAAAACGTATTATTATTCCATTTTTAAATACTCTGTAAAATACAGAAATTTAGATGTAAGATATTTACATTGACGAGAAAAAAAAATAAAGTGGAAAAAATAGAGAAAATAGTGTAGTTATAAGATAAATATGGGAAAAAAATGACTAGACAAGTCTGATATCTGTAGTGAATTAGTGACGATTCGCTAAAGTCCTGCGTGGGAAATTTTCTCGCCTTTCTTCGGCCAATAGCAACAACGATGTCGTCTCTATTACCTTGGAATATTGGGACGACATGTTGTCGTCTCTATAGTCACCCCGTTACAGCGACGACACTTGTGGTTGTCACAAAAAACTCTGGAAATAGCGACGACTACTGAGGTCATTGCTAATATTTGTCACTTTCGATCAACTTTCTTGTAGTGACATAAATTCAAAAAAAAAAAAAAAATCTTACTTTTTAACAACACCTTAGAAAAAAATTTACTATCACAAACATATTATTCGGTCTCAATGGTACGATTGGTATGTTAAAATTGGATAGTTAGAACAAAAGTATAGAAAAGATACTTATAACAAGATTATTTGTTGTTGTGTTAAGTTCTATGTTCGATTTATTGGGTTCAACATATTAAGTCACTATTTTGTTTAGATAAAAGATAAGCTTTTAGTAATTTTTTTTATAAAAGTTTGTGAAATGTATTATTGAAAATTTGATCAAAGTTGTGAATTCCATTGAATGTTTGATAAAAGTTGAGTATGAGAAAAAAAAAATGAACTTTAGGAAATTAGGGTCTAAAAGGGGCTAAATAAATCTTAAAAACATATGAAATTATTAAATTTATATTATGTAATATTGAACCAAAAATACGCTTTGAGTCATGAAACTCAAATATCAATAAGAGGTACACTTTTTTTAAATAAGGCTGCGTTTGATAGCGATGGTGGAATTTGGGTGGAAAGAAAATGAATTCTTGAGAATAGGAAGTTTTAATGTGTTTGATTGGTTTAATTTTCTAGGTGAAAAAAATAGAGAATTTTTCAACTTTTATTATTTGATTGACATTATTTTCCATGGAAAATAAAGTAAAATTGATTTATTTTAATAAAAAAAAATTTATTTTTATTTTTCAAACATTTGTACTTGATAATAATAATATTAATTTTTAGAAAAAAAATAAATTAATTAACAATAACAAAAATGATCAAACGTAACGAAAACGGTATAAGATTTTCCAAATTTATTTGCAACTTAGGTCCCTCAACTTCAGATTTTGTTGCACATTAGTTCACAAATCTTACTTTTCTTTCAATTTAGTCCTTCTCGTATTTGCTTTATATGTCAATGGTCTTCAAACATGTATAACTCTTGATGTACAACTCCGAATTGCACTCTGTTTTTTGCGTCGAACTCCAAATTCAATCATCTTTCTGATGATGTATCATGTGCTTCATTATTAAACATTTCTTTTTTACTTTAGTATTGTAGACACTTATTTTGTAAGAGCATCCTTAATTAACGTAAATTGATTTTTGCAAATTTTATTGAAAGTTAAATTTTAAACGTTATGAGTGCTTACTAGAAGGATGTATATATACAAAATATTAAATGGAACGATTACTTTAGAGGGGCAATATGAATTTTTGAACTTTTTTTGTATAACCAAATTGTGTGATAGAGATTATTTCATTTATTTTTGTTGTGCAACTCAAATATGACATCTTTATTTTATTTATATTCACAAATAATATAATTACAAGTATACAGAAATAATTTTCTTCAAAATTTTAAACAGAACGCGTTTTCTAGCTTTTTATTTTCGAAAACAATTTTCGGAAATAACAAACCAAACGCATTTTCAGCAATTTCGAAAAAAGTCATAGAAAATGGAAAACGGAAAACATTTTCGAAAATGAAAATAGGAAACTGAAACACAAAGAAAACGCAGCCTTACATTTTTCGAGTGAAACTGGATTATTGGAAATCAATTAATAATTTACGGTAAATACTTAACGTGAATACTCGTGTGTTATTTACTTATTTTTCCATATATGACAAAATAAAATGTGAAATAGAAAATCATATTCATAGAATCACAAATTAACACTATGCAAACAAAACATGTCACATTCAATTTTTTTTATTTTTTTTATGAAACCAAATTTCACATTCATTTTTATGATCCATATAAAATGCTCATTATTTCTAAAACTTCCCTTTAAGAAAGAAGAAGATGGTTATGGAAAATAAAATGTGTGTTGACGTGAAAGGAATATAGATGAATACAGTGACGGACGCAGACATTTTGTAGCTGGGGACACAGTTTATGTTTATGGTAGATCTCACAGGGGTTCGAGGGCAGCGCCCCCGAATTTTTTTTTTTAGGAAAAGATCGAAAATAATGATAAAATTTAAATTCAAAAAAGACAATGTACTAAATAATATGCAATCTCACAAAAATACTAAATTATTTTCAGTAAGATTTACGTTATAATTCAAAAGAAATTGACAGATTATATCGCAGTAAACAATCAATTAACATATTCAAATTGCAATCAATTATATTCATATTTAGTGTAGATTAAAATTAGATTTTTCATAAATTTTGATAAAAGTTGATGAGATGCGTGGTTGAAAAGTTATGGGTCCTATGAAATCTATGGTTGAGATTGATTGTCGACTTTGATCAAGATTAAAATTTAGATTTTAATTGATACCAAAAAGAGGCTATATTTACTGAGTACATGTTACAATCTTTTACATATATCATATCATATCATATCATATCATATCATATCATACTATATATAATAGTAGGGTAGTTTCCTAAAACATTTTCCCGCCCATTTTTCCTTTCCATATATAGTAAGTTCCTATAAAATTAAACAGTGTGAATGCAAAGTGGATTAGTGTGAACACAAGTGAATGTATGTCAAATGTAAATGCAAAATCTGGATAAATATGAACGCACTTATTACCTTATTAAAACTAATGCTGAATGAGTTTAATCAATATTTTTAGTTATCAGTATTAAAGTTATCATTTAATTATTAATTTTTTTTATTTATTTGTTGTTCTTAATGTTATAAATTCTACTTGTAGCCATCAATATAAAAATTGTGTTTTAATTATTAATGGTCTAATCATTTGTTATTTTTAATATTAAAAATCATATTTTCTAAAATATATACGTGGTCAAAAAATGCTCTGCTTATAAATAATTTATAGAAAACGTTATTGAACAAAGACTAATATTGAATAATTAGTGATTTGATTTCTTTTTAATTAACAATATCAATAGAATGATTAATATTTTTTTAATCATTCTTAATTTCAATAAATTTTTAAAGATTATAGGGTATAAGATTTTTCATATAATTTATTGATCTCCAACTTTACTCAATTGTTGACTATTTGACTTTGATTTTTTTAGAATTGTTTTAGTGAAATAGTGATTTTTTAGAATGTATTAAAAAGTAGTATGAAAAATTTTTAAAAAATAATTTTTTAAAGAATGCGTGATTGAAAATAAATGTTCAGAAAAATTGATTCTTGAAAAATCAATTCCATATGTGATGCGAACCCCTTCGGTGTGTTGACCGAAAATTTCCACAACAATTTTAATACCAACCCAAGAAAGCTACAGTGGTAAATAAATGGATAAACACCTTAACCCAAGTTTAATTCTAACCCAAAATTCAAGGATTAACAGACCCTAGCCCAATGAGGGTCACTTAAACAAATTCCAAGGTGAGGAAAAATAAACAATAACACAAGAATAACAACACTCAAGCAAAGTTGATTAAATTCCAAGAAGATAACAAGAACAAAGGAGGTTTTTATCCTTACCTCAAATGGGTCTTTCAAGACCAAGCTCTTAAGAGCACTTCATGAACAACCAAGTTATTCTTTACAAATGAAGAGAAATGTGAATATAATGTACAAAATGGGGAAAATGTGAAATTTCGGTATTTACAAGAAAAACCCCGTTTTTGTGGAAATTGCAAGAAAACCCCGTTTTTTTGAAAAATGTGGTGTTTCGGTCGATCTCTGGGTCGACCGAAACTGGACTTTCGGTCGACCGCCACTCATCAAAAAGTGACTGAGGCTGGATCAAAATTCCTCTGCAGAGTCTCGGTCGACCGAAATTGGCTGATTCCAATTTCTTCTTCTTTTTGGCTCCAACTTGATTCTCGACTTGCTTTTCTTGATTTATTCACATTGTTTAGCCTCGAATCTTGAACTTCTTCAACTTCGGATCTCGTCATGGGTCCCACGGGCACATACATCGAGGTTTGACTTACCCGATTCTCGTCATCCCCTCCCTCTTGAAAATGATTCGACCTCGAATCTTGCTTGAATGCACTGTCGTGAAACTCCTTGAACTTTGATCTTGCAACATTATGGATCACAGGTTCATGCGTTGAAGTTGGGCCTTCGCGATTCTCATCATCTCCTCCATCTCGAAAGAGATTTGACCACGAATCGGCACCTACAACAAAAATAGAAAATTCAGACACAATAAATGTAACTGAAATTTCATACTCACCGTGCAAAATCAATTTGTAGGCGTTGCCAAAAGCTTGAGATGTGCCAACACCGCAGAGCAGCAATTTGGATTTTATTAAATCGGGAACCCGTTCCTTCCTCCAAATGAACGACATCCAACCACCCGGGTCAAATACAAAGCGCATTCGATCTTGGTTCGGATTGGAAGTACATTTTTCAATAAGCGTCCTAAATTGACGCTCACCCTGCTCTATTAGGGGCTCAACCAAATTTGTCTTTTCGTGCCCATCTAAACTAGCATCTCCATAAATAAATAAGTACATCAATCTCAAAAGAGTTAGTAGGATAGGGCCAAAAACAACATTAAGTGGAGAAAATTCGCTACTAGGATAAACACTTTTATTGCAAGCAAATTTGACAACCACAAATTGAGCACCATTTTTATGCAAATGCACCGCTCCCCCAAAGAAAAGATTCATCGTGTTGATAGCAATGCGGGTTTCATGACATGTAGTAAAATGTGAAAGTTTAATACCCCTACCAACATCCACAAAATTAGCATCATTTCTTTTCTTTAGTCTAAGTAAACCCAACACAAACTCTATAGAATGATTAATCCAAGGTTTACTGGGAACGTGCAAATGTGTGTATAAAACTTGAGGTAAAAACTTAGATTTAGCCATTTTGAACGTTCGGTCTTTACGATAAGTGCAAACATGTTTATCACCAATTTTCCAATGAGGCCAATAAAAGTGATCACAAAATATTTCCATGGCCCCCTTGGTTTCAAAGTGCCCAATCAAACAACCAACATGTGTTTCACTCGTTAGAAATTCGCGCATGGCACATTTAAAAACAAACAATCCAACTTTCCAAAACAAATAGTTATCATGCCCATAAAATTCATCAAAATATTGTTCATAGCACGATTCACAAATGTTTAACAAATTCGGATTATTAACATGGATGCCCTTAACATGCTCAATACAAAATGAGTTGACACTTAGACAATTTGGCACACATAAAAATTTGAATTTACAAATGAGGAATTTATCATGCCAAGGACCTTCATTACATGCAACATTTCCACATGACAAAATTCCATTTGTCAAGTCCACATCAATGTCATACAATCCTTTAATGTATTCCAAATATAATAACCTTGCTCTCGAAGAAGTGTTAGGAGCGTACCTCCTAGATGTTGCATCGGTTACCACATTTTCTTTACCTTGATCGTATTTGCTGTGGTAGGAAAATATCTCCATAAAGTTCTTCCACTCGGCATGACTTTTGAGTTCTTGGTTGCTTTGATAAGTCGGTCTTACGATCTCCTGCAACAAGGAAGTAACCAAGCTAGGGAGGGCATTGTTAGAAAATTCAAGAGTAAAGAACATTTTTGTGTGATCTCTCCCCTCAATTTTCTTTGTGGCACTTATCACTCCCTTACCTTTTTCTGAGGTAGTAACCTCAACTCTCGGTGTTTCTCTCGCCTCTCCTTTTTCTAGAATCGTGGCTCCAACTCTCATTGCCTCTTCTTTTTCTAGGGACGTGGCTGTTGACCTATGGTCAATTTGACCTTATTGTTTTGATCATAACAAACAAGAATTTATTGTGTTGCTAACAAGTGTGCTTCAAGTGTTTCATGTAATGATAAATATTCAAAGCACTCAATGTTCAAATCGTCTCTCAAATATATAAATCAAAATTATGTGATCGAGTACATGAGACGCAAAGAAGATCATGAAATCATTGAAGATATTCAAAGATCAAAATTGAGGTTGAAAAGCATGACATGAAGATCAAGAATTCAAGCATACAAGATTAGAGTTGATTTAACTTATGTAAAGGTATAACACTCTCAATCTTTAGCGATGAAATTCAACGAGCTCGAAAATGATTTTTATGCATCAAGAAACTTACTTGAAAATTCATCAATTGCATAAAAATGATTTTTCAAATCATAACATGAAATAGTTTTTGAAAAAATAAACTTTTTGATATTAAAATAAAAATTCCAATTTTTATACTTTCGGTCGACCGAAAGTATACTTGATCGACCGAAAGTCTGGTCGACCGAAATAGCCTGATCAACCGAAAGTTTAACGGCTATAATGCAACGGCTATATTCAAACTTTCGGTCGACCGAAACTCAAGAACCGGTCGACCGAAACTGGCTGAACTTGAATTTTTTCATCTATAAATAGCCATCACATTTGCATTCAATTTGAACAACTTCGAAAAACATTTTATACAAACTTTCTTGTGAAAATTCATTGTTCTTACTTGGTTTTTATTCATCTTTTAAAACTTTGATTGATCTAAACTTTGTTTTATCAAATTCATCAAAGTTTTTGGAAGAAAGTTTTTGTGAAGATTCTTGGTTTTACATTATTTAAACTTCTTCAACATCTTCACACTATATTGGAATTGAAGTGTAAGTCTCTCTTTGTTCTAAACTTGTTTTTAATCTTTTAAAAGAGAGAAATTCCAATTAAGGAACTTTGATTATTTGTGCTACATTTTTCATCATCATTTGATTCATCAAAGTTCCATTGCCTAAACACTTTGAGCTTAACTTATTGTTAATTATTCAAGTGTGGCATCTCTTGGTACTTAATTTGATTCAATATTTTAACAAGAGATCATTTGAAAAACTTTGTTTGATTGCATCGAACTTTTTATTATCATTTGCATCAAAGTTTTTCTCTAACACTCGAGCTTAATTCATTGCTATCTATTGAAGTGTTAGCCTAACTCTCTCGGTACTTAATTTGAGTATATCATTTGTCAAGAGAGTTATTTCAATTGTAAACTCAATTCATTATATTGATTGGTTTCGAGAGCCTTGTGAAAACTCGATTGTTGGTTTCGAGAGCCTTGTCAAAACTCGATTGTTGGTTTTCGAGAGCCTTGTCAAAACTCGATTGTTGGTTTCGAGAGCCGTGTGAAAACTCGATTGTAAAGGATAGGCGCTCCTTGTTGTAAGTCGCCTAAGGATTTGGTACTCCTTGTTGTAAGTTACCAAAATAGTGGATTTGGCCTTGCTCGTGACGGAGAGCTCGGTAACGGGGGACGTAGATCACGTTGGTTGATTGAACCTCCATAAATCGCGTTTGCACTCTCTCATCCCTTTTATTTACTTACATCGCACTTACTCTATTCTATCAATTTATATTGTGCAACGCTTTATCTTAGTGCTATACTTGCCTTATCAATTAAGTTTACACATATATAGCACACTACATTGATAGTTTAGTTACTTGTATCACTAAGTGCTAATACTTGTACCTATTGGTTTTAAGTTTGAGATTATTTATCGAAAAAGTTTTATAAACCAATTCACCCCCCTCTTGGTTAGTTTACTCTTGGGCTAACAGTGGCCCCAACTCTCTTACTCTCATTTTTATTTTCTTCAATTCTCTCAATTGAATTTTCATTTTCATTTTCTTTCTCCTTTTTCTTTTTTTCTTCATTTTCATTTTCCTTGTCTTTCTTTTTCTCCTCTTCTTCCTTCCACTCCTTCTTGAGTTTCATTTGATCTTTATGAACTTCCTCCAAACTCAAAGATAGGATCACAACCCTTTTTCCATTCATTTGGAAGCTACACCGGTTCTTCCTTTTGTCATGTGTCACACTCCTATCACTTTGCCAAGGTCGCCCCAAAATTATGTGTGTAGTGTGTATGGGAACTACATCACATATCACTTGGTTACAATAGGATCCAATGTTGAAGGCAAGAAGAACTTGTTCACTCACTCTCACTCCCTCATCGTCACCCAACCTTTGCAATACATAGGGATTAGGATACTTCATAACCGGTAACCCCAATTTCTCCACCCTACTAGCACTCACCAAATTCATGTCACTCTCCCCATCTATAATGAGACTACATGCCCTATCCCTCACAAGGCATCTAGTGTAGAAAGTATTTCCTCCATGCTTCTCCCTCTCATTATCATGGGCCAAAAATTTTGGTAGCCTAGTATTCATCTCCTTCACTACTTCTCTACTTTCACTACCTTCCCTCCTATGGAATGATGAAGTCTTCATTTGCTCAATATCAACATTCTCATCCATCCCATCTCCACTCCTATCTACCCATTCTCTTCGTCTTCTACCCATTCTCCAATCTTCTTCCACTTCTCCACTCCTATCTACCCGTTCTCTTCGTCTTCTACCCATTCTCCAATCTTCTTCCACTTCTCCACTTCTACCCATTCTATGGAGTAATGAATGTTGCATTCTCGCACTATCAATATTTTCATCAACTCCATTTCTCCTACCTTCTAACCCACTCTTCTTTTCCTATTCAAACTCCCATTTTGTTCACCATCCCCATTATTTCTCAAAACATCCACACATTCACCCCTAACTTCTTTTCTACTTCCATCCCTATACACAATGTTCCCACATTTATCCCTCAACCTTCTCCTACATTTTTCTTCACCACTACTAGTTGATGTACTCTCCCCTCTTGTTCCTAAATTTTTCAACTCACCCCCACTTTTATCCATTTGTCTAGCCATGGTGGTTGAAAGATTTTGTAACAAGTACTTCAAATCTTGAATTTGAGCATTGGAATTTGACATGGTGTGCAAGTGTGAAAGTATTCTCACAAGAATAATTTTCACTCGTGTTTCACTCAATTTAGACTTTTACCCTCTAATGAGCTCACCACTCTTGCCTTTTTCCACTCAAAATCTCATTTCTCAAGTTCTCCAAGGAAGGTAATCAACTAAATCACAAAGTATAATTCTTGTAGAGTTAAAGAAATCACCAACAAGGAAGAAGAACTTTAGAACAAGTAGACACAAATAACAAGTAGAATTTATGTGCTTGCTATACTCAAAAGGAACAATATTTATGTGGGATAAGATGCTAGGATCACAATTTCAACAATGGGATTGAATAACTACAAGTATTAGACAAGGCATATATGTAGAGCAAATAAGCACAAGAGTGTAAATTTCAATGAAGCAATTTAGCAAACACTTTGTACTCAATATTGAAGTGGCCTTGAATGTGTATTATGTGGATATATGAATAAATCCCCAACAACCAAATGTGGTAAGGAATGAATGATCAACAATTTCCCAATGTATGGAGCAAGTGATATATGGAATAAAATGTTGATAACACAATCTCAATTATGGGAATTGGATAGCCCCAAGTAATTAGCAATATATGGGTATCGAACAATAAAGAACTAAGGGAGTATTTTTCTTTGGGACAATTTATCAAACAGTTTGAATACACAATTTGGAAAGTGTAGATTTTGTAGTGAATGAATATGGAATTCCCCCAACAAACTCACAATCAATATACCCAATACATAAAATCAACAATACACATGGGCATATAAATTTTCCCCAATTTTTTTTCAATTTTCGTTTTTTTGCAATTTTTTTATTTCACAATGACAAGAACAACAACAAGAAAGTAAAGATAGGTTTACCAAATTAGAGCCAAGCTCTGATACCAAATGATGCGAACCCCTTCTGTGTGTTGACCGAAAATTCCCACAACAATTTTAATACCAACCCAAGAAAGCTAAAGTGGTAAATAAATGGATAAACACCTTAACTCAAGTTTAATTCTAACCCAAAATTCAAGGATTAACAAACCCTAGCCCAATGGGGGTCACTTAAACAAATTCCAAGGTGAGGGAAAATAAACAACAATACAAGAATAACAATACTCAAGCAAAGTTGATTAAATTCCAAGAAGATAACAAGAACAAAGGAGGTTTTTATCCTTACCTCAAAGGGGTCTTTCAAGACCAAGTTCTTAAGAGCACTTCATGAACAACCAAGTTATTCTTTACAAATGAAGAGAAATGTGAATATAATGTACAAAATGGGGAAAATGTGCAATTTCGGTATTTACAAGAAAAACCCCGTTTTTGTGGAAATTGCAAGAAAACCCCATTTTTTTGAAAAATGAGGTGTTTCGGTCGACCGAATTGGTCGACCGAAATTATTTCCTGTCGATCTCTGGGTCGACCGAAACTAGACTTTCGGTCGACCGCCACTCATCCGAAAGTGACTGAGGCTGGATCAAAATTCCTCTGCAGAGTCTCGGTCGATCGGAATGATTTTCGGTCGACCGAAATTGGCTGATTCAAATTTCTTCTTCTTTTTGGCTCCAACTTGATTCTCGACTTGCTTTTCTTGATTTATTCACATTGTTTAGCCTCGAATCTTGAACCTCTTCAACTTCGGATCTCGTCATGGGTCCCACGGGCACGTACATCGAGGTTTGACTTTCCCGATTCTCATCAATATGGGTAAGTAATAAAGTACTATGTCTTGTAGGTTAAACAATCGCGCCGCTTTTAATAATCAAAATGCATAGATGATTTCTTAGTATATAAAATTAAATGTATTTTTGATATACATTTATTAAAATTTAATCAAAACTAATATTTCATATTGTTTAATTTGCTACATTCATTTAAATATATGACCACATGTATTTAATTTGTAATGTTAAAATAAATATGAAATAAAATATTTGTTTAATAAATCTAAATACCAGATATTGTAAAAAAATAGTTAGTACTAATTCTAATAATACTATTCGGATAGTGATAAATTAATTGTGATAATCTAGAAATTATATTTTAAAAAGATTAATTATATCAATAATCATTAAAATTGAATAGTTATGAAAATGAGTTATGCAAATGGTCATTGAAGCATTTTTTAAGTAGTAAGTTATTTAAGTTCCTAACTATTACTATTTTGGCAACCAAAAAAAAAAAAAAATGTTGGTCCTTATTCAGTACACTTTATTCAAACCCTCATTTTTTAAAAATTCATTTCAACTAACATTCTATTAATAAAATAATATACGTATAATTTAAAATATTCATACATTTTAAAAGCTCATTGTACCAAAATTTACTGTAATGAACTACGTTATTTGAGATAATGAGTCTCAAACAGGTACTTAAATATACATTCTCCACAAAATCATTATTATTAAACTCATTTCTTAAAATGGTAATTAGTAGTATTAATTCACTATTTATTATTCGTTTTGGACAAAATTGAAATTTAAAATAATCCAATTGAATGCAATTTTTTAAATAGTTGTATTTTTCAGGTCCCGAAATTTCTTGGTCCGTCTCCTCCTCTTGAAAATCAATGATTTTTTTTTAATTCACAAAGATTAAAAAAAAAAAAAAAACTTTGTCAATATCGTATAAATATTTTTATTTAAAAATAGAAAATGAAAGAGGATAAAATAAGAACGTTCATCAATCTATGTTTCTTTTTCTTTACCTTTTCATCTTAATAAAATTATGAACATATATCACATATAAATCTATTTTTTCTACTTATTACAAATTTTATTTAAATGTATTTTTTTCCATTTTAAGTTTTAAATCAATTCAAATTACAATATTTAAAGAAATTTCTGGAACGATAAACATACGAACCGTAAAAAAAATTGAAAAAAAATTAAGCTATGTATAATGTACATTTGTAATTAATTGTCTTCATTCCTTTCTCATTTTTAATTAAGTATTAATTTCAAATGTTAAAATATAAATTTGATATATGTAAGTAACAAATGGACATGCATCGCACGGGTGTAACACTAGTTTCATGTAAAATAATCTATTCAATATGCATAAATTTCAATTATTCAAAGTTGAAACTTTACCTTTATTCAACCATTCAAAGCATCTTTTTTGATTTTTTTTTTTTTGAACCCCTAGGACCCCTTATGTGTCCGCCAGTGGACGAATATTAAACGTATATTTTGTATGTATTAATGAAAATGGTTTCAAGGCTTTAAATTTACAAATTCGATTTTAATTGAAGGCACTGATCATAATGGAGGCAAACAGTCCCTCCCACCAAAATGGCAAAACCCTAAACCCAATTTAACCCTGTTTGTTTAAGGAAAAAAATTGATCAAAGTTTAAAAAATTAATTTTAATCTCTTTTTAATGGGATCCACAATTTTTTTATCATCTTTAAATTAAAAACTGATTTTTAAATCAAATAGGAGTTCAAGAATAAACTTTTAACTTATTAGGAACCAAAAGTTGCATAAAATACTTAGTGACAATGATTACTTTTTATTTAGCTTTTGTTTGATAAACATTAAAATCAGATTTTTATAAAAAAAGATGAAATAAGTGATTAAAAATCGTGAATCCTACAAAATAAGTTATTAAAACTTATTATTAATTTTGACTAAAATTAAAATTTTAATTGGTACCAAGCAAGGACTTATTAACTTTTTTATATGGTGTAGCCCACACCCTAAGGGCCCGAACTGACCACGCCCAAGGCCATTGGTTCGGGAAGGTAAATCCAGGTTATGCCTCCAAGTAGTCAGGGTGGAAGGGCTTATGGTAAGTATGAGCAAATCTCAATAACTCCCGCTTGCCACAAGGCCCATTCCACCTTGCGGGGAATCGAACCAAGCACACAGCCGCGCTGAGCACTTACCACTCATCCCCTTTGCCACTTGGAAATATGTCCTGGGGCAACTTTTTTATATGGTGATCTTGGCTATGTTTGATCACCACAAATTTTTCATGAAAAAAGAAATTATTTTCCATCTTCCTTCATTTTACATGTGTGATAGGACATATTTGGCAAGAATTTTTTTTTCCTACATGGGCTTCCATGCGCCACTTTTCTAGGTAATTGAGAAAAAAAAAAATCTTCCACTTTTGCTGAGAAAATGTTTTGATGGTTAGATGGAAAATTTATTTCGTCACGTTTAATTTATTTTGTTGTTGTTAATAGATTTATTTTTTTCTAAAAAATAACATTATCTTTATCAAGTACAAATGTGTTGAAAAAAGTAAATTTTTTTTTTTATTAAAATAGCAAAAATTTAATTTATTTTCTGTGAAAAATAATGTCAATCAAACAACGAAACATAGAAAATTCCTCACTTTTTTCACCTAGAAAATTAAACAAATAAAACACTTTCAATTAATTTTCTACGAAAACATTTTTCAAGTAAAATCAATTCCTTAAAAAATATTTTCTTTCCACCCATTTTTTACTCTCGCAATCAAACACACCCTTACTTCTTGATTACCATCTACAGTTCTACTTAAGTTTGAATTATAGAACATTGCTTATATAAACCATTGACCATCTGTGTATCAAATTTGTTGAGAATGTTGCGTTCGGGGTACACAATTACAACTGAAGTAGAAATGAGAAAAAAGGAGAAATAATGATTTTAAGTGGACACAAGGATTTAACGTGAAAAACCCTCAATTAATTTTGAGGTAAAAAAAACCATGGTAAGAATAGAAGAATTCCACTATAGTAGGAGAAATTACAACATTCTCTCTAAATATAAGGAGATAACAATGTCTAATCTCTCTTGTAATAGGAGAAACACAAGAAAAAAAACACTCAAGAAAAATAATATTTTTCTCTATTTTAACCTTCTCTCTTCTCTCTACTATACCACCCCAACCTCTCGTTTCCTTACGCTAAAAGAGAAACCATGGAATTACAATCCATACATCAAAATGGATGAAATATGTCCTATTTATAGACAAAAATTGGACATAAACCGTCATAAAATCACCTCCTTAGCCTAGGGAGAAATCAAAACCAAATTTGATTTCTATTTGACTTCAATTGATGGTCCAAAACTCCATTGTCTTGGATGAATTCAAATTCAATTTGGATTTTGCTTTTTATTTGTTGGACCATGCATGCACTTTGAATTTTCAAAGGAGAAAATCAAATTGAATTCTTTCTAGTTTTGCCAAAAGGCTTTATTACTTTTTACAATCTCCCACTTAAAGTCTTGTTGGCAATTCATCCATCCTTTCTAAACTTGCCATTTTCATGCTGCTTACTTCTCTGCTAGGCCAATAGAGGATCGACACCAAGTAAATTTGTCGTTGTTGATTGGCTTTGTTAACATATCATTTAGGTTATCTTTTGTATGGATCTTTTGTATATCCACACTTCCTTCTTCCACCTTTTCTCGTACAAAATGATATTGTACTCTAATGTGTTTCGTCCTTGAGTGAAATGCTGGATTCTTTGCTAGATGCAAAGCGCTTTGACTATCACAAAATAGAGCAATTTTCTCTTGTTTGTGTCCAAGCTCCTCCAGTAGCATTTGCAACCATATTGCCTATTTGCTAGCTTGTGTAGCTGCAACATATTCTGCCTCTATCGTAGAAGTAGCCACGATAGACTGCAGTTTTGAAACCTAGCTTATAGCTCCTCCAGCAAGAGAAAACACATAACCTGAGGTGTACTTACTCTTATCGAGACCATCTGCATAATCTGAATCAACAAAGCCTCTAACAGTAAAGTCTGATCCTCCAAAAGTAAAGTCTGATCCTCCATAACATAATGCAACATTTGAGGTACCCTTGACGTATCTTAGGATACTCTTCACCATATTCCAATGCTCTCTACTAGGATTTTCCGTATATCGACTGACCACTCCCACTGCTTGTGCAATGTCTGGTCTTGTACAGATCATAGCAAACATTAGGCTACCCACTGCTGATGGATACGGTACTCGAGACATCTCCATCGTCTCTGCTTCATTGCTAGGACTCATACTTGAGGATAACTTGAAATTAATAGGAAGAGGGGTAGTAATTGGCTTACACTCTTGCATATTGAAGCGTCGCAAGATTTTTTTCAAGTAGTTTTTCTGACTAAACCAAATTTTCCTATTATTTCTGTCTCGGTATATTTGCATCCCTAGAATCTTGTTTGCCGGTCCCAAGTCCTTCATTTCAAATTCCCTAGCCAACTGTGCCTTCAAGTCTTTGATATTATTTTTGTTGGGGCCTGCTACCAACATGTCGTCAACATACAACAGCAAGATAATGAAATTACCATCACCAAATCTCTTGCAATAAGCACAAGGATCTGCACTAAGTCTGTTGTATCCAAGGCTCATGTTGAAGGAATCAAATCTCTTATACCAACACCTCGGCGCCTGTTTGAGACCGTATAGAGATTTGTTCAACTTGCAAACAAAGTTCTCTTTTCCTTTTTCTTCAAAACCTTCTGGTTGGAGCATATAAATTTCTTCTTCAAGCTCACCATGAAGAAATGCAATTTTTACATCTAACTGCTCCACGTGCAAGTCTATTGTAGCACACATCGCCAATAATACTCGAACTGTTGTGAGTCGAACAACTGAAGAAAATATTTCATTGAAGTCAATGCCTTCTTTCTGAGCATATCCCTTTACCACCAATCTAGCACGATACCGCTCCACTTGGTCATTTCCATCCCGTTTGATCTTGTAGACCCATTTATTTCCAATGGCCTTTCTTCCTTGTGGTAGCGAAACAAGATCCCATGTCTTGTTTTTATGAAGAGCTTCAATTTCTTCCTGCATTGCTGCTATCCACTGCAAAACTTCTTGGCTATTTAAAGCCTCATGGAAAGTTGATGGCTCTCCATCTTCTGTCAGTAGGCAATATGCAACATTCCTCCCTATAACATACTCAGAGTTCCAAGCTGGTTCTCTCCTCTCCCGAGTTGATCGTCTAACTTTAGGAGTTGTGAACTCGACTTGTTCTCCTTCATTCTCCGGTACTGCTTCAGAAGAATTTCGAACTTCTTGTTCTTCTCTATTTTCAAATTCAACTTCAACCGTAGTAGTTTCTGGTTCCTTTTAAGTGCTATCATTTTCTTGTATCTTTCCTTCCGTGAATATCACATCTCTGCTGATTATCACCTTGTGGGTAGTGGGATCCCACAGGCGGTACCCCTTGATTCCATCAGCATATCCCAAGAAAATGTATTTCCTAGATTTTGGATCCAGTTTTGATGTTTCTTGGGTATTGTACATAACGTACACAGGACTTCCAAAGACATGTAAGTGAGAATAATCAGCTGGCTTCCCTGTCCACATCTCCATCGACGTCTTTAGATCAATCGCGGTTGATGGTGACTGATTGATCACATAACAGGCGCTTTTGACTGATTCAGCCCAAAATGATTTAGCTAACCCCACAGTTCTCAACATTGCTCTCGTTCTTTCTAACAATGTTATGTTCATCCGCTTTGCCACTCCATTTTGTTGTGGAGTATATTCCGTAGTGATATGTCTTTTAATACCTTCTTGTTGCCAAAAGGTATTAAATTCATCACCAGTATATTCTCCTCCATTGTCCGTCCTCAAACACTTGATCTTCTTTTCAGATTCTAGTTCCACCCGCGCTTTGTATATTTTGAAGACTTCGAACACATCGGCCTTCCTCTTGATTGGATACACCCAACATCTCCTAGATTAATCATCAATAAAAGATACAAAATATTTTGCTCTTCCTAGGGACAAAACCGGTGCTTGTCAAACATCGGAATGAACCAGCTCCAATATAGCTTTACTTCTAGTAGTAGAAGTGCCAAACTTTAATATGTGTTGCTTACTAGTGACACAATGCTCACAAAAGGTTAATGATACCCTTTTGAGCCCTGGAAGAAGATTTTGTTCAGAGAGAATTTTCAGACCACGTTCAGACATGTGACCAAGTTTGCGGTGCCATATCAACGTCAATTCTTCCGCCGAACTTGCCGATGCAACATATGCTTCTCCTTCTTGTAGAGTATCTCCTTTAAGCATTAACAGATTTGCAGCTATCTTTTCTGCTTTCATAACCACAAGCGCGCCTTTAACTATTTTCATAGTCCCATTTTGGACATGGATTTTGCACCCACTATTATCTAATTGTCCTAAAGATAATAGATTTTTCTTTAGGCCTTTCACATGTCGTACCTCATGGATGGTGCGAACCATACCATCAAACATTTTTAATTTGATGGTACCAATACCAGCAATCTCCAAGGCATGATCGTCTCCCATGAACACAGATCCCCCTGAGATAGGTTCATTTGATGGAACCATTCTCTCCGGGGAGTCATATGCCATGTTGCTCCTGAGTCCATAAGCCAGACATCAGTATATCGTCTTCTGCCTTCAGTAGCTGTTGTTGCCTCACTGTATAAAATTTCACCATCATCTGAGGTGCTTACTACACAACCCTGAGCATTTGATGGCTCAGGTCTTTTTCCTTTGGCTTCTTCTTTCTTCTTGAGATCCCAACACTCCTTTTTGTAGTGCCCTTTCTTGCCACAGTGATGACACTTGACATTTTTCTTACTTCTGAATTTTGATCTATTCTGATTTTGACTTATTGTTAAAGCTTCGGCTTGCTGTGAGCCTTCCGATCTATCTTCTTTGTTCTTGCGCCGAATTTCTTCTTCAAGAACCGCATCTGCAATATCATCGAAGACTAGAACTTCAATGTTGTTCGTTAAGTTGATGATGAGTTGATCATGCGAATCAGGTAGACTTTGAAGCAAAATTTCAGCACGTTCACCTGTCTCTATGTTATGCCCCATTGCTGAGAGCTGTGAAAATAAAGCGTTGAGGGTGTATGTGGTTAGTCACCATGGTTGACTCCATCATCCGAAGGGTGTACAGTTTTCTTCTCAAGAAGATTTTGTTGTGTAGTGACTTGGCCTCGTACAATTTTGTCAGAGTATCCCATATCTCTTTTGTTGTCTTTTTCTCCGCTACACTTGAAAATACTCCATCAGCTAGTGCTAGGTGCAGTTTAGCAATAGCGTTGCCATCCATCTCGTTCCACTTTTCGTCATCCGTGATCTCTTCTGGTTTTTCTCCAATTGCCACCAAGCAGTTATCTTTTCTCAAAACTGCTTTTATTCTCATTTTCCACAATGACAAATTATTCCCGTTGAACTTCTCTATTTCGTATTTCGTCGCCATTATTGAAGATGCCTCCTTTTCAATAACTGGATCTGATTGTAGCACAAAAACCAGCTATAATTTATGAAGCTCTGATACCACTTGTTGAGAATGTTGCGTTCGGGGTACACAATTACAACTGAAGTAGAAATGAGAAAAATAGAGAAATAATGATTTAAAGTGGATACAAGGATTTAGCGTGGAAAACCCTCAATTAATTTTGAGGTAAAAAAAACCACGGGCAATGATAGAAGGATTCCACTATAGTAGGAGAAATTACAACATCTCTCTAAATACAAGGAGATAACAATGTATAATCTCTCTTGTAATAGGAGAAACACAAGAAAAAAAACACTCGAGAAAAATAATATTTTTCTCTATTTTAACCTTCTCTCTTCTCTCTACTATACTACCCCAACCTCTCATTTCCTTAAGCTAAAAGAGAAACCATGGGATTACAATCCATACATCAAAATGGATGAAATATGTCCTATTTATAGACAAAAATTGGACATAAACCGTCATAAAATCACCTCCTTAGCCTAGGGAGAAATCAAAACCAAATTTGATTTCTATTTGATTTCAATTGATGGTCCAAACCTCCATTGCCTTGGATGAATTCAAATTCAGTTTGGATTTTGCTTTTGATTTGTTGGACCATGCATGCCCTTTGAATTTTCAAAGGAAAAAATCAAATTGAATTCTTCCTAGTTTTGCCAAAAGGCTTTATTACTTTTTACAAAATTATATTAATCATTATCCAAGTAATGCGAGTGGGAGAAAATATAGTGCTAAATTAATGGTTGAAATTAGAAATATAATAAATTATTATCTTTTCTCTTTACAAATTATCTTTTAAATAAGATCATTCTATGTAAGTTTTTTTCATTTTTGTTCCCCTACTTCTCGTAACTTACTTTTTAGGATTCAAATTACGGTAACTTTGTAGAATTTGTTTTCAACTTATTGCTGTGATAGTGAATCGTAAGAGTCGAGTATTAGCAACGTGATGATCTGGGTTCGGGCCTCCTCTAATTGAGAGGTGGGGTGAAATTCATTGATCCTCTCTTCTTTTTTTTTTTAAAATGAAAAAGTTGATCTTCGAAGTGAATTAGTTGCACAACCAATTCTGGGAAAAAAATAAAAAAAAATAAAAATTAATAGATGATCATATGAAAATCATCATGTCACTTCAAATTTTTAAGCAACGGTCCAAGTTGAAGAGCAAATTTAGCTTTACTTAGATAGATCTACATACATAATTCTTTAACGAAAATTTGGATATTTTTCATCTCTGAAAAATAATTGAACACCAATAGTAAAAGAGTATAAGAATTGAGAATTACTTTTTACCTTAAAATTATAAATAAATCAGTTTATAAATCAAACAATGCTACCAAACGAAAGCATACTTATATGTGAGTATCGATGATTGCAATATACGTGTACACAAGTATGATGTACATGTTTGTATGAGTCGTGAATCTAAACCATAAATATTAATACTAGTAGTCATGTCATAATGTAAAAGCTAATATTTATTGTCAAGTCACATATTAGAAAGAAAAAAAAAAAAAAAAAAAATTATTGTCAAGTCACATATTAGAATGTAGAGTAGTGGTTGTAAACTAGAATTGATTAAACCAGCAATTAAAATTGCAATTATTAGACTGTAAATAAGCCATGGTAGGTCAACTTCTTGATGGGGTCAGTTCTCAAAGAAATGAAAGTTTCAATTAATGTGTAAAAAAAATTGATGTATCAACTATTTTGGCAACTCAAATTATGATTTTGGACATCAGAAGAGCCAAATGTATCAACTATTTTGGTAACTCGTTAGTTTGTCATGTTTATGTTCAATTCAATTCATTAAAAAATAAATTAGTTTTTAATGGATATGAAATCATACTCCGCACCTTACTTGCTTCAGTGAGGTGGGCATACAAGTCGACTATGGAGGCTAAAAATTAGGAATGACAACGGGGCGGGAATGCCTTTCCCCGTCCCCGTACCTGCCCCCGTTAGTGATTTACCATCCTCATCCCCGTCCCGTCCCCATTTTATCGGGGAAGGCGGGTCGGAGATGTGGACAAGACGGGGCGGGGCGGGATGGAAAAATTCAAGTTTACATTCTCATTTGTTTTTTTTTTTTTTTTTTTAAGTTTTAAAATAATTTTATGCAGACAATATAAGGAAATATTCAAGAGATAATCCTAACATTTTCTAAATCCAATAATCTTTACACATTATTTGGGCATTCATCTAATATATATATATATATATCTTTGTTTGTGTTGTTATTTTATATTTGATTAGATAAGAAAATACAACTCGATAAGGTTAATAACTAATAATCAGTAACTTTTTCAAAATAAGCATTAAAGTTTATAACTTGATAAGTAATAAATTTTTTGTGAAAGAAATTTGACATCATAGGACTTTTATACAGATAATAGAGGACTTTTTTTTTTTTACTTTTTAAATTTTGATGAAACTTGTTAATTGGGGATGGGGATCGGGATCGGGGACGGGGCAGGGATGGGAATAAGACGGTCATCCCCGTCCCCGCCCCATCCCCGGTTAGGGGATGCCTTTTCATCCCCATCTTTGTCGAGGATTCTCTATCTCGTTGTCATCCCTACTAAAAATTTCTAGTGAGCAGGATATGTATTTTTCAAACACGACCCATACCCGACTCATCGCTAAATCCCTAATTCCTAATGTCTATTTATGAAATTTCATTATCAAGACAAGAACAAGCCTCCATTTTAAGTTAGACCCATGTCATTATTCACGCAATTTTTGTCCACTAATCAATCATCGTATATATTTAGTCAGCAGGTAATGAACATAAAATGTATCCATCTTGAATTAATCAAGAAAAAGAAGATAAAAATAATTCAATTTCCATCATTAAAACGAAGTTTTCCTATTAATTAAACGCACGTTATTAATTAACAAAGAAGAATGCGATTGCTATTTATACCACGAACAACAATCGATGACTTGCGCATTTATCGCATTCAAAGAACTTGGTTCATTCACCTATGATTTTATTGCTTCTTACACTAAAATTTTCAAATAAAGTAATTAAAATAATTGTGCATGATTACAAAAAACAGAGGGGACATTTCACAACACTTGATGTTGATGTCCCTTCTACATTTTGTCCTTATTATATTTATTTATTAAGTGTTTGTTCTCAGTAAAATTTATTAATATATATGTAATTTTTAATATGCCTCTGTTCAGATCCAGAAAAAGTGATTATAAATTAATTTATTTGATATTTTGAGATAATATGTATGATTAAAAGTGATTTGATATTTGTGTAAATTATAAATTGGTTCATAAGACTTTTAGTAACATTTTTTTTTTTAAAAGCAAGTATTAAAGAGACAAATAGGATATGAAGATTAAAATATACTTATTATTTATTGCTGAGAATGGATTTGTTGTTTAACCATTTTTAAATAAATATATATAACCATGGAAAATAGGGTAGTGAAATAATTTATGAAGTTGATTTTAAATTTATTTGGGTGAAAGTTTATTTATTGTTGTTGTTGTATGTCCTTTTCACTTCTTTATCTTTTCGTTTGTCGTGAAATAAATAAAGTCGTATAAAGACTTTAAAACTTTGAAATTAGTTTAACTATTCTAACTTTTAACTTCCATGAATAAAATAACCACTCTCATTAAAATAAAAAATATGATATCCAATTTGCAATATTCATGAAAAAAAAAATTAAATTTCTAATACCATGCACTAACTATGCTCGACTCTGATTTTACTTCGAATTGCGTCTAAACTTCCACTAGTTATTTAAAATTCACTTGAATCTGACATGTGTTAAAATATTAATGAGTGAACTTCAAATATCTACGAGTAATTAGTGATGTTGAACCAACTTCAACTTTTCAATAATCAGCATCATAACAGATATTTTCACAATAGATTATGCCATTTCTTTCACTAATCTACTCATTAAGCTGTTTAATCAGATTCATCATATCTAATCATCCAACTTGGACTACACACTAGATAATGACCTATAATTATAAAAATAAAATCATTTCTTTATCTTATCAAAAATATATATATATATATATATATATATATATATATATATATATATATATATATATATATATATATCATATCACTATTATTTATTAGTGTTGTAAAATTTATATAAGTAAATGTCACATTTTTGCTTTTTGCAAAAGAGTTCTTATACCTTGATTTTTTAAAACTAATTTCTTAAAGAGTTTTTTCTTTTAAAGAACATTTGAGAAAGTCACCTTGAATTAGTTTCGCTTCAAATCTCTTCTAACTAAAATAAATACTGATAAAATTAATCAAACATGTCAAAAATCAAATTTGGAATCTCAAAAGCTCCTCTTTCACCTTTCAAAAGTCAAACTAAATTAAATTAATCCTAACTAGCTCTTTCAAAAGAAGAAAAATTATCTTGAAAATAACTGGTTGAATTGAACTTCCACTTGCACTCTTTCGAAAACAAATTATTTTTCTTTTTTGTTAAGGATCTTAACGTTTGGTTTTTATTTTATATTGTCAGAAAGCAAATTTTATTTGTAATTTTGTCCTCATTGTTCGATTCTGAATCAACCACGATCTAACATTTTAACTCTCAACTCTGTGCCTAATGGCCCTAATCAGATTGTTGTTCAGCTCAAGTTTTAAAATTTTGTTTATACAACTTGTAATGTAACCTTTATTATAAATGAAATAGATTGGATTGAATGTTTTGACAAATAGTTTATAAACGGTTGTTTATAAATAGCGAGGAGATAATATTACGTGATTCATTTTCATTTTTTTTTAAAGTTAAAAATTGTGAACGAAAATCTTTAATCAATCAAAATTGTTGAGTTTTCTAAAAAAAAATAAAAATTAATGAGATTTTGTCACGTAATCGTTTATAAACAAAATTTATAAACATGCTTTACTTATCATTCGATACTTTATTTTTATTTTTTAACCCTTGGCTCATTTTTTCAAGTGGATGAATGAATGGATGACAAAAATACTTAATTTGATTTGAATGCAACAGATATTCAATTCGAATTGAGCAAAAAAATTGATCTATAGATCGGTACAAATACAGATTGGCCTCGATCCTCCCCATTTAATTACAAATCTAAATTTTATTGGCTAAATTCTATATAAAAAAATTAAAATAAACCGGGCGAAACCTGATTCATCTCAAAAATTGAAGAATTGTGGGTAGAATATGGATCAAACCAAATTTTTTCAGAGTAAATATGTATTAGGTTGATATGTCTCGTTGTCATTACTAGATGGATGTCCAATTAGTGGTGGATCCAGGCCCGGACCTGCCTAGAGGCCCAAGAGGCCGCCGCTTCAGGGCCCACAGGCCTAACTTTTTGGGCTTTTTTTTTTTTTTTTTTTTCATTTCAGCGGCCCAAGTCCAACCATTATAACAAACAAACCTGATCCAATCCAATAACACAACTCACGACTCACAACCCGCTCTGCTTCCGACTTGCGATTGCGACGACTGGGCACTGGCTCTGGCGACGTGAGGGACGAGCCAAGCCAAGGCCAGCCACCGGCGGTCCTACTTCCGAGCTTCCACGACCGGTCACCGACCACAGCCACGGGCCCACAGCGCACGCACAACCGTTAATCTCTCTCTCTCAAATCCCTTTACGGCCTTACCCAGCGCTGAGCCGCCTCAGCGCACCTGCCGACCTGCGCACGACCGATTCCTCTTACCCAGCGCACCTGCGCAGCTTCTGCACGGCTGCCCTGCCACCGGCTCCAACCTCCAAGCTCCAGCTCGCCTGGCTGGACTTATGGACGGTAAGTTATAAATTTCGTTTTTTTTGTTTTGTAAATTGTAATTTTTTATAGTTCATAATTTCTAACTTCTAATTTGAATCTGTGTTTCTCAATTTCTAGCTTCTAACTAAGCCCTAAGGAGTAAGTGAGTAACTGACCAGTGACCAGACCACTGCCCAATTGTTGAACAATTCGCAATTCTCTGGTAATGAGGATAAATCTTGATTCATTATGATTGAAGTGTTATTTATAAATTATGCGTAAATGTTACATTTAAGTTTTTACAATGTCGTCCCTTGTGAGCCCCATATTCCCCTTTCGTGAATTATGAATTGCGATTTGGTAAATATTTGATTTGATGTGTGAATTGTGATTATTAAGTTATAAGTTGTGAATTGAGATTTGGTTAATATTTAGTTTGTTTGTGAATTGTGATTATTGATTTTTATGTTGTAAATTGGGATTTGTTTGTAAATTGATGATTGGTGAATTGTGATGCTTGTAGGGTTTTGAAATATTTATTGATCATTGAAACAATGCTATTTTGTGTATAATAGTAAACAATGCCTCCTAAACATCAGTCTGGAGCTCAAAAGAGAAAGAGGAAGCAAAGGGAAATCGAAATAATTCAAAGTCAAGCGGGAGATATTAACAAATACTTTAATCGAAACATTGAAGAAATAGAGAAGAGAGTGGTGACTGGAGATCAAATTGCCCAGAATGAAAATGAGGAAATGTATGAAATTGTGGATTTGAATGAATCGAACGATGAAGATGTCAAGGTTGATGAATTGCATGACAATGAGGGAGCTCGACCTGAAGAGATGGATCAAACAAAAGGTTCGACTTTGAATTTAGAGGATCCCGTGAATTGGAATAACATTGATCAGAAATTGATTGATTATTTAGTAGAAATGGGTCCAAAGATAGTGAATGATCTTTTGTTTCCTAAAGATAGTAACAACAGACATTTTGATTCATCACATTACAAACGGGTGCTAACAAATGGGCAGACAAGTGATAGACGATGAATTGTATATTCTGTGTTTGAAGATAAGATCTTTTGCTTTTGTTGCAAATTGTTCAAGACGCAACCAATGATTAGTAGAATGGGGCAATTGGGCAATGATGGATACAGAGATTGGCGTAATGTGCAAAGGAGTCTTAGAAACCATGAAGCTAGTAAGGATCACATGGACTGCATGATTTCTTGGATTGATTTGGAAAAGAGATTGAAAACACAACAAACAATTGATCAAAGCGTGCAACTTCAAATCAATAAAGAAAGACATCATTGGAGGCAAGTCTTGACAAGAATAATCTCCATTGTGAAGAGACTTGCCAAAAATACTTTGGCATTTCGAGGAGATAATGAGAAGCTCCATGTTGAGAACAATGGCCTATTTTTACAAATGATAGAAATGGTTGCTGAGTTTGATCCAGTAATGGAAGAGATGCAATTTGAAGAAGAAACTTTTGGGTTTTTGTTGGATTTAGATAAGTTAAAGAGGGGGGTGCCTTTAACTTATTTACAGTTTTCTTGTAAAAAGCTTGAGGAGTTTCTGAGTCACGATGGACATTCAGACATTAATGGTGAAGAATTATATTCAGAGTTGATGGTCATGAGATGTTATTTAACAAGTGAAAGAACAGCAATTGATGTGTTACGTTATTTGGCAAAACTGAATAGTATATGGCCAAATATTTATATTACTTATAAAATTTTGCTAACCATTCCAGTAACTGTGGCATCTGCAGAAAGAAGCTTCTCCAAGTTGAAGTTGATCAAGAATTACCTTCGATCAACTATGTCTCAGGACAGATTAAATGGACTGGCTATGTTGTCGATCGAAAAAGAAATGGTTGAACAACTTGATTATACTGATTTAATCAATATATTTGCATCTAAAACAGCTATAAGAGTTATGTTTAAGTAGTTGTTTTATATTGATTAACACTTTTGAGTATAAAACTTTAAGTATATGAAATATCATATTTTGTTGATCATTTTATATTAGTTAATACTTTTGAACTTTTTATTTTTTGCAATTTTATGGTGAATTTGTATAGTTTGTTTTATGTGAATATGAATTTAATCTTTATTGAAATTTCATAAATGTTTTCTTTGGTTATTTTTATTAGTTCATTCTTTTAATTGTTTATTGAATTTAATTTTGATAAGTTATTTATTTCGTTAGTAGTTTATCAATTCTCCATTTAGTTAAATGGAGATCATGGTTTGAATTTAATTATGTTGAGGAGTTTGGGATAAATCTTGGATTATTGTAGAATGTTGGATGTTGAATGAGTTGTGTTTGATGATTTAAAATATTTTGAGATTCCCCTACAGGTTGGTTAAGTCCAATTTATAGAGGAGACTCTGCCAAATTTTTTGTAGAATCTTGTAATAGATAAGTGAAATATTTATATTTGAAATGTTTTAATTCCGCATTTAATGTGAAAGGAAGTTAATATGCCTAGGTTTAAGAATTTCAAATTGGGGTGTTACATTTTATTTAATCTTTATTTTTCAATTTTTTTCTTAAAAAAATTTTTTCGGGGGCGCTGCCCCCGAACCTCCGTATAGCCCAGGACCTATATCTCGAAAAACAACCATTTGTTTCAGGTCTACAAAATCACAGGTGCGGCTCTGGGTGGATCTATCACTCATGCTGAATTCATCGGGAAAAAAAATTTATTAAAATTTTTGATACTTTTTGGATTGCGATTTGAAAAATGTATTTATTTGACTGATATTCATCCTAAAAAAAAAATTATTGAAAAATTGTCCTCGCTGAACAAAGTTCGGGGATCTGCTCCAGTGTCCAATTCTTAATACTTTTTTTTTTCTTTTTTTTTTTAACTGTGATGAAAAGTAAAAAAACTCACCAAATGAAGACTCCCAAGTAACGACAAAAATCAGATTCCTTCTCATTTTTCTCTATTTCTCTCCTAATTTCGGCTGCTTCTGCAGCAGCTGTGCTGCTACTCTGTTTGACACCTATAAAAGGACCGCCTCGCCTCTGCGTTAAAGATCTTCTCTATCAATTCGATACATACGCTTCTATATAGTGCGCGGTTCTCTCTATTCGGTGCTTATATATATATATATATGTAGAAAAAAAAGAATAGAGAGAGAATATCTTTATAGAGAGGGATTATACTGGCCAAGAAATGTACGATGAAACTGAACTATTGTTCCCTTATTTCCAGAGTTTCCCCCAAGAAGTTCAGCAGCTTGATGAGTTCTATTACTCTGAGAAACCCAATGCTCCATTGGTAATTTTTTTTCTGCGTCTATTTTTTTGTTCTTATTTGCGACTTGATCCTCTCTTGAATTCTCAAAATCAAAACTTGATTGGCATTTCTTCGATGAATTTGAATCCTTTTTTTTTTTTTTTTTGAAATTCTGTTGTGGAACGATGTTCATTTGGGCTTCTGATTTTAGGCTATTTTTAATTTCGATTTTTTTAGGATTTTACGGAACTTATGGGGTTTGAAGTTCATTTTTGCAAATGTGTTTGATCATATTTTTGTGGGTTTCGTTTCGTTTCGTTTCTCTTATTTTGGGGAAAAATAATAGAAAGTCTTAATCTCGAACATATTTCGGAAATTATTATTACAGTCTGAATAAGAAAAAAAAAATTCTTAATTTTCTGCTATGTAAAATTGAAAATTGATATGGGGTGAAGAAGAAAAGAAAAAGGAAAAATTGAATTCTTTTGGAATGATTCGATTTTTCTGTAAAGTTGGATTTTTCGTGGTACTTAAAGGGTATATGAAAAGCATTTGAGGTCTATTTTATGTGCTGGATTTCTACATAGAAGGATAAAAAGGTTTGGAATTAATGTTAAAATGACAAGTTCCGTGTTCCGTGTTCCTTACTCCATCTCCCCTTTTCTTCCACACAGCTATTAGTTTACTTCCCATCTGATTCTCTCTTTATTCAGTAGAAGTCAATTTCATTTTCAGTTTTGTGCTTCTGATGTCAATTTCTTGTTGAGGATTCATTCTTTACAGCCCCGATTCATAATAACTCGGACACAACAAGCTTTGTTTCTAATGAATTTAAGGTCGGCTGAACCGATTCTTTTTCATTACCTTTCATTATTAGCGACCACATATCGTGTTAATTTGTTCTCCATAACTCCACCTTTGTCTTCAGAGTGTGCTAAAAGGTTCGAGTTAGATAAAATAAAAGCAAAGCAAAGCTAATGCTTTATCCTTGTTATTTTAAGGAGTTTTACTTCTATCGTGATTTCCAATTTTAGGAAAATCATACCTCCATTCTTTCTTATTCCTCATGCTCTGTAGGTTTCTTCTTGAGGGTTGGGTACTTGCAACTTTTGGGCTCGACAAGGGAAGCTTAATAGCAATAGCATCAGATGTGCAAAGCCTATAAATTTCAAAATTCTTTGAAAATTTTGGTCTGATTTTGAAGAAAATAACAATCACTGCTATTTTTTTTGTTAAGTCTTATGTAAATTTTAACTTGGTAGACAAGATCTAGCGGCCGATGTATTTATTAATGTCCTTTACCGGGTTTCTTTGTGTGGTTGGAGTGAGCCGTAAACCTTTTACATTGCCGTGTATATGTTTATCCTCATCAGCACTGATTTTTACTCATTTTGAGTTTCAAAATTGTAAGAACCACTACAGTGATCATGCTTGACATCTATGGATGTGCACAAATGCATTAAGTTCTATGTTAGGACTTCTGCATCGACCAGCATGTCCATTTCTTCAGTGTCACAAACTACTTTTTAACCAAGCACATTTTCTCAATTCATTTTTCAACTGTGTATTTTATCTCGAAAACGACACATTCTTAGTTTATAAAGAAAGAACTTTTACCAAACAGAGGCTTAAAAATAGTTCAGGTTCAGATGCCCCTCGAATACACTGTAGAATAATTATAGATGCTCATATTACAAAACCTTTCTTGTTAGAACTTAATAATAATAGTTTGAGTAACCTTCGTGTTGGTGTACTTTAACATAGAGTTCGAGAGAATATTTTTCTTTTTATATACTCATTTCCATTTTGATCAATATTACACTTTTGATAACTGCATCTGCAGTTAGCCAGGTTCTGATTAGTGCTTATACTGTATAGACTATTGTACGAGGTCTTTTTCATCTGTGGTTTGAGTTTTTAAATGTGTTAGGACATGTGAAAGAGATGTATATAATATTATGTGATGCTTTGATAATTGAGACAAAAGTGATTATGCATTTGTTTACACATAATTAATTCTTAGCGACATGTTTTTCACAGCTTCAAATTTCTTTTAATACAGGGCAACCTCAATCAGACATCCACCATATCGGATTACAACCTTGGGGAAGAAGGGGATCTCTTCAAGGCCCCTGAACCTGTAGTTCAAGAACCATTGATTGGCCTTGATCCAATGACGGCTGCCATTTCAATGATTTCTTGCGGAGAAAACATTATCTCCCCCCACGCACTGATTGGGTCCTCCATTGAATCATCAATTGCGAGTGGGCAACTCCTCAGTGAGGTCTACTATGAATGCAAGAAGGATATTTTGGCTAAAGATGCAACAGTAGCACCACTCTCCGAGATCATGGATATCAAAATTCCGACTGTGAAGACGGACAAACTCCCATTTTCTGATGAAAAAATGTTTCCCGAGGGTCCGTTCCAGAAAAGTGAAAGTTCTGGCTGCCTATCATCGATGGACTGGATACGTGATGCTCCACTGAGACCAAATTTTCTGATTCCTGGCATGGACTTGGGGGAAGTTTACAGGATACGAAGAGCATTCAGTGAGGGAGACATAAAGGTTAACTTTACTCTTGCATCTTCTCTCTTCAATACTTGTTTAGCAATTTTATTTCCCCCTCGAGACAATTGAGTTGGAGAAAATGACATCTTTAAGATATAAGTGATATAAAGCCCAAAATTTCAAATTACAGTATTAAAACAAATATGTTAGAAATTCCGGTGAAATGATCAATTGTCCAATTCTGTTCCTGTTGTGAACAAAAGCTCGCAATAGAAATATTTTGACTGAGCCTCATGTATTTATGGCATGCTTGAGAGTTGAGAGGGAGGATTGGATAGCACTCGACTGTATGAAGGAAAATATGAAATTATCCATGAAAAAAGTCTACGAACTGAGAAACGTTTAGATGTTTCTTTCCTTCTAACAGGATAAGGCAGAGTCATTGATACTGAGTTTTTATGACAGACTCTTGGTAATGGTAATATAAGCCTCCTACCATCCCCAGTGGGGCAATCACAGATTATCGGCAGTTGCAATTCTGAAGGGCGCGAGGAGAAGCTATCCAGATACCGGAGCAAGAAGAATAAGAGGAATTTTGGCAGAAAAATCAAGGTGAGAGTTTTAGAGCTTTTACCAAGCTATATTTTGGTCGAAAAAATATGCCAATAGCCGAGCTTGGTACTTCCTCCTGCTAACCGAAACTAGGGAAGTGCAAGATTGTGATTTTCTTGCGGGAAATGTTTGCGTAATGCTTATGGAATGAGAAGAAATTCCCATAAAAACATTTCGCTCTATTGAACGTCACGTAGTGTGTTCGTCGTGATTTGATCTTAAGATGCTGAATCATAATTTATCCATTGTAGTTGTTAAATGATTTAGTTGCTTAAATCTGCCATTTTATTTATTTTTTGCCATTGTTGAATGCATACCACGATGAATGCTGGAGTTAGAAATGCATATGCTAACGATATGTTTTATTTCAGTATGCCTGCAGGAAGGCCCTAGCCGACAGCCAGCCAAGAATCCGGGGAAGATTTGCAAAGACGGAAGAATTAGACACTCCCAAGAAGCAATAACTCCGTGCAGGATGAAGAAATATAGGAAGGCAGTAGGTAGAAGAAGAGATCCATGGTGATGTTAGCTGGTATAATGGAAGTCTATGCAGGATCTAGTAATAAGCTGGAACGTAGTTCATTTCTTTCTAAGCGCAATAATCTGTAGATCTAATGTTCAACTGGAGTTGTATATAATGTTTGTTTAATAAAAATATTTTTATATATTTAATAAAAACGTGATGCTAGAGGTGCGAAAATGGGGTGGCCAGGTAAACTTGTCGAATAACTTTTGTATAGTAATAAATTTAAATCATGGTCTTCAATTGCAAGGCTTTCCTATCTCCCTCTTTTGACAAATAGCTTTTGACCAATAGTTCCAGACTATAGTGATATACTCCAATTATTCTAGAATATTTCGAGTTAATTAGATAAGAGTATCGAGAATACTGTAGAAATGAGGAAACCCTTGGGAGAGTCCAGGCCTCTCGAATCCCTAGGAGTTGTTCTGTCAACATTTATTTTCATTTCATTCATTCAATAAACACTTGTTTTACAAATCAATTCAATATAATTTCATACTTCACAAATCAACATCCTTAGATCTACATATCAAATTTAAACACACACTTCCTGACAAATTTACAGAATAACTACTTTCAGGTTCACAGTACCAGCAATCAGGAACCTATCATAGAGGTCATTCTGAGCTCCAATAAGAGGTTTTTGTCCATTATCCGAATTCTTCTTGTGAAAACCAATCCGGTTTGCTTTGATGAAAAATTCCCACCAGCAAGAGAGATTGTTTTTCAGAAACAAAACATATGGTTTTGCAGTAAAAATCAAGAACCCAATCAAAGGCTCAAAACCCAAGTCTTGATTTAAAATCTGTCTATTACTATGAACAACTTTCTCTAAACTTCCCCCATTGTTTTCAAAAGCTCGCCTAGATTTTAACTAGTCATGAAACTTAACCTTATCGCCTTCCTAATTTTACCTTTTCAAAACATTATACATACGTTGTGCAATTACTATCCAAATTGACCCTATTCGATGAGATGATTTATATGTACATATGGTAGGGTTATATACTTAAATCGTGTCACCTTGGACCTCGAGCCATTTAAATTGCGCACTTCGATGTCCGAGGTGGCAAAAGAGAGAAAATAAAATTGAGTGTGAGATGTCAATGTGTCACTATTGAGCGTCTCAAGGTTCAAAGTGTCGTGATTTGAATGGACAGTCCTATCACGTGTGCATATAATACCGTTTTACCAAAACTTTTCTCACTATAATATTTCATTTCCCATGATAACATTTAAACAAGGTAGTAACACTAAAATAATTTAAAATGTTGTAATTTTCTATATTACGTTACAATTACTTGTCACTTTTATGAGCAAAATGTCCTCTACACAATTTATTCTAGAAGATCATTGTTCGGATGTACAATCTCATTTCTCACCTTATAAGTTATAACATGCTTGTGGCGTGATATATCCTTGCTCATATTATGTATTGTACCGTCTAGACTAATTCTAATACAGTTTCCAAAGAATTGGGTAGAAATAATTATTTTTATTTTTTAGTAGAAAAGAGATATTTTAATGGGAGGGCGGACGTAGACGTGTGAAAAACTCATGTCAAAACGCTTAAGGCGTCATCTGACACGCTACTCTCGCACGCTTCTTCTCTATTTACATAACTCCTTTCCATCTCTTCTTCCTCTAATTCCTACTCTTCGGTAAGCTTCTCAGAATCTCATTCCCCTTCTTCTGTATCTTAACCAATTAATAGTGATCTAGTTATAGCATACGAACAAAATACTCCAATTGTTTTTTTATTTGTTCATGATTTTGTAAATAGTGCAATCTGCTGCTACTAGTGAATTTAGCTTCGGTTTGAAAAAAAATAACACCGACTGTTTTTTGATATACAATAATTGTTTCGTTTATATATAATTTTGTGGTAAAAGTTTAATTTGCTGCTATTGGTTTTAGTAGGTGTTTATGCGTATAGTATTGTCAAGTTGATTTATGAAATTTTAATTGATTACCTCTACATTTTATTCCTCTAATTCTTATATCCACACGCTTCTAGTAACCTTCTCCGAGTTCTTTTTCATCATTGGCAATTTTTATGATGGTTTAACTAGAATATGATTACAATATGAAAATAATACACCAATTGATGTTTGATTTACATCTTTGTTGTTTTACACACGTGATTTTGTTTTGTAATGTAGTATAATTTAATCTGCTACTATTAGTAAATTTAGCTTCAGTAAAACCTAATTGTTGTCCTTGTTCATCATCATTGTTAGTGGTTTTTATGGCAATGCACAAAAATGTTTGATTCACAGCTTTTTTGCTTTGTATGTTTATGATTGTTTTGTAGTATAATATTGTGTAATCTGCTGCTATTAGTAAATTTAGCTTAGATTTAGTAGTTGAATGTACATTTTAGTAATTTTTTGGCTACAAATAATGATCTAACTGTAATATGATTAGAATGTGAAAAAAGTTAAACCAATTGTTTAATTTACACTTTTGGTTTAATTTTAGTGATTTTGTGTTTTTGTGTTTTAGTAGTGTAATCTGCAGCTATTAGTAAATTTATCTCCATTTTTAGTAGGTGTGTGGTGTGTGGAATAAAGTGAAGTTTATGAAGTTATTGAAATCAAATTTTAATGGGTTATTGAATTTTGTTTATTTAGATTGTAGATGGCATTGTCAATTGGAGTATGCTCGAGTTCTGCCCTCGAAGGTGTTGAATTACCATATTTCCGGTTACTGAATAGCAGTAATTTGTCAGTGCGGCAAAAATTTTTGCTCCCGATTTCAAGGAGTAATAATAATTATTTGCGGAAACAAAAGTCAGAAATCAATTGTTTTGCATCAAAGGAAAGTCGCGTGTTAGAATCTGAAGAAAATGTTAGTGCAACTAGCTCTGGTTTTGTAGAGGATGATGATTTAAGCCATGTGATGAAGTTCAAGATGTCAGACTTCAAAATTCACGATCGTGTTAGCATTGGCCTATGTGGCAGGGTATGAAATGAAAACTTGTGCTTGAAATGATACGTCCTGGAATTAGCCTAGTCTTATTTATGATTATTGCTTTGGCTGATCTGTGATGCAGGGGAATGAGGTAGTGTATGAAGCCACCATGAAAGATCCTCGTAGGTTTGTTTTGATTTACGTTTCTTTAAGCTGAGTATGACTAAAATTCTGGAGAGAGAAGGAGATTTTAATAGTAGTTTCTTTCTATGTAATGCAGTCCACTGTATAACACGAGAGTTGTTCTTCGGCAGTTTATTAGTGCTCAGGCCAAGCGTAGAGGAAGACGGGCAATAGAGGTTTGTGAAATGATTGGAAATGTCATATTATTACAGAAAAAGAGTGATCTCAGACTTGCTTCACTATCTTCTATGGTGTTTCATTGTAGGTGTTAAAGAGATTGACTCATCGAAGACTGATGTACCATTCTTATGCGATGAATGTTCATGGCTATGTTTGCTCATCCACAACAGGAGACAGCGATTCATTTACTCTAGTTCACGGAGTTAGTTAATTTCTATTAAAATACATTTCTTGTTTTCCATCCTTTCAAGTCCTGTCCGTCCTGCAAACTAGAGGAAAATCCTTATAGTTTCTGAGTAGACCATGTAATGAAGAAAATAAAAGGAGTATTGACAAAATGGATTTTTTGTTTGGCGAGTCTGTTTGTTCATGTGTTTGACAATAAATTGCCTAATATGCATTAATATGATTACTTGACTTTTATTGGCACCCTGTCAAGTTTGTTTTCTGTACTCAACTTAGCAGAACAATCACACATGATGACGAGGCTTCCAAGATTGAGAATGTTAACTCTTTGCTTCTGCAGTACCACGGTAGTTTTTCCTTGAGGCATTGGCTTCAACAATCAGATTGGCTTCCAACTTTGGAAGCTACTCTTGCTTTGGACGAGGAGTCTGTTAGGAGAGTTGGAGATGATACAGTAGGAGGGCCAGCAGTTTCTCGACAGTTACGGCTTATTCGAATTTTAATGAGGGATCTACTAATCGGAGTATGATTTATTTTCATAATATTATCTTATCATGAGCATATAAGCAAATGAATTGTTATTGTCAGAATTCGAGTGTTCATGATGTCTATTTTTCATGTTTATGCCAGGTGAATTACTTACACAGCCATGGACTTGCCCACACAGAGTTGAGACTTGAAAATTTGCATATTTGTCCAGTTGATAGACATATAAAAGTGAGTATAAGCTTTCCATTGTTCGATAGAAGTTAGGAGACTACTGTTAAGTCTATAATTTTGTGAGTGATCTGAATTTGACTTCTTGGACAAAGTACAAAGCTCCACATTGTCTTGACATGGTGGTGTAATTTCTCATAGTGACAACTGCTACAATATTGTTGAGGTGTGCTATTATCTATTGACAGGGCTTATTATTTAATTTGATAATTTTATGAATCATATAGCCTATAAGTCAATTTCATTGTTTTCTCTTATTTTTGTCTTTTCATTAAAGCCCTATTTGGTACCCATTATTTCAAAATAATGTGGTTTGTAATAATAAATTTTGGAGAATATGTGCTTGAAAATGAGTTTTAAAACAATGGGTACCAAACGGGGGCTAAATGCCCTATTCCATTCTTATATTCATCAATTTTCAATTTTAGGTAGGGATACTCGGAAATGCTGCCGACTTTCATGAGTACAGTCCAGATGACAGCAAATTGGGCAGCTATGTGGATAGGCGGCAAATGATGATTGCATTTGACATGAGGTATCATTAACATACTGAATACATGTATTCTAAACTCAATCTCTTACAAGTTATTCATGATATCGATCTTTCTCTTCGTGTTTGTTAAGATGCGTTGGATTTGTCCTGGCTAAAATGGTGCTAAGGGACCTAATGGATCCGCTGATTTTCTCGAAATTCAAAGCATTCCTCTCCAAGGTATTACATATTCAATCTGCAAAATATTCTTGAATCGTGAATGAAATTATTTCTTTTTAGCTCGTCATATCCTCTTTTTTGACCACTTTCAGGGAAACGACCCTTCCTGCTTGCGTGAGTTTCTGATGCACGTTGTCAATAGAGATTCTTCGTTCCAACATTATTCATCCAAAAATGTTGGATTCCAAGTTAGTAAATAATCCATAATATACCATTACCTTGTTTGTTCTTTCCATTATCTCGAAGATGTGCTGATATTTTATGCTTTTTGCAGATACTTGATAGAAATTGGGGTGCAGGTTGGAACTTGCTATCCTTACTTCTTGCTACCAAATCTTCACAGAGAATAAGGTAAGCAAACCTTTATGGTGGATGCAATGATGAATTTTGCGTGCATCTATGCTAAATGGGCACGTCAAACTTGTGTAGTAATTCACTTCGCATGACTATGAAATAGATGCATTTAAAACACTTTGTTACCTTTGTTCCAATTGTTTTACTTCATTAATGTTTGCAGCTGCTTAAATGCGCTGAGGCACCCTTTCCTCTGTGGACCAAGATGGAGGGTGGACCCACCAATGGGCATGATCAGATGGAGTCTTGGTTCAACTGCAGTTCGAATCACAGAGGAATACATTTATGGCAAGCAGCAGGTTTATTAGATCTTCAATTAAAAAATTTATGTTGTTTCTGTCTCTGCTATCAAGAACCTTTTTAAATCCTATATTGCTCAAAGTTTGGGATTCATATAGAGATTCCATTATTTACTTCTTTCATTTCTTCATAAAAGATCCATACTTCGAACTCCTCATATTTGATTGGTTTAAATTTGTGAATGTAGTAGGTTTCTTATTCTGCCACAGTAATCTCCCTAAATGATTCTTCTTTTCATGTCATTTAAAGCACAAAATAAGTAGAATCTTCTGGGAACTTAACTTTCTTTGAAAAATATGATACTTCTTTGCTAATTCGATTTGACAAAGTTCAAGGTTTCTTCGTGTTCTTATTGAACCCTAAATTATGTGCTTATGCAAACTCATTATTAACAAATAATTGGAAGAATTGAATAGAATAACTATTTAGAAGGGCCTCCATGGGGGAACAGTAACACCATCTTGATTATGCCAAAGTTCCTATGGGGTGAAAGATTTTCCCACACTCGTGATCTTTGTTTCACTGGTACCACTTTATATCCGCAAGCACCATGTTAAAAAGTTTCATTTTGCATAAACCTTCTAACTTGCTATACTCCTATATTTCTCAGCGACGTAGGCTTGCTCATTTTATTGAACTAATGGAGATGTTAAATCCTCACTCAAAGCCGAAGGTAAGAATTTTTGAATTTTTTCTTTTATTTTCTCATTTTGTGTAAATTGGTGAAGTTGGCTTGGGCAATCATTCTCTATGATCTTGAATTCTTAAATCTTTTTACAATTACTTGGTAAACTGAAACCAACTGTGCGCCATTATTTTCTTGACATCATATTCTTTTTCAGTTCATATTTCCATTACACATCCCCTTTCTGTTTGTTTTTCAAATTGTGATGCTTATATCAAGATTCAACTAGTTTATCTTCAAATGATTGAAATTTTCAACAAATTATAACCCCTTTCTTATTAAAATGCAGCACTGGCTCAACTTGCTTCCAGGCACATGGCGCCTCCTTTATAGCACTGGCAGGCACATAGGACTGACCCTTCGGCAACCTCCTGCCCGAGTCCTTATTGGAGATGTGCAACTCAAGGTATCTAAACTTTCGAAGCCAGACGCTACTTTTTCATTAGCATCAGACATCGGCTTCACAGTAATGCTTGGACATGATTGGGCTCATGACAAGGCTGGCGTAAGCGGGAAAATGCAAGTAAGTTCTCTATCCAAATTGAGAGCTGGGAGACGATTATATATGAAGGAAGAACCCGACACCAGAAACTTTTATACAACCACATCGGATGTTCAGAATTCTATACAAGAAAAGTTGTCAAGTAAAAAGTGGAAGAAAATAATTCCAATAAAGGAATTTCCTTCTAGTTTGCGTGTAGCTAAACTCGTAAATAGTGATGTGGAAGTGACAATGAGTTTAGATGAGCCGTTGAGTCGAGACATGGAAACAGCACAGAATGTAATTCGAGAAGTTAGATTGCAGGTGCCACCTGAATTATTTGATCTGTCGAAAATTGTGTGTGGTACATACGTAGATTCTAGGTTGCTTGTACTTAGATGTGTAGACGGTTCTGCCCTCTTGTTTACTAGGTCTATTCTTTGTGAATAGAAATTGTACATGTCATTCTTGGTTAGAAAAAGAATATAAATTTTAATTTGTACATATTTTTTGTTACTTTTGCCTTCTTTAGTTTTAAGTTCTTTCTTGTAGCATTAGAAAAAACATGCATTGTTCTACTCCTGATTTTATTATTTTTTTTAACGAGATAGTGTAGCATTTTATTCATTTAGTTAAAGCAGCAATTATAATACCAGCAAGAGCGAAGCCTTATTGAGTGATTTAACCTAGATTCGTCTCTCTTTTGAGATGATAACGGTGAGTTCAAATAAAAATCAGCATATTAGCCTCTGTTCGGATAAAGCAAATGAATTATAAATCAATTTATTTGATTTTTCAATGTAAGATGTATGATTAAAAATTAAAAAGAGAATATGTGTAATTAAAAAGTTGTTTATAAAATTGTGTAAATAATAAATTGATTTATAATCACTCTACCAAACGAAGGCTTCATAAATAAAAGCAAATACGAACACACAAGTTGTCCCAAGACAAGATAATTTGTGAAGTCAAAAAATGGATGACACTAATCAGATTAATGAAGTCATAGTAATAGAACATGCTCGATCAATTCCGATTTCTTGCACACCGTGAACAATACAACAATTGCTCACATTCAATGACAAATAGTCAAATGTCAAATTTTAAAATTTAGAAACACTCAACTGTTCTACATTAAAGATGTGCATATATTATATTGCCCACGGTGGACAACAGATCATTTTCATATGATCAATTTTATAAAAGACCTATTGGTCAGACTAACAAGTAGTAGTCGACTCTCTACTTGATTAGGTTATATTGACGAGCAATGCAAGTGGCCTTTAAAAAATTCATTTCTTACATACGCTCCCAAATCAATACCAAGCGTTCTTCAATGCAAGCCTCAGTGCCTCACCTAAGGACTTTTATCAATTTTTACCACTCAAAAGAACGATATAACTAAATAGTTAGATAACTACAAACGATAAACTCGGACAAATAGAGAATCAAAATGAAGAGCGAATTTTGGAGTTACAATATGTTATAATGCAAGGTCTCTCTGAAGGAAATTTTATAAAGTTTAAATTATTACAAAATATAAATGCATAAAAATCTCATAAGGAATTAAACAAGCCCGCGTTTTCCATTTTTTTTCCTTTTCACATTGAAAGATACATACATACATAATGCATATTAGGTCATTCCTTGCCATAATCTGCAAAAAGCTTCCTCCTTTTCTACTCTGAATTACATGCCACGAGATTAGCTCCTCAATATGTCAAGACCGATGGCTCTAGAGGAATAGATCATGTGCCCTACACAACTTTATTTGTTAAAAGTTGTGTATTTAAAAACGTGTTTTTTTATGTTTTCGAGTTAAAATATGTGATTGAAAAGTGGAGAGAGAAAATGTGTATGTTTAAAAAGTGATTCGGGAAAGGTGTTGTTTAAAAACATATAAAAACATAGTTTGCCAAACAGAGGCTGAAAGTAAATTCAAAGTCACGAGATAACAAGTATGAATGACTATAAAAGTCTTACCAGAAATTTCAGGAAATAATGAAGGAATATGGTTGAACTGTTTATTTCAAATCAAACCCTGGCGTTGCAGATCGCTGTACGTCTTTTTATTGTAGATGTTTCCCTCTTGGTCTTCATATTCTTCTTCAAGATCAGGGCGCCATTTATTCAGCCCTTGCCGTTCTTGGATTCTCTCCCACAGGTGCTTTGCTTCCTGGGTGATCAAAGAATATCATCGTTATACGTCTAAGGGACGAATTAATGCTGGACAGTGGTGTCCATTCTACTCTACCAAACATGAAACAAAGTATGAATATTCTTTCTCAATATAAATGCAGTCAAACATCATTCATACACCAAACATCCGAAAAACAAATGACGGAATAATGAAGGAACGCTGAAATGATGTGTGAAGAAAGCACACCTCAATAGATGTTATTTCATTGAAGTTCTTTGTATTTGGAATACCAAGACATCGCATTCCATGCTGATGTCTCCATTCCTTGAAATGCCTCTCGTAAGCCCTCCGCCCCCAATAACTATGGTTTCCACAAATCTCACATTTGAACTCCTGAAAACATTCAGAACAAGACCTTGAGTAAGTTGATGTCTCAAAATAAATACAAATAAGTAATAGACTCCTCAAAACAGAAAACAATGACAAGAAGATGCTGATATAATCTTGAACGAAACAGACATCCTCCGGTTAGTTTGATAAAATCACTCCTTCCTTTCTATGTTCAAGTATGCTGTTACTGTGCTCAAATGGAAAACATTAAAAAGGATATCCGTTAGATGGTACTCCCAACTCTCCTTCTTCCTTCCGAGCTCCATTACGAACAAAGTTTTTAGCTCAAAGGAAGTTAAACAATTAATGGGCTTTTACCATTTCACAGCTATCACATTTTTCATTTTCATTCTCTCGTAAACAGTGCATCTTTTGTTATTTTTTTTCCACTATAAGCTGACAAGGACATTTTGCTTAGAAACTGAAAAGTTATGCCTCTTGAGTACTTGTTTATTAAAGCACTTCAGCAACAAGCTAAGGTTACATATGAAGTTCACTTAGAAGCCTAGCTGTGCATGATATCATATATATACTTATGTAGAGTCATTAAACCATAAATGTCTGACATTGACTCGATAGCACTTTCGTATTCTCCCCTCCCCAGCCAATATTTATGCTATACTATACCAACTGATAGGTTAGGGTGTGTACAGTCTTGAAATTTATTAAAATTGTTATAGAAGAATAAGAAAGCGACCCTTAACATGGTCGTTAAAAACTCATATACCTGTGAAATAAATGAGATATTGACTACTCGGTCCTATAGTTTTTTTGTGACCAATTAGAAAGAAACTTATTCGTATGATACCATGAACTTTGGTGATCATAAATGATAATTACCTGCCCAAGCCCATGAAGCTTATACAACCAGTAGGGGATAGGCTTCCCATCCCACCCCATGGGCAATTTCAGGGGATTATAGATCTGCTGCTCGTCATCATCACTCTCAGATTCAGCTTGTACATCTTCCTGATCAAAAAGTTCAATTCAGACAAAAATATATTGCCAGATAGAACTGCAAACGAATCGACAGTAAGCCAACACATCTAAATATCAGATGTAGAACTGTTTCAAGATTTAAACTGGCAAGGCAATAAAATAACTCATTCTAGTTAGGGGTGGACAAAATAACCGAACCAAATTAGACCAAACCAGAACCAAACAAAATCAAGCGGTTTGATTCGGTTCTACATAAAAAAAATAATGGTTTGGTTCTTAGAATCAAGATCCATTCGGTTTTGGTTCCGGTTCTCTTTCCAGAACCAGAACCAAACTAAATTTATATATATATACAAATTAGTGGATATTCATCTCACTAAAAAATTAAAATCTAAAATTAAAAATGTGAAATGTACAAAAATGTTATTTAACATACATGTTATCTCATTTCCTATTAGACAAAAATTTTAAATCATAAATCTAAACTCTAATTCTAATTCATTTTTCTTCTTTTTAATTATAGATACGCATTCACACTGCTTTACTTGTACTCCTATAACACAGCAATCGTTGCACTCTTTAATCACCATCGACGACATTGATGTTTATTTTTTAAAATTTACGTACATATAAACCTCCGCCCAATTCATCAATTCTCAAGAGTTAACCCAAATTCAAATTGCAAATTTTATCCCTAACTCACACGGCACCACGGTAGAATGGGACTCAAAACTTCATCGTAACCTGTAACTATAAGTCTAAACGGCATTTATGTTCGATTCTCTAAGTTTCAACGGGTCGATGAGCTTCCTTCAGGCGAGTTTCTTCTTCTTTGACTTAGAATAACATGTCACTTTTTCTAAAATTTTTTTTTGTTAACTAAAAATTTCATTTTCTATTTATTAATGATGTAGATGGATTTTAATGAAGAAGTGGATATAAATAAGTTTTAATTTGCATTTATTATTTAAAAATTCAATTAATGATCCCTGAACGAAACCAGACCAAACCAGAACCGAGCGGTTTGGTTCCGATTTGGTTCCATATCTTTAAAAAAACAAATTGGTTCCATTATTAAAAAACAATCGGTTTATGGTTTGGTTTCGTTCTTCTAGAACCAGAACCAAACCGAACCACGTCCACCCCTAATTCTAGTTATCATTCCTCATTCCATCAACTGTGAAAATTTATCATATAATGCTGCGACACGAATCGATCTTCGCATTGCTTTTGAGATGCAATGTATGAGAATAGATACTAAAAATTTCTACGCTACGGAAAATGTATAATGATATCAGATAAGTCATCATCCTTTATGCTTGCTATTTCCAATACCACGGAAAGCCAATACACCGACTAGACAATCTTTACGAGGGCACCATTACCATTATCTTTCCATGCGTGTTGGGGTTTGGGGAAATTACCTCTTCACGTTCTGCTTCCATTTCCTCATATGTCAGTGCCTGTTTCTTCTCGATGTTTTCTTTAGTTCGGACAATTATCTGTACAGTACAAAAAAACCAGAGAAAAATTAATATACAAGAAGGTAATAAATGCATATAATTAAGAATAAGAAAGAAAAAAGAATAGAGTTTCATGGGTTATCTAGAATCATCAGAAAGAAAGAGAAGATGAAAGGAAAAAGAAAAAAGAAAAAAGAAAAAAAGGAAAACAATCTTTTCTTCTGGCATGGATAGGGTTAGCTCACCTCTTGCAACAAGTCACACAACCTTTTAACTTTAGCTTCAATCAGGGCAATCTCTTTTGCATCTGCACCTTGTTGTGGATTTTGTTCAGCATTACCATTTTGTTGTGGACCGCGAGAGCCTTTGGCGAAATGTTTTCTATCCAGCTTCTCAAGAGGTGTATACTGAAAAAGAAATATAACAAGATCAGAACCCACTACCTGCAACCACTAACTAGTAAAAACCATACCCTAAACTGAAAAGGGAACTTAAAGCAGCTAATAATTGAGTTCCCACCATAATATTGACGGATATGTTTAAACGTATAGATGGTTGTGCAGTAGCAGATTAATTCAGTAGATCAAAGAAAATAATCTATCAACCAGAAATTGTATAACTGTAGCAAAGGAAGATCAAAAAATTTAGTTACAACTCTTTAGTCAAATTCTCACATATATACACGCTCCATGTCAAACATATGTAGATGCACAGACACAAAAGATATCTATGTCTATCATACCCACCTCACCCCCGTGCCCCAATAAAGGGAAGGGGAAAAATTAAAAAGAGAAGCAAAAAGAAAGGGAAATGGAGTAGGGTTCATCTGTTTATAAGAGAGTTCTACAAATTAAATATTATACTAAACACTGGTAAAAAGATATTGATAATTACAAGGAAAAGATGATAAATGATAAATCCTGACCTTTGTAAGAAAAAGCCTATCTGCACGCTGTTGAAGGGTGCCGCCTGTCTTCAATCCTAGTGCAGCCAATGCCTATCGTACAGGATATTTATCAATCAATTTGTACCACAATCAAGAAAAGCAACTTCTCATAAGAACTTTAAATTTAGATGAGAAACAATGGATCCAATAGCAGGACGAGGAAAGCATACTGGAGAGAATGCTACACGTCAGAGTTTATTCCTTCGATAAAATTACATGGCATTTTCATTATTAATGCTTGTTCTGTAAACCAATGCTTGGAATAGTTAAATGCCATAGCCTTACAGCATGGTACTACCTAAACCCCCAATACATTAAAGCATTGAATTTATCATTCATCAATACAAAATAATTTCAGGCTAAAGCTTAGCACAACCATAAACTTAGACAACAACATACGGATCACGATACCAGTTATTTTAAATTGACGTGCAGGAAAAACAAAGAAGTGCTTTCGTGAACTCTTGCCATACCGCTTTTAGCCTCTCAGGTCCTACCTCCATCAGTTCTTCAACAGTAGTATAATAATCAAGATCAATAGCAGAATGCTCTGCAGGAATGTTACCATTTTCTAGACCCTCATTTTCCCATCCTTCTACCTTTCCAATTGTCCATTGCTCTTCAAATTCTGTAACTACCTGCCAGAAACCATCACATTTTTTAAGGAGTTGAAAAACTTTCCATGTGGAAATATCTATAAAAATCGAACTATAAACTCAAAGTTACTCGACCTCCACTCAAAAAATTCAGTGGATAATTATATGAAAAACTGTGCAAGAATTAGTTTGTCACTTCAAATCTATTGACTCTTCTAAATTACAATTTCACTGGAAAGTATATTATTGCACTACACAGCTTAAGATGGTACTGTAATCGACAAATGCCTATTACGCAAGCTGATTTCATACAATGAAACAGGACAGATAACCATATCTACCCGGATTTAGCCAACACACTAGCTGACTGCATGCACCAAAGCAACCCAAATATTTCCTAATTTATAAACTTATACCAGAAGTTTTCCTTACGGGGAGAGAATTATTTTTCTCATTATAAAGAAAGAACAAACATAGAGAAATTTATATCTTCAGTTCATAGATAAAAGTTCTAAAAATTAAGAGCTTTCCAATTATTACAATTTTCATTAGCAATAGTAATCCAAATTCAGATGCAAATACCTAGAATGAGATCGTCAGTGATCAGAAGTAAAAAGTTAAAGAAACAATGCCCAATTATACTTTAAGGCTTTAAGCCCTTGTTTGAGACCCTTTATAATGAGATTATTGGAGAAGATATATTTTGGAATAGTGATTTATTGGAGAATTTGTGGTTAAAAAGTAATAAAATGTTTTTGGTTTACATATAATATTATTTAATTGAAAAAGGTGTGTGAAAATAAGACAGGGAAAAATGTGTTAAAATTATATTGGGTACCAAACATGGGCTAATTGTTACGAGGGCACAACTGCACTCAAAATACAAGCGACAATTTTACCACAACATCAGTATGAGTTTTTCACAGAAGTAATACAAGGCGGTTGGCATTGATCCTAAAACTCAGTTTACAGGGCGAAGTTATATTCCAAATTTAAACCTTCGAGAATATTCTGTCAAGATCTTGCAGAGGCTCTGTCCGCTCAAAAAAGTACATCAGATACTCCAGTAAATTCTGCATATATTCCTGGTATTGCCTGTTCATGCCACATATATATTATGGGATTAGTTTGCATTACACATAACAGAAAGACAATATAGAAAAGTACGTCCCACATATTATATTATTTTTACCTGGTCCTACACAGAAAGATCTATGAAGTAATTTGCTATCTGTGCATGGAAAGCAGTGGGTAATTAAGTTGCTTATGCTCCCTCATTGCAAAATTTACTACAAAATCTAATCAATAAGGCAATGAACTCTTTCTTATCGTTAATTTGAAAGATCATGCCATGTCTTCGTGGAAGTCGAATTCTTTTTAATCAGTACAAAGAACAACATATTTTCATTAATAGCCTCCAACGAGTTCCAAGAGTGCCTAACGAAAGCAAAAGCCTTAGCAGTGGTGATACCTATTATTCGAGCGCAAAATGAAAAAAATGGTACCTTTAAGCAATTGAACCTACAGTGTTATGTTAACAAGCATGTTTACTGCAAAAAATTTGCAAACACAGTAGCTGTTACTTTTATATATTACTTCTCTTTATTTTTCATTGGATTAAGTAACTTTAGCTATCTTTCTTCACGAGGATAAAAAATCTTAACTTCTAAGGATTCCAGAATCTTTCAAGCTCAGAAAGCTACTACAAGCTAGTATCTGTATGTTATGGTTAAAACATTGCTATTTTATGCCACCAATGGAAAACTTCCAAATGACCCGATGATTTTCATTTAGAGATGCACTATGAAGAATTCATATGTACTGTTTATCATCGCTTGCTTTATGCAATTCCTTTCTCCAAGATGCAGATAGAGGAATCCATAATGCTCATGAAATACAAATGACAAATCTTTTGAGAAGAAGAAATAGAATCATTAATAAATTTTAAAAATAAATTATTTACCTCGTTATCTTCAATTTGCGAGAAATCTTCTCTGGTTGCGAGAACACATCAAGATAAGCAGAGTACTCAATCTTGTCACCAAATTTAGAGTTGATATAGTCATTATACAATTCATGCAAATCAAGGTATCGTCCAACAGCTTCCTGAAAGTAGATATGCAGTTATTAAATTAGTAAAGGAATACAAAAAGAACAAGGAACTATGCAATTCAGACTTTTTTCTCACAACATGCTCAAACTTACATGAAATCAGAATTCCTATCCTACTTAGAAAATGGTCAAGAAGGCACCCTCACTTATAGAAACAAAGAGTAACAACTTTTACAATGTTAATCAGACATTAAGCCAAAAATCTCCCACATAAACTACCAAGGAACCCAGCTTAATGCCTACTATTTATGGGTTAGTGCAGCACTTCCACGATATCGTTCGATCAATTAATGGGACTTGGCCGGAAAGTGTTCTTGCCTCTATCGTTAGCTCAGATGTGTGTTTTAGTCAACTTTCACATGGCTCCCTTAATTATGTGCGAGGAATTGTCCTAATATCTGACAGCTCAATACCTTGCTTCTTCCTTATATTACTAGCTTTCGCCGACACTTGTCAATGATAACCAAAATTATCCTTCAACTGGAAACTTTGTAAATTTCAGCAAACTAACAAGTCTCTTAGCAACCACCCACCAACTTTAGAGAACATCCAGCTCCAAAAGTTTTCTGCAGCAAACAACACACGTGCAACATAAATCCCCCATTCAGGGAGACTCACCCATCTAGATGGTTTGGTAGGCTGTTGCCTCATCTAACCCAAGTGCCCTACCGGTTCACCAGATAAGTACCCTGAATAATTCCATTGTTAGGTAATTGTTGACATGCTAGAGCCATGTTCAATGGTGCTAAATTGAAACCAAAACAATAAAACAATGCCAATATTGTATCTGTAACAGGAAATTTGGGGTAGGCAGCACACTCCAAAGATAAGGGCCAAAAAATGGAAACGCACATCATCTTGCTTGTGCATCATTATATGAAGAAAGATTCTAAAACACCCGTGTTCGATTGCTCTCGAAAGATTTCTTCATTGCACACACATTCGAAAACAAAACTTCCCATCAATTTTGTCACAATACCATTCATTCAAATTGCAGTTGTCCATAATGGACTTGAGGACCCCGAAAATAATAAAATATCGCCCTGTCTTTTGTCTGTATGATAAAGAGAGAGAGAGAGAGAGAGAGAGAGAGAGAGAGAGAGAGAACCTCCCCGCTGAACTCAATTTGTGGTTCCTCTTTGAGAAGTTGCTCATACTCGTCATTGGCATCAAGCACGCGTGCAGCTGGGTGTCGTCTATGATACTCACGAATCTACAAAAAACTCAAGAATAGAACTCAATTTAGGAAATGAAAATTTTCTGCAGACAAGTGAAAATTCATAGATGAACAATTAAGTGAAAAGTGAGCCCCTGTTAAACATAAAGAAACTTCCATTTAATCAAAAGCAAAAACCCGACAATTGCTAACCTCTTTTAATCTATCATAAAATGCACTAAAAACATTGGTTCCCGAGGCTGTCTGGCCTCCAAGAGCCGCAATCTCATCCTTCCTGGCACCGTCTTTATCTTCATATATTTCAATCTATTTCAATAAGACCGAGTCGACCAACTATTAATAATTTATTAAATCACCACGAGTATTGAACTAAAATAAAATGAAAGCAAAAGCTAATAAATTGGACAGAAATTACGAGTTTGTTAGTCGTGGATGTGATTTGCTCTATCATGTTACGAACGCGGTGGCTCTGGTAGAGACGGTCCTTGTTGGTCGGCGGCTCGTTCTGTAGGTCCTTCGCGATTAGCCGTTCAAGCCGCTCCACCTCTTCGTGAGATGCACGCGTCACCTCCAGCAGCGTCGACGACATTCTCACTCTATCTACTGTCTCTCTCTACCTAGGGTTTTGATTTTCTCCCCCCAGCAGTAGCAGAAGGTCTTCTGGTTTTCTGATGGGGGGTAATAAAAGACTCTGGGCTTTGCTAACTCTTGAGTGACCGAGTCCCGACTGTACAAGATGAACCTTCTTTTTTTGTCCTACCTATTCCTATATCTACGTTATTGTATTTTAACTTTTAAGCACCGTTCTAAGTTTAAAGAAAACGTGTTTCGATATCTGCTTAGGCATGGTTCTCAAACTTCACGTCGAATTTTTTTGCGAGCTTAAACGTGATTTACGATCTCGTTATGCTTTATACTTTTTAGAACATTAATTTTAAGCAACTAGCAAACAATAAATATGTACTTGAATAAAGTGCAAGCAATTGGATATTTACTGTAAACTCGTGTTTTTGAGGGGTTGGTTTATGAATAGGAATAATTCATCTTTATGTACATACATTTTTACACACTCTCTTACTTATCATTCATATGGGGTGAGACCAACAAATAGCCAAAATGTACAAGTAGCTCAATCCTAAAAGAAATTGTAAAAATGATTAAAATTCAGATTTTAGTTTTAGTTGAGGCTTTTAATCACGTATTTTTATGAAATTTACTACTTTTTAATCGCACATAACGTCTAAATTTTTTAAAGCAAATAAAATTTGATATTAATTTGATTCAGTCCTAATCGAACATTTGGAAGAAAGAAATAAATCAAAATAATAAATAAAACTCTACCTCATTTGGAAGAAAGGAGTAAATCAAAATAAATAGAAGTTTACCCAATAGTGGTTGAATATCGTCCAATAGACTAGACAATAGTGAAGAAAATTGAAAAAATTACGTCAAAATCTTTCTATTATGTAATCTAAATTTGGTCCAACACTGTTACACTATATATTAAGTATGTACAAGTTGCATTATAATTCTGATGGTCGAACTAAAAGGATCGTTTGACAAAATTACCAAAAAATAAATAAATAAAATCAATTGGCATTGGATACAACGAAATAGCGAATAAGATATTCGATGTGCTTTGGTTTGATAAATACATCTTCGAATTTGATTTTATTCAATTAATGGTATACTTAATAATGATGTTCAATGATTCAAACATGTATTGAGGCGATATCATCGCATCAAGAGATCATAGAAATAAATGAAATACAAATAGAACAAGTCCCTACATATGATAGCATAGCAAATCCTTCAACAAAGGCATTGTACCAGTACAAGCGTGATGATCCTATCGTGTCTATTGGTATTAAATACATGAATAATTGGATCTAATTTGTATGAGATATTATTTATTGTGATATACACTTTGTTTAGACATTCTTTGTATAAAAAATTTATTAATTAAATGATTCTACATGTTTGAGTCTCTCATAGCCCTCTGCCTCGTCCACGTTCAGTGCTTGCTCCCATATTATCCATCAGAGGGATTTCCTCCATTTCATAACCACCCCAAATTTGAGAGTGCCACTACCCAGTGACAGAGCTACTTAAGGACCAGTGGGGGTCCACGCCCACATAGAAATTTTTGGATTTTTTTTTTAAAGAAGGAAGAAAGGACGGCTTCAAAATCAGAAGTTCAATGGATTAATATTCTCATGTGAGTTTGAATATAACTACGAATTCTATATATATTGTAAGCCTCTGTTTCTGTCGATGAAGAACAGAAGAAGACATTCTTTTTCTCACTCTTTACGTGATGAAGAAGACTATCTTTTTCTCTCTCTTTAGGAGTGTTATATAAAATTATATAATCATATTTGTTACCTAGGTCATTTACTTAATAATTGCACGTTGGGTCGATCTCTATTAGTTGTGAGCAATTTTTCTTGATTTTTAAATTTGATAAGGGAAACAGAAGTGTACATAATCGTTATTTACAAATTATAGTGTTAAATTTGAAAAATCAATTTTTTAATGTATCATTATTTATGACTATCCTTATATAAAATTTGGTACTCAAAATCATCATTTCAATCATTTTGATTCAAAGAAAATTTGGGCCTCCATCCTTGACACTACCGATGCCTTTCCAAAATGGTCCAAGGCCTTCAACAGGGTTTACTTTTATTCCAGCTTTGCAGCGTGCCAGCTACTATCAGGTTCATTCGAATCCAAACATCCTCTATTCCTAGTAACATTCAAGGACGGAGACCTTCATAAATCGACAGGATTCTAATCGAACAAAAAGTGAGAACAAAAAGTAACTTAAGTCGACGCCACTGCCATAGCCAAGCAGAAGCCGTCGAGACTCGAGTCGAAAGGTCAATAATAAGTTAATAACATCAATTACGAGCTGCCCGCCTGCCCATCTACGCCCACAACACCGTCTTCACCATACTACTCATCGAAATGATTTGTCTAGTGCAATTTGAATTAATTTTAGGGATTTGGCACTTTGAGACTGTATTAATTAAGGTGTTAATGTTTGATTTGTTTAAAGGTGTTAATGTTTGATTTGTTTAAGTAATGTATTTTTCAAATTAGTTCATCAATTAGGGTATTTGGTGTAATTTGTACTTGTTGAAATAATGTTCAAGTCCAATTAATTGCGCCGAACTTGGGTTACTTGTTAGACAAGAATGACCAAAGCCCGCTAACTTAACCCTAATCAAGATTCCATTAAACCTATAAGTAATAGGTTAATTACGAGAGAACAATTAGTCATTTTTTCTTACTAGCACAACTTTTTCCATATCCTAGCTTGCTATGTAAATTTCTGTTAGAGGCTGGACGATTGGACAGCTTTGGTGACAAGATTCCTATATACTGCATCAGAATTCAGACTCGTAACATTTATCAAAAGTATAATCTTTATCACGAACTTCATCTGAGTGTAAGGTTGATCGTGACTATGACTTTGAATATGTTTAACTTGGTTGTACATGTTTGATTAGAAACCTTACAATACAAATGAAGAAGGCAACACATCAATGGACGATGCCCTTGAAGACTTCCTACAACATCAACATAACCTCGTACCGATAAAATACAACTATTCCGAGATCAGGAAGATGACGAACAATTTTAAGGTCAAATTGAGTCACGGAGGTTATGGAACTGTCTTTAAAGGGAAGCTTCGCAGTGGTCCTTTGTTGTGGTAAAGATGATGGGAAATTATTATGTGATTAATGACAAAGAATTTATCAGTGAAGTTGCAACAATTGGAAGGATTCACCATGTAAATATCGTGCAACTTGTTGGATTCTGTGTCGAAAGGTACAAAACGAGCCCTTATATATATATGAGTCTATGACTATTGGCTCTCTAGATAAGTATGTCTTTTCACAGGATGGTACTGTTCTTGAGTTATAAAAAGTTGTTTGAGAGATTTCGCTCTAGTGGCTAGTGGATTGACTATCTAAGGATGTCACATGCAAGATTTACATTTTGACATCAAACCTCATTACATTCTAATTTGATGAAATTTTCGATCCAAAAATTTCTTACTTTGGGCTTGCGAAACTCTACACAAGGGATGACAGTGTCATGACTCAACCAGCAGCAAGGGGAACAATGGGTTACTTGGCTTTAGAACCGTTTTACAAAAACAGTGGAAGATTCTCGCATAAAGCTGACATTTATAGTTTTTGGGATGCTACTGATGGAAATGGTGGGAAGAAGGAAAACTTTGAATCCATTTGCTGATAGTGCAAGGCAAATATACTTCCCCACATGGATTTATGACCAATTCAGCGAGAGGAAGGAATTAATAATCCAAGATACCGCAGAGGAAGAGACGAAGATGACAAAGAAGATTATCGTAGTAGCTTTGTGGTGCATACAGATGAATCCCGTGGATCGTCCTTCGATGAACAGAGTTCTTGAAATGCTTATAGTACTGGACACGATTAAACAGTACAATAAACAAAAACTTAAACTTATTTTTCTTCCTCAACACTATTAGGCCAATAAATATACTTCTAACTGTAGAAATACTTACTAAAATGTTACAGAGCAGTCAAATAATTTATTGCCCTCAGATCATCACTCGGATTCTGAAATAACTTCAAGTTCACTTCTGAATGCACTCCCAGACGCAATTGCTGCTCTCTTCGTTCCATTTGTGGAAGTAAATGGATTCTGGGGCATGGAGGGAGTTTGTTCTGATTCGAGCATTTGAATTACAACTTTCATGGAGGGTCTCTCGGCTGGATACCATTGAATGCACCAAAGTCCCACAATCGTTAGTTTCCTAACAATCTTATCGTCTCCCTCTTTCTCAATTTGGATAGCTATTTCTTCTCCTAGCTCCAATTTATTGTAAATCCACTCTGGAAAATAAACTTGGCTTTCGTCCTGCCCACCAACATCATTTTTTTTCAACCCTCCAACCATTTCAAGAAGCAACATCCCAAAGCTATAAACATCAGATTTATAAGACACATTTCCAAAGTTTCTCGAGAAAACTTCTGGTGCAATGTAACCTATTGTCCCCCTTGCTGCAGTCATAGACACGATACTTTGCTCCTTAGAACACAATTTTGCTAAACCAAAATCCGAGATCTTTGGATTGAAGTTTTCATCCAGCAATATATTGTTTGGTTTGATATCAAAATGAAGGATTCTTTGCTCACACCCTTGATGAAGATACTCAATTCCTTTGGCTATGCACACAGCAATACGATGCAACCTCCCCCACCCGAGCAAACACCTTTGTTTATCAGAAGATATAAACTTTTGAAGCGAATCATTGGGCATAAATTCGTAAACAAGGGCTCGTCTAAAACCATCGGCACAATATCCAACCAAGCGAACCACGTTAACGTGGTGGATTCTACCTATCGTGCCCACTTCATTAATGAAATCTTCGCCATCTCCTGTAGAATTATCAAGAATCTTAGTCGCAACAAAAACATCGTTAGACAACTTTCCTTTGTACACTGTTCCGTATCCTCCTCCACCAATTTTTTCACTGAAGTTATTTGTGATATTTTTTATGTCTACATACGAGTATCTTGTGGGCTTGAGCGCCTTGTAATCCATCAAGAATTGCTCAATTTTAGTTTCTCTCTGTTTTTCCCGTTTGTTTGAGCGATAAATCCAATAGAACATGACAGTGTTGGTAGATGGAGACTATTAGGTGGAAGATTAGTTGGTGAAAATAATTAGGTGAATGTTGGTAGGTTTTGGTAGTAGGTAAGGATGGTGAAATTTGTTATTCCCAATTCATCCTAATTCTTCCTATAAATAGAGCTCAAGTGTTGAAGAGAAACACCACCACAACAAAGAGTGTTTGTAGAGAGCAACACAAGAGAGGCATTTCACAAAATAGTGAGAAAAGTGAGTTGGAGAGAATAGCCTTTGCATAGGCAGATAAAAATACAGTGTTGTATTTTGTACTCCTCATTTTCGAGTTAGTGAAATATATTGGTGTGGGTCCGTGGACGTAGGCAAATTGCTGAACCACGTAAATCTTTGTGTTTCGTATTTGCATTTTATTTTTGCGTATTTATATTTTCTCAGTCCAATTTATTTGTGTCACATCGATCCTGGACGGGATTAGTTGCGTCCTAATTCCCAACAATTGGTATCAGAGCCTTGGCTCATTAAAGTCTTTTGAAATTCTTAGTATGCTCTGTGGTTGCAGCTTTGACTGATCTTCCACATCAGAAAAGATTTCTTTAGACTGTTTTGTGATCGAGTGGGAGCAATGTCGACAGATGAGAAAATATCCAAAATTGATAAATTTGATGGTTCAAATTTTGGATTTTGGAAAATGCAAATGGAGGACTATTTGTACCAGAAGGATCTATACAAACCACTAAAAGAAAAGCCAGAAGATATAAGCCAGGGGGATTGGGAGTTGCTTGATCGAAAAGCACTCGGCACAATCAGGCTGACGTTGTCAAAGTCAGTGGCCTTCAACATAAAAAATGAGAAGACGACAGAGTCTCTCATGGCAGCCCTCTCTAGCATGTACGAACAGCCATCTGCAGCAAATAAAGTCCACTTAATTAAAAAGTTGTTCAATATGAAGATGGCCGAAGGCGGAAGATTTGGGGAGCACCTAAATGAATTCAATGAAGTGACGGACCAGCTAAACACAGTCGAAATCACTTTTAGTGATGAAGTTCGAGCTCTGTTGATTCTTGGGCAGTTGCCAGACAGCTGGAATGGTACAGTCACAGCAATTAGTGGCTCTGCCGGAAAGTCAAAATTGAAGTTCGATGATGTCGTAAGCATGATCTTAACGGAGGAGATCAGACGACAGTCAGAAGGTGTCTCAACTTCAGGATCGGCGTTGAACGTGGAAAGCAGAGGCAGGAGTTCTAACAGAGGAAATGGGCGGGGCAACGGAAAATTCAGAAGTGGTAGATCGAGGTCCAGAAATCCAAACAATCCTAACAAGACAAAGGTTGTGGAATGTTGGAAGTGTGGCAAGACCGGTCATTACAAAAACCAGTGTCCAACACCTCCAAAAGAAAAGGAGAACAGGACGGAGGTTAATGTTGTGGAAGAGGAAGCGGACGATGCTTTTATATGCTCTTTGGAGAGAAAAACGGAATACTGGGTGATTGATTCCGGAGCATCTTTTCATGCTACCTCAAACAAGGAGTTTTTTGTAAACTATACGCGGGGTGATTTTGGCAGAGTATATCTCGGTAATGATCAACCGTGTGGCGTGGTCGGAAAAGGTGATGTACAGATCAAGATCAATGGATCTGTGTGGAAGCTGAAGGACGTGAGACATATTCCAGAATTGAGGAAGAACTTGATCTCCGTCAAGCAATTGTCGGGAGAAGGACATGTCACCACCTTCTCTGGTGATAACTGGAAGATCATCAAGGGCGCCATGATTATCGCTCGAGGCAAGGATACTGGCACCCTCTACACAACGACGGATGCTTGTGTGACAATTGCAGTTGCTGAAAGCAAGGAGGGCCCAAACTTGTGGCACCAGAGACTTGGGCATATGAGTCAGAAGGGACTCAAGTATATGCATGCAAAGGGGAAACTACCAGAGCTTCAGTCTACTAATATAGACTTATGCGAGAGTTGCATCTTTGGGAAGCAGACCAGGGTGAGTTTCAACACTAGTGGCAGAACTCGGAAGCAAGAGAAACTTGAGTTAGTCCACACAGACGTTTGGGGACCAACCGCAGTTTCATCCATTGGCGGAAAGTCATACTTTGTGACTTTCATTGATGACCACTCGAGAAAAGTGTGGGTTTATTTCTTGAGACACAAGTCCGAAGTATTCGATGTGTTCAAGAAGTGGAAAGCCATGGTGGAAAATGAAACAGGATTGCGAGTAAAGAAGCTGAGGTCCGACAATGGAGGAGAATATACGGACATGGCGTTCAAGAAGTTCTGTTACCAGAATGGCATCAAAATGGAGAGGACGTTGCCAGGGACTCCACAGCAAAATGGAGTTGCAGAACGTATGAACCGGACATTAACGGAGAGAGCCAGAAGCATGAGGTTACATGCAGGCTTGCCCAAACAGTTTTGGGCAGAAGCAGTCAACACAGCGGTGTACTTGATCAATCGAGGACCCTCGGTACCGTTGGAGTACAGGATACCGGAGGAAGTATGGAACAGAAAAGAAATAAAACTTTCCCACTTGAAAGTTTTTGGATGTGTCGCATATGCACATATTAGTGACCAGGCAAGGGGCAAGTTAGACCCCAAATCACTAAAGTGCACATTCATTGGATATGGCGGAGATGAGTTCGGCTACCGCTTATGGGATGACCAGAACAGAAAGGTCATCAGAAGCAGGGATGTCATATTCAACGAGAAGGTTATGTACAAGGACAGAAATGCAGTGCAGTCCGATGACACAGAACATGATGATCCAACATATGTTGAGTTGGATGCTCCAGAAAGTAGTACGTCGCAGCAGACAGAGGAGGATTTGCAGTTACAGGAGCCTGTTCTAGAGACTGATGCATCACAGTCTCCAGTTCCTGTTCTTAGAAGGTCAACCAGACCTCATGTTCCAAATAGAAAGTACATGAGCTACATGTTACTTACTGATGCAGGTGAACCTGAATGCTATCATGAGGCATGTCAGGTCGGTGATTCTGGCAAGTGGGAGCTTGCAATGAAAGATGAGATAAAGTCTCTCATCTCTAACCAGACGTGGGAACTAGCCGAGTTACCTACAGGAAAGAGAGCTCTACACAATAAGTGGGTGTACAGAATCAAGGAGGAACATGATGGATCAAAGAGATACAAGGCGAGGTTGGTGGTCAAAGGTTTCCAGCAGAAAGAAGGAATTGACTACACGGAAATATTTTCGCCAGTTGTGAAGCTGACAACAATCAGATCAGTCTTGAGTATTGTTGCAGCAAAGGGTTTGCACTTGGAGCAGTTAGATGTAAAAACTGCTTTCCTCCATGGTGACCTTGAGGAGGAAATATATATGCAGCAGCCAGAAGGCTTCTCAGTCAAAGGAAAGGAGAAGCTCGTTTGCAAATTGAAGAAGAGCCTGTATGGCTTAAAGCAAGCCCCGAGACAGTGGTACAAGAAGTTCGACGGATTTATGCAGAAAAATGGCTACTTCAAATGTAATGCTGACCATTGTTGCTACTTCAGGAGATTCGAGTCCAGTTATATAATTTTGCTACTTTATGTCGATGATATGTTAGTAGCAGGCTCAGATATGGACGAAATCAAGAAGTTAAAGATGCAGCTGTCAGCAGAATTCGAAATGAAGGACTTGGGTACAGCGAAGCAGATTCTCGGAATGAGGATTTTCAGAGATAAGCAGAAGGGTATCTTGCAGTTATCTCAGGCCAAGTACATTTGTAGCGACCGAGAATTTCTACGCAATTTAATAATTATTTCAAAGTCTTGAAAATCGTGTCGTTGCGATCTCACCCATTTTTAAGTTAACGTCACGACGCGTTCGTCTAGCCAAGTCGAGAAATGTAAAGTCAATTTGATTTTAATTAAATTCCGAATTTCCAAATATTATTGTTTTAATTATTATTTTCACATCATATTAAATTCCAATTTTCATCAATATCATTTTATCAGTTTAATTCTTCCAATCCAGTTGAATTCGCGTGAGAATTTTTCCTCCTGCTGCGTGCATGTTTGCCTTGAATTGCGCACTCTACCCAACCCAATAAAATTCCCATACAAATATTCTACGCAACCCATCCTTCCACCACCCTAAGCCCATACTCTATTGCTCTCACTTCACCCAGCACACTCCCTCCTTATACACTGCACAATTCCACCATTCGCCTCAAACCAGCATCTTCCCCAGCTCCTGTTTCAGCCTACAGTCCAGCAAGGTAACGCTCCCTCCCCCTTCATCAACCATCACCAAACCTCAATCACCACTGCCCCCAACACCACCATTTTTCAGCGATCAATCTACCCTACTGCAACCAACTCCAAACCGCCCCTGTGCAGCACCGTCTCAGCACCACCAATTCCAGCCCAAACCACAAACCTGCACTCCAACGCACCTCCACGGCTTCATCGCAAACCAACCTCACACAGCCGGAAATCACACCCAGCATTCACCATCATCATCACCCTCTGCAGTACCGCCACCGTGCAGCCACAAACTTCACTGCTGCCGCCTAGCTCAGCCTCGACCACCGCCACCTCCAACTCACCTCCATCCCCATTACACCACGCCAACCCAGCCAACCTGTACAACAATCATCATCATCACCAAGCTCCACATTCACCACCACCATCAAGCCGCCGCGACCCCAACACAGACACACCCATCACCGCAACCACTACCCTCTCCAATTTTCCCAAAACAAACCCAAAATCAAAACCCAGAAATAGAAGCCCAAATCCTTACCTCGACCGCCGCCGCCTGTTCGCCGGAAAATCGCGATTCAAAGCCCCGGTTTGCACCCATTTTCACACCCTTTTCGCACCTAAACCCCACAAGAACCCAGCCTACCCCACCTTGTCGTTCGCTGCACCCGGTGCCGGAGTCTTCGCCGGAAATAACCTCCGCCGCTCCTCCCCCTCCCCTCCTCTACTCTCTGTCTCCGCTCTCTCTCTCTATACGCTCCTAGTGAGAGAGGGAGAAATGGGATATGTATATATATATATAATTTTATTATTTGAAAGTTTTCTAAAAATTTTATGTAGTCCCTAAGTTCCAAAATGTTTCAAATCGGTCCCTATAGTTTTAAAACCTACCATTTCAGCCCCTTAAGTTCCAAATAATTTTAATCAGCCTTTCATTTTTAAAAATCTATTATTTTCAGCCCTATTGTTTAATTTTCGTTATGAGCTTCGACCCAACTTTTGAAGTTTACATTTTAGTCCCGCAAGTTTGATAAGTATTCATTATTAGTCCCTCAACTTTCAAATTATCAATTTTAAACTATAGATTTCAACGGATTAATTTAACTTATTTTCAAATTGGATAGACGAAGCGTACGGTGAAATAAGGAATTGAAGTCATTTCCCGCTCAACTTTACACTCGTCAGATTTAAGGTAGACTCTTATCTACAAATTTACGTTTTTCAAAAGTGCGCATCAATAATTATTTGATTTATAAGTTTAGCATATATGATTTTGTGTTCATGAGAATTACTTGCTTAAATGCATGAGACTTGAACATTTTCTTTGTTCATGAGGATTACTTGCGTAAATGCATGAGACTTGAACTTTTATGTTCATGAGAATACTGGTGATCGTTAGACACCTGAGACTTGAATATCATGATTATGTGTTTTAATTTATAACGTTAAATGATTATTATGCGCGAGTCTACTGAGTATTTTTATGAAATGCTCACGTCTATTTTTAACAACCTTTGCAGATTTCGGAGAAGGTGGCCAATGATGGATGATAGTGGCAATAGTCGTTAAATAATTGAGAATCTTATTTTGATGTTCCATATTGCTAAACTTTGGCAAATTTTGAGATTTTCAATTATTTGGGAAATTAGGGCGTTGCCGAATGTTTCGTATTATTAATGGCTCGACTCGTTAGTTTTGAAATATTTCATAAATGTCATCGAATTTTATCGACCATTACAGTTGATTTAATATTTCCAAAAACGAATTTCAGTGATTTCTTCCGCTAAAATATTATTTTAAAAATGTAGACAAGAAATGACGTGGTAAACCGGGTATTTAGAACTCGGGGCGCTACAGCTTGGTATCAGAGCCAGTCTGCGTTTCTGTAGACTGGCAAAATTTTTCAAAATGAATTTCAAGAAACATTTCACACTATTAAATGATGATTAATGAAGATTGCCACTGCCATCATTCGTCCCACCAACTCCGAGGTAAAGAGTTCATGATGTTTAATGTTATTTCAGTATTTCGGATACTTATTTTTAATGATTTATGAGATATAGAAGAAAAGAAAGAGATAGTATCCGAATAAGAAAGAGAAAGAAAAGAAGAACGAGTGTTGAGCATAATGGGAACAATAATATGATTTAAGAACGCTTTTATAATAATTCCTGTCCTCGAATTTAGAAATGATGAACCCTAACTGGACTTTGCATAATAATTATTTGGACATGGCATGATTGATGAGAATTAGATTAAGTAGTAGTGAACGTGGTTTTTCGTTTTAAAAGGGAATGTCGAGGCGTGTAATCAGAACCGCTTCGAATCAGAGGACTGATGAGCAGACTGCTTCGGGACAGGGTCCCACAACACAATCTACAGTTATCAGAGACTTGCTACAAGCTGTCCAGGATTTGAGGCAAGCCCCAGCGGGTCCCCCGGTCCCAATTATCGAACAGTTTCGGAGGTACCGTCCCCCTACCTTTGATGGGGGCGATAACCCCTTGGCCGTTGAGGAATGGCTTCTGACGATCGAGAGGATATTCCGACACATCTCTTGCCCGGAGGACAAGAAGGTCTTATGCGCTGAATTTATGTTGGATGGTAGAGCCGGCTTCTGGTGGGAATCTGCATCCCGGACCAGGACTGCAGCACAGCAAGCAGCTCTCACTTGGGAAGAGTTCAAAGTTGAAGTCAGGGATAAATTTTTCCCGCAAGCTCTCAGGGACCACAAGGAGACTGAATTTTTACATCTGGTTCAAGGAGAGCTAGATATCACCGATTATGAAAGAAAGTTTGAGGAATTGTCTCGCTATGCTCCACATTTGGTGGAGACTGAGTTCAAGAAGGCACGACGTTTCGAGAGGGGCCTGCGCTCGGACGTTAGACAGATTGTTAGTTCGCATGAACTACCCACTTACAGGGAGGTAGTGAAGAAAGCTCAGGCAGTGACTTATGCGGGTGCACCAGTTGGGAACCAGGGTAACCGTAATGAGCAGAGATATCAGGGTAAGAGGAAATGGCAGAGTCCAAATCGTAATCAAAATCAGAACAGGACTCAGGCGCCTTATAAGAGGCAGAATTCAGGACCCACGGGAGGACCTTTGACTAATTTTACTTCCCCTTGTCCTAAGTGCCAGAGGTTACACCGGGGAGTGTGTCTGGCGGGTAAAGATATCTGCTACAGGTGTGGCCAGTCGGGTCACTTTGCCTTAGACTGTCCTGCTTCGTCTGCCCAAGGTTTCAATCAGAGGAAGAACGCGGACCAGAATAGAAGAGGGAAGGCGAGAGTATTTGCTATGGATGCAGCTGAGGATTCTGACGTGATTGCAGGTACACATGTTATATCCTAAATCCCTGAGCATGTCTTAATTATTTCCCCATAGAGTACTTTTCCATTTTGAGCATGTTAATATGGTAACAGGTATATTGTCTATTTCTGGTATCCCCGTATATGTCCTTATAGACTCAGGAGCTACGCATTCGTTTATATCTGATGTATGCTCAGAGAGACTGAACTTAATAGGGGAAGAAACTGGTAGTACATTAGAGGTTAGCCTACCTTCCGGAGGTACTATCGATACTAATATGATAGTCAAATCGGTACAAATAGATTTTGATGGCCAGATATTGGGAGCAGATCTGAATATTATTCGCATGAAAGATTTCGATATTATTTTGGGTATGGATTGGCTCAGCGCCAATCGAGCTGCGATTATGTGTCACGAGAGGGAAGTTGTTTTTCGCAGGGATGGTGAAGAAGTGTTCAAGTTTTATGGATCGAAGATCAAAGCACTTCCTCGTCTTATTTCGGCTTTGAAGGCAGAGAAGTTGTTAGCCAAGAACAATTGTCAGGGCTATTTGGTTAGCCTTCAAGACAAACCGTCAGAAGTAGTTACCTTGGATTCAGTGCCAGTAGTATGCGAATATAGTGATGTGTTTCCAGATGATCTACCAGGCACCCCGCCTGATAGGCAAGTGGAATTTTCCATTGATTTGATACCAGGAGCTGCCCCTGTATCTAAAGCTCCTTACCGCATGGCACCGAAGGAATTGCAAGAACTGAAGGTTCAGTTAGAAGAACTGTTAGAGAAGGGTTTCATCAGGCCAAGTGTATCTCCATGGGGAGCACCCGTTCTGTTTGTAAAGAAAAAGGACGGAAGCATGAGGATGTGCATTGATTACCGAGAACTCAACAAGCTGACAATAAAGAATAAGTATCCCCTTCCCAGGATTGAAGACTTATTCGATCAGTTAAAAGGCACGGCTATTTTCTCGAAAATTGACCTGAGGTCGGGTTATCATCAGCTGAAGATCAAGCCAACCGATATACCAAGAACAGCGTTCAGAACGCGATATGGACATTACGAGTTCACAGTAATGCCTTTTGGTCTCACAAATGCCCCAGCAGTGTTCATGGACTTGATGAACCGAGTATTCCACGATTATCTTGACAAGTTCGTCATTGTTTTCATCGATGACATACTAATTTATTCCATGGATTCCGAGCAGCATGAGGAGCATTTGAGGATTGTGTTGGAGATATTAAGAGCCGAGAGATTGTATGCCAAATTCCAGAAGTGTGAATTTTGGCTCGAGAAAATTGACTTCTTAGGTCATGTTGTTACGGCTTGTGGCATCGAGGTTGATCCCTCTAAGGTCGAAACTGTAATGAATTGGCCAACACCAGCAAATGTTAGAGATGTGAGAAGTTTCCTTGGACTAGCTGGATATTACCGACGATTCATCGAGGGTTTCTCGAAGATAGCGGGTCCTATGACTCAGTTGACCAGGAAGGGAATTAAATTTCAGTGGACCGATCAGTGTGGACAGAGCTTCCAGGAACTAAAGAACAGACTTGTATCGGCACCCGTGTTGACCATACCAAATGGTTCAGATGGGTTCGTTATCTACAGTGATGCGTCCAAACATGGATTAGGTTGTGTATTGATGCAGAATGGGAGAGTGATTGCATATGCTTCAAGACAGTTGAAACCATACGAGAAGAATTACCCGACACATGATTTAGAGCTCGCAGCCGTAGTGCATGCTTTGAAGATTTGGAGACACTATTTGTATGGGAGTAAATGTGATATTTACACTGATCATAAGAGTCTCAAGTATTTCTTCACTCAGAAGGAACTCAATATGAGACAACGTCGATGGCTAGAGCTGGTGAAAGATTATGATTGCACCATTCTTTACCACCCGGGTAAAGCAAACAAAGTTGCAGATGCTTTGAGCAGGAAGAATGTTGGACAGTTATCAGCTCTGGGAACAATACAAGATCAGTTGATTCGAGATTTACAGAATCTAAGAATCGAGGTACGAGTCCCATCAGTTCAAGGAGCCCGCAAGTTGGCAAATTTGACCGTTAAACCAGATTTGAGAGGTCGGATTGTGGAAGCACAAGGAAGTGATAGATTCTTAGAGAAGATCAGATCCGAAGTTGGAACTGGCAAGAGAATAGGCTTCGAGATTGCCTCCGATAGAGCACTTATGTTTAGAGGACGTCTCTGTGTACCGAAGGATGATCAAATCAGAAAGGAGATTATGACAGAAGCTCATTCAGCACCTTATGCTTGCCACCCAGGAGGAACAAAGATGTATCGGGATTTGCGTAATACCTTCTGGTGGAGGAACATGAAGGGTTGCATTGCAAGATTTATTTCACGATGCATGACCTGTCAGCAGGTCAAGGCCGAACATCAAAGACCGTCAGGATTGTTAAATCCTTTGGATATACCAGAATGGAAATGGGAGAAAATTTCCATGGATTTTGTCACAGGGTTACCAAAATCAGCAAGAGGGAATGACGCCATTTGGGTCATTGTGGATCGACTTACAAAGTCAGCTCATTTTCTACCAGTCAGGATGACTCTCAATATGGATCAGTTAGCGCAGATATATATCAAAGAGATTGTACGACTTCATGGAGTACCAGTTTCCATCGTCTCGGATAGAGACCCGAGATATACTTCGAGGTTTTGGAAGAGTTTGCACGTGGCAATGGGTACTAAATTAAATTTTAGTACTGCCTACCACCCTCAGACTGACGGACAGTCTGAACGCACTATTCAGACGCTGGAGGATATGCTTCGAGCCTGTGTGCTAGACTTGAGTGGCAGTTGGGAGAATCATCTACCATTAGTAGAATTTGCCTACAATAATAGTTTCCAAGCTACTATTGGTATGGCACCATATGAGGCATTGTATGGACGGCGATGTCGATCACCAATCTATTGGGATGAGATCGGTGAGAAGAAATTATTGGGTCCAGAACTTATTGAAAGAACAGTTGATGTTGTTGAGAAAATCAGACTTCGGATTAAGACCGCGCAGGATAGACAGAAAAGCTATGCGGATCAGAGAAGAAAGGAATTGGAATTCCAGATTGGGGAGAAAGTATTTTTGAAGATAGCCCCGATGAAGGGCACTTTTCGTTTTGGGAAAAGAGGAAAGTTGAGACCCCGCTTTATTGGACCATTCGAGATATTAGAACAAGTAGGGAGTGTAGCTTATCGTTTGGCTTTACCACCAGAACTGGCAGTCGTTCACGATGTGTTCCATGTTTCTCTGCTGAGAAAGTATGTCCACGATCCTAGTCACGTGGTCAATTATCAGTCTCTTACGGTTCAGAAAGATTTATCCTATGAGGAGACACCCATGTGCATAGTAGATAGAAAAGTCCATGTTTTAAGAAACAAAGAGATTCCGTTAGTCAAAGTCCAGTGGGGTAGACACAATAGTGATGAGGCTACTTGGGAAAAGGAAGATGAGATCCTAGCCAAGTATTCAGAAATCATAGATCAAGTAAGTTTAAATTTCGAGGACGAAATTATTTTAAGGGGGTAAGGTTGTAGCGACCGAGAATTTCTACGCAATTTAATAATTATTTCAAAGTCTTGAAAATCGTGTCGTTGCGATCTCACCCATTTTTAAGTTAACGTCACGACGCGTTCGTCTAGCCAAGTCGAGAAATGTAAAGTCAATTTGATTTTAATTAAATTCCGAATTTCCAAATATTATTGTTTTAATTATTATTTTCACATCATATTAAATTCCAATTTTCATCAATATCATTTTATCAGTTTAATTCTTCCAATCCAGTTGAATTCGCGTGAGAATTTTTCCTCCTGCTGCGTGCATGTTTGCCTTGAATTGCGCACTCTACCCAACCCAATAAAATTCCCATACAAATATTCTACGCAACCCATCCTTCCACCACCCTAAGCCCATACTCTATTGCTCTCACTTCACCCAGCACACTCCCTCCTTATACACTGCACAATTCCACCATTCGCCTCAAACCAGCATCTTCCCCAGCTCCTGTTTCAGCCTACAGTCCAGCAAGGTAACGCTCCCTCCCCCTTCATCAACCATCACCAAACCTCAATCACCACTGCCCCCAACACCACCATTTTTCAGCGATCAATCTACCCTACTGCAACCAACTCCAAACCGCCCCTGTGCAGCACCGTCTCAGCACCACCAATTCCAGCCCAAACCACAAACCTGCACTCCAACGCACCTCCACGGCTTCATCGCAAACCAACCTCACACAGCCGGAAATCACACCCAGCATTCACCATCATCATCACCCTCTGCAGTACCGCCACCGTGCAGCCACAAACTTCACTGCTGCCGCCTAGCTCAGCCTCGACCACCGCCACCTCCAACTCACCTCCATCCCCATTACACCACGCCAACCCAGCCAACCTGTACAACAATCATCATCATCACCAAGCTCCACATTCACCACCACCATCAAGCCGCCGCGACCCCAACACAGACACACCCATCACCGCAACCACTACCCTCTCCAATTTTCCCAAAACAAACCCAAAATCAAAACCCAGAAATAGAAGCCCAAATCCTTACCTCGACCGCCGCCGCCTGTTCGCCGGAAAATCGCGATTCAAAGCCCCGGTTTGCACCCATTTTCACACCCTTTTCGCACCTAAACCCCACAAGAACCCAGCCTACCCCACCTTGTCGTTCGCTGCACCCGGTGCCGGAGTCTTCGCCGGAAATAACCTCCGCCGCTCCTCCCCCTCCCCTCCTCTACTCTCTGTCTCCGCTCTCTCTCTCTATACGCTCCTAGTGAGAGAGGGAGAAATGGGATATGTATATATATATATAATTTTATTATTTGAAAGTTTTCTAAAAATTTTATGTAGTCCCTAAGTTCCAAAATGTTTCAAATCGGTCCCTATAGTTTTAAAACCTACCATTTCAGCCCCTTAAGTTCCAAATAATTTTAATCAGCCTTTCATTTTTAAAAATCTATTATTTTCAGCCCTATTGTTTAATTTTCGTTATGAGCTTCGACCCAACTTTTGAAGTTTACATTTTAGTCCCGCAAGTTTGATAAGTATTCATTATTAGTCCCTCAACTTTCAAATTATCAATTTTAAACTATAGATTTCAACGGATTAATTTAACTTATTTTCAAATTGGATAGACGAAGCGTACGGTGAAATAAGGAATTGAAGTCATTTCCCGCTCAACTTTACACTCGTCAGATTTAAGGTAGACTCTTATCTACAAATTTACGTTTTTCAAAAGTGCGCATCAATAATTATTTGATTTATAAGTTTAGCATATATGATTTTGTGTTCATGAGAATTACTTGCTTAAATGCATGAGACTTGAACATTTTCTTTGTTCATGAGGATTACTTGCGTAAATGCATGAGACTTGAACTTTTATGTTCATGAGAATACTGGTGATCGTTAGACACCTGAGACTTGAATATCATGATTATGTGTTTTAATTTATAACGTTAAATGATTATTATGCGCGAGTCTACTGAGTATTTTTATGAAATGCTCACGTCTATTTTTAACAACCTTTGCAGATTTCGGAGAAGGTGGCCAATGATGGATGATAGTGGCAATAGTCGTTAAATAATTGAGAATCTTATTTTGATGTTCCATATTGCTAAACTTTGGCAAATTTTGAGATTTTCAATTATTTGGGAAATTAGGGCGTTGCCGAATGTTTCGTATTATTAATGGCTCGACTCGTTAGTTTTGAAATATTTCATAAATGTCATCGAATTTTATCGACCATTACAGTTGATTTAATATTTCCAAAAACGAATTTCAGTGATTTCTTCCGCTAAAATATTATTTTAAAAATGTAGACAAGAAATGACGTGGTAAACCGGGTATTTAGAACTCGGGGCGCTACAACATTAGTCAAGTTCTGCAGAGATTTAACATGTGCAGTGCGAAGGCTGTCAGCACGCCACTAGCTAATCACTTCCGTCTATCTAGTGATCAGAGTCCTAAGACAGAGGACGAGATAAACTTCATGGCTAAAATACCATATGCCTCAGCCATTGGAAGTTTAATGTATGCCATGGTTTGTACCAGACCAGATATTGCTCATGCAGTGGGAGTTGTGAGTAGGTTTATGGCAAATCCAGGAAAGCAGCATTGGGAAGCAGTAAAGTGGATATTAAGATATCTACGGGGAACTACTGATAGATGCTTATGCTTTGGACGAGGCGAGGTGACTCTACAAGGCTTTGTAGATGCAGATTTTGCTGGCGAGGTAGATCGCAGACGAAGTACTACTGGTTATGTTTTCACAGTAGGTACTACTGCAGTTAGCTGGATTTCGCAGATACAGAAGATTGTTGCTCTATCCACTACAGAAGCAGAGTACGTGGCAGTAACCGAGGCTAGCAAAGAAATGATCTGGTTACAGGGTTTGTTGGCAGAATTGGGATTCAGTCAGGAGAAGAATGTTTTGCACAGTGATAGTCAGAGTGCGATACATCTGGCAAAGAATTCAGCATTTCATTCTAGAACCAAGCACATTGGACTCCGTTATCACTTCATCAGGTCTCTTCTAGAGGATGAAGTATTAACACTAGAGAAGATCCAGGGTAGCAAGAACCCAGCCGACATGATGACTAAGACGGTAACTAAAGAAAAATTGGAGCTGTGCTCAGCTTCAATTGGTTTTCTAAGGTGAAGACAGCAGATGATTCACACCATATTTCAAAAGGAGTTGCAAGGAGGAAATGTCTCAAGGGAAGCCACATTAGTCTCCAAGTGGGAGATTGTTGGTAGATGGAGACTATTAGGTGGAAGATTAGTTGGTGAAAATAATTAGGTGAATGTTGGTAGGTTTTGGTAGTAGGTAAGGATGGTGAAATTTGTTATTCCCAATTCATCCTAATTCTTCCTATAAATAGAGCTCAAGTGTTGAAGAGAAACACCACCACAACAAAGAGTGTTTGTAGAGAGCAACACAAGAGAGGCATTTCACAAAATAGTGAGAAAAGTGAGTTGGAGAGAATAGCCTTTGCATAGGCAGATAAAAATACAGTGTTGTATTTTGTACTCCTCATTTTCGAGTTAGTGAAATATATTGGTGTGGGTCCGTGGACGTAGGCAAATTGCTGAACCACGTAAATCTTTGTGTTTCGTATTTGCATTTTATTTTTGCGTATTTATATTTTCTCAGTCCAATTTATTTGTGTCACATCGATCCTGGACGGGATTAGTTGCGTCCTAATTCCCAACAGACAGCAAGTAAAATGACAAGAGAGGGACCAAGTACTTCGCCTGCATAAAAAAGCAAACGGATTTAATTCTTTGGCCATAACTGGAAAAAAATATTTCATTCTTTATGGTGACGATAGAAGCTAAAAGTGAGCACAAATTCTTACCTGCAACTCTTAATTTTGGCAATGGACCTACAAACATATGAAAATGCTATTAATTTCTCTTACTCAGCTATTAACTCATTCAGACTACGAAAGAAAACTTTGTATATAAAAATAAAAATATGAAAACAAAAGTAAAGAGACTTGAATTCTTTTTACTCGTAAAGAGGAAAAAAGGATATCTTGAATGAAATATAGGGAACACGGGAGGTTTTTAATGAAAAAGTTGTTTGTGGTCGAACAATATTTATTCCGTGTTGATTAGTTGATCAAATGTTGTTTGAATTAAAAAATTTATGTTTAAAAACATGTTTTTTATGTTTTTATTAGGAATATTATAAATTAATAAGCTCCATTGATAATCCTTAACCGACTGGGTCATATTTTGTTTTTGGTCAATTAACATGTTTTTCTTTTTAGCTAGTGTTCGGTAAACCAATTTATTTGGTTTATAAATCAATTTATAAACTACACAATTTCCCAAACCACTTTTTAACCACACACATTTTCTCTCTCCAATTTTCAACCATTACTTTTTACCTCAAAATCATAAATAAACCAATTTATAATCCAAACAGTGTTATCAAACGGAGTCTTAATTTATCTTTTGGCCTATAGATAAGTGGAATCTGTTTTTCAATTTTTTCGGCTTTGTTTTGTACGCCTTGTTCCTCTACAGACTGTTGAATTCTATTGCCTATTTATAGGCTTATTCTTCAATGCAATAAAATGGTAGTTCATCGGTATCTTCCATTTCTTTTATCAGTGGTATAGCCAAGATTAAGTGAGAAGAATTAAAAGAGAGTTTGTAGACGATAGAGAGCACTACATTAGTCTTCCTTCTTCCTCTTGAGTCTTCCTTATTCTCATGATAGTAGCAGAAAGAGTCCAGTTGTAGCAACAGTGTTCTAGTTACAACATCAGTGTTCATGGCAACATAAAATTTTATACAACCTGCGATTCCCCATTTCGATGGTCATTATGACCACTGTAAATTTTATACAACCTGCGATTCCCCATTTCGATGGTCATTATGACCACTGTAGCATGTTAATGGAGAATTTTCTTAGATCCAAGGAATATTAGGCAATCATTGTTTCTAGAGTAGCAGATCCAGTTGATGGAGTTGTGTTGACGGAACCGCAATGAACTGAATTAGAAGCATTAAAATTGAAAGATCTCAAAGCCAAGAACTATCTTTTCCAAGCCATTGATAGATCAATCTTGGAAACCATTCTTTCTAAAGAAACATTCAAGCACATTTGGGATTCCATGAAGAAAAAGTATCAAGGTTCTACAAGGGCAAAGAGGCAGCAACTTCAAGCACTTCGTACGGAGTTCGAAACACTCCAAATGAAGCCAAGAGAATTAGTCATATATTATTTCTCTCGAACAATGGAAATTGTGAACAAGATGCGGATACATGGAGACAAAATGGAGGACATGACCATAATAGAGATGATTCCGCGGTTCATGACACCAAAATTTAATTTTGTTGTTTGCTCTATAGAGGAAGCCAATGATATAGAGAAACTTTCACTTGATGAATTGCAAAGCTCCTTGATGGTTCATGAACAAAAAATAAATCAGCAGGAGAAAGAGGAGCAAGCATTGAAGGCCTCAACAGAAAATTATTCGTCGTGGTGAGGAGATAGAGGACGAGGCAAAGGTAGAGGCACAAGTAGAGGCAAAGGTAGAGGCAGAGGTAGCAATGATCGTGGAAATCAATAACAATATCAATACCAGCATCAAGAGAATCAATTTCAAGGAAGAGGACGAGGAAGCTATCATTCAACACCTCATAAACCAAAGTCAGCAGACAAGTTCAATGTTGAATGCTACCGATGTCATAGGTATGGCCATTATTGGTCAGATTGTCGAACTAATTTGAATAGGCTCAAAGAAAGAACCAACTTTGTAGAAAAGGTAGAAGAGGCGTCTCTTTTGATGGTATGTCACGTGAATGAAGACACTCAACAAAATATGTGGTACTTAGATACTGGCTACTCCAACCACATGTGTGGAGATAAGAAGGCATTCTCTAACCTAGACGAATCTTTTCACAATATTGTTAAGTTCGGTGACAACTCCACTGTATCTATTCTTGGGAAAGGAAGAATTACTATCCAGACCAATAAAAATTCAACCCACACTATCTCCAATGTTCTTTTTGTTCTAGATTTAAAGACCAACTTGCTTAGCGTGGGCCAGCTACAAGAAAATGGGTACAAGATTTCTATCAAAGATGAAGTTTGTCAAATACACAATGCAAAGTTGGGCTTAATTGCTCAAGTTAAGATGATTTCAAATCGCATGTTCCCGCTCTACCTCCCCAAAAACCTTATTCATGTTTCATTGTTTCTCATTAAATTTAAAAGATGTTTCATGGCTATGGCATTTTCGCTATGGTCACCTAAATTTTGGTGGTTTGAAGACCCTACAACAGAATGGTGATTGGTCATCCTCAAATTACAGCTCCATCTCAAGTTTGTGAAGAATATGTTGTTAGCAAACAACATCGTAATAAATTCCACAAGGAAAGTCATGAAGAGCAAAGAATGCATTAGAGTTGGTGTATTCTGACCTTTGCGGGCCAATAAACCCATCTTCAAATGGAGGTAAAAGATACATAATTACTTTCATTGAAGATTTTATTCGGAAAACATGGGTGTTTTTTTTGCGAGATAAATCTGAAACTTTTGAGGTATTCAAAAATTATAAAGTGCTTGTTGAAAAAGAAGTTGGCAGCCCAATCAAAGTTCTTCATACAGACCGTGGTGGAGAATACGTCTCACAAGAATTTGAAAAATTTTGTGAAAATTGTGGAATCAGGAGGAAGCTTACAGCAACTTACACGCCTCAACAAAATGGAGTTTGCGAGCGAAAAAATTGCACTATTATGAATATGGTGCAAAGCCTTTTGTCAAGTAGCAGCATTCCAAAAACTTTTTGGCCAGAAGCAGTCAATTGGAGCATTCATATTTTGAATAGAAGTCCTACACTAGCTGTTCAAAATATGACAACGGAGGAAGCATGGAGTGGGCAAAAACCATCGATAGATAATTTCAAAGTTTTTGGGTGTGTTGCATATGCTAGTATTCCAGACCAGAAGAGGACAAAACTAGATGACAAGGGAGAAAAATGTTTTTTTCTTGGTGTTAGTGATCAATCAAAAGCCTATAAGCTTTACATCCTATCACTAAGAAAATTATTATCAGTTGTGACATTGTCTTTGCTGAAGAAAGTTTTTGGTCATGGAATCATAATGTTGTAGGACAACAAATACCTGCAAACTTTGATGGAGTTAATGAAGAAGAGAGGCAGCAGGCGACGGAAAGTGATCAGCAAATTCCAACAGATTTTCCAGCTGATGTTCCAAACTCGCCATTAGCATTAGAAAATGAAGAACGACCTCAACGTGTCAGAAGAAGACCTCAGTGGATGACTGATTATGAGGTCACTGGGATTGACCAATCTGAAGACCCACTCACACACTTGCTCTATTTTACGATTGTGATCCTATAGTTTTCGAAGAGGCTATAAAAGAATCAAAATGGCAAAGGGCTATGGATGAAGAAATGACAGCAATTGAACGGAACAACTCTTGGGAGTTGACTGATATTCCAAGAAGGCATAAGACAATTGGTGTCAAGTGGGTGTACAAGACAAAATTGAAGGAGAATGGAGAAGTTGACAAATACAAGGCGCGCTTAGTAGCTAAGGGCTATAAACAGGAGTTTGGGTAGACTATAGAGAAGTATTTGCTCCTGTTGCAAGACGTGACACAATCAGACTTTTGATTGCATTAGTAGCACAACATGCTTGGCCTATTTACCAACTAGATGTGAAATCGGCATTCTTACATGGTGACCTTCAAGAAGAGGTATAGATCGATCAACCTCTTGGTTATGTGAAGCTTGAAAGTGAAAATAAAGTTTATAAACTCAAGAACGCTTTGTATGGGTTAAAACAAGCACCGGGCTTGATATAGTCGTATTGAAGCTTGTTTTTTGAAAGAGAGATTTAAAAAATGTCCTTATGAGCACACACTTTTTACTAAAATTGGTGATGGAGGAAGATTGCTCATTGTTTGCTTATATGTAGACCTCATTTTCATCGAAAATGATAGTTCTATGTTCGATAAATTTTAAAAAATCTATGATGGTGGAATTTGATATGTCCGATCTTGGAAAAATGCATTTTTTTTTGGGCATTGAAATGGTGCAATCAGCAGTTAGAGTTTTATTTCTCAAAGGAAGTATATACAAGAAATTCTGAATAGGTTTCAAATGAAAGATTGCAACTCTGTTAGCACACCTACAGAAGTAGGTTTGAAACTTGTTTGAGATCCTGAAGGAAGAAAAATTGATAGCACTCTTTACAAGCAAATTGTAGGCAATTTAACGTATTTGACAGCCACAAGACCTGACATAATGCATGCCATAAGTATCATTAGCAGGTATATGGAATGCCCAAGGGAGATACGTCTTTTGGTAGCAAAAAGAATATTTCGATACTTAAAAGGTACTATGGAGCTTGGATTATTCTACAAGAATTGAGAAATTTCGGATTTATATGGGTTTACTGATAGTGATTATGCTCGAGATCTAGATGATCGGAAGAGCACTTCTGGATATGTTTTTATGCTTGGTTTAGGAGCTGTTTCATGGTCTTCAAAGAAACAAGCAATCGTCATTTCATCAACACTGAATCAAAGTTTGTAGCTGCAACATCGTATGCCTGTCAAGCTATTCAGTTAAAGAAAATTCTTGAAGCGCTACATTTCAAGCAAGATGGAGCCATGGCAATTTATTGTGATAATAGTTCTGCCATCAAACTCTCCAAAAATCATGTTTTACATGGGAGAAGCAAACATATAGATGTGAAGTTTCATTTTCTTAAGGGCCTCACAAGGGATGGAATCATTGATCTATTCTATTGCAAGAGCGAAGATCAGATTGCTGATATAATAACCAAGCCATTGAAGTTGTCTGCATTTCAGAAGATAAGAAAGTTGCTTGAAGTTTGTTCACGTGATGAGTATTATTAAACTGAAAGTTTGTAATCTTTTAGTTTAAGGGAGGGATTATTAGAAATATTATAAATTAATAAGCTCCATTGATAATCCTTAATTGATTGGGTCATAGTTTTTTTTTGGTCAATTAGCATGTTTTTTTTTTTTTTTTTAACTAGTTTTAGTCGTACAGATAAGTGGAATTTGTTTTTCAATTTTTTCAGCTTTGTTTTGTATGTCATATTTTTTTACAGACTGTTGAGTTCTATTGCCCATATATAAGCTTATTCTTCAATGCAATAAAATGGCAGTTCATCAGTATTTTCCATTTCTTTTATCGATTTTCGAGGTAAAATATGTGGTTGAAAAGTGGATAGAGAAAATATGAGTAATTAAAAAGTGATTTGAAAAATTATGTTGTTTAAAAATATGTTTTTAAACCATTTGTCAAACAAAAATACACTGACATTCACTGGATTTGACGTGTGTCATACACTGACATGTCGTTAATACGAGTGGAAAATGTGAAGTGACTATTCAAATTATAATTTTTTATAGACATCTTTGACACGTAGAGAGATTTATCGACACTTGAAGAAAACATCGATGATATGTTCAAATTACTTTGATTTTATACAATTAATAAGTTGGTAACACACTGGGAGATACACTGTCGACGCACTAAATTAGTACGTGTTCGGTAAAGAGAAAAAAATGGTTTTCAAACATGTTTATAAACTATACAATTTTTCAAATCGCTTTTTAATCACACGCATTTTCTTTCTCCAATTTCAACCACAATTTTTTACCTTAAAATCATAAATAATTCAATTTATAAATCAAACAGTGTTATCAAACGGAGTTTTAATAAAAAATAAAATTACTTTGCAATATAAAAAAATATTGTCATTTTAATGAACGTATCAAAATTTGTCATGTCATACTTTTTAAAAAACTACTCATTAAGTGTCCGTATAATATCACGTCCCTTTTAGTCTCTGTTTGGCAAAAGTCTTTTATTTATAAAGAAAAAAAAATGTGATGTTTTTTAGGAAAATATGTGATTAAAAAATAATTTGAGGGAATATATGTAATTCAAAGTGGTTTGAGAAAATATGTTATTTATAAACTTATTTATAAACAGTTTATCAAACAGAGGCTTAAACAATCAAAATTAGAGTTTTAGTAAAATTCGATAAATGTTGATGAGATATATGATTAAAAAATTGTGATTCTCACAAAATGTGTGGTTAAAACTAATAGTTGAATTTGTCTTGAGATTAAAATCAACTGTTTATTAGCACCAAACAAGGGCTATATAAAAAAAAATATTTATATAAACATTGATGAAATATTTCAATGATTACATATTCTCTCAAATCAATGTGTATGATTGCGAATGTGAAAAATGAGTGTAAAGAAAATATTTTTCAAGGAATTGATTTGTTTGGAAATTATTTTCGTTAAAAATATGAATTGAAAGTGTTTGATTGGTTTAATTTTTTATGTGAAAAAATTTCCACTTTTTGTTGCTTGATTGATATTATTTTTCATGACAAATAAAATAAAAATTTAGCGTTTTAATGATTTTTTTTTACCATTTTAATACATTTGTATCTGATAATAATAATATTAATTTTTGTAAAAAATAAATCAATTAACAACAAAAAAATGATCAAAAGAGGCAAAATTATTAATAAAGGAAGTTGGAAAAGATTTTCCCATCTTTAAGAAAATATTTTCCTCAAAATTCAAAAATGGGGAAAATTAGGCTACGTTCTCTTTGGTGTTTTCCAGCCGTTTTCTGTTTTCCATTTCCGAAAACGCGGAAAACGCGTTCTCTTGCGTCGTTTTCGGAAAAAAATTTTGAAAACGTTTTCAAAATTTGTAAAGGAAATGGAAAACGTGAAAATCACGTTTTCCGCGTTTTTTGCCTTGTAAGTGGAAAACGCGCTTTTTCCGCGTAAAAAAAAATTAAAATAATCAAAAAAACTTGAAATTTTTCAAAATTTTTCATTTTTAATTACATTATTGGTCCCTAATTTTCAAAACTTGTCATTTTAATCCTCAAATTTTTGAAATTTCTTTTGAAAATATCCTAATTTATTTGCAACTTAGGTCCCTCAACTTCAGAATTTGTTGCACATTAGTTCACAAATTTTACTTTTCTTTCAATTTAGTCATTTTCGTATTTGTTTTATAGGTCATTGTCTTCAAACATGTATAACTTTTGATGTACAACTCCGAATTGCACTCTGTTTTTTGCGTAGAACTCCAAATTCAACCATCTTTCTGATGATGTATCATGTGCTTAATTATTAATTATTTCTTTTTTACTTTTGTATTGTAGACACTTATTTTGTAAGGGCATAATTAATTAACGTAAATTGATTTTTGCAAATTTTATTGAAACTTAAATTTTAAACATTATGAGTGCTTACTAGAAGGATGTATCTATATAAAGTATTAAATGGAACGATTACTTTAGAAGGGAAAATTACTACTCAAATGTGGAACGATTACTTTAGAAGGGCAACATGAATTTTTGAACTTTTTTGGTATAATCAAATTGTGTGATAGGGGTTATTTCATTTATTTTTGTTGTGTAACTCAAAATATGATATCTTTATTTCATTTATATTCACAAACAATATGAAATAATTTTCTTCAAAATTTTAAACAGAACGCGTTTTCCAGTTTTTCATTTTCGAAAACAATTTTTAGAAATAACAAACCAAACGCGTTTTCAGCAATTTCGAAAAAAGTCACAGAAAATGGAAAACAGAAAACATTTTCGAAAATGAAAACAGGAAACTGAAACATAAAGAGAACGCAGCCTTAGGTGCTTGAGAAAATCAAGGATAGAATTTTTCTGTCCAAATATTTGCAATCAAACACCTGAAAAATAGGAAAGTAGGAAAATGATTGCATTTTTCGAAAAAAAGTTGGTTTATTCAAACCGAGCCTTATTAATCACACATTTTTCCAAGGAAAAAACGGGTTGAGGACTTGAGGGGCTACACCTCCTAATGTGCGGGGAAATACAGTACAAGTAAACACCTTTTTTTAAGTGACTTTTTAACCATTATTATATAAATAAATAAGCATCAAATTCATTGTTTTGTTTATAATAATAATAATAAAATACCTAATTGTTACGGATTTTAATCCACTGTTCTAGTGCAGGGATTTGAAGCAACCAGATGAGTTCAACTCTCAAATCATCTCTATGCTATGCCAAACCGCAAGTTGGTAAAACACTGGAAATCAACAGGACAAATATAATAAAGCCCCAGTTTGCCCCCATTTTTAAAAAAAATTAAATTTAGCTACCGTTCGGCAACTATTTAAATTATCCAGTATTCGGCGGCTTGAGCGGTCGTTTATTTTTTAAATTTTTGGTGTTTTCGAGGTTGATCAATGATTGAAAATTGGAGAAAAAAAATATGTGTGATTAAAAAATAGTTAGAAAAAATGTATTGTTTATAAATTATAATCATTGCGTAAAAGAACGGAGTGAATCAAACTTATAACTTTTTACTTTTCAAATATTTTTTAACCACACATTTCCCAAAAAAAAAAAAAAACATTTAAAACCACGTTATTTTTCAAATAATGGGGGCAAAAAAATTACCTGGTGGTTTGCTCTTGTAGCATTCTATTTCTATATGGTGTAAGATTAAGCTGTCATTCTTCAATCTACAATGTTTGCCAGTGGCTTCACAATCTCCACAAAATGGTGTGGACCAGTTCAATGAAAGAGGGAATCGACGGTCAAATAAAGCAAAGGGAATTGATGGGACGGAAAATATCTTGTTGCAGAAATAAAGCGGTAATTGAACTAGGGGATAACCTGACCAAGCAGCGTAAACATCATAAACTGAAGTGCTGAGACAGGGTACAGGGTCTATACGATAAAGATAATTTCGCTTCATTTTGGAACAGTTGAAAAGAGTGAAGTCATCAGTACGTTGGAATTGGAAGGGGGATGCAGATAAATTTAGAATTGGAAGCAATCCTGGAAGGCAGCCATGGACTTCGGATATCTCGATTGTTTGATATTTGTAATTAATGTCTTTAACTGAAAACTGGACGGTATATGGAAGCTCAGAATCCTTGATTGATGCCTTAAGCGGAAAAGGGAGTTCCAAAACTGTGTCTTTGTTTTGATTGCAATGAAGTTGAAAGCCGGGGTAGCCACATTGATGTTGGTGGCGGTCTTTAAGGGTGAAGGGGAACCGGATGGCAGGGCCCGTGTGCCTGCACTTTTCGACTCGGCATTCATGTTCAGTGGTTGATCCAAGAACTGCAAAGATTGATAGACAGACGAGGTAAATGAGTGGAGGTGCCATGTTCCGATGTTCGTGAACAACTCTTACACCTGGACAACTTATGAATTTCTGATTTTGGAAAATCTGAATATGACAATAGTATGTTTCGTTTTCTTTTTCCAATATTATAAATTTAGCCTCCATTTGGGAACATTGTTTGGTTTGTAAATTTGTTTATTTATGATTTTGAGTTAAAAAGTAACGATTGAAAATTGAAGAAAGAAAATTTGTATTGTTAAAAAGTGATTTGAAAAATTATATTATTTATAAACAAGAAAGATTCCGTTACCAAACGGAGGCTATTCATGAAAAAAATTAAAAAGACAAACATGGCATAAACTAATGAGTTAGTGTGCAATGAACTTGACTTGTTTTTCAATTGGTTGGGACTACTGGCATAGCTGAGTTAGTGTGCAATGAACTTGACTTGCTTTTCAATTAGTTGGGACCACTGGCATAGCCAGACTTTTGAATTTAGGGATTATGAAATTGAGTTGTCAAAAAAATTGAAAATAACATAATAACGAAATATTTTAATATATTTTTATTAGCATTTTTTATGTATTCTAAAATTTTGATAGCTTTTTATGATTACATCATTATTAATATTGTCAAATACAAGCTTCTTAATATAAATAATCGAACTATCATTCGACAATTGATATGCTAATTGATTACGCTATTTATTTTTGATATAATTCATTACAAAAAACACTTTCTACAATCAATGGGAACTGAGAAGCTTGCAAAATGTCGGGTACACTTTATGTTTCCTCTTCTCAATCAGTTACCATGGTCTGCATCAACTTGTTTGTCTTATGTTTTGGTGGTTTTTTCCGGCCCAAAACAAGCCCAATATATTGGTGGGCCAAAATTTTAAAAATTAAGAAATTAAAAAAAAAAAAAAATTGAGCCAAATTTATGGGGGGCCAACCCAAGGAACCCCCCCCCCCCCACCCCTCCCTCCGCCATTAGTTGGGAAGCTATGTCAATATTGGCAACGAGACTTGAATCGACCCTTCGTTATCTTGTGAAAAGTCGAAAGGGAAAAATCTGAATATGTCAATAGTATCTTTTATTTTCTTTTACCAATATTATGAATTTTATTCATGGAAAAAACTAAAAAGACAAACGTGGCATAGACTAATGAGCTAGTGTGCAATGGACTTGACTTGCTTTTCAGTTGGTTGGGCCCAATGGCGTAGCCAAACTTTTGAATTTGGGGGTTCAATAATGAGTTGTCAAAAAAATTGAAAACAATATAATAACAAAATATTTTAATATACATTTACTAGCATTCTCAATGTATTCTAAAACTTTGATAGCGTTGCATGATTACATCATTATTAATATTGTCAAACATAGGCTTCTTAATATACATAGTTGAACTATCATTAGACCATTGATGTGCTAATCGATTACGCTGTTCATTTTTGACATAATTCCATTACAGAAAACACTCTTTAAGATCAATGGGAACTGTAGAAGCTTGTAAAATGCCGGATACACTTTTATGTTTTCTCTTCTCCAACCAATTACTATGGTCTGCATCAACTTGTTTAACTTGTATTTTGGTGGTTTTTTCCAGCCCGAAATAGGCACAACATATTGGGGGGTCAAAATTTTAAAAATTAAGAAATTAAGAAAAAAAAATTTTGAGCAAAATTTATGAGGGGTCCAGGCCAACCCAAGGACCCCCCCCCCCCCCCGACCATGGTTGGGACACTATGTCAATATAGGCAACAGGGCTTCAATCGACCCCTTTGTTATTATCTTGTGAAAAGTCGAAAGAGAAAAATCTGAATATGTCGATAGTATCTTTTGTTTTCTTTTTCCAATATTATGAATTTTATTCATGAAAAAAACTAAAAAGACAAACATGACATAGACTAACAAGCTAGTGTGCAATGGGCTTGACTTGCTTTTCAGTTGGTTGGGACCAGTGGCATAGCCAGACTTTTGAATTTGGGAGGGTACTATAATGAGTTGTCAAAAAAATTGAAAACAACAGAATAACGAAATATTTTAATATATTTTTACTAACATTCTCGATGTATTCTAAAACTTTGATAGCGCTGTATGATTACATCATTATTAATATTGCCAAATACATGCTTCTTAATATACATATCGAACTATCACCATTAATATGCTAATCGATTACGCTGTTTATTTTTTACATAATTCATTACAGAAAACACTCTATACGATCAATGGGAACTGTAGAAGCTTGTAAAATGCCGGGTACACTTTTATGTTTTCTCTTCTCAACCAATTATTATGGTTTGCATCAACTTTTTTGTCTTGAGTTTTGATGGTTTTTCTAGCCCAAAACAAGCCCCCCCCTCCCCCTCCCCTCTGCCCTTTGCTGGGACCCTATGTCAAAATTGGAAATGGGGCTTGAATCGACCCCTTTGTTATCTTGTGAAAAGTTGAAAAGGAAAAATCTGAATATGTCAATGGTATCTTCTGCTTTCTTTTTCCAATATTTTGAATTTTATTCATGGAAAAAACTAAAAAGACAAACATGGCATAGACTAATGAACTTATGTGCTATAGACTTGACTTGCTTTTCAGTTGGTTGGGACACTGTTGGTGTGAATATCGCAAGTACACAATATCATTAACATGTAGTAAAAGTGGACTTTTGAGTCCGAGTTGTCGATCCCACGAGGACTAGTTAATTCGTTATAAATTTACTTCGATTCTAAAATTCCTAGACTAAAATAAAAACTAACCGAGAAAATAAAATTGCAAGAGAATTCAAAAACGATAAACTAGGTCGAATTCACGCATATATCTAATTTACCTCTCATGAGACTTGAATCGACCCTTTGTTATCTTGTGAAAAGTCGAAAGGGAAAAATCTGAATATGTCAATAGTATCTTTTATTTTCTTTTTCCAATATTACGAATTTTATTCATGGAGAAAACTAAAAAGACAAACGTGGCATAGACTAATGAGCTAGTGTGCAATGGACTTGACTTGCTTTTTAGTTGGTTGGGACCAATGGCGTAGCCAAACTTGTGAATTTGGGGGGTTCAATAATGAGTTGTCAAAAAAATTGAAAACAATATAATAACAAAATATTTTAATATACATTTACTAGCATTCTCAATGTATTCTAAAAATTTGATAGCGTTGCATGATTACATCATTATTAATATTGTCAAACATAGGCTTCTTAATATACATAGTTGAACTATCATTAGATCATTGATGTGCTAATCGATTACGCTGTTCATTTTTGACATAATTCATTACAGAAAACACTCTCTAAGATCAATGGGAACTGTAGAAGCTTGTAAAATGCCGGATACACTTTTATGTTTTCTCTTCTCCAACCAATTACTATGGTCTGCATCAACTTGTTTGTCTTGTATTTTGGTGGTTTTTTCCAGCCCGAAATAGGCACAACATATTGGGGGGTCAAAATTTTAAAAATTAAGAAATTAAGAAAAAAAAAATTTGAGCGAAATTTATGGGGGGTCCAGGCCAACCCAAGGACCCCCCCCCCCCCTCCCCCTCTGCCATTGGTTGGGACACTATGTCAATATAGGCAACGGGGCTTGAATCGACCCCTTTGTTATTATCTTGTGAAAAGTCGAAAGAGAAAAATCTGAATATGTCAATAGTATCTTTTGTTTTCTTTTTCCAGTATTATGAATTTTATTCATGGAAAAAACTAAAAAGACAAACATGACATAGACTAACAAGCTAGTGTGCAATGGGCTTGACTTGCTTTTCAGTTGGTTGGGACCAGTGGCATAGCCAGACTTTTGAATTTGGGACGGTGCTATAATAAGTTGTCAAAAAAATTGAAAACAACATAATAACGAAATATTTTAATATACTTTTACTAACATTCTCGATGTATTCTAAAACTTTGATAGCGCTGTATGATTACATCATTATTAATATTGTCAAATACATGCTTCTTAATATACATATCGAACTATCACCATTAATATGCTAATCGATTACGCTGTTTATTTTTTACATAATTCATTACAGAAAACACTTTATACGATCAATGGGAACTGTAGAAGCTTGTAAAATGCCGGGTACACTTTTATGTTTTCTCTTCTCAACCAATTACTATGGTTTGCATAAACTTTTTTGTCTTGTGTTTTGATGGTTTTTCTAGCCCAAAACAAGCCCACCCCCTCCCCTCTGCCCTTTGTTGGGACCCTATGTCAAAATTGGCAATGGGGCTTGAATCGATCCCTTTGTTATCTTGTGAAAAGTTGGAAAGGAAAAATCTGAATATGTCAATAGTATCTTTTATTTTCTTTTTCCAATATTTTGAATTTTATTCATGGGAAAAACTAAAAAGACAAACATGGCATAGACTAATGAGCTTATGTGTTATAGACTTGACTTGCTTTTCAGTTGGTTGGGACACTGTTGGTGTGAATATCGCAAGTGCACAATATTATTAACATGTAGTAAAAGTGGACTTTTGAGTCCGAGTTGTCGATCCCACGAAAACTAGTTAATTCGTTATAAATTTACTTCGATTCTAAAATCCTAGACTAAAACAAAAACTAACCGAGAAAATAAAATTGCAAGAGAATTCAAAAATGACAAACTAGGTCGAATTCACGCATATATCTAATTTACCTCTCTCGAGTTCAAATTAGGTCTATTTAATTAAGTTAACCATGTATCTCTAAAGTGGGTCAGAGTTCTCCTTAACTAAATGCATTTAATTACCTAGGAATTCATAAGTGACCACAAGCAATCACAAATTCATATCTCTATTTTTTTGTTGAAATTGCCAAATTTTATTATGTGATCTAATTGTTAACTCATCTCTCGAATTATGAAAACAATCATTTAATCATAAATTGTTGATCAAACAACTTAAGCATTAAACACAATAATAAAATCAATACATAAAAATAAAGCACCAACTTGAGAATTAAAATCAAACTAAAAATATTAAATCTACATTGTCAATCCGATTATAAAATTTAACTACTCATGTTCTTGAAATAAAAAACAATAAATAATGTAATTAAAATTCTGAGTTTGAATAATTGAAGAAGTAACATCACCACCAAGAATTACACGAGTCGTCTGCCTTTCAATTGCAACCAGTCGAGTCCTTTTGTTTGATTCCACCCAAAGCGTGCTGCCAACCTTTTCTCCCACCAATTAATTCTTGAACATTGCTACTTGAACAACCCATTTGAACAAACCTCTCACATGGGGTGTAGGGCCAACACAAACTAAGTAGAGTTTATTCATGAAAAAAATTATAATATTCTAATTTTGATAGATAAATAAGTGTATAACTTATCAGACACTATCAATATTGGCAACAGGCCTTTTATTGACCCCTTTGTTATTATCTTGTGAAAAGTTGAAAGGGAAAAATCTGAATATGTCAATAGTATCTTTTGTTTTCTTTTTCCAACATTATGAATTTTATTCATGGAAAAACCTAAAAGGACAAACATGGCATAGACTAATGACTAATGAGCTAGTGTGCAATGGATTTGACTTGCTTTTCAATTGGTTGCGACACTTTCAATATTGGCAATGGACCTTGAATTGGCCCCTTTGTTATCTTGTGAATAGTCGAAAGGGGTAGAATCCTCGTTTTCTCCTTTATACATTGGTTATAATTGTATCTTGTCAATATATAGAATATAAAACCTGTGGCATTTGAGAGAATTCCTATCAATGACGAAAATCAGGCTACTCTTTGCAATTTGTATGATTTCTATTACTCTTTTGCTATGTGTAAAGTGTTGCAAAGCCAAGAAAAACAATTACTGTCCCCCTTCTTCTTGCGGCAGCATCCCAAACATTAGCTACCCCTTTCGACTCAAAGGTGACCTTGAAAGTTGTGGGGATCCGAGCTATGAACTTTCTTGTGAGAACAATCGCACTGTACTAAACTTGGGTTCCAAAAGATATTATGCACTGGCGGACCCATAGGGGGTCCTAGGGGGTCACATGACCCCCCCCCCCATTTTGATTTTTTTTTTTTTTAAAAAAATTCAAAAATGAAAAACCAAAAAAGGCGCTTTGAATGGTTGAATAATTGTTTTTTTTTTAGTTGAATGAAGGTAAAGTTTCGACTTTGAATAATTAAAATTTATTCATATTGAATAGATTCTTTTAGATGAAATATATGTAAAAGAATGTAGCATATACTAAGTAAATATAGCTTCTTTTTGGTATTAATTAAAATCTAAATTTTAATCTTGATCAAAGTCAACAATCAATCTCAACTATAGATTTCATAGGACCCATAACTTTTCAATCACGCATCGCATCAACTTTTATCAAAATTTACGAAAAATCTAATTTTAATCTACACTAAACAGGAATATAATTGATTGGAATTTGAATATGTTAATTGATTGTTTACTGCAATATAATCTGTTAATTTCTTTTGAATTATAACGTAGATCTTACTGAAAATAATTTAGTATATTTGTGAGATTGCATATTATTTAGTACATTGTCTTTTGTGAATTTGAATTTTACCATTATTTCGATCTTTTCCTAAAAAAAAAAAAAATTTCGGGGGCAGTGAGACTACCACAAAACTGTGCCCCCCTGCCAGTCGTTTCTTACAGTAACTTCTCAATTCGAGTACTTGATCCTGGTTTAGAAAACACCAGTTGTGCTGCATTTCCTGTGAATATACTGACATACGATGACGTACCAAGGCCATATACTGATCCAATATATGATGCGTCAGATTATTATCAACTTTCTACTCCGAATGTTGGGAATTAGGACGCAACTAATCCCGCCCAGGATCGATGTGACACAAATAAATTGGACTGAGAAAATATAAATACGCAAAAATAAAATGCAAATACGAAACACAAAGATTTACGTGGTTCAGCAATTTGCCTACGTCCACGGACCCACACCAATATATTTCACTAACTCGAAAATGAGGAGTACAAAATACAACACTGTATTTTTATCTGCCTATGCAAAGACTATTCTCTCCAACTCACTTTTCTTCCTATTTTGTGAAATGCCTCTCTTGTGTTGCTCTCTACACAAGATCACTCTTTGTTGTGGTGGTGTATTTTTCATTGAGGTTTTGCCCTCTATTTATAGGGAAAGTTTGGACAAAGAATCAACAATGGAAGAAATAAAATAGGTGTGAACATATGAGGATTGTAGGCTAATGGTGTCTTACCAAATAGGTGTGAACATGGACTATTAATGGTGGCTTGCCAATTTCAACAAAGTTGGCTTTATTTTCCACATTTAGCTCCATTTTTCAACAATCTCCCACTTGGGGATAAATGTGGCTTCCCCTGAGATATCTCCTTCTTACAACTCTTTGTGAAATATGGTGTGAGTCATTTCCTTTGTCTTCACTTCAGAAGACCAATTGAAGCTGAGCACAGCTCCAATTTTTCCTTTGTTACTGTCTTGGTCATCATGTCGGCTGGGTTCTTGCTACCCTGGATCTTCTCTAGTGTTAATACTTCATCCTCTAGAAGAGACCTGATGAAGTGATAACGGAGTCCAATGTGCTTGGTTCTAGAATGAAATGCTGAATTCTTTGCCAGATGTATCGCACTCTGACTATCACTGTGCAAAACATTCTTCTCCTGACTGAATCCCAATTCTGCCAACAAACCCTGTAACCAGATCATTTCTTTGCTAGCCTCGGTTACTGCCACGTACTCTGCTTCTGTAGTGGATAGAGCAACAATCTTCTGTATCTGCGAAATCCAGCTAACTGCAGTAGTACCTATTGTGAAAACATAACCAGTAGTGCTCCTTCTGTGATCTACCTCACCAGCAAAATCTGCATCTACAAAACCTTGTAGAGCCACCTCGCCTCGTCCAAAGCATAAGCATCTATCAGTAGTTCCCCGTAGATATCTTAATATCCACTTTACTGCTTCCCAATGCTGCTTTCCTGGATTTGCCATAAACCTGCTCACAACTCCCACTGCATGAGCAATATCTGGTCTGGTACAAACCATGGCATACATCAAACTTCCAATGGCTGAGGCATATGGTATTTTAGCCATGAAGTTTATCTCGTCCTCTGTCTTAGGACTCTGATCACTAGATAGACGGAAGTGATTAGCTAGTGGCGTGCTGACAGCCTTCGCATTGCACATGTTAAATCTCTGCAGGACTTGACTAATGTACTTGGCCTGAGATAACTGCAAGATACCCTTCTGCTTATCTCTGAAAATCCTCATTCCGAGAATCTGCTTTGCTGCACCCAAGTCCTTCATTTCGAATTCTGCTGACAGCTGCATCTTTAACTTCTTGATTTCGTCCATATCTGAGCCTGCTACTAACATATCATCGACATAAAGTAGCAAAATTATATAACTGGACTCGAATCTCCTGAAGTAGCAACAATGGTCAGCATTACATTTGAAGTAACCATTTTTCTGCATAAATCCGTCGAACTTCTTGTACCACTGTCTCGGGGCTTGCTTTAAGCCATACAGGCTCTTCTTCAATTTGCAAACGAGCTTCTCCTTTCCTTTGACTGAGAAGCCTTCTGGCTGCTGCATATATATTTCCTCCTCAAGGTCACCATGGAGGAAAGCAGTTTTTACATCTAACTGCTCCAAGTGCAAACCTTCTGCTGCAACAATACTCAAGACTGATCTGATTGTTGTCAGCTTCACAACTGGCGAAAATATTTCCGTGTAGTCAATTCCTTCTTTCTGCTGGAAACCTTTGACCACCAACCTCGCCTTGTATCTCTTTGATCCATCATGTTCCTCCTTGATTCTGTACACCCACTTATTGTGTAGAGCTCTCTTCCCTGTAGGTAACTCGGCTAGTTCCCACGTCTGGTTAGAGATGAGAGACTTTATCTCATCTTTCATTGCAAGCTCCCACTTGCCAGAATCACCGACCTGACATGCCTCATGATAGCATTCAGGTTCACCTGCATCAGTAAGTAACATGTAACTCATGTACTTTCTATTTGGAACATGAGGTCTGGTTGACCTTCTAAGAACAGGGACTGGAGACTGTGATGCATCAGTCTCTAGAACAGGCTCCTGTAACTGCAGATCCTCCTCTGTCTGCTGCGACATACTACTTTCTGGAGCATCCAACTCAACATATGTTGGATCATCATGTACTGTGTCATCGGACTGCACTGCATTTCTGTCCTTGTACATAACCTTCTCGTTGAATATGACATCCCTGCTTCTGATGACCTTTCTGTTCTGGTCATCCCATAAGCGGTAGCCGAACTCATCTCCGCCATATCCAATGAATGTGCACTTTAGTGATTTGGGGTCTAACTTGCCCCTTGCCTGGTCACTAATATGTGCATATGCGACACATCCAAAAACTTTCAAGTGGGAAAGTTTTATTTCTTTTCTGCTCCATACTTCCTCCGGTATCCTGTACTCCAACGGTACCGAGGGTCCTCGATTGATCAAGTACACCGCTGTGTTGACTGCTTCTGCCCAAAACTGTTTGGGCAAGCCTGCATGTAACCTCATGCTTCTGGCTCTCTCTGTTAATGTCCGGTTCATACGTTCTGCAACTCCATTTTGCTGTGGAGTCCCTGGCAACGTCCTCTCCATTTTGATGCCATTCTGGTAACAGAACTTCTTGAACGCCATATCCGTATATTCTCCTCCGTTGTCGGACCTCAGCTTCTTTACTCGCAATCCTGTTTCATTTTCCACCATGGCTTTCCACTTCTTGAACACATCGAATACTTCGGACTTGTGTCTTAAGAAATAAACCCACACTTTTCTCGAGTGGTCATCAATGAAAGTCACAAAGTATGACTTTCCGCCAATAGATGAAACTGCGGTTGGTCCCCAAACGTCTGTGTGGACTAACTCAAGCTTCTCTCGCTTCCGAGTTCTACCACTAGTGTTGAAACTCACCCTGGTCTGCTTCCCAAAGATGCAACTCTCGCATAAGTCTATATCAGTAGACTGAAGCTCTGGTAGTTTCCCCTTTGCATGCATATACTTGAGTCCCTTCTGACTCATATGCCCAAGTCTCTGGTGCCACAAGTTTGGGCCCTCCTTGCTTTTAGCAACTGCAATTGTCACACAAGCATCCGCCGTTGTGTAGAGGGTGCCAGTATCCTTGCCTCGAGCGATAATCATGGCGCCCTTGGTGATCTTCCAGTTATCACCAGAGAAGGTGGTGACATGTCCTTCTCCCGACAATTGCTTGACGGAGATCAAGTTCTTCCTCAATTCTGGAATATGTCTCACGTCCTTCAGCTTCCACACAGATCCATTGATCTTGATCTGTACATCACCCTTTCCGACCACGTCACACGGTTGATCATTACCGAGATAGACTCTACCAAAATCACCCCGCGTATAGTTTACAAAAAACTCCTTGTTTGAGGTAGCATGAAAAGATGCTCCGGAATCAATCACCCAATATTCCGTTTTTCTCTCCAAAGAGCATATCAAAGCATCGTCCGCTTCCTCTTCCACAACATTGACTTCTGTCCTGTCCTCCTTTTCTTTTGGAGGTGCTGTGCACTGATTTTTGTAATGACCGGTCTTGCCACACTTCCAACATTCCACAACCTTTGTCTTGTTGGAATTGTTTGGATTTCTGGACCTCGATCTGCCACTTCTGAATTTGCCGTTACCCCGCCCATTTCCTCTGTTGGAACTCCTGCCTCTGCTTTCCACATTCAACGCCGATCCTGAAGTTGAGACACCTTCTGACTGTCGTCTGATCTCCTCCGTTAAGATCATGCTTACGACATCATCGAACTTCAATTTTGACTTTCCGGCAGAGCCACTAATTGCTGTGACTGTACCATTCCAGCTGTCTGGCAACTGCCCAAGAATTAACAGAGCTCGAACTTCATCACTAAAAGTGATTTCGACTGTGTTTAGCTGGTCCGTCACTTCATTGAATTCATTTAGGTGCTCCCCAAATCTTCCGCCTTCGGCCATCTTCATATTGAACAGCTTTTTAATTAAGTGGAATTTATTTGCTGCAGATGGCTGTTCATACATGCTAGAAAGGGCTGCCATGAGAGACTCTATCGTCTTCTCATTTTTTATGTTGAAAGCCACTGACTTTGACAACGTCAGCCTGATTGTGCCGAGTGCTTTTCGATCAAGCAACTCCCAATCCCCCTGGCTTATATCTTCTGGCTTTTCTTTTAGTGGCTTGTATAGATCCTTCTGGTACAGATAGTCCTCCATTTGCATTTTCCAAAATCCAAAATTTGAACCATCAAATTTGTCAATTTTGGATATTTTCTCATCTGTCGACATTGTTCACACTCAATCACAAAACAGTCTAAAGAAATCTTTTCTGATGTGGAAGATCAGTCAAAGCTGCAACCACAAAGCATACTAAGAATTTCAAAAGATCTCAATGAGCCAAAGCTCTGATACCAATTGTTGGGAATTAGGACGCAACTAATCCCGCCCAGGATCGATGTGACACAAATAAATTGGACTGAGAAAATATAAATACGCAAAAATAAAATGCAAATACGAAACACAAAGATTTACGTGGTTCAGCAATTTGCCTACGTCCACGGACCCACACCAATATATTTCACTAACTCGAAAATGAGGAGTACAAAATACAACACTGTATTTTTATCTGCCTATGCAAAGGCTATTCTCTCCAACTCACTTTTCTTCCTATTTTGTGAAATGCCTCTCTTGTGTTGCTCTCTACACAAGATCACTCTTTGTTGTGGTGGTGTATTTTTCATTGAGGTTTTGCCCTCTATTTATAGGGAAAGTTTGGACAAAGAATCAACAATGGAAGAAATAAAATAGGTGTGAACATATGAGGATTGTAGGCTAATGGTGTCTTACCAAATAGGTGTGAACATGGACTATTAATGGTGGCTTGCCAATTTCAACAAAGTTGGCTTTATTTTCCACATTTAGCTCCATTTTTCAACACCGAATACTCCTGTAACTTTTATCAGCTGTGCAACTCCCGCAAAGTCTTTTGTCTATGTCAATACTTCCTTTTGCAGTAAAAGCACTTCAAGGCAGAAATATACTTATATTTTAGTCGGAGATGACAAGGCGGTGGAAGAGGTTGAGGATTCTTGTAGCATCGATGCCTTTGCGTGGATATCAAAGGAATTTTTTATTGTTGATAATAGTTCTCTTTCAGACATTCAACACGGTCTGGCATATGGATTTATGCTTCGATGGTACAGATCTTAAATTATAAATGATAAAAGGGGATCCTTTAAATCTGTTGACATGGATGACATATTTGAAAAGGTGGGCTCGGCACTACATAACAATTAACATTATTAATGAATAAAAAGTTAAAATATTATTCATTATTATGTTGTATGTCCAGAACTAAAAAGTCTATTTTTTGGTCTCAATAACTTTGGATGACATAGTATGCCAATTTTTCATCCCACAAACGAGAATCCTATTTGCCAAATTATCATGTTTTGAAAAAAAAAAATTGTTTTCTTGATTTCCTATCAATGTTGTCATGAAAAATAATTAGATAATAAGTTATAAACCTCATTTTTAATTTGTTTTTGCTTTTTTGGTCTTCAGAATTCATTCTTGCAGGAAGATCTTTATGTGGGTTTCTATGCCTGTTCGCCTGGTTGACATACAAGTTCAAAAGGAGGCACCTGTCAATGTACGACAACATTGAAGACTTTCTACAAAGAGGGAACAACTTCATGCCAATAAGATATTCCTACAAAGATTTGAAGAATATGACTAAGAATTTTAAGGACAAGTTGGGAGAAGGCGCCTTCGGTACTGTATTTAAAGGTCAGTTTAGAAGTGGACCTTTTGTTGCAATAAAAATGATGGGAAAATCCCAAGCAAGTGGACAGGAATTTGTCAGTGAAGTTGCTACCATTGGAAGAATTCACCATTTTAACGTGGTTCGACTCATAGGCTTCTGCGTTGAGAATTCAAAACGCGCTTTGTTATATGAGTTTATGCCAAATGGTTCACTTGAAAAGTACATTTTTCCACAAGAAGTGACAATTTCCTTGAATTATGGTAAAATGTTCCAGATTGCTTTATGGGTGGCTAAAGGAGTTGATTATTTGCATCGAGGTTGTTGTGAGAAAATTTCCCTTGCACAATCACAAAGTAACAAGTTATTCTCAATAAGCGACAATTAATTGAAATGATAAGAAATCAGTAATAAGAGAAAACAACTCCCTCAGTCTTGATAATGGCACGATCGTATAACTAGAACCGAGGGCTCAGAAATTGCCCCAATAATCACAATCGGCAACACCACACGAAGCAGGTAAGATCACACTCCGAGGCAACCCACAACCCACAAGTTTTCACCAAGAAACCGTACCAAACAAAGACCTATACCCGGACGCACCAAGGTGCGATGAAGACAAGCGCCGCGCACGAAGACAGGAGGCGGAGGAGACAGCCCACCACGAAGGGGGCAGCAAAACCGGAAGCCAACAAAGGATCAGGGTTGCGGGTTTACCAAAAATCACAGAGAAGAGAGAGCCAAGCACTACCGCAGTCATGAAAGAGAGAGCGAGAGAGAGGTTCTTTTTTGGAGTGTGTCATGTGTTATGAGAGTGAGGGAGTAGATATATAGGATAGGTAGATTTAGGTTTAGGTTTTAATTAGGGAATGGGTCGGGAGCCTAATTAAAACCCGGGCCGCCAATCGGATCCACCTATCGAGCAACAGGGCCAATGACCCAATTAACACCTCAAGATAGGGTGGTAAAGTTTCTAACCTGTTCACTCTTGGGTTACGCATATTGTGGTTTAATTGGGGCATAAAATACCTCGATCATGGGCCGAAGGCCCACGAAGCAAAAAATCGACCCGATGTCTCATCATCGCCCCCGGGGTTTGTTTGGGACCAAAAAATCCCAACAAACCTCCACCTTGGTACCGAACAAACCTGCAAAAAACAAAACAACACATCTTTAGTAGTTGCAAGATTAAAGTCCTAAACTAATCGGACCTTTCCATACCTGTACCGATATTTAGAAGCAATAGACAACTTCTAAATTTTACCAAAGTGAGCACCTTTGTGCCCATGTCTGTAGGGTTATAATCTGTATGCACTTTTTCAAGTTTAATTTCATCTTGAGAAACAATATTCCTCATAAAGTGTAATCTAACATCAATGTGTTTAGTACGTTCATGAAAAACAGGATTCTTACATAAATGAATAGCTGATTGACTATCAGAATATACTGTTACACTTTCATTTAAGGCTTCTAGTTCCTTAAGTAATCCTTTAAACCACAAAGCTTCTTTAAAGGTTTCGGTAACAGCAATATATTCAGACTCAGTAGTAGAGAGAGCAACAATATGCTGGAGCTGAGACTTCCAACTAACACATGAGTCACACAAAGTAAAACATAAGAGGAAGTAGATTTCCTATTATCTCTATCTCCACCATAATCAGCATCGGTAAAACCCTTAATTTCACATTATTAGATTTGCATTTATAGATTAAACCCACATTATAAGTGTCACTAAGATACCTGAGTAACCACTTCAAGGCTTCCCAATGAGTGGGGCCAGGATTAGACATGTACCTGCTCAAAGTACTAACAGCAAAGGCCAAATTTGGCCGAGTACAAACCATCAGATACATCACAGAACCAATCACATTAGAATAGGGTATATTACTCATATAAGCTATTTCTTCCTCATTCGCAGGTGATTGATCTTTTGTTAAAACAAAATGATTTCCAAGAGGTACAGAAGCAGGTTTACAATTTATCATACCAAACTTCTTTAACACCTTTTGCACATAGGGAGTTTGATGCAAGAATAAACAAGAATTGGACCTATTTCTTTCAATTTCCATACCCAAAATACGTTTATCATGGCCTAGGTCCTTCATATCAAATTCCTTGTTTAACTCAATTTTAATCTTGTCTACTAAAGTCATGTTAGAACCAATTAATAACATGTCATCCACATAAAGTAACAAATACACACACTCATCAGTGCTGTGATGCATATAGTATAGACAATGATCAAACTCACTCCTCTTGAAACCAATAGAAAGCACATAAGAATCAAATTTCTTGTACCACTGTCTAGGTGATTGTTTTAAACCATATAATGATTTTTTAAGAAAACACACATGATCAGGTTTTTCTTTATCTTCAAAACCTTTGGGTTGAAACATAAAAATTTTCTCTTCAAGATCTCCATGTAAAAAAGCAGTTTTCACATCAAGTTGTTCAAGTTCCCAGTCATAATACGCAACAAAAGCAAGCATGACTCTAATGGTGGTATACTTAACAACGGGCGAGAAAATCTCATTATAGTCTACCCCTTCCTTTTGTGTGTACCCCTTTGCAACTAGCCTAGCCTTATATCTCACAGGCTCATTCTCAGTGGTACCCTCCTTCACCTTGTAGACCCATTTGCAGCCTACAGTTGATTTATCTCTTGGTCTATCCACTAAAACCCAAGTTTGATTCTTATGGAGCGATTCCATCTCCTCTTTCATGGAACTAACCCAAAATTTTCTATTTTCACTTCTCATAGCCTCCTCGTAAGTATTGGGCTCTTTATCAGCTAGGTCTTGGTAACTAGCATAGGCTATGACGTAGTCGGACATTCTTTGGGGTTCTCTATGTGGTCTTCTTTCCCTATCTCTAGCTAACTGATAGCCATCCAAAGGGTTATGGTCAACAGGATAATCTATAGGGTCATCTTCTTCAAATTCTACATTCTCGTGATCTTGTTGGGGGTTAATCTCCACCTCACTCGGGGTAATGGGGATAGGGATTCTAACACTCTCCACTTCAAGTGAGGGTTCATCTCCACCTATCTCTAGCTGTTCTTTGTTTCCTAGACAAGGCATCTCAGACTCATTAAAAGTGACATCTCTGCTGATGATTATTCTCACGCCCTTTTGACTTCTGTCCCACAACCTATACCCTTTAACACCTTCAGGATACCCTAGAAAAACACACTTTCTAGCTCTAGGTTCTAACTTTCCCTCACTTTGATGAGAAAACGCAGTACAACCAAAAGTTCTAAGCATAGAATAATCAGCACATTTACCATACCATTTTTCATATGGTGTATCACCATTCAAGGCAGCGGAAGGAGTCATATTAATCAGATAGCATGCAGTCATAACAGCTTCACCCCAAAAAGATTTAGGCACACCAGAGCTTAACATCATACATCTAACCTTATCAAGTAATGTACGATTCATCCTTTCAGCAACCCCATTTTGCTGGGGAGTGTAAGGCACAGTTCTATGTCTAGTGATACCATTATTTTTACACATATTGTCAAAATCAGAATTGCAGAATTCAAGACCATTATCAGTTCTCAAATATTTTATATTTCTACCTGTCTGATTCTCCACCTGTAATTTCCAAGTTTTAAACTTTTCAAAAGTTTCAGATTTATCTTTCAACAAATAAATCCACACACGTCTGGAGAAATCATCAATAATGGACAGGAAATATTTGTTACCACCAAAAGTGGGATTACTCCCAGGGCCCCATAAATCAGAATGGATGTATTCAAGCATTCTAGTTGTCCGGTGTGTGCTGGATGCAAAAGACATCCTGTGATGTTTCCCAAGCACACAATGATCACAAAATGGCATGTCAGACACCTTATCCTTTCCAAACACACCCTTATCATTTAAAAATTTTAGACCTTTAACACTCACATGTGCAAGTCTATTGTGCCATTTTTGTGTGTGATCGGTGTCAATGGATGCAATCGTATGGTTTTCACCACTTACTACTTCAGCATGAGTTGTGTAAATGTCGTTTTTCTTAATGGCCTTAAAGGCCCTCAGTGCACCTTTAAACATTTTAATCATTCCGTCACCAAGCCTCCCAGTGAAACCTGCATTCTCTAATTCTCCCACCGATATCAAATTTCTACCCATATGTGGAATGTACCTAACATTCTTCAATGTATTCACAAAACCATTTTCAAATTTGACAATAACATCACCAACACCTGTAATGTTATATGCAACTCCACCCCCATGCAACAACATGACCATGATCAGACTCATGCAAATGATCAAACCAATGCTTATGAGAAGTGACATGAAATGATGCACCAGAGTCAAGAATCCATTCATCAGTATGGGAGTTCATAGACAGGTTAATTTCACTCGACTTGTGATCTAAGAGGACGTAAACCTCACCAGGTTCATTATGTTTTGGTGCCACAATATTCGCCTCCCCTTGTTCACTCCCCTTTATTTTATTTTTCTCCTTATAACAATCACTAATAAAGTGTCCTAACTGACCACAACCATAGCATTTTCTACCTGCAGCTTTCCCTCGTGATTTGGATCTACTTCTACTCTTTTTCTTGCTACCACTACTTTGTCCGCTCCCACTATTTCCACCACCCTTTGTTTGAGTCATACCTCTCATAAAGTGGACCTCCCCTTGCTTTCTCCCAGCTTTCTCAGCTCTAATCTCCCTATCCTTACTCTTAAGTGAATCAATGACTACCTCCGGGGTAAGGGTCTCCCTCCCATACTTGATAGCATTCTTAACATCCTTATATATGTCAGGAATGGCATTCGATAAAATTATGGCCTTGTATTCTTCAGGCACTTTATCACCACAATTTGTGATATCTTGAACAAGTTTATTGAAAATATCAAGATTGTCATCTAATTCCTTTGAATGATCGATTTTGAAATTGAAAAAGCTTTCAAGAAGAAAAAGTTTGTTCGGGGTGGATTGTGTTAAGTAAAGTTCTTGTAACTTTTTCCAAAGAGCTTCAGTAGTATCGTGTTTACCAACTTTTCGTAAAACACTATCAGATAAGTGCAAGATAATAGAAGTATAAGCAAGTTCATCAAATTCCTTTTTCTGTTCTTCAGTCACAGTAACAAGAAAAGAATTATCAATAGCTTTAGAAACTTTTTGCTGAACCAAAATACCTTTCATTTTCTGTTGCCAAATAGAAAAATCACCATTTCCATTAAAGACACTCAAGTCAAAATGATGTGCAGACATATTTCAAGAAAACAAGCAACACACCACAATGGAATAATATGCAGCTCAAAGAGAATTTCACACAGAAAACCTAAAAGGCCGCAATATATACGCCGTTCTAAACTCTCAGGATTCCGTGAGACTCAAAGGTCTCAGGTCAAGAGAATCTTTGACACGGGTAAGGTCAAGGGAAAACAATTCTAATATCAAGAGCAACACGTGATAGACAATCACCAAAATGAATCAAGAACAAGTATGAAATCACAGGTATGAAATCAGCAATATCCCAAATCACAAGGTATAGCAATTAAATCCTATAACTAGCAACAGGCAACCGCAAGCCTAATGGTCACCCCACACGATGACCTGCTATTACAGAAATTTAAAAGTGATCAGCCAATTTACCAGAGCGGACTTCTCTGTGTCCGTAATAAGGAGTGATGCGAAAATTATTTATTTATTTTAGCGAAGTTTGCTGTAGCGACCAAAAAATTTTTACGCAATTTTATAATTATTTTTATATTTAGAAAATTGTGTCGTTACTATTTCACCCATTATTTTGAAGTTAACGCCGCGACGGATTCGTCTAGCCAAGTCAAGAAATATCAAGTTTGTTCGATTTTAAATTAAATGTTCGAATTTCTAAAATTATATTGTTTTAATTATTTATTCAAAGTATTATTTTCAAAATCATTTTAAATTCCAAAGTTATTAAAAATATCTCAATTTTCTTTATTAAATTATTTTAAGTCCAAGTACGTAATTTAATTTTATCTCAAAATTTATTTATTCTCAGATTTATTTTCAGTCCAAAATATATCTGTTTGAAATACGTCTTTTAATCGAAGCTAGTCAAATTTTTAGCTAATTACTAAATTAATCCTATTTAATTAAAAACTAACAACACTCCCACGTTTTTCATCATCATTCCACCCACTAAACACCATCATTACCAAACCGTTATACCTACAAGTCTACAACCTCTACTCAGATTCCCCATGTCTCCCATTAATCATTTTTATTCTTTCTTTTTCTTTTTAGATCATCTTCCTCCTTCATTTTCATGAGACCAACCACACTTTTCCACCCACCACCATTTCTGAATCCGTAACATCCAACTCCACTGCCTCACTTCAGATTTGGACCAATAATCGAACCTCTGTTCACCAATGTAGAACCACTTCAATCTGCACAACCAACTCCATAACCAGCAGCCTATTTCATCAACCCTTACACTACCATCTTGCAGACTAAACTGCCACCACGCCACAAGTCCAACACTACCTTCAAGGTCGATCACACAACCGCCACCCATCTCCACCCCTGCCTCAACTCCAAAACCGGCCACTGCTATCATCACCAATGCAGCCACCATTGTCAAGCATCACCCCGCTGCAATGCACAAATAAATCCCCATCAATCGAACCTCAAATCAAAACCAAAACAAGAATTAAGTGAAACCCAGATACTCACCTCAGTCACTAACCTATTTTGAATGGAGTATCGACGGGCAATCACCAAACAACAACCTCGTTATTTGCCTCGGTTTTGCACGTCCAACCACCCAAAACATCTCTATTTTCCTCACACTCGCACCATACTCTGACCGCCGCCGCTCGACCACGGCATTTCACCGGAATATCGCCGCCAGCTACGTGGATCGCAACTCTCTTCTCTCTGGTTCGATTTTGAGAGATAGTGAGATTAGAGAGAGAGAGAGAGAGAGGAAAGATCTGATTATAAGATTTTGATTTAATATTTTTAACTTTCGAAAATTCCACTTTGGTCCCCAAGATTTAAATAATTTTAATTCAGTCTCTATGTTTTAAAATGATCATTTCAGCCCTAAATTGCAAAAGTTATTATTTTAAATCCTCAAGTATCAAAACTATTTAATCCAGTCCCTGCTGATTTACTTTATTTGATTTTAAGCCCAAGTTTTAAAAGATTCACATTCTAGTCCTTGAACTTTCAAAAGTATTCAATTTAGTCCCTCAACTTTCAAAACATCAATTTCAGTCCTCAAAGTGTAAATTATTATTTTTAAAATATAAATTTCTAAAGACTAAGGTAACTTATGGGCTAGACGAAGCGTACGGAGAATTAAGAATGGAAGTCGTTTCCCGCTCAACCACACTCGTCAAGTTTAAGGTAGACTCGCCCCTATTAATTGATTTAAATTATGATTGCATGTGAATGTCATGTGACCTGTGAAGGTCATTTTTATGAAAAGAAATGAGAATGTATTTCTTCAGAAATAATGGTTGAATGTTATGTGACTTGTGAAAAGTCATTTTTATGAAAATGAGCCTATATTCCCTCGTCAGGAATAATGATGATATGAGTAAGATATGAGCATGCGGGCAAGATTGGGAAAAGGCCCCTTGAGGGAGCCCAATCCGCTACAAGAAATGATGATGTTATGCATAACAAACGTGCCTCATGAGCACGAGACGAGACTACCAACACCCGATTTTCTAAAGAGCCTATGATTTTCAAAATAAACCCCGTGCTGTAATGCACAAGAAGAGACTACCCACGCCCTATGTTTCTAAAGAGCCTGCATTTTATGTGTTCAATTATATTGTAGGTTAATTAATGGGCGATGAGCCTACTGAGTATTTCTATGAAATGCTCATGTCTATTTTTACAACACTTGCAGATTTCGAAGACGGTGGCAAGTGATGGATGATGGTGGCAATAACCGTTAAATGGTTGAAATGTCTTACTTTAATGTTTTCCGTATTTTCAAACATTGGATAATTTTGAGAATTTTAGTTATTCGAGAAGTTGTGACATTGTCAACTGATTTACAAAATTAATGGTTCAAATTGTTTTTCCTAAATGTTTTCAATTTTATCGACCATTACAGTTTATTTATTGTTGCCAAAAATGAATTTCAAATATTTCTTCCGCTAGATTATTATTTTTAAATTCAGACCAGAAAATGACGTGGTGAACCGGGTATTCAGAACTCGCGGCGCTACATTTGCAATCAGCTATCCCTCGATGTAGGCAGACTCAGCACTAAGCAATAACGACCTACACAGTGATTGCAAAACAGAAACACCCGAAAATAATTAGTCAAGAATTTTCAGATAACACTAAGTAAATGAAAATTTCAATGACACAAAAATAATTTCTGCGATGTATTAGTGAAACAGAGGTTGAATAAATAAAGAAATTATCAAATTTCAACGAATGTCACGAATCAGCCGATCAGTCAGACACGGCTCTGATACCAGTTTGTGAGAAAATTTCCCTTGCACAATCACAAAGTAACAAGTTATTCTCAATAAGCGACAATTAATTGAAATGATAAGAAATCAGTAATAAGAGAAAACAACTCCCTCAGTCTTGATAATGGCACGATCGTGTAACTAGAACCGAGGGCTCAGAAATTGCCCCAATAACCACAATCGACAACACCACACGAAGCAGGTAAGATTACACTCCGAGGCAACCCACAACCTACAAGTTTTCACCAAGAAACCGTACCAAACAGAGACCTATACCCGGACGCACCAAGGTGCGATGAAGACAAGCGCCGGGCACGAAGACAGGAGGCGGAGGAGACAGCCCACCACGAAGGGGGCAGCAAAACCGGAAGCCAACGAAGGATCAGGGTCGCGGGTTTACCAAAAATTACAGAGAAGAGAGAGTCAAGCATTGCCGCAGTCACGAAAGAGAGAGTGAGAGAGAGGTTCTTTTTTGGAGTGTGTCATGTGTTATGAGAGTGAGGGAGTAGATATATAGGATAGGTAGATTTAGGTTTAGGTTTTAATTAGGGAATGGGTCGGGAGCCTAATTAAAACCCGGGCCGCCAATCGGATCCACCTATCGAGCAACAGGGCCAATGACCCAATTAACACCTCAAGATAGGGTGGTAAAGTTTCTAACCTGTTCACTCTTGGGTTACGCATATTGTGGTTTAATTGGGGCATAAAATACCTCGATCATGGGCCGAAGGCCTACGAAGCAAAAAACCGACCCGATGTTTCATCATCGCTCCCGGGGTTTGTTTGGGACCAAAAAATCCCAACAGTTGTGAAATGCAAATTCTACATTTTGATATAAAACCTCATAACATTCTCCTCGACGATAATTTCACTCCTAAGATTTCAGACTTCGGGCTAGCAAAATTGTATCCGACGGACAAAAATATGGTATCTCTAACTGCAAGAGGCACAATAGGATACATGGCCCCAGAATTGTTCTACAGGAACATTGGACAAGTTTCATACAAGTCAGATGTTTATAGTTTCGGAATGCTGTTGATGGAGATGGCAAGTAAAAGGAGAAATTTAAATCCATCTGTGGAAAGTATGAGCCAAACTTATTTCCCTAGTTGGGTTCATGACAGATTCAGCAAAGGAATGGAAATTGATTTGGAGGAAGCTTCTTTGGATGAAAGAGTAATGGTAAAGAAAATAATATTTGTAGCCTTGTGGTGCATACAGATGAAACCCGATGACCGTCCTTCCATGTCTAAAGTTATAGAGATGCTTGAAGGGGATGTTGAGCTTTTACAGTTGCCTCCTAAGCCATTTCTCTCTGCAGAAGAAGTGCTAGTTCAAGATAGTGATGCAGATATGAATGATATGGAATTTCCATTGTTGTCTGGTAGTTTGACTAGCGAAACAGGTCTTCCTGCACATTGAAATTTAATGTATTATGATGATACAGAGCAAACTATGACTTGTATCAGACTTGTTTTCTGAAAGTTGTATTGTATCCAATAATTATGGATTACTATTCGTGAGTAACTATGAGTTGAATTAAAATGTTCGTATATGTAAAGAAACCTAAGATAACCTGATAATGTTCAAATTTGTTGGGATATCTATGCCAATTTTGATAACATACAAAGTGCTTTTAAAGCTGTGAAAAAAAACACTCGTGTGTTTGTTTAACCATGTGTGACTTTCAAAATTATATAACCTATGATCGATCGTTTGACTTGAGTTTTGTTGGGTCAATAGATCATAGACTTCATTATATAACGTAAACTAAATTATGCCACGTGTCTTGCAGAATTGAAGAGATACGAGTATCAATCCCAGTCCGCCCAAGAAAATGGAAAGTTTACACTCAAATAGTTCCCCAAATGTAGGGATTAGTAATTTGGGTTCACATTGTTTGTTTTATTGTTGAGGTGTCATATCCTATCCTATGATTTGAACTTTAATTATTAGTTATTGATAAAATTCATTTATATCTATTTATAATTTTAAGTCGATGATAGACGATAATGACCACCCGCAGAACTAAAATGAACATATTTTTGCTTTTCTCCTTAGAAATTAATGTAAGATTCATGCTTACTATTTCAGTTACAATATATTTCTGAAAGAGAGATTTGTTTACAAAGCCTATAAACCTTTGTTTTATATGAGATGACACAAGTATGATCTATCAACAGTTTAAACTACAGACGGCGTTACAAAAATAACCATAAGGAGGCGCAATTTTTACTAGAATTCCCCCATTTTTCCATCAAAACATTGAAAAAACAATAACTGTACATTATTCGTTTAACATGGCACAGTTGCCATGATTCACCCAACACTTGCAACTCTATATACATCAGAAGAAGAATATGAATCAGAATCCTAATGCCTAAATCCCGACTAGAACATTCTACCATGTAATTCTCTTTCGATTTTTCTCAGTTCGGCTTCTACCCGTCATTGTCCAACCGATGGTAAGTGTACATCCCGTCCTTCCCTTGCTTCAGACAACATCGTAAGAAGTGAAATTAAGGCAGATTACGTCATAACTGCTCGTCTGTTGATATCTTGTTGTGACCTTATCGATTCTTCCTGTCTCTCTGTGCTACTTGTGACATCATTCTCATCTTTCATTAGGTAATTGTCGACTTGTGCAGCTGCCTGTCGGCCTTCGGAAATTGCCCACACGACCAGAGATTGACCACGGCGACAATCCCCAGCAGCAAAAATCCCTTCCACATTGGTTGAGAAGCGTCCATACTCAGCTTTGAGGTTCGACCTGTTGTCCCTCTCCAAGCCCAGTTTTTCGGGTAGAGTCTGCAAAAAGCAGGGAAGATGATTAAGCTAGCTGAGAATTTCACGAGCACGTTTATGTGACTTATTTTCATCTCAGGAGTCTCAGACCAATGAAATAATTATTTATTTTAAACCTCAATTATAAGTATCCCCCAAAGAAAATGAAGGAAATGGGAAGCAAGCACGGAAACGGTGCAAATTCTGCTAAAGTTCAGAATACTAACCGATTCAGGCCCGAGGAATCCCATGGCTAGTAAGACTAGATCAGCTTCAATGATCTCCTCACTGCCTTCAACTTCTTTGAATGAAAACTTCCCACTTGCATCTTTCTCCCAATGGACATGCACAATCTCCAGTCCTTTCACCAATCCATTCTCGTCTCCAACAAACTGCTTTGTCATAACCTCATAAGACCTAGGATCCTTGCCAAACTTCACAGCAGCTTCTTGATGCCCATAATCTACACGGAATATGCGGGGCCACTGCCAAAATTCAACAGATGGAAAATTAATAAATGATGTCAACAAAAGTTTAAATGGGAAGGGAAGTGTAGACAATTTATAATTTGATTTCTTTATCTTGGTAAAATTAATTCAGATTCTGCATTAAATAATAAGAATCAATTACATTAAGCCTAATCCTATACTAAAAAAAAGTCCATGCACCACATAGGTGATGACATCATTGACATGACAACCAAAAATAAAGTCATACCATTTTAAGCTAAGACGTCCAAAAATTTGTATAAACAACTCTACAAAAGTTAGATTTGAGCATGTTTGTGAAAGCGCAAAACTTGCCTTTTAAAGTATATTTGTTTCCATACAAGCTTGGATTACCTTTTTCTTAGTTATTAGTAAATAAAAATGATTATTTTGAGAGTAATTACTAGCTTATTTCCATCTTTTACAAATCAAACATTATTTGTTTTAAAATTAATTATTTACTTTAATCATTTTTTTCAAGTTAGCCAAGCATGCACTTTCTTCCCTTAAATTAAGAATGCGCAGTTTATCATAAAGCTACTGGCTATGGCTAAAAATAGACTGGTCCAACCTGAGGCCAAGGGTTTCCAGCAGCTCGGGTTCGTGGTGGCTCAGGGAGAAGCTCTAGATTTACGATGCTGCTGCAACCATGTCTGATGGATGTTCCAATACAATCCGTACCAGTGTCACCCCCACCAATTACAACTACCTTCTTTCCCTTGGAAGAGATGTAATTACCATCCTTAAGACTGCTATCCAGCAAGCTTTTCGTATTAGCGTGAAGAAACTCCATTGCAAAATGGACTCCAGACAGTTCTCGTCCAGGAACATGGAGGTTCCTGCCAAATTAGTCCAAAATATCTAGTAAGATGACATAGACTGTGTAAAGTCATGCAATAAGACTTTCCTGAAAATCATCCTTGCTCACCTAGGATTTGTGGCTCCTACAGCCAAAACGATAGCATTATGATCCTCACGAAGCAGATCAAGCGAGTATGCAGGATCTTTTCCAACATTAGCATTTACCACAAAGTTTACACCTTCCTTTTCCATAAGGTTAACCCGTCTCTGCACGATATCGACTTTATCGGCCTTCATGTTAGGCACCCCATACATCATAAGACCACCAATTCTGTCAGAACGCTCAAACACAGTCACTGTATGACCCATTTTGTTTAACTGGTCAGCAGCAGCTAAGCCGGCAGGCCCACTTCCAATAATGGCAACTTTTTTCCTGAAATAGGGAACATAATTAGGATCTCATTGCTACGAATCCAAGATATACACACGTGACCCACACAATAAAGTGAAGTACAACAACACCATATATGGAAAACATACTCGGTCCTCTTCAGGGGAGGTCGTGGCACCATCCATCCCTCCTCAAAAGCTTTGTCTATTATAGCACACTCCATACTTTTGATAGAGACAGGATTTTCGATAATACCAAGGACACAAGCCCCTTCACAAGGTGCAGGGCATACCCGACCCGTAAACTCAGGGAAGTTATTTGTCTCCAATAGCCTATCTAACGCTTCACGCCATCTATTTTGGTACACCAACTCATTGAATTCAGGAATTTTATTTCCAAGAGGGCATCCAGAATGCTCCTGCAATTTTATAGGACAGACGTATCCCAAGTAACAAAAGTTAGTATTCGCATAGATGTATCCATCCTGCTGACAAGAAGTCTTGCTATAATCTTTCTTACCTGATGACAAAAAGGAGTGCCACAGTCCATACAACGAGCAGATTGTGTCTTCAGAAGTGGGCCAGGTTTTAGTTCTTCCATGACTTCTTTCCAGTCATTCATCCGAATATTAGGATCTCTGTACGAAATGCTCTCTCGTTCATAGGCAACGAAACCTCGATGCTTCACAGCATCTGGAAACCTAGTAGGTCTCTTCGGTTGTTTATCCTCCTCTGCCTGTTGATTTCAAAAATTTATGTAAGAACCCAAACAGACAAAAAAACGAAAAAGAATAAAACTCCAACACAGACCACACACAAGACATTCTACTGCCATTCACTATACATTAACTACCATCTATTCACAAGACATCATACTGCCATTCCAGTACATACGTTAACTACCATAAAGAATAGCCAGACTTGTTCTAAACGTGCTACATATTAAAGAGCATATATAATTTGTTGATAGATTCTTTGGTATATTGCATTAGAACAAGTTTTTGAGGGGGACCAAAACTAAAATGGCCTTTTCTGTCACTAACATATCCAGCAATAAACATATCGGAGTGGGTGGGTTGGGGGGGGGGGGAGGATTTTTATAGCGGACTCCAAACATTGGGAACATGGCCTGGTTCATACAAAAATTCTCCAACTATAGATGAAAAGTGCAAACAACAAAGTTGCATAATTAACAGCAATGGAAGATAATTACCGAACTGTCTTTTTGGTTCAAGGATGTAGCTGCAAGCTTCTTAAGCTCTTCAAAAGCATCTTTCTCCAACTCTTCCTCTTCCTGCACCTCAGCTTCTTTGGCAGCATGTTCAGCAGCTGCTTTTGCAGATTCTTTCTTTTGTGTGCTTGCAAGAATTCGTTTGTAATCTCGAGGGAAAACCTTGACAAATTTAGGCAAAAGAGTCTCAAAATCAGCAAGCACTTCTTTAGCTAATTGACTGTTTGTGTGACGCAGATGCTGTTGTATCATCATTCTGAGTGTCATAATATCATCTTCTTCTACTGGATCAAGATCTACCAGTTCAAGATTGCATCGAGATCGGAACTTGGAATCCACATCGAGAACATAGGCAATGCCCCCACTCATTCCAGCAGCAAAGTTCCTACCTGTCTTTCCCAGCACAACAACAATTCCACCTGTCATGTACTCGCACCCGTGATCACCCACACCCTCCACAACTGCTTTGACCCCAGAATTGCGAACGCAAAATCTTTCTGCTGCCATCCCGTTAAAATATGCCTCCCCATTAGTAGCCCCATAAAGAGCTACATTTCCAATTACAATGTTGTCCTTGGGGTCAAAATTGCTTCCTTTCGGAGGATAAACAATAATCTTTCCACCTGATAACCCTTTGCCAACATAGTCATTGCTGTCACCTTCAAGTTCCAATGTAATGCCAGGGCACAGAAAAGCTCCAAGACTTTGGCCCGCACTTCCGCTGAGTTTGACATGAATTGTATCGTGAGGAAGTCCTGACAAGTGGTAGTGCTTACTGACTTCATGGCTTAGCATGGTTCCAACGGCCCGATTTATATTGCAGATAGGTGACTCAATGTACACGGGAAGGCTTTTCTCTAAAGCAGGTTTGGATAAAGCTATTAGTTTGTTATCCAAAGCCATGTCCAAACCATGATCCTGTTTCTGCACACAATACTGAGAAGCTTCTGGACGAATATCAGCAGCTGGTCGAAGTAACAAGGACAGATCAATGTTCTTTAGCTTCTCATTGTTCTTAGCCAAATCTTTATCCAACTCGAGCATGTCTGAACGGCCAACCATTTCATTAATTGTTCGAAAACCAAGTTGAGACATTATTTCCCTCAGCTCTTCTGCCAGCATGAAGAAAAAATTTATGACGTGTTCAGGTTCACCAGCAAACTTTTCTCGGAGAACTGGATCCTGGGTGGCAATCCCTACTGGACAAGTGTTTTTGTGGCACTTCCGCATCATGATGCAGCCAAGTGTAATAAGAGGAGCAGTACTAAAACCAAACTCCTCTGCACCAAGAAGTGCAGCTATTGCCACATCTCTCCCGGTTTTTAGTTGACCATCCGTCTGAAGAACAGTTCGACCCCGAAGATCATTAGCAACTAGGGTTTGATGGGTCTCTGCAAGACCAAGTTCCCATGGAACCCCAGCACTCTTGATACCAGTCCATCTTGAGGCCCCTGTACCTCCATCATGACCAGAGATTAGAACATGATCGGCGTGACCCTTGACAACGCCACTAGCAATAACTCCAACACCAGCTTCAGAAACCAACTTCACACTTATACGAGCCCCTGGATTGGCATTCTGCTCATGTAAATCAACAAAAAATTTATCAGAAAGGAAGACATGATGAAGAAATCTTACATCGTGTTTCATAAAACAACGGACACATATTTGCTCCAATATACAAGCACCCATAAAGGAGTTTGACAGATCAAAGATGACCATATAAATGTAGTCGAAAAAATTTACCTTGAGGTCATGAATCAATTGAGCAAGATCTTCAATTGAATAGATATCATGATGGGGAGGAGGGCTAATTAGACCCACACCAGCAGTTGAGTTCCTAGTGACAGCAATGTCCCCAATGACCTTGTGGCCTGGAAGTTCACCACCTTCTCCTGGCTTGGCTCCCTGCAACAGACAATCTTAATTTAACAATAGTCACCTTCAAAGAGAGAGAATAAATAAATAAAAAATCTCCCGTTAACATTCATCTCACCAAGCCAAATGGAGGTTTCAGTAATAGATACAAACACACTCAAAAGGCGGACAGCAGATTCGGTACATGAACTTGGATTTATAAATAAAAGAAACTTATGTTTCGACAGGACTACAGGCTAAAAAGGAAATATGAACAAGAACATACATCAAAATGGGCTGGATGAACAATCTTCAAAGTAAACATAAGACCCACAAGTAGGTATACCTGAGCCATTTTTATCTGTAATTCGTCGGCATTCGTAAGGTAATAACTTGAAACTCCAAATCTTCCACTTGCTACCTGCTTAATTGCACTCCTCTCTGGATTTCTTGAACCATCAGGAAGAGGCTCCATACGAGATGGTTGTTCACCACCCTCGCCTGCAAAAGAGAAATGAAAAGGTAAATTAGTAAGCTGGTTAGGAACATTAAACCTGTGTTTGTCAAACATTAAAGTTACTAAAAAGTTACTTAGCTATCTAATCAAAGTCGAAAATTAATTTCAACCTCACGCTCATAACTGCTACCCATTTATTAACCACACATTTCGTGGAACCCATTTACTAGTAATTTTGCCCGAACATAACTTTTCAAGAAAATATTAAGCACGAGCCATACGTGCATCAAAATCATGCTTCCACAAAAATAACAAAGGAAAGCTAGTGGATTTATATAATTAACATGTTTATACCCCATAAATGTATGATTCTTGTGCTAAAAGGACTTCAACCCAATTATAGTATTTGTTCTTTTTCTACGACTAATACTTCCACTCTACCACACCCCCGGGGGGGAGGGGGAAGGGAACCTTAAGCAGTAGTCAGTAACATACCTGTATTTGACTTTCCCCCTATCTTGTTCATGGCAATTGCTAAAGTTGTGTGTGCTTCAAGTGATATAGATCCGTAACTCATGGCTCCAGTACAAAAACGTTTTACAATCTCACTGGCTGGTTCAACTTCTTCCAGAGGAATCTTTGCACCGGTCTCTTTGAATTTAAGAAGCCCCCTTAAATTACAGGACTTATTCAATTCTTGTATGCGTTTCGAATACTCTTTGTACGCGACCACACTGTTGGTTTTGGCAGCATCTTGCAATTTTGCGATGGCAAGGGGATCGTTAAGATGAATCTCGCCACCTTTCCTCCAATGATAATCGCCAGGATTAGGAAGCGCTACAGCCTCTGCACTTCCAAGAGGTAATGTGCGTGTTGGAAAAGCAAGACCATGCAACTGGAGTGCATCATGTGCAAGCGCTTGAAATGTGGCACCTTCAACTCTGCTTGGAGTTCCATTGAAGCATCTTTCCATTACTTCTGAGGAGAGGCCTACAGCCTCAAAAATCTGAGCACCCTTGTACGAGGCCAAAGTTGATATCCCCATTTTCGCAAGGACCTTCATCATACCATAGTTGCTTGCTTTGAAGTACTTCTTGACCAGCTCATCCTTAGAGTGGAAGTCACCATTGGCTTTAGGAGGAATTTTTCCATCGAGTTGCAGTCTCCAAATGGCTTCTACAGCCAAATAAGGGCAGATAGCATCTGCACCAAATCCCACGAGTGTACAAAAATGGTGCACTTCACGGGGCTCAGCAGATTCAACTATCAATGCAACCCGAGTTCGCTCGAGCTTCTTAACTAGATGATGATGTACAGCACCAATAGCCAACAGGGAGCTCACAGCAATACGCTCAGATGAGAAGGCTGCAAATATCAGAAGGGCATATACATTAACTTCATAAATGTGTTAACAGCAACAATAAACTAAGCATTCTTGATAGAACATTTCAAAAATCTGGGAAGGGGTACCTCTGTCAGAGAGCACAAGTGTTGTATAACCCTCCTTAATAGCATTGTGAGCTTCAGAACATATCCTATCTAAGGTCTCCTCCAAACCATTCCTGCCACGATCCTTCGAGTAAGTGATATCGAGAACTTTGCTTTGCCAGCCTCTGTAGTTCATATTCTTAACAGCTTCCATCTCTTCAATGGATAAAAGAGGCCCTTTGAGTGACAGGCGGTGACACTGCTCTTCCGTGGTCTCTGTGAGATCCCCTTCTGGGCCAACCATGCATTCCATAGAAGTAACAATCTTTTCACGGATTGGATCAATAGGAGGATTGGTGACTTGAGCGAACATCTGTTTGAAATACTCGAATGTGAGCTTCTCCCTGTTAGACATCACAGCCAATGGAGCATCATTTCCCATTGAACCAAGGGCCTCAATGCCATCCTTTGCCATGGGTAGTAACAGCATCTCCAAGGCTTCAACGGTGTAACTGCATATGGAGGCCAAGAAGTACATTTATTTCCAAGCAGAAGTTCAATAGCCGTACCAATTTTAAGAGCTGACAAGGTTCAGAACTTCATACCCGAAAGCCTTCAAAGGTGCCAATAAACCCTGGATACCCATGTTTTCCATGTTGTCATCGTCAAGAGATGCCTAAAATTGCCGCAACTTAATTATCATCATACAGAAAGGGAGAAAAGAAACGGTTGTGAAGAATAAGATGATAAGCTTACTGGTAAAACTCCATGTATGGGTGGAGGAACCCTGACAGATTCCTTGACAGATTCAACTATGTCTTTCAAATCCAGCTTTTGCCTTTCTAGCCATTTTCCATAAGGTCTTGCAAGTGAATATTGCTGCTTCAAGGCCTCGTCATCTACAACAACATGCTTCTCAAAGTCTACAAGGAGCATCATGCCAGGATTAAGTCTTCCTTTCTTGCTGACATCTTCGGGTGGAATATCAACTACTCCAACTTCACTTGCCATGATAACTCGGCCACTATGTGTTATATAAAATCGACCTGGACGCAATCCATTTCGATCCAAGGTTGCTCCAAGATAGCGTCCATCAGTAACTGCAAATATTCAATTAAGCATCAAACATTGTGCAATCATATGACGTAAATTTAAAATAAATATCGTTAAAATCTGTACATGACACGAGAGCAGGGCCATCCCATGGTTCCATAAGAGCTGAAAAATACTCATACAAGGCCTTTCGATGAGGATCCATGTTCTTATCATTTTGCCAAGCTTCAGGAATCATCATCATTATTGCCTCGGGAAGACTTCTACCAGCTCTAACCAAAAGCTCAAGTACCCCATCAAATGCTCCTGATGTATGAAAAAAGCAAAATTCAGATATTTGCAAAAATACAAGACACTTAAATCGTGAATATTTGAGCATCAGCATTTTTAGCATACCTATCTACTTCTTGTTATTAATATGGACTGATGCCACTAGATGCAAATCATGCAGGCAAGCATGTTAAATCCATATACATGCAATCATATTAAGAGATCGAGGATGACTGACCTGAATCTGATGAGCTGGCATCTACAATTGGTAGAAGCTTCTTCATCTCTGTCTTTGACAAGCCTAGTTCCTTGCACTTTAAGAGTCCTTCACGAGCCTTCATCCTAATTTGAATAATAATAACAGAAAGTGGTTCAATCAGTCTATCCATATTAGCATTAAAGTCGTGACACATCACAATTGACATCCAACAGTCTTGTGCTGGGTATATAAACTAAAAGTAGCACATCAACCGCTGAATCCAATAAAACAGTAACCCAGATAGCTTTTTACTAGCATGTAAGTTCAAATTAAAGTAACCATAGACTAGGAAATCAGTTAGTAGAACAAAGAAATCAAAGTTGACTAATTTAGGTTCCAACTGAAAATTTTTAAGTAACAAAAAAGGTGATTTTGAGTATCCATTTTTACCAATAATAACGACCAATTGGACCATCCAATTAAACTTTCTGCACAATCTATTAGGAAAACAACTGTAACTGTACCAAATATTGAGAAACATAACCATATCAAGATACTTGCCAGTTTGCATTCCCCCTTAGTGTGTTTATTTCTCCATTGTGTCCCAGGACACGCATGGGCTGAGCCCGATCCCAGCTGGGAAATGTGTTTGTTGAAAACCTAGAGTGTATCTGAAGAAAAATAAGTAGAGAGATAGCTCAGTCACACCCATGTGCAGAAGATTTGGATTCTGTACACAATGACAATTGTGTTCAGGGCACTTCTATAACTAATGCGGCAGTGCCAGTAAAAAATATTGAGAACCTTAGACTACTTAACCGAACACAATTTCATTTCCCCCATTAAGACGGGTGTTTGATCCTTAAAGCTCATAGAGAAAAGCACCTAGTTTCTGCATGCATTATTTACTTCGTAATGAGGTTCCTTACCAACTCGCCCAAAGAATCCAATACGGCATGCGAAGTCAAAAGATCAAGGTGTGGAAGAACTTAAGAGATCATTCATACTTCAATGCCTCAGAAGTCATTCCTCAACCTTGCATTGCTTCAGTTAACCGGTTGATCCCATGCTGTCCGTGTTAAATGTGGAGTCAGAAAAGAAATAAAACAGAGAATGGTGATAATATATTTACCAGGGCCATGTAGCTCGTAAACCTTTCATTTCCAAGATCAGCATAGTAGTATTCCTTCAACTGATTGGGCTTCAACTGACCTTTGTAGACAATAGTCCTGCATAAAACAGACAAACATATCAAAAATCTAAATTCAAAAGTCACAGCAAATAAATTTATCTCACATTCAATAGGGACAAATCTCTCCAAGAAATAAACCTTGAGGAAAGAGAACATATATAGAAATCTCTCACACCACCATGTTGCAGGTTTAATGCAGCTCGGATAGCTACCATTGAAACCCTCCTTAATATGTACATCTGCAAAGAAGCAGGAAAAATGCAAATTACAAATTTTGGGATGTGTAAGATCTTTAAGTTTTAACTTTTTTAACTGGATTAAGTAGTAAATGTTAGTTGCTGTTGGCATCCACCTGTTGCTCAAAATCAGCCTTTGACCTGGGAGTAGGTGTAAGAAACACTTGCTCAATTATTGGCTCTGTCTGCAAAGCAGACTTGCCCAATCCTGAGTTATCCGTGGGGATAGACCGCCAGCCAAGGACATTATGCCCGAGAGATTCTGCGATCTGGAAAGTATTTTACACCAAAAAATGTCAGAAATCATAATTTATCAAACGAAATCCTATTCAGCCATAACAAGTTTTGATCTTGGTACTACCTTTGTGAATACAATTTTGCTCTGTTCCCTCCGACTTTCGGAAGTGGGCAAGAAAAACATGCCCACCGCATATTCACCGGGTGGGGGAAGCTCAAATCCTTCTTCCTTAGCAGCCTGGTACAGCATGAACAAGAAACAATTGTGATTAAAATTCGACAATCAATTCCTATAATTACAAACCCACTGAAAATTCTTAACTTTAACTTCTTTTTTTAATAACTTCCAGGTTTTTACTAGAGGTATAGAAGTCAACATTTCCTTCAATATTACATGATCCGTTCTAAAACCAAGCAATATCAACTGTAAATCTCAAACAATGTTAAGAAAACGGATAAACAATTATCTCATAAATTCCAATTCCCCCAACATAAGTGACGTGGATAAAGAAGAATCAATCAGTAATAAAACTGAAAGTTATAAGATTATATGGGAAATTAAGCGGGGGGGGGGGGGGGGGGGGGGGAATTGATCGAGTCGAACCTCCTTGTAGAAATCGTGAGGAAGAGCCACGAGAATTCCAGCTCCATCCCCTGTATTTGTCTCACAACCACATGCACCTCTATGTGACATACGTACCAACATCTCTATTGCATCAGTAACCTACATATCATTTACAAGTTAAATGTTGATAAATGAATTCCACAATTGAACACACTGCAATATTTGTATGTGTATATGGATATAGACAAATAAAGAGTACCGTTTTACGGCTGCTTTCACCAGAGAGTTCAGCCACGAAACCAACCCCACACGAGTCCTTATCGAAGGAAGGATCATACAGCCCGAGCGGCTTCTCGGGCACCTGAGACAAAGCATTCCTCACCACCAGTTTTGGCGCCCGGCCAGGCCCTTCCGTGCGCCAAATATGAACCCTTTCCGAGCCCAAGCACGCAGCGCTCTCCCGAACCACCGTTCCAGTAATGAACCTGTTCTCAAAACCACCAACGTTCCTCTTCACCAACCCCCTCGAAACTCTAGCTCTTTTGTTCACCCCCACCCTACTCAACGCCGCCACCGCATTCAGCTGGTGACTCCCGCAGGGCTTCACTGCCAACCCACTTCCAGCGTTGCTCCTCACCTGAATTCCAGATCCCGACGCCACCGACATGCTTTACAGCCACAATTATTTTACTTTGTTTTCAATTATTATTCACCGATTTACGTAGGATATAATAAATAAATTCAGAACAACCCAGATATCTTTTAACAAAAAAATACCAGATCTGACAAAAATCACACCGTTCAACCGATTCTCCAGAGATCAATCCCAACAAGAAGCGATCGTCTAAATGTATCAAAACCCAACACAGGTGACAGAATGAAGATTTACGAATCAATCTCTTACTATGCACGGCGCAAAATTATTAATGCAAACTAGCTGAGTTTTCAGGGTTGTGTTGGATTTATAGAGAGAAACCGCCTGTGGGTAACACAGATGTGGGACCCATAAAGAGGTTTTTCTTTTCCTATTCCGCATTCTTGTATGCACACCTATTCTTCATAGTATATCCAGCAGTATAGTAAATAAATTTCATTAACAGAAAAAAAAAAAAAAGATGAATAAAAAATGGTTATAAATATGAATTATCTATTTTGTCATGCTTGCTGCATTAAAGAAAATGAAATATGATGATTTTTTTTATATCGAGTTCAGAAGTTCAGAATAATTATTGTTGATTGCACGTCTTAAAATAAAAACATGCACTTCAACGAGATCTTACAAATATATAGTGGGTTTGTTAAAAGTGTTTATCTGAGTGGTAAAAAATACTTGTTTATAAAAATTATGATTTTTGAGATATAATATATAGTTAAAAAATAATTAAAAAATGCATAATTAAAAAGTGATTTTAAAAAAACATTATTTATAAATTTGTTTAAAAATAAAATTACCCAACAGTGGTGAGACAGCTAGTAAAGTATTTTATTTATTGCCACGTGGAGCAGTAGTCTATGCGGCAAGCTGCTCATGGTGGGGCCCAAGACAGCGATAAATAAATACTAAAAATGGGGTTGGGACCTGGGGGACAAAAAGGAACCGCCTCCGGGCTCGATACTGAGCCTCCACGGCTCGTTCTTGGTATCATTGTTCGACTTTAACACTTTTCTGTTAATTAATTAATTGTTATGCCTAAAAATATAGACAGGAAAAAGGGAAAATTAAATTAGATTTTTATTGTTTTCAATATATATATATATATATATATATATATATATATATATATATATATTTTTTTTTTTTAAAGCAATTATTATAATTTATAAATTAATTTATAAATAACACAATTTTTTAAACTACTTTTTATTCATACACATTTTTCGAAAATCACTTTTTAACATCACGTGTTATCCAAAAAAATCAAAAACCAATTTAAATTCTGACACAAATGTTATAAACTATGTTGCACAGCAGTGGCCAGTGGGTAAAAAATTTATCTCTCCTTTGATGGTTATAGTTCGTCTTCGGCCGCTTCTCTTTAACGGCGATAAATTTTATCTTAAATTCTTTTTTAATCATTTTTCATTCACACGTTCTCTTGGATTTACTGCTTAATTTATAAATTAAGGGGATGTATTTAATTATGATTTTTAAAGACTTCGGAGACTTCAAAATTTTAGATATATTCAATTAAGACTTTTAAAAACTCTATAAAAGTTTAGGTGTATACAATTGAAATTTTCATAAACTTTTTAAAAGTCTTAAAAGTCATGAGGTATTCAATTGAGACTTTTAGAAGTTTCTACAAATTCTAGGTATTCAAAGTGAAAATGACTTTTGGAGAATCCACTACTTGTGAGACTTTGGGAGGCTTTTTAGTATAAATTATAAAGAATTAATCTAAAATACAATCTCTCATCAACAATGAGATTTGTGAAGAATCCAAAAATATAATTGACCATTACGCAAGAACTCATATTCTGAATCTGAATTAACTCAAAAGAATCCAAGAAATATAAATTTTCAGATATATAAATCAAGAAACCGACATATTTAAAACACTGACAATGAATAATTCAAATAAAAAAATGAAAAATATCTCTGAAAATCTTTTAAAAAAAAGTCTAATGAAATCCATTGAGGAGTTTTTATACTTCCCATCAAATCATTGGAAAAAGTTCATGAAATCTACAAAAGTTGCTCACTTAAAAAGTCTCGAAAAATCTTTTAAAGTTACAATTGAATACACCCCCTAAAAACTCTCAAATGAGCTGCTATTTTATTTTATATTAGTCTTTGTCCTACTATTCTTAACTCATTTTCTACAATACTCAATCTTAATTACTTTAACAATAAAATATTTCATATGAAAACCTAAAACTTTTATCTCATTTTCAATTAAACAATATCAATCAATCAATGTCGATTTTTTTTTTGGTCAAATAATGACTATCAAAATGAGGCTTAATCCTTATTGAAATCATTTACTTGGGGGAAATAAGTTGAAAAACAATAGTAGACAAATAAATGAAGCTGTAATTTTTTACCGTTTAGTAAAAGTTTTTTATTTATAAATAAGGAATATATTGTTTTCAAGGTAAATTGTTTATTGCGGGACATATCTCATTTCAAGATTAATATTTTATTCCATAATATATTAAAAATATATTATTTTGCATAATTCATATTAAAGTATTATTATATTTTATTGATTAATATGAAATTATGTTTTATTGATAAAATTTTAAATATGTTGAAAATATATTTCCATAACTCGTACTGAGATATTTTATTTTATTGATTAATATGAAATTATATTTTATTACTAAAATTTTGAACTTGTTGAAAATATATATCTTCCATAACTCGTGTTAGAATATTATATTTTATTAATTAATATGAAATTTATTTTATTAATTAATAAAATATGAAATTTATTGACAAAATATCTTTTTCTAGAACTCTCGTGAAAATCTATTGAAATTTCATATTTTATTAATTGGTAAAATATGAAATTTTTTGAAATTAAATTTAAAATATACTTTTTCACAATTAATTAATGAAGTTTATTGAAAAAGTGAAATATTATATTTTATGAATTAATACAATATATTTCAACATTGAGGTGAAATATCTATTACATTTTTAATTAAGTATGAGATAGAATTAAATGTTAGTTCATAGTTTATACAAAAGCACTTATTATATAGTTGTTATAGCAACCAAGAATTTTTATGCAATAAATAATTATTTTAATATTTAGAAAATTGAGTCGCTATTGTTTTGAAATTAATGCCGCGACGGATTCGTCTAGCCAAGTCAAGAAATATCGAATTTGTTCGATTTTAAATTAAAATCCGAATTTCTAAAATTATGTTATTTTAATTATTTATTCAAAGTATTATTTTCAAAATCATTTTGAATTCCAAATTTATTAAAATATCTCAATTTTCCTTATTCAAATGTATTTTCAGTCCAAAAACATCATCATTTTGTATAAAGAATATTACACCATTTTCTATTTCATATTACACCAAATTCTACACTATCTTATTCTCCATTCACAAACAATACCATCATTATCATCATATAACACGGCAAGACACAAACCACCATTTCTTTATTTTATCATTCCAATTATGAGTATTCCATTCAATGATTCCTCTTCACATTATTATGTCCTCCATATTGATCACTTTCCATCTCATTCCCAAATTTCATAATTCATCCTCACCAACAACCTTCACTACCTTATTCAAATACTCTCTACTCCTACGAGATTCAATTTGCACAATTCAAATCATGGCACAACCCATATTCCTTTCTATTATTTATTTTGATTCCTCATGTCTCCCCTTTAATCATTTTATTCTAACACTTTACATCTAATCAAATTCCTACTCAACCTAAAACTCCACCACGGTTTCACCAAACCAAACCATGCTCCACTTATCACATCATTACCTCCACTTACCTCAATTCCACAATTTCAAAACCAATCTGTATATAATCACCTGCGAAATCGTCATCATCAATCTACAATCAGTTCATAACCATCATCCTCAATTCACCAAACAATGCCACTGCAGTCTTCATCTGTACCACCACCCATTTCGTTTCTTCCCGTTTTGATCTCCAAATCAGACAAACAGCATACATCTTCATCACCTGCACCAAGCTCCATCTCCATCCCAGACGAGTGCAACCACAGTCCACCCACACTGCCTCACCGTCCATCACTCTGCCATCACCTCCTCGATCAGAAAATCAGCAGCCACCATTTACCACACATAGATCAACCTACAGCAAGCCATAACTGTTTCATCACTGCAACCACTGATCTACCAACCAAACCACCACCCTCTGCAACTCACAGCCGAATCCACTACCAATACTGCCATCCACAACCACTAGTTAATCAATTCTGATATCCTGCAATCACCATCTTCATCATATACATCAATCTGTAATCAATCATCATCACCACTATCAACCAGCATCATCATCAGATTTTCACTAACTGCACAACCCATGATCATCACTGCCAAACCAGTTCACTGCCATGGCTCGCAGCCACCTCTATTGCCGATCGAACCTCAGTCACTGCCTCAGAATCACCACCAATCTGTGTCACCTCTTCCACCAACACCACTGCACGATCAAATCCCTCAATCTACCATAATCGATACACCAAAACACCTACTGCCTACTGCTCAACATCAAACCCAACTCCAATCGCAATCCAAAATCAAAACCCAAAACCCAGATTAAGCCAAGCCCAAATACTTACTTCAAATCGCCGCTCCCTTCACTGTGAATCAGCAACTCCAAATCGCGAACCCTAATCTCGGGTCACTCTTCGATCTCGCACTCAAAATCGCAACAAATCCCTCAAAAATCTGAACCAATACCTGTCCGCTGCACGCCTCTACCTTGCGCCGGCGTTTCGCCGATCATATCGCCGGCTGGAAGAGCCCTTCTCCAGTCGGATCGGATGAGAAGAGAGGTTGAGAGAGAGAGTGAATCGAGCGAGAGATCGTGAGAGAGTGAGTGAGTTATGAGAGAGAGAGAAAAGATCTGAATGATATATTATTTATTTCCAGAATTTGCAAATCAGTCCCTGATGTTTTAAATTGTTTTAATTCAGTCCCTACTGTTTTAAACTCATCCATTTCAGCCTCAAAGCTTTAAAATGATTTACTTCAGCCCTTTAACTTTAAACTCTTTTATTTCAGTACCTGCTGATTTACTTTTAAGCCCAAGTTTTAAAAGTATTCATTTTAGTCCCTTAACTTTCAAAATATCTATTTTAGTCCCTGAACTTTCAAAAGTATTCATTTTAGTCCCTCAACTTTCAAAACATCAATTTTAGTCCTCAAATTATAATTTATCATTTTGAACTATATATTCGATATACTAAAGTGACTTATTGGCTAAGACGAAGCGTACGGAGAATTTAAAGAAATTGAAGTCATTCCCGCTCAACTTTGCACTCGTCGGATTTGAGGTAGACTCGCACTTATTAATTAATTTAAATTATGATTTCATATGAATGTCATGTGACTTGTGAAAGTCAATTTTTAAGAAAAACAAGTATGTTTTTATGAAAGGTAAATATACCTTATGTTGTTATGAAAAGTAAGTATGTTTTTATGAAAAGAAAATATACTTTATGTTTTTACGAAAAGTAAGTATACCCTATGCTTCACGAAAATGTTTTTTTTTGGATCATTGCTATGAAATCAATCTACCAAGATTGTTTTGGGTCCCATATGATAAGTTATGATATGTTAAGGGGACCGGAGTTTTAGTAGCGCTACACATAAGAATTCTTGCCACCTAAGTTCGGTAACATTCTTGTGTCTCCTATGTTTATGAGGATTTGCCACGAAGTTCGGTAAAATTCCTATCTTTCCATATGTTTATGAGGATTTACCACCTAAGTTCGGTAAAATTCCTGTCGCATATGTTTATGAGGATTTCGATCCTATCTTATGTTATGATGCAATTGATCCCTATGAATTTCAGAAAATTATGCTTGGTATACTTACTACATAAGAATTCTTGCCACCTAAGTTCGGTAAAATTCTTATATTTATGAGGATTTCGATCTTATCCTATGTTATGATGAAAACTTACTGTTATTATGATTTTACTGCATAAGAATTCTTGCCACCTAAGTTCGGTAAAGTTCTTGTGTCTATTTATGTTTATGAGGATTTCAATCATATCTTATGTTATGCTTTCAAAAGAAATTATGCTTGGCATAATTAAAATATTTTTATAAGTATATGGTTTTCAAAGAGCTGTTTTCAAAGAGCCTATGATTTGCAAAATATGTCCCGTGCTGTAATGCACAATATGAGTTTTTTCAAGAACAGTTTTATAAAGAAGCTCTATCAATGCCCGTTTTATAAAGAGCCGGGATTTATGTGTTTAATCATCTTATAAATTAAATTAATATGCGATGAGTCTACTGAGTATTTCCCCCATGAAATACTCACCCTACTTTTTAACAGTTTTGCAGATTTCGGAGACGGTGGCGAGCGATGAATGATGGTGGCAATAATCGTTAAACGGTTGAAAGTTTGACGTTAATGATTTCCGTATTTTCCAAACAATCGAATAATTTAGAGAAGTTCATTTATTTGAGAAATTATGATATTGGCAATTTCTTTACAATATTAATGGTTCTATTTACTATTTCAAATGGTTTCATAAATGTTTTCAATTTTAGCGGCCATTACAGTTTATTTAATGTTGCCAAAAATGAATTTCAACTATTTCTTCCGCAAAAAAATATTATTCGAAAAATTTAGACAGAAAATGACGTAGTGAATCGGGTATACGGAACTCGGGGCGCTACAGTTGTGTTGCCAAACAATCAATTTAATATTAACAGTACTTGACTGGCATTAAACAGTTAACTATTTTTTGTTAACAACACTTTTTATAAAAGGAAGAATACATAATTAAGGTTTTTAAAGTACACATTTTTAGATTTAAAAAACTTAAGGTTTTATTTCAAAAATCAGGTCATGATTAATTATATATTTTATTGTTTATGGTCACAAATCATAATTTTTTAGGTTACAGCTTATTATGGTCACGAGTCATAATTTTTTAGGTCACAAGTCATAAATTCATGGTTACAGTCACAATTTTTTAGGTCGCAATTTATTTCTCGGTCACAAATTTCAAATTTCGTAGATCGCGATTTTTTTCGATTGCAAATCTCGAGTCAATTGATCACAACTTAATTATGAGTCACAATTTCTTTATTGGTCACAAATCACAAATTTCATTGGTCACAATTTTTTCTCGGATACAAATCAAGAACTTTTTAAGTTACAATTTTCGCAAATCACTAATTTTCTTGGTCACATAGCATAAATTTTATATTTATAAAATTATTTGATTGACTCATTTTTTGGTCGCAAATTATTGATTTAGTTGGTCGCAATCCATTTCTCGATCACAAACCACAAATTTATAGGTCACAAATTCTAATCATAATAATTAATTGGTCACAACTTATTTTTAGGTCACAAATATCAAAATATTAGGTCACACCAATTCAATTAAAGGTCACAAATTATCAAATTAATTGGTCACAGATATCAAAATATTAGGTTACAATAACTCAATTTAAGGTCACAAATTATCAAAATTTTAGGTACATATACTATTTGCTAATCACAAATTGCGCATTTTGGTCACACACCATCAGCACCACCACCGCCGTCGCCAATCACCAACATCGCCTTCGTCGCCACCACCATCGATCACCACCATCGCCGCCACTGACCGCCTATCGCCGCCGCCACCATCACCGACCGCCTACAACACCTACTATTGCAGCCACCACCAGCACGGTACCGCCATCTCAATACCACTAGCCCCCCCAGACCATCGCTCCATCATCACCCCCCCATCTCATTGCCACCACCCCCAAACCACCAGTAGTCACCTATTCACCATCGCAGCAGTAGCCTCCTCCATACCACCACCTACCGCCTTCTCCCCTACACCACCACCACCACCAGCATCACCATCACCGCCTCCACGTAGAAATCCATACACCGTAACGGCGCAACTCACAAACACGACAATCACCATTGAACCGACTACAACCATTTCACCATCGTAACCACATCTAACCAGCCACCACCATCTCCGACAGGCTAGAAATTGCACCACTTCACCTCCATCGCCATCCACTGAACCACAACCGACACACACACCTAGATCTGCACAGGGATTCTGGTCCTCACAGGTCCGCCAAACCACACTACCACAGCACCTCACGCCATCACACGTCGTCTTAAGAATCCCCGCCACCATACAGAACCACACCGCCACCAAAATCGCCAGAACTGCACCACCACTCAACAGACCGACAACCTTTCACACTCATAGCAGAAAACATGTACCTGGCCATGCGCACGCAGATCGGTGCTATTGCATAGTTCTAAGCTGTCGTGGCATCTAGAACAGGCAATCGCTACCGCGTGACAATAAGCCGCAGCCCTCGCCGTTCGTCGTTGCACTCCGCCATCTCTTTCGCCACCAAAATCACAGTATCTTTGATGTCTCACTTATTAGGTTGAATTGTTTCATTTAGGCGTGATTGGGTGGTTGAATTGTGTGAGGGGAGGGTAGGTAGGTTAATTTAATCAAATATTATTATTATTTTTTAAAACTAAAGTATGACCTGATTTTTGTATTAATAAGGTGTAAACCTCATGTGTGAATTGATATGTTAAAAAACATGGATGCATGTAATTTTCCCTTTTATAAAAGCTCTACTAATAAAATTTTAAAGCAAAAAACTCTATTCACAATCGCTGTCTGAAACGGACCCTTATTTAGTTAGTATAATTATAACTATTGCTTTTATACAAATTCTCTTATTTTCACCCATGATTCTTGATGAAGAAATATAACCCCTATTTGATAACAATTATTAAAAATCTTATTTTTTTAAAACTTATTTCAACAATACATTTTACACATAAAATAATCTTTACATAATTCCAAAGGATGCTCTATTTTTTAGCATCCGTTTGGTGAACTAAATAAACTGATTTTAAAATCGGTTTATAAACTATACTATTTCTCAAATCACTTTTAATCACACATATTTTCTATCTCCAATTTTCAACCACCACTTTTTATCTTAAAAACAAAAATAAACTAATTTATAAACCAAATAGTATTTCCAAATGGAAGCTTAACCGCATATTATTCAAAAGTTTAATATTATAAATCACATCATTTCAAATAGTGAGTCTAGAAAATGGGCATATAGTTTAATAAAAAAGAAAATAGAATTCTTATTGTGTTATATGGTTGAAAATGATTTAGAAAATATATGTGATTAAAAAGTGATTTGATGAAATGTGTTAACATTTGTTTGGTAAAAAAAAAATTGTTTATAAACAAAGAATATAATTTTTTGAGGTAAAACGTGAAGTTAAAAAGTGATTTAGAAAAATATGTGTGATTGAAATATAATTTAAGTCGGCCTTTGTATGGTAACATTTTTTGGTTTATAAATTGATTTATTTATGATTTCGAGGTAAAAAGTAGTAGTTGAAAATTAAAGAAAGAAAATATGAATGATTAATTAAAAAGTAATTTGGGAAATTATGTAGCTTATAAAGTGGTTTATAAATAAATTTATTTGCAGTCCGTTCGGCAGTGTATTTCATGGTTTTTTGTGTTTTTTAGGTAAAATATGTGACTAAAAATTGGAGAAAGAAGATATATATGATTAAAAAGTAATTTGAGAAATTGTGTTAAAAAAAATTGTTTATAAATCGTTTCTTTTACATTCGCCGAACATTAATGTCATGAGCACGCACGTGTGACGAAATGGCTGACGAAAGTATACAATGTGAGAGAGAGAGAGAGAGAGAGAGAGAGAGAGAGAGAGAGAGAGAGAGAGAGAGAGAGAGAGACGCGGCCAACAGTAAAACTTTCTGTTTCCTGAGAGAGAGAGAGAGAGAGAGAGAGAGAGAGAGAGAGAGAGAGACGCGGCCAACAGTAAAACTTTCTGTTTCCTGCATCAAAATCAAATACAATTATACAATGTAACTGTCAAGAGAATTTAATCAAATAGAAATCAGACGTATATGGGGAAAAAAAAATAAAAAATTACGGTTGACTTTTCAAGATTCAAAATTAGTAGTTCTCAATCACCTCAACAGCTCAACTTATAATTTTAATTTTGGTCTACCGTTTGTTCTTTGTGTGTTATTGCGAAATTGCATTACTGTTATGAAGTGAACTATTTCAAAATTTGCTCAAGACGAGTTTGATTACACAAATTGTCTTTTCATTGTTTATTATCTTATTGACTTGCTGCGTGAAATTTTCACATAATAAGCAAGATTTTTATCAGTCATATCATAATAATAATAATAATAATAATAATAATAATAATAATAATAATATAAGAACTGAAGTTATTATCATAAGTTCCTAAGACATCCAAAAAAAAATGTAAATAAATCAATATTATTGAACCAAATTCAAGCAATAAATGGTGCATATCCAAATCTATATAGGGACTCGACCATTCAACGTAACATTCTTTAATGAATAACTCTGAACTTTGATTCTTTGAAGCATGCTTACGACAAAGGGAACAAAAATCTCAAGAGAAAAATATGGAAAAAGAAAAAATGGTAAAAATGAATAAAAAAACCGTTTATAACTTTATTGAATGATGATTAGGTCATGAAGGTCTAACATGCACAAATTTATTCATATTTATAATAAAACAAGAATAAACAACTATTCATTATTTATTCGACTAGCATTTATTCAAATAAAATATAACATTTATCAAATGACAAACTAACAACTCCGCATTTTTGTAGGATTTTGTTCCTTGACTGATTTTATAATTTTTGTCAATGTACTTGGACTTGAATTTGATTTTAATACATTATTTTCAATATCGTGCAAGATCTTCTCATCTTATTGGACTCCCTTTAATTTTGGATTTGTTGACTCCAAGTCTTTTTCATCACTCAAACTCTCTTAACCGGTTTTCAATTTTTAACGATACTATGAGGATTTACCTTATCGCTTCAAAAATTTTGGGTCTCCTTGTCACTTTTTTATCATCGCCGTCGTTAATTTTTTGACATTGCTAACAATTCTTGCATTGTACTTTTACCGCTCAAGTTAGCATCTGAAAATCTTAAAGAGTATTCGAGATTTGGGTACTTTGCCTACTTAAGATCACATGGAAGATACCAGTTTATTTATTTATTTTTTTGGGAGATTGGAGAATATATATGGTTAATAAGATGGAAAAACTAAGTGAAAACATGAAAATAATTTTTTGTTTTATTTTATTTTATTTTTTGAATAATGCATGATTGAAAATCATTATGAGGAGCTAATTTCCAAATAATCGTTTCAAACATAGTAATGGGAGATTCTTGGTCATTTTTTAAGATTTATATTTGTGCAATAGTCTGGTTTGAATTCCAGTTTGAAATTGTAATTATTTATTCATATTTATAAAGGTAATCAATAAAAGCTATCTCGTGAATTGAACTTACCCCTCGTTATGAAAGTACCAAGATCGAAATTCTAATACCTAAATATATACTCCCCCGTCCCAAAAAATAGGTATGTATACTATTTTTGTCTATCCCAAAAAGATAGTCTTATTTCCATATTGAGCATGTATTAAATTTTTCATTTCCACATGTACCCTTATTTAATGTATCTTGGTACAATGCACATCAACTACTTAACTATTGCATTTTCAAATTTTTTATTGGAAACAAAGTGAGTCAACTTAAAACAATAAATAAGGGATAAAAAGTATAAATGAAAAACATTGATAAAATTTAATATACTAACTATACTAACTATCATTTCTTAATCCGTGTGAAAATAACCATAAGACTATCTTTTTGGGACGGATGTAGTATTAATTTGTTTTATATAAATCAGACACATTTTATTGTCAAAAATTTGGAGCTATAAGACATCAGACTTAGACATGTGAATTGGGACCCTCCAACACAAGGGTTGACATTTATGCATCTGCGTCTAATACCTTATCGTACACTAGAATAGTTTTGTTCCATAAAAAAGGTTCGAGGAAAGAAAAAGTTGTTGTTACATACTGTTGGAATATTTTGTATATAATAACATCAAAGAAATAGAATATATATATATATATATATATATATATGAAATTCGTGCCGACAAATGGACGAAGTAACGACAAGTAAAACAAGAAAAGAGAAGAAAGGGATAAAGTTGAGGCAAGTATTGAACACTTGACCTTAATTCGAATTTGCATCGCAACGGTGCCTACGGATTATGACAATCGACTCCCAAGATACAACGACTACTACTTGTGCTTGTAGTAATTCAAAACACAAGTACAACGAACCGGAATTATGGCTTTTGTACTCCATAAATGAAATGATCAGGAATATCAAAAAATTATGCAACAAAATGCAAGAAAATTTGATTAAGAAAGATGAGAGAATGATAATGTTATTGCATATCATTGGTGTGTAGAATAAGACACCCCAAGTGTCCTATTTATAGAGTATGAAGGGTTGTGGACGAAGTGGTGGAAGCTAAACCATGCAGCTCTTCAAAAAGTCACATCTTTTCCAGACAACCGTGCGATCGTATGGGCAAAATTTTGACCATATTTTTGTCATTTTTCCGTAATTTCTCATTTATCCGATATTGGTTTCTAAATGTCAAATATACCATTTAATGAATGCAGAGAAATTTAGTGCGCCCCGAAGCGGCGAAATAGCAAGCTAATTTGCTTAAATGAATTGAGTCAGATTTGAGTATTTGGTCGAAATCGACACGATATCATTTTAATTAATTTTTAATACTTAATCAATATCTCGTATTATTAAACCAATATCCAAAAGATACAAATTTCATCCATGCTTGGTGCTAAAATGGACGTGGCCACGTGTGATAGTACGGGAGACCACTTATGTATCAAATTTTCAACCATTTTATGTATTTTGAGGATTTAAGAATATATGGTTAATAAGATGAAAATACTAAGACGTTTAAAACGCCATATTTTTTTATGGGAAAAGAAAAAATTTCAAGACTTTTTTCAACATTTTGTGTTTGAAATTCATAATTTTCCTGGCAGCTCATTTTTCCTCTTTTTCCTTCATGCTCCTTTTTTCCCTTTTTTCGTGGAATTGGTTTTTTAAACCATTTTCGTCTCTCTTGATCATTTTTATTATTATTAATTAATTTACTTTTTGTTCAAAAATTAACATTATTATTGTTGTTATTATTAAGTACAAATGTGTGAAAAATTTAATTTTTTTGACTAAAATAGCTAAATTTTCCTTTATTTGCCACGAAAAATAATGTCAATCAAAAACAAAAGTTGAAAAATTTCATAATTTTTTCACCTAGAAAATTAAACCAATTAAACACATAAAACATCTAATTCTCTGAAATTCATTTTATTTCCATCCAAATTTCACTCTCGCTATCAAACGCAGCCTAAGTAAAAACACGAAAATAATTATTTTATTTTATTTTTTGGATAATGCATGATTGAATATGATTATGAGAGCATCTCGAAAGCACTCCGTCAGTTGTGGCTAACGTAATAATGAAAGAGACGGGGGTCAAAAGAACGTAGATAAATTGATTGAGGCAACTAAAATTTGCTCTCCAATGGTGAGGGCGAATTTTTCAAAAATGTTGACTACGTGACATTTTTCTCAATTTTCAATTAATAACTGATTTAAACAATTGTCGTATTCCTATACCCAACTAAATTTTTATACCGACATCTCCTCCTCTGCTTGAAAAGTCGTAGGTGAGCTTTTATTTTTTATTTTTAGAATTCGTAGGTGAGCTTTTACAGGCATACATTTCATCCATTTTTTTAATGGGTATAAATAGATGACCAAATGAATGAATGTAATTCTAATTTTTTATATGTACATAGACTTGAATTTGTTTGATTGTTTAGTTCTAAGATGTGATAAAATGTACGTGAAATAAATTAATTGATTGAATTCTTGAAGAATTTAATTGACCGTCCAGAACCGCCCACCCTTAATTTAGTATTAGAATAATTATTAAATAAAAATAAATACTGGCTCATCTAGTCTGACGGAACATCAATTTGTAGACGGAGCACTTGATATTGTCAAGTTTTTTTCTAGCGATGTCGCTTAATATTGTAATTGACGAAGTGCATTGGAGAGATATTTTTAATTAATTCAGTCTATTTGCTGACGTATCATTTCTTTTTCTCCAATTGACTTTGCGCATTGGAATTGCTCTGAGGGACTAATTTCCAAAAAAGCCGCTTCAAAACATAGTTATGGGAGATTCTTGGACATTTTTTTTAAGATTTTTATGCAATAATAATCTGGTTTGAATTCCAGTTTTAAATTGTATAATTATTTATTCATATGGATAAAGGTAGAGTTCTTATCAATAAAAAGGTATCTTGTGAACTGAACTTACCCCCTTATTATGATTGTACTAAGACTGAAATTCTAATACCTAAATTAATTTGATTTATATAAATCAGATGCGTTTTATTGTCAAAAATCTGAAACTATAAGGTGTCGAACTCACACCATTTGGTAACCGTCCTTTTTTTAATTTATAAACTAATTTATAAATCACACAATTTCTCAAATCACTTTTTAATCACACATTTTTCTCTCTTCAATTTTCAATCATTACTTTTTACCTCAAAATCACAAATAAACCAATTAGTGTTATCAAACGGAGGTTTGACATGTGAGGTGAGACCCTCCAATACAAGGGTCGACATCCACGCGTTTGCGCCTGACACTCTATCTGATAGTAGAATAGTTTCATTCCATGAAAAATGTTCGAACAAAGTAAGGGTGTGTTTGATTGCGAAAGTGAAAAATGGGTGGAAGAAAATATTTTCTAAGGAAATGATTTTGATTGTAAATTATTTTCCTGAAAAATCAATTGAGAGTGTTTGATTTGTTTAATTTTTTAGGTGGAAAAAATGGAGAATTTTTCAAGTTTCGTTGTTTGATTGACATTATTTTTCATGGAAAATAAAGTAAATTTTTGGTATTTTAATCAATTTTTTTACTTTTTAAATATATTTGTACTTGATTATGATAGTGTTATTTTTTGAAAAGAAAATAAGTCAAATAACAACAAAAAAGTTGATTAAACGTGTCGAAAATAATTTTTCATCTATCATGAAAAATAAAAATCCACCAAAATCCAAAGAAATTTTTTTCCACAAAATCGAGGAAAATAGGCGCGTGAGTGGGGTCCGCGAAAATTTTTTGCAATCAAACGAAATAAAGTAGAAAAGCTAGAAAAAAATTTTATTTTTCTTAAAAAATTTGTGCCAATCAAACACAGCCTAAAGTGTTTGTTGCATACAAATTTCGTGCTAGGTGCTAAAATGGACGTGGCCACGTGTGATAGTATGGGAGACCACTCATGTATCAAATGTTCAGAAGCAACTTGGACAAAAAAAGAAGTGACTCGGACAAAAAGAAACGAAGTGCCTTTTGTCGATAACCTCAGACCCATCAATACAATATGGATTAATACGTAATTGATTGAACACTACTTGCAAACGACTCTTCTGCTCAGAAACGAAATATTCCAAACGGCTTTTCTGCTTAGAAACGAAATGTGTAGACCAAGTGTAGTGTGGTCTAGTAGTAAGCACTTCTAGGCCCCTTCCCGGCTACTGGATTACTCCAGTGCTTCGGGTACTACGGACCCTCTGCCATCCATTGCAGCGGAGCCGTTCATACTATGGGGCTGGTCCTTTTTTAATCCTAACCCTAAAAAACCAATGAGTCACACACTAAGCATAGCAATTATATCAAATGGTCAATTGAATTCTTATTCAACCCTACAGAATTCAAAAATTTGCAAAGAAAATAAAAATAAATAAATCAAGTCATCAACGGAATATCTCTGCCTACATTAGAAGAATTCTCATCTAATGAACTCTACAATCATTGGGTTTATACCAACAAACAAAAAAGTAATAATTTAAACAACAAATTTGAAAATCGAATTCAAGCTCTAGACAAAGAATCTCTTCAAATTACAAAGGATCCTCTAATTCCAATTAAGAATTCGCCGGGGCCTTTTGGAACAACCTTTCCAATTGCGAAATTTATGTATTTTTGGGGATAGATTAGATTAATGTGTCTTCTAAATGTTATTTTGTTGTCGTGTTACTAAGTAAATTCACATCAACTTCTCAAGTTATCCTGATAATCTAATTTATTTAGGAAAATTAAGGCTCTATAGTCTATTCGATAACATTTTAACAATTATAAATTTATTTATTTATGTTTTCGAGATAAAATGTGTAGTTGAAAAGTGAAGAGAGAAAATTTGTGTGATTAAAAATTATTTTAGGGAATTGTATTATTTATAAATTTGTTTATAAAATATAATAATTGCGTTAAAGAATGGAGCCTAAAATCATTGATCTCCAGTTATCATCTTAATAACATGTCAGTTTTGTATATTTACGTAGGAACGAATTGATATGAACTGTCGATGTAGTAAAAAAAATTAGCTTTCAATAACGTAAAAAGTCCAAATATTTGTTTAATGTCGCGTGAACCTCACAAGTCCAACTTTATAAAATCAAATTTTATTTTTCAAAAAGGTGTAGCCCACACCCTGAGGGCCCGAACCGACCACGCCCAAGGCCATTGGTTCGGGAAGGTAAATCCAGGTTATGCCTCCAAGGAGCCAGGGTGGAAGGGCTTATGGTAAGCATGAGAAACGCTCAATAACTCCCGCTTGCCACAAGGCCAATTCCACCTTGCGGGGAATCGAACCAAGCACACAGCTGCGCTGAGCACTTACCACCCATCCCCTTTGTCACTTGGAGATGTGCCCTGGGGGCAATCAAATTTTATTTTTCAACTTGAGTGAAGTGTGTTCATTAAAGGGTCGCATGATGATTAAAGAAATGTTTGAACAATTTTATGATAGAACTCATTGTGTATTGGAGTGTTAACTATCAACTTGCAATTTACTGTTAGAATCATAAATTAGCTCTTTTTACGAATGTGTTTAAAAATAATTTTTTAAACTATTTTTTAATCTTACACATTTTCTTTCTCTATTTTCAACAACACATTTTAACTCGAAAATAGAAATAATATATTTTTAAACACAAAACTTTTAACAAACAGAGCTTCAGTTATCAATGGTAATTTAGATATCATACAAGTCTTTGTACTCAAAGACAAAGGGTACGAATTATTCTCCATTTCCTATTCACAATCCACATCCCTAATCTAATCTTTACATTATAACCATTTTCTTGTTACTTTCGCTTACCATTCGATCAAATTCAAATACAAATTTGAGTTCATTTCATAGAACCTTCGATTCAGATAGAAGAATTTTTCGATAGAACTATTTTAGACAAACATTTTCTAAAGCTCTTAATGTAGTTTTGATTGAGGTCAATTCCATGGAAATGAAAAATGGTTTTCATGGAATTCCATCTTTGATCCTTCAATTGCATTTTCGTCGGACAAAATTCATTTTTTGTCTTATCTCGATACTAGTTCTTTTTCTTTGAAAACACGAAAATTGGTATCTTTGGATTTAAGTAGGGATTCATTTTCCGGCTTCACCAAACTTTCAAATAGTAATTTCACCTTCAATCTAACACATCTAAATTTATTGAATTTTCTTTCCATGAAAAATAAGTTATTGACAATTCAATTTTCTACAACTTATTTTCTTTCCACCCATATTTCATCCTTTCAATCATAGAACTCTTAGAGTCAAATAGGATATATATTCAAAAAATGACTAAACATGGTCAAATAATTTTTTTTTTTAACAAATTAATAAACTTTTAATTTTTAATTTTTTTAAAAAATCAAACAAAATCTACTAAAAGCTATATGGTGACTTCAACTTTTGTCGAAAGGATGGGTTTTTGGCCACATGGTTCAATTATGGGGTCAAACGTGAAAATGAGATTTTTGACGTTTATATTTTTTTAAAAGAAAATTGGACTCAATTATTTTCTGGTGATCACTTTTGGGACTATTTGAAAGCTTTATAACTAGAACTAGAAATAATAATATGTCATAATATCACTGAAAGGAAACTGATCTTATTTCTTACAAAGCAAAAACAGATTACAGATGAAATTTTTTCAAAAAATTTACGAAAATGATTTAATTTAATAAGAATATAATAATAATAAAAAAACAATCAATTTGATCCAAGATCTAAACCCCTACCAATAGCCCATGTTATTTTGTACAGCTTTCTGTCTTTACTTCAACTGAACGGTGTGTTCTTTAAAATTTAATTTGGAATGTTTTGTGTCAAATTAAGAAATTGAAATTATTTGTTGATTTATTTGTATTTTCTTGGTAAGATGAAGGGTTAAAAATTGGAGAGATAAAATGTGGATGGTTAAAAAGTGGTATGAAAAATTGTGTAAATTAAATTTTAAAGAACACACCCTCAGACTAGCCATCGTTTGATAACGGTACTATTTTTTATTTATAAACTATTTTATAAATCATATAATTTTTCAAACCACTTTTTAACCATACATTTTTTCTCTCCAATTTTCAACCATTATTTTTTACCTCAAAATCATAAATAAATCAATTTATAAATCAAACTGTTACCAAACAGAGTTGCAAAGGTCTTGCAACAAACCTGGTACTACCCCAATCCCAAGACATATGATTCCGGTTATTCAAAGGATTCTGATGCAAAAAACTTTATTGACTGAAAAGACAGATTACGGTTCTTGGCCATAAGGTACACATCACAAAATCTTCCAGCGAGTGAATGATGGATGAATCATCTCTTCCATCTCTCCAAGACACAAACTTCAATAACCCCAAACAAATGAAGAAAGAAAAATATAAATCTGCATCGCGGGGAAAAAACCTTTGAATCTAACCTAGTTTTAGAGATAAAATCCAAACGCAAATAAAACTTGTGGGCGATTTGAAGGAAATTGATGTGGGGAAATTACAAATGAAGGAGCATAAAATTATACCGAAACTGTTATTGAACTCGATTGAAGATGATTCTTTCACCTTTGCGCGCTTTTATTTCTAACAATGTAACTTCTTACTAAGAGAATCACCTCATTTTGCATATCCAACTCCAAAAATTATGATAACCGTCAAGAAAATAAGAATAAAAAATATATAATTTGAGATTTCGTCCAGGTAGTCACTTGTATTTACACTAGGTGACCACCTGGAGAGACGATGCGGTGCCTGCAACAAAATTGATTGAGCTGGGCAACCGCCTAGTTCATAACTTAGCGGCCGCCCAATTGATCCTTCGCCTAGAATTCTATTTTTGGTATAAACTTAATTGGACTGCGATTTCTACACGGTTTTTGATACATTTGAGAGGCTTTATAAATAGGCAAGTACATTCTACATTAGAGGTTGACCAATTATCACTCGAAAAGGCAAGGAAACAAGCAAAGAACATCAAGATCTCAATCGGGAAATTTGAAGTGAAGATCGAAATCAAGATTTTATTTTTCGGATGATGAATTCAATATTATTAGTTTATTTCCTTCTCATAAATATGTTATGCTAAACTTTTATTTTATTAGGATCATGATGAAGTTTTAAATTTTGGATTTTTATCTTTGAGTTTGTTTAATTAAAGACAATTTTTAGTTCGAGCAATTAATTCTATTTTTCATGCATCTACAATTATATGCACAATGATTATCTAATTTATGAGACGTGTTATTAAGTTCGAAAGATTAAGAATTTGTTAGACTTGTGTGTTAATTGTCATAAAGTCCGATAAGGGATAAATATATACCGTTATGCTTTATGTGATCTCTAAGTGTTCATAAACTTTAATGTTTTTCTATGTGTTCGCATTCGTCATAGAAATATAGACTGGTCAAGTATATGAATAAGTTTTAATTACTTTTCGAAAGAAGACTTTAAACAACTTAGGAGCATTGATCTTCATTTAATAGAGATTGTTGATAATTATTCAAATCAAAGTATGAAAGATGGAATGAAAAGTGGATTCTAGATCCTAACACTGTTTTCTCATTCATTACACAAATCAAAGTTGAATCTTGCGTAGCTAAGTAAATTCAATATTTTCGAGCTAGTTTGTTAATTTTTAGTTTTATTTGATTTCTCATAATAACAACTTGATTTTTCTTATTTCAGTTAAGATTTATAATCGAAAATAATAATTTATCTCAAACCCTATGGGTACGATACTTGGACTCTAAAATTCATTATATTACTTGTTCGATTGATAAACTTGCAGTAAGGAAATTACGCAACAGAAATGACTCGAGTCACTAGCTAGACCCATGAAACAATTAATTGTGGAAAAACTCAGACCCATCTTCCAAGAGTAAGTATCGAAAATGTTATCGAACTTACCACGAGAGTTTGAGACGAATTAATCAATGAGTACCATATAATGAATCACTACCAAGTCACATCAAGGTAATAGTCTTGTAAGCCGGAAGTGAATGGAGGAACATTGAAATGAAGACAAAATGGGGGCTCAAACATGATTCGAAATCGTTATATTAAAAGTATATTTGCCCCTCTCGATTGAGATGTTTAGGCTGCGTTCTCTTTGACGTTTTCCAGTCGTTTTCCGTTTTTCATTTTTGAAAACACGGAAAACGTGTTCTCTTGCACCGTTTTCAGAAATAATTTTCGAAAACGTTTTCAAAATTTGAGCCTTAAGTGGAAAACGCGGAAAACGCGCGTTTTCCACTTAAAAAAAAAATTTAAAATAATCAAAAAATTTTGAAATTTGTCAAAATTTATCATTTTTAATTACATTATTGGTCCCTAATTTTCCAAACTTGTCATTTTAATCCTCAAATTTTGAAATTTCTTTCGAAAATACCCTAATTTATTTGCAACTTAGGTCCCTCAACTTCAGATTTTGTTGCACATTAGTTCACAAATTTTACTTTTCTTTCAATTTAGTCCTTCTTGTATTTGTTTTATAGGTCATTGTCTTCAAACATGTATAACTTTTAATGTACAACTCCGAATTGCACTCTGTTTTTTGCGTCAAACTCCAAATTCAACCATCTTTCTAATGATGTATCATGTGCTTAATTATTAAACATTTCTTTTTTACTTTTGTATTGTAGACACTTATTTTGTAAGAGCATCATTAATTAACGTAAATTGATTTTTGCAAATTTTATTGAAACTTAAATTTTAAATGTTATGAGTGCTTACTAGAAGGATGTATATATATAAAGTATTAAATGGAACGATTACTTTAGAATGGAAAATTACTACCCAAATGTGGAACGATTACTTTAGAAGGGCAGCATGAATTTTTGAACTTTTTTTGTATAACCAAATTGTGTGATAGGGGTTATTTCATTTATTTTTGTTGTATAACTCAAATATGACATCTTTATTTCATTTATATTCACAAACAATATAATTACAAGTATACAGAAATAATTTTCTTCAAAATTTTAACGCGTTTTTCAACTTTTCATTTTCGAAAACAGTTTTCAGAAATAACAAACCAAACGCGTTTTCAGCAATTTCAAAAAAAGTCACAGAAAATGGAAAACAGAAAACATTTTCGAAAATGAAAATAGAAAACTGAAACACAAAGAGAACGCAGCCTTAGAGTCCGATGCAAATGGATTTAGCTGATTAATCAAGTCTTCTTACCTGGTAAACACAAAGTACAATGAATGCTTAGAGAAAGGAACAAGAGAGAAAAATCGAGTTTAAAAGGTAGAAGTTAGTCTCATTCAATGATAGTATATGGAGATATAAATTGACATTTTACTTATCAATTTCAATCCCTATTTATAATGTTTGAAATAGCATGATCGAAAGTGTACATAGGTTGGACAAAATGGTACCTATTGGTGCCCAAAAGGTTGCATCATTTTGAAAATGTGCTTGTTTGTTACAACCAAGCAATCGTTTGGTATTATCTTCTTAGCTAAATGGCTAGAATAATGGCCCAAGCCAAGCGATCGCTTGGTGATCCATGTTAACTCTCGTGTTCTAATTCTCATTGTCAAATGCCAAGCAATCGCTTGACCACACGTCAAAGCGATCGCTTAGGTATCTCTGAAAGTAGTTTTTCACCTTTTTTTTCGTTCCTCATAACGCCTCTTCGCGTCACGTTTTGTCCGTACTTTTTTCAATGACTTAACCAATTTTTGAACAACATATTTGGAAATAGACTTCCAACAATAAATTCAAACTGCATCACAATTTTTTACTAACAAACGTATACTATTTTCTCGATAAATGAATTAGTTTATTCTTCAACTACGCTATTGTATCTTTTCTTGCTATTTCTTATATTTGATGAGTTTGACGTCACTTTTCTATCTCCTTATTTAATTAATTTATTTGGGTTCTTAGAATATCTTCAATTGACTCTTTAAACTTAAAGTGCTATTTAATTAAGAGAGTTGAATCCTTAATTTTATATATAAATCTCAATGCTTCATTCCAAACATATTATGTTGATAAGATGTTGATGGTGTGATGACAAATTTTCGTAATGACTTTAATAATTCAAAGGCACGGCACTCGCTTTCTTTTAGACTTTATTTGTCCCACCAAATAGTATGTACGAGGGATCCAAATAAACCTCCAAGATACAATGGAATCAAAGTTTTGTTTGATGACGAACGTGCAATATCCGGCAACAAACCCGAACACAAAGATGATGATAAATACACAAGAGAATCTTGTTGAATCCGGGCCCAAAGAAGGGTACAGTGACCCACCAGCGAAGGCCCAATAGTGGCCCAACGGACTTTGACCCACAGCTAAGGCCTAAAAAATGTCACCTTGGGATGAATGCCGAGGTGGTATGTCAAGCAAACCTCTTTAGCCGACCTGATTAACGCCTAGCCGATGTGCTTTACACTCAGTCGGGACGCTTTATGGCGCTGACCAGAAGAGAGAGATGGAGTCAGTGATGGGACACTGCCTTTACCCAGACGTGACAGACGCCCATCCCCTACGAAATGTAGCAATGATTACGGTTGAAAAGCAAGGTTGTCACATCCATAAGTTAGGGTGATGACAAGTGTAAAGTACGCCACATGTCATGATCCGAGACAAGAAGTTCCTCTATAAATGAAGCACAATTTCCTCCAAGGAGAGGGTTAGCAATTTCTCACTCTTAACTCTATATTTCTCTCACTCCCTTTTCTCTCTTTTACACACTTATATTTCCCGCACCCAATATATATATTCGCCTAAAATGAGTACTGACTTAGGCATCGGAGTGCAAACGGGAGCCACCTCGGCCCCCTTTGCAAGCTGACTATTTGTCCTAGTACGCAGGAGATCCACGTGTTCAAGAGGGAGGAGCTGAGACGTGTTGGTCCAAAATCCAGCCGAATTTTGTGGTCAACATTTTGGCGCCGTCTGTGGGAAACCATACTGCTAACCACGAAAACACATGGTAGAAAGCCACACATAGAAAGGTAGTCCTGAAAAAGGACGAATAACCTCTTACAATATAGCGGATAACTGCAAAGAGCTTTGAAAGATAAGCAAGTTGTCCTTGAAAAAGGTAGGAGCTTTGAAAGATAAGCTGGTTGGCCTTGAAAAAGGTAGAAGCTTCGAAAGATAAGCTGGTTGGCCTTGAAAAAGGTAGGAGCTTCGAAAGATAAACTGGTTGGCCTTGAAAAAGGTAAGAGCTTTGAAAGATAAGCTGGTTGGCCTTGAAAAAGGTAGGAGCTTTGAAAGATAAGCTGGTTGGCCTTGAAAAATGTAGGAGCTTTGAAAGATAAGCTGGTTAGCCTTGAAAAATGTAAGAGCTTTGAAAGATAAGCTGTTGGCCTTGAAAAATGTAAGAACTTTGAACATAAGTTTAACACCCTTGAAAAAAGGCGGAAAGAGCTTTGAAACATAAATTCAGTGACCTTGAAAAAGGTAAAGACTTTGAAACATAAGTTTAACAACCTTGAAAAAGGTTTGCAGCAGTGAGACAAAAGTCTATCTATCCTTGAAAAGCAATCTAAGACCAGAAATTCCTCTGAAACATGAATGAAAGTGATGGTGATGTTAACCCCCGTAGGGGAAGAAGTGGCCAACACAGCGAGGGCGAGGTTCCTCCAGGACTTCATGAAAACGCCAATGAGGAAGTGGCACAACCTAACCCACCTCGTCGGCATCGTAATCGCCGCATGATGCGAGATATGACACGCATGGCGGCCCAAATGTTAGAAATGCAGAAGCAGCAGATAGAACAGACTACTGCGATGAATGCCTTTATGGCCAGAGGGTATGTTATGAATGAACCCGTGATGCCTCATCAATACTCACAGCTACAATATTCACCATCTGAGGCGGCCACTGTCTCGTATTATTATCAAGATCCACAGACATATGCCGAGGTGGAATCCGAGCCTTTCTACGAGCGAGACCCGGAACATGAAGCACATGAAGAACAAAACTCACTCCCAGCTAGACGCAGGGAGGCTTCTCCCACAAAACCCGGCAGTGTTTTCAGCCGAATAGGAGGGTTATTCAGGGGCCAACGACGGGGACAAACGGACCCAGGTCGGCACAATGTCGCAGAGCCTAGAAATAGGCACGAGCGACGCGCTGAAGAAGCTTTGTCGCAGGGTCAAATATATAGGGACCAACATGGTGTGTGAGCAGAAAGGTTGGTATCAGCACACGAGCCTAGGAATAGGCGTGAAAGAAGAACCGAAGCAGTTCGGACTAATCCTCGCAGCGAATTACAAAGCCATGAAAGGCCAAACTACGGCTGCGTTCCACCACCACAAAGGCGGAGTATGCTCCGCCACTCTATGGCCAATACCGTGATCCGGAGTATTCCGGTCACGACAAGAACAGCGAGCCGCCGTCATATGAGTTGGATGATGAAGAGGAAGTAAGTCCCTTCACATAGGGCCTCCGTAGATGCCTCGTCCCCCACGACTCTGAGATGCCAGAAATAGAAAAATACTCTGGCCGAGGTGATCCTGATGACCACCTGTTAAATTACCTCGCAAGCATGGAAATAGCCGGAGCCACCCCGGCACTGAAATGTAAAGCCTTTGCTTTAACCCTTGAGGGAAGTGCCATACGATGGTATAAAAAACTCCCTCCTGGCAGCATCCACAGTTGGAGAGATATGAAGACAGCTTTTAAAAATGACTTTGTTTCCTCCAGGCCTGGCCAGCTCCCGCTCCAACGCCTTTAGGATCTGAGGCAAGGAAGGGACAAATCTCTGAAAAGTTACCTAGCTAGATTTACTGAAGAAATGCATATCTGCGAAAATATCACAGAGGCGGAGATGTTTTCCGCCTTAAAAGGAGGGCTAGATATGACTAGCATGTTTTGGAGGGATGTCCGGAGCAGGAAACCAAGAGATTACAATGCCCTAGTAAACCTGATGAAGGAAGAAATTGTATCGGAGGAAATGGCTAGGGCCAGAGATAATCACCCCCAAGGGAGATACAATCTAGGATACAATCTAGGATATTCCAATGAAGCGGACATCAAAAAGGGAGGAAACAAGGATAGGGCCGGCAGTAACCGAGGTGGTGCGCCTCGTCCATTTCCGGGGACGGGATCTAGCTTTGCAGCAGAAATCACGGAAGCTATCCCTCACTTGCACTCTAACATCCCTTCTCAAAATCCCCCCACGGCTCAAGGGAGAGTGGAAAGCGACCGAAGTGGAAAACAACCCATGATTGGGGCTTACTGTGCCTACCACAGATATTACGGTCACGCAACAGAGGATTGCAGAGAAATCCACATGTTAGCCGACCAAAAGGCACAGGGGAGAAGGGGAGGTGACCTCCCCCCTGATACAGGGCAGACTCAAAAATCTGGTGGCCTGAAGTTCAACCGAGCTGATAGGAGAGCTCCGTGGAAGAACTCAACTAAGGAAAGAATTGATAATCGTCAAAGAGACAGGAATAAGGGCCAAGATACCGCCTCGGCACATGCCAAAGACACGCGGGAACCACCTATTCCTGTGGCCAACCTCCCCATCCGTGAAATCGACACAATACTGGGAGGCCCCCACCCAGGTGGGAGCACAAACAATTCCCAAAAGAGGTATATAAGGGAGGCCAAGCAGCCCGCCAACGTGAATTATCATATCCATTCCCATCCCGTTGGGATACCTCGGACGGAACCTATCACATTCACACAAGACGATGCCGTTGGAGTGCACTTCCCCCACAACGACGCATTGGTTATCAGGGTGGTGGTGGCTCGAAATGGGCTATCACGGATGATGGTGGATGATGGTGCCTCGGTAAATGTGATTTACGGGGTAACTTTTGATAAGATGGGGATCAACACTCCTCTCATTCCAGTCCCTGATCCAATATACGGATTCACGGGGGACAGCATAACCCCCAGGGGGTCCATAACCCTTATAACTGAAGTAGGGCAAGCACCGACCCTCTCCAGAATCCCTATGGAATTCTTGGTGGTTGACAAAATCTCCTCCTATCATGGCTCAATAGGGAGGCCTTGTCTCATTGACTTGGAGGCTGTAACGCATACCAAATACATTTGCATGAAGTTCCCCACGGAGCATGACGTTGCAACTGTGAGGGGAAGCCAAACAGAATCCCGGGCTTGTTACACAAATGCAATCCGGAAGTTTCAAGATCGAAGCTTGAACATGATCAGTGATGTAGCCATGGCCGAGGCTGCTCCAGACCCTGAAAGATTGGGTGAAGGGCCGTCTGGAGATAAGGATGTCACAATGACCCTGGAAGAGGATTTAGCAGATCTAGACCCCAGGATGGCAGGTGACAATTGCTCCACCCCGGCCGAAAGGTTGGAATGCTTCGGCGTAGACCCACTTGATCCAATCAAAGAATTATAGATCGGACTGGACTCGCCAACCGAATACAAGAGTCAATTGAAGGACTTCCTACTTCAAAACCTCGATGTATTTGCATGGAAGCATGGTGACATGATTGGGATCGATCCTAAGGAAGCCTGCCACAGGCTCCAGCTGGATCCCCGAAGCCCTGGGCACAGGCAAAAGAGAAGGCCCATGAGTTCGGACAAGTATGAGGCCTTGCAAGACGAGGTCGCAAAGCTATTGAAAAATGGTTTCATCAGAGAGTCCCGATATCCGAAGTGGGTATCAAGTCCTGTTTTAGTACCAAAACACAATGGGAAATTGAGGGTGTGCATTGATTTTTCCAACTTGAACCAGGCATGTCCCAAAGACAGCTTTCCATTGCCCCGGATCGATCAACTGGTCGACTCCACAGCAGGACACGAGTTGCTAAGCTTCATGGATGCATATTCCGGGTACAATCAAATCCCCATGTTCGAACCGGATGAAGAGCATACTTCATTTATCACAGATAGATGTCTCTATTGCTACCGAGCTATGCCATTTGGCTTGAAAAATACGGAAGCTACCTATCAGAGGCTGGTAAACCGCATGTTCTCGAAACAATTGGGGAACAGTATGGAGGTGTACGTTGATGACATGCTAGTCAAAAGCATGGTCGCTGCGGATCATATCCACCATTTGTCAGAAGCATTTGATGTTTTGAGAAGATATAGGATGAAACTCAACCCAGCGAAGTGTGCTTTCGGGGTAGCATCTGGGAAATTCCTCGGATTCATGGTGAACAAGAGGGGAATCAAAGTCAATCCGGACAAAATTAATGCTTTGCTAAACATGCAGTCGCCTCGAAATCCAAAGGAAGTGCAAAGCTTAACGGGACGAATTGCGGCCTTGAACCGGTTCGTCTCAAAATCCACTGACAAATGCTTGCCATTTTTTAAGGTCCTAAAGGGGGGAAAACGATTCCAATGGACCCCGGAATATGAGCAGGCGTTTGCCGACCTGAAAGCTTCTTTGTGTCGTCCCCCATTGCTATCAAAACCAAAGGCTGGCGAGCCTCTCTACCTATATCTAGCCGTATCCAAGGAGGCTATTAGCTCGGTGTTAGTTAGAGAGGAGGATGAGAATCAGTTACCAGTGTATTACGTAAGCAAGGCTATGCTGGACGCCGAGACGCACTACCCAGACATGGAGAAGCTTGCTCTCTCGCTAATCACAACCTCTCGCAAGCTTCGCCCCTATTTTCAATCACACTCCATACACGTGTTGACTAACTTTCCCATGAGACAGGTGTTGCAAAAACCAGATGTTTCTGGGAGGTTACTGAAATGGGCGACATAAATCAGCCAGTTCGACCTACATTATGCGCCTCGGACTGCGATAAAGGGTCAGGCATTGGCGGACTTCGTAGTTGAATTCACACATCCACCTGAGGTCGAAATGGTAGATAACACGGATGATAGCCAACATGATGGCCAAAAGTGGGAATTGTTCGTTGACGGGTCCTCAGCTGATGGACGATCCGGCACAGGAATATTGTTAATAAGTCCAGAAGGGTTTAAACTACACAATGCAATCCGCTTCGAATTCAGAGCCTCAAACAATGTTGCTGAATACGAGGCGTTATTAGCCGGGTTAAGACTTGCGAAAGCCCTGAAAATTAAATCCGTAGTGGCCAATAGCGATTCGTAACTTGTTGTGAGCCAGTTCAATGGGCAATTTTCTGCCAAAGAACCCTCTATGGTCGCTTACTTGAAAAAAGTAAGGGATTTGGCTGCACACTTCAGGAAAATGGAGTTGCAACCATCCCCAGGACAGAAAATTCCCACGCCGATGCTTTGTCCAAATTGGCAAGTAGCGGCGATTCGGAGTTACACAATCTAATCCCATTTGAGCGCATGTTTACTTCCTCTATTGAGCCAGGACCGGAGATCTTGGCGATTGAAGAAGAGTAATCCTGGATGAACCCCCTGATCGTCTATTTGAAACACCAGACAGTTCCAAATGAGCCAGAAGCAGCTCGGAAATTGCAAAAACACTCTGCGAATTTCGTACTCTTGGACGACATACTTTATAAGCGGAGTTACACCTCTCCTTTGCTGAGATGTGTGGGGCCAGAGGAGGGGCAGTATGTGATGAGAGAAATCCATGAGGGCATATGTGGCAATCATGCCGGGGCTTTATCGCTAGCTCGGAAAGCCCTCAAACAGGGATATTTTTGGCCTACCATGCGAAAGGATTCCCATGACTTCGTGCGCAAGTGCGATAAATGCCAAAGGCACGCGACCATACCACATCAGCCGCACCACGAGCTAACTGTGGTAACTAGCCCTTGGCCTTTTGCAAAGTGAGGGGTTGACATTATTGGTCCTATGCCTAGAGGAGCCGGTAACAATTGCTTTGCGATAGTAGCAATTGACTACTTCACCAAATGGGTCGAAGCAGAACCTTTGATGAAAATCACCAAGGCCAACACCACCAAGTTCATTTGGAAAAATATCATATGCCGATTCGGGGTACCACATTCACTGGTTAGTGACAATGCGAAACAGTTCAAAAACAGAAGCGTCGATGAATTGTGTGACGATTTGGGGATTAAGAAGCTGTTCTCGTCCCCACATCACCCACAGGCCAACGGACAGGTCGAAGCGGTGAACAAGACCATAAAAAATACCCTGAAAAGGAAGTTGGAATTTAGAAAGGGCGCATGGGTAGACGAACTCCCACAAGTGTTATGGGCACTTCGAACCACATCGCACACCGCTACTGGTGAAACACCCTTCTCGCTGGCCTATGGAGCCGAGGCGGTATGCCCCATTGAAATCGGAGTCCCTTCGCTTCCTCAAATTCATTATGACGAAGTTAGGAATGAGGAAGCGCAAAGGGCCGGTTTAGATTTCCTCATGGAAAAGCGGAGTGACTCCCAAGTGGCAATGGCCAAATACCAGGAAAAGATGGCTCGATACTACAATAAAAGGGTGAAGGGACGACGCTTTAATATTGGGGACTTGGTCCTCAAAAAGGTTCTTCCTTCAACACAGGAGCCAGGAGTAGGGACTCTAGGGACTAACTGGGAAGGCCCTTACAAGGTCGTTGCCGAGGTGGTACCCGGAACATACAAGATTGAGGACCTGTCTGGAGTACCTCTATGTAATCCTTGGAACACGGACCACCTTCGCCGTTATTTTCAATAAAACTAACTTCCTCCTCTGTGATTGCAACAATATCATATGATTTCATAAAATCACGAGTAAGTTGTATTGAAAACTACACTATCCTGTATCAGACGAAAAACATAATGGATAAAAGGTGTTAAGAAGCAACAGACTTTATCGGCCCGAACTGCAACCTCTTCGTAAAAATTGAAAGGGGTTCATGCAAATTTGCTTGCATAGGTCCCACAAAATATGATCTAAGAAACGCGCTAGTACGATCTCTGCCCCATTTAGGAGGGAAAATCCGAGGCAGAAGATCGGCAAAAATATGGATCCGAACCTTACATAAGGAATTTCATTATCGACTCCCCAAAAAGTTGATGCTAGGAAATCATGGCAAATCCTACGCGACCATGAATGATCCCTTCGGATTTGAGAGACTAGTGTTGAATCTGGGCCCAAAGAAGGGTACAGTGACCCACCAGCGAAGGCCCAATAGTGGCCCAACGGACCTTGACCCACAGCTAAGGCCTAAAAAATGTCACCTTGGGATGAATGCCGAGGTGGTATGTCAAGCAAACCTCTTTAGCTGACCTGGTTAACGTCCAGCCGATGTGCTTTATACTCAGCCGGGGCGCTTTATGGCGCTGACCAGAAGAGAGAGATGGAGTCAGTGATGGGACACTGCCTTTACCCAGACGTGACAGGCGTCCATCCCCTACGAAATGTAGCAATAATTAGGTTGAAAAGCAAGGTTGTCACATCCATAAGCTAGGGTGATGACAAGTGTAAAGTACGCCACATGTCATGATCCGAGACAAGAAGTTCCTCTATAAATGAAGCACAATTGCCTCCAAGGAGAGGGTTAGCAATTTCTCACTCTTAACTCTATATTTCTCTCACTCCCTTTTCTCTCTTTTACACACTTATATTTCCCGCACCCAATATATATATTCGCCTAAAATGAGTACTGACTTAGGCATCAGAGTGCAAACGGGAGCCACCTCGGCCCCCTTTGCAAGCTGACTGTTTGTCCTAGTGCGCAGGAGATCCACGTGTTCAAGAGGGAGGAGCTGAGACGTGTTGGTCCAAAGTCCAGCCGGATTTTGTGGTCAACAAATCTAGTATTCAAATGTACAGCAATTGAATACTAAAAGTTTGTATGCAAGAGAACAAATGAACTTGTATGCAGGAATATTAAGACAAGTAGAGAAGAGAGAGGAGAAATTCAAGGAATTCGTGAATCAACCAACTCTGAATCCTTTATATAGAGTATCAAAAGGTGTATTATCAATAAATACAACCTTTAGAATTGATACAACTTTTCATGGTTACAACTTTCCATGAAAAATCATGTAAAACATGAAAATGTGCAAAAAAAAAAAAAAAAATGAAGTTCAAAAATCTGTCTAAAGGTCCCATGTGGTAGCATGATGGACTTATGTGGCCGCATGCATGTGCCTAGCCAAAATAATGAAATTTTCTTTGACCTGATTTTTCATTCTATTTTTCTATATTTTCTCCAACCATTGTATATATGATCATTTAGAAAATTCCTCCAACATATTAGGGAAAAAAAGCAAAGGTATTTTTAATATACAAATCTCAATGCTTCATTTTAATCTATTTGAATTTTAAAAAAAGCGTATTTTTTTTTTTGTGTGGAACTGACGTGAAAAATGAAAGATCAAATTGTTGAGTTTATGAAGAAAAATAAGGGTAAATGGTAAAATTATTAGAAGGGAAACATATGGGGAAAAATGAGACTGAAAAATAATAAACATTTCTTGTAACCAGTAAAATAAAGAGCATAAAAAGTAAAACTAATATATAGAGTGTTGTAAAAAATTTGCTATCTAATTTTGCATATGCTCTCTAAAATATGAAAGGTGTTATAATTTGAATGTAAAGAGTATATTGGAGATGCTGACCAGAAAATTTGATAGGATCTTGGATTAAAACATCTTAGCTCATCCCTCTTAAACACGTAGATTTTCTGGGCATTTAGACAAACAATCAGTATACAACGGGGTCGGGTAGCTCTCGTTTGCACTCCGATAAATATAATTTAGATGCGTGAAATATAAGGGTGTAAAAGAGAGATGAGAGTGAGATTTGTATATTGTGTTTGAGTATGGAGTTACTAATCTTTTTTTCTTTGAGGCACATACGATCTATTTATAGGAGAAATTATTATCTTAGATTTTGACATGTGACATACTTTACAAGTGACAATTTACTAATCATTTATGAAGTAAATCATTTTCTTAATAATAATCATTATTGCATATTATAAGATTACGACTGTCATCATATCCATTGAAAGATGACTCGATATCCGTGGGCACACATGTATCTTTATGGACTATGTGTCAAGTCTATTTAAACATGATCGTAACATGAGATACTCTTCACTGGTTTAATTACCTTTAAATTAATCATATCAATAAGAAACCCTAATAATTATACTAATTGTTATAAATAATGTATATATGTGAATGACATTACCATTATATCCCTGTAAACTTTACAATATTACGATTGTGCCATTGTCCACTCCTATAAATAGGAGCCTATACTTACCAATTTATTACACCAATTCTTGAAGAGAAATTCTCTCCTCTAAACTCTCTCCATTTCTCTCTCTATGTTGTTCTTATGATTTCGATGATTTTATAACACGTTATCAGCACGAGTCTCTAAGCACGAGTCTCTAACCAATTGAGTAATAACGGGAGTATGCTCTACAGTTGCATCTAAATGATGAGCCTCTGTATCAGAAACCTGATTATTACTAACCAATGTTTCCTTTTCTCTCAAACTGAAAAAGAATGATTCTGGCCGATCCAGATATCCGATCGACGATCGGCCACCGCCATCAGAACGGGCTTGTCAAGGAGAAGACTCGCCTAAAATTTGGCGCAGAACCAACGGCTGAAACAAAAGATATCGACCGAAGAAGAAAATCTGAAAAACTGTGCAAAAACAGATATCTGACCGAAAATTGAAATGCTTATTCCCGACGATTCTGAACTCCGATCGACGATCGGCCAGCGGCATATCAACGGGTTTTTCTAGGAGAAGACTCGACTGAAATTTGACGCAAATCCAACGGTTAAAACGGAAGTTATTGTCCGGAGAAGAAGATGCTGGCGGACTAAAAAATGATGATTCCGGCCAAACGGTTGATCTTTTGGAAAATCGGAGACCACCGGCATGTTCAGGACGCCGAGGCACATATTATGGTGATGGGTTAATTTTTCCGATCACCGGCGCTTGGCGGCCGGCGGCGGCGGCGCGTGGCGGATCCGGCGATGACGAAAGGCAGTTTGTCCGTTTTGATGAATTGGATTTTTCTATGATCTTATTTTTCTGTTTTGTGCAGTTTTTAAAATATTCCGGCGGTCGAACATGGCGGTTTTCTTAAAAACTGTTTTTGGAGCAATCCTGACGAGATTTTGAACTTCGGACCAAAAGTAAGTTTGTTCTAAATTAAATTTTAAACCTATTGACGGTTTCAATTTATTCATATGAGCAATATATTAAAATATGGACGATTTTGCCCTTAATAATACATACAAGTATAATAATCGTAAATTAACGATTAATATGTGATCAATTGAATTATATTATGCTGCCACCTACATGGTTGGTTTTACCACCTACATGGTTGGCTTTACCCGGTTTAATTATTTCATTATGTCGATTCCGCCTATATGGCCGGTTTAATTGTTTCATCTCGTTGATACCGTCTATATGGCTGGTTTAATTATTTCATCACGTTGACACCGCCTATATGGTCGGTATATCAATTGAATACATATAAACACCTCAGTTGTTGGTTAATTCTAACATATTAGAGGGTTGTTGTCAACATATATACTTGGTGGTATAACCCCAGTATCGTTATTGTTAATATATATATACAATATTATTGTTATTTGATACTTCATTAAATGATACCAGAAGTTATCAATACTAAAGTTAGAAAATATTTTATCAAATGATACCAGAAGTTATCATTACCAAAAGGTTGATAAATATTAATAAAATGTTTTATCCAATGGTACCAGAAGTTACCAATATCTGAATTTGAATGGGTGGATGAAAATTATTCAACAAGAGAATGTTGATGTATGATAAGATAATATCACATGATAGCACGGATATAGCTAATGTGAAAATAATCTCATCAGTATTATGAGATGAATGTTAGATGATAAGTGCCTGGAAAAGTTCTTGCACGAGCACTTATATATTCCAGAAGAAGTACATATTTACTCCAGAAGAAGTAAAAATTATCATCTAAACATACTGAAATGATATTATTATTGCTCCTGAAGAAGCATAAACGAGACATACATGCAAAATGCAAAAGGGGAAAACATTTATGATCCTCAAAAATTAGAGATGTGTTTCGGGAGTAGCCGTATCCTACCACCTCTGACCTTTTGAGGAAATAAAGAAAAAAGTGTGTTTCAAGAGTAAGAAATACTCCATACTCTACCACTTTAAATCTTTGAGGTACACAAGATTAATACATTGATAAAATCCTAGAAATTTATGGTGTGTCTCAAGAGTGAGAATACTCCGTACTCTACCACCACCTATTCTAGAGTTCACAAAGATAAATTTACATTAACCGGACTCCATTTTCGCTTGATTCCCCTTCCTTGCGACCAATCTATCTTTACTCCTGCTGGATCTTGTATTGGAATATATGATTGCAACTTATCCAGCAGTTCCTCGATAGTAGGAGCAGAAATAAGGATTCTCCTAGAAAATGGAGATATGAATCCCTGTTCCACAGCATAATCAAGAAATGTTAGCAAACCATCAAAGAAATTGTTTACATTTAAAAGCCCTATAGGCTTAGTATGGAGATCTAGTTGAGCCCATGAAGTAATATTAAAGATTTCTTCTAAAGTACCAAAACCTCCAGGCAGGGCTATGAAGGCATCAGAACCATATAACATGCAAGTTATGCGTTCATGGATAGATAAGGTTTGTACTTTATGCCCTCGTGTTTTGCCTGCAATATCAGCTAAAGGAGTAGGTATAACACCTATCACTCTTGCTTTCTCTACTAGAGCGGATTGTGAAACACAACCCATCAATCCACTGCTACCTCCTCCATACACGAGAGTGATACCTTTCTCTCCCAATTTCTTTCCTAAATCCACGGCTGCTTCTAGATACCCAAAACCTTTTCCCACTTTTGATCCACAAAATACACAGATAGTTTTGATCTGTCGAAATTTTGGTCCTTCCATTTTTGAAAGTAAAGAAGGAAAATGTTATTTTGGGATGCATGAACTATGAAAAATGTTTGGCTATTTAAAACCGAAAAACTTCACTATTTACTGGTCGTTTTTCGAAAAAGTGAAGATTTACTTTTGACAAAATCATCCTACTCACCTTTCGGCGATTTAATATTTTTAACCAGCCTTTATCAAAACTCGTGAAAGGAAACAGAAAAAATATTTTATATGTGCATATATATCAAATGATTTACCTTGTATTAATGCTGCATAGCCAAAGCATCATTGTTTATAACAGCATGGCAAACAGGATCTTTTGCTATTATATTTTTGAGACTATATCTCTCTTTATCGCTGATGAATTTAGCCCATAAAGATAGTAGCTCACGCTGCACATATCCACTAGGGTGCGTCTCAAGAGTCAATCGGATATCATCCAATGACTCCTTACTCAGTCCACCCTTAATGAAGTCTATCTTATCATCTCGATTTATGGATGAATATCCTATTGATTTACAACGGGTATCACATGTCCATCGAGCACATTTGTAGCAACTATTTAATCTTTTTGCTCTTCGCTTCTTTGCAAAAGTACTCTTACCTAAGCCAGGCTTGTGCTTAGAAAATGAATCTGGTAATTCACCAGCTAATCGAACTTTTGCTTCGATCAACCAGCGAACATCTTCTGGCATGCCATGATCCATCAGCAACCTCAATCTTTCGAGCCTAATTCGATAAATTTTTCTCAAATCATTTACTGGAAGATTGGAATAATATTTGCGAATATTTGAAAGTATGATATCCATTTTTGATGGATCTAGCCTTCTTCCCAAATCATCTATTTAAATGCATTATTCAACGCGTAAAAGAGCGGCGGCTCCGCGTGTCAGTGATATGGATTCCATCAAGAAATAATGGAATAAATTATTGAAAAGGTGATATAATATGCCATTACCTTTTTCGATATAAGGGAAGATTTGGCGACAAGATTGAGATTATGAGATATTTCCTTGGATATTGTACCTGATTTTTCGGTATACTAAAAGTAATAAAGGTATACTGATTTGAACTATATAGAATACTGATGAAATAAATGTTGTATTGAACCAGAAGTTCATACATATGTACAAGTGAAATATCTTATTGAACCAGAAGTTCATACGTACAAGTGAAATATGTATATAGTATGAACCAGAAGCTCATAAATGAAATATACATTGTATTGAACCAGAAGTTTAGCGATATTGTATTGAATCAAATATTCATACATAGAAATGAAATAAAACCGTATAGAACCAGAAGTTCTATAATAAACGGTTAGATTATCAAAAGTTCCAAATTATTTTCTATGAGAATAACTTATTCAGAAATTGTTTATCATACAACAATATTCTATGTCAAACAGGGAATAGCTCAAGAAGCTTTATTATTTGTAAAAGTGCGATATGCATACACTCCACCAAAGCGCACTGAGATATATGATTGAAATTACATCCTTAAAAGAATGACATGTGTTATGGCATTTTAGCCGATTGATAATATTTGAGAACATTATGGTGAAAACACGCCTGAAGCGTAATTATGCCTGAAGCATAATGACTATCGATTCCAAAAATAAATATCTCTTGAATGATTGAAATGATTCCTTTGAGGCTAAATACTCAAAGTAAGTAAAAGGGACATAGTCAAATGATGAGATATTCAGGTACCTGATGATAGAACATATAAAGAGATCTCTCCACGTTATATTGAGATGGAATCGATAAATAAGTCGACTGCATACCCTCTTATGAAATAAGATTGATGAAATCATAATTCTTTGGCCAAGTATGAAACCCTAATGTAGGGATTATTGTTCAAGGACCTGAAGTCCAAATGCTTAAATGTGTAAAGCCAGTAATTATATGTACAAATGAAAAATATTTCACAGTCGTAAAAGACGACTAGTTGCGCGCGAAATTTTTCATAGAACTGGCATGACATATGGTGGATAGACTATAGTCTAAATCACTAGCTTGAGCTCCTTGATATACCAATGAGTGAGATCAAAATGTATGATTCTCATCTCGGTACTTTGGGAGTATTCTTTGATGTACCAGTTGATCGCGGTACGTTGGGATTTCAAGTAAAATGATTGTAGATTATATGTCGAAATTGATATCTATTTCAATGATTGATTATGCTCCTGCAAAATTAGAAATTGCAGTTTATAAAGTGCAAGAACATACATGTATAAATCATTGAAAGATTCAATATGCCCAGATTAGTATCACTATAGAATGATACAAATGACTCCATGATATAATATGTTGAAAGTGAAATTGGAGTGTACTATTTATGACATCTGGGAAATTGATTATTCACTAGAAGTGAATACGAAAATGAATATTCACCAGAAGTGAATTTGAAATTGATTATTCACTAGAAGTGAATTTGAAAATGAATATTTAATTATTCACTAGAAGTGAAAGATGCAATCTATGAAAGTGAATTATAGATTTGATTATTCACCAGAAGTGAATTCTAAATTTGATTATTCACCAGAAGTGAAAAATACAATGAAAAGATTCGTGATTGCACCAATATACATGTAATATTCCATGAAAGGAATAAATACGCGTTGCACTCTTTTTCCCTTAGCTGAGGTTTTGTCCCACAGGGTTTTCATAGCAAGTTTTTTAATGAGGCAACAGTTGAGGCGTATTGATGAAAATTAATGAGAATAATGCACTCTTTTTCCCTTCGCTGAGGTTTTGTCCCACAGGGTTTTCCTAGCAAGGTTTTTGAGGCATCATCATAGCTATCAACAAGCTATAATTCAGCAACACATTGTTATACTGGAATGATATCAACAAATGAAGAAAATCATACACATCTTATGAAGAATGTTATGATATCGACTACACACAAGAAGATTTTCATATATATTCCAGAAGAAAGATGATATCATTATTCAAAAGGTTCATGAATACTTGATTGCACACTTCAGGGGGAGAATCATGCTGTCATGCTGTACTCTTTTTCCTTCGTCAAGGTTTTGTCCCACAGGGTTTTCCTGACAAGGTTTTAACGAGGCAGCGGCTGTACTCTTTTTCCTTCGTTCAGATTTTGTCCCATTGGGTTTTACTAACAAGGTTTTAACGAGGCAGCACTGAAGCACTGAAGAACCTCAAAGATTCAATACATGATTTGTTCTACTTGAACATTAAGACTCAACGATTGACGATGGCCAATATCAGGGGGAGCAACTGTACTCTTTTTCCTTCGCTCAAGTTTTATCCCATTGGGTTTTCTTAGCAAGGTTTTAACGAGGCAGACAATTGCGTAATATGTCATTCAAGGGGGAGTGTTATAAATAATGTATATATGTGAATGACATTACCATTATATCCCTGTAAACTTTACAATATTACGATTGTGCCATTGTCCACTCCTATAAATAGGAGCCTATACTTACCAATTTATTACACCAATTCTTGAAGAGAAATTCTCTCCTCTAAACTCTCTCCATTTCTCTCTCTATGTTGTTCTTATGATTTCGATGATTTTATAACACTAATGTTTTTATTTATCATATGTTTTTTGGAAGTTAGGTGAGACACTTACTACTTAACCAACATTTCTTTATACCTAACACCTAATACTTCACAAGGTTAAATTTTAAAATTACTGCAATCCTAACCTAGTAAAATATAGATTATCAAAACGAACCTAATAATTATTTTATTTTATTTTATTTTATTTTTTTTATAAAACCGAACCTTGGTCTTTGCTCCTATCAACAACAAGGAATCATTTATGTTTTATAATACCAAAAAATTGTAAACTACAAAGGGGAACAGGAAAGTTGCTTATTTTTCTCCTTTTGTCTTTTGGCTAATAAAATCAAGGATAAAACTATACTTACTAACAAAATCATACTAACAACTTACTAACATAAATTAATACCTATTTTACCCTTTTAGCTAAAAATATAATTAATATCTTATTTCACATATTATCTTATTAAACTTAACACATAATAAATTCTAAAAAATTAATTACTTTAAAATTTTTATTACTTATTTCATAATTAAAAAATATTATGTCTGTTTATGATCCCCATATACTTCACGAAAAAAGAAAAAATTTAATTAGAAGTTTACATAGAGAATATTTAGAATTGGAAAGAATAGGAAGAGACCTAAATACTGATCATATTGCTATAGAAAAATATAGAGAAATTAAAAGACTAGTTTTACAACATAATGAATATTTAAAATTAAAAGAAGAAAACTTAATTAGACAAGAAGATATAAGATATATGGATGAATTTGAAGAAAGGTTTTTAAGGAGAATTAGCCAAAGATTATAATTCCGCAAATTTCACTTTCACGATCCAACTCACAGTGGTATCAGAGCCTGTAGTTATACTTAAAAATATATTTAGAAAAATGTCTAAAAAATTACCAATAATCGAACCTAGAGTATATAATTATAAATCTAAAGATTTACCAAATAATAGTCATTAGCCATTAATAACTGAAACATATGAAAAATTTATACCATTTATACTATTAGGAGAAGGAGGATTTGGAGAACATAAACAATTAAACTGGACAAATTTATTTTTATTAAATAAATTAGGAATAAATTTAGATAAAACTAGAGAACAAAATTTAGAACAAGCAAAAAACCCAGAACAAGTTCAAGAAATTATCAATAATTTACCATTAGAAATAAGACAAATAATAGAAATAACTAATGATTATAAGGATATAAACAAAAATATACCCACACAAATATTAGAAGTAAAGCAATATGTAAATAATCTATCAAAACAATTAATAACCTTAGAAAACCAAATTAAGCAAATAACTGATAAAATAAATAAAATAGGAAATATGGTAGGAGTATATGAAAATCCAATAGAAATTATAGAGTAAAAAACTATTATAAAACAAATAAATATGATAAGAACAATTAAAGAAGAAGAAATAGGGAAAAATGATTTACATAAAAGAATAGATAATATACAACAAAATATTGGAATTATAAACCAAAATATAACAAAAATATATGATGAAATGGAAAAAAGAAAACCTAAAAGAATAATAACTGACAAAGAATTTAAAGCCATCAATAGATTAGGAATAAATATGATTACTGAACAAGTAGAAAAATTTATGGAAAATCCTAAAAAAGAAGGTGAAGAAGATTACATAACAGAAGAAGATTATATAGAAAAATTTAAAAATCTTAAAATAGAAGAAGTTAATATGAATGAACAACAAAGAACTTTAATACCAGTAGGACAAAATACACTAGAATATATACAACAACCAGGAACTAATCAAGTTAAAAAAGAAAATACAAGTAATACTAATCCACAAAATACACCAGAAATCTATATGAATCAAAGACAAAACACAAATTTCAAAACAAATAATTTTATACCACAACAAAAATATTACACCAAGCCAAGTAAAAATTATCCTATAGAATATACACCATGGAGAAGTGTGGAAACACAAATTAGTTCAGAAGGAAGATGGATAGATTTAGGATGTGTGCAAGATGTAGATCATGAATTAGAATTATGGATGAAATCTATGGCTATGATGGCCTATACCAAAGAATTAACAGGAAAGCAATTACAATTAATGTTAGAAAATACATTTATAGGAACCACTGCAACATGGTGGGGAAATTTAACAGAAACTTATATAGGACAAGTTAGAGGAAATGACCAAGATGAAATAGGAACTATTTTAAGCAGATATGAAGATGCATTAAAAAGAGAATATACATTAGTAATAGACAGAGATACCAAAATTAGCTCAAGACTAAGACACAGATATTTATTAGAAAATCTATCAATATGTGATATGTGTTACTTTAAACAATTTGCATGTGAATTTAGAGAATATTTTGAAAAAACAAAATATAATCAAGAAACATATGGTATGAAAATTATGAACCAAATATTCTTTAAATTACCAAACCCATGGAATTTAGAATTATTTAAGGATTGGGAAAAATTAGAAATACCATTAAGTAATAATAGTTTAGGAGCAAGAATACAATTTATAGAAATGAGACAACAAGAAAAATGTATGGAAGCAAATAATATGATAAAATTCCATAAAGCAAGTAAAAAATTATTATGCTGTGATAAATTACAATATAAACCAACACAATGGGGATGTCATCTAGAAAGAAAATATAAGAAAAAGAAATATTATAGAAAAGATAAATTTAGAAATAAATTTAATAAATATAAAAAACCATATAATAAAACATTTAAAAGGTATAGAGTACCATACAAGAGATATTTAAGGCAAAAACAAAACAAAACTAAAATATACCCTAAAAATCCTAGAAAATGTAAATGATATTCATGTGGAGAAATATGACATATATCTCCAGAATGTCCTAAGAAAGATAAAAAGAAAAATATGATGTATATCTCATTAATAGAAAAAGAAAATTATAACTTATTACCTATTGAACAAGAAGAATAATGGGAAGAAATTTATGAATTAAAAGAACATGAAGTAATAAATATAATAATGGAATTAGAATTTTCAGAAGAAAGTGAATCTAATGAATCTAGTGAAGAAGAATATTTATATATAAATATGATCAAACAAATTAGTGAAGAAGGTACATCTAAAGAATATGAATATCAATTAGAAGAAAATGAAGGACAACTAAATGAAAGATTAATATTTAATCCTAAAATGTATGAAAAGATCTTAAAATCAAAATTAGATGTAGAACTAAAAGAAATATTTAATTTACCATTTTGGCAGAAAAACAAAGAAATATCATATGTAGCAAGAAACCATAGTCACCCTATAGACATAAGAGATACTACAGGAAATACATTAATACCTATAATAAATGAAGAAATTATAAGACAAGAAATAAACCTATTGAATCCTGAACTAAAAGGAAAAATAAAGAACATATATTTAGGAGCCGTACAAATTATAGCAAAAGCCTATTTTAGAGAAGGAATAGATACACCTATAGAATTCTATATTATGGATGATAGAATTGTAAGTTCAGTACAAGATGCTCTAATAGGAATTGTAACAGGAAACTTAATGTACCAAAAAGAAATTTTTTCAATAAGACCAAATTTCAGCATAAGTATGGGAGAACAAAATAAAAATAAAGTCTTAACATTATATTACAGGTTAAGAGGGATAGATATGGAACCAGGAAGTAAAACTATAAGTTTAACTATTAGAACAATATATGCTTTTACTAGTAAACATGAAGTAAAAATTAAGAATGCTACAAGAACACATATAATAGAACCCATATTTCAGAATTTATTGGAATACAAACCAGCTAAAGAAAATCCAAGAATGACAATACCAGAAGATATAGAAATAGATTTCAATCAAGCTAGAAGATTAGTAAATATGGATAAACCACAAATAGAATTTGGAAGAAGATCAATTAGCCTAAGAAGAAATACTAGTACAAGATCATTACCTGAAATAGAAAATAGAAATGATTCAGAAAAACAAATAATGACAAAAATACATAGAAAAATACCAAGAATGAATCTATCTAAAATAAATGAGACAAAACAATTTGAAATTATGATAGAAATTAGAATAAATGGAGAATGGAAAGAGCAGAAAGTATTAATAGATACTGGAGCAACTGTATCTCATATAAAAGAAAACATAATAGGAGACTTAGAACTTAAAGTAACGAATAATTCAATTCAAATACAAGATTATTTTGGAAAAATTCATCCCATGGATACTTATGTAGAATTACCAATAAGAATAAATAAAAGAAATGAAATAATCATAAACATGTACGTAGAACATACGGGAAAGGTAAATACGGAATTACTATTAGGAACAGACTTCTTAGAGCAAGTAAAACCATATTACATAAAATATGATAGAATGCTATTAACAATACAAAATGAAAATCTAGTTATACCAAGGTTATTATGAATAAAATACAAGGAGGAAGAGAACATATTTATATACTAATCAAAATGAATTACAATGGATATCTTAGCAGAAATTATCATGCATTGTTTGATACAGGAGCATCATCCTGTTTATTTAAAGAAGATGTATTACCCCCCAGAAATGTGGAGTAATAAAAAAGATAATGAAGAAAGAGTAATACTTGCAGGATTTGATGGAAGCACAAACCTAATAACTAAAGTAGCAAGGAATGTTAAAATACAAATAGAAAAATATGAATTACAAATACCTTATGTATATCAATTTGATGATATGTCAGGGGATATATTATTAGGAAATAACTTCATAAAACAATATTATCCAATAATTATTGATGAAAAAGCTATACTTTTATCTACCCCTTGCCACCATATAGCAATAGCAATAAGAATTAATGATCCTTACTGTAGAGAAAAAATGCCTCATATAGCAGCTCAGCGTGGTGAGGATAGACAAAAATTAACACAAATAACACAATTTATGCCTAATAAAAATAGAATAAATCTAGTACAAGAACATTTTGATCAAATTGTAATAAAAAATATTACAAAAAAATTATTAAAATTATCAGGAGATAATCATTTGGAAAAATGGCACATAAATAAGCCTATGGTAGAAATTATACTAGAAGATGATACTAAGATTATTAGTGTAAAATCAATTAAACATACACCAAAAGAATTATCTGAATTTGAAATGCACATAAAAGAAATGCTAGAAAAGAAATTTATTAGAGAATCTAATAGTAAACATAGTAGTCCAGCTTTCATTGTAATAAAACATTCAGAACAAAAAAGAGGAAAATTTAGAATGTTAATTAATTATAAAAGGTTAAACACTTATAAAAAAGAATTATTAGCTGTAAAATTTGCTATTAAAAAATTTGAATTATTTATTGTTACTACAAAATTCAAAATTAGAACAGATAATACACAAGTTAAATATTGGTTAACTAAAGAAATTGATCCAACTGTTGCAAATAAAAGGTTAATTAGATGGCAAGTAGAACTTAGCCATTATGATTTTGAAATTATTCATATTAAGGGTACTGACAATGTTATTGCAGATTATTTATCAAGACATGGAAGACATACTTAAGAAAGTAGAAGAAATTAACTTGGCTATGGGTCAAATGAATATCAACTATTCAAATCTATTCAACCATGTGAATACTTGCATGGCGCAGATTGTACAAATTAACAGTGAACTAGCCTTTTACAAGTCAAGGGTTAATTCTCTTGAGGAAATGTACAAAGGAGGATCCCAATCCTCTCCAGTGAAGAATTTATCTGTAGGACTTCCTATTGAGGAAGAAGTATCTAATGTATCAATTATTGGAAGTTCATCTTCCAAAGCCATTAGCAAAACTATTGAACCATCTAAAGAAACTTTTTTAGAAGCTGCGAAGAAATCAGCAGTCGTAACAAAGGAACTATCAGAAAAGGAGAAAGTTATGAAGAAACTAGAGACATTCTTGAAGTATGTTGAGTATCTAAACAAGAGGACAAAAGAAGGAGAATGGCTAAGGACAATTAGCCATCAAAAAATCAATAAAGCAATTATTTTTCCAGGAGCAGAACCAAGAACAGTCAGGGGACTGTTTGACCAAGGACTTATTCAGTGCATCTACCCTAGCAAGGATATGAAGGAAATATCATTATTACCTAATTCTATCAAGGCAGCAGTGAAAACATATTTTGGAATTACCAAAGCTGAAAAGATCTATGTCAGGATTTACTCAGCCATTCCAGAATTTATTGATGAAGAATTTCTAAGGGCAGAACATATTGTAAAACTTGGAGTAACTAGTAAAGCTATTCTTTCAGAACCAGAAATAAAACCATTTAACAAAGAGGAACAGATACAAGCTATTCCAGAAAAAAGGGCATTGGGATTTAGAGTAATGTATACTGAATTAAGGGATACCCTTACACAAACTAATGTTTGGGTATATGAATCTAATGATAACAAATTATTGATCTACAGCATTGCAAGAATTAATCAAATTAATAGTCAATTATGGAAATTAAGAGAATATGTTGAGAATATACTTGTCAGCAATTTGGATCTTAGCAAAGGAGCCTATGAATATCTACATCACCTAATGGAGGTAGAAACGGGTCACAAATGTAATAATTGTGGGGACCTACTCAACTATAATGAAGATGAAGCATACCTTGTCTGAACACGAATTATTCAAGGCATGGGGGTTCAGACTCATGTGAAACTTTAGAAAAGTAGCAAAAATTATTGTAACTTTAACTTTACTTTATCTACTTTAAATCTTAGCCAAGTATGTAAAAGATAGGGAATATTATCTTGTTTCCCAACTATAAAAGGAGGAGTCTCTCTTCATTGTAAGCATCCGAAAATCATATTAGTTTTCAGCAATAAAAATCTATATTCTCTATCTATTGTCTTTCTTTTCATTCCTAGTTCAAAATTTTCTTTCATCAAACAAATCCAGAAACAATTTGGCAGAAGGTATGAGTAACTAAACTTCACATAGATATATATGAAGCTATAAAATAGTTAGTAATACTCTATTTATTTATGAGTCCATAAGTTTATTCTTTATAAAACTTTTGTTAAAAGAGTACATCTAGAGGTAGGAAACGAAACTGGATTGTGCTGAACCTCTTTAAAGTGTTTGTTTAAGTATTAAACATAAAGTGTTGGAGTAAGTCTTTCGAGCATCCTTTAATGCGTAAGTCTTTTGAGCAGCAACGATCTTCTATGAAGATGTGTTTAATACTTAGATAAATAACTGAAGAGTATTTGGTCAAAAATCTTTTAAAATCAGATTTACAAAGAAGCGTGATGGACCCATAGATAGAAAGAAGTATTATTGATTATTTATGGTGGATTATATATCGTCTTTTTTATTGATATTATCCAAGTACTGTTATCATAGTCTTAAATTTATCATTTTGCTTATGATATCTCTTGCATGTTTTTACATATGTTGAAAATTTGTTTTTACTATTTCTAGAATTAACTATTGGAAGAGGATTTGAATTAATAGCTTAAATTTAAATAGTTTTATAATTTATGAATTCAGAACATTTAATAGAACTAAATCCTTCAGAAGTAAACGACTTTAAGTATTTAAGAGAAGAAACAATTAAACAATTAGAAATTATAAGAGAAGATTTAGGAAGATTTTATGATTTATTAGACTAAGCAATAAAAGAATCCTCATTCACAGATTTTTCACAATTTACTAGAATTATAGTGAATAAAGGAAGAATAATTAGCGATCTAGAGAAAAAATTGAAGAATTAAATATAATTATTGAAGAAAAGAGTTTAACATATAATAGTATATATTACGCATTTTATGTAAACAATAAATTTAGAGATATAGACATAACATCAGAAAACTAAAAGAATTATAATTAGAAGGATAACATAGTAATTGAACATTCAAAATTTTTGTCTTTTAGCCGTTAGTACAACTCTTAGTACAGTTTGTTAGTAAATGTAGCAAGGTCCTAAAATCAAACTACTTGACCATGCAGTATTATATGTTAATTTATTATGAGACATTTTTAATTAATATTTTTAAATGATATTGTGACATATCGTACATATATTGGATGGTGAAAAAGTAAATGGTCGGTAATTATTTACATCATTCAATGTATGTTCGACGTGTCATAATATTACTTTAAAATGTCTCCCTATAATTATTCTAATTTATATAAGAAAGATAACGAGATTGAATTTTTAATTTAGCCCTTGTTTGGTGGAAATTAAAATTAGATTTTAGTAGATTTTGATTAAAGTTAATGATATATGTGGTTGAAAAGTTGTGAGTCTAATAAAATACGTGGTTGAGATTGATTATTGACTTTTGACTTTCGATTTAGAGCTTGTTTGGTAATAGGAAAAAAAAAGATTTTTGGAAAATGTGTGATTGAAAAGTGTGAAATGTAATGGGTCGCATAGAAATATGTAATTTAAAATGATTTTGAGGAAAAAAAACTGCAAAAATAATCCCATTAGCAAAGTGGCCCTTAGATTAAAATTAGATTTTAAGTTGTACCAAATAAGGGCTTAGTATTTTTGAATATATCAATTCGTCTTTAATATTTCATTGTATAGTATATTTAAAAAGTCTAAAACAACTAATCATCAAAAACTCTTTTAAATCTTGCCGAAGTTTACAAAATTAGGTTATTTTTGAAATTTGACTTTTACATTGTTTTTATGAGAATCGCAAAGTGAGTTGACCAAAATTTGACCATTTTCCTCCATATGAATATTTATTGTTCAACTTGAAATAAAGGTCGAGGATCACTTCTACATTTCAAATTTTCAATGGATCTAAATGTTATGAAAGTTCAATAAAAAATCAAGTTTTGTTTTCTAATCTAATGAATTCCTACGTACAGCAAAGTAAGAGCTGGTAAAATCACAACATAAACTTTGTTGCATATGCGCTCCGGACTACGTTGTGGCAAGTAGCGACGTAAAATTTTAAAGAGTAATGCTATATGTGTAAATTGGGAATGATTTCTATGTGAGGTGACGTTCAATAATAATTTCAATAAAGCGAGTTTCTTAGCCACACATTTAATTGTTCCCCACATCAACGCTCACATTACATGAGGATGGTCCCCAGTTTGTACGTGTAACATTATTCATAGTTTAAACTAAAATACGAGCAAAAGTCGAACTACAAATCCCTTAAATGGAAGTGTTAGCATCGGTTAAAATAGTAGGAGAGTTCTTAGAATCTTAAAATCCTGACAATTTTCTATTATCTTTGATATTTTGTTTTATTTTCTTTTTATTCCTAATCGTACTTGGTCTTAAAAATAGCAATATTATTAAAATCGAATCAAATTGATCTTGATTTTTATATTGTTCTAGTCTATGACATTCGAGCCGATTTTTAATACTATTATAAACATCTTCTCTATAAATATTAAATACATTTCAATTGATTACGCATATTTAGACACACTCTTGATTGTTCTTAATTATGAAACACTATTTTGGTGGCGAAGTATCCGTCATTTGCCACCTGCGAAAACCATAAAAAAATAAAAGTGCGACCAATTATTTGAAGAAGCAACAAGGACCTTGTGCTTTTGAATAAAGAAATGGCAACAATGCCTTGGAATTATGTGAATGGATGCATATTTTATTATAACCTCGTTGGTGGTGATAGTTTTTTTTTTTGTATATTTTGAATAAAGAAATGGCAACAATGCCTTGCAATTATGTGAATGGATGCACATTTTATTATAACCTTGTTAGTGGTGATAGTTTTTTTTTTTTTTTTTTTTTTTTTTTTTTAATGTTAACAAAAATTTATAATTAAAAAGTTGTGAAATTCATGAAATATATGGTACTTTCTTAACATATTATTGGGACTACATTGCACTGGAGATAGGTAAAGACTTCTTTGATTTCCGTGACTTCTTTTATATCTCCAATTCATTAATATAATTAGTTTGTTTGGCGCTCCAAAAATATTGTATTTTTTAGGTAAAATATGTGATTGAAAAATGATTTCGAAAAATTGTATTTTATTAAAAAGTGTTTAAACTTATTTATAAACAATTACCGAACACATTGTAAATATTCAAGTGTTTCGTCGAAGTGTAATGAGTAGACGGTCAAGTCTAAAATTTATCATGAATAAATTTCATCTATATTCCAATACAATTTGCATTGTGTCATACGTAGATGATTCAAAATTATAATATTTACCGTATCATAAAGGTACTATATTTTCTCTTCCAAAGTAACTTGTAAATATCAATGTATCATGTTACTTGGAAAAGGGATCTATGCTGAATCCTCGTCGCTTAATGTTGTATCTTACAACTTGCATTAAATAATAACAAATATAAGACGCGGCAAGTCGGCAACCTCAAACTGATCAATTTGGGACGAAATCAACGTTATTTTTAGTGTGTTAAATATTAATTAATAAAATTGAATTTGGAAAAAAAAAAAGGTTGAACCGCAACCCCGACGGCCCCAACCGACCCTACCCTGGGCCCTTGATTGAGGAGGTAAATCGCAGGTTATGTCTCCAAGTAGTCAGGGTGGAAGTGCTTATGGTAAGTATGAGCAAATCTCAATAACTCCCGCTTGTCACAAGGCCAATTCCATTTTGCGGAGAATCGAACCAAGCACACACCTACGCTGAGCACTTACCACCCAAGTAAGTTGAAAAATATAAATTATCCCATGTCTAGCAGTTAGGGGACCATGATTGGTGATGCATTGGTAGTATTACACCTCAATTTGGTAAACTTGGTAACATATTTCTCCAAATTAACTTTTAATCACCAAGGTTTCTCCAAATCACCTTTAAATCAAATATTTTACCTAAAAAGCATCACATTTTTTGTTTATAAATATAAAAAAACTTTTACCAAACATAGGTATATTTGAAAATTATTACGATTAATTATGCTTAAAAATGGCCATAACAGTTCATAACTCTATTATTTTGATAAAAAAATATATATACATATGGTAATTCATAGTACTTTTTAGTATAATTCAAACAAGACTAATTGTCAAAAAAATGGCCATAACAGCTCATAAAAAGAAAAAAAAAAAAAAAAAAAACTTTATAACATATTTCTCCAAATCAATTTTTAATCACCAACATTTCTCCAAATCACCTTTAAACCACATATTTTACCTAAAAAGCATCACATTCTTTTTTTATAAAAAAAAATAATAATAATAAAAAAAATAAACTTTTACCAAACATAGGTGTATTTGAAAATTATTACGATTAATTAATTATGCTTAAAAATGAACATAATTCATAACTCTATTAACTTTGCAATTTTGATTAAAAAAAAAAAAACATAGTAATGCCTAGTACTTTTTAGACTGTGTTCGGCAGCCAAAACCGTCATTTATTTATTTATTTATTGTTTATTTTGGTTTTTTCTAGATAAATATGTAGTTAAAAATTGGAGAGAGAAAATATATGTGGTTAAAATGTAGTATGAAAAATTGTGTTATTTATAAATTGATTTATAAATTGTAATCATTGCGTAAAAAATGGTGTTATAATTCAAACATGACTAATTGTCAATAAATAAATAAATATGACTAGTACACGAAACAACGTGAAGTGCCCTACTCATTCTTAGCCGGCACACTTCAAGGATTTCAAAATTAATTTTCAAGATGGTTAATCGTTAATAAAACAATACGTTGTACATACATGTACTATGAGAATTATACACAAATTTTCTCTTTAATTAATCTTATAGGAATTTTTGATGCTCAAAAAATAATTGAAATAACAAGAAAATAAAATAACAATGTAAAATTTACGTACCGACGAAACTTTTCACTATATATTAAATTGTTACAACTATATATACTTTGTACTCACCAAAAAACCCTAAGTATATTGTAGAAAAAATAATCAAGTTTTACCAAATCTGCTAATTTCTACTTCTTTGTCCAATTCACAAAGAAATCAAGAAAAACTATGTCACTTGATTGTTCAATTTGGATTGTTAATATAGCATTTTTTAATTGGTAAACTTCTATATTGAGTCTTGTATATAGAGGTGGCAAATGGGCCGAGCCGCTCGTACGCTCGTCGGCTTGACAAAAAATCGGGCTCGTGGACGAGCCGATCAACCCCGTTGAACCACGAGTCAACGAGTAGCTCGCCAGCACGAGCCACGAGCTCGTGCCGACGAGCCGAGCGGCTCGCAGGCTCGTTTATAAAAAAAAAATCGTTTTTTTTACCGTTCAAAATTAAAAAAAAAAAAAAAACAATACAATACAGTATTAATATATAATATATTAAAAAAAAAAAATCAACTAATTCTCTAATAATATTAATAACTAACAAACATTGTTTTTTTACTTATGAAGTTATTAATAATTTATTTAATACATAACTTATTACTTATTAGTTATTAATATTATGCTTATATTTATAACTTATAAGTTATAACTAATTAAGAATTTATATCAATAATATTAAATATATTAATATTCAAGATTTCAAATATTTCAGATATCGATTAGATTGTCGACTAAATCTAAATCAATGTAAGATCATAAGACGGTAAGATAAGAGGGATTTTTTTTTTTAAAAAAAATAAATGGTAAGACTTAAGAGAGATTAAATAATAATAATAAAAAAAAAACGAGCTAAACGAGCCGAGCTCGTCCATTTGACGAGCCGAGCTTTACGAGCCATGGGTCGAGCCGGCTCGGCTCGGCCCATTGCCACCTTTACTTGTATATATAGTGAGAGGAGGAGGAGGAGGAGAAAAAGCAGTATCGGCTATTGCAGTGATGAGGAGTCCTCAGCAGTTGTCCTACCCTATATATTATGCTTTATCCTCTGTTTGGTATTTATAAATGACTCTCTTTTTCAAGTAATTTTTTTAATTACTTACATTTTTTAAAATTAATTTTCAATAACATGTTTTACCTCGAAAATATTACATTTTTATTTATAAATAAATTTTTTGACAACCGTTATTCAAAAATTATTTTTTTGCAGTATTCATTTTCAACAATACATTTACACGATATATATGTTGCCCGTAAATTCAAAGTATTTTTTTACTTTTAACCACACAGTATTCTTTTAAAAATCAATATTCAAAAACTAATTTTTTTTTAAAATAATGATTATCAAACCGGGTATAATATTCCCTAATTGAATAGTAGATCAAGGTTATATTTTTCTTTACTATCTAACAAAACATTATAAGAAATAATAGTAGTTAACTAATACGAGCAAACATTTTCAACTCATTACGCATCTATCTAACTTTTTCCTATGAAGCAGTTAGTTGAATATTCATATTCTACACAACATGTATGCAACAAATGCAAATTGGCCCTCTAGAATCAGAAAGGAGTGAAGAGTATCCAGTGAGGAGACTTTTCACTCATTGCAACAGCCTCACCATTTTTTTTTAAAGCCTTCATTAGTTCATTAGAGCCCAAATAGTCTTTACTCCGACATTTGATCGGAGGATCAGAGTCCTAATATAATATGTATCCAGGGTAGTGACTTATGTGAGCGAGTCTGACTAATAGAGTTAAGACTATAGAGTTCGGAGTGTTGTTCGATGCTCGTGGATCCCTTGTTGGCCTCCCTATAGATGGCTTGTCATATCCAGTTATGCATGATCGTAACAGATAGTGTGCTTGATAACTAAACGATTGTTTATAAGCAATTGTTTAGTAAAATTTATTTATAAAATTTATTTATAAACGGTCATGTGACAACATCTTATCATCAAATAAAGTCCGATATAATATTTCGTTAGTTATTTTTCTTGAAAGTAAAAAATGGTGGACAATCATTCTTGATAATCGAGTTCGTTGATTTAAAAAAAAAAAAAAAAAAAAAGCTCAATGAGATGTCACGCAGTCATCTATAAAAAATGTTGACAAACAGGGCGAGAATTCAATTGAAACATGGACTTTTTCTGGAATATTCTGCCGCGAATCAATTTACTCAGTCAACTCCAATCTTTGTGGTGTAAGTTTAAAGAGTTATAAACTCAAGGAAAAATATATTTTCGGTCAGTATTACATTTTTTTATGATTCACGTGTCCAAATTTTCCCTGACTAATCTTTAAGGATGGCGAGCTTCCCCCTTGTTTGCACTCTACGTGAATCTAAATGTGGATATAGTCTATAGTCTATACATACTTGGAGTGTACATTAGGACAATAGTTCTCCTCCCACGACCCTCCTTTACTACGAATAGAACTCCCGAAGGAGTGACAAGGCAAATCATGACTATACATTAATGTAAACTCTTGTTATTGTCTAGGAAGACAATTTTTATTTTTTTTTAAATTATAGGGTTACATAGTAATTTTGTGGTGGTAGGTTGATTATTTAACGTTGAAAAGTCATCATATAAATTTTTTATATAATATTGTCGCTATATGATATTTGTGAAATATATTATATTGTAACTCCTATTTGATAAAGCAAGTCTTGCTTTCAAATACGTTGCAAGCTACCAACAATTAACTTACAATAAACATTAAAATATATAATTGCTGTGAATGACCCAAAAAATGAATATCCTCAGGTTATGTTAGGTTAGATCTTATCAACGTCCATAAAAGATAAATCATAAATTGAACAGTTGAATCAGAAAGAATCGATTGACAATTGATGGAAGAGAAGTTACAATTATGGGAATTTGAAGGGCCATATGGAAAAGGCAAAAGGCAAATTCCCAAAGCAACAATATTCAAAAGAGAGTAAACGACCTTCCGAGAAAGAAAAAAAAGGTAAACGAATTCCAATTGCAAAGGATCTAACTTTTGGCAGATATGATAAATACAAAGACTTGCCAAGTTTGGTGATTGAGATCTTGATTATTGATCAAGACTATGGTACCTACCACCAACCACCAAGTTGGTTGCCTTAAAGCACGTGTTTCTCGTGTTACAGCACATTCCAGTTTTCCTAATGGGCCTTGCCCGACTGAACCTTAGAATTAACAGAAAGACTGGACACTGGAGTATGCCAGGCCTCAAAAATAAATATGCCAATAATGGATTTGGTTCATACTTAAAATCGGATTTTTAATAAATTTTGTCATTTTGATAAAATTGTTAAATTATATAGTTAAAAAGTTGTGAAACCTACAAATATGTAATTAAGATTAATTGTTGATTTTAACTTAGATTTTAATCAATCTTTTTAGAGTTATCAAAGAGGGACTTACAATATACAAAAATAGGAAAGAATGAAATGGATTGAAAAAATGCAGATGGATTGGTTTACGTTTATATCTAAATTAAGGCCCGTTTCGTCTCAATTATTTTCTCAAGTTCTTCCTTAAATTTATTTCCAACTATATATTTCTATGGGATCCACCACTTTTTAACCACACATTCCTCCCAAAACCCAAAATTTTTCAACGACGAACTCGCCAAATAAGGGCACAGATTTCACATATGATTGCAATTATTGTTAGAATCTTACTATGAAATTGATGCTGTAAAAATTCTCAACCTTGACATAGCAAGATTTGAAAGTGCTCGATCACTGGAAAAAGATGGATTGATTCGCCTTTAACCTGCAAAAAAGGCAAGGAGGATTCTCCATGTCACCCCTTCGATATAAGAATTAGTTTTCTGGAGAGAGAGTAGAAAGAGAAATAAAAGGCTAGTAATTATGTTGATTATAATGAATGAATGTTTTTTATCAAATGGATTGTATTTATAGGGTTTAAGAAGCCTGTAACCTTCTCCCATTAGGAAAACAAGTCATCTTTATGTAAACTTAACTTTTAAGAGAATAATCCATATAAGGGTTGGACTTTTCCTTTTTGGGAACTTACCTTATAGGAGAATATTTCTGACCTCTAAACCCACGAATATGGCCCATTCCTGAAGTCCACAGACAAAGAGAGATTCGGGACTTGCTTATACAGACTTTTGGTGTAACAGGCCGAAAAAGGCTGACCTAAAGGTCCATGGTATAGTGAGGATGAGATCAGGCCACAGCCGACCTTATTTTTGGAAGAGCCCGAGCATGTTGACTAACCTGTGGGCTTGTGATGGGGAGGATTCAGGGAGGTCGGGTATCTTACTCGGCTTATATGTCTTGACAAGGTCGACTTGTATTAATTTAGCCCATGGCCCATAACTTTACTGTGAAATGATGGGGTCGGGAAATCACACTTATCATAAAAATTGCTCACCCTCCACTTGGTGGTTGGTCATTAGGTGTCGGCAGCGCCATCGACACTCCCCCCGCTAGGGACATTATATAATATACTTTCTAATGAACCTGAAACCAAATCAAATGAACTTCTAAATAAAATAATAATAATAATAATAATAATAATAATAGTCTATACTTACTTTATATAAAGAGAGAATAGTGGATTAGTGTGAATGTATTTATTGTCTTTATATATATATATTATATATATGAGAAACACTTTGAAAGAACCAGAAAATAAGTCGACTGCTAGGACTACTGGTCTTAGAACCAGAAATAATATGTTTATTCTTTGTTCACTTGAATTAGAAGTCCAATCAGAACTCAAACGCGGATTGTTATTGATGTCTCGTATTTCTCGAAACAGTGATTCGATTGATGGAATTTGGTATGAGATTGATATTCCAATATATCTCCTTAGAACGTATTAATTTGACCCCATAAGGGGACCAAACATGTTGTCTCCAGAAGCATAACCTCATATTTCTTTGAGAGAATCTACTAATTGTTACTAATATTATTTATGGTAAAATACTAAACAATGGTTAATATTTTTTAATAATTTTTAATTTTAATAATTGTGCAAAGATTATATGATGTAATAACTTCTTGATCATCAATGTTGTTCAATTGTCTTATATTTGATGAGTTAAGATTAAACAATATTTATAATTTATTGTGATTTTTGAAGAAAAAAAATTGAGAAAAAGTTAAATATGTGAGGCAAATGCATGAACTATAATAAATATATTTATATCTTGAACAAGCACAATTTTTTACTCATCATCTAACATGATATACAATTAAAAAATTACAGAATTTGCATTTATCATTCAATGAAGTTTTCGGTAATTTGGATTATTTATGTTGTTTTAAAATTTTAATAATTGTTATAATAAAAAAATTATTTTTGTATCTTTTGTATTTGTGTTGATTATGTAGAATCATTAAATTTTATGAATGTTTATCTATATTATGAATATCAATTTCAGTTCATCGTACTAGTGAAGATTTATACTATATATAAAAGTATGATAGTTTGACAGAATTTAGTTCTTCAATTCTTTATATTTTAGTATTATAGTAAATAATTAATATGATGTTGTTGTTATTAGTATATTTTGGTTATAATAATAATTATTATTTTTATTATTAACGTTAATATTGAACGAGTTCAATCAATATTTTTAGTTCTCAATATTAAAATTATTATTTAATTATTGATTTTTAATTTATTTGTTCTAAATCTTATGTGTACCTATCAATAATTAAATTGTATTTTAATTATTAATGGTCAAATCATTTGTTATCTTTAATATTACAAATCACATTTTCATATATATATATATATATATATATATATATATATATATATATATATATATATATATATATATATATATATATATATATATATATTTTAATAAATTAAGCCTCTGTTTAGCAACTACATTTTTGTTTCGTGGTAAAATGTGTACTTGAAAAAATATGTGGTTAAAAAGTGGGTTGAAAAAATGTGCTGCTTATAAATAATTTATAGAAAAAAAGTTATTGAATGAAGGTTAATATTGAAGAGTTAATGCTTTGATTATTTTTTTTTAGTTAATAATATTAATAGAATAATTAATAGTTTTTAATTATTCATAATTGTAATAAAAATTTTAAAGATTATAGGGTATCATTTTTGGTATAATTTTGTAATCTCAAACTTTACTCTGTTGTCATATCATGATAATCACTAGATTTTTAAAATTATTATTTTGACTACTTATTTTTGTAAATAAAGTTTTATTGGTTAAATTCAAGTATTTTGACTATTTTTTATTTATTATTGTGATTGATGTTTTTGAATGAAAATTAAAAAGTACGTTAAATACATGAGTCAAATGTAGAAGTTATTAGAAATATGCTATTACCTTTCACATTCATCAATATTCGTGCACCTAATATTATATCAAATATGATATATCATTAAAAACTACTAAATTTACATTTTCATTGAAGTTATTAATAATTCATAAAAATCATTGAAATCAATAATAATTTTTTATTTAAATATATAAATTGACATTTACTATTCGAATAATTTTTTAATAATTCGAATTACTTATGTTATTTTTTGAATTCTAATAATTATTGTAATAGAGAATTCTTTTTTATGCATTTATATATTACTGATTATATATAACCACTAAAATTTTACGAATACTTATTGAAATCGATATTGCGGATAATAACTTTCTTCCATCGCACGGGTGAAATACTAGTATTTAAGAAAAAGATGAAAGAAGAAGAAATATTAATTAATATATGTAAGCAATACATTAAAAATAAACTTAATAAAAAGTAAAAAATATATTATGTTCGAAATCAAATTAACTATTTTTTTTTTTGGTTGGGCTTTGTCATTAAAAAATTTCTTTGATTGCAAACTTGACATGACAATTAACAAGAGTAAGAGACAATCACTCTTGGTATTTTTTTTCTTTCTTTTCCTATTTGATTAGATTTTTTTTTTTAAGTTTCAAATTCGATAACATTTTACCCATGTTTGATATTATTTAATTAAAAAATTTTATTTGAAATGAATAGTAATTTTTAGAATAATATAAAGTATGAATTTTTTTTTGGTTTATGTGTAACATTATTTCACTAATAAATGTGTGATTGAAATGAAGAGAAAGAAAAATGTGCTAAACTTTTAATGATTTGTAGTAAAATGTTATTTGTCTATTTTTTATTTGATATAATTGTATAATTAACGTATTTTCATAAAATTCCGTCTAAGTCATTATCATCAATAGAAATCCTTTGTATCGCACGGGAGAAAAAACTAGTAAACAAATAATACAGGTACAGATCAAAAGGTCCATGGTGTGCTCGTGTGCGTTTCTGAGTGTTGGGGGGGTGCATGATGTCCTAAGAAAATTCCTGTGAAGCGGCAAAAATCGAGTCACTATCTATGGATTAAAAGATAACATAACATACACCAGCAATAGACAGTGGAAAAACAAAAGAAGAACTTCGTGAAATGGGCAAAATAAGCACAGTTCGTTGATTATACAAAAAAGTTAATTCAGAAGACAAAATATTTTAACGCATTTAAGCGCGTCTCCTGAAATACTCATTCCACATCTGCGTAGCTGTGTCATCTTTGACTTGTTTTATTAGCATCAAATTGTATAGCATCTTGAGCTTCACTGGACCATAGTACTTCTGGGAATATTATGTTCTTGACTGAATACTCGGTGAATAATCTGTCTAGAGCATGCTCCTGACGAATGAAATTATGTATTGCGCAGCATGCGGTTGGGATTTGTTTTTGCCTTGTTAGCGGGTAATTGGTAATATACTTCAAGATAGAAAATATGACATTTAAAGCTTCAATGCAACGTTCAATAATGTTACGACATGATGAGTGATTATAGTTGAAGAGTTCTTTAGCTAAACAAAAGTGGGAGAATATATATATATATATTGTTAAATAATTATCAAAATTGCATATAACAAAAAATGAATGAATTTAATCCAATACTCAAGAACCCGTAGGCCACACTCCAAAACCCACTTTAATTTTCATAAATCTTGGATTCCACCTCATCTCCTCACAAATATCATTTAGGTGTCTAGTGAGCTACATGAGAAAGACAACGTCATCCTCTACAATGTTCGAAGAAAAGTTTTAAAAAAATTGCACATTCAGATACCCAACTTTTGTTGCTCGAAAATCGATGGATTCAAACAATGTTGTTATCTGTGAAGTCAGTTGGCCCAACTGCAACCCATAAAGTCAGCCCAACATTTGTAAATGATGTTGAGCCCATTACACTCATTAACCCGGAGCCCAAGTCGCGTTTCATCAAACACGCTTTTCTTAAGCTAATTGAATATTGTTACAACCGTTTGATCTATCCACCTGGATCAGTTGAGGCCGTTGGATCAACCTTATCACTTAAGCCAGATGAAAAGGCGAGGAAGCGTCCAGATGCATTCATTCTGATTGACTCATTCGTCTCTATTCTGAACTCTCTCACTTTCTCTCACTACGCCTCTTTGTACTTGGCGATTTCCTTCTCTTTTACTTTGATTTTAGAAGAAATTTGTGATATTATTTTGAAATTGTTATAGAGGTTTATGTGTTCTTGTAAACACAATTTGTTTTTGTATTTTTGAGAGGTTTTCTGAGAACTTTGTACGCAGTTTGCAATTTTGATATTTTAGGTTTTGTAAACCTTTTCTGAATATTTTGATTCAAACGTTTATACAGTTTTTTGTAAAGTTTTGTAAATCAATAATACTCCACAGATTTGTTGGGTTTGTGTTTTGATTTCTCTATAGTGGTATCAGAACCTTAGGGTTTTCTGATACGGGAAAAATTTTGGGGTTTTTCGTTTGGGTTTTCTGGGATCTATGTTCTTCTTTATGAAACTTCAAAAATTTTGTGAAAAACCCCACATCTTACGTACTCAGGGTTGATTATTCTGAAACCTTTGAGTTTTTTAAAGGATCTGCATATTTTGGCTACGGATCTTGTGGTAACTTGGCACTTTGGTACTTGATCGTGAAAGATCTGAGGTCAGATCTAACTTTGCTTGAAAGTTTCAAAAGAAACTTCGAAAATTGCAGCAATCAGGTGATATCTTGAAACTCTTTTAGGGTTTCTTTAACTCTCTTTATCTCTTTGATCTTTCTGTTTCCTCCGTTGAAGCCCTCTTGAACTCTTTTACTCACCTTTGTCCAGAATTCCCTTTGAGAATCCAGGAATCTGAGGGAGTTCTTAGCCGAACCAAGTAGGGTTGAGGAAAGAAAGTCATCTCTACTGATTCTTGCATATAGTTTGACTCATTTCTGTATAATTTGTTATCTGCAGTATTAATTTGTGCCTTATGTTATAAATTGCATGTACAATTTGAAATTTGAAAAATCCTGTTTTGCACTTAACTACATAATTTGCCTATATTGTTCTGTACCTTCTCTTTAATGTGCATTCATTGTCTACCATAACTGTTTAATCATGAATACAGCTAAGGTAGAAGTTGAAATATGGAATGGGAAGGGGGATTTTAGTTTATGGAGACAGAAAATTAAAGCCCTCTTACTTCAACTAAAATGTGCTAAAGCAATAGATGAGACCTGGCCTGAAAACATGACTGAGAAAAGAATAACCGAATTAGATGAACTTGCCTGGAGTACTGTTCGCTCAAAATAGTGTACCGCAAGCGCACGGGTCACGTACAAGTAATAAAGTGGACTTTTTGAGTCCGGATTGTCGATCCCACGAGGAATGTATACTTTAAATTATACAACTTTAATTAATTTAATTCTAACAATAAGGAGAAACACACAATTAAAAGATTGATTTTTGTAAATTCTAAATTAAAGAAAATAGTTTTAAACTAAATTAAAATAAGAAAAATGAAAGATAAAATAGTTGGGATTCATAATTTCACTTAACTCTCGCTTAAGTAATTTCTCAACACACGCAAATTAATAAATTACTCATTTACAATGTTAGACCTGATTTTCCAAGCTTAACTAATTACCTCTCTCGAGTGAAATTAACCCTAATCAATTGGTCTAACCTACTATATCTCTATGTCGATTAAGGCCCAATCAATTGCATTAACTCTTTGTGAAAATAGCTCAATGGATCATCTAGGGTTTAAGGTATATCTCTATCCTTAACAAGAACCTAGAGCATTTGTTATTTGGTCTAAAATGCATAATATCTCTCGATTATCATACACTTCACAAAACACATATTTGGTGATCAATCAAACACATGGAATAATCTCAATAACAAACACACATGAAATAAGTTCAACATTAATAAACAAACATTAAAATTACTTAAACTAAGTTAAGCTACATCAATCATCCTAACATAAAATAACTAGCTCATTATATAAATATTGCACAAAAGTTGAGGTTTACAAAAATACATCACAAAATATAGAAATCAAAGATTAAAAATACAAGATAATGAAATAAATCACTTTCCTTGAGTTTTTGCCCCAAAATTCCTTGAACTTTGTTTTGAATCTTCACCTCACTTCTTGCTTCCTTGCTTCAATGGTGACTAGAACTTTGAAATCAAATATAATCTACAAACTAAATTACAAACAAAACAAAAACAAAGAAAAGAAAAGAAAAGAAAAGAAGAGAGAAAAGGGGGCTAGGGTTTGTGTTAAGAAAATTTGGGGATTGGGTTGAAGAGAGAAGTGGGGGTATTTATACCCCCAAAATTCTGACCTAAAAGAGGTCCAAAAACGCGCCCCTTACGAGCGAAACACGCCCTTAACTTAAAATATTAAAAACTTAAAATAAAATCCGACAGTGTAAAAATATGCCCACGCGATCGCGTGGTTAAGCTGAAATCTCTCGGGTTGGCTTATGGCCTGACTTCGCGATCGTTATCTAGTCGAACCACGCGATCGCGTGGTTCACCTGCAGCTTTGTCATTCCATGATTTGCAATTGAGTCCTCTATCTTCTGGTCCTCTACAATTTAGTCCTCGAATTTGACTTTTATCACAAATATGCCCTTGAAATATTTGCATCTTTAGTCCTCCAACTTTCTGGGATGTTGCAATTAAGTCCTCGAACTTTTGATTTCTTTCAATTAGGTCCTTGGACATCAAATTTGCTCCTCTTTTAGCTTGATTGCACTCCAATCTTGTCCATTTGCTTTCCAATTGAGGTTGTACCTAATTGTACAAGATAAACACAATATATAAGTAGATATTTGCTCAATTTGTCAATTAAATTGTCTATTAAAAAGCACAATAAGTGTGTAAAATGCACACTTATCAAGTACCCTGTTCTTCACCTGTCTGATACAGTTATTAGGAAAGTAGGGGATACCAAAACCGCTGCAGACCTATGGGACAAACTTGAAGAACTTTTTCTTACTGTTTCTTTACCAAACAAATGTTTTTTATGGAAACAATTTTTTAGCTTCAAGTTTGATCATACTTTAGGTGCTGAAGAAAACATAGACATGTTTAATAGGATAACTCAGCATCTTCTAAATGCTGGAGAGAAAACCACTGAGGACTAGATAGTTGTGTGCTTGTTAAATGGTATGGGGGATATGTACAAGGACATTAGGAATGCTCTAGAGTATGGAGGTCAGAAACTATCTGTTGAAATAATATATACATCTCTTAAAAATAAGGAATTAGAATCCAACTCAAAGCACAAGGAGGCCTATAATGTTGAGTCCACATCACATAGGGGCAGAAACTCCTTTAGAGGAAATTTAAGAGGCTGGACCCAAAATAAAAATAATCCTAGACAGGCTAAAGATTATTAAAATAAAAATTTCATACCAAACAAACCTAGGGATAAGAAATATGACAATAGAAAATATGATCAAAACAGGTTTGAAACTAAAAGGTATGATAATAAAATTGATAGGAAGCTTGATGAAACTAGAAGATGTTTTTATTGTGGTAAGATAGGTCATTTGGTTGATAAGTGCTTTAAAAAGTTAAGGGATGATGCTAGAAACAAACCACAGGAACCTGCAGACATTCAAAACAATAGTGGAGTTGTTTATGTTACAACCACTTCAAATATGAAAGATGAATGGATCCTAAACTCAGGTTGTACTTTTCATATGTGCCCTTATATGGATTTATTTGATACTTTTTCTATCTATACCTCTGGTTCTGTGAAACTAGGGAATGATGTATCATGTGACATAAAAGGAATTGGTACTGTGACCTTAAGACTTGCTGATAATAACAATTTGATTTTAAACCAAACCAGGTATGTCCTTGATTTAAGAAGAAACCTCATCTCATTGGGTATTTTAGATGATGAAGGTTATGAAATTAGACTCAGTAGTGGACACATAAAAATTTTAAGAAACAATTTGTTGTTTTTAAGTACAGTCAAGTCTAATGGCATTTATATTTTGTCTGTGCAATATGCCCCTCCTACTTCTCTGACTATTGAAACTGTTGACAATAACTTGTCTGATTTGTGGCATAAAAGATTAAACCATGTAGGAGAAAAATGGCTTAAAATATTAGAGAAAAATGGATTTTTTGGAAAAGATAGTTTTCAGAAACTTAGTTTTTGTGAAGAATGTGTTTCGGAAAAACAAAAACCTTATTCATTTGGTAAAGCTGTTCATAAATCCAAGGTCATTTTTGAATATTTACATGCAGACCTCTGGGGTCCTGCTCCTGTTAACACAGTTTCTGGTTTTAGATATTTTTTGTTGATTGTTGATGACTATTCCAGAAAGTCTCGGGTTCATTTGTTGAAATCTAAAGACCAAACTGTTTCTGTTTTCAAAAATTTTATTACATTGGTTGAAAATTCGAAAAACAAAAAGGTTAAAGTAATCAGAACTGACAATGGTTTGGAGTTCTGCAATTTTGGATTTGATGATTTTTGTAAACACCAAGGCATATTTAGACATAGGACTGTTGCATACAGTCCACAGCAAAACGGGGTTGCTGAAAGGATGAACAGGACCTTGTTAGAAACAACAAGGTGCATGTTAATCCAATCAAATTTGTCAAATTTTTTTTTGGGGAAGCTGTTAAGACTGCATGTGTTTTTAATTAATTTGTGTCCTTCTAGTGCTGTGAACTACAGTATTCCAGATCAAATCTGGAATGATGCAATTCCAGATTATTCTGTTTTAAAAGTTTTTGACTGTTCTGCCTATGCTCATCAGGTTCAGTCCAAACTTGAACTTAGGTCTTTAAAATGTATTTTTGTTGGATATGGGGAAGGGGTTAAAGGTTACAGACTTTTGGTTAAAGAACAAAGTGGTTTCAAAGTTATTTTAAGCAGGTCAGTTATTTTTAATGAAAAAGTTTTTCCTTGCAAGTCTGAAAAGAATGAAAATCCACTTTGTGAAAATGATTTTTTGATAACTGAAGTAAGCTTTGATGATTCTTACTTTCAGCCTGAGCAGCCCCAACACTTGCATAATAATGTGCCTGCATCACCTGCACCCACTTCACCCACTCTGTTTGAACATGATGAACCTGCTTTAGATAATTATCAACTGGCCAGAGACAGGACTAGGAGAGAAATTAGACCCCCTATTAGATTTGATGATTTTGAATCCTATTCTGCTTCTGGTTTGTCTACCTCTTTGGATCCTGAACCTTGCTCATTTGAAGAAGCTATGGGATCAAAAGATAAGAACCTGTGGATTGCAACCATACACGAGGAAATGAATTTCCTGATTAAGAATAAAACTTGGACTTTAGTAGAAAAACCTCCTGATAAGAAACTGATTGACTGTGAGTGGATATTTAAAATAAAAGATGGGGATTCTGAAGGCGGCAAACCTAGATATAAAGCTAAGTTAGTTGCAAAAGGGTTTTCACAAAAAGAATGCATAGACTATACTGAAATATTTTCCCATGTTGTAAAATATACTTTTATTAGAATTCTGTTTGCTTTAGTTGCTCAAAATGATTTAGAACTTGAGCAAATGGATGTAAAAACTGTTTTTTTGTATGGTATGCTTGATGAAACCATTTATATGTCTCAACCAAAAGGTTTTGAACGGAAAAACAAACTTGATCTAGTGTGTTTGCTTCAGAAATCTCTTTATGGCCTGAAACAAGCACCTAGACAATGGTACAAAAGACTTGATAATTTCATTCAAAGCTTAAAGTTTCAGAAAAGTTCATATGACCCCTGTTTTTACTTTAAAAATGACTTTTCTGATCCTATGTATCTGCTTCTGTATGTGAATGACATGCTCATTGCTGGTAAGAACCTGCAGGCAATTTCTAGTCTTAAACAAAATTTGAAAACTGAATTTGAAATGAAAGACCTAGGACCAGCTAGGAAAATTCTTGGTATTGATGTATTTAGAAATAAATCTGCAGGGAAAATTTTTCTGAATCAAAAGAGCTACATTGAAAAAGTTTTGAAAAAATTTTCTTTATCTGATTCTAAACCTGTTTCACTGCCACTGACTTCTCATTTTAAACTTTCAAGTGATCAGTGTTCTAAAACTGCAGAAGAATTTCATAGAATGAAAAATGTTCCTTATTCAAATGCTGTAGGTTCAATTATGTATCTAATGGTCTCAACCAGACCAGACATTGCATTCTCTGTCAGTGTTTTGAGCAGGTTTATGAGTAACCCAGGAGAACCTCACTGAGAAGCTCTTAAATCTTTACTAAAATATTTGAAAGGAACTTTAAATTTGAGTCTTATGTTTTCTAAATCCAAAAATGCTTTTGAACTTAAAGGATTTGTAGACTCTGATTTTGCTGGAAATATTGACAACAAGAAGTCTACTTCTGCTTACTTTTTTACCTTAAATTCCTCATGCATCAGTTGGAAAGCACAACTACAGAAATTAGTTGCCCTTTCTACAACTGAAGCAGAATACATTTCAGCCACTGATGCAGTTAAAGAATGCATGTGGCTGAGCGGACTGCTTTCTGAAATTGGGTGTTTGAGTAAACCTGAAATTGAGATCTGCACTGATAGCCAGAGTGCTTTATATCTTACTAAAAATCCTGTGTTTCATAATAGGTCCAAACACATAGATGTCAAATTATGGATGGCAATAGGGCGGGTTCGGGACGGGTCAGGGTTGCTCCGCCCCGCGACCCGCGAAGTCGCGAGTCGGGGTGGGGCGACCTCCCGCCCCGCTAAGGACCCGAATTATATATATATATATATATATATATATATATATATATATATTTAATAAATAAATTGGTAATGAAATTTTACGTGAAAAATTTAGGCGTTGAACTAGTTAGAGTTTTTAAGTTTGAACTTTAAAAATAATATGTATATACTTGAAGAAAAAAATCAATAAACAATATAATGGTATAGTGGTTGTATATTCTCATATCCCTAAATTCCACCAATGTTCAATTCTTCTGAACTTCATCAAATTTATTTTAGTTTCTCATTTCATTATTTATATAAAAAAAAAATTTACCGGGTCACGGGGCGGGGCGGAAAACCCGCCCCGAACCCGCCCCGCGGACCCGACGGGGCGGGTAATTTTCGGGGTGGGTCATTTCGGGTCATTCGGATTTTTTTGCCATCCCTATGTCAAATTTCATTTTGTAAGAGACATTACTGAAAAAAGTTTTGTAAAAATGGTTAAGATCCCTACTCAGCTAAATCCAGCAGATGCTGGAACTAAAGTCATTCCTATTACAAAATTTAAAGATTCTCTAAATTTACTTAATATTTTGGAATTTGATACTGCCTCATTGTATTTTTGCAGGAAACAAAATATGGGAGAGCAACATGAGAATGATGAAGGCACTCAGGACTGATTTCAGGAGCTAAAATGATAAAGCTGCAGCCTGCACCAATTGAGGGGAAGATTTGTGAAGTCAGTTGGCCCAGCTGCAGCCTATAAAGTCAGCCCAATATTTACAAATGATGCTGAGCCCATTACACTCATTAACCCGGAGCCCAAGTCGCGTTTCATCAAACACGCTTTTCTTAAGCTAATTGAATATTGTTACAACCGTTTGATCTATCCACCTGGATCAGTTGAGGCCGTTGGATCAACCTTATCACTTAAGCCAGATGAAAAGGCGAGGAAGCTTCCAGATGCATTCGTTCTGATTGACTAATTCGTCTATGTTCTGAACTCTCTCACTTTCTCTCACTACGTCTCTTTGTACTTGACGATTTCCTTCTCTTTCACTTTGATTTTAGAAGAAATTTGTGATATTCTTTTGAAATTGTTATAGAGGTTTATGTGTTCTTGTAAAAACAATTTATTTCTGTATTTTTGAGAGGTTTTCTGAGAACTTTGTACGCAGTTTGCAATTTTGATATTTTAGGTTTTGTTAACCTTTTCTGAATATTTTGATTCAAACGTTTATACAGTTTTTTGTAAAGTTTTGTAAATCAATAATACTCCACAGATTTGTTGGGTTTGTGTTTTGATTTATCTACATTATCAAATTATCTCAATCCGTAAAATAGAGCTGAAAATGAAAAAAAATAAAAAAAAAAGAAGAAAAAATCAAAGAAATCGGTAGCCAGGAAAGGAAGACATACATGGTCAACGATGGAATGGATTGTCTTGCCTTTTTCTTTTAATCATCGCGTTTGGGGTCAAAACGTGCATTTGTGTATTTTGAACATAAAACACTTATAACAAGTTTTTCTCGTTTTGGGTTTTGCGTGTAATTTTTTTTCTGAAAACTCGTTTTTCAAATTTGGTAAGTGAACGCATTTTAGAAAATTTCTAAAATTGAAAACTAAAAATGGCCCAAAAGCAGAAGACACTGTTTTTTTTTTTTCTGTTTTTAGTTTTCCAAAATATCGAAAATGTGTTCACTTTTTTAAAATGAATTTTTGAAAAAAAAAAAAAATTTCAAAACGTGGAAAAAAAAAAAAAAAATGGGAAAAACGAAACCCATTTTCACTGTAAACTTCAAGTTCGTCTCTCTTCTTTGTCTTCTCGATCTCTTCTTTCTCTCTCTCTCCTCCTCCCCAATTATGTGTTGGGTGTTAAAATCACATTCTGCTTACTCGCTCCGGACTCAATTTGGCCATAAATCAACTGTGTGAGTTCGGATACAACGCACAAGTTCTCGAGGCTTCGAAGCTAGGGCTTTCTTCTTGGATCGAATTGAGGGTCTAGGCTGGTATTGGGTATTGGAATCCTCTAATTCCAACCTTCTTCAGTTTTTTTGATAAACACTTATCCAGCTCATATTCGTTCTGGGCTTTCTATTGATACTCTTCGCTTCAAGACTCCATTGTGACTTGGTGCTGGATTCAGCTTTGTTGCTCAATCCTAGTCTGAGCATTTCCAAATTGAGGAGAAGACTGTGTTCACGTTCACTAGTTTTCACCTCTTGATGGGCATTTGATTTCCGGGCTTTTCAATTTGGCTGCTATTAATAGGATATCTCAAGATTTGATTTTATTGTATATTCCTTCTTAAGTTATTCTTGTAATCTTCTAAATTAGGATAGCTTATTTGATTTATTATGTTTCCTTATACCAACTTTGCTAGAGTTACAATGAGAACGACAATTTGCACTCTTTTTTTTTTTTACGCATCACATTATCTTTTAAATCAACGACAATAACACTTTTACATCACCAAATTGTCATCTACATTGTCAAAATAATTGTGCACTTAGATTAATTCTTCCTCGTACTTAGGATCATGTTTAACACAAAGTAAATAATAGAACAAGCATTATTCTCTACAAACCCTATTAACCATTGCTTTGGGTTCTATTCCTATTGAATTTGGTTTTGGGTTTTATCCCACTGGTGTTGCTGGATTTTGTTTGGTTGGCATTCTGTTGAGGTTTGGTGTTGGTGCATGGTGTGTGGGTGGTTTTTTTGTGGTCAGTTGGAGAGACTAAATGGCTAAAAAGTGAAAAATTTCATACACTAAAATTGGTGTTGGGCATGGCTGAAATTGTTCTTCTTTGTTTCATATTACTTCGACGTTCTTCGTCCTTTTTTTTTTTGTAATTGCATAGTTACAACCCGAGATCTTTTATTTTTCTGTTGTTTTATTGTCTCGTTTTCTTGGCTTCCCTATTGTTTACTTGTTCTTACTGCAAATTGTGTCTCTACAGGGGTAATGCATGAAATATTTGAAGCTCGATAAACTTTGGCGAAACTCAATTGCAAGCAGCTGGTCTGGCCTTTGTCTGGATTGGCAATTCTGTTTTTCCTACTGTTGGCTGTGAATTGATGTCACAGCAAAGAGTACTTGCAATTTTTGCTTCATTGGAGCCATGGATACGAGTTACAAAAGCATATGTATCTTTTTCGGGAGTTTGAGACTCGTAAAGAATCGAATGTTATGTATCAAATGGCGGAAAGTGTATGGAATTGCTTAGCTCGTACATCATCAAAGATTCAAAGTGAAAGTCTTCAATTTAATTGTTACGGCCGCTATGTGAGAGTATGTAACGATCGCTTCTGTAGAGTATGTGTTTAAGTCGTTACATTCATGTAATGAGAGAGTATGTAACGATCGCTTAGGTAGAATATGTGATTTCAAATAAACTAGTTGTAATTAAACAAATAAGCAATTTTTTACATACAAGATATCACAAAATAATTATTTTCGAAATTTCAAAGTAAACACATTTTTTCAATTTTCTCTTTTGGAAGATAGTTTTCAGAAATTAAAAAAAAAAAAAAAAAGAACACATTTTCAGCAATCTTAAAACAAATACTGAAAAACTTAAAACTAAAAATAAAATAATAAACTCAAAACATAAAGTGAACGGTCCCTAATGCTTTTGACCGGAACAAGTTGTTCTTGTAGGGAAAAATTCTTTATCGAATAAAGATGAAAATATAAATCAACTTATAAGAGTTTTGATTACTCTTTATAAGTTCAATCATTTAAAATAAACTCAAGTCTCAATATGGTTTATTAAGAGATAACTATCATGTAAAAAAAAAGATTAAAATATATGTCAACTTATAAAAATGTGCTAATTCTCTTAGGGTGTGTTTGATTGCATGAGAAAAGATGGAAATTAAAATATTTTCTAGTTAAATTTCATCTTCAAGTGTTTGATTGGCAAATTTTCCATGGAAATTATTTTCCATCCAAGGCCAAAAAGTGAGAATTTTCCTTGAAATCCTTGACTTTATTTTCTTTGTGTGAAGGTGAAAAAATATTTTCCATGAAAAATGATTTTCATTTTCCTTTTCCACCCTCCAATCAAACATACCCTTAAGAATATACCTTTCCCTCTTTGTTTTTTTTTTCTGTTAGGGTGCATTTGATAGCTTCTATTTTCCATGGAAAAAGCTTCAATTCCAACCATTTTCCATCTTTAAGTCGTTTGATAGCTTTTTTTTTACTAGGAAAACGTTTTCCCACTTCTCAACTCACGCGCTCATTTTCCTCAAATTCGTTGAATTCATTTTTCAGCACAACTAGGTGAATTTATTTTTCAGGGAAAAATAGTACATTTTCGTCACGTTTGATTATTTTTGTTATTGTTAATTGATTTATTTATTTTTTCAAAAATTAACATTATTATTATCAAGTATAAATATGTGAAAAAAATATTTTCTTTTATTACAATAGTTAAATTTTGCTTTATTTGCCATGAAAAATAATGTCAATCAAACAACAAAAGTTGAAAAATTTCTACTTTTTTCACTTAGAAAATAAAACCAATCAAACATATTAAACTTCAAATTTCCAAGAATTCATTTTCTTTTCACGTAAATTCCACATTCACTATTAAACGTAGCCCTAGATTTGTTTGAAAACTCCGATCCCCTCCCTCATTTTTAACACTTTGTTTCCATTCTTTCCCTGTAGGGTGTGGATATCTTTGTTTGGGAAAGATTTTTCAAATTATAATTTTATTTAAATATATTATCAAGCACACATTCTTTAAATTAATAAAATAAAACCATTTTCACGTGCCCAATAACTCTTCCCCCACTTCTCAAAAAGATTTTCGCCAAAAAAAATTCATTTTTTCTTGAGAAAAATCTCTCCCAAACAAACACTTATTCATACTGGTGGACATTTTTTCTCGAGTACTGACTCTTTGTCATACTAAACAATAGGAGAGGGCCATTGTGGTTTTGAATTTGGATCATATAGTTGAATGAGGAAAAAAAATTAATGGTGCGTTTGATAGCTTAGAAATTGCAAGGAAAATGTGAAATTCCACATCATTTTCCAATTTTAGGTTGTTTGACAGGATAGAATTTCCATGGAAATCAATTTTCATGTTTGCAACGCACGCACTCCAATTCCATGTTTTTGATGAATTCTGTTTCCAGCCAATAGAGGAGAATTTATTTCCCAGTCAAAATCTCGTATCATTTTCGTCACTGATGATGCTAAAAATCGCACCTGGAATATTTCGAGCTTGAGCAATAAACTAGCACGAACTGGATCTCCGAATACCTGCAATAAAGGCGAGGAGGTGTGTCTTTGTCGCCCCTCCGATGCTTAAGTCAGTAAAGAGGAAAGAGAAGATTTATGCAATATGGTATAAATTGTAGAGATAATTGTGTACCTGAATTGTGATTGAGAGGCGAGTATTTATAGCTGTATGTAATTAAATCCTCGTAGGACTAAAGTGTTTGAAACTAGGCATGAGTCCTTTTGAGAATCATCTTCTTAATTATTAGGGATAATGTTATAGGTCCCAGATAGAGTTCTGTTGGAAGATGAATTATATTTGTATTATGAGGTTGTATACTCCATGTGTCAGATCAAGTCATGCCCGATCAATGAGAGGCATGACCCGAGCATTATGTACCCCGAGCACATCATGCACCTTTTTGGTGAGATATATGCACTCGGGGTATTCTATCCTCGGGGGTATTATGAGTGGTCGGGGCAATGTTTTTACCACGGACATTTTGAGTGTGATCGGGATTGTACTCAATATGGTGTATGGTATAATGTTAAGTGCTCGGCCTCGAGGTTCATATGTTGCTCGGGGGGTACAATGATGTGATGTGGCTAAATATTCAAGTGCTCGGGGATGAGGACAAACGATATACTCGGGGTATAAATGATTGTCGGGGTTGAGGTCCTCCTCGGGTATCAAGATGTAATATGAGATAATATTCATGTGTTCGGGCTCGTGGTCATCCTCGGGTTCATGATGGTTCTCGGGGTTACACATTTGCTTGGGAGATTATGTTTTGTCAAAGAGCTCGGGCTTGAGGTTTGTGAAGGCTCGGGTATGAATAAAATTTATACTCATCATAGGCCCCCGCACATCCATTATCGAGTTTATGGGAGAGATGGATGTGTGTTTGCTCGGGGCAAGGCTTTGAGAACTTGCTCGGGGCAAGGCTTTGTGTGCTTGCGCGGGGCAAGTCTTTGAGCTTGCTCGGGGCAAGGATTGTGGGCTTGCACGGGGCAATGCTTTGTATGCTTGCGCGGGGCAAGGCTTTGTATATTCATCGATGAATGAGCAATTTTAATTTTTTGGGGATGACATCCCCTAACGCCTATATAGACAAACCTATCTACTGTGAAATTAAAGGGAGGCACGTAGGCCCCTGATGCTATATGTAAGAAAAGAAAAACGAAATAATGAAAAAAATGGTAAATACTAGGGTATGAAAACTCATACAACTTATAAAATAACGCATTATCCGTAGCTAGCAAGGCTTAGGCTGATGTTGTGTGAGTCTCTCCCTGATGCTGTCCTACCAACGACGACGTTTACTGTTTAGGCCGTTGATTTTTTTCATCCTCGGACTTTCATTGAACGTGGTCATTCCTTGGGCGTTTTTCAGTACTGATGTAAGATTTTAAAAACCCATTTTTTATTAAGGATTCAATCTCTTGCTGTAATGCATGGCACTCCTCGGTGGTATGCCCATGGTCATGATGAAATTCGCAATACTTGCTTTTATCTCGCGTGTCCGGATGAGACTTGATTCTTGATGGCCACTTCAACTCCTCCAGATCCTTGATTTCCATGAGGATACTTTCCCTTGTGGCGTTCAGACGTGTGAAGGGTGTAGGAGGGTCATGCTCTTGCTTGCCCCGAGCCTGATCTTTCCATGTACCATGGTCATGTTGTCTCTTGTGTTCGGGCTTACTTTCTATATGATCTGAATTTTCAGTGCTCGGGCTATTTTTCCTGGGGTACATTGTTTCTTCCATATTGATGTACTTCACTCCCCGAGTAAGGAGCTTGCTCACTGACTTTGGTGGTATTTTCGATAGAGACATCTTAAAAGACTCGCATCTTACAGCATGAGTAAGAGCAGATACAGCGGCAGAGATATGAAGATCAGGGATCTGTAGTCTTTCAGCATTGAACCTGGTCATGAATTCACGCAGTGTTTCATTTTGTCCTTGACTGAGTCTCATAAGCGAGGCAGCCGTTTTCCTTATGCGCTTACTACTCGCAAAGAAAGTCAAGAACTTATTGGCAAGATCTGCGAATGTCGAAATTGAGTTTGGTTCAAGAGTTGAGAACCAATCCCTAGCAACACTGGTCAAGGTTTGGGGGAACGCCTTGCACATGACCTGATCGGGGGAAACTTGCAAATTCATGACGTCAGTGTACACATTGAGATGATTTACGGGGTCGGTTGTACCATCGTACTCCTTTATCCTCGGGAACTTGAACCTGTCTGGTAAGGGAAATGCTAAAACCTCTGGTGTGAATGGAGTGTTCGGGGTGAAACCTGCTGGGACCTGAGTATTTTGTCATATACCGACTGCTATTCCCTCCTGGATAATTCTCGCAAGCTCGACAGGGGGCATGGCGACTGTTCTTGAACTTGTCATGTTCGGTGGTGACGGGGGTAGTCTCGAGGTACTTGCCCTAGCAGTATGGTTCGGTGGTTGGACCCGTGAAGCATTCCCTTCCTCGGGTGTTGGCGTACGCTGGTTCTGCTGCGTGAGCAACTGAGTCAATGCAGCGACTTGTTGACGAAGTTCCTCCAATGCTGCCTGGGTATCAACAGAAGGTTGGGGGTGTGATGTCTGATTTCCTGGTAATGTAGTAGGGTTTGCTGGTAACGTCGGGGGCACCTGCTCCCCCACAACAGGATGATCATGAGCAGGTAATGTTGCTTGTGGAAGTCCAGAACGTGTATTAACCATGGCTTCTAGTAATGGTTCCCACAGACGGCGCCAATGATGATGCTAAAAATCGCACCTGGAATATTCCGAGCTTAAGTAATAAACTAGCACGAACTGGATCTCCGAATACCTGCAATAAAGGCAAGGAGGTGTGTCCTTTTCGCCCCTCCGATGCTTGAAGTAAAGAGGAAAGAGAAAATTTATGCAATATGGTATAAATTGTAGAGATAATTGTGTACCTGAATTGTGATTAAGAGGCGAGTATTTATAGCTGTATGTAATTGAATCCTCGTAGGACTAAAGTGCTTGAAACTAGGCATGAGTCCTTTTGAGAATCATCTTCTTAATTATTAGGGATAATGTTATAAGTCTCAGATAGAGTTCTGTTGGAAGATGAATTCTATTTGTATTATGAGGTTGTATACTCCATGTGTCAGATCAAGTCATGCCCGATCAATGAGAGGCATGACCCGAGCATTATGTACCCCGAGCACATCATGCACCTTTTTGGTGAGATATATGTACTCGGGGTATTCTATCCTCGGGGGTATTATGAGTGGTCGGGACAATGTTTTTACCACGGACATTTTGAGTGTGATCGGGGTTGTACTCAATATGGTGTATGGTATAATGTTAAGTGCTCGGCCTCGAGGTTCATATGTTGCTCGGGGGTACAATGATGTGATGTGGCTAAATATTCAAGTGCTCGGGGATGAGGACAAACGATATACTCGGGGTATAAATGATTGTCGGGGTTGAGGTCCTCCTCGGGTATCAAGATGTAATATGAGATAATATTCATGTGTTCGGGCTCGTGGTCATCCTCGGGTTCATGATGGTTCTCGGGGTTACACATTTGCTTGGGAGATTATGTTTTGTTAAAGAGCTCGAGCTTGAGGTTTGTGAAGGCTCGGGTATGAATAAAATTTATACTCATCAGTCACGTTTGATCATTTTTATTGTTGTTAATTGATTTATTTTTTTCACAAAAATTAACATTATTATTATCAAGTACAAATATATTAAAAAATGATTTTTTTAATTAAAATAGCTAAATTTTGCTTTATTTGTTATGTAAAATAATGTCAATCAAACAACAAAAGTGAGAAAATTTTTCACTTTTTTCACCTAGAAAATTAAACCAATCAAATACATTAAACTTTCAATTTTCAGGAATTCAATTATCTGAAATTCATTTTCTTTCCACCTAAATTTCACTCTCGCTATCAAACGCACCATAATATGGGATTGGAGTGAAATTAATAGAGGACTGCCAGAGGACTATGCGAAATTGGAGTGGAATTGGATTGGGGTGAAATTGGATTTTTAGGAGAGTGTGTGGTTGAAAAGTGTGATAGTGGTGTGTCCTACAAAAATGTGTGATTGTGAAAATTCCTGGACCAAACATAGATATTTTGCCACTTCATAATTATTTGGATTGCCAGCCAGAGGACTATGGCCACATTGAAAATTTCAACTTCGATCATACAATTTGTTCATACATCCTAGCAAACTTAAGAAAAATGCAGGATAAACATATGATTTCATCTACAAACTATTACCTATTTATTATTTGTGTCGCTTATAATCACTTCCAAACGTGCCATTAATCTTTTGTTTTTAGCTAGCACTAGCACTATCATGTCCCGGGTGTCTTAGTATTTAGTGCTCATAATTAGTTTTTGAAAAAAAAAAAAAAATGAAAAGAAAAGAAAAACTCCTGTGAGTGGATGCATGAGATGGACTGCCACGTAGCCACATTCACTTCGGTGACTAGACTTTCAACAGCCAGGCGTCTCGCTTCTCTCTCGTACTATCTCTCACTTCTCCACTTTCTCTCTGTCACAGTACACCACTTCACAACAAACCTTTCACTCCACTCCTTTTAAAATCATCACACTTTCAGATTACTCTCTCTCTCTCTCTCTCTAGGGTTCCGGATTCTGAAAGCTTTTTCACTTTTCTGCTTTTCCAATAATGAGAAAGTTTACTTGATTCAAATATCGGATTCGGGATCGGATTTACTTTTTCACCTGATTATTTAATAGTTATTCGATTTTTTTTAATTATATTATTGGATGATTGTCAATTAAAGTTACTCATTTAATGATGGTTGCCGATCTGTGTTTCAGGGTGTATCAGATGCTTTGAATGTAAGAGCCTATCGATGTTTTGTTTTTGGTTTTCGTTTATATTTGGTTTGTGATTTATCATGAAGTGTGTGGGATGGAAATAAATCAGATAAGTTCAATAGGCTTTATGCAAATGTTTGGTTTTTTTTTTCTTCTTCTTAATTTGTCATTAAATGAAGGAAAAGAGACGAAGTTGCGAACCGAGATCGTTTGAGTTTGCCATATTGAGAATATTCAAAGAAAGAAAAGTTGGAAGTGATGTAAAATGGCTATTTATTTAATAGACTATTAATTATCGAAGCTGAAGATGCGGGTTTCTTCCTGTTATTATACTTACCAAAAACAAGGGCGAAAACTTTACAATTATATATATGTGTGTAAAAGAAGTATTTCGCTTGTGTATAGTTTGCTTAAATATTGAATCAAAAGATAAGAGCTTTATCCGTACACTGATTTTGGTATGCTTAAACAAGAGAAAAAAGAAGCAGGTGATAATGGCAGATTGAAGACATTTTTCACTTGGTCTTGTTGGTTTTGATATTCGTTGAAGCTGTTACTCAGCATTTGAAAATGATGGATTTTATATTCATAATTTTCAGAGACACGAGGGTTAACAAAAGGATCCTAATTTCTTCCTCTTTATTTTGCATTGCGTTAGATTTGAAATTTTGGATCAAGCCGTTTGCTTTAGATGCTATGCAACAGCTTTCCGAGGTCTGTGAGTCTTCAAGCAGAGTTCAGGCAGTTAAGCTATAACTGGAGAGGCTTGAATGCACAACAGCGCTTAACTTATTTTTGGGATTTCAAATCTACAATAACAAGAAAGATGATGGTGGATTCTGGTACAAACACTAAGGGGGGACCTGTTATTGATATTTTACCTGAGAAGGATGATGATGAAGGATATGCTGGCGGAGGATGGAAGAGGTGATCAAATTTGCAGATTTTTCGATTGCTTGTGTCTATGGTCAATTTTTTCAATACATTATTAGTTGCGTTTGTAGAATATTTTACATTATAATATTCAATTTTGTATGTGGTGACTAAGGTTAGTTGACATTAATTATGGATGAGATTGGTTGCAAGCTTTTGCGCTCCAGTCATACAGTTTTTGTTTACAGTATGATCTATAGCAGATTCTGTTGGCACTTCACTTCATCAAACATGGTCATCTCATGTAATTTTTTCCTTTCAGTTTCTTGATGACATCTGTCTCTGTCTCTTTTTCATTTTCGTTTTCTGGCCCTTCATTTCTTTTATGAAACATGTCAGAAGATTTGTCTGAATAATCTTAATATCAAACTGGAAAATGCTTCTGGAATGCCCTCATGTTGATGCATATGTCGACGGTGGTTCGTAAAAACATTAATCATGAGCTTTTATTGTATTATATTCTGGTTAAACGGTATTGGGAGGGAGAGAACGAGGATGAATGACACTTGCAAACTATAGGTGGGGACAAAGTGAAGCAGCAGAACCCTTCTGTAAAGTAAAAAAAGATACAAAAAAGTGATATACAAATTTTCTGCTAAGTTGTGGATGTGCCTCAAATAAATTTATTTGTAGCATTTATGTATCTTATTATTGCCTAAAAGGCTAAAACTGTAGTATTGGTAAAGTAGGGTTTGAGTTTTTGGTACTGTAGCTTACCCCATTTCTTGGTCTCGGTTAGTGCTTTACAAAATGTTGAATCACAAAAATGAACATCTTCTGTTGGCTATGTTCTAACAAAGGACTTATATTACGTGTCTAGGTACATATATTTTTCTCATAATATTTGTCATAGTAACAAGATGTTTCTTTGAGTAATATGCTGGAGGAAAGGGAAAGTGTTCAGACTATGTTACCAGGAAGTGAATATATTTCCTCAGCTGAATATGCATAACATACTCAGTGTTAATGGCATGTTAACTTACTCATTATGTTATGCTATGCCATAGTTGGAAGATACGGACATAATATTTGGCGTTTTTATTCTGCTGAGTGGAATATATTTAATATTATTGAGACTTTTCTCCCAACTTTCCTGTTTATATGGACTTGTATATTACACTTTTATCTTTCCCTCGAGTTGCACTTACTTTTGGATATTTTCCTATTTAGCAGTGAAGATGGAAGGTTGAGCTGTGGATATTCCAGTTTTAGAGGAAAGAGGGCGACTATGGAAGATTTTTATGGCATTAAGACTTCAAAGGTTGCTGGAAAAACAGTCTGTCTCTTTGGAATATTTGACGGTTAGATGTTCTCGAATTACCCTTCACCTTCAAACTTGAGTTGTGGATATAAAAAAGCCTTACCTGCTAAAGTGACAGTTTATGATGTTAATGGCAAAATTCAAGTGAAGACTGGCTATCTAAAATTTCTTCTTACTGCATGCATGAATGAAATCTAGACATGGTTATCGTTTTGACCTTAGTAAAACTTAAAGATGCGAATAAATTGCCTACTTTCGCAAGGGAAAACCCAATTCCAGCTTCAGTTGGTGCTGGATATTATATGTTAGAAGCTTCCAATATGTGTTAGCTAAATTGGTTGTAATTTCTTATTTCTAACATGATAAGACTCTAAAATCAGGCTGAGTAAGTTTTCAGTTTCTATAAAGCTTGAAAATTTGATTGCCCATCTCTATTGAATAAATGGAGGTGAGTGATGGTAGAAAATGGACAATTAGATTTGAACCAAATAGGGAGTTTTGGGTAATTTTACCAATTTAGTACCTCACACCCCTCACACCTGGTAGTTGCCCGGGAGAGGGACCTGGTGACTATGGCTATCCCAAAACATAGTTTATCTCATTTATCACATTAAACAGATATCACTGGGAAAAGATCAAAGTTAACTAGTGTAGCAAAAATTTAAATCTGCATATTTTGGAGGATCAGAATGTTATTTTCAAGCATAGTACCTCATCAAATATCGTGCTTTCTCTGTTAATATTACTAGCTATGTGCATTCGACTTAATTGTGAAAAGAAATTGAAGGATAATCTTACTTTTGTGACGAGCATGATTTTTGATGACAGGTCATGGTGGTTCACGTGCAGCGGAGTACTTGAAGGAACATCTCTTTGAGAATCTCATGACACATCCAGAATTTATTACAGACACCAAATTGGCAATAAGTGAGTTAATAGATGTATTTCATCTCTGTTTATTGCTTCTTAGACACCAGTTCATCTGGACGACCATAGAATCAATCATCTTCAGTCTTCATCGCACCCCATCCCTTCTGGGACTGCATTAGTTCCACGTTAAAGAGTAGTCTGGTTTTGCAGAGGGAGATTAAAATTTAAACCTGATTTCTTTTGGGGCCGTACTTTGGGGATTCACTACATGGGTGCCTTGATCCTACTTCAATTTTATACAGAAAAATCAATATCTTTAATAGCACAAACCAACACAAGCTCTGGTGCTGACATTTTCAGGAGCTTATATTTTACCTTGAGAAGGTTATGGAATGCGGCGAATGCCCATCCTGCATACTGTTGCTATTCCTAATTAGTAATTGGTCATACATGGCTCTCATTTTAATTAGTAATTAAACTGAATAAGTTATGTAAAACCACAGCTGAAACATATCAGCAGACCGACAGAGGCTTTTTGGAGTCTGAGAAAGATACTTTCAGGGATGATGGTTCAACAGCTTCAACTGCAGTTCTAGTTGGCAATCACCTATATGTTGCTAATGTTGGAGATTCACGGACTATAATATCAAAGGCCGGAAAAGGTACTTTTCATATTGTAGTTTAGTTTTCCTTTTCTAGATAGTATACTTTCCATATCGTATGTTCCCTTCTAACCATTACCAATCTATGGATACTGTACAGAAAGAAGCCTCCAAATATTCTGAGTGAAAATCATAAATCAAACAATTTTTAGCTGCTACTAGATTGGAGGGATACGGGATTGACGGACTTGGTTTGGGAGACAGTGCGTTTTTTCCTACTAATTTTAATTAGCAGATCCATAATGAAAACAGTGATAACAATTCTTGTATAGGTGTTACTTAGATAATGAAAGTATGATTTTTTTCGTTTCAAGATTTGATGACTGAGCAGTTGATATTATGACCCTATTTGGTTTGGATAAAAATTATTTATTAGTAGATTTTGATGGAAGTTCATGAAATGTATGGTTGAAAAATTGATAGCAATTGTGGGACTTAATGAAATGTATAGTTGAAAATGAGTTTTAAAAGTTGGGGAGGGGGGTGGGGGTGGGGGTGGGGGGGATCAAACAGGGGATATATTGATTGTCATTTCATACTTTCCCTTAATTTTTCCATCTGGATGCTAGACATCCGTTCGGTGGAAAGTGCAAGGATTTTATAAAGTATGGTCTCTTTGTCTGTTAAATCAAGTTGTTTTGCTGTTGAAATATTTCCTAGTGTTCAAAGGCTTAACAGTATTTATTCAAGCCAGTTTCTGGTTTCCATTAAAATATTTAAAACTGAGAACTTGATTCAATACCAGCAATTCCTATTCACCGATGAAGAACCCAAACATTAAAGAGGGAAATGTTTCTCTTAAATTACGTGTTTTCAAATCCAAGTACTAATGGATTATATCCATCTGATTGGAAAATGATCAAACTTCCTTTGGAAACATAGTCTTAAGAAAAAGTTCTAAATTTAACTCATCATAAAGATTGTATATAAATTTTGCCTTATATTCTTTCTGTAGTAGGTTACTTCTTATATGGATCTCAACATAATAATTGTGACAAATAGTTATCATTATTTGCATTCAAAAATATTGAGGCCAGAAATTCTTTCGATTGTAACTTCTGAATACACTTCATTTTTGTGCTTGGCAGCAATTCCACTCTCGGAGGATCACAAACCAAATAGAAGTGACGAGCGGAAGAGAATTGAAAATGCTGGAGGTGTTGTAATGTGGGCAGGTACGTCATATCTTGCACATTAATAGTTGTTCTCATTGCAAATTTCTTAGCACTATTTATGAGCATCTTTTTACAATAAATGCAAAGAGGTGGTATTATTATTGACCGAAGGGTGTTTTGTTTATAAGTCATCTGCCAAACAAATAAAATGTATCCGTCTGAATGACCTGGTCTTTGTATGTCAAATGGAGTTTAAATGTCTAGCCATTTTGTCAATCTGCGGTCCAATAAAGGGATGATAAATCTTCAAAATAAATTATATTTATTCAAATTTTGAACCATGGGATGCCGATCAAACATTTGGGCCCACCCAAAAGCATTTTACATCAAGTCTAAAGAAAGAAACTACATTAGCATTTCTGAAACATTTTAAAACTGTGTTGCCGTGTGAGAAGAATAGGTTACAAGGTCATTTGGAAATGGTTAATAAAATTGTTTGGGAGGTTTAAGATATTGGACATTGTTAGTTAGGTTTGAGATATCCGGCACTGCTCATCCAAAGTCCAAACTCGTGTCATTTTTTTGAGTCAAGTAGTTATCGAGTGAAACAAAATGATATCTTCGCGAGAATGTTGATTTCTGTACTGCAAGAGCTATCAACCCACATTTGGAAATGGTCTTGAATAAAGTTGTGTGCTTCCGTGTAGCTGGTTGACTTTCTATTTTATTGCATGTATCAGGAACTTGGAGGGTTGGAGGTGTCTTGGCCATGTCCCGTGCTTTTGGAAATCGAATGCTGAAGCAGTTTGTCGTGGCTGAACCTGAGATTCAGGTGGCCCTATTTATTACTGTTATATTATATTTCTTTATGTATTGCTATACGAGTTTTCTTGTTTTGGGCCTGCCTAAGTCGAGCTTCAAAGACTTGTACGTTGACGAAAATATTTAGCTAAATTTCAATATTTTTTAGGGTGTTTTTGTGCCTTTCTCCAAGGAAGCTTGACCAGTAGATGCAAATTTTAAATGATTTCAGTTGATCTGATCAACATCTGCAAATTTGTAATTTAAAAATTTCTTGATTTCTAACTTTTCTCCCTACCCCCTTCTCCAAACTACCACCATGGAAAAGAGAGGGGGTATGAATACCGCTATTCTTGTTTAATAAGAATATGGTAGATTTAAAAGGTTGTACCTATCAATTATGAAATTTCTAATGCGTTTGATCACCAAAATCTTAATATTTCATTTTTTTTCTTCTTTTGTAGCACAAATTAATACTATTTCCTTGTTGGTTTATTTGGGCCTTTTAGACAATTATTTGTTTGTCTAATTTGTATTAAATACTTGCACAAGATACTTGTCCACTTTGGGTTTGCATAGAATCTTGTATCCATTTCTTTATAGGCACATTGAAATTATTTCTACAAAAAAATGGAGACAGTGCATCATGTTTGTATGCTTAGTTAAACTAATAATAGGAATCTAATAAAAGCTTGAATGGAAGCTGGCACTTGCTCCACTTACTAGTGGTGAAGTTAGGAAGACCATTGAACATGAAATTTTGTCTGGAGTTTTCTAAGAAATGGATCAGTCACTTCCCTGTTATTGATCTGGATGAGGTTTATTTTTGTTATTAGCTATTAATATTTTGTGTGGTATTAAATACAAGAGCAGATACTATAGTATTATTATTATTTTTTATTTTTTGCGAGGGTGGGAGCTCGATTTTTGAAGGAGGGTATGAGAGAGTTTAGTGGTGTTGGCTGAATGTTCTTCCAGTAGATATTTTATCAACTCATTATTTTACAGGAACAAGAGATTGACCAAGAGCTTGAACTGCTTGTGCTTGCAAGCGATGGACTTTGGGATGTTGTGCCCAATGAGGTAAGCTGAATCATAACTACTATTTTTATTCTTTTTCATCATATTGTTTTTTTGGCTTCTTGGTGCTGTTGGAACTAAACAATATAGTCAAATAAGTCAAAAAGATTAATTTAAATTGCATATTTATTTTTTATTTATAAAAAGGACAAACATATTTTCTTGTATTAGTAGTAGTCTTTGGTATAATACTAGCTGATTCAAGTGTCCAACTATTTATCAGGATGCTATCTCGCTTGCTCAAATAGAAGACGAACCTGAAGCAGCAGCACGGAAGTTGGCAGAAACTGCTTTTACCCGTGGCAGTGCCGACAATATTACCTGCATTGTCGTGAAGTTTCACCACGATAAAACAGAAACCGAGGTAAACGCCGAGGAAACCCTGCAAACTTCCAAAGAAAACTCTGAGGAAACCCTGCAAACTTCCAAAGCGAACACCAACGAAACCCTGCAGACTTCCAAATCAAGCTCCGAGGAAACCCAGCAAACCTCTGAAGGAAACTCTGGATAAACCACAAAAGATATCCCAACAAATTTGTTGCCATCTCGTATTTGCAGTTTATCTAGGTGCTATTATGCTGATGATCATATTGAAGGGGATGATGATTTTTTTATTTATTTGTTTCTTTCTTTCTTTGTAATTTGTCTTGTATGTTTATATCTTGTATCATACTCAAAAGACATCATCTGGGTAAAATTTGTGTGTGATCTAATTTATTAATAAGAAATGACTTTCCTGCTCATTTCAATTTTCCATTTTTCCATTGCAGAAAATTTTCGTGCTCCACTATGCCACCACCCACCCGACATCTCCCTCTTTCGCAGTACTAGATGGCAAATGGGATCGAGCCCTCTCAGCTTATGTCTTGACAGGGTGGTGGTGTGAACAAAAATACCGGAATGCAATAATTCATAAACGCATGGTACACGAAGTCATTATCAAACTAGAAGCTAAAGATGATACATGAAATCATTAGTAATTTGTCTCTTTTTTAATTCAATGATTACAATTTATAAATAATATCATTTTTCAAACTATTCTTTAATAACAATTTTTTTCTAAATCATTTTTTATTCACATTTTATTTAAAAAATAAAAAAACAAAAATATATTTTGACAGAGTTGCAGAGCATAATTATCGGTTACTCCAATAGAATCTTTGTTGGTAATATATAATTGCAGTTATTGTTAATGATATTTTCGTCAGTAATCATTGATATAAATTTGTCCGTGATAATCGTTGACATTGTTAATAATTTTGATTGAATCATCGAAATCCATGATCATTTACTTCATTTAGTTATTAATATTTGAAAAGAACTTCGAAGCACTTGAGCCACCTCTACTCCCATAGTCCCATGCAAGGTTAATAACAATGCTAAAACTAAATTACTTATCAAATTTCACGTAGGATAGGAAATGTATAAAGGATTATCACATTCATCTACACATGATTTCGAGTTCATTACGTTATGATTCAAAATTGAATAGAGAAAAGGTCTTGATAAAATCTATTCCACTTTGAAAGCAATGTAATTTTCTTGTCCAAATAGCACTATCACACTAGCCATGGTTACTATAAGAAGATCATGCCACAAGTTCTACGATATACTTTATATTTACGCATAACCATATGCATTTACAATATCTATTCAATTATTTCTCCTAATATAAAATTCACGATTTCATAAATGAATTATTGAAGAGTCTCCCGATGAAACCTCATATTCTTTTAGCTGACAAACTGCGTTATTAACAAATTTATCAGTCAAGGTCACGTACACTTCTGATTTTTTTGTGAGCACCGTATTTGTTAAAAAAATTTAATGACAATATTGGACAATATCGGACAATATCTATCGTTAGTCAAGAACTCATTGATGCTTCAAAGATTAAGATTATGCTATTTTTTCAATGTTTAATTTAAAAACGAACCATTCGAAAATACTTTATTTCGAAAGTAAATATATAATATAGAGATACATAAAAAGTAACCATAGTTAAGCTCAAAGGGTGAATAAACACCAGTTAGATAGAACCCTAGTTAGGGTTAACCATCAAAAGTTGTTGTAAACAAAAGCAAGCCCATGCCTATCTGTCTTTTAAAATTAATAATTATAGGTAGAAATTTTTTGGGCATTTTCAGATTTTTCTTCGAGGGGTTTTGACCAAAAAATTTCAAGCTCTCTACAGAATTTCTCCCCATTTCAATTTGGTGGGAAAAAAAACCACCAATTCAACTTCAGGCGGTTCAAATTATTATTTTAATCGGTAATTATTTCTTTTATCCTTACACTTTCAGCGTTTAAGAATTTTTCTGTTAATTTAGGATTTGATATTGAATCTAGGTTTCTATCTGGAGTGCTGAGTAAGAAAGTTGGTAAATGGTTGTTTATTTTATGGGCTCACTTTGTCGGATCTATTAGGAATCTCAATTTTTGAATTTTGGGATTGATTTTAGATTTGTGAATTTTAACCATGTTTGGGGTAATTTTTGCTGGTTATTATGATTTGCGATCTACTTTACAATTAGAGCTGTAAATTGAATTCATAGCATCGGGCGTAGAGATTGATAGTCAGAATTAGAATCATATAATGCGTATCTGCAACTCAATTACTTTTCGGCCATTTTTCTCTGTTTTTTGCAATTTGTTCAAGAGGTGTTGGTCTAAAACTGTTCTTTTTTTTTTATTTTATCATTTTTCCTTTCTTCTCGTGGATTTCAAAGGAACTTGCAATTTAAACTTGGTTTAGGATTTTATGCTTATCTGAAGAACATTTATGTGATGACCACAATAGCCAATTCTTTTCTCATTTTTTCTTTATAGGCTGTTTCAACCTCTATGGCAGGCATATATAACTCAATCCAATTTCTTGTAAATGATGGTCATATACATATACCTATGCATTTTAGGTGTAACCTTCTCTTTACCCAAATTTGACTTAACTTTTGTTAAATTTCTATTATCACTTCTGTTATTTGTTTCTTATATTCTTACTGATTTTTGGGTGTTTGCACTTTGTACAGTTGGCATGCCATATTAAGACTGTACCAAAAAACGGGTGAACGATTGGGAGCCAAACCATTGTTTGACTATGGAGTGTAATAGAGATGAGGCCCTCCGGGCAAAGGCTATTGCAGAGGGCAAGTTAGAGAAGAAGGATTTTGCTGGCGCAAAAAAATTTTCCTTGAAAGCCCGAACATTGTATCCAGGACTGGAGGGTATTTCCCAAATGTTGACAACGCTTGATGTGTATATTGCTGCGGAGAATAAAATAAGTGGAGAAGTAGATTGGTACGGAGTGCTTGGTGTCAGCCCTTCTGCTGATGATGAAACAATAAGGAAACAATACAGGAAATTGGCTCTCACACTTCACCCAGATAAAAATAAATCTGTTGGTGCTGATGGTGCTTTTAAACTTCTTTCAGGGGCCTGGAGCTTGTTATCTGATAAGGCTAAGAGGTTGGCATATAACCAAAGGAGGGGTTCTAGAGGATTCCACCAGAAAGTTCAAACGCATGCTGGTGGTACATCAGCAGTATCCAGAGCAAATGGATATCATAATACTGGAAGTAAAACAAAATTGGTTACAAAGACCCAAAACAATAGTGCAAGGGTGCCACCTACATCTGTTCCTACTCCGTCACATGAAAGAAATGATACTTTCTGGACTATTTGTCACCGATGCAAGATGCATTATGAGTATCTTAAGATATATCTCAATCATAGTCTCTTGTGTCCTAATTGTCATGAGGCCTTTATGGCTTCAGAGACAGCTCCACCGTTCAACTTTTCTAAATCATGCAATCCTGCATCTCGCAAACGGCATCAGAATTTGAATAATCACGCACCTGCTAGAAATCATGTTGACCCGGAAAGAAAGGCAGATGCTCAAAAATCAGGACCAGGACAAGCAGGTCCTAATTTGTATGGATATAGAAGCTACCAGCAGGTTCCTCATTCTGGAACAGCTGGTGCTGGCAATACAGACCCTTCTATAGCGGCAAAAGCAGCAAATATTGTTCAACAGGCACAGGAGAAAATGAAGAGAGCATATCCTGAACCACCTGCTAGTTGGGAAGGAGAGATGAAAAAGCGGAAAATAGATGACTACTTTGGTGCAAGCACAACATATAACTTGGCCATGGGAAGTGGAGGTTTTGCAAGTGCAGGTGCATCAGGATCAAGGATATATGGTTTCTCTGGCACTAATAATAAGCCCAACAGCACCAGAGACCTGACCCCACTAGAAATGCGAAACATGCTAATACAGAAGTCTCGAAAGGAGATTTTGAAAAAGTTGAAGGAATGGACATTGGAAACTGCTACAAAGGATACAGATAAAGTGAAAGAGAAGGCAAAAGAGGGCAAGAGAGACAGAAACACCAGTGGGCGTGATCAGAATGGCAATGGTGGATTGTCTGCTCCCATGGTAGTAGATCGAGGGAACAAGTGTCTTGCCAGCCATTCTGCTGATACTGCTCATAAGGTGGATACTGTGGCAGCATCCATGAATGTTCCAGACCCCGATTTTCATGATTTTGATCAGGACAGAGCTGAAAGTTCTTTTGGGGATAATGAGGTTTGGGCTGGTTATGATGATGACGATGGTATGCCGCGTTTCTATGCTCTGATTAATAAGGTAATCTCAAGGGATCCATTTAAGGTCAAGATCAGCTGGCTTAACTCAAAAACCAGTAGTGAATTTGGATCTCTAGATTGGGTAGGTTCAGGATTCTACAAAACATGTGGTGAATTTAGAATAGGCAAATATGAAATCTGCAAATCTATCAATTCTTTCTCCCAGAAAGTTAATTGGTCAAAAGGCCCACGTGGGACAATTCAAATACTACCCACAAAGGGTGATGTTTGGGCACTCTACAGAAATTGGTCACCTGATTGGAATGGGCAAACCCCGGATGAAGTCGTACACAAATACGACATGGTGATCGTACTTGATGACTACAATGAGGAAAAGGGTGTGTCTGTCGCTCCTCTAGTTAAGGTGGTTGGTTTCAAGACGGTCTTTTGCCCAAATTTGGACCCTGAAAAGGTCAAAAGAATACCGAAAGAAGAGATGTTCCGATTTTCTCATAGGGTTCCAAACTACTTGCTTATGGGTGATGAAGCTGAAAATGCTCCAAAAGGTTGCTTAGAGCTGGACCCAGCAGCTACCCCATTGGAACTTCTTCAGGTGATTATGGAAGGTAATGAGGAGCCAATGATGCCTCATGGTGAAGATTCTAAGGAAGAGGTATTGCAGAGCTCTCTGGATAGTAGGTTAGACGACATTTCTAATGGGGTCACTGAGGCTAAGGAAGTAGAGATGACAGAAAACAGTCTGGAGTCTGAGAAAGCGAGGAAAACGGGCTTTGAAGGGTAGCCAGGGAAGCATGCTTTTTGTATCGTGCTGGAAGTTTTTGAAAAAATTGTGCGGAATGCTGGATATATACCCAGTATGTATGCCTTTTCAAGTGCACAAGACCCAAGCCTACTTGAAGGAGAATGGTTTTTTTTTTTTCTTTTCTTTTTTTCTGTGGAATCAAAATTGGGTGAATACTTTTGTTATTCGTTTTGAACTTGATAAATGTGGAGATCCTGAACTCTTTATGAAGTTAGATCAAGTCTAACCCGCGTCGACAGTTAATTGAGTATAGTAATCAAGATGAAGAACTTCATTCTTCTTTTCTGTCCGAATATAAGTGAATGCTTCTGCCCAGAGTACTGAATATCATGTATAAGATAGGGTGTGTATTCTTTTTTGATGTTGCTTTGATTCTAATGTTACGGACATGGAAATTCATTTTGTCTTGAAACATATATAAGTCGTAGGTCATTTATATTTTATTGTTCTTTTGCTTTGAAAATTTATCGAATGGTTTTTCTATTTCAATTCTTTGTTAAAGATGAAGCTTATTTCTTAGATGCACCTCTTGCATTAAAGTTAGTTTTCCCATTAGCATTATTGCTTTTTGTTTCAATCCATTAGAAAGAGGAAAGCTAATATATATTTATATATTTAGATGCAATCTTCCAAAATTCACTCTTGCACAAGCCAAAATCAGTTTTATATTTTCTATTTTGTGTGAAATTGGCAACGAGACGGATTCTTTGTTGGCTTGATACCATGTAGAATCATCTCTATTAAAAGCTCAAACAGAACCAATTTATTCAAATTTATAGTTCGATCACATGGAAGATATAGTACAAGTTTACAACAAACTTATTCGTTCAACCATACAGCAGAAATCGCAAATGATAACAGTAAAGATCTGAAGCTGATTGTCAAGGCCCGGTTTTTCCCCTACTATTCATGTGGCATGGCAAGAATTATACATCGTCGAATTATTCGGGATGTGCACTAATATGACCTATGCTGCAATCACTAATATGACCTATGCAATTGCATGTGTATATCAATAAGTCCTTTTTCAGAGTTACATTGTACATACATCGTAGTTTGTTGGCCCGTGTGTTGGGAAGACTGACCCGTATGCTTGCGAGTATCTCAAATGCTGAACGGCAGGTTCGTTACATGGTGCATCTGCAGCTGAAGGCACCATTTTGAACACATATACACCGGATCTCCCACGTTAATGCTCTTCTTCTTTCCTTGAGTCAGGGAATCATGTTTTGTCCAAAATATACCAGCAAGATTAAGTGCTTAAGTTAATTTAGTAGGCTTATAAAAAGTAGAAAAGGAAATGCCAGCTTTTGGAACAGAACTCACCTTCCCCTGTTATTTCTTGTTCGGACGCAAGTCTTTACCAGAATGGAAGTTCCTAAGTATCGGTAGGCTCAGAGCCTGTTACCGTGCTTTCTTGATCAATTGTGGGTACCTATGAATTATGAAAAGATATAATTCTAGAACGGACACTCAAACATTTCAAAGATAAAGATCAAGTGTTTGAATTCAGGAACTCATTCTAATAGGCTTGTATTACCCCCCTCGGAATTGGCAATAAATCCATGGTTTATGAATGCATTAGTCACAGAAAAATCAGAATTTTGTCAAAGAGACAATTAACTCCCTAAGCTCTATTCTCTCTAAATCCAACTCGTGATTGTGAATTGTTCGTGGTATTGGAGTCCAATTTATTTTCGTCGGGTAGATGACTGTTAGAGGTGGACACTTGTTGTATGATGATATTGGGTACATCAAATTCAGAATCGTCGCAACTTATGAAAATCACTTCTAAGATTGGGTACATCAAATTCAGAATCGTCGCAACTTATGAAAATCAAAATGTTCTGGGTTTTATTTTAGTGTAGATTTGGACGATGAGTGTCGATTGATGAATGTGTTTTAGTCCGACTATAGGCGCAGAGAAGAATATAAAGAATTCAGTAATGTTGTGACATTCTATACCACGTACTTGACTAATAAGTACGACATGCCATTTTTCCCATTTGTTGAAGTGAATCATCATGGACAATCAATGTTACTTGGATGTGGTTTACTATCAAATGAGGATACCAAGACTTTCGTGTGGATCTTTAGCACATGGCTTTAGTGTATGGAGGGTAAGGCACCAATAGGAATTATCACTGATTGGGACATGGCCATACAAATGGCATTCCAAAACACGAGGCATTGATGGTGCTTGTAGCATATATTGAAGAAACTATTAGGAAAATTTGGGTACCATAGTGATATTGTCGTTGCACTCAGGGTAATGCATAACGTGATTTACGATTCTTAAACTCCATGACAATTCGATGAAGATTGGACTTCCATAATTATTACATATACATTGCACGAGAACGATTGGCTAGCAGGACTATACAAAGAATGTGGTCAATGGGTTCCCTGTTACTTGAAAACTAGTTTCTGAATTGGGACGTCGACAACGCAGTGTATTGAGAGCAAGAATGTATTCTTTTTAGAGACGTTTTTATGCTTTCCTTTTTCTCCTTTTGCTCAGGTAATTGATGTTGTAAGGCATTTTTAGAGGCCTTTTTTTATGTATTTCCTTTTGCTCAGGTAATTTTGGCTGCTAATTGGATGCACAATAACCTCGTTCGTCAGACTGCTAGCCAGATGAAAAGTGATGAGCGTATTTTGCTGAAGAAACTAGAGGTAATCTATGTGGAGGGAGAAAAGGTTGGAGTAGGTTTCCGACCTTCATTCTCAAGTTGCATCCCAAGAGTTGGAGATGCACGAGGAGGTTCCCGTGTCTTGGCCTCTTATCGGGATACAAAAGAGTTTTCGAGCTCATAAACAAGGAGGTAAACGGGGCGTCATGTATAAGATAGGGTGTGTATTCTTTTTTGATGTTGCTTGATTCTCATGTCACAAACATGGAAATTCATTTTGTCTTAGAAGTCTTGAAACATATATAACTCCCTCGTGCGTAGGTCAAAATCAGTTTTATATTTTCTATTTTTGGGCAAAATTGGCAACGAGACGGGTTCTTTGTCGGCTTGATACCATGTAGAATCTTCTCAATTAAAAGCTTATACTACTAGAATAAGAACCAATTTATTCAAATTTATAGTTCGATCACATGGAATATCCATGATGAACAATTAATTTGTATATTATAAGTTTACAACAAATTTATTTATTCAACCATACAGCAGAAATCACAAATGATACCAGTAAAGATCTCAAGCTGGTGCATCTGCTGGTGAAGACACCGTTTTGAACACAAATAATGGATCTCCCACTTTAATGCTCTTCTTCTTTCCTTGAGCCAGGGAATCAGTACAAACCATGTTTTGTCCAAAATATACCTGCAAAATTAAGTGTCTAAGATAATCTAGTAGGTTTATAAAAAGTAGAAAAAGAAAAGCCATCTTTCAGAACAGAACTCACCTTCCCCTGCTGTTTCTTGTTCGGACGCAAGACTTTATCAGAACGGAAGTTCATAAGAGTCTCAGTAGGCTCAGAGCCTGCTACCGCGCTTTCTTGATTAATTGTGGGTACCTATGAATTATGAAAAGATATCGTTCAAGAACAGACACTCCAACATTTCAAAGATAAAGATCAAGTGTTTGAATTCAGGAACTCATTCTAAAAGGCTTGTATTCCTCCCTCGGTATTGGCAATAAATCCATGGTATATGAATGCATTAGTCACAGAAAAAACAGAATTTTTTTCAAAATAATTTCAATCGGTTTGAAGAATTTGTACCAGTATGAAACTAATCAAATGAAATTTTTACATGCAATGTGTTGGATTAATGTAATGGGGCCAATTGTTGGGCTGGTTTAACTATTATTGTGTGTCGAAGTGAATTAATCTAATTAATTAGACTTGTCTCTATTACTTGCTAGCACAAGAAAAGAGACAATAACTCCCTGAACTCAATTCTCTCTAAATCCAACTTGGGATCGTGAATTATTCGTGGTATTGGAGTTCCGATTTGGTTTCGTCGTGAGATGACTATTAGAGGTGGAGACCTGTTGTATGCTGAGATTGGGTAGATCAAATACAGAATCGACCCAACTTATGGAAATCACGAAAGTTTTATTCCTCCTATCATTGACTCCATCCAAGTACAAAGGTGATTGGACTTTTGGGTATTGTTTAATTTCTCTAGTGCATGTTTAAGTAAATAATACCGAACACAAAGAAGGTGATTTGTTTTCGTTCTGCTATTGAATTATTGCTTGCATATTCTCGAAGAACATAAACTGATAGAGATCTTAGAATGTCCCTTAACATGGGAAAATGCTATGTCCTCGATTTCGATATATTAGTAACTCATGCTTCGAGTCTTTTACTATCATGTTTGATTTGTAGCATTCGACAAGGTTGGACGGTTCATGAACATGATTTTAACATAATTATTTCTCATAAAGGCCATCTTCGTGACAGAAATATACAATGGGTAAATGAATACCATGAATCCTCTATTATAAAAAGTCATTAAACCTTGGAAAACTTTTGAGGAAATAAACATTTACCTTACAACGAGAGCATAGTTTGACACCATGGAATGTTAAATTATTGATCTTGATCTGTGTCCATAAATCCTCAGAAAAGGGTTCACAACCATTAACAAGGATACTGCAGGCAAAGGGAAATTTTTTTACCTTTCCACATGAACTCAAGCAGTACATGCCAAATGAAAATAAGTAACACAAGACTGTTAAGTGGATTCCTAAAAACTACTATGCGTTACAAGCTATAATTTTGGACTTCAAAAAATATCAAAGTCCCTGCATGAAATATTGAAATCTAACCATTAATTGGACAAAGGTATGATTTGTGTCCAATAATTTCCATTAAGTGAAAATTACACCTACCCCTACGGCCCTACCTTTAAAAATCCAAATTTATAAATAAGATCAAACTTAAATTATTTCATAAATCAGGTCATTATTATAAATTTTAATTTAAATAAAATATTATAAATTTTAATAGTTATTTAATTAAATTAAACTATCGTGAAACCTTAATTCTAATTTCAAACCATTCTATATCTAATATCTTCCATTTCTCTCTATCCAACGCCTCCAGGTCAGGCTCTACTCCAAATTGGCAAAATCTCTCCCCTTCGATGACGACAAGGCGAGCCACCTATCCTCTCTCCCCGGCGATGGCTGAGGCACTTCATAAACCGCCACTTGACGAGACTTCTAGCACGCAGCAACATAAAAAACAGAGATGCTGCACTGGAGCGGGTACACGGCATCGCAGCAGCGTACATCTGTTGCGGTGTTTTGATCTGTCATGATCTATCAATTTGTGGTGGTTCGTGGTGGTGTTGCGGTTGTGGAGTTGATTCGAAGGTTGTGAAGACGATGGTGTTTGTGTGTATGGTACGTGCTGGTGAGATGGTAGTGGTGTGTTCAGTGTGTTGATTTTTGTGTGCAGTAAGTTAGTGGTGGTGTGTGCGTTGTGTGGCGGTGGTGATGGTATCTGTGTGGTTGGTGGTGGTGATGGGTTTTTTTGTGGTGGTGGCGGCAGCTTTAGCAGGGGAAGACGGTGGCTGGTGTGTTCAGTGTGGTGATTTTTGTGTGCAGTAGGTTAGTGGTGGTGTGTGCAGGTTTGGAGGCGGCGGTCGTATGTGTGTGGTTGGTGGTGGTGATGGGTTTTTTTGTGGTGGCGACGACAACTTTAGCGGCGAAGACGGTGGCTGTGCAAGTGGGGGTTGGTGGTGGTATTGGTAGTACTGATAGTGGTGATAAGGGTGGGGTGGTGGCGGCACGGTGAGGAGGTGGTGGTAGTGATGATGTAGGTGTGTGACCTAAAAAATTGTGACATGTGACTTTAAGAATTTGTGACTTGTGGCCCATGATCTTAAAAATTTGTGACTTGAAATTTCTGTTGTTGTCATGACTTAATAATTTGATAACTTGTAACCTAAAAATTTGTGACTTGAAATTTCTGTTGTGGCTTGAAATTATTGGTTATATATGTTATCATGACCTTCTTGTGATTTGTGACCTGAAAGATTTTATTCTATGACCTGAAATTATTCGATATTCAGTTATTGTTGCTTCACAGTAACATTATGAGACGAGTTCAGGGAGTTACTTGGGTCTGAATCGATTGACAGGCATAGGCTCCTTGAGAAGAACATTTAACGCATCCAATGATTCCTACAAGATATCTCGGGTTTCAAAGTATTTGTGTGAATAGCAACAAATAGCACTCATGTTAGAAGAAATGCTGGATAATCTAGTGCACATGTCGTGAAAACTAACCTGAGATAGCAAGAGGAATGGATACTGGTCCGAAAACATAACTTTATAACCGCGGGCATAATTAGGATCCACAGCCCTAATCTCAGTAGCTACACGAAGTAAAAAAGCCAATTATTCGCATCTATAAATATTGTCAAAATACAGAGAAATTCACAAATTACACTCGGAAGATTAGATAAATGATGACAAATTGGCAGCTCAATACACAAAACTCCTAGTATATTAGGATCGAGAGCTCTACCTTCGTTGAAACGCACTAGCCTGCTGGGTTTCCCAAGATAGTTCGAGAACCATTTTGATGCATCGTCTCCTTCATCCAATGCAGAACCACTCCACTCCCACACAGAGACGCCGTCGGCTATTTCAGGTGGTTTAATCAATGGGATCTTCAGCACATCCATATCAGGAGCCCTTATCACTACAGAAGGATGTTAGTCTAAATAGCTGTTTGAGAGAGAGTATTATATTCCCAATGTCTACATACCTAAATATGAGCTCTTATTTGGTTCCCAATCATCATCGAAAAATGCCTCATTAGGCAGTTCCACTCGAACTAGAGCAAGCTTTGGTTCCACTCTTTGAGTATATGCCCTGCCTCTGGAATTCACTACTATCCATTGTCGATCCCACCGAAAACCTGATTTCACCGATTATATTGGTTTTAGTCACCACATCGATTATCACTATAATCTTTCAATATGCAACTCAACAGTTAGGCTATAGTGACAGTTGCTGACACCGTAGGTTTTTTGTGCAACTCAACATGTTATTAATTATTATAAATTGCATCAATTACTTTTGAACATTGCCCTTTTGTATCTCAATTATTACAATTTGAGTTCATGATATTGCGGTATAAAAAGAATAATAATACTATGTGTATCCACCTAAGGTATCTTTAATGGAGGAGGTCAGTCCAATTTCGTTGTCCACGTGGCAATTAAAAATTTATTAAAATATATCAAAATGCTCCACAGGTCCGAAAGAGTGGTCTGCAGACAAACCTTAAAGACCATGACATTTGTTTATTTTATTTGGTGAGTCTATCTCTTTCATCCATATTTTCTCTTTTCTTGGACCTTTCTTAACTCTCCCCTTCGTCACTTTTCTCTCTCTTTCAAATTTGCATTGTTCATGCACGTCGTTCGACGATGTCATTAAAGATGCTCTTAGAGAAATTACCTATATGTGTGAATTAAATGGTAAGACCAATTAATTGAGTCTCATGCCTTGCGAGAGGTGTATCAACTGAGATTTTAGTGAATTTTAAAAGTTATTCTAAATTTAGTTATGCTCAATTTTAATAGCTTTTAATGAAATTCATGAAAATCTAGGTGTCCTCAATTCAGATTTTATTGAATTTCTTGTGAGATGCTTAGATACTTTGAAAGTATCCTCCATAACTCATTAATTTATAAGAATTTCATTAATTTAGGTATCTTCGATAACTCATTGATTTATATGAATTTCATTAATAGAAGAATTTTAAAATATTTGAAAGAATTTCAAGCTTAAAAATACACAAACTCATTTGAGATTTTGCTATTTTTATCAAGATTTTTATGAATTTTACGTAAATTTATTCAAATTCACGAAATTCATTAGAACTTATAATCTCTTAAAATCTATCAAAATCTGAATTGATGATAACTTTGTAGCAATTGAAAATTTGTTTATTTATGATTTTAAAGTAAATTGTGTGGTTGAAAAGTAAAGAGAAAAAATGTGAATGATTGAAAAATATTTTGTAAAATTGTGTTATTTAAAAATTATAATGATTGCATTAAAGAATATATATGCTTATAATCTTATCATTTCATCCCCACGTGTCACGCCACATCACATGAAAATGATCCTACTTTGAACAGAATATTATTCTGTCAAAATGGGCAGGCTGATGCCGCCGCTGATACGAACCAGCGTGCTTTCATCCAGTGCGGTTGACCCCTGTTACTAGCCCGTTGAACGACCATAATTGTGGATCAGTACAAACCGTCATTTTTCATTTTTTTTTTTAATTTTTTCCCTATCTCTTTTAAACTTCAAAACTTTCTTTTAATAACCCGGAGCAGTGTAGCCTGCCGGATCAGTGGATTGTCGAACGGCAGGATAATTAACCACTGTTGGTCTGGTTTTCTAACAGACCGAGTCGCCCCGACCCGTGAAACCACCAAGGCATCAAAGAAATTTTCCAAACTATTCTTTCATGTCAATCAAAGCAGATTATTAACAAAAAAATATGCTGCACGCTGAATTCAGCTTACTGAAATTAAAAAACGAGAGAGAGAGAGAGAGAGAGGGAGGTTGGAGATGATGATACCAGTGGAAGTGATGGGTGCCTGAGACACAGAAATTCCGCCGCATGATTTTATTGGGTATATGAATATTGACATAACCTTCGCCGCCGCCATCTCTATTGTGTTTCTTCTTTCAATTAACTGTTCTGAGTGGGAACTTTTATATATAAGATTTGGAAAATGGTATTTATACAGATATTTTGTCCATCTACACTCTACAGATGTTGATGATGTGTTGGCAATCTTGTGATTGTTAATTTTAAAAATAATAATAAATGTTTGTCTGAATCTGTAAACTAATTTATAAACAAATATATATAATTAACATAGATTTTTCATGCACTAAATTGTCAGCTGATACACTGTTGTTACACGTGTAAAAGTTAAAACGGGTCGGAGCCTCCCACATTTTTAGTGTTGTGATTCTCGTGAATGTCGCTTAAGAGGTATGTCATGTCAGTATTGTGGAATTATTATTATTATTATTATTATTATTATTATTTTTTTTTTGGAGATAAAAAGTTGAAAACGGTTCTCAACTTTTCAGGAGTAATTATAAACTTTGTTTTTTGACAAAACTTTTTAATTCAAAGTTAAAGGAAAAGAAAAATCCTCTTATATACATTACCAATAATTTTAATCATGCCAAGCTTTTTTCTCCTAAGGAAAAGAAATTCACGGTAAAAGAGTGGAATTGGACGATGGAACAGAGAACGAGCCAAGATGGATGAAAGAAAATTTTGAGGACCAAAATGCAAAGTATCAATAGTTGATTCGGCGTGCATAATGATGACCAAAGATGTCAATTTAACTACAATGGAAGAGGCCAGACAGATAAGGAGCTGAAAAGAAGTGGAATGGCTAGAAGAATATTTTCATCCAAAAGATTTTTTGTTTTTTACTTATATTTTTGCCTTTTATCCCAAATAGGTAATGATTATCTTATCTTTAAAAAATTGCGAAAGGAAAAGATTCTCTACAGGAAAAAAGTAGAAATATTCTCTTAAAAATGGATATGAATTTATTTATTTAAATTCTACTTTCAACAACACCATCAAATTCAAATGGATATGAGGAAATTCAGGGTTGCTACAACGGTTATCTTGCACTAGTTCCCCTTTCCTTACTTTGGCCCAGGGTTCTACTCTCTTCTAGGAATGACAAAATGGCTCATCGATTCGAACCGCTCGAGCTCTGCCCGGAAAAAGCTCGGCTCATAGCTCGAGATTTTGAGCCGAGCTTTTTTTTAGAGACGTGTTTTGGCTCGACTCGGCTTGAGCAAAAAAAAAAGCTCTCTAAAAAAAGCTTGATGAGAGATTGAACAATGAATTTTGAGCTTGGCTCAACTTGCTATATATATACATTTTTAATAAAAATTTTATGAATTTTTGCTATAAAAATAAAAAAAATTAAAAGATCGGGACTTGGCTCGGTTCGAAAAAAACTCAAGTCGAGCCTTATTTTTGGGAACGAGCTTTAGTTCGGCTTGGCTCGAGCAAAAAAAAGTTCGACTCCTAAAAGCTTGAGCTGATCTTGAGCCTTAATTTTCGACTCGCAAGCCGACTCAGTTCGACTCATTGACATTTCTAGTCTCGTCTTAAATTTGAACTTGACACTTTTATATGCCTCTATACTACGTTAAGCTTCATTTAAAACTTCAAGGAATGAGTTTAACACTGTATCTGAAATATTATACATATATTTTGAAATCAAATCTTGTTAAAAAAGTCCTAAATGAGAATAAGCACCAAGAAGTGCAAAATTAAAATGCACGTGTTGATAGTGCCCTGCTTCAGGGTACTAATCGGATGTCAACACAATGTAGAATCCACACGATGCCCTACCTCGAGGGTACTTACGAGACGTCAACACATGACATTAACTATTAAGTCGCTGTTTGAAAACTTGTTTTTAAATATATTTTTAAATAAAAAAATTTATTAAACCACTTTTTAACTACACAAATATCTCAAAACCACATTTCAATGACATATTTTACCTCGAAAACATCACATTCTTTATTTTTAAACAAAAAACTTTAAAACAAACGGAGTGTTTGGCAAATTTAAAATAAATAAATAAACAAATAACTTATTTTTAAACAACATAATTTTTCAAATTACTTTTTAATCACATATATTTTCTCTTCCACTTTTCAACCACATATATTACCTCGAAAACATAAAAATATTTTTATACAATATTTGGTAACATTGTAGTAGTTTTTAAAAATTTTTTGTTGTTATTTCCAAGGTAAAATATGTGGTTGAAAAGTGAAGAGAGAAAATTTGAAAAGTGATTTGGGAAATTATATCATTTTATAAATTAGTTTATAAAGTATAATGATTTCGTTACGTAGCAAAGTGACAAAACTTTTAACAAGAGTTTTAATCTTGATTTATTTATGGAGAGTTGTGTCATCCCAATCATATCAAAACAAGACAACCGAAATTGTACGTTTACAATCACATATCATACGTCAAAATCCAAAAGGTCAATGGAAAAGCATTAGCAACATTTTCCGGTGATACAAATCCTTCCTAAGAAACATGGACGGAAGTAATGCAGTTCAAGACCACAGTTGTCCTCTATTTGCCACTCTTTTTAGCACGCTTTCCTTGGCCCTTCTTTGGTGGCCCCTTTCCACGACGTTTCAACATTTCAAGCTTGTTTAAGCGCCTGTCCACAGTCAAACAATCGAGTCTTGAGAAAAAATGATTCAGACATGAAAACACAACCTCAACCTAATCAAAAGAAACTTAAAATCTAAGTTTAAGTTTCATATTCACTCTACATAGTTAACCTTCGAATTTCTTTCGAATATCTTGGAAATAGGTCATCTATTGAACCATACAAGCAACTAATTGTAAAGATATCCTTCCAAATGCTGGCATAGACACTTTGACATGTTTTTCCTAACTGTCTCGTCTTGGGGATTTGAGGACAATTTCTCGGGAAGGGGTTGATATGATTCAAGAACACCTCACTTCACTATGAAACTATGAATAGATTTTTTTCCTCATACTACTATTTTTCAAAACTTTTGTGCATGAATAAAATATCTAATATGTCTTGACAAATTTCTACTACAGAGTCATCCAGAAATATCTTCAAGCATCATGGAAGTTTATAAAATATATATTCCACTCAAGGTACAAACTACAAAGTGCCAAAGGTCCACTAACCAATATCTACAATTCCTCTACAGGTAATAGATACGATGTTGAAAGTTCATGAAAAATTCTGCAAGATTCGTTCCTATCTGCCTTCCTATCGTAGATTGATTATACTCAAGGTAAGCTTGTACGTGAGAGTAGCATCTAATACTTTTTTTTAGGTTTCCAAAACACAATGATCTTGCTCCCAGAATACTTATTCACATTATTATTATACCATAAAACTGTAACATCATTTTACATGTTAACACACACATAAAGGAACGTGCACAATAAATGATGGTAGTTAGAGTTAGGTGATTTATTACTCTTGTTCTTGACGGGCCATGATGAGAGGGTCATCTTTCTTGATGTCGTAAGGGTACCACGAGGCTACCTTCTCACCAATAAGCTTCTTGCGCAGAATCTTGTGGGGAGATCTCTGCCCAGTTGGGTTGAGCACATGACCAAATATCCGAGCCCTTGCCAATTCCACACCATTTACAGCTGCATCAGCTAGTATATTCTTAATGCTCCTAAAGTTTCCGCTCATCTCTACGTCTTACTCTCTACCCCAATTTGTAAAAATGTAAAGAATGAAAATCCAATATAAGTGGTGGTGATGTTGAGTTTATAATGGAACAAAAAAAAAAAAAAATTATGAGCTATGCATTAATATTTTCTATTGGAAAACTATCAAACAGTTGATATGCAATATGGGTAGCTAAAGAATCATAAAACGTCCCAACAAAGAAACAACGATCTAGAAAGGGAAAATGAAATAATAGTATGCACATGGAACATTTATTTGCTGCTAAAACACATATGAACTTATCAATGTATTTTATATTGCAAAGAAAACAGAAGATAAATGGGATTGGCCCGAATGAAAAGTGAGATTGGGTCTACATTTCTCAAAACAGTCGGTACCACACAAAACAAACCTTTAAAGCATTTATGCATTTCATTAAACAGAGAGCCTCCACGACCGATTCAAGAAAAATCGGATTTTGACTAAGACCTGAGTTATGCCCAAACATAAACAATATTATTTCGTGGACGGGAAAATACTTTCAATCATCACATCAGTTATCACTATAATCTTTCAACATACAACATATGCTAATACGTTTAGGATTACAATGCAGAATTACTTCTAATTTTGTAACTCAATTACTACCAAATTTGAATAAAATAAACAACTAAATGCAAGAAAAGAGGACTGAAATTAAATGGTCGGAGAGCAGCGAACTACGACGAGAGAAATTCTTCTTTAAAAAGTTAAAAATAAAATGATGCAACAAAATATTCTAATAGATGCATCTGGGATTCAGATATTTACCAGGCTGAATGTTGTCGCAGAGGAAAAAGAATTGGGAGAAGAAAGTCTGGAGAAATTCAATGGATTAGGGTTTGGCTCTCTAGTTAGTGATTCTAGGCTCTAACCATTTTTTTATAAATTATTACTTTTCTTTATTTCAGGGGGAAAAAAACGGTGTACTTGATCAAAATTTTATCAATTTATTAAATAGTAAAACTTTAACTCACAATTTTTATAATTTTATCAAAACTTTTTAGTCACATATTTCAATTTTTATTTAAAAAAAATTGCTAAAAATTTTATGAAATATTTTGTCGAACAACTTGAATTATGTTTGGCCTGACTTAAAAGTAATTTAAATTACTTTTAAGTAAATTCTAACTTCCTTTTTTTTTTTTTTTTTTTTTGAAGATATCTGACTTCCTTCTATATATATATATATATATATATACATACATATATATACATACATAAATACATACATATGTTATCTTCAAATTCTATGTAAAAAGAATTATATATTTCATTATTTCCACATAAAATGAGAGATTTGAGTTATTAAAATATAAAGAGAGAGAAATATATATATATATATATATATATATATATATATATATATATATATATATATATATATATATATTACTTTACTTTGGAACGACTTATTTCATCTATATCTCCCCTCTACCTTAAAAGAGAGAATGAGTTTTTCCCTATTCACAAATGAAACCTTAGTTTTCACACTTGAGCTATTCAAGTACTGTTCAATAACCAGTATACAGATTTTTTTATTTTTTATTTTTTTAAATAACAAATGAAATATATGTTTTCAAACTAGAGATATTTTCAAATATTTTCCTGCTCAGAAACCAGTTAAAAATCTCCCGCACGTTCTTATCATTATACGCGTACTAGTAATCGCACCCGTGCGATGCACGGAATAAATAATATTTATTGAATAAGTTGTAAAAATACAATGTCCGATAAAAATAACACAATAAAAAAATAATAATAATAACTTGCATACAAAAATTGCGAATAATTTGTAATTTCATTTCTCCCTATAAGATTTCTTACTTTAATGCATAAATTGTATATTCAATATACAATCAAAATATTAAAAAAGAAATGAAAAGTTATGAATTGCATTTTTTTAACAGTTAATTATTCATTATATAGTTTCCTTAGTTTATTTATTCATATAGAATTGATTATTCAAAAAGAGAATGAGTTTTTCCCTATTCACAAATGAAGAGCTATTCAAGTACTGTTCAATAACCAGTATACAGATTTTTTTATTTTTTATTTTTTTAAATAACAAATGAAATATATGTTTTCAAACTAGAGATATTTTCAAATATTTTCCTGCTCAGAAACCAGTTAAAAATCTCCCGCACGTTCTTATCATTATACGCGTACTAGTAATCGCACCCGTGAGAGATGCACGGAATAAATAATATTTATTGAATAAGTTGTAAAAATACAATGTCCGATAAAAATAACACAATAAAAAAATAATAATAATAACTTGCATACAAAAATTGTGAATAATTTGTAATTTCATTTCTCCCTATAAGATTTCTTACTTTAATGCATAAATTGTATATTCAATATACAATCAAAATATTAAAAAAGAAAAGAAAAGTTATGAATTGCATTTTTTTAACAGTTAATTATTCATTATCTAGTTTCCTTAGTTTATTTATTCATATAGAATTGATTATTCAAAAATAATTTTTTTTAATGTTTATTTACAACCACATATTATTTAAAAACTAATTTTTCACAATTGCACATACTACTTTTTAACCACACATTCTAAAAAAAGAAAATCAATTTTTAACCACTCAATTGATTGATTTGACAATTATTTTATTTTTTATACTACCTTCTTTCACTTTCAATCACACATTTAAAACAATTTCTATAGTTTATATCAAACTTACTCATATTTAATGGTTTCAAATACAATGTGACATTTTATTTTTCACCAACTATTGAAAATGGCCATATTACCTACACACGCAAAAAACTATTTTTTGTGCATGTTAAATAAATGTATGGACTATATTTTATTTTTAAATAGAATAAGTTTGATAAAACCTTATATTTTTATTTTCTATAGAATTAATTGTTAAAGTCTGTAGTATATATTTTACAAATTGATGTTATTTTAAATTTATAAAAATTAAAAAATAGATAAATGAACAAAATGAGTAAATTTATAAAATTAATTTCAAAATTAACAAAAAATTTATCGAAACCTGAAGTTGTAGAAATTAAAATTATTCAATTGAATTTACTTAGAAAGATCGGATATCATTATTTCTTTTAATTTGATAAGAAAAAAGATTTGAAATTAATCATTTATGTCAAATTGAACTTAGGTAAGAAATAATAATTATCATTTTATGTCTTAGATGAGATAAATTAAAAAGATTAGATATTGAAAAAAGTAAAAAGTATAAGTAAAATTTTTACTTTTATTATTTGAGGCAATTTTAAGAATGATATATTTAGAGTTTGCTCTCATTTGTTAACTTGTATTGAACTTCTCGTTAAGATCATGAATTTGACACCTATATTGCATATTTTTTGACGAAAAAATATTACAATAATTATTAAAAGAATAAAAAGAATATATAATTTTATCTTTTTATAGATTTTTTTATTTTTTACAATCAATAAGTCATTTATTACATGTCACTTATAATTAATTTTGCATTAATTGAAGTTTCCTAATTCAATTATTAAAATAATTAATAAAATTATAAAGTTTCCTAAAATAGTAGGGAAAAATGGCGGGAAACTATGTGTGGATTTTTTTGACGGCTATACTATTATTATATATATTAAGATTTCTCATGTTATCAATCTATTTCCTTCAGTCGGTCTTCGTTCAACCTATTGTCTTCACCGAGATACTCCTTTCAATTTCCATTTCTGGAAGAACTAATTGTTCTCAACCTTTGCCCGACAGTATTTGCATTGCTTAGTCGTCGATTCCACCAGTCGGCCGTTCTACTTAATAATCTGTTACTTTTATGCGTACAGAAGGAAGGAAATTTTGAAGTTAGAGGAGGCATAAACGCGTTCATCAACTCACGCCTAAAGAAATATAATCAAACTTCTACCTAACCCTACATAAACGCACGGAGTGATGAATCAGAGGTGACACACATTCGAAGATAACATAAACTGAATTGATACTCAGCCAAGTAAGCCGTGTTCTATTGCTGCAATTTGAAGAATTCTTTATGGATTTTTGCTGAGGAGTTATTTTTTCATCTTATTTTTACCTTCGATTTGAATTTTCGCTTCTCTCTCTCGGCATACGATTTCTCAACAATACGCTTCCAATTTGGGGTTTGCTTGCACCAATTCAATAACCAAAAGGCCTTCAAAATTCATCTTTGATTTTGCTCCAATTGCATACTAACCCATGTATTCAAGCTCAAAATTTTGTCCAAGAAAGAATTTCAGTTCAATGGATCATATTTTTTTCCTACACGTAATTTTAAAAAATATCTCTGTCATTATTTAACTTTGTATTTCTTTGATTGTGGTATTGATCATAAAATTATTGAATTTTTTTTTCTCTGGTTTAATTATTGTTTAGAGACATTTTTTATGAATTTTATCATTTCATTAGTTCGTAACAGATAACGAGCTAATAAATCCCATTAGTTGGATGTTTGTAAAAGAATAAAGTGGAACAGAATAAATGGATCCATTTACGCAAATGCAAAGAAGTATATAATAAGGCTTTATGAGTTGAATGAACTTGAAAAGTCGGTAAGTTTCAAGTTAATTTGCTGATCTTTAAAATAAAAAGTCGTTGTCATATCTAGTGAATTTATATTTTTACTTTAATGAGATCTCTTCCAGTATTGTTGAAACATAATAAGTTATATGGGCCTATGTTGCAAGCATTTTTTGCATTTTCTCTACTTGCTACCAGCTGGATTAATAATCTTCAAGTAAGCATGATGTGGTCTCATCACTGATATTACACATATGCCTCTTTCTGTATCTAGGAGGCATGCGTGCCTGCATTAATTCAACTTTTTAATACATTGAAAGCTGATTGAGTTATGTTTCCAGTCACCCTAATTTTTATATGTTTGCTGGAAAACGATATAAGATAACCGTATACAAATTCTTTATTTAGTTTATGTCCTACTGAGATGAAAGGTTGAAGGTTCCATCTTTGATTCTCGAATTTCTTGTTTTTATCTTTTATTTTTCATTCTTGTTTGTTCAAAGTTGTTGATTAAAATACTTAAAATCTCAGAATTCTGCATCCTGCATCCGAGATTCTCAGTTTTGATTGCAACTGGGCACTAGCTACTGCGTGCGTTGCCGATTGCCGTCTGCTTGGCTGTTGTTCTTGACTTCTTGTAATAGTAAGTACTCAATAAATGAATTTGAGTTAAGCATATAAGATCAGTTGGACACACATCATAGATAGGAGCTGAATATAGAGGAATTTTACTTGTTTTCTTAAAGGGGGCTGGGGGAGAGAACATATGTTAGGCATAATAATTGTTGGAAATAATCAAATACATATTTTTTGCCACCAGTGATTGTGATTCTGCAGTTGACTTCTATAACATTGAGAAAACTTTTTAGAATACGGATGCTACACCAAGGAGTTCACATCATGATTTTCCAGTCATTGGGTTAATAAGTTACTTTCTTGAGTGTGTGATTTAGTAGCGTAATTGATTTTTACCTCTCCAATCCAAGAACTCTAATATGGAAAATGAACTTTGTTTTAATTTTATCTCCTCCAATATGCAGTTTCATTTTTATAACCTTTGTGTTCACTATCGCTTAGTTTATATTTTTTTAACAAGACAAGTTGGCTCTAAGATTGTGTGCTCATAAGAATCCCAGTGATGAGGTAAATATTTTCTGTTTCAAGGATTTTTTTTAGTTCTACTGCAAGGACATCTCTTCTCTTGTACAAATTTGATGAGTATACGACAGATATAATATGACACCAAATGCCTTAAAGATGATTATGTGTGAAGAAATGGACAACATTTCTCATGTTCTAATACCATTTCTATTATCATTTATAATTTCATGAATTACCTTTCTTATTATTAAACGATCAACTTACTAAAATTCGATTTTTTTAATTACATTCCTTATCATAGAATATTACGTGATCAACTTACTATAAGAAAGGTGCGTTCCTGGTAATCCCACTTTGGGATCATTATCATTAATCGGTCATGTGTTTAATGCACTATTTTATCTAAAACTGAATCCTGGTATTTAGCAAAGGTGCGTTCCTGGTAATCCCACTTTGGGGTCATGTGTTGTCCCATGATCCTTGAGAAATAGTGTTGCATTCAATGAGTGACATTGAGTTTTACAATAAATAAGATAGCATTTGTTATGTTCAGCATCCTTAATAAGGTTATATTCTTGGTTGAAGATTATTGTCTAAATACTTTTATCAGCAATGAGCATTCATTCTTGAGTGCTTTGAGAGCATGTCTGGATAAGCTTATAATTGTTATAACTTACTAATAAGGGAACAATGTTTGAACTAAATGGTCTTTTTAATGATGAAAGGTAGAACTGAATTAGTTATTTCGACAATAATCTAAGATTTACTTTTCAAGTGATTTCTCGACTTGAAAGTAAGAAAAAAGCCATTTATCGAACATCTTTGGAAACCAACTTTCACTTATTTTTAAGCTTAGCCAAACATGCTTTATGTTTCATTCTTGATTAGGCACGCCAATAATTTTCCTATCTTATATATATCCTTTTCTTCTTCATTGTCCATGTCTAATATCACATTTTCTAACTTCTGACAGTTGAGAATATAGGAAATACAATCTTAAAGATGAAGTTGAAGTGAAATGTATTTCAGAGTTATCTTCGATCAACAAGGTATCAATTCAAATAATTTAATTTCCTTGTATTAAGTGATCTTAGTATGTTGTAGTTGAACCGGGTGCATTGTATCAGAATGCATTTGCTATGAAATCTAAAATGCTTTGTTTTCGTTATTTTTGCTTCCCACTGTTTATTTCTGCTTAACTTATTATTATGGTGATTACATTAATTACTATAGTCAAACATCTAAGTAATTACACTTAAAGATTGAGCAAACTATATTAATACATATGATATATGTACGGGTTCATTTTAGGGTCTTTCTGTAAGCTTCTTCTTTTCTTTTTTCTTTTTTTCTTTTTATTTATTTTTTATTTTTTTCTAGAATCAATCATTGTGGTTTTGGGGATAAAGGTAAAAACTATTTCTTGATTCCATTGAACCTTTGGAAAAAAGTGTTAATATTATAAATCAACAATGTAAAATAATTTCTTCCATTTAGATCTAGACTTTTCTTGTATTGGCAGAACACGGGTTTAGTATTATGTTATTTTTCTCTTATTACATTGACAGTCATAGAGGACATAAATTATAGTAAATTGCTAAGAATCCCAATTCTGTGTTAACTAGAAGTAGATGTTATATAATTTTGTATTCTTAGCTTCTTAGTCAATATTATTTTTACATTATAAATCAATAAGATTAAATAGACATAACTAGAGGTAAATAGATATATTTTTAAATATGAAAAACCTAACTTTGTAGAAGAATCCAATATTGTTTGCTTAATGAGCTCTTTACGATGCACAAAACACAAAACAGTTGATTAGCTAAAACTAATTTCCTGGTTGTTCATTGTTTACATCTTTATATACAATGTTAGGAATTATTTCCTTCTTTGTACACAGCCATTCAGTTAATTAGGGAGGGAGTAATGGTTAGGTGAGTCAATCAGAAAGTATGCAAATATATATATATATATATATATATATATATATATATATATATATATATATATATATATATATATATATATATATATATATATATATAAGGGAGTGTTTAGGATTAATTCATTCATGTGCTAAACTCAGTTCTTGAATTTCCTTTGAGACATAAATTCATAGAATCTCTCACTATCCTTGCATTTCTATCTTAAGCAAAATGGCATAATTACTTTATGGTGAATTCAGCAAGTTATTCATCAGCAGAAACAACACTCTAAATCAGCAGAATAGCAGCAGTAATCCCAGGTTTCTATCAAAATGTTTACTATAAATTTATGCATGTTTACTTTACCAACATTTAACTGTATTTTAATGTTTTCCTTTGTGCATTTCAAATGTCGTATTTAGGTTATTCAACCACAGAAGCAGCTTCACAAGGGGTCAATTAATTTCTACTTGAGAAATAAATTCCTATCATTCACATTTTACACGAACACTGTTAGATCATAGCCATGGGTATAATAACTTTTCCTTTCACTTCACCATATTTGCCTTCGCTATCCTCCATTTTATATATTTTATTTAATTGTTGATTCAAAATATTCTTCTACATTCTTAGAAACTTCACGATTAAAATTTATTTTGTGCATTGCAAGTTGAAATTTTATGGGACAACATTTAAAATGTGTAATTAGTTTTTTACTTTTTTGAACTAATAATTCGTCATCACATGAAGGATGTGCAAATTTTTCTCTACCTGAAAATATAACAACTGCTCACGAGGTTGCTCAAACATATTCAAAACATCTTAAGCAATTGAGTAAAAAAAAGAGTGAAGAATATTGGGCACGTTGTACAACAGTTGGTTCAGATAATGTTCGTAAACGTCAACGTAGCAAAATTTCTTTAGGTATTATCATTCATTTTTTGTAACCTTTCGATTTCTTTTAGGACCTTTATGTTGAAATAATAAAAAATTTTGTTCTATTCAATTTATAATTTTATTAATTAAATTTTGCTATTTGTGTAGGGAATGATAACATCTCTGTTTTTCCCTGTGAACTTGAAAAAAAAAATTACCCGTTCAATGAGTAATGACATTGTTCGAGAAGATCTCTCATTACAAGTCCAGGGGACAAAGACCAAAAAGGGAGAATTAGTTATACCTAAGTGCCCTTATAAATTGCATCCATGTGTTAATTGCACTCATTGTGGTGCCAAAAAGTTTTATAGGGAGAGTAAGGGTTTTTGTTGTTCAGCTGGAAAAATTAAATTGCACACACAATCTACACCTAATGCTTTATTTGAACTTTTCACATCAAAATCTGTTGAGTCATGTCATTTTAGAACGATTGTTAGAACATATAACAATCAGTTCGCTTTCACATCTTTCGGTGTGAAGTACAATAAAAATTTGTGTAAATCAAACAAAGGAATTTATACATTTAGAGTGCAGGGACAAGTATATCATTATGTTAATCAATTATTACCTCGAAATGATGCCAACCCTTCATACATGCAATTATATTTTTATGATACTGAACATGAACTCCATAATCGGCTTCAAAACTCAGATAAATTTCTTGAATCGGTGATACTAAAAATTATCGAGATTTTGAAAGCCAATCCTTACTCAAGTTTTTTTAGGTCTTTAAATGACAAAGTAATTTGCACACTCAACGACTTCAAATCAGGTATGATCCAGGTCTTGACCAACGTGTTTATAATGTACCTTCTACTTCTCAAGTAGCTGGAATCTGGATAGAAGATGATTCTTGTGCAGACATTAGAGCCCGTGATATTTCTATTTATGCGCACTCTAATGAGTGTCATAAAGTTCATTATTATTATGGTTGTTATGATCCTTTACAGTATCCATTACTATTTTCGTACGGCGAGCCTGGTTGGCATGAAGGCATTGAACGCAGTGAGAGTTTTGTTGGTCAAACCAGTGCCATCGCTAACCAAATGTTAGACCCAAACAATATGGAATGTCCTGAACAACTTATTCAAGAAGAATCTCAAGGTCAGTTTATGGCTACAACTTTTAACTGTCATTTATTTCGTTTTTATACTAAAATTTTGTTATATTTACTCGTTCATTTACACGAATGTTTGTTTACAGCGTTGAAGTACGGTAAGAAACGATTCCAAGTCTCATGTAGGGAATACTATTGTTATAGGCTGCAGATTCGATCTCCAGGTAACTCTGTATTACTTCATTCTAGTAGACTTCTACAGCAATATTTCGTTGATATGTACATTAAAATAGAGACTTCTAGACTTGATTATTTTCGTCAAAATCAAACTCAAATACGCGTTGAACTTTATCAGGGGATAGTTGACCGTGTTGAAAATGGAGAGGATAGAGGACATATGATTGGGAAAAAAATTGTCTTACCTCAGTCGTTTACTTGTGGCCCTAGAGATATGCAAAGAAGGTACAGAGATGGAATGGCTCTTGTCCAACGATTTGGAAAACCAGACATATTTTTAACAATGACTTGCAACCCCAATTGGCCAGAAATTAAGGAAGAACTAAAGTATTGTGATGTGTCCCAAAATCGTCCCGATCTTATTGCTCGCGTTTTTAAATCCAAACTTGATGAACTAAAAAACGATATTCTACGGAAACATGTTTTGGGACCAGTGGCGGCTTATATTTATGTGATTGAATTTCAAAAAAGAGGTCTGCCTCATGCACATTTTTTGTTGATTTTTAAGCCAGGTTTCAAAAATCTTACACCATCCCAAGTTGACAACATTGTATCATGTGAACTACCTGATGAACATTTGTTTCCTTATTTGCATTCCACTGCTGTTAAGCACATGATGCATGGACCTTGTGGCGCTATAAATGAAAAAAATGTTTGTATGGATGCGAACCAAACTTGTAGAAATAAATATCCACGAGATTACTCTGCATTTACTTGTTTAGGTGAAAATTCTTACCCTATCTATAGACGCCTAAACAGTGGCCATTCTGTTAAAGTCAGAGGTCATTATCTTGATAATCAATGGGTAGTTCCTCATAATCATTTCTTGACTGCAAATTTGATTGCCATATTAACGTAGAAATTTGTTCTTCTGTTAAAGCTGTCAAGTATTTGTACAAATATTTTTATAAAGGCCATGATCGTGTCAATTTTTTCATGTGTGAAAACCAAACATCTGCTCACATTGACGAAATTTCTGATTTCCAAAATAGCAGATGAATTTCTCCTCCTGAATCAGCTTGGAGAATATTTTCTTTCCCTTTATCTGAGATCCATCCAACTGTTATTTCGTTACAATTACATCTTCAAGATCAACAATTGATAACATATAACGATAAAGACAGTCTATCAAATGTAGTGAATAAGTGCAATGTAAGAAGAACCATGTTGACAGAATTCTTTTCTATGAATTCATCAAATCAATTTGCACGCACTATATTATACAGAGATTTCCCAACAAGCTTTGTATGGAATGCAACTTAGAAGATTTGGACATTAAGAAAAAAACATGTTGTCATTGGAAGAGTTGTCGGCACAAGCCCAAATGAAGGCGAACGATACTTCTTAAGAGTCCTTTTAAATCACATCAAAGGTCCATTGTCATTTGAACATTTGAAAATTGTTAATGGTGTAACTGTTAGTACATATCGAGAAGCAGCTTTGTTACATGGGCTTTTAAGTGGAGACGATCATTGTGAAGAATGCATGTCAGAAGCAATTACTTATCAGATGCCTGATTCTCTTCGAAAACTTTCTTCAACTATGTTGACCCTGTGTAACTCGATAAACCCAAAAAACTTATGGGAAAAATTTAAGGGTAACATGTCTGAAGATTATATTCATAGTGGTTTATCACCTGAAATTGCTGAAAATAAAACTCTATATGAAATCAGTTGTATATTTGAGGCATTAGGGAAAAATTTAAATGATTATGCAATTGTACCACATATTGTTGATATAAACGATGATGAAAGATTTGACAGAATGGTTGCTGACGAGACAATTTATGCAGATATTCAATCTGGACTTCTGTGCGAAAAGAAATTAAACGATGAACAACGTTGCGCGTATGAGATCATAATGGCATCAATAAAAAACATTTCTGGTGGTACTTACTTCATCGATGGCCCTGGAGGAACAGGTAAAACATTTTTCTATAAAGCTCTTTTATCATCTGTTAGATCCAAATATCATATTGCATTGGCAACTGCATCATCAGGAGTTGTTGCATCTTTGTTGCCAAATGGGCGCACGGCTCATTCATCTTTTAAAATTCCCTTAGACACAATTGGCACTATAAATTGTTCTATTACAAAACAATTTGCTCTAGGTAGAGTTTTAAAATTGTGCAAACTTATTATTTGGGATGAAGCTCCAATGGTGAATCGTTGTGCAATAGAAGCGTTGGATAGATTATTACAGGACATTATGGATTCTACATTTCCGTTTGGAGGGAAAGTTATTGTTTTCGGGGGAGATTTTCGACAAGTTTTACCTGTAATCCAACGAGGCAAACGCGATGACATACTTAGAGCCAGCTTAGTTTATTCACCCTTGTGGCCTTTCTTTACAAAATTATCACTGGTAAAAAACATGAGAGCTTTTCTAGACCTAATGTTTTGTGAATATCTATTACGAATTGGCAACGGAAGTGAGACAAAACATATTTGTGATTCAATACAACTTCCATCGAATATGATACTTCCATTTGACGATGAAATAAATTCATTGAAAAATCTTATTAACATCGTTTTTCCAAATATGAATTCCTACACAGGTAATTTACATAAAGTGATGAATAGAGTTATTTTGACAGCTAAGAATGAATCTGTTGATCAAATAAATAATCTACTGTTAAATCAAATAAACAGTGAAACGTACACATATTATAGCTTTGATGAGACAGTTGACAGATCTGAACAAACATTCCAAGAAGATTTCTTAAATAGTCTGTCACCAAATGGCATTCCTCCGCATGAACTAAATCTAAAGCTAAATTGTCCTGTGATGTTACTACGAAATATCAATCCATCTGAAGGACTTTGTAATGGAACAAGGCTCGTATGCAAAAAAATTGAACGAAATCTTATCGTAGCTGATATTATATCTGGAGAATACATTGGGAAAACAGTTTTCTTGCCAAGAATTCCTTTCATTCCATTACATATCGACAAAACTTCGATTCCATTTAAAAGAACTCAATTCCCTGTTCATCCGTGTTTTGCAATGACAATTAACAAGTCACAAGGACAAACATTAGATTTCGTTGGTTTATATCTTCCTCAACCAGTATTCTCACATGGGCAACTTTATGTTGCATTATCGAGGGCTAAAACAATTAGAGATGTTAAAATGCTTTTAAAACCCTCTCATCTTAATTCTATACATAATCAGTGCACGAGAAATGTAGTATATGAAGAGATCTTCAAACTTATCCATTGTTAACATTTAAGGTACTCGTTGTTTCATTTTTTTTTATTCTATTCATTTACGTTTATAAATATGGTATTATATATAATATATAATGTACTTTCCTGATTGCATTTCAGAATAGAATTAGCAAATGTATCGGCATGTTCGCATTTCTATTTTCTCACCCTAACGCTTTTTTACCATGAAAAATGACCGTGTTCCTTCATTAGTAATGGAGAAAATTGCCCACGAGGACATGATTCCAATTCTTATAGCTTCACAAAACAAGTTGAAGGTGATAGTTTTTCATCACAGACATGTTTTAAGAAAGCTTGTATATGCCTCTTTCAAATCTTATTGTTAGTGAAAGCAGTACTTACAAAACTTAGTAATGCCATGAATTCTTGGTTCTACTTTTAGGAATTTGTCTCATTTTTTGAGGTGATGAAGCTTGTCCTCGAAGATGAACTAGCAGCATTCGCACAGTTCAATGATAATTTGTTACCCTTTTGTATATATACTATGAATTTAATTCAGTAAATGTTTGTATCTAACATCAACAGTAATTATTGTTTTGTAAAATACAACTCTACTTTTTGTCCTTTTTGTTATGACTACACCCTTTGGAATTTTTTTTAAAGCATAAATGTCTACATTTTTTTTTTTTTTTTTGGTATAAAGAGTAATGTGTAGACATTTCTATTCTCTCTTTGCAATAAAAATAAATTAGGGAAATTACAAGTAGTGAATTTATAGAATTTTTTGTGTATAAAGAGTAATGTGTAGACATTTCTATTCTCACTTTGCAATAAAAAGAAATCAGGAAAATTACAAGTAGTCAATTTATAGAATTTTAATGTGAGAGTTCAGTTGGCAGATCCCGGATCTTTATCTTATTTTGCTAAATTTCAAATTTTTTTAGGTCAATTGTTTAAGCAAGCAGTGGCAGATTTGAATTCATCAATTCAAGAGAAGGCTCTGGATGCACTCAATGCATAATTTAAAGCCATCGATGCTGATGCCAGGAGATAGTTTTTCAAAAATACATATTAAGGTTTCATCTATTTAACTTAGTTTTTATTTTTATACGTTAAGGCTAACTTTTATTTCCCTCGTTGTGGGTTCAAATATGCCTAAGAAGTTTACTATCATCTTGTCCACAAATGTTTTCAATAATGATTTATAGGTTTGTTTCTTCAACAAGCATATAAAATGTTGAGAGGTGAAAATTGATTTGTTTGTAGTTTTATCAAGTTTATTTTGGTGGAGTTTGTCCTTTAAAAAACAATTTGAACTCACTTTTGGATTTCTACTCTTTATTTTTTAAAGTTTCGTAATGTTTCCACTAGACCTATTGCAATTAATATGTTTACCATGTCATCATCCATGGAATTTATGTCATTACTTGGTTTTTCCATTCTTCATTGATCATAAGGATTCAGTTAAAAGATGAAGATGATCATAATGTCTTCTGGTAAAATATCAAAACCTGGAAAATATTTAGTTTTTTACAATTTTTGGTAAATTGCCTCCCAAATTTGATGACATATTTACCCTCATTTTTTGATGTTTTGTGTAATGGATGAAAAAATTACTACATTGTTAATCATCTATCATGTGACGAGATTAGAGTTACTTTTAGATAATTCAATTGTTTGAGCTTCTCCGACTTCAAATATATACTCTTTTCATCTCATAATTGATTTTTATATAATGCAATACTAAATTACAAGTTGATGACTGAATTTTCCTACTGTTCTTATTTTTATTCCTCACATTATCCTCAACTAGATATGCACAGCAGGTATGTGTAAGTTCTTTTGGACACCAAAAATAGTAAGGTTTCTAAAAGTTATCTTTGGTTCTATTATGATTTTTTATTTTCATTTTAATGTCATGCATTGCGGGGAAATTTTCATTTTTCGATACTTTTATTTTGAACACTTACTTGGTTTTCATTATTATCTTATCTGGTTCTATTGATTTTTATTCTTAATATCTTGTAAACCATTCAATGATTCTTTTCATTCTAAAATCATTTCTACTTTTCAATTTTGTAGAGGAAGTTTTGTAGGGTGTTGCTGCGGGCATTGACCTATTTGATTCTGCGTATGTTGCTAAAGCTTAGATGAAGTGAAACTGTGTAGATCATCATTCGAACAACAGCAGTATGAACCACAGGTAAATTGTGGTTATAGGAAGCTAAAGTTATTTTTTTTCTTTCAATTTTTTGTGGTTTTAGTTGAACATTTTCATACTGTAATTTATGTTTATGTTTTCTTTGTTTTCAAATGAGGTTTTCAAGAGTAATTGATTTTTCAACATGGGTTTTGGTCGAAGCCTTGTATTTACATCTTGAATGTCCAAAAGTTTTATATTCTCCACTATTCTCACGTAAGTTTATGGTGTTGGACGATGTTTATTCATGCTAAAATGCAGGGTTTTAAGCACCATATACTTGCCCTTCCAGTTTTTAGTGGCTATTGCTACTATTGCTACAGATTTGGCTTCTGAGATTGAATTTACTTTAATGCATATGCCAATGATCAATCTAATACTTTTAAATGCTAATGCTCATTGATTTGCAGGTATTTTAAGGGCCCTGAGCTTCTCGTTGATTTGCAAGATTATGATTACTCCTTGGACTTGTGGAGCCTCGGTAGTATGTTTGCTGGAATGGTATCCCCTTCCTGCTTTTTCCCTAACTTATAGAATACATATTCACTTTTTACTAGACTTATTTGGTATGTTATACAAATGGAACTAGGCATATCATTTGGTAAGGCTCCCATCTCTGAATCTGCTCTTCAAGCTTCATCATTTTGGATGAGTGGATTTTAATCTGCCTGGACATCCACGAGTGGCAAATGATGAGTAGACTGAAAATTTTGTACCACACGAAGATGTGCCAAGATGTACCCCCAATTTGATGTTTATATTGACGATTTTGACTTTGCAGATATTTCGTAAGGAGCCTTTCTTTTACGGGCATGACAATTATGATCAACTAGTTAAAATTGCCAAGGTAGGTCATCTGGCCAAACAAGCACGATTCTTCAAAAAATGTTACTTTTGCAGTATCATATTTTTCTTATGGTTCCCAGTATTTGCTATCATCAATATTCTCTTTATATATTTTTACCTCGATGTTCTACTTTACAAGTTTTACTTGTATAATAATTCCAGTGCTCATCACTGACACGAAGTTTAATTTGAAAAAATTGGTTTACTCAGTATTAGTTCAAAGTCAATGCAGGTATAAATTTAGACGTCAAGTTGTCTTGAAAATAATGTCAAATAAAATAATCATAATCTTCAACTATTTTGTGTTTAGTTTCATTGAAGATGTGCAATAATTATTTTTCAAATTAATGTTAGTTGTATAGATTAACTAACAACGAGACAGCTTCAAAACTTACCACTCTCTTGAACAATTTTACAAAATATATGATGCTGTAAATTTCTTCTCATATTGAATTTCTTGATATTCAATACGATAATTTATTATATTATTTTCAATAAAATTATTGTTCAATTCACACAGAGAGTTTTTAGCCGTTCATATTAAATTTCTTAGAACATTACAGCTTGCATTCCTAAAAAATTATGTCACTTGCTTATTAATCTTCAATTTCAATCAGAACTAAATGTTTTGTTATTTTGTGATTTGTAATCAAGAATTCTAGATTTATAGTTCCTCGAATTTAACCTTCCATAACCACTTAATTCTAACATTATCTCTTGGAAGTGATTCTCAGCATCTTATGGATATTTTTGCAGGTACAACTTTGATCCATTCAATGACAGACCCCTTCCTGGACGATATGACTGTGAAACTTGAACCCTAGATGAGCAGTAACATTCCATCGGGACTTCTGCACTTTCTCGATTATAAGGTACCATTAAGAAACATTAGGTACTACTTATTTTGTATGGTGATGTTCATATTTTCCATTACCATTACTTGGAAAAATATTAGGCAGCAAACTAATCATTGGAAATATAACAGACATTGTCACTTTCCTGTACAACGAAATCCTTCGTCTAACATATCATGAAAGATTGAAGGGAAAAGAAACCGGGTCGTGGTAGTAGTATTGAATGAATTAGTTTTATGCGTAGTGATATAGAAGTTAACTTGAAGGTTGTTGTCTTGTAACTATCTCTGGTTTACCATCTGTGTATATGTACTGATGGAAGTTTTAAAAACTTTGAATAAATCGACACCGTTAACCCTACTTCATAATGTCTTTGCCTTTTCATTGTTAACTTGTAACATATGCATTAATAGTTCTTCACAATGTTCATCTTTGTTCGATTTACTGTTATAGGGGCAACACAATGCTTCATTTATATATGCCCCTGTTTAGTATAGATTAAAATATGATTTTCAAGAAACAATTCTTTCATTTCTCAAATTATCATCACTTCATCAACCTGAATCTTTCTTATTCACGCAAGGAAATCGACTACAAATCGTTTATCGCACAACGTGCGAATCGACACTAGTATCTATATAAGAAAGAAAAAACATCCCCATATATTTTTGTCTCGTGCTTATCCCTCTTACCTTAAAAGAGAGGATGTATTTATACTGTTCAAATGAGTAACCATCGTGTTCACACTTGTAAGCTTCCAAACCGAAAGAGGATGATGATGCATTTTATTATCGTCTTCACACTTAAGCTTCCATAACATTCATAAACCGACTTCATCAACGTGTTTTTATCTCTTCATTCACGTACAATTCTTGTACGAGAAATAATCCTAATTTCTACCATTTCTTCTTCAGCCATAAATTCAAAAGAGTTCCTTCTCTTCATACCGGCCACGATAGTTGATTTTGTTCCAATAAATCCATAAATCAACAGCTTTCCATTCTGGAACTTCCATATATCTGCCTCAAATCAGTTATTCCAACTTTTATTTCACCCTATTCTGATTGTTTATCACACCGATTCGAATATGGTTCTCTTTTGCTCTTCAACTGGTGAACTACCGGCGGGCACCATTCTTTGACTGGTGAGCTACCGACAGGCGCTATTTGTCATTTTATTTTACCTCTTTGTGCCTTCTTCAAGCAAACGCATCGCAGAATTTATTGTTGCTTTTGATTCACTTTCTTACTGCTTTTAGGTGATCAATTACATATCTGTTCTACTGTTGTTTTTTTAAAATCTACGATGAAAGTATAGCTGAATCAATTTTTTATTGTAAAGGGAGATTTCGTTCGTTGATTTTGTTCCGTGGAAATCAATATCTGTAGTTTTTTTATTTTTGTACCCGTTGTTGCTTCCTTCCGATGGAGAGTTTAGGGGTTTTCTACACAAAATAGTTCTCCGAGCGCCTCTTTCTCCCTCCCTAAAAATTTCTTTCAATTTTTTCCCCATTCAAGCACCTCTCTTCTCGGTTGCATCTTTGGGCTTGGAAGCAGGTATTTACGATTTATGTATCATCAATAGTATATATGCACACAGACTTTGACTTGCTCTACTTCTCTCCGTGGCTCGATTTGGTGTTTTGTTGATGATGGTTGTTCCTGGGTGATTCAATGTTAAGGAATCGAAAATTTATCTCGACACAATCACACTAGACTCAGAGAAGAAAACAATCTGCGAAGGGAGGTACCGATCAGTAACCTCATAATCAAAAACTACAATCTATTATTCACTCGTCTCTCAGTGTACACGTCTCCCCCTCTATTCTCTCTTAGATTATTAACTTTTTAGATTTTCTTTGTCGAAAATGATCAATTATTTGAAAATATTAACTGGTTGTTTACGTTAGATCAACTAATTTAGCGATTCTTCTGAAATTAATATTTTTTTTCGTTTTTCCGTTCTGCAGGGATTTGGATTTTTTTTTTTTTTTAGTATGCTTCAGATCTTATTATTCATTTTTCGAGTAGCAAGAGATTTACGAGCTCGTCTATACAATGATCAAATGCGTTGGCTGAGTCTCAATATGAGTTTATAGAGCATTGGACTAATCTATTTTCATGACAATTTCAGTTGGGTATAGGAGTGACCAATATGTGGTGGCAGAGTCTGTCCATTGATGTTTTTAGTTGCGTTCTCTCCTCGAGTTTTTACTTCGGGTTCATTCTGTAAATTGTCACTTAGAATGAGGTAACCAAAAATGTATTTGAATTTTTCTGGTTTAAAGTTGGGATGACCCTTGATAGAGGGGAGCAGAAGAACAGAATCCATACCTACATCAACTCAGATGAGTTCGTTAATATATGTTGAAGTTTTCTTTTTTTGGTGTAAATTTGATGGTTGGACATAACTAACAGAAATTAGCACTTCTAATTTTGTGTAAATAGTTCAACTTGATTTCATTATGGGTTGAAGGAACTTAACTGGCAACGAGCAAACCGAAAAAATGAATCTTCCTTACCATCTGCTGCTCATAACTTCTATTTTAACTAGGAACTTCAGCTGCTCATGATTTCTGGGACTCAAGTTTTGATTTAAAAAATACTGGTAAGTAACATTTTTATGTCTCAATATGTTTGTTCATTTCTATTGGCTTTGCTTAGCTTTTCCAATAACAGATATTATTAGGTGAATGGATTGGAGTATCTCTTTGTCTAGAATGCATTTTTTAACATTGTTTTTCATCTTTTCTTCCTAAATTAATTATTTCAGTATTTTGAGAAAAAATAATCAAAATAAGTTTTTAAATTTGTTGATATCCTGATATGCTAAATAAATGGCTTTACTCTTTTAATGAAGAACGAAGATGATACTCAAAATATGTGGTATGAGTTTCCATGCTACTATTGTATATGTTAATTGGAATTGAAAATCCTTTTTTTTTTTTTAATAATGAATTGAGGAATCCGAAATCTAAATTTAGAAGAAATAAATTCTGCTAATATGTAGCTTGGAAGGAAAGTTGAGGAGACAATAATTTCTTCTTGGTCAGCACTGGAGTTCGTGATTTTGATATATATATATATATATATATATATATTTTTGGTTATTTATTTATTTTTAATTTGCTATAATAGAGTTCCTACTTGTTCATCTTACTCATTTCTTCCTTTTTCCCCAATAAGACAGGTACAAATTGTGATGAATGGAAGGAGGATTACAGCTGGTATGCAAACGTGCTCTTTACGACAAATAATGGCATAGGAGCTGCAACGTGGTGGCTTACATGGATTTCTTAACAGCATGAAGTAGGTTCACTTGAGAAACATTTTCTCGAACCTGTTAAATATGATTAAAATTCAACTTGTCCAATAATCTTCTTTCTAACGTTCCATTCATTCTTTTGAATACAATCAAGTATACTCCTCCTCCACTCTCTTTTTGTTAATATAAATTAATATAATGTTACTCTTGAGCTTTATAAGCTTTTTTGTTTTCAGATGCATGCATAAAATTTCTCAGCACATTCCTTTGGCTAAAAGTGTGTGATTCATTTAGCCTCCATTTGGTAAATCGTTTATAAACAATTGTATAAATAATACATTTTCTCAAATCACTTTTCAACCACACATTTTTTCAAATCATTTTTCAACTACAAATTTTTCTTTAAAAATATCACATTATTTATTTATAAACAAAAATTTTACCAAACTGAGACTTGAAACTTTTGAAAAGTTCCAAGAATACATGTTAAACAAAAGTAACATGACAAGTGAGAAATATATGAATGCTGTTGAACAGGCAAACAAGGACGGAACTGAGGGGGGTCATCCCCCCCCCCCCCCCCCCCTTTCTAATAATACATATTTTTTCTTTTAATTTTCTTTTTAAAAAATATTTTGTATTAATTTTTTGTGTATTTTAATATAGGGACCCCCAATTAAAATTGTCTGGCTCCGTCCCTACAGGCAAGGGAGCACATTTTAGCAAGGGATATCTTCCAAATTGTTTTAAGTCAACGCTTTGAACAAAGAACTTTTTCTGATACTTTTGAGATCTATAGAGCTTTAAGAGTTGTGAATCGAAGTCAGTACATGAGTTGTTTGCAGGTTTCTTTTTCTCTTTGGCTATTTCGATCCTTTGTTTACTCAACTAACACAGTTGATGTCAAGTATGATCATGTGTTCTTACTTTAAGTCAGGCTAGAGGGTGTATATTAGTTGCTTCAAGCCCACAAGTTCTTACATGTATCAACAAGGTAAAATCCTGTTCCCATTTTCTCCTACTTCAATTGGTCATATAATGCTACTTTCACAATCCATATATAATCAATGCTTCAAATATCTTCAAGGTCTTTTCCGTAACTTCCATAGCACCTTTGTGTTTAGGACAAATACAAACATAAATTTTCTATGCCATTCTTCTTGACAGAATAAGATTGTTAATCGACCCTTGGCTGAAACCATTAAAAGAGGGAAGACTACCCTTGAGGATGAGGTGTTAGAAATAATGATGCTAAAGGATGAAAAGCAAGTTGCATTTTTTTAGCTTATAATTGTCTGATTTGATTTTGTGCAGTCAGACAAAATACTTCTTTACTTTTATATATATATATATATATATCGCAAGGCTCAGTTCCTGTTCATTTGACATCACCATGATGTCATTTAAACGGCATTGTTTCCACTCCTTCCATACAACGACATATGCCACTGGAGTATATATGCAGAGAATGGAATTGCCCAGTAATTTTAGTCATGGTGTTTCGATTTTCTTCTGTCTGCTTTGAGAGAGTTATGTCTCTAAGAATTCGATAGTTGTCTTGTGTTGTGCAAATCGATCAGCAATCGTCTTTCGTCTAAAAAATACCTAGGTTCTTTTGACATCATAGTTTTTGTATCTTTGTTGTCAGTGTTTGAAAAGGTTGTGTGTGAATTTTTTTAACATTTCATTTTTGATTTCGTCGTCGGAATCAATTACTGTTCGCCCTTTGCTTCAGCAATTTTGGGTTTTTTTTTATTTTTTTTTATTTTTATTTTTATTTTTTAAGATTTTATTGATTTATTTTTAATTTCAGTGTTGTTTTGTTACTTTTAAGGCCCGATTTCTGTCGCTGTAGTGTCTCAAATATTTGGGCATCAATATCACCTCCGACGCTGAAAGGCGTGTTGGATTTTGAGTTTTTTTTCCCCCCCTCCAGAGAATGGCATCTGCAAATGCTATTTCCACTGCCTCCATCCTGCCACCCCTTCTAAACAAGTATTAATTTTGGTCTTGCTCTCTCTCTTTTTTTTTTTTAACCCCATTTCTTGAAATGGAGTTTTGATTGTGTGTATAATTTCTCAAAATTTGTTGGTGTTAGGCGGATTGAAGAATAGGAGAGTAAACCAATTTCAACAGGGAAAGAAGTTTAATTCAAAGCAAGCTATGAACCGGTTTGTGGTGAGGGCTGCAGCTAAGGAAATTGCATTTGACCAAAAATCAAGGTCTGCTCTTCAGTTTGGTATCGACAAGCGCAGATGATGAGGACCACGAGGGAGAGGGCTATGAAGAGGAGGAAACCCATAAGCCCACACATGAGGTATTGAAATATCTTGGATTGAGGCAACGGTTAAAGGCTACATATAGAAAGAAGATGAAGAAGCAATTAGGGATTGCTAATCCTGGATTTATGATTTTTCCCTACTACCGAAAGATTTTTTTTTTATTGTACAGACTTTGTAATCAGATCTTTTTAATCTTTTTATTGAAAAATCAGTGAAACTTTGTGGCTGGGGGCTAATTGCTCCTGTTCATCCCCTTTCAAGAAAACCTTGCTCTCTATAGCCACTCAACTGAACAAATTACAAAGTAATGGTTGTTATTTGAAAATTATATTTAAATAATGCTAATAAATTCGACTGCAAGAGGTATGGAGTTATTACCTAAGGTCTTATTTTGGCTTTACTTGAATTCATATGAACTCTTCCTAGCTCTTTTCCCTCATTTTTTGCTTGGAAAATGATATGATCATGAATTGTACAGTAACTTCCTTGTTCTCTTCACCACACGCCTTTGCTCAATTCCATCAAACTAACACTAACCAGATTAGAAATAATCCCCCTTGCATGATACATATTCACACTATCTCTGTGATACTTATGCTTGATTTTTGCTCAAAAGATACTTTGACCCTTCATTTAAGGAAGTTCCTGATGATACTGCTATACCAGCCTTTTGGGAATCTCTATAGGAAAAGATTGACTCAGAAATGAATAAACTACCTAGAATGCTCCTCGATCACACTGAGGATTCTTGGATATAAAGTCAAGTGTTGTAAATCAGCTAAAACCATTTTGGTATGTTTGGTTTGTTGATTGGATCCCACTAATGGGAATAAGAAAATAAGTTAAAATCTTTTGGGTAGTTGTTGTCCACTGGATTTTGGGGCCCGTTGAACTTTGTTTATGATCTTCAACTATATTGTGTCTAACTTTGTTTATGATCTTCAATTATATTGTGTTTAATTTCATTGAAGATGTGTAGTAATTAATTTTCAATATCTTATGTGTTTGGATTATGATGTATTTTTTTAAGCTCCTGTTTTTTATAAATTAAAATAATATTTTTAGTATATTTTTATAAAAGTTAATTAAATATGTAATTGAAAACATGTGGATTCCATAAAATGTAATTTGGATTTCGAATTTATTTGGCAAATCAAGCTAAAAGAATCATCTGAAAAATAATTTTCGTACGAAGTACGAATCAACACTAGTAATCATATAAGTATGATAAATTATATTATGGTGAATTAAGGTGGTGGATAGAATTCTTTAACTTTTCATTCAAAATATAGTCATTTGTACCATTGAATGTATAACAATATAGGGGGGTTAGAGATGAATTTAGACCGGATAACAAATATGTAGTAATGGATAATAGACATATTACACACTGAACGCACTCATGCATTCTCTTGTGTGGGGTTAATTTCGCCAATGGTCACTTGAACGCGTAAATTTTTTAAAATAGTTTTTAGTAGATTTTCCTCTTATTTTCTTTTGTGCATTTCAAGAATAAGACGTCACATAAGATATTTAACATCAAGTTTAGGGCAGATGCTCGAGTAAAATTCTTCTGTAAAGAACAAACAAATCCAAGTCAAACATTAAAAAATCAGAATCACATTCACTTGGGAAACTCAAAGAAATTTTTTTGTGCAATTAAAAATTAGAAATGTTTTTGATATACGTGTAATTTTATTTTATTAAAAAATGTGAGGCCGAAAATAAAAAGGAGAATGTATCAAAATTATAATGGGGCTCAAACAGTGCCATTCATGCAGTTTTGTTTAGACGTTCATTACCAGAAACTTTCCGTTAGAACTGAAAAAATACAAATAGAAATGATAACGAGCAGATAGATATCCTGTCAAAGCAGTTTACATGTTGTCGAGTCGGAGGAAAGTATCAGTGTATCACATCATAATCCAAACTACATAATCATTCTTTACACCTGTATCAAGGCAAAGAACTCTTCAGCAGTTTTGTCCAACTGCAGTTCCGGCTATTGACGATAATGAGGAGGCATTTGGGCCGAGTGTGGCGGACCACCCTGGCTATGAGACGACGGCATTAACCCCGGTCCCATCCCAGGAGGCATACTTCCGGCAGGAGTATAAGGGTAATTATGCATATGCATCGGCATCGATGGATGAACTGCTGTACCAGCCGGATTCCAGCCAGCAGACGGCTGAGGCACTGAATGACCATCAGGTGACGGAGCATACTGAGCTCCGTTGTATGGATGAGCACCGGGACCTCCGACTGAATATGGTTGCTGCCCTAATGAGGATTGGGAGTTCAATACAGGGGTGTTGGGTGCTGTATAATCTCTGCTTCGATCATTATTGACCTGAAATAGACACAATAAGCTCCATATTTTAGATGCTAGCCATGATGAGTTCTAAGTATATGTACCACATAACATTAACTGTATAAATGTATTATCCACTACGGGCAAAATACTATATACCAAACATGCACTTTTTAGAACAAAACCACGGTTATCTTTGTAATATGATGCAAGGTAAAGAATGAAATATGCCCAATAAATTACTGAAGTTCGGTGAAAGAAACTAGAAAATACTGCCCCCAGGATAAAATTACAAATGCTACAGTTGGGTGTAGGACATTATGCGACAGGCAGCACAAGTGAAATCTACGATTTTGCACAGTAGGCTGCATTCTCAAACTGACAGTAGTGCAAAACTCTGAATAGTTTGGTTGTAACATGCTTGTCTAATCTTAAATGTTTACTTATAAATATATAAGTTCTTTATATATAAGCAAGTGTTTGGTAAATGAAATAAACTGGTTTATAAACCAGTTTATAAACTACACAATTTCCCAAATCACTTTTTAACCACACACATTTTCTCTCTCCAATTTTCAACTACTACTTTTTATCACAAAATTATAAATAAACTAGTTTATAAATCAAACAATGTTACCAGTGTATTATATTGATCAAAGTTGGAAAATACAAGTTAATTATTTGAAAGTAAAATTAGTTACTTTTAATGTATTTTATCGATCAAAGTTGGAAAATATAATTATTCTGAAAGTTAAATTAGAGTCACTTTCAAAATAAGCATCTTCTCTGAAAAACAAGCAAAAAATTGCGTCGTCCAAACATGTCTGTAAAAAAAGTTATTTAAAGGTAAATTTTAAGTTTAAGCTTAGCCGAACACGCTCTTGATTCCAGTATCAACAGAAAAAAAAAATAGAAAAGGAAGGAAAAGAAGCAATACAAGAGAAAGGATTAAAAGAAACGGATGGCAATTTCCTATTACAATTGCAAGGTTCTACAGAAAGTGACAAATTCAATAAAAGAAGTGAGAACGCCTGTTTGCTATCTTGAAGTTTCATCAAAGACTATCAAGTATCAACCAAATACGTAAGCAGACAAGATACTGAAGAAGCCTTAAAAAATCTAAATAATAATTTCCAAAATGTGCCAGATGATCCCCCAAAGTACTAACATAGATGCAGGATATTTATGGATGTTTGACCAAAAACTGCGAGACAAAATTATCCAGCTCATGCTAAATGAGGAACATCATGAATGCAAGTCTTCAATGATATGGTGAAATGGATGCCAGTAAGAACATCAAAGATTGAAGTCAGAATTTCAGGACTTCTATATGGTGCTTCTGAAAATTTATTTACAAGTGCATGTTACCTTTATACTGAGATCAGTGTGCCGAGAATACGAAATATGAAGCTTGCAAAATCCACCGTCATATATGCAGTGACCTTCCAAAGCTTCCTTTGCAACAACAGCCGTCTGAACATCTGCAAGCTGATTATCTTAGTGCCCTATTTAACTCAAAACTTTGCAAATGACTTTATTCTCAATTCTAAATTTCTGGAAGTAGCCAAACAATGACTTAACAAAGGCCACCTCCCAGTAAGTTTTAGTTAACAGCTTGGGATTGTGTTGTATTAAAGAAAATTTAAATAGGTAAGAGATAGTCACCAAACAGAACATTAATGAGATTAATCAAGTATCTACATTCTCGTCAACATTATTCAAGTGAGGTGATAAAAAACTACTGTCAAGGATAACAATCAAACACTGATTCTAAATTGACAATTGAGAATATGAGTTGCCACTTCCATCTTACCAGGATACTGTATCAAAGCCTGAAGACCCCCATTCTTATCAAACATGGCAATCTTCAGGACAGGCCCAAAAGCTGAAAATACCTGTAGAGAGAAACCAATTTAGCTGATAAGGAATCAATAGCTAAAAAGGCATAGTTAATAGCAAAATTCTAGAAGCTTTCTCGAGTGGAATGTTATTACCGTGTGTAAAACGTCCAAGGTGACTGCATACTGCATATTTTCAATAGAAGCAAGAAGAACATTGCTCTCTGGCTCTAGCTTCTTCCCATCTGCACCTAAAGTGAACTGCAATGGAAACAAGTGATTGCCATCAGATCATACCAACCAGAGAACCTCAATTTTCCAAAGAAATATAAAGCATTCACTAGTGTACAATAGGCTGGCCAGAAGCTTCCCGTAAGTGAATCCACAATATACAAGTTTCAAAGTAATGATGTTATGTCAGCAATCAGGATGCTGTCGTTTGATCAAGTTATGCTCATCTTAGAGATATCAGTAATAAAAAATAATGCCAGAACCAAGATCTTAACATCTTAAAAATGTAACTTAGAGGTCGTGATTTCTCAAATTTCAATGTGATGGCCAGGTTACATCAAGTAATTTAGCACAAACAGATACAGCAGTTTCTCCATGGTTTACCTGACCACTTGCATCTATGGCTGAAGGAGCAACAGGAAGCAAAGGATTGGTATAATCCCTAAATCAATAGAAAAACACAATTAATATGAATGTTATATCACATTTAAACCTTGCAAAGGAAGGAAACAAAATCACCTTACATAATATATCACGAACAGTTGGAAACTAATGAGGGGAAAAAATTGAGATCCAACATGTGCCTATCTATATTCAGATCTATATGCCTGATTGATCTAGAATTTTGAGAATAGGATTTAACAAAAGTGACATTTTTTTGGTGAATGGTTAAAAAGTAGGAAATGATTATTCATCCGTGCGCAAAATTATTTTATTGGAAAAATATGTGGTTGAAAATGAATTTGGGGGAAAATGTACAACAAGAAGGCTATGTTATACAGTTAAGATTAGACAACAATTACCTGCTACGATGACTCTGGAATTTCACAGTAAGATCTGTATGTGCAGAATATGTTATCTTAAGGGAACATGGTCCAAGCTCTGGAATCAGATAGCTAGTGCATCCAGGATAAGAAAATCAACACCATCAATAAAAAGGAACACTAAAAGTTTGTAATGGCTCATAAATAATAAGTCAAAATGAAACGGTTCTGCTACATATGTACGTAATGCGGATATAGAGAAGAGAAAAAGAGTACATGGAAAAGAGAAAAAGAAAAAAATTCTCTCCCTTCCATGTCATCATTATGTACAGCATTATGTATACTATCAAGTACAAATAGCATTAAATAATCTTAAGTTTGTAGAACATGGATGGCAGGAATTATAAAATAGGTTCAACCCAGAGACATTCTGCTTTACTATAGTGCCTTGTTTCATTCATTACAAATGAGAAATATGGCAAAAGATGTCTTTCACACTCGAGGCCATTAAGCATATAAACCAAGTATGGTTAGCCAGACAAATCTCTATGCTCTCGACAACAGCTTATTATTTGTTCTCTTTCATCTATAGATCATCCCTCAGATCCCTATTTCTTCTGCTGTTTTATATTTCACAAAACTCATCTCGACTAAAATCATATCATTTTGCATCATTCACTAGGTCTCAACCCTAATTGTAGGATGGTTTAGATTACAGCGTAACCCAAACAGACTGAGTATGAAAGGAAAAGGTGACTTCTAATAACTGAAGAAACGGGAGGTAAGATGGGGTAAGGAGCATGCATGTACCCCTTTAGCAGATTCTTAAAAACTCCTGAAAGATGTCCAGCCCCAATGTATGTGCACCACATCTAGAAACATATGATCCATAACAGTTTGGTTACATTCCAAGCCGAAATATAAAACCCACATCACCTGGGAATGCTTCTTCCATCAAGGGCATCCTTCGCAGCAGAGGCTGTTTCTGAATCAGAAAACTGCACCAAAGCCTGCAAAATAGAAGAAAAAGTTGGAATATCAAATTTGATAGCAATTGGACTCTTCAAAGCAGCAAGAAATCAAACAGAAAATTATAAATATTTCCTAGAATATAAACCTGAAATCCAGCAGTCTTCTCAAACGTAGTAATCTTGTGGACGAATCCAAATGCAGAAAACACCTGCAAAACAAAGTAATTTTAATAACTGCATGGAATAAAACAAGAATAACCCAGCCTATATTTTTTAATAGTCAGTCCCTAGCACGGATACATGAGGGGGATTGCGGTTACATGTTGACAATCAACATAAAAACTTTTCCAGCACTTATGATTTAGGACATGGAATAAAACAAGGAATATCCACATATGTGGTACCAGAAGAATCAGAAAATATATCCATTGCCCCATTTTTGAAGTAATTGCACACCATAAGATAACATGATTAAATTGCAGCTCTCCAACTTTACCAACTACAGGGTCAATAATTTGAGTTCAGTGCAAGACTTGGCATGAAACATTATTGACAACGATGTCATCTAGAAGCTGGCACCCATTATCAGAAAAAGGAACATAAGGTTTATCCTGTAAATGTAAAATGGGTAAAATCTAAACTTCTTCCTTCTTTTGTTTCAAAATATTTCTATTCTTGAATATCTCACATATAAGTCAGCATCCCAAAATAGAATATCTTTCGTGCTGCTTGCCCAAATTCCTTTTCTTTGACACAGATTGAATTCTTGAAAGATTCCAAAAAAAATTGATGTTGAGCAGTTCAATATTCCATATTAAGCAAAATTGGTTTATTTATGTTTTTTAAGTAAAATTTGTGGTTAAAAAGTGAAGAGAGAAAATGCATGTGGTTAAAATGTGGTTAGGAAAATTGAGTTCTTTATAAATTGTAATGATTGCATTAAAAAATAGAGTGTAAATCCATACAAACAGAATCACTTTTAAAACAAAGAAAAAAGGAATAGGACATCTGACATGACAGAATCTGAAGAGGTATTATTATCCCATTTTTTCTCCTCTGAGGTTATTTTGAGTGATGGAAGAAGTTGATTGATTTGTTCAAAATTCAATGCACTGTGGCACACAGAACAGTCTATCTGCAGTGCGAATTTAGGAAGTCTGAAAGTTATATTTTGTGCCATGAGAATTAAGCTGTGGGGAACATGATGAAGAGAGAAGTACAAAAATCAAGTAAAGCCAACTAAACTGGAATGGCATAAGATTAGTCTCCTAAAACTTCAGTTAGCAACAAACTTGGCCTCAATGCCTATGAAAATAGAAATTTCAGGAACTTTTTCCCCTGAATATCACACTGAACCTAAAGTAAACTAGTATTATCCTTGACCACAAAAGACATTGTTTTAAAAACAAGGTGTGGTTTTGGGGGGAAAAAAGGAGGGAATCTGCTGTTTCAAAATTATATAAAGAGAGGTAGTACGCCTAAATATGCAATCAAATTGACATCTATATTGCAGTTTGCGGACAACTTATACATAAAAACTGAAAAATTGCAATGTAAACATTACATTACAAGTATAAACATGATTGGAGAAGTCATGGGAATATTTAACAAGTGATTAAGCATCCGTTTGGTAAACCAAATAAACTGATTTATAAACCAGTTTATAAATTACACAATTTCTCAAACCACTTTTTAACCACACATTTTCTCTCACCAATTTTCAATCACTACTTTTTACCTTAATATCACAAATAAACGAGTTTATAGACCATACAGTATTACCAAAACGGAGGCTAAGGGAATAACAATGAATTTACCATGTCTATCTTTCTTGAGATTTGCAATCGTATTTATTTGCCAAGTATAAATCCACTCAACTAGTCTAATGGCATTCAAAATGGCAAAAAAAAATGTTCCATTAAAAATTTCAAGTTAATCTCTATTAAATATGTGTTTCCCGACAATTCTAGCTGGTTAAGAAAACATGCTTCCACCATTATATGCTTACGAAGAGGTCTAGAACAATCATAGCCTAAGTCGAGATGCTTCCATGATTAAGCTACCAAATGCAACGAAATATCCCCAAAATCATGAAAATATAAAGGTCAAAGGTATCAAAAAAGAGAACCAAAATGAGAAATTATTTGAGGTAGAAACATGAATATGAAGGAGGGAAGAGAGAGTCAGTTTTAAGCAAAGGAGAAAGGAAACAAACACACATGTGCACTTTCTCCCGATGCAATAAGCTGCCATCAAAGATATATCCTTGACATGTGCCTGCTGATTAATTCACATTCTTGTCAAAAAAAGCCTAACAAAGTATGACATCCTCAATCTAGTTCTTAAAACCATATAGAACATCTTCCTGTTGAGAATTGCATCTCTTAACCATAAGTTTTATGAGGAAGTTTCCTAATTGCTTACCAAGTGTAGGACATCAATGCTGACTAGGCGTGCATCAGTACCCTCAATAGTTATCAAGAGTACATTTCCAGCAACATCTGCAGTAGTTTTGTTGTTCACTATTTCTTGCCTGTTGGAATATTGTAGGTAGACAGTTTTCCCTCGTACCTGAGCCGGCTCCGAGGATGAAGCATAATATGATATCATTGCAATAGCTTGGTTTAATTCTGCCTATTAAATACATAAATCAAAGGAAGAAAATCAAGCTATAAAAGGGGTCAAAGATTATACCAGAACATCGAAACAAGCAGAAGGGAGAAAAAGATGTCACTTACAAATTCAATAAAAGCTTGATTTTGATTTGCTCCAACGTTACACTTTGTGTTAACAACTTTACCAAACGGTTTCCCTAGTTCAATGAGTTCCTCTTCTGTACATTCCCATGGTAAGTTTCTCAAATGGAGAACCTTTGATGGGGGTTGTGTGTAGCGGAACTGTGGCTGGCTTGAAACGGATGACATTCCGCCCTATAACCCAAAATGCGAAAAAATAAAACAAAACATTTATCATTCACAAATTATACATGTTATATAATCATTTAAGTCATCCTTGAAATTAAATTTTATGTTAACAGTATGTGACCATGAAGATACATGTGAACCCAAGAAAGATGGAAAAAAATTAAGTCAAGTCGAGGATATGCTTCATGGCCCAGTCATGTAATAATCCAATTGCATAACCCACTAGTTGCTTCTTAGCAAGTGATATGAAACCTCAAATTGCAACAAATTTAATAGAAAATAATCTTCTTAGAATACGTTACATTGGATCTTCTCCAGCTAACTTAAAACATGGCATACACTGCTTTCCACAAAAAATATCCTCACCGAAATATCACACCTGCCCATGCTATCTATGCCCACAACTTCATTAGAATTATAGGCTTCAATACTAACATTGGGATATTTGATTTGTCCAATTGGCCAACAATATAACTACAACTAATCCACAACTTTCACTCACAAGCTAGTAACTTCAACTCTCACATCAAGAAATCATAATCAACATATTACCAAAATTAACAGAACTGGTTGCACAAGAAAGACAAGGAACGGAAAAACTTTATCATGAATCACATTGAGAGCTCCAGAAAAAGAAAATGGATGCAAAAATCAGGGGCCTAATTTCTCAATGAGAACTATATTATCGTAGAAAGCAGTGAATTAAAAAGAGACAAAAAGTAAATCACAAAAATTACACCAAGATTGCTTCTTTTTAGGCAGATAAAAGATAAATAATTTTTACAATAGCATCTACCAGCAACAAAAACTGAATCCAGCCTGTTCACCCAAGATTTCAAATTCCGATGTTAAACCAAATACATGCATTAGTTAGCCAAAATGTAAATCACAAATATTTAACAAAGTTAAATAGTTTCTAGGTATATAGAAATTAAGTCATTTTTACAGTAGCATCTGTCTGAAGCGAAAACTAAACCTCTGTTTGATTGTTATTATTTGGCAAAAAGAGTTTTGAGTAGTGGTTGATAGAATATTGTGTGGTTGAAAATGAGGGAAAAATTTTGGGGTTAATGGGTAGAATACTTATTGTTAAAATGTGCAGTTAAATTGAGTTGTGTATAAAAATGAATTAACAATAATGGGGATCAAACAAGGTCTAAATCATATCTGTTCTTACAGGACTTCAAATTCACCTGTTTAAACCATAGACACACTTGACAAAATGTAAATCACACATATTCAGTCCAGTTTTTGTTTTTTCCTAGGTAGAATAATGTAATTTTCATAAATTGAATCTACCAGCAGAGAAAGAAGAACTTAATCAAATCTGTTCACCTAGATTTCAAATTCGGACATTACATCAAACAATATAAATATTAGATAGAAATCAATCAATATCAGCAGCAAACTAAATCAAATCTGATCAACTAAAATTTCAGATTCAGCCATTAAACCAAATAAAATCAATAATACTAAACCGAGATTTCTATTTTCTAGGTAAATAAAATTTAAATAATTTTCACAATGACATCTACCAGTAGCGAAAACTGAATCCAGTCTGATAACCATAAAATTTCAAATTCAACCATCAAACCAAAGACAAACATGTTTTCGCGAAACTACATCTACAGACATACATCAACAATCAAATTGAAATCAGGACTAAAAGGTAAAATAAAGAGATTGAGAACGGTACCCGAGTGAAGAAGGGAATTAGGGTTCGAAGAGGACGAACTGCTGAGAGACTCGAAAAGGATTTTTTTGTTTAAGATTTTTTTTTTTTTTTTAATTGCTATTGGATGATGGGGTGTGGAGTACGTTAGCGCCCGGTTAGCAAAATATGAACGGCACGTGACGTGCATATAGTAGAAGAGGATCAATGATAATACTAATCTATCTATATATATCTATATAAAAGTAGTTGAGTCAACTCCAGTCAATTTTACTGTTTTCCTCCAAAATTTTTGTGCTATGTGCAGATTTTATTTATTTATTTTTCAATTTTTGAGGACTTCAATATTTATCATGTTCGCACTACTCATATCCCCATCCAATAATCAACTTCAAAACTCACTTCAAAAATAGTTAGGCCTTCAATATTTATTTATTATTTTTAAAATCGCTGACGTTTACTTACAGTCTTCAATATTTATTGTGTTTACATGGCTTCTATTTTCCGCCGCCTAATTACACTAGAAAGTCAATTATTTTCTTTTCTTTTTTTTTCCTTTCCTTTTTCGCTTTTTCAGAATTTGTTTCATTTTTTTCCCGTTTTTCAAAATCTGATTATTCATTTTTTTTTCTATATCCTTTTTTTGTTTTTTCCATTTCCCTATATACAACCTCTTTCATTTCTGTTATATATAATTATTATGAAGATATACACAATAATAAAATATTCAATTAAAGGGTTATTTCTTTGAAAAAATGTATACTGTTTAACATGACCGCTCCACTCCACCTTCTATTTATCACATTTTATGATTCAAAATTTCTGGTGCGGTAATAATGCTTATTAGTTATTAATATTACAAACCAGTTGAAAAAAAAAATCGTAAATTATTTTTTGAAAAAGTAAAAAGGATTGACACTATTCTTTTCTTCAAGACCTATGATATTTTGAATCGTGGAACATAAATTTGGGTTTTTGAAAAAAAAAAAAAAATATTAAAACAATAATATTGTAGAAAAAGCTTCGAAAACAATATAGAATGCAAAATTATTTTGGACTAATAAGAGGATTTGTTAATAGTCTATTTATATTATGTTCTAAATTTCTCTGTTGGGGTTACAATGTGTTAACTAATGTTAGGCTATTTAGAATAGTTTTGAGTTGGATAGATATATTAATGGTTTTGGCCGTTGAATGAAGAAAAAACATATTATTCATCGGTCAGTATATATATTTGATGAAATTTCACATTGTATAAAAAATAATAAAAACAAGAAACTAGAATTATTATTTTTTTAAAATTTGCTTTTACTGGGAAGTTGTTTTTTTATTTTTTATGATATAAGAACGATAATTTGTTTGATTTAAGTTGACTAAAAGAATGTCACGTCTTCAAGTCATTTTTTTACGTCAATATTTTTGCGCTAGAAGGAGGGCCCGCATCTTTGTGCAACCGGTCCTCATCTTTTCAGCAAAAATTTGTCCAACAAGAATCTGTATGTTTCAGCAGTAACCCATATGAAAAATTAGGGTTCTTGAGTTCTTTCCATATAAAAAAAGGAAGAAGATGCAAGAGGAAAATCTTGATGAAGACCTAATTTCAAGTTCAAGGTTGCTTTATCTCAAGGTAATTTGGCCGAAATATGTTCAAAATGTCTTCTTGAAAGATTGGGTTTGCATTAACATTTTCCTTGCAGAATATTCAACTTCTCATTCGAATCCCAGCACCTTTCTAATTTATTGATAAAATATCCTATACCTTTGCAGTCTCTTGATGATGGCAGAAAAAGTTAGCCATATAAAATTACTAGTTTTTCACTTTTTCTTAAAAAAAATAATAAAATAAAAAATAAAAATCGAAGGTCTTGAAATATCTGACCTCAGGTCCTAGAAGAGCTCGGTACTAGAAGACCTCGGACCTGGAAGATCTCCGTATAATAAATCCAACCTCAAGTCTTAGGAGATCCAAACTCAAAATAAATGAACTCAAAGGTAAAGGCCACATCAAGGATCTACTCCACTATATCAAATTAGAAGAACTATACTAACTCAGGTCTCGAAGGTTGGAAGATCGGAGGTCATAAAAAGGGAATCTCTCAAGGGGTCCCAAAGATTGACAGATACTAAAAAAAGACCTTGGCTCACTAGGAATACCTCAAAGATCAACTTATAGGAGGTAATGAAAAAGAGAAGATCTTCCAAGAAGCCCTAAAGGTGAAGTACTCCGCATGCAAAAAAGCCTAAAAGAAGCTCAACAAATGAACGGTTCAAATCTAAATAAATAGTCCATAAAGTCCACAACATGAGAGGACAAGGACTACAAAGAATAGAAGAAGCTCTGAGTTAGTGATGCGAATCCCTTCGATATATTGACCGAAAATTCCCACAACAATTTAATACAAAACCCAAGAAAGCTAAAATGGTAAAATAAACCTAAACCCAAGCTTACTCTAACCAAAATTTCAAGGAATAATCCTCAACCCAATGGAAAGAAATAAACAAGTTCATAGATTTATTCCAACAACACAAGATTCATAAAATCCACATGAAGTTGAGCATAATTTCTCAAAAGAGAAACAAGATTAAGTTGAGGAATTTTACCTCACAAATGCTCTCCAAAGAGGCTTCATTGTTCATACATTCTAAACTTGTAGGGTTTGAAAGAAAATGAGTATTAATAGTACAAATATGAAAGAACAATAAAGAAAAATATGAAAAAATAGTAGAAAACACGCATTTTTGAATGTTTCAGTAAATTTCGGTCGACCAAAATGGTCAACCGAACTCCATCTCGGTCGACTGAAAATTGTCAACCGAAATTGACTGCAAGCGCCTTCTTCAGTGTTTTGATCATAACTTTTGATCCTGATATCCGATTGAGGAGATTCAAAATGACCTGGAAACTAGAAGAAAAGATATATTATTATTTAAGAAATAGTGAACCTCAAATTCGGACTTTATCTTTGTCAAAACTTTAATTGAATTCCTAACTTGATTCAATCTTCTTGTCTTTACTCCCAATTTGATTCTAGGTTTCTTTTCTTGGGTTGATCTCTTGTTTAAGCCTTGAATCTTCTTTCAAATGGACCATAGTTGACCCGGAGCTCCACAAACATTCACTTCAAAAATTGTTTGGCTCGAATGATTGATTTTCCTTGTCGAGCCTCCTATGATTCTCATCATACCCTCCTTCTTCAGGATGATTCGTCCCGAATCATAGGTTTGTTCATGATGCTTCATTGCACCTCCTGGATCAAAAGGAAAGTCCTTGCTTCTATGCCTCATGATAAACCAATATGAGCCCTTCAATTTGATTATGTAGATGGCTCGAATCAAATAATTCATTGGGCACAAATGATGTGGATCAAGCCTCCAATCATGTCCAACCTGCAAGAAAGTTTTAAATAAAATGGGGTGGGGATCATTAGTTCTTTCAAGTACAAGGTATGGATCCTTGTTGTAACACCCCAAGTTTAAGATCTAAAACCTAGGCGTGTTAACTTCCATTCACATTAAATGCGGAAATAATCGTTTAAAACATTTAAACTTTTCATTTACTATTATTAAAATTTTACAAAAATTTCGACAGAGTCTCCTCTGTAAATTGGACATAGCCAACCTGTAGAGGGACATCAAAACCATTTTTAAAACACACATCGCAACTCATTCAATCCAAAACATCATCCAAACCATTACAATAAGTCCCAAACTCCTCAACAATATAATTTCAAGTAAATAAACTTTAGCAAATGAAATAAGAGGAAATTTAACCTCAATAATACATGAATTAAAGAATAAATAATGAGAAATTGAAATAAATTCTAATTTAACTTTATTTTAAAAGGGTTGAAGCGGGGATAGCCTGAGTCAGCTGCCGAGTGCTCTCCTCGGATCACCTAACTTTCATCACCTGAAATGTTGGGGAGGGATTGGGGTGAGCTAAAGCTCAGTAAGTAAACTTTATGCACGTGATGCATGCTCATGATATGAAATTCCTTAAACCATTCAAAATAATTTCCCTCATTTACTTTACTTTTCAAGACATTCATACCTTCCAAACTTTCACTTAAACATTTCTAAAAACTTTAACTTCATTTCAAGACTTTCATTTCAAATCTTTCATTTCATTTCAAAACTTTCACTTCATTTCAAGACTTTCATTTCAAGACTTCCACTTCATTTCAAAACTTTCACTTTATTTCAAGACTTTCATTTCAAGACTTTCACTTCATTTCAAGACCTTCATTTCATTTCAAGACTTTCATTTAAACGTTTCCAAAAACTTTAACTTCATTTCTATCGTGAACTCAATTAGTGTATCTTCTAGCCAATTACAATGCAGTGGGCAATATCCCTTATTTAGGACCAGATTATCATTTTTCCACCGCATAGCGGTTTAATATTTGCCACCGTCAACCGGTTTAGCAATCCTCACTGCAAAGCGGTTTAATATTTGCCACCGCCAAGCGATTTAGCAATCGTCACCGCAAAGCGGTTTAATATTTGCCACCGTCAACCGGTTTAACAATCGTCACCGCAAAGCGTTTTAATATTTGCTACCGTCAACCGGTTTTGCAATCGTCACCGCAAAGCGGTTTAATATTTGCCACCGCCGAGCGATTAAGCAATCGTCACCGCAAAGCGGTTTAATATTTGCCACCGCCGAGCGGTTAAGCAATCGTCACCGCAAAGCGGTTTAATATTTGCCACCGCCGAGCGGTTAAGCAATCGTCACCGCAAAGCGGTTTAATATTCACCACCGCAACAGCGGTTTAATTCGGGTACGCCGGTCCACCGCGCCCCATTTCTTACTCACATCTTTCATGGCATAGAAGTACATTCATTTATTCTTAAAACTTGGGATACATACTCTTTGAGAACAATCTAACTTTCCACACTTTTCCTTTAAAATCATTTGACTTCCCCAGTACTCAATGACAAATGCATGCTTGATGGTGCAATTAACATAAAATATATGAATGCTTGGGCAGTTTCCAATTTGAACAATATATTTTTATAAGTAACGAAAGTATCGAAAACGAGCAATATACAAAGTTGTCACTTGAGCACAGAAATTTCACATTAACTTTCAACTTTAATAAAAATAGGGGGAGTTTACTTACCTGAAGTCCTTAGCATTTACCGTTATCCGAATTTGCAAGTGGAGGAGCTTCGACTGCCCGTGTCGTCAATGTACCAAAAGTCCTAATTATTCACATTCATTAATAAATATGACTTTTGACTCGAAATACAATTGAAATTCTTTTTAATACTAACCAAATCCCAAGCATACCATATTCGAAACGAACAATAAAATTTCACTGAACATTACAAAGTCATCTTATCCTTTTTTAATGATGGCAGAACATCCAATCGAGATCAAGATTTCAAATTAACCTAAGTGTGACCTTAGGATATGACAAAAACACATAAAACCCATGTTCAAGACAAAGAATGAATCTCAATGTACATTAGAAAGTCTTCTCATTTTTTTTTTTTAAATTCAAACTCAAATTAAAATATTTAACTTAACTCAACTTTACAAAATATCAATTTACCATTACAGGTCAACGTTGTTAAAATTAACATTGCTAAAATCTGAAATTTGTAATAATTTGTAAATAAATTCCTAAATCCAAATTTTTACATTACAACTCAAACATTACCAAACAATTAGCTAATTTCATAATCCCATCAAATCTGAAAATAACTATGCATATAAGTTATAATACTAAATTCCTACATTTCGAAGTCCAACATTGTTGTGCTCATTTACAGTTCACCAATTTCATAAATTGGAAAGTCTAAAATTTCATTTTCATCATAATCATAATCTGAGTATATAACTATGTCCACATAAAAATCCAAACTTTATATATTTACACACATCTATACATACATAATAATATACACATTCATCTACATAAATACTCACACACATAAACATCCCAAATCCTTAATTTATGCTAAAATTCGAAAATCAATAAAAAACTGAAATCTGAAAATTTAACCCATAAGTCTGAATTTATACGTATAAGTTGCATACATACATTATTTACATAGAATATATATATACATACATGTGTATATCGAATTATGTATGTGTGTGTGCGTGAAGTGGTGTGAAACCGTGCGTGTGTGTGCGCGGTTTTGGGTGTGTGCGTGTGTTTCGTGAGGAGAAAAGGAGTATTACCGTGGTGGGGGCGCACGGTGGTGGTGATGGTGGTGGCCGAAGGTGAGGGAAAGTCGCGATCGAGGGAGTGCCGAGGGAGAGGCGACGAGAGGGAGAGCAGCGCGGAGAGGGAGAGCAGCGCGGAGAGGGAGAGGCGTGAGTGAGAGAGTGATTTAGGTTAGGTTAAGGTTTTTTTTAATCTTTTGGAATTTGCAACTCAGTCCCTCAACTCTTCTCTTTTGTTTAAGTAAGTTTATAAGTTCTATTTACCCTCGACTGATACAACACTTTTCCCCCCAAATTTCAAATTGGCATAATAAAATAGAAAATAACGTGCTGAGGCAATAAAACAATTATTTACATAGAATTGCACGTAACTAATTTAAATAACCAATTTATAATCTTTCAAATTGGTACATTGATCGAGCCGGCGTCCAAGTTCTTCCACTGCAAAAATAATTTTAATCATAGACATTAAAGATCAAAAAATCATAATTTATAATAACATTCATCACAATATTACGTGAAATTTAAAATTGCACGAGAAATGAAAAGCGGTCTTACACTTGTACTCATGATGAATCATCACCACCTCATCATCTATAACATTGAGGCTCTTTTCTTCACTTCCTACCTTCTTACTCTCTTGCTCACTCACCACTTCAAAAATTTTATCCTCAACCACCTCCTCCACACTATCAAGCTTAATCAACTCTCCCACATTTTTAAGCTCATACACCATCTCACCAATATTTTCCTTCCCCAATTCATGCACTTCTTCACTTCCCAAATTTTTATCTTCTACATGAAAAGTTGGAGTTTGTTCAACTATTTCAATCTTCAAGTCTCCCTCCTTCTCAACTTCCTTACACCGGGGCTCTTCTTGCAATTTAATTTCGACCTCACTATCACTCCCCTTTTGCACTCCAACATTATATTTGCAATCCCATGCAATGAGATTTTCTTCAAAATTTTTCATTTGTTCCTTAAAGTCCCACATGGGATCACTCTTCACATGGAATGATGAACTCTTTATTTCTACACTATCAATATTTTCATCCATTCCATCCCTACCCCGATGCTTCCTTAGATGACCTCGATCAAATCCCCTAGCATGCCAATATCTTCTATTCCTACCCATGCCCCCATGTTGATCAATACCTCCACCATCATCATCATTTTCCAAAACATCCCTAAATTTATTCTCCACTCTTCTTCTATTTTTCCTCCTATCAACACTATCCTTCTCCACCTTTTTTGCATCTCGTAGTGCTTGCTCTAGTGTTAAACCATTTAGTGTGAATGATCTCTCATCCTTAAGAATTCGGTATATGTGCATACTCTTATCATAAGTTGTCATCCTCTCACGTCTCCATGATTTACCCAACAATATATGACAAGATTTTAGAGGTACTACATCACACCAAACTTCATCACTATATTTTCCATGAGTGATAGTTACTAGAGCTTGCTTGGTCACACTACACCCCCCACATTCCTTCATACATGTAATCTTATAAGGTCTAGAGTGTGGGATTAGAGCCAATCTCAATTCCCCAACCAAGGTGTTACTAACCAAATTAGTGGAGTGTCCCCTATCAATAACCACACTACACACCTTATCTCCAACATAGCATCTAGTTTTGAACATAGAATACGGGTTGCAATCCATCCCTTATGTGGCGATTCAAAAGATTGTGGACATGAAGTGCAAGTGTGAAAATGTCCTCACAAAAAAAATCATTTCACTCGTATTTCACTCAATCTCCAAGGAATGCAATCAACTACACCAAGAAAATTAAATCTTGTGAAACATGTAACCACAATCAAAGAAGAAAAATAGGAGATGATGGGCACAAATAACAAGTGGAATTTATAGCTTGTTATAACAAAGAAGGAGAAATATGGATTGGTAGGACAAGGTTTCAAGAGAACAAAACATAATGAACTTGATAAAAGAACAAGTAATTAATTAGGAAAGTGCTTGGTGTTTTGAAATGTAGACTTTAACATGGAAGTTCTCTTTGGAGCAATTTATCAAACACTTGGTGTACAAACTTTGAATGGCATAAGAATTCAAGTGTATGGACATGGTGAAATTTCCCAACAAACTCAACAATGATAACAATCAAAATACTCAAGGTGTAGGAAGTCAACAAAGCTCAAGAACATCAATATCTTCTTTATTTTTTTATTTTTTTATTTTTATATGAGGAATAACAAGAATAACAAGAAATTTAAAGGATAGATTTACCAAATTAGAGTCAAGCTCTGATACCAAATGATGTGAATCCCTTCGGTATATTGACCGAAAATTCTCACAACAATTTAATACAAAACCCAAGAAAGCTAAAATGGTAAAAAACCTAAACCCAAGCTTACTCTAACCAAAATTTCAAGGAATAATCCTCAACCCAATGGAAAGAAATAAACAAGTTCATAGATTTCTTCCAACAACACAAGATTCATAAAATCCACATGAAGTTGAGCATAATTTCTCAAAAGAGAAACAAGATTAAGTTGAGGAATTTTACATCACAAATGCTCTCCAAAGAAGCTTCATTGTTCATACATTCTAAACTTGTAGGGTTTGAAAGAAAATGAGTATTAATAGTACAAATATGAAAGAACAATAAAGAAAAATATGAAAAAATAGTAGAAAACACGCATTTTTGAATGTTTCAGTAAATTTCGGTCGACCAAAATGGTCAACCGAACTCCATCTCGGTCGACTGAAAATTGTCAACCGAAATTGACTGCAAGCGCCTTCTTCAGTGTTTTGATCATAACTTTTGATCCTGATATCCGATTGAGGCGATTCAAAATGACCTGGAAACTAGAAGAAAAGATATATTATTCTTTAAGAAATAGTGAACCACAAATTCGGACTTTATCTTTGTCAAAACTTTAATTGAATTCCTAACTTGATTCAATCTTCTTGTCTTTACTCCCAATTTGATTATAGGTTTCTTTTCTTGGGTTGATCTCTTGTTTAAGCCTTGAATCTTCTTTCAAATGGACCATAGTTGACCCGGAGCTCCACAAACATTCACTTCAAAAATTGTTTGGCTCGAATGATTGATTTTCCTTGTCGAGCCTCCTATGATTCTCATCAGTTAGACTAAGGCCCTCAAATGTCGTGAGCTCGGCAACGGCCCTAGGCTCTCCAAGAAAATTCCTGAGTTTGGCTGCGGCCCTAAAAAGTCCCGAGTTAGGCTACTTCCTTAAAACTCAACAAGGGAATAAAACCCGACCACGGTCTGGTAAAATTGCTCCGCTGGTATGCCCAGTAGTCCCTACGGGAGGATAAGAGCTCAAATCGTCCAAAAATCCCCACGAAAGAATAAAGGACTCCCAAGGAGTGTAAGTGTTGCACACTTGGAAGAAAAACCTAATCCCACGAGAGCATCAGATGAAAAAAAAACCTAATCTCATAAGAGTATTAGAAGGTTCTGAAGAGCTAAAAAAAGGCCCTAAAAAGAACAAAAAGATTGATAATTTTGCAGGGTCAAAATTTTCAAACAAAGGACTTGAGCTAAAGAGCTCAAAGTACAAAATTGGACAGGCTTAAGCTTAAGTTCAATCAATAAACCCCCGAGGTACAAGCAGCAGTGTATTTCAAGAGCTCTCTAAAAGAAGAAAAGGTCGCTACTCTAAGCCCTAGCTTTATCTATGCTATAACACTTTGAGTCTTGGGGGGCAAAAAGAGATCTTCATTCGCTCCTTCCTTATAAAGTCAGTTCCCCTATAATTTTGGAAGCATCAGCTCTAGCTCATTAACTACATTGGCATTCAGGAAAAGCACAGCATGCAAGACCTCGGCCTTAGAAGAGTTAAGTCCTGGGAACATTGACTAAAAGATGCTAGAACAAGGTCTGAACTAAATATATTTAGCACAGACCTTGGAGGGTAATTGTTGACCATCTAAAATTGAGGTACTTCCTTCAGCCCATATTATATAAAGACCCACTTTAAGTTCCAAGTCAACAAAAGAAGGATTAGAGGTCATCATGAGGAATGCGAACAAAGCTAAGACCTTGGCTGGTCTTCCATAGATGAAGAAAGATTAGAGGTCATCTCGACAGGTCTTCCACGGATGACCTCCCACCTAAGACCTCGAAAGGTCTTCCACGGATGACCTCCCACCTGAGACCTAGTGATGCGAACCCCTTTGGTGATTAAACAAAAAATTCCCACAACAATAATGTATCAACCCAAGAAAGCTAAAATAGGTAATAAATGAGAAATCTTGACCCAAGTTTAATCAAACCAAAATTCTAAGGAAAGTTAACCCTAGCCCAATGGAGAGATTAAGACAAATACCAAGACTTGTGGAATAAATATCAACAAATACACAAGAACAAACCCTCAATATATAAGTTGAAATAAATTTCAAGAAAATGTTACAAGATAAAGAAAGGATTTTACCTCTCAAACTCTCAAGGAGTGATCTTCAAATATTCTAAAAACTATCTAGGGTTTGAGGCTTTACAAGAAGATATACAAAGTGAAAGAAAAGAAAGTTTGCATAATTGCACAAAAAACCCCGCTATTCTGTTCTGGGGACTTTCGGTCGACCGAAAATATTTCGGTCGAACATCTGGTCGACCGAATGGGCAGTTTCGGTCGTACAACGGTCAGCCGATCCTGCCTGAAGCTATGTCTAAAAAACACTGCAGAGTTTCGGTCGACCGGATGGACTTTCGGTCGACCGAACTGTCCTGATCTTCCAAACATATGCAATTGACCTCGATCTTGCTCTCTTCCATGTGGACTTGATTTCGGAGCTTGAAAATGAGTCCCTCCATCAACTCTTGGACTTCTTTAGCCTTTGATCTTGTCATGGGCCCCACCGGTATTCTGATAGAGGGTTGACCTGTTTGACTTTGACTCGATTGACTCCCTGGATTCTCATCATCCCTTCCCTCTTGAAAAGGATTCGACCTCGAATCTTCACCTGCATCAAAAAGGGATAAGTCAGAGACGTTAAAAGAAGCCGATACATTATACTCACCAGGAAGGTCAAGCTTGTAGGCATTGTCATTGATTTTCTCGAGGATTTGGAAGGGGCCATCACCACGTGACTGTAATTTTGATTTTCTTTGAGTCGGGAACCGCTCCTTCCTCAAATGCAACCATACCCAATCACCGACCTCAAATGTCATTCGTTTTCTACCTTTGTTAGCACTGGAGGCATATTGTTCATTCTTCTTCTCGATTTGGAGCTTGACTTTCTCGTGGAGAGATTTTACCAACTCCGCCTTTCTTTTCCCATCTAAACTACCTCGTTCATCAATAGGTAACGGAATCAAATCCAAAGGAGTTAGAGGGTTAAAACCATAAACAATCTCGAATGGAGAAAAAGAAGTAGTAGAATGAACACTTCGATTATATGCAAATTCAACAAAAGGTAAACACTCTTCCCAATTCTTTAGGTTGCCCTTAAGGATGGTGCGAAGAAGTTGTGTTAAAGTTCTATTAACCACCTCAGTTTGGCCATCGGTTTGGGGATGACAAGTTGTTGAAAACAAAAGTTTAGTTCCCAATTTTCCCCACAAGACCTTCCAAAAGTGGCTAAGGAATTTAACGTCCCTATCCGACACAATGCTCCTAGGAACCCCATGGAGTCGCACTATCTCCCTAAAGAATAGGTCGGCTATATGAATGTCATCATCGGTTTTATGACAAGCAAGGAAATGCGCCATTTTACTAAACTTATCTACAACCACGAAGATGGAATCACTACATTTCTTTGACCTAGGAAATCCTAAAATGAAGTCCATAGAAATTTCCGTCCAAGGTTCACTAGGGACGGGTAGGGGTGTATATAATCCATGCGGTTCTACCTTGGACTTGGCTTTCCTACAGGTTATGCACCTTGAACAAATTCTCCCAACATCTCTACTCATTTTAGGCCAAAAGAAATGTTCTTGTAAGATTTCCAAGGTTCTCTTTACCCCAAAGTGACCCATTAATCCCCCGCCATGGGCCTCCCTTACCATCAACTCCCTCAATGAGCAATTTGGCACACAAAGTTTACCTTCTCGAAACAAAAACCCCCTCATGCCTATAATACTTACCAAATCCAACCCTCTCACATGATATAAATATACTAGCAAAATCCGCATCATGCGCATACAAGTCCTTAATGCTCTCAAAACCCAACAATTTAGCACTCAAGGTAGTAATAAGAGTATACCTTCGAGAAAGGGCGTCGGCTACCACATTCTCCTTACCTTGTTTGTATTTGATGACATAGGGAAAAGTTTCCACGTACTCCACCCATTTGGCATGCCTCTTGCTCAACTTCCCTTGCCCCTTCAAGTGCTTCAATGACTCATGGTCGGTGTGGATGACGAACTCTCTAGGCCACAAATAGTGGTGCCATGTCTCTAACGATCTCACCAACGCATAGAGCTCCTTGTCATAGGTGGGGTAGTTCAGGGCGGCTCCACTGAGCTTCTCGCTAAAGTAGGCAATCGGCCTTTTCTCCTGCATCAAAACTGCCCCAATACCTGTGCCTGAAGCATCACATTCAATCTCAAAAGTTTTATCAAAATTAGGCAAGGACAAAACCGGGGCGGTGCACAATTTGTTCTTTATTTCATTAAAGGCCTTTTCTTGCGCCTCCCCCCATTTAAACCCAACATGCTTTTTGACAACCTCGGTAAGTGGTGAAGCTAAGGTGCTAAAGTCCTTGACAAAACGACGGTAAAAACTAGCTAACCCGTGGAAGCTTCTTACCTCGGTGACACTTGTGGGAGTGGGCCATTCCTTAATGGCTTTGATCTTCTCCTCATCGACATCTATTCCCTTAGTACTAACTACAAATCCAAGGAAGATCACACTCTCCATGCAAAAATTACACTTGTTGAGGTTAGCATACAATTGTTCTCCTTTCAAAACCACAAGTACACTCCTCAAGTGTTCAATATGCTCATTCAAATTTTTGCTATAAATCAAAATATCATCGAAGTAAACTACCACAAATTTCCCAATGAATGCACGCAAAATATGTTTCATTAATCTCATAAAAGTGCTCGGTGCATTAGTGAGACTGAAGGGCATAACCAACCACTCATATAAACCATATTTAGTTTTAAAAGCGGTTTTTCATTCATCTCCTTCCCTCATCCTAATTTGATGGTATCCACTTCTCAAGTCGATTTTACTAAAAATGCACGAACCATGCAACTCATCTAGCATATCATCTAACCTAGGAATGGGGTGTCGATACTTTACCGTTATGTTGTTAATGACTCGGCAATCGACGCACATTCTAAATGTTCCATCCTTCTTGGGCACTAGTAGCACGGGAACGGGACAAGGACTCATGCTCTCACGAACATATCCTTTACTCATCAACTCCTCAACTTGTTTAAGCTTGTCCATTGGTTATAAATATGAATTTAGTAACACTGTTTTATTTATAAACTGGTTTATTTATGATTTTAAGGTAAAAAGTAGTTGTTTAAAATTGGATAGAGAAAATGTATGTGATGAAAAAGTGGTTTATAAACATGTTTATAAATCATTTTTTTAAGTTTAACAAACATGTGCTAAGGTTCTCTAACTACGATTATGCTATGAATTTGAACTAAAGCTCTCATATTACATTCCTGAAGTCGAGAAGAAAACAAAATTTATTTGATTTCATATTATCATATTCGATATTTTGAAATTCCTCGTCCTGGATGACACTTTGTTTGTGTATGAAAGTTGAGTATTTTCATTAAGTTGAGTAACTTCATATGAATATAAGTTATCAATTACCTACTAATCAATATCAATCAATACAACTTCTAAAAGTGGCTTAAAGGGAAAAAAAAATTTGAACGTTTCTGCCCTTATAACTTTTTTATAATTTCATATTTATCCTTAATGCTAATTAATTAATAATTATTTTTAATATATATATTTTTTCATTTTATCAATATAATGACTAATGTCATTAATTTCAATACATTTATAATCTAAACTATTTACTTTCTCGCTAAAAGTCTTTCAAATAAAGCCTAAAACTTTCAATTTTCATTTCTTATTTTCCGTTGATTTATTTCAAATTATTATTTGTTATCACTGAACACAAATACAATTATATTAATACTTTATCATAAATGAATTAGTGAAAAAGTCCGATTATACTTTTTTCATGAAATTGAAATTCTCACTTTAATTAAATATTAATATGTTTTCATCATTAACGAAGTTGTAAGAAATATGAATCATATATTTTTTGAATCATATTTTGAATATTATTATTTTTTCATTTGTTAAATGTCATTAATTCAATAAGAATATCTACGACCTCACTCTATAACCAAAATCACATACTTTATAATCTTCAATCTAATTTATGTACATATAACTTTCAATTACTAATTTCATTAACACGTTTATAATTTCAAGAACCCTTAATATTCATGTATATTTTTGCACTAAAATAAATTCAATACAATCTATACTAGAAGGAGTTCAAAGTCTAACCTCATATTTTATTGAACTTTTTTTGAGTAATCATCTCTCAATTAATTTTTTAATAAATTGAATGGCTTTGTCCACAGATAAATTATCAAACATATGTTACTACGAATTTTGATCGCAGGATGAAAATTGAAGTATAAAATTTTCAATATCTGTATAGATTCCATTGAAACCTATATGTAACAATAAAAGTTTTAAAACTTATTTTGAATTTTTGATTAATGAAAATGTGATATTTCTCACTATCTTTATCTATCTTTGTTTTAATAATTTTTCTATATTAAAAAATTATGTTGTATTTTTTAATGCTTGCAGAGTATCAGATTCTTGTAACAATATTTTGGGCCACAATTGAAAATTTTACTCCCGTGCATCAGAAGAGAAAATATATAGACTTTATCATGAAAAATTAGACCATTAGTAATCATACATTTCCAAATGTACATGATGAAATTGAAATTAACTTCACGACAAACAACAAAATTGAAAATATTGAAGATGACATTTCATTGAAATTATCACATTTATGCATTGTTGAATTTTCACAAGTCTCAAATTTTGTTATGAAGGAAAAATACTTTGTATTAAACCTTCATCGAAATATTTTTTGTTCTTTTTATAATATTTCAAATATTATATAAATAAAATCTATCATTTATTCTTCAATATTATCGACTTTGTTCTCAACATGAAACTCATATTTACTTTCACCAAATAAATGAGTCTAGCAAATGTTTGATTGAGAGAGTAAAATATGACTTCAGAAACTTTGTTTAAATGTTAAGCATTAATAGCTTTTCTTAATTTTATTTGTCTTGTATTTTTGAAAAATTTCCTTGAGAAAAAGCTTGAAATTTTTAACAGACATAATTTTTATAAATTATTTTATACGAAAATTAACATGCAAAGCACGTTTGGACAACTAGTGTAATTAAAAGTTTTTACTTGAGGAGTTTTAAGAATGTGTTCAGATATTGAGGAAATGAATGTTAATTCATACACATGGATGATGACACGTTGAAAAATCTTATTAATATTATAAAGGAGGATAGTTGCCATAATTTCCCCCCCCCAAATTTCCCCCCAAAAACATCCCTTAAAAAAATAGAAAATATTATAAAGGAGGATAGTTACTTTGGTTTTACCTCCAAAAGTTCCCCCAAAAATTTTTCAAATGGTTTTCTTGAAGCTTCTCCTACAAGCAAAACAATTCAAAATCAATTTTTTTTAAGTTTTCGTAAAAAAATCAGTAATAATAGTGGGCCCCACGACTTCTTTCCAAAGAGCGAAAAAAAGGACTCAGACATAATATTTTCACATTATTTCTCTCCTCTCTCTCTGTATCTGAACTCCTCTATTTCTCTAGGCGATGGGCGAAAGAACAACTCTCTCTCTCTCTCCAATCTCGCCGCTTTTCAGTGTAGCAGTGGCGATCTCGCCGTTGGCTCCACTACAGTCACCTGCCGCAGATGCGGTCGAATCAGCGACGCCGCTGCTATGACGAAGCAGCGGCGGTGGAAGGCTGTATTTCAGAACAACTCTCTCTCTCTCTCTCTCTCTCTCTCTCCAATCTCGCCGCTTTTCAGTGTAGCAGTGGCGATCTCGCCGTTGGCTCCACTACAGTCACCTGCCGCAGATGCGGTCGAATCAGCGACGCCGCTGCTATGACGAAGCAGCGGCGGTGGAAGGCTGTAGAGGTCGAAGGCTGTATGCTTTGATTGGTAAGTTATTGTGATTTCTAGATTTATACAACAAGCTCTGTTCAATGATAAATTTTACAGTTTGTGTTCTACAGGGCCAGAGGGGAGCTAATGAGATTGCAAATGCGAGTTTCTTCAGCAATACCAACGCACTTCTCACTGTCGTTCAGAAAAAAATCAGAAGACGGGGGTTCTTCATGCCTTCGGTTGTTTCCTTGATTTTCTGACAGTAACTCCGGCTGCTTTCCGGCGTTGGTCCGTCAGACCTTTTTTACAGTAAGTTCTACAGCTGATTTCGTTACCATATTAAGGAATCAAGCCTCAGATGTTTTCGGGATTTTTTGGTATAATATCGATAACCTTCTGTTTATTTGAAATTATTTTAGATTCAAGCATTACAGAAGAAGATGCAAGATTCGAGCTCCTTGCTGTAATGATGTTTATGATTGTATCTTCAATTTTTTTTTTTTTTTAGAGGATAGTATCTTCAATTTGATTAGTTTGTGACTAATGAGCAGGTTCCATCCACTTTTGTTCTTATCCTTGCTTAATCTATTGTTTGGTTTCAGTCCAACATTTTGATGATGGCTCTGTAGAATCAGTTGCGAGCAGTTTTGCTTCTCATTGCAAGCTTCCGAGTCATGGTAAATCATCTTAATCTCAACTTATTAATTTTCGGATACATTTCATTTTTTTTACAAGAAAATATCAAATAATCCGTACAGTGTTCAAATTGGCAAGCCATATTTTTATTACTCTTTCAATTGGCAATGAGAGAAATAAACTTGGCTTTCTTGAAAACTTATGCATCCTTAATGCGACATTACAGGCACTTTTGTCCTGTTCTTCATTTGTTCAACTTCTACAGAGACTAAGAAATAGTAATATTCCAAAGGTTTGATCTTTGTTACCTGTTAAATTTTTTTTAATGTACCAAATTACAGCCTACAAATAGTATATTTTGTTCCATTTTTTAATTCTTGGTTATTTTCTGCTCTATATGTACAGAAATTGTATATGGCTTTGCATATTTATGTGTTTCCTGATGCTGCCTTTTGATCTTTTGGCTTTGCATTGCTGTTTGGATGAAGTTTTATCAGGCCTAGAAGCTCCTACAAATGATCAGTCTCAGTCTCAACCGATGAAGAAAAGATTATTATGGATGAATTTATGTATTGTTAGACATATTTATGTTTTTATAAAGCTCATCCTTTGTACCCATTTCAATGCAGGTTGGCATTTTTTAAAGCTTCCATTGATGTCAGTATGTCACCATGTAACGAGAGTTTTCGCAGGTCCTATGTTATGAACCCTCTCATTTTTTATTTTTATTTTTCTAATTCTTCTTTTTTTGGTTGAAAAATCTGATTGAATGGTCTAATTTTATTTTTTTTGACCAAACTTCAGCTCCATCACCACTGCTACATACTATTGTCATCGTGAAGATAACTGCCACCATCGAAACCGAGTAGGTACCATTTTTCTGTCAATCTCTTTATAGATTTTGTGTCATTGTCCATGTGTTATCTATGGAAATTGGTTTGATTTTCTCTCATTGTACCTTGATCCACATTAAAAGTTTTGGTTTTTGCTCGATCCAAGTTTTTGTTGAGCCTTTCGGCTTTTACTGTATAAAATTTGTGTTCTTATGTTCTTGTGGTTTTGAGGAATCTTTTCATGCATTTTGGATTGAAAGAGATGTGAGAACCAAGGAAAATTTATAGGTATTATTTGATTTTTAGTTCCTGATAAGTTGTGAATGAATTAATTGGAGGATACTTTGTTTCTGTGATATGGATTAATTGGAGGATACTTTGTACCTCATCAATTATTTTGTTTGATTTGAGCTTTATCAAATTATTTTTTATTAATTTATTTGGGGACAATGTGATTGTACAAAATTCTCGAATGTGATTGTACAATGTGTTTGGTAAAATTTGTTTATAAATTGTCACGTGACTAACATTTTATTGGCAATTTTTTGGAAAAGTCAACAATTAATACTATGATATTATTGTTATTTGTATATTTTTATTATTTTGGAGTGTTCATGAGTTACTTCATGCGGGAAGAAGTGAACATGAATGCTTGAGATTGCACTTTAAAACTCATCAGAACCATAAATTGTTGCACCAAGTAAGTCATTTGTTACTGTTTTATTTATTGATTTTATCATGTTGAAAAAATCTATAAAATGCAAGATTAATATGTCTTCTCAACTAAAAAACTAAGTTATATGAGAAGATTTACAAGAATTTGGATATTGTTACTAAGAAATTAATTCCCTCATTGTTTATCACATTTCAAATATTTTATTAAAGTGGAGTAGAAGCCCTGGGAAAGCAGGCTCTCATTACCACCCAAACATTGATTTATTTGCTGAAGAAAACTCATGTAATTTCATGCATATGTATTTTGTGTGCATCATTTTTTGGTTTACCTATGTTAATCATATCATGTAAACTATAATGTAGGTCCTGTCGAGGATATGTTCCACTGTCAAGTCACAATTATGGGGCCTTATGAGTTTTGATAGCCTTTATGCTAGAGATGTAATGTTAGTTTCTGCTTGACTCAAATTTGTTGCGTGAATAATCGATGAAAATCTTCCATGAACAACCATATATTTATGCATGAAGGAATTTAATATGGGTATTTTGTTTTTGAGATTAAGATTTGTATCTTAGAAATGTGGTTCAATTGGAAATAACAAGATCTACGCATGAAGTTCATCTGGATAAACATGTAAAATTTTTGGACTGCGTTGAGCTCGTGATGCTTAAATTTCATCTGGATTAAGATTTGTATCTTAGTTATTATTGTTATTTGTATATTTGATTATAATTACCATATTTTTATATTGTTATTTGTATATTTGATTATAATTACCATATTTTTCAATTAGTTCATGCTTTATTTGAAAAAATATAGTCAAAGAATTTGTTGTTCCAATGTAATTTATTTCTTATTAGAATTAGAATTTGAAATTTCTTTTGAAACTATTAAATTAATAAGTAATATTAATAATTTACAATATAAATTAACAATAGATAAAAATTCTTCAAAATATAAAAGTATATTGTAAATGTGTTAAAAGCATCTGTCTAATAGTTGAATGTCTGGGGTTCACAGGTATATTTATTAGTTGGTGCACTCAAGGATATCAAGCAGATTTGGGTGATTGGCTGGGGTTCACAGGTATATTTATTAGTTGACTGTCTTCAATTTTTTTTATTCAATTTATCTCTTATACAGACATATCTTTTATCACCCATAGATTTATCTTATACATTATTTGATGAATTTTGTTATCGTTAGCAAATGAAAAGCAATGTCTCTGTTCAAATTGTGAAACTTCTTAATTAGAGTACACATTCCTGTAGTGGTTGTTGGTTTTTGTGTTTTTTAACAATACTTTCCTTTATCTCCATACATTTATTTTAGGTCATTAGTAAAGTTTGGAAGGAATGAAATGCATATTATATCTTATGTGACTCTGCTCACAAACCAACAATCTTTTGTGTTGTTCAAAAAAGAACTAGGAAATGATATTCTTTAATGGAATGAGGGTGGAATTATGTTAAGTCAATGTTGTCATAACTATGATCTAGCACACTTCCTGCCTGCAAATTACTGATTCATTGAAATGTGGACAATTGAAAATATTCCAGCTTTTTTTTAAAATTTTTTGTTTGTCCAATCAAAAATCACATGGCTCTTTTAATGGTGTTTTACTGATTTTTTGTCAAGATAATAGAAGCTCTCTTGCATTTATATAGGGGAACAACTCAAACTATGAACTTAAGAAATTCTCTAGCTAAAGCAAAATCTGATTTTGTCGTCAAGGTAATTTATTATTTCTTTCTACTTTTTTTCTATTCAAGAAATATTTTAAGTTTTTCCTCATATGAAGATTGTCCTATATTTCTTTCTGTACTTATTATAATAATTCTCTTTTATTTATCATCGTGCGTCTCAAATCCCATGTCTTGCAGCTTAGACAATAACACTGGCCATCCAAGCAAGTTGGAAGTTGGAGCTGACTTCCACTGTTTCGAGGACAAGATTGAGTCAAAATGGGAAGATAATGTTTGTGCTAATGGACTAGACTGTGACTTTTGCTATGGGTAAATCTTATACATGTTGGCTCTACATGGTACATTTATTATCTATGTTTTGTGTAGAAAATGTCTTTGGACTCACAGGCGAATACTCTGGAAATTCAAAAGCCAACAAAAAAGGTTAATATTTATGTTTGGTGTAGAAAATTGTCTTAACGTATGGCTGGATAGCCTGTATTAATAAGTACATTGCTTTTGTTCAGTATTATTTTGAACCACGAAATTAGAAGTCTATGAACCCAGTTAAATTTTTATTTTTGCTTGAAATGTAAATTTCTTAGGTGAGGAAACGCTATTATTTGCTTGGATTTATGTTAAGGGTTTGATTGAGCTATAGTTTTTTGGAAAATAGAATTTATAGTTGTGATTTTTTGGAGAATGTGGTTAAAAAGTAAGATTATTTTTGAATTTACATGTGAAATTATTTTATCCTATAATGTATGGTTGAAAATAAGTTTGGAGAAATATGAGATTTGCAAGAATGGGTTTTAAGTTAGAGCTAAATTATTTCTTTTCATTTTTCATTGCTAATAGGGCATGGAAGAATCCTTTAATTTTGTTGTGATGTTTGAGATGATCAAATTGGGGAAATTAAGATTTCATTTTTCCATTTCATAGTTTTATATTTTTGTGTTAGATTTGGAAGCTTTGCTGAACACTTTGCAAAGGAAGTACTCATTGTTACGAGATTTTTAGATAGAAGTTTACGAGGTATGTGTTTAAGAGTTCAGGAGCATGTCTGGTAAGTGTTTTATACAGTTTAAATAATCAATTTTTACACTTTTTTCATCTTATTGAATAAATATTTTTGATTGATAGACACAGGTGGATAGGAAGATATAAAACCCCTGTTTTGGATAGCACCTGCGGAAGAGAGGGTTAAGTTAGAAAAAGGGCATCAAGGTACAAATTACATTTTTTGAATCGTGAGGAGTTTTACTTTTTTGGGAAGAATAAATATATATCATTTTTCTAACTTAACTTTTCATAAGCATGCATTAATGTACATTAATGGAGTCACAACCATTGTTTGTTTTTGCAAGGATCAAGTCATTATTAAGATTTTTAGGTGTTGAACCAATATGTTGTTCTTTGTTGCAGGAAGATGGTGTGTAGACTGATATAGTTTCCTAATGATTCGCCATAGTACATTTTTTATGTTGAATTCTCACTCGCACCATGTTGTTGTTGTTATTTTTGTTATTATTATTATTATTATTATTATTATTATTATTATTATTATTATTTATGTTTCGCTGTTTTTTCTACTATGCATTATCATTATATTTCTATTTGGTTCATTGGTCTGCTTATATGCATTGGAAAACTAATAACAGTTGGAGGGTGGTCTGGCACGAAGGATCTCGACGATTGATTAAAGAGAGAATAAAGCTTGAATGAATCACACATTAACTTTGATTGGCAATGTATGTTTTATGTACAAAAATATATTGAATGGCAATTTGCTATTAGGGGTCTGGGGTCCCCAAGATATGGAATTTTAGGGAGGAATATTTCATGGTACAGTGATTAGCTTTGATTTGCACATGGTATTGTGGAATCATTGTTCAAAAGATATTTCCGTGAATATATGGAAGTCTTTTGTTGAATTGTGTGATGTGCTATTTTTGAATGAAACACAGATATTTTTTTATATCTAATATCGTTCATGGTTATTATAATATAATATTATTTTTTATTGTCATGGTTAGTTATTGTAATATAATATTATTTTTTATATCTAATACCGTGCATCGCACGGGTGGTAGAACTAGTATTGAGCTAATAGGAGAAAGGTGTATTAGGGTGATCAGAGAATTGCCATGATGATAATGCAATTAGATTGTTCCAATCATTGGAAAGAAGTGTTTGAATTTTACAAACATCATGATTTCCGTGTTGAATTTTCCTTGAGAAAAGAAGCTCGAGGAAGGTTGTAGACAGATGATGAGATATACAACATTTACACGTGATATCTTTGTTCACTTTATTTTATGATGCAAAATATATCCGCAAATATACGGATCGTGAAAAATAATAAAGTGGACAAACGAGTCCGAATTATCTTTCTCATGATGACTGCTATTAAGTACCGAAATGTTTTAGTTCTTAACTCTATTTTAATAAACAAATTTGTTTGATGATTTAAACAAAAACTAAGAAAATCAACTAAAGAAATAAATTGCAAAATTGTTTCGTTTTTAAAAACGATTGTAAAGTAGTTGGGATTCACGATTTCACCTAACTCATTAAATTAACTCCAATTCCAGTTTTATTTCCTATATGCATTCGGTTGAATTCACTAATGTACATTGAAATTCATCACTCGAGTTTAAATCAATTCTACCTAAATAAGTCAACCATATAACTCTACAGAGGGTCTGAATATTCATTATCTAGATGCATAACACATGAGAATTCACAAACTACCGCGATAATAACAAAAGTATATATCTATAGCTTGTCCAATTACCTAATTTATTATCTTGATCTAAGTTATTATATCACCTCTCGAATTATGAAAATAACTCATTAAATCATGAATTAGTGGACAATTAACTCATGCATTAAATACAAAAATAAATTAATACATGTAACGAATTATTAAAACAAAGGAATATGAAATTAAAATTATTAACTACACTACATCGTTCATCACAATATTGAAATTTAGTTACACATCATATTTAAAGAAAAAACAATAAATAATAGTATTCATTGATAATAATATAAGAGAATTGAAAACTTGCACCAAGTATCGATTCTCCACGTGATCTTCAACTCTCTAGCCCTTTTGCTATGCTTGAATCTCCCAAGAATTTTACGTGAAAATCTCAATTGTGGTTTGTTCTTAGGTTAGGAAAATGTCTCTAGCTCGTGCCTCAATCGGAACCACGCGCAATCGTGCAGTAATGTCATTTAGCCTCGGGTGAAATTTTTACACCTTCACGCGCCTTGTTGAGGCTCGTTGCGTGGTAATAACGATTGGTGCAATTTTCAACTTTTTGTTCCGTCTAATTAAGTCCTTGACTTTTATTTGCAACTTCAGTCCTCCACTTTCAATTGAATCAATTTAATCCCCATAATTTAGAATCTTCTCAATTAACTCGTTTCAACACTTAACTTCTTCAATTTGATCCTCAAACTCTTGATTTATTCGCTCTAGCACCTTGCATCTTTCCCCGTTAACGTCATTAACTCCTCAATTGCTCAATTTAACACCAAAAGTTATCCAATTGTGCAATCTTTCCATCAATTTCTTCATTCTTCATCTTTTTGACATATTTTCTGAAATGTAAACAAATAAACACAAATTAATAGTATTTTTTCTCAAACGACACTATAATATTCTAATTTTGACATATAAATAAGTGTATAAAGTTCTTCGAAACTGCAACCATCAATGCAAATTGGTTGTCAAGTTAGATTGACTGTTATGACTGCTGTATCCTAAAGGTGAGTAGTGAAGAAAGTCCATTTGGGTCATAATCATCCAATGAGTCCTTCAAAATCCATGTTGCATCAATCAATAACTGAGTGACCAATTAAAGCAGAGGCTTGAAATGAACGATATAAATGGAATTTCAATGCACAAAATCTATAATTCAATTGTAGTTTAAGCGGGTTGTTATGATCAAAGGACATTTATCTAAAATGATTGAAGAAACTACATTAATATGGTTAGGCGTTTAATGCTTAGTGAAGGGGATGCGACTACTATTCAGTCTTATTTTTAAAAAATGCAATCAAATTGTCATGAGTTTTATTTCAGTGTAGATTTGGACGATGAATGTCGATTGAGAAATGTATTTGGTGTGACAATAGTTGCACAGAAGCATGTGAAGAATTCATTGATATTGTGATATTCGATATCACGTAATTGACGAATAAGTACATCATGTCATTTGTCCAGTTTGTTGGAGTGAACCATCATGTACAATCAATGCTAATTGGATGTGATTTAATATCAAACGAGGATACCAACAGGGACGTAACCAGGATTTCGATTTTGCGGGGGCGAAAATCCGGGGGGGTGGAGGGGGGCAGGCCCCCTCCTGGGGCCCCCATTTTTTTTTTAACTAAGAGAATTGAAAACAACGATTTTGAGTACCAAAATAGGCAAGTTAGATTGATTGAACAAAAAAATAATTAGTTTATCAATACAAAAATAATTTGTCCATCTATGTGTCTAACGCTATAAGAAATGAAAACATGAACATTAGATTGACTTCAAAAAGTAAACTGCCTATCAGCCTATCTATATAACGGATGGTATAGATGACTTGAACATCTGAAATTGGTCTCTCCTTGTCCTCATCACTTCAAACTCATCAATAAGAGAATCTAATGAAAAAGTATCAATAATCTCCTTCTCTATATACACAAGCTTGGTACTGGACAAAAAATCATCTTTCATCATATTACACAACATTGTCTTAATGACACTCATAACTGAAAATGCACGTTTTGTAGTTACTGTTGAAACTGGAAGAGTCAAGACAAGACGAATCAATCTATCAACAAGATTATAACTCATTGATTTTCTTATCTATGCCAACAACTGACACACATCCGAAAGATAGCAAAGAAGACAATATGCCCCATTTTTTGTTGGCGAAAACTCTAGCCAATTTGGAAAGAGTTTGTACCAACAAGAGAAAAAAACGTCTACCATTCTTATCCAAATATATTGACGTTCTAGAAGGAATTGGTTGATATGGCCCCAACTTGACATAAGCTCGTCTGATTGCGTCCCTTTGCTCTACTAGAAAATCCAACATTGATCTGCGTAGTCCAAGATCACGTTCCAATGAAGATGGGTCGAATTCCTCATTCTGAGGAGAAGAATCAACAACATATGCTTCTTGATCAATGTTATCTTCCGGAATAAGAGATTCAAGATTAGACGTAGAAGCTTCCTTAAAAGGTCTTTTATTGAAATATGAATCAATTCTCTTCCTGCTATAAATATTTCCATTAATTCAAATTAATTTCAATACCCAAATTCAATGTTCAATTCAATAACCACCGACTATTTTACTACTTAATTCTTAAATTCAAATATTCATCACTAACACAATTACACAAACTAATTAACAAAAAGCAAGCCTATTTTATCACTATTTAATTCAAATCAACTAACAAAAAAATTAACTAAAACAGCCAAACTAACACACAAAATTAACTCAAATTAACACAAAATTGAACTCACAAATTTACTAATACAGTCAAACTATTAAACTAACACAAAAAATTAACTCAAATAAACTCAAAATAACACAAACTCACAAACTAACCTGCTGCGGTGCTGCCTGGAGTCTGGACTGCGTCTGTCGACTGCTGGTGCTGCTATCACTTGTCGGAGAAGGAGAAGGGGGACAGCTGGGCGGGACAGCCTGCGGTGGCCTTTGGCGCGGGAGGCGCGCCGCGCGGGGCAGAGGCAGAGGCTGTGTTGTGTCGGTTTCGCAGTAAGCAGATGATTTCATTTCCCTTTTTTTTTTTATATAGTTGAAAGAGTGAAAGTGACGCAGAAGAAGGCAGAAGGTGTAGCTGAGAACTGAGAAGAGATATGCGTGGCTGGGAAGAGATTTGAGTGGCTGTGGTGGTTCCTTTGCCTTTTTATTAGATTTGGATACATATGTATTTTGGGTCATTTGCTTAATTATTTTTGTATTGAATTTGCGCTATATTATTGGATATTTTATTTGGATCTAAAATTTTTGTATGGTTGAATTTTAAAGGGTAAGTTGTTGGGTAAATATATTTATTAACGGAAAAAAAAAATAAAAAATTTCAAAATCAATTTTTTTGCGGGGTCCAAACTGAAAAATACATTACAAATTAACTACGAATAGTGGACCAGCGGACAATGTTGGGCGGGGGAGCGATCGTCCCCCCCACTCCTATCTCCGTCTGTGGATACCGAGACTTCCGTGTAGATATTTAGTACATGGCTTTAGTGTATGAAGGATAAGCCACCAATATCCATTTTGTATCAATATCCATTACAAAATCAGGATCCAAATTTTTATAGCATGTAGAATCCAAACATATTTCAAAAGATACAATAAACCCTAGGCAGTGAGTAAAACAAGCATAGTCGAAAATCCCGAATTTCAAACGCTGTTAATTCCTAATACCGTATATGTAATACGAGAAATGGGAAAAAATTACCCGATTTCTATGAACAGGAAATTCCCTATTTTCTTCGAATTAAGCACTGCCGAAGATACTCAATTTGCCTAATCTTACTTACAACCGCAGTTGGAAGTCGAGTGTTAACCGCACCATTTCCACCTCCTTACTCATCAAAGAAGCTCAAAACCAAGGTATATTAAACCCAAAATTCCACAATAACAATAGGGTTATCTGAGTTCTATGTTGCCCTAAATGAATGAAGGAACCACATCTAAAAAGCTGGGGCAAAGATATGCCTTTTTGTAAGATCAGCTGCACTTAAGGGTAAATTTAGTATCTTGAAATTATGTTAGTGATGAGGGAGTTAGTAAGAGTGTAAGACATATTATGTACCGTCCCGAGTTCTAAATACCGGTTCATCACGTTATTTTTTGATCTAAACTTTAAAATAATATTCTAGCGGAAGAAATAACTGAAATTCATTTTTTGCAACATTAAATAAACTGTAATGGTCGATAAAATTCGAAAACATTTATGAAACAATTCAAAATAACGAATCGAGTCATTAATAATACAAAACATTCGACAATGTCATAATTTCTTAAATAATTGAAAATCTCAAAAATAGCCAAAGTTTAAAAAATATGGATCATTAAAATAAGATTCTCAATTATTTAAGGACTATTGTCACAATCATCCATCAATTGCCACCCTATCTGAAATATGCAAATTTTTTTAAAATAGACATTAGCATTTCATAGAAATACTCAGTAGACTCATCGCCAATTAATTAATTTACAATACAATTGAATACATAAATGCATGCTCTTTAGAAATCATAGGGTGTTGGTAGTCTCTTCTCGTGCATTAAAGCACATAGATTCTCTTTGAAAAATCATAGGCTCTTTAAAATCATCGGGTGTGGGTAGTCTCGTCTCGTGCACTTGAGGCGTGCAAGTTATGCATAACATCATTATTTATCTTGCAAGATATTCTCTTCTTTCTTTCTTATGCATAAAAACATATAAGTTATGATAATCATAATAACATAAATATTTCCAAAGAAATACATCATCGTCTCTTTTCATAAAAATGACTTTCACATAAGTCACATAACATACACATTCACATGCAATCATAATTTAAATCAATTAATAGGGGCGAGTCTACCTTAATTTCAACGAGTGCAAAATCGAGCGGGAAATGACTTCAATCCTTTAAATCTCCGTACGCATCGTCTAGTCAATTAGAAAAATAATTTAAATTAGTCTTTTGGAATTTATAGTTTAAAAATGATAAATTACCATTTAGGGACTGAAATTGATGATTTGAAAGTTGGGGGACTAAAATGAATACTTTGAAAGTTGGGGGACTAAAATGTAAATTTTCAAAACTTGAGTTGAAGCTCAAAACTAATATTAAACTATAGGGCTTGAAATAATTGATTTTAAAAATGAAGGGTTGATTAAAATCATTTAAAACTTAAGGGGCTGAAATGATAAGTTTAAAACTAAAAGGGCTTAATTAAATCATTTTACAAACTTGGGGACTGAAGTGAAATTTTATCAAAATCATAATATATATATATATATATATATATATATATATATATATATATATATATATATATATATGTATGTATGTATGTATATATATCTATCTCTCTCTCAGTATAGAGAGAGAGAACGACGTGATCAGGGGAGGGCGAGGCTCCTCCCCTCCGATCTTCCATCACCGACGGCAACCACCGGCAACAATCGTCGGCGATCCACAAGTGGCTAGACCACTGGAGCACGGAGGCTACGCGGTCAGTAAGGGGAAACGAAAAGAGTAGAAAATAGCAGTGTTCTAAAAAGCGTGAAGCGTGATGAAGCGGGGAGCCCGAGTGTCAAGCTTTTCAAGCTTAAGCGGGAGTATGCGTTAAAAAGCGTTAAAAAGCGTTTTTCAATTCCTATATACAAAATTTAAATTTTACACATATTTTAACCCCTAAAAAAAAAAAAATTGAAAAAAAAATCATAAGCGCGCTTTGGCTCGCTTCGGGTCACGCTTCTCACACTTTCTCGCGCTTCGCCGCGCTTAAGCGCGCTTACTCGCGCATAACGCGCGCTTTTTTCACGCTTTTTAGATAAAAAAATTTCAGACGCTTTTCGCTGTTTTGACGCGGCTGAGTCGCGCTTCGCGTTGTGCGCGCACAACGCGCGCGTTTTAGAACACTGAAAAATAGGGCTCGATTTTGGAGCTTCACCGACGAAAGTGGGTCGACAGTAGAGGTAAGTGCTCGGGTTAAGTCTAATTCTGGATTTTGGGTTTGGTTTTTGGCTTATTGATGGGGATTGGAGAGGGCAGTGGAGGCGTGTGGTTGGTGATTAGTTCGAAAGTGGGTGGTGATTGTGGGGGTGAGTTGGAGGTGGCGGTGCTGCAGGTGATTTGTAGTTGAGTTGTTGTGAAGATGGGTTTTGATTTGAGGTCAAACCCGAAGTGGCAGTGGAATTTGGTAGTTGGTTTGCTGGAGGTTGTCCGTGACTGTGGAATTTGGTGGCGGTTTGAGTGGTGAAGATGATGCTTGGTCGAGGTGATGGTGACTGCTTGCGGTGGTAGTGCACGAACGGGGAAGTGGTGGTGGCTGCTGGCATGGTGACGATGGTTGGTTCGGTTGTGTACTGTGGTGGTTGTGCAGAGGACGAAAATGGTGGTGTTTATGCATTGTTGAAGGCGTGTGGCGGTGGTTGAAGTGAAGAGGCAGTGGAGGCGGTGGCTGGGTTGGTGGTTTGGATTGTGCAGTGAACGAAAATGGGCAAGATGATGATGATGATGATGGTTGATTAGGAATTCTTACCTTTGATAATGAGCTTGGGGTTGCTGGAATCAGAGTTGGTGTGTGTCGAGAGAGAATGTATAGGGAGTGTGAGGATGAAGTTGGTGGAGTATGAGTTGGAGTTTGGAGGAGTTGGTGATGTATAATGGAGTGGGTGGAAGTATGGGATTGATGTAGTTGGTAGTATGAAATCTTGACAAGCAATACACGGAATTCGAGGAAAATCGTACGCGTGAATCAACTGAGTAGGAAAATGGATATGATAAAATGAGCTTGACGTAATTTGAAATTTAAAACGATTTTGAAAATAATAATTTAAATAAATAAATAAAATAATAAAATTTTAGAAATTCGAATTTTAATTAAAATCGAATGGACTTGACATTTCTCGACTTGGCTAGACGAATACGTCGTGACATTAAATTAAAAATGGGTGAGATCGCAGCGGCACGATTTTCATAATTTTAAAATAATTATTTAAATGCGTGAAAATTCTTGGTCGCTACATATTAGTACGTGTAGCATTGTCCTTTCAACCAAGGCATATATTTTACTTGCGAAATTGTTCTCAATTAGAAATCGATCCAATAAGGTCGGTTTAGGTAGGTTCGAAGAAAATCGGGTCGATTTTTCCAACTTGAAAGCTCAGTTTTAGCAATATTTTTCATACACGGCCTGACGATCATCGAGGAACTAAGTCAAGGGTCTGAAGGTCGACTCGAGCATTAAAATAATATTAAAAAATAAAAAAAATTATAAATTAAAAACAACAAATTCAGGCCATGTCAACATGTTTGACCAAATTGAATTTTAGTAGTCAACCAACCCACTTTTAGCCTGGGGTGCGGGTTTTCTTGTCGGCTAAGCCCGATGTGGACTTTAAGAGCCTATTTGATAATGTGAATTTTTTTTTATTTTTGTAGTTTTTTTTTGAATTTTTGATAGATGTGTGGTTTAAAAATGTTTGAAAAGTTAAAAATTATGTACTTGACTAAAAATGAATGGTTGAGATTGAGTTTGAAAAATTGTGAAAATTTTTTTGGCCTTAGCAAACAAGCTCTAAAACAGTGAAGCTCACTGTTTTAGAGCTTGTTTGCTAATGTGAAATTTTTTTTGTTTTTGCAGTTTTTTTGATTTTTTTATGGATGTGTGGTTTAAAAATGTTTGAAAAGTCAAAAATTATGAACTTAACTGAGAATTAATTGTTGAGATTGATTTTAAAAAGTTGTGGTAAAACTTTTAACCTTACAAAACAAGTTCTTAGCCTCCATTTGAAGGGAATAAAAATGGTAAAACTTTTAACCTTACAAAACAAGTTCTTAGCCTCCATTTGAAGGGAATAAAAATGAGAGAGAGAGAGAGAGAGAGAGTCAATTTTATGGATAAAATATCCAAACCGAATCTAGTCAGGTTTGGATCGATTTCTCGGTAATGTCATGTCGGCTTCTAGTTGAAAATTTCACCCAATTCGAAATGTCGGGTCGATGGTTGAGTCCAAACTTGATCTATGCCTCCCCTATTTTCACCACCACCAATCACTTGGTTCTCTTTCCTTCGTCATCAGCAATGAAACCATTTTCTTGTTGTCAGCGGCAGCACGTTTTTGGTATTTCACTATTTTGTATCGACAAACAAGCACGTTTCATGTATTCTCAACAATTTGTGATACCCTTTCTCTTCCACTTTTGAGTAACAAATGACTCTGATTATTACACATGAATCCCAATAGCCAACAAGAATATAGAAATGAGATTAAAAAAAAAAAAATGATAATCATAATGGGATGAACTAGTGTGGGTGATTGATGGGTCCAAATATAAAAAAACTTGCATTTTGTGGCATAAAAATTTGTAGCATTTTGTGTTCTGCAACTCAGATTGTATAAAATTAGCTGCTGAGAATAATATTGTTTCTTCAATTATTTCAATTTCAAAACTTCCTATAATTAATTATTTGTATATTGATGCTTGGCCTTTTTCCCTTTGAGCTGTGCAATGGATCGCAGACCTTCTAAACAGTTATACAACTTACCAACTTGGAAACATGAAGCCATACAATCAAATTGCATATTTAGTAGATCGAGTTCAATAGCACTAAAATAAATCAGAAAAAATAAAAATAAAAATAAAATCAGAATACTGTTTAATCTCGTCTAGTACCGTGAACTGAATATGCACGAGGTGCATAGACGCAAGATCAACCCACAAAAAGAGAAACTGCAAAAATGTACTATAAGCCATATAGTATATACCAGCAGATTGCAATATTCAGGTCCTGTGAAAATGAATTGATTATACACGTTTATTGATTTAATATGTTTGTATGGGTAACTATGATACAAATGGTTGGTATAGAACAATTAACATCTCGACAAGCCAATGTCGTCGTTCATTTGAATATATACTGGCGTATATAGTCCACTCGTGCTGGATTCTTGAGCTTCATGAGAGCCTTCATTTCATGCTTCCGGACCATTTCTCTTGAAATATTTAAGTTCCCAGCAATTTCGCCTAGGGTTCTGTCTCCTTTACCATCAAGTCCGTATCTCTGTCTGATCACCAAACTCTCCTTCGGCTTCAGAGAATCAAGCTGCAAAGGATTTCGAACGAGGGATATTAAGACTAGTAATTAGCGATGCAAATGACGCTTATGAAGAGATTTAAGATTCTTAAAGGATGAGAGTTATTCAAGTTCTATATCATTTCTCCGAGTCTGTCCTGTGATAGAAATGACATGTTTGGTAAGGTGAACTTCATATTACTAGGAAATATTTATATGTATGAATATTAAAAAGAAGCTAAACCATTATATTGACTATACTGCTTGAAACTCATGCCCTTTAGGTTCTAACAAGCAATTTAGTACTTGCTTTCATAGAAAATCATAAAATTCACGGAATAAAAGCCTCGACATAGCAACAAGAAATTTTTATATTTCACTGATCACATATCTGCATATGTACTGTGAAAAAGGAAGAATAAGAATAACATTATTAAAAGAGACGGACCGAAATAGTGTTGCATGCTTGTTCACACTAGCCATATTATTGTGATTGGAGTATGTTCTTGAAAGGAATAATATATAGATATGAGTTGCGTAGAATTTGAGCAATAGTCATATTTTACTAACCCTCTACTGATGGAGATTAAAAATTGATTTTTATAAAAGTTGATTAAACGAATTGTTGAAAAGTTGTGGTTCCCATGAAATTCGTGATTGAGATTGATTGTTGACTTTGACTTAAATTAAAATTTAGATTTTAATTGATACCAAACATGGGTTAAGAGTAAGAGTAATTAGTCCAAAAATTGTAAACATGTAGTATTTACGTTACAGAATCTATGAGATGAAAATTTACCACATCATCCAGTGCAAGCCTGAGAAGAGCAGGTTGTCTCCTTTTATCTCCTACGCCATCAACATCAGTAATTCCATTTATGAACTCTTCTTGGGTTAACGCATGCCGTGAATGGAGGGAAATGATAGGCTTTGATACTCTCATCACTTCGTGATATCTTTCGGGGGAAATTCCGACTCTTTCTAGAATTTCTTCGTCTGTTGGCATTCTATTAAGTTCAAACATCAACTCCAGCTTGGCCCGATTGATTTCTACTCTGACCTACACCAGGAAAAAAAATTCAGTCTAACATAGCTTTGCTTGTCAAAAGTATTTGTGAAATGACACATTTTTCCAACAATTCGGAGAAAGTGCATATGAGGTAAACTCACCGACTCAAGGCCAAAGGACACTTTAGTGAAGCTTGAGAGCGTCATAGAACGTGTAATGGCATGCCGGATCCAAAAGAGGCCATATGTTGAGAGTCGGAACTTCCTTTTTGGTTCAAAACGATCAATAGCTATTATAAGACCCTTAACTCCAGCTTGACAGAGGTCTTGGAATTTTGGGTCGCTTGCGAAGTCTTGAAAATATTTGTTCATTACAAACAGAACAAGACGAAGATTATGCTGCAACCAATTAGAAACATGATAGCATCAGCTGATGTAATTCTAACTCGGTGAGCAAAGGGCTAGTTTACAATAAGATTCAGATTTGGATCTAGAAATAGAGCCATACAGCCAGCAATATGCAATATGCTACACCATGTGACTTTAGCCTGTTGAACAAACTACGAAAAAACTGAAACCTCATTTGTTTCGAAAACTTCCATCATAAAAAACTTCCTGGAGTCGATATATTATCGAATGACTTGCATCACAAATATATCCATCAAAATTTTGATGGTGAAAGTTAGATCCAGTACTGGATTTCCTATATTTTAATTTCAATTGTGTAGACTCACTGATTCAAATGAATAAATAGAATGAGAAATTCATATTCATCAAGGTGAATTTCCCCTTGTCCCTTGTATCCTATCCCATCAAAAATTAAAACAAAAGAAAGAAAAGTAATGGGAAAGATGGTTTCACACGAGGAGGAGCTGATTATGAAAAACATGAATTACCTTGATCAACTTGTTTCTCGCAGCTCGACCAACTTCCACGTCTTTCCTTAGTTGAAAAGTATCCACGTTTGTTGCCTCTGCTAATTCAAAATCCGTCGGATCTCTTCCCAAATCATTTTGTAAGTTCTCCTTAACTTGAAGGATTCCCTAAATGATCAAACAATTGTTTCAAATTTATCCATTTTGGTTCCTTATGTCATTTGTTTGCAAATTGATAATATACTCACCTTCATAGGCTGCATCAGCTTAAACAGCCAAGCATGCTCAGACGAAGAAAGAACTGGTGGAATCTTTATTTTCTTCCAATTGAAGCTAACCAATTGGGTGGAAGCTGAATACTCTCTAACAAGGCGATCAATATCTTCATCTTCGTCATTTTTAAATTTTTTTCCTTTCCGGGATGGCGCGATCACTTCACCTTCTTTGTTCGTTCTCATGGCAATCCTCGTCTCAATACTTAATCTTTTAGCCTTCTTCCTCCGACTCCTAACCACAGTATCGGTATTTCCCTTCCCTCCTTCCTCCTCCTCAGCTTCTCCTCTCTTTCTCCTCCTTCTCCTCCTCTTAACCATCTGATCTTTAACTTCCTTATCAGACGGACTCCGTTTGAATATGTGTTCTAGTTTGGCGGCAGCTTCATTGTAATCTAGATCAAAAGTACTCGAAATTGCTTCATCGGTCAAGACAGCATGTACTCGTTCTGAATGCTTTTTTAGACTTCTTGATCTCTTTCCATTTTCTTTAGCTGTCTCTATGGGTAAACAAACAGACTCTCGAGGTGCAACCAGCGACGTATTTTCCGTTTTATCTGTTTTGAAAGATAATATTACCAGTCTTTTCTGTGGAGACAAACGCGTCGAAAATTTTGTGCTCAATCCCAATGGAGTCCGTGCAGCAGAAGTCGAAACAGTCACAACTCCCATGCCAAGTTCTGTAATCCAACAAATAAAAGAAGTTCCCAACATTTCAATTCTGGACAATTACACTAAAAATTAACCGCCAACTTAACATCATTCGACGCACTTATGCATATAATATATAGATCACTGCCAGGATTAGCATATCAAGAATTAATACAAATCAAAATATAATCTTTATTAGCCGATTCATTTCTTTACCGCCAACCCCACCCCACCCACTCGCCCACACTCAAACTCGTAATCCCTCACCCTCCATCAATATGTATACGAACGATACTGAAAGTTCTAAGTGGTAATATATTCCCATTTCAAAAATCAGAACACTTCGCCAAACTCTTAAAAAAAAATTAAAAAAAAATAGAGTTTCTTAGCGTTTCAGAGAATTGGGGAATTATTAGCTAACTTACGGGTTCGAAAAGTTCGATTTACGGATTGTATTTCATTGTAGCTTTTGTTGCAGAATTAAACTAAGAATTAACTGAATGACGAGTTTCAATTATAAAAGAAAAAGATTTCCATGAATTGCATTTCAAGACGCAATAAAAGAAAACATCACAAGATCATTGCTAAAAAAGGTTACCTTAACAAGTGAAAGCAGTGTTAACTGAATATACCCAGAATTTCCTTCGACGATTCTAAATTCCGGTGTCGAATTTTTTATAAGAACCACAATTCTCAACAGAATGGAGGATTCTCGAAAATATTAAAAATCATATATCTCCTAGAATTTCGCTGTCCACAAACTTTTTCCCACTAAAGTCAACGGCTAAGAATGGAGGTCAAGATGATCGATGGCAAATAAATTGCCCACGAGGGTATTAAAAAAATTAGGATGACGTGGCCAGGTGCCACAACAGAGAATTATAGGAGTGAAGTTATTACGTGGCAAGTTGAGAGTGGAAAATGAGATATTTTTGAGGGAATTAATGGATTGATTCTTGACACGTGGATGGTTTTCTAAAAAATAGTGGGACCTTTTCTCTATTAGTGGTTTGTGAAATACTACGTTTGCCTCATTTCAACCGATGGCCTCGTTTTGATTAACTTGTACTTTGTGTTTGATACTCAAACAGATTCGATTTGATTCTGATTTCAAAAGAATCAAACTAAATCATAAGTCGATGATTTTTTATTAATGGAACCATTGATTTTTTTAAAGATATGGAACCAAATCGGAATCAAATCGCTCGATTCTGGTTTGATTATAGGGCCATTACTTGAATTTTAAATAATAAATACAAATTAAAACATGTTTACATCTGCTTTTTCATTAAAATCCATATATATCATTACTAAATACAAAATGAAATTTTTAGTTAACAAAACAAAAATTTAGAAAAAGTAACATGTTATTATGAGTCAAATAATAAGAAATTTGCCTGAAGGAAGCTCGACGACTCGTTGAAACTTAGAAAATCAAACATAAATATCGTTTAAACTTACAGTTATAGGTTACAATGAAGTTCCGAGTCTCATTCTACTGTGGCACCGTGTGAGTTAGGGATAGATTTTACAATTTGAGTTTGGGTTAACTCTTGAGAATTGATGAATTGGGCCGATGTTTATATATACATAAATTTTAAAAAATAAGCATCAATGTCGTTGATGGTGACTAAGGAGTGCAACGATTGCTGTGTTATAGGAGTGCAAGTAAAGCAGTGTGAATGCGTATCTATAATTGAAGAGAAGAAAAATGAATTAGAATTAGAATTAGAATTTAGATTTATGATTTAAAATCTTTGTCTAATAGGAAATGAGATAAAATGTATGGTAAATAACATTTTTGTACATTTCACATTTATAATTTCATATTTAATTTTTTTTTTTTTGTGATATGAATATCTACTAATTTGTAAAAAAATATATATTTATAAAAATTGAGTTTGATTCTTGGTTCTGGTTCTGGAAAGAGAACCGAAACCAGAACCGAAATCAAATGGTTCTTGATTCTAAGAACCAAACCATTATTTTTTTTATGTAAAACCGAACCAACCCGTTTGGTTTGGTTTGGTTCTGGTTTGGTCTGACTCGATTATTTTGTCCACCTCTAACTCAAAGGTGTAAAAGAATTTCAATTACATTTTAGTTAGAAAATAAAAATAAAGTCTCCCCCAAAGAATTGATCTTCATGCAATTGGCCAATTTTAAGCTTTAAATAGTTGTATCTTAGAATTCGAATTCGAATTCGAATTTCAACTTCGTATCAAACGAAACAAGTAAGAAAGTAATTCCTCGAATGTGACATTTCCACGGAATTGGGTTATTATTAAACACACTCTAACAAATTTCCTCGAATCACTCTTTAATTACACACATTTTATTAGATCAATTTTAAACAATGTTGTCAAACCCGGCCCGGTCCGGCCCGATCGGGTCCACCCGAAAACCCGCAACTCGGCCCAAAAATCGGGCCGGATCACATAGACCCGGGTTGACCTGGGAAACCTGACCTGCCCGGACCTGGGTTTGACCCGAGTTTTATATTTTTTTTATTTTTTTAATATTAATTAATGTCCGGGTTGATCCTATGACCCTTGACCCCGTCTCTTGACCGGGTCGATATCCGGACCAGGTCTGAAAACATTGCTTTTAAGTACTTGTTTTATCGCATATCATTTTTTTAATATTTTTCTCAAATTTATTTTTAACTACACATTTCTATGAGCCTATCACTTTTCACACATTTCAATAAATTTTCAATCACACATTCTTCCTAAAATCCAAAATTTTCAAAAAATTACCTACATCAAACAAGCTCAAAACCACATTTTTTATCTCAACGTCACATTTTTTTAAAATTAAAAAACTTCTATCTAACGGAGGCTAAATTTGTTCAACTTCTTTGGGCATAAAAAATCCAAAAAAATTTTATGAGTTACAAAGGGGATCATAGGGGAGGGCAGGGAGTATGGAGGAGAGGGTATGATTCGAACAGGAAAACTAGAGCAACCTATGGATGACAATGTGTTGGGTTCGGAGATGGGGCAGGTCGGGATTGCCCTGCCCCGAACCCGAAATCCCGCCCAGCCCAGCAATTGTTCGCCGGACAGGTCGGGGCGACTTACCCACCCCGCCAATGATCCGAAATTTATTTTTTTTTCTATTCTTTTTTCTCAAAATTGGTAATGGAATTTTAGGTGAAAAACTTAGGTGTCGAACTAGTTAGAATTTTTAAGTTTGAACTTTAAAGAGAATATGTATATATTTGAAGGAAAACAATTAATAAACAATATAATGATATAGTGGTTGTGTATTCTCATACCCCTAAATCTTACTAAGATTCAATTCTTCTAGACCTCATTAAATTTATTTTTAGTTTCTCATTTCAATATTGAAAAAAAAAAAATTAGGGTCACGTGGCGGGGAGGGTCCGCCCCGAAAAACTCTGCGGGGTGGAAAATCGGCCCCGCGGACCCGATGGGGTGGGTCATTTCAGATCCTCCGAATTTCGAATTTTTTTGCCATCCCTAGAGCAATTTGATCACTGCAACACATTCGTAAATCCTAAGAAAATTTGTAATAGGTCAAGTAAGAAATTGGCTTCTATATTTGAGTTTATATATATATATATATATAATAAAATTACGAACTAGTGTTTTAGTGGTAATTTGTGTTCTTTAATAATATACGACATTCGTGGTACATATGTATTCAATTGGACAATTCCTTAATAATTTTCCTAAATCATAACTATCGTTGTCGCATTGTCAAAGAAATGTTTGGAGGAGTTTTATCCTTCCAAAACCACCTCACCCCATCCTCTAGCATGTGCTTCGTGCAGATATGAATAAGCAAAATACTAGGTTTTAATATCTTCTACGAAAAAATGGAAGAAGTAGCTGATTTTACTGCCCGATGGACTTCGGGGCGTGGTATGCCGACTTTTAAAATTCTTAAGATTAAGATATCATTTCAATTTTTAAGGTGGCGTTAACAATAAGCCTAAGTTAAACAAGTCATGGTATGTCACTTTATCGTAAAGTTAGATTTGACAATGTAATTTTGAGTTCCCAACAAAGTAAATAACTTTGTATTGCTTATGAGTTATTTGATCTTATTTTTCTTGAATTACTTATTTTGTTGGTTATTTGAATCAGTCCGATATCCCTCTCTTTTTGGAAAATGATAGATATCTTTTATTTTACTTAGAAATATATTATCTGGATACTCTTTATTGAAATTTGTGTATATGTAAGTGTTTGATGTGGCTTGCTTTGTTCTAATAATTAGTGTTAATTATTACGTCTTATCCATGCATTATCGGTTCCAACCATTAAAAATTTAAACTTGACTAGATGATATAATAAATAATTTTTCTTTATATTTTTGGTAATATTAATAAATACTATTTATTTATTTTTCGTAATATTATTCAATACATTAAACGTTTATGTTTATATATTTATTAATCATTTACATATCACTACTACTTTAAAAGTGTGGATAGGGAAAAATCTTTCTATTGACAAATTTGCCCTCACACATTTTACTCTAAACCAATAATACCCTTTCTTAATACTATTACATATATTTAGAGCCCATTTGGTAGTGAAAATTTTTTTACCTCAATTTTTCAAATTCAATTTCAATCATCTATTTTTAGTCAAGTCCACATTTTTAGCTTTTCAAACTTTTTTAAATTACACATCAATCAAAAAATAAAAATAAAAAACCACAAAAATCTAAATTTTATCAAACGGGATATTATAATATGTGGGAAAAATCTTTCCATTGACAAATTTGCCCTCACACATTTTACTCTAAACCAATAATACCATTTCTTAATACTATTACATATATTTAGAGCCCATTTGGTAGTGAAAATTTTTTTACCTCAACTTTTCAAATTAAATTTCAATCATCTATTTTTAGTCAAGTCCACATTTTTAGTTTTTCAAACTTTTTTAAATTACACATCCATCAAAAAATAAAAATAAAAAATCACAAAAATCTAAATTTTATCAAACGGGATATTATTATATGTGTGTTTGGTATTGTTTAAAAAGAGTTTTTTGAAATGAATAATGATTTTTTGGAGAATGGATGATTGAGATTTGTTTGAAAAGTAAAATATTGTGGACTTGACTTTTAATAGATGGTTGAAATTGAGTGTCGTAGAAAAAAAAAGTTTAAAGAAAAACAAACAAGGGCTATATCATCATATCATCGAGAAACAAAAGGTCACTCCCGACTCTCACGATCATCACTACTCACTACTACTTTAAAAGTGTAGGTAGGGAGAATCTTTCCCTTGACAAGTTTTCCCTCGACAAGTTTTCCCTCACATATTTTACTCTAAATTAAGAATACTCTTTCTTTATACTATTGCATATATTTAGAGCCCGTTTGGTAGTGAAATTTTTTTTACCTCAACTTTTCAAATTCAATCTCAACCATCCATTTTTAGTCAAGCCCATATTTTTTTGGGTTTCAAACTTTTTTAAACTACACATCCATCAAAAAATAAAAAATCACAAAAATCAAAAATTTTCATATTATCAAAGAAGATATTATTATGTGTGTGTTTTTTATTGTTTAAAAAGAGTTTTTTTGAAATGAATAGTAATTTTTTGGAGAACGGATGGTTGAGATTTGTTTGAAAAGTAAAATATTGTGGACTTGATTTTTAATAGATGGATGAAATTGAGTGCCGTAGAAAAAAAAGTTAAAAGAAAAAAAAGGGCTATATCATCATATCATCGAGAAACAAAAGGTCACTCTCGGCTCCCACGATCTCTCCCCATTTGAAAACCCACCGAGAACCCCAAGAGCCAAGTAAAAGTAATGAAATGAAAAATCTCATTTTGGCAGTAATCCAAATGGAATTAATTCTCATCACAGGTATGTAGTATGTATTTTTTTATTCTTTTTCTTTTTTAAAGCCTATCATTCTTGATCTTTGTTCCACCCCGATTTTGTCTGTTCACAGTGGAACAAATTGGAGCTGGAGCAACCTAAATCACTCTTTATATGACTTAGGTTAACATGTGCTACTTATCAACCAATTTAAGAGTAAATTTCTCCACAATTGTCGTCGTTTACAAAATCTTTGATTTATTTTTCTTTTTTTTTAAAAAAAAAAACCTTTTGTAGCATGTTTTAGCTCGTGTTCTTTAATTACCTCAATTTCCTTAAAATAGAGTATAGCTTCAACTTTAATACTCATATCATGTATTGTTTACGTGAGACGTGCAACGCACGTACTTACTACTAGTATAATAAAACGTACAATGCACGTATTAACAACTAGTGATCAGTTACAACACACACATAAATATATATATATATATATATATATATATATATATATATATATATATATATATATATATATATATATATATATATATATATTAAAGTTGTTGAGGTTGCAACCTTTTTTTTTTTTTTTTCACCCTAAATTATGGTGCATGTTGAGCTATTAGTCTACTAGTTGTCTATCCGTGCTATGCACGGAATATATAATTTTAAATTATAATTTTGAAAATATCTTGATTCAATCATATTAAATAAAAAAAACATAATTTCAATAAAATTTCAATATAAAATGTTATTGAATTTGAAACTTTAAAAAAGACAAAACTATTCAAAATAAAAAAAAATACTACATGTACACTAAGTATAATGTGTCACTCAAATTTTGGCACTCGTTTAAATTTTTTATATATTTTTTTTAACTTTTATTTACGTTTTTCTCTGAAAATTTTCCCACCTCATCACCTATTTCCCTTTTAATATGTTATAATTTTTTATTAACTATATTTTTTTAATGTGTTGCTTACATATATTTTATTTGAAATCCAATATATTAATTAATATTTCCTTGTTTTTTAAGGATGCCAATTTTTTTTCAAAATGATAAAATGGTTAGGTGGCGTTCTATTTGTATTTTATTTTATATTTTCATTTTCGAAAATGTTTTATGTTTTTATTTTTGTTTTCAAATTTGCTGAAAACGCGTTTGGTTTGTCATTTCTGAAAACTGTTTTTGAAAATGAAAAACTGGAAAACACGTTCTGTTTGAAATTTTGCAGAATACTACTTAAATTATATTTAATTAATTTGCTTGCAGAAATACTACTAGTTCAAACTCAAATTTCCTTTTACAATACACTGAAAATATGATTACCTGCAACACACTAATGTGAGCACTAAGAGTCTATATTAATACAACTTTGTCATGTTCGGAATTTAAGGAAACTCTAGTTTTATTAAAATTCAGAAAGCAAGTTCTTTCAAAACCATTATAGTCCATTTATTAAGACATTTTTTGAAATATAACAAAAAGAATACCCACTTAATTTTTTTTGTAATGTTGATATTGAATTCAAGAAAACTTTATTTTCGGCTTAATTCCAAGTTAAGATATTTCTCAAAAAAAAAAAAAAAACAAACTTTATTTAGACTCAGTTAAAAGATAGGATAATTCTCCACAAAAATAAATAAATAAATAAATTATCTTAAGCTTAGTTCCAAGTTAGGATAATTCTTAAAAAAAAAAAAAAAAAAAATCTCAAAGCGCGTTTTTCGCGTTTTGAACATTTTCTGTTTAAATACACTTAAAACACCCAAAAACGAGGTTTTGGACGTTTTGCATTTTGTGTACAATTTTTTTTTTTTTTTTTTTCAAAAATGCGTTTTCGAAAATGGTAAACAGAACGCGATTTTAGTATTTTTGAAAATAAAAATAGAAAACGACTTCAAAACAATAAAGAGAACAGGGCCTTACCCTCTGTTTGGTAATAATGTTTGGTTTATAAACTTGTTTATTTATGATTTTTAGGTAAAAAGTAGTTGCTGAAAATTGGAGAGAGAAAATATGTGTAGTTAAAAAGTTGATAGAAAATAATTAATTATTTTTATAACATGCGTATTGAAGAGCCTACTTATTTATTGACATATCAGGAAGTAAAATTTCAATAATTCTATTTATTTATTTTCAAAATATATTAATTCAATTTTTTTCATTTCTAACTTAACAAATCTATATAGCATTTATTTATTTATTTTAAAATATGTTAATTCAAAATTTTCATTTTCAACGTAACACATTTACATAGATATGATATGACATGTATTTAATTCAAATATATTAATCATTTTTTCATTTCCTACATAATACATATTATTGAATTGAAACTTAAAAAAAAAAAAAAAAATCTATAAATACACTCGGTGTACCGCACCACTCAAAATTTGACACTTAATTAAATTTTTTATATAAAATTTCTTTTGACTTTTATTTACGTTTTTCTTTAAAAATTTACCCACCTTATCACATATTTTCCTTTTAATATGTTATAATTTTTAATTAACTTTATTTTTTAATATGTTGCTTACATATATTTTATTCATAATTCAATATATTAATTAATATATTTTATTTTTCTTATTTTTTAAACACACTCGGTGTACCGCACCACTCAAAATTTGACACTTAATTAAATTTTTTATATAAAATTTCTTTTGACTTTTATTTACGTTTTTCTTTAAAAATTTATCTACCTTATCACATATTTTCCTTTTAATATGTTATAATTTTTAATTAACTTTATTTTTTAATATGTTGCTTACATATATTTTATTCGTAATTCAATATATTAATTAATATATTTTATTTTTCTTATTTTTTAAACATTCTATTTTTTTGTCAAAATGATGAAATGATTAAACATACTATTTTTTTGTCAAAATTTTCTATCAAATTATTATTGGTGGTAAAAAGTTGATAGTAAATAATTAATTATTTTTATAATATATTTATTGAAGAACCTACTCATTTATTGATATATTAGGAAGTAAAACTTCAATGATTTTATTTTTTATTTTCAAAATATATTGATTCAAAATTTTCATTTATAATTTAACAAATTGTTATAGTATGTATTTATTTATTTTCAAATATATTAATCCAAAATTTTCATTTCTAATGTAACACATTTACATAGATATGAAATTTATTTATGTTCAAACATATTAAAACAATTTTTTCATTTCCTACGTTATACATTTACATAAATATCACATTTATTTATATTCAAATATATTAATTAATCCATTTTTTTATTTCATACATAGCACATTTACATAGATATCACATTATATATGTTCAAATATATTAATCTAATTTTTTCATTTTCAATGTAATACATTTACACATAGTATATTTATTACAACTTTTATTAAATATGTAATAAATAATAATTTTTCCTACAAAAATTTGTATCTTTTATTTTTTTTGTATATATAAAGTAGAAGTGAGGAGAGATAATCATTAAAGCAATTTTCTCTTCAAAATGACTATCTCTCCTCACTTCTACTTTTATATATACTAGTATTTCACCCGTATTATGCACGGAAGTTGTTATACACAATATCATTTTAATAAATATTTATAAAATTTTAATACTTATACATAATCAACACATATATAAATATATAAAAAATAATTTTCTATTTCAATAATTATTAGACTTTAAAAAATAATATATCTAATTCAAATTATTAAAAACACATTTGAATAGTAAACGTCAATTTATATATTTAAATATTTGAATTTAATGAATAAAATTTTATTTACAAAAATAAGCAGTCAAAATAATAATTTTGAAAATCTCGCAATTATCATGATACGACAATCGAGTAAAATTAGAAATCACGAAATTGTACCCAAAATCTTATATCCTGTAATCTTTAAAAATTTATAAAAAATAAGTATGGTTAAAAAATATTAATCATTGTATTAATATTATTAACTTAAAAGAAATCAAAGTATTAACTTTTCAATATTAACTTTCGTTCAATAACTTTTTCGATAAATTATTTATAAGTAACACACTTTTTCAACCCACTTTTTAATCACATATATTTCTCCAAAAAAAATTTCAACCACACATTTTATTATAATACTAAAACATAAAGAATTTCAGAATTAATTCTGTCAGACTATCATACTTTCATATATAGTATAGATTTTCACAGTACAATGAACTAAAATTGCTATCCGTAATATCGATAAGCATTCATTAAAATTTAGTGATTATACATAATCAACACAAATGCAAAATATATAAAAATAATTTCTCCATTCTCATCACATATTTTACATTTTTCTCAATTTTCATTCAAAAACATCAATACAATAATTTTAAAATGTGTGTTTAATCTTATATGAAAATTGAACAACGTTGAATATCAAGAAATTATTATATCAAATAAATATAATCTTTGCACAATTATTAAAATTAAAAATGATTAAAAAATATTAACCATTATTTACCATAATTGTAGACTATTAGTGTGTATGTGTATAAAGCAATAAATGCATTCATATCTATCTAGATTTTGCATTCACATTTGACTTATAACTATTTTGTATTCACATTAATCTCGTTTTACATTAACGCTAACCAAATCATATAAGAGATGTGCACTTTAGGCGGAAAAATAATAGCTTTTATGACAAGCTACACTTCTACTTTTATTAATACTAGTATTTGCACCCGTGCGTTGCACGGGAAAAAAAAATTATAATTATTAATTAATGAATAACTAACTAAATATATTCAATAATTAATGAAAATGGGAGAAATATATAACAAAAACAATTAAATTCATATATTATGGGAAAGAATATGAAAAAACAAAAAAAATATTCAATAGTAAAATTCAATGTAAATTAAAAAAACTTCTTTAAAAATAATAATTGTGGTTCATAATTTTTAAACAATTACGATTCATGGTCATTGTATAAAATACAATTAAAAAGAAATGTGGCATAAAAATGTATATTATAGGAGAATATATGGTTAAAAAGTAGAGATTTTTTTTTATATCATGTATAGAATACCTCATTAATAAAATATAGTTAAAAACGAATTTTAAAAAATGAGATGTGAATTAATGAATGCCAAACATAACTCAAAGGATGATCACAGAAAAAAAATGTTTTCCCAAAGAATGAATGACATAATTTCTTTATTGGACTTTAATATATCAATCCTTAAAATTTAGGATATTAAAACTTTCCAATTAGATCGTGCAGAACATCAATCAATACATGAAAAGGAATTGCACGTGTATTAAATTTATTTATGGAAAATAACAATATTTTTTATTTCTTGCGTTAATGTTGCTCAACGTTACAAATAATATTTTTGTAGATATTTTTAGTAATGTCAAAATATAATAATGATAAAAAAAAAATCTATTTCACAAAAGGAAATTGTTTTTTTTTTTTTTTTTTACATTCTTGAATGTTACATAATTTGTTCTTGAAATTCATATTAAAATTATCCAACTAATGAATCAATGTATTATAGAATTGATTAAACAATTTGTTAGTACCAATGTACTGATTCTCGTGTAGTGGGGAATGAGTGACAATGTAATGGTGCTGATATAATAGATATTTAATGATCTTAAGTCAAACAAATAAATGCCATATTTTGACCAACAAAAAAAAATGATGTCAGCAGTTTTGGCGGGAAAACTTGGGCCAAATATCTTGTTATCATATATATTAAGATATTTTTGTAGATATTTTTAGTAATGTCAAAATATAATAATGATAAAAAAAAAAAATTCTATTTCACAAAAGGAAATTGTTTTTTATTTATTTTTTATTTTTTTCATTCTTGAATGTTACATAATTTGTTCTTGAAATCCATATAAAAATTATCCAACTAATGAATCAATGTATTATAAAATTGATTAAATAATTTGTTAGTACCAATGCACTGATTCTCGTGTAGTGGGGAATGAGTGTCAATGCAATGGTGCTAATATAATTGATATTTAATGATCTTAAGTCAAACAAATAAATGCCATATTTTGACCAAAAATAAAAAATAAAAAAATGATGTTAGCTGTTTTGGCTGGAAAACTTGGGCCAACTATCTTGTTATTATATATATTAAGATTAAGATATTTTTGTAAATATTTTTAGTAATGTCAAAATATAATAATGAAAAAAAAAATCTATTTCACAAAGGGAAATTTTTATTTTTTACATTCTTGAATGTTACATAATTTGTACTTGAAATCCATATAAAAATTGTCCAACTAATGAATTAATGTATTATAGAATTGATTAAACAATTTTTTAGTACCAATGCACTGATTCTCGTGTAGTGGGGAATGAGTGTCAATGCAATAGTGCTGATGTAATTGATATTTAATCCATATAAAAATTATCCAATTAATGAATCAATAAATGCCATATTTTGACCCAAAAAAAATGATGTCAGCAGTTTTGACGGGAAAACTTAGACCAACTATCTTGTTATTATATATATTAAGATAATAAAGATATAAAGATAAAGATATCCATTAGTATTTTTTATCTAGTTGTTCAGTCAATAGAGTTAATTAATATTATCACTTTAGACAAAACTCCCAATATTAATCGATTTTGAATAAAATCCAAGTTACATTATTGCATTAAATTAATTATATTTTCAGAATATCTAATCTAATGATTCAGTGCATCGCATCTTCATACCAGTGAACTAGTAACAGTTCAAAGCAAGGACCTTTATTTACCTCATGGGTCTTCTAATACATCCCTCTGTCTATTAATATATCACTATTTCGCTATTATATATAAGATTTACTTTCAAAATCACTATTCATAAGGACGAAATGCGATTTCAATTATAAGGCAGAAAAACGTGTTTCACTTTAAAGACAGAAAAATACGCGTTTTTCACTTCTCTTCCCGTCCTAGAATCTTCTGCTTCTTTCATTTCTCACTGCGTCTTCGCTTTCTCTCACCAGCTCTCCTTCTTCGACTCCCTCATCTCCTCTACTGTCCAACTATGGCGTCTTGTCATCTTCGGCCTTTTTGAGCTCTCTCGTCGCACCGTCGTCTTTTATATGTTTGAGAATATGTCGTTTTCCTGGCTGTTCTTCGATTAGATTTTCGGGCCCTTCATCTTTCTGGATTGAGACCAAGCCCGGCTCGGGTCGTTCCAACAGCTACTAACGTCTAGGAAAATGAGGTAACTGTGTTTAGTTATTTTGTGTTCAGATCTTTCCGCAACTTGATTTTGGGTAGGTTTTTCGTTTGGGAAATTTAATTTTTGATCCATGAATGAACTTTTGATGGGTTTGAAGCACTGAAATTCCGATGAGTTATCAGCTAGGGGTACATCCATTTCAAATTTTTGAGCTTTGTCAAAGTTATCCCCCATAGATCTTGCACGCAGAACATACAATAGAAGGGCAAAAAAATTATAAGAAATATAATTAAAATGGATAAAAGGCAGCAAATTGAGGAAGAAATCAAACAAATTTTTTGGTCTTCATCATTCTCTCGCTCATTCCCACTGTTTATTCTCTCTCTCTCTCTCTCTCTCTCCCCCTCAAATTTTCACCTACGCATATATAAACACATCTGTATTTTTTTTATTATTTATTATTATTTTTTGTAGTTTGTTAGGAGTCATAAAGAAGATACCTTAGCGTCTGGTGTCTGCAGAAAATCCAAAATCAGTTATTAGTTGGGTTTTGTTTTAAAATGCTTTATTATTTATTACTTTGATGTTGTATAACATCTCCTTAAATGATTGAATGGTAGATTGAAGTTGTGGATTTTTCCAGTTTTGAAGAGAATGAATAACAATTTGAAAGGCAGGTACTGGTGCTGTTTGAGTTCTTTAAAAGAATACTCATGTTTTTAAATGCATGTAATTTTAGACTGCTCTAAGTTCTTTCTTTTACCCTTTGTCTACTTATGGACTTTTTTCCTAAGAGATTGATGCTCTTTCAATTATTTAATTTTTAAAAGTATAATAATAACGAGAATGATAAATTAATATTAGTATAACAATTAACTAGTTCTTTCACCCGTGCGATGCACGGGATTACCATTCATGTTGATGATTTCGATTAAAATTCATTAAGAAGTGTTGATTATACAATCATTTTAAATAAAAAACATAAGACTTGAAACATTCTGTTAGAAATTCTATTACGAATGTTACGGAATCATCAACATGTACATAAAAAAATTTTCCATCAAGAATACTTCATAAGATGTCTAATGGTCTAATTTTTGAATGCAAAAAAGTAATAATTTCGGCTCAGTTTGGAAGGCATATAACTGAACAGGTTTTCATCAGGGATTGTTGGGTGGGAATATATTTAGAATGCAAAAGTTCCTTGTGACTGCAATTGTTAATAATGAAAACAGTATTTGAATAGTAATAGTTGCACATATGATATTTTTAAATACAATCCAACATGTGAGAGTATTAAGAAATGATGTGATTAATTCAAATTTTGAAAAGCTTCTTTGAATACAACATTTGTAGTTGAATTGGATGATCTTCCATCTTGATCGCAAGTAAGTATCTTCAACCCTGAACGATTTGTAACCCTAGAGACTGCAACATAAAGTTGACCGTGACTGAAAACAGGCTTTTTCAAAACAACCTACATGTGATAGGGATTGACCTTGACTTTTGTTGATAGTCATATCATACGACACAATCAATGGATGTTGCCTTCTTTGAAATCTAAAGGGTAGTCTTGGATCTGATGGGGTTAAAGTCATTCTTGGTATGAACATTTTATGTCCTGCATTACTTCCCGTTATGACCTTAGCTTCCAAAATATGTTGTCCCAGTTTTGTTATGACCAGTCTGGTCCCATTGCACAATCCAGCAGAATGATCAATATTTCTTAACAACATAACAGGAGTACCAACCTTCAAAATCAACTCATGATTAGGTACAGCTGAACATCTTATACTATTCAAGAACTCCGGAGTATGTAGATCATTCAAAAAATCAATACTGGAATCTGATCTGGAAGCTGCATCAGAACTGAAATATGTATTTCCCTCTGTTTCATTGAGAGAAACCATGTAATCATTAATTGTCTCAACAACCTCCAAAGTTGGGGCCAATATGGCTCTTTCTTGCAAATATGCAAGATCGTTGACTCTTTCAGAGAAGTTTGGATATGTATTCTCCACTATTGAGGCAACTAAATTGTCTATCCCTTTTATCAATAAGTCATCAGGTATTTCAATCAAAGCATGTCCATCATTTGGCCCACCAATTGTACCATCTCCAATACTTGAAATCCAGGCTGAGAAGGATTTTAACTCTTTAGGATCAATGTATGAGTTTGGCCTTTGGAGTCTCATATTCTTCGTCAATTTCAAGACTTTACAATGTTGCCATAAGTATGAGGAGTTAATAGTTGCAAGGACGATATCTTATCTGGTACCCTTGGGAATGACCGGCAATATTTGTCTAAAATCTCCTCCAAAAACAACTGTTTTACCTCCAAACGGTTGTGTGAAGCTTAGTGGATTGCTAAATCTTAATATATCCCTCATGGTCCTGTCCAACGCTTCAAAACAATATCTATTCATCATAAGAGCTTCGTCCCAAATGATAAGATCAGTTTCGACGATTAGCTCAGCCAGAGGACTACCTTGTTTGATATTGCAGGTTGAATCTTCGGTAGGAGTTAGAGGAATAGCAAATCTAGAATGAGCTGTTCTACCGCCTGGTAGAAGAAGAGATGCTATACCACTTGACGCAACAGTAAGTACAATCTGTAACACCCCAAGTTTCAAACCTTAAACCTAGGCGTGTTAACTTCCATTCACATTAAATGCGGAATTTAAATTGTTTACACAAGCAAAATGTTCATTTATCTATTATGAAATTTTTCAAAAATTTCAACAGAGTCTCCTCTGTAAATTGGACATAGCCAACCTGTAGAGGGACATCAAAATCATTTTAAAGTACACATCTCAACTCATTCAATCCCAAACATCATCCAAACCATTACAATAAATCCCAAACTCCTCAACAATATAATTCCAAGTAAATAAACTTTAGCAAATGAAATAAGAGGTAATTTAACCTCAATAATACATGAATTAAAGAATAAATATTGAGAAATTGAAATAAATTCTAATTTAACTTTATTTTAAAAGGGTTGAAGCGGGGATAGCCTGAGTCAGCTGCCGTGTGCTCTCCTCGGGTCACCTAACTTTCATCACCTGAAATGTTGGGGAGGGATTGGGGTGAGCTAAAGCTCAGTAAGTAAACTTTATGCACGTGATGCATACTCATGACATGAAATTCCTTAAACCATTCAAAGTAATTACCCTCATTTACTTTACCTTTCAAGACATTCATACCTTCCAAACTTCCACTTAAACATTTCTAAAAACTTTTAACTTCATTTCAAGACTTTCATTTCAATTCAAAACTTCCATTTCATTTCAAGACTTTCACTTCATTTCAAGACTTTCGTTTCAAGACTTTCACTTAGACGTTTCCAAAAACTTTAACTTCATTTCTATCGTGAACTCAATTAGTGTATCTTCTAGCCAATTACAATGCAATGGGAAATATCCCTTATTTAGGACCAGATTATCATTTTTTCACCGCATAGCGGTTTAATATTTGCCACCGTCAACCGGTTTAGCAATCGTCACCGCAGAGCGGTTTAATATTTGCCACCGTCAATCAGTTTAGCAATCGTCACCGCAGAGCGGTTTAATATTTGCCACCGTCAACCGGTTTAGCAATCGTCACCGCAAAGCAGTTTAATATTTGCCACCGCCAAACGGTTTAGCAATCGTCACCGCAAAGCGGTTTAATATTTGCCACCGTCAACCGGTTTAGCAATCGTCACCGCAAAGCGGTTTAATATTTGCCACCGCAACAGCGGTTTAATTCGGGTACGCCGATCTCCCGCGCCCCATTTCCCACTCACCTTTCATGGCATATAAGTACACTCATTCTTTCTTAAAACTTGGGATACATGCATTTTGAGAAAACTTAAACTTACCACATTCATCATTTAAAATCATTTGACTTTCCAATTTCGATGACAATGCCAATGCATGCTTGATGATGCAATGACATGATAATGTGCATGCTTGAACATTCTTCTTAATACATATACTTTCATAAAGTAAATGAAATTCATCAAAGCAAGTAAGTTGCAAACAGCCATTTACACGTTTCACATTTACATTTAACTTCAATGAAAATAGAGGAAGTTTACTTACCTGACGTCCTTAGTAATTTACCGTTTCTGAATTTGCAAGTGGAAAAGTCTCGGATGCCCGTGACGTCAATGTACCAAATATCCTAATTGTTCACATTCATTAATAAGTATAACTTTTAATTCACAATGTGACCTCACGTTTAGATTAAAGCACATAAAATAAGAAAGAGTTTCATGCTTCAAACTCCCAAAACATTACATTCTAAATCCCTAACATGCATAAGAATGTAAGATTATAATCCAGGTCTCAATTTAACTAAAATTAATCAAAACAACCCATTTTAATAGTTTCCAAAATCTGAAATTCCAACTTAAAGTTTCAAATGAATTCTTAAACCTACAAAATACCAATTTCATAATCCTTTACCAAAAACAGTTAACTAAACTCCAATTTCACAACTTTAACATTATACATTTACAGTAAAAATTTAAATAATTCATCAAGGTTCCAAACAAAATTATCAATTTGACAATCTATGATTTAAAATCTAAGCAGAAATCAAAAATCTGAATTTTAACTAAAACTTTGAATCGATATATCTATATATATACAATCTGAAATTTACCTATATAAGTTTTCCATTACCAAATCTGAAAGGTGCATACACACATACATATACATACACACATATATACATATATGCCCCAAATCTGAAGTTAACAATTAAAAATTCGAAATTTGACTACAACTCAAACTGAGAAATCTGAAATGTTCATATAAATATATACATACAACATATATACATCAATACATATAAGCCCGTGTGTGTGCGTGTAAAAAACCGTGCAGCGGTTCGTGTGTGTGGGTGTGTGTGCGTCGACTGTGAGTGCGGGTGTGTGTTCGGGAGGAGTTTACCGCGAGGATGGTGGCCGGTGGTGGGCGTCGAAGTCGCCGGGAGAGGAGCGGCGAGAGGGCGAGACAGAGACGGAGAGGCCGAGAGAAGGAGAGAGCCGAGGGTGAGAGATCGGGTTCGAGAGAGAGAGAGAGAGAGAGACCGAGTGAGAGAGAGGGGTGAGTGAGAGAGTGATTAGGTTAGGTTAAGGTTTTTTTAATCTTTTGGAATTTGCAAATCAGTCCCTCAACTCTTCTCTTTTGTTTAAGTAAGTTTATAAGTTCTATTTACCCTCGACTGACACTACACTTTTCCCCCAAATCTCAAATTGGCATAATAAAATAGAAAATAACATGCTGAGGCAATAAAACAATTATTTACATAGAATTGCATGTAACTAATTTAAATAACCAATTTATAATCTTTCAAATTGGTACATTGATCGAGCCGGCGTCCAAGTTCTTCCACTGCAAAAATAATTTCAATTATAGACATTAAAGATCAAAAAAAATCATAATTTATAATAACATTCATCACAGTATTACGTGAAATTTTAAAATTGCACGAGAAATGAAAAGTGGTCTTACACAATCCTTCCCTTAGATTGTATTACTGCAGATAGTGTTTTCCATACAAATGTCTTTCCTGTACCTCCATATCCATAAAGGAAGAAAACCCCACTACCACCCTTATCCACAGCATGAATGATTGTTTCATACACATTTCGTTGCTCATTCGTTAAATTCAATACAAATCTACCGTGTTCTTCTGCCAAAGTGCTTACGTCGTAATGCAACTCATCTTGAATTAGCCTATTTTGGCGAACAGATAGATCAACAACCAACGGGAAAGGCATGGTTGGAAAATCACGCAAGCTTTTCCCAGTACTCCGCAATATATTTTCAATCTCTGCTAGAGTATAATCTTTTAATTCATCGTCACTGAGTTCCAAATCTGTATGTGAATAGATATTAAATAGTGCAATTAGAAGTATTAAATCTTATGTATTAAAATTTTACTTTATATAACGAATAGGAGAATGTATTACCTTTATGCTGTAAAATCTTGCGTTGCCTATACAGAATGTCATCTGATAAATATCGCCAACACTCTTCCCATACAAATTCAGGCCTTGAAAGAGAATCAGAATATAGCAACGTTGCAAACAACATTCTTAAACAGTTTGCAAACCCCCAATGGCTTGCTTCAACTATTCCGTCTACATACTCTTTGTCATCATCCAACAAACCTAGAGCGTAGCAAGCATCTCTGAATGAATTATATTGAACATCATTTATACATTTCGTATCTTCACAACTTGTTGGTCCTCGAACTATGTTAAGTAAAATCCTCAAATAATACTGTTCCCCGGATCCAGGAGGCACATAAAAAATACGTCCAATTGAAAATCCCTGCTTCCGTGGATGCCACTCCCTCAAGGACTGCTTCCATACAAATTTAGTTAGGAACTCTACATACCTTAAAGACCTTGCTTTAGGGTATTTACGGTTTGCTTCCATCCATCCTAAGAACATTGATGAATTCACTGTAGGCCTATTGATGACATCATCTATTGCATCAGAATCTGAGAAAATAACATTTTGCTCATTCGGAAGATGAAAATGCAATCTTTCAACTGGAGGATCTCTGTAATGAATATCAAATCCAAATATTCTCCAAGCAGCCTCACACGGTGAGATGTACCGACAATCATAGTACATATTTATTTCATCAACCTGACTTTCCACAGCATTATCTTCGGTGCTCCGATAAAATGTTGCAGTAACACGGTCATGACCTTTGTTGACATATTTGAAGAGATACTTTATGGATCTGGATTGATTGCACCATTCAACGTTAATATGAGCACCGTATTTCAGAAGTAAAAAGCGATTATGTGGCACCACATATCTATTATCCAACTCAATCCAATTTTTTTTAATTGTTCTACCGTTGTCCCTCCTCCGGTAAATTGGATAACCATCTTCATCAACAATAGTGCAATCTACGTACATCTTGGGAAAATGTTTAGAGCATTTTCCATCCAACATACATGGAGAATTTTTTTTTACGGTGCCGCAGGGACCATGCATCATCAAATTTTTCACTGTGTTGTAGTACACAGGATCAGTAGCCTCATCAGGAATTTCGGCTGAAATGATCTTATCAATATCTTGACCAGATGGATATTTGTCTTCTTGGTGTAGAAAGAGTAATATGTGTGCATGTGGCAAACCACGTTTTTGGAACTCGATTGTATATATAACTGGTAGACAAATTGAGTACTATATTCAAGATTTGTTCAAGTAAAAAACAAAATTAATTTATTGAAATGACACGTAACTAAATTATGGATATATAAAATTACCTGCTTTGACTCTTCCAAAAATTTTGTTTACTCTAAGATCTCTTATCAAATGGTCGACCTTCACCTTGAATATTCTGCAAAGTATGTCTGGTCGATCCTCAGGTTTCAAAGCTCTTTGTTCAACAAAACGCACAATCTCTGGCCACTTCGGATTGCATGTAAATGTAATGAATAGGTCAGGATAACCAGCCCACTTACATATTGCCATTGCATCTTGATAATTTTGGACCATGTATCGTGCTCCACCGGTGAAAGATGAGGGCAGAATCACACGCTTTCCTTGAGAAGAAGGATTCGTTTCACCTCGTAAAATTGCTTCCGTCAAACCTTTATACATATCAGATCGAATATTTTTCTGATTAGCACGTATATAAGATAAACGTGAAGATTCGACCATTGTGTATGCATCGACTATGAATTTCTGGAACAACCTTCTACCCAATAAAATAGTTGAAGACTCGCATTCTCTTTCTTGTAATCTATAAGAAAAAAACTCTCTCATTGTAATGTTCTTCCTTCTATTCGAAGGAGTTGTATTAGAGTACCTCAAGGGAACGTCTTCCCGATATCCATCCTCCCCATACGGGAAAAGCAACGGATACTGAAGACCAAGATATGAAGCATTCAACTCATTAATTCTCTTCAGTTGTCCGGTTTTTGTTTCCACTATAATATCCCTATCGGCTGGTGATGTTTCAAAGTCTCCAACAATTAATGCTGCAACTTCTGAGACTGATGGAAGATTATACCTTCTACCATCTTGTTCTCTCCTTCCAATGAGCCTCAACTTCAGATAAGAGGAAACATGTTCACGAATTGTGTCCCTTACCATTCGAAATGATTTCACTAACACATTGTGCTCATCAAGCATTAACTTCAAATCAGAAACAATATCGGCATGAAGCTTGTTGATGTCGGTATTACGACTGGGATGGACATAAAATACAACATTATTAGGGTGGACATAAAATACAACATTATTAGTATTTGGAACAAAGTTTATTAAATTTACAAACAAAAGAAATCTAGCTATGATACTTACCACAAAGGTTGAATTCTATTTGGTACTTCATTGTTGGTGTCATAGATATAGAGCTGAGCAAACTTTGGCGGGAAACCTTCAAGAGGCAGCAAACTTCCAATTACATGATAATTTTGACCATGCATCCGAAATACTGGAGGTCCATTTCCTTTATTTATATTGGAATCAATCTTTCCACCCATGGACGTGAAAGAAAATATTGTATTGTATAGTCGAATGTTTTCAAGGAAATGCTTGCTTTTCTGGCTTGCACCATGTATTAATTCATTCAAGACCTGCGGAGGATTTTGCATCTTAGGTAGTTCTACCTTCCCTTGCATGCAGCACAAAGAGAACTTTGGCTTCAATGTATTATTATAATGCTTGCCAATACTCTCATCATACCAAAATGACGCACCACAATATTGACAATTGTGGACAGGATCACCAATATCCCAATAATCTGCATAAAAAAATGATCTTTTTTATTGCACAACACTTCATGACGTTAATGAAGTTTCCAAATTTGGTGATTTTTGAACAATCACATTTACCAATATTGTATTTGGTAAATGGTTCATAAATCGGTTTACAAATTACAAAATTTTGTAAGTATTAAGTTCGAACCATAATTTTTTTCTCTCTTCTATTTATTCACACATTTTTCTCAAAATCATAAAAAAACAATTTTAAAAATTAGTACAATGTTATGAAACGGAGACTAAGATATTACTCTATCTATACTATAATATTTATTTATAAAATAAGCTCTAAAATCAATCACCACACATAAAATGAGTCTCCGCATTATTCGTAAATCTTATTTTAGCACTTTTTATAATTAATTTGATTTATTTTAAATTTTGTTTTAGGTAAAATTGTGTGTACATTTTTTTTTTTTTTTTAAACATCCGTCCTAAAACAATTACCAAACACATGCTAAGTATCAACATTATTCTTAAATCATATTTGAACATTATTTATTATTGAATTGATTTATACATATCATTTAGTTAACATTCATGTACCAACATATTTATGAACACCTGGTTAAAAATGATTACCAAAGATATGCTAAGTTTCCAAATTTAATTTAATAAATATTTAAAAATATGTATTAAAAAACGATTACAGTAACATGCTGAATGCCTACATTATTCTAAAATCATATTTTAAAAAAGTTTATTATTTAAGTTATTTTTTTTAGGTAAAATAAGTGATTAAAAATTGGAGATAAAAAATGTACGTGTTATAAAAATATTGTACATGAATTATAAATTGTAGTAATTGGTTTCAATAACATATTATTTAAGGCTAAATATATAACTACTACATCTTCTTATATATTGTAGTAATTGGTTCCAATAAAATTGTAATAATTGGTTCCAATAAAATTGGAAGAAAACATGGCAAAATGTCATAATTATTGAAAATTTAATGATAAGAACTTGATGAAAAAACAAAGAACATAAATGAAATAATCCATAAAGATTACGTACCAATAATGCAATTAAAATGCGGTATAGTTATAAAAAATTGTGGTGCAAGTATAATTACACGTTTTCAATCACAAAAAATGGACATGTCTACCCTATACTTGAACACTTTATTATAGCATTAGTAGTTAGCATCTATTCAGCAAGTCTCTTTTTTGGATTATAAACCAATTTATAATTCACACACATTTTTTCGCTATTTTTAACCACACATTTTTAACGAAACATATTTTATCAACACACATTTCTTTCTCTCCAATTTTGAAGCAAACATTTTATCTAGAAATTCCAAAGGAACCAAATTATAATGACCCCTTTTTATCCAAACATAGGCTTAACTAATTTATAGCATTAATTAAATAATTAATTAGTTAATTAACGTGGTACCTTTTCTAGCAATTTCCAGAGTCTTCCTCATTCATTTACTCCAGAGAAAGCTGTCTTCGTCCACTTTATTACACTACCACAACGCTCTAGATGCCTGTTCTCTCTGATTTGAACCTAAACATTCGCTATCAAAAAATGGCCATCAATTTTTCAGACACGAAATTAATTTTCATGTCGTTTTGGAGTATCTTGCATCTTGCTTGGTTCGAAAAAAAGGCTTTTAATGTATCTCTATATGATCCGCACACTGAGGGCACATAAATCGCACCTAACGACATGAAACGGCTCAGATCCGGTTTCTGATGTCTCCATGAGTATGTTTTTTGTTTTTTTTTTAAACAATAATGTTAGGTCTGGGGAAAATGTGGATGGTTCTTTGATATTTCGGTAGACCTCACTTAAATCTTATGTTTCTTTGCGAGATGTGGTCTATTCTTTGTCGATTTTCGTTTTAAACGCAAAAAATGAAGTCCAAATCGTTAAATGGCAGGAACTTAAAAATCACAGTGAGTTTTTTTATTTCCTTTTGGTTCATTTTTTTCAAGTATTACAGATCTATATGCGGATGGTTCTTTGATATTTCGATAGATCTCACTTAAATCTTATGTTTCTTTGCGAGATGTGGTCTATTCTTCGGTGATTTTCGTTTTAAACGCAAAAAATGAAGTCCAAATCGTTAAATGGCAGGAACTTAAAAATCATAGTGAGTTTTTTTTGTTTCCTTTTGGTTCATTTTTTTCAAGTATTACAGATCTTTATGAGGATGGTTCTTTGATATTTAGGTAGATCTCACTTAAATCTTATGTTTCTTTGCGAGATGTGGTCTATTCTTCGATGATTTTCGTTTTAAACGCAAAAAATGAAGTCCAAATCGTTAAATGGCAGGAACTTAAAAATCACAGTGAGTTTTTTTGTTTCCTTTTGGTGCATTTTTTTCAAGTATTACAGATCTTTAAAGGTAAAAACTATAATCAACAAATCTAACTTATTTAATTGATTTTCACTATGCAGATCTCAAAATAAAACATCAGATCAAGGCACAACAGAATATCAACGTTCAACCCACATCAATTCATCCTGTCCGGATGCCCAATTATACGGTAGATTCTCACGTAAATCGTCATTTACAGTACATTATTTTTTCAGATATTAAAAACAATTAAATTGTTATAATTATTTTTGAAACAAATAATTTCCCTGATTATCTATTGCAATATCAACACCCCCATTTTTTTTTAATTTTTGTTTTATCTGTTAATATTTTTTGTCCATTCCCAGGCTTGCAATTTATGATGTCAAACTCCTAATTGCATGTACATATATAATCTGATATAACATAATATAGTGAATTATAAACTGTTCTTCTTTGCCAAAAATCAAAACTTAGCTTACTCATATTTTGATAATCGTATCTTCATTATTTCAATTAGAATGGCTATGATCATGAAATCATATTAACATTACCTCTATTAGAAAGGACATCAGATTCTGCTTCATTTCCTACAAGCAGTAGTAGATATAGACAAATTTCAATATATTTTATTCAATTTTGAAAATCATCATAACATCATAAGATTTTTATCCTCATAACAAAACATGTTTTCTGTCCATCTATTTTGATGACATGTAATTACCTGTAATAGAAATTTCGTCGGGTTCGATATCGTCTTCTACATTGATAAATCAAAAAAAGAAAAAGAAAAATAAATACTATTTACTTGATGAATGATAAAATGAAAACCTAATACAATTTGAATCATATTCTATCAACAATATCAGAATTATTTCAAATAGATTTTGATAGTGTCTTTTGATAAAAAGAAAATTACCTCTATCCGAAAGCACTTTAGAGTCCGTGTCATTTCCTGTAAGAATAGTGAAACTTGAATAAGTTGAACATATTTTAGCCATTTCAGAATATATTGGATGATTAGTATTTACTTGAACAAAATAACTTACCTTCGCTGAGGTTAAAACTATCCTGCGGTAACTCAACTGGATCCGCCTGTAGTACAATGGATTTTGATGTAGACTGGGAAGGTGCTTGAATCATCAGACCATTATGTAAAGTGTGTTTTCCAGAAGACAAAGTACGCAGTCTTGTATGTTGCTTTGTAGGTTTTATAGATATAGATTCATACGTGTTCCCAAAAGCTACTGAAAAAATTTGTGTGTCAAAATACCTAAACTTGAAATGTTCGATAGATAGTTTTCAACCAATCATCAATACTTAAATCATTGTTCACATTTAAATATAAGAATGTGATAGTTGGATACGTAATTGTACCATTTGTAACATTGGTCAATGGTGTTCTTGTGCAAATTGGAGAAGTAAATGTGCTGAACTTGTCACGACATGTAGCTTGTGTGTTTTCTGCATGGAAATAAGACAGTCTTCAATATTCACAAAGTAGGAAATAGCCAGGCTACATTATCCACTTCTAAAACAATAACTTTACTGAATGCAGTCATAAATTAATCTTCAATTATTAACATTCTTACCATTTTGTAAGTTGATGCTCGTCTCTTGTAAGTGAACTATAAGATTTTCATCGAAAGAGGGAACCGACTCTGTGTTTGTAGATCCTTGAGCAATGTTGTGTATTATGTGCTTTCCAGGGGGCAGAACCTTCATTGTTGTATGACCATTGTTGGATCTATTACGTTGACGTCTTCTAGGGGAAACTGAAACATATTGAATTTAAAATTAAAGCGTTTATGGGTAATTTAGTAAGATTTGATAAGAATGAAGAATAACATACAATGTTAACCAAAAAACATTCATATAAATCGACAATGAAATCTCACAATTTGCAATGTTGCTTAATGTTGTGCTTGAGCAAATAGTTATATCTGTTGACAAATCTTGGTCATTCATGTTGTCTTCTGTGTTACCTGAAACATTGAAAAATAAAGTCTTTAAAAAAAATTCTTGTAGGTCTGTATGCTTTCTAGAAGGAAAAAACTGCAATGGTCTATGTGCATATGTTTTGGAATATACTCGTCCAGCAGGTAATATTACACAAAAAATTGCATTAACTTAAGAATTGTTTTGCACATATATATTATTGAAATTTGTACATGGGTCTTGTTCCTCGATATTTTCTGTTGAAAATTGACCAGACAATGTGCCTCTCAAAACTAATTTGATGATCTTTATTTGTCATTTATTTGGCCTACAATATGAGATGTGGGATTCTAATTTGAATCTGGGATTTCAATAGTTATGATTCTTTGCCCTGTATATCAGATTTTTTTTGCCTTGAATGTGGGACTTACAATAATCTGACTGTATATTATTCTAACTTATGTCTCCATTTCTGGGCTGAACAAATCATTATAATTTATACATATATATTATATATTATATACTATATTACTAATGGAAAACATCATCAACAGTTCCATTTTTACGGTCGAGAATGGGTTGGACTTTGATTGGATTATGTGAATCATGTTTTGGTCTAACATTCATCAATCACTTTCTGTATTATTTTTCACACCTTATGAAATCTATTTTTATGCTCGAGAATGAGTGCAAAAATGCTTATGTGACTAATATTTTTATCTTCTACCCTAATCTGTAAACTGAACATTATTTTGGTATAACTCATCTTCTTGTTCACATATCATAGAATATATGTAAGCCTGAATTGGAACAGTGTTTTTGTTGGAAAAACGACATAAGCATTTATAGCACAAGGTTCATGTTGTTTGATTATTTGAGTCGTTAGGTGAGTTTACCATTTTCATTAATCATCCGTCAGATAAATCACATAAGCATTTATAGCATAGTGAAAGCATCAAAGAATTTCAAACATTTATGGCACATTCATATCATCAAAACAATCACAGAAGCATTAAGGCATTTAACTCTACTCTTCTAACCTTCAGTAGAACATCCAAATATTTTCTGGCGTTTGAAATATGTTCCTTCCATTGCAACAGTTATTCTTCCCTTATATTTCTTATCTCTGCAACTTCATTGGTGTTCCAAGTCCATTTGCTCCAAAAGAGATTCTTTATGAAGTTTGAGATATATTTATACATAAATTAGATTAGATGAGATATGCTCTGAATATCTTACTGGAAATTACTGTTGCTTGAAAACTGAACTAATTCAAAAGAAATAAAAAATAAAAAGTGCCGACAACCTTTTTGGCTGTGATGTAGTGGTTGCCTCGAGGTCTGGTGGGTATTGATTGCAATGATAGCATCTGATCCATCAACAGTAGACATTATTAAATGCTGTGAATGAATACAGCTGTTTTTTAATATATTAAATATAAAAATATAATATAAAATGGGGTAATCAATATTAGGATGTGATGGCTACCTTGTGATCTGTGAGGCCGACTACTATACATTTTTGATGTGAATGGGGATAATTAATGCGGTTGTTGCAAAAGACACATGCTTGCATTTTCCATTCTTTATTATTATTATAATAATAATAATAATAATAATAATAATAATAATATAAAGTATAATTATAAAATAATAATAATAATAATGATAATAATAATAAAATAATAATTTACTATTATTATTATATAAATTTAAATAATAATTCAAATTTCAAATATTATATAATAATAATAATATAATTATAAAATATATAATTATATAAATATAAAATTAATAATAATAAAATATTAGTATTCAAATATAATAAAATAATAATGATAATGATAATGTGATAATAATAATAATAATTTACTATTATTATTATATAAATATAAATAAATAATAAATAATAAATAATATAATTATACTTTTTATTATAATTATAATAATAAATTAAATTTAAATAATAACAATGTAAGTGTAAACTCGAATTACTCAAATTATAATTATAATATCATATATTAAATATAAATATGATTTTGGAAGTACTCAAATAATAAAACTAATAAATAATAATAGTATATAATAATATAAGAAATAAGAATAATATTATATATTCGAGTTTTTTTAATATTATATTAACACGTTTTTTTTTCAATCTTCAATGTTATTACTTATTTTCAAATCTTCTTATGTAACATTAATTATTTTTTTATTGATGTTCAATTAATTATTTTTTTATTGATTAAGTAAATACATGAAGTTATATTATTGTTATTATGCAACTGGAATAAGAATATAATTGTTATTTTTTTTGTATATTTAATGTTTCATGTGCATCGAGGTTTCGTAATGAAAAATTGAAGATTATCAGATCCAAAACATCAAAACTGCAAACGGTACTTTAATTCCCACCCCTACAGAAGAAGAATTTGAAAATGCTATCTTAAATCTTTTGATGTTTTGGAGTCTAGGTGTCCAGTTTTATTTGTTATCTTTTTACTCTATTTTGCAATATTTAATTTTTTTTTTACTTGCTGTACCATAACTCCTGTAATGTTCAATTAATTAGTTTTTTTATTGATTAAGTAAATACATGAAGTTATATTATTGTTATTATGCAACTGGAATAAGAATATAATTGTTATTTTTTTTTGTATATTTAATGTTTCACGTGCATCGAGGTTTCGTCATGAAAAATTGAAGATTATCAGATCCAAAACATCAAAACTGCACAAGGTACTTTAATTCCCACCCCTTCAGAAGAAGAATTTGAAAATGCTATCTTAAATCTTTTGATGTTTTGCAGTCCAGCAGTCCAGTTTTATTTGTTATCTTTTTACTCTATTTTGCAATATTTAATTCTTTTTTTACTTGCTGTACCATAACTCCTGTAATGTTCAATTAATTATTTTTTTATTGATTAAGTAAATACATGAAGTTATATTATTGTTATTATGCAACTGGAATAAGAATATAATTGTTATTTTTTTTTTTGTATATTTAATGTTTCATGTGCATCGAGGTTTCGTCATGAAAAATTGAAGATTGTCAGATCCAAAACATCAAAACTGCACAAGGTACTTTAATTCCCACCCCTACAGAAGAAGAATTTGAAAGTGCTATCTTAAATCTTTTGATGTTTTGCAGTCCAGCAGTCCAATTTTATTTGTTATCTTTTTACTCAATTTTGCAATATTTAATTCTTTTTTTACTTGCTGTACCATAACTCCTGTAATTTTGTAACGACATGTCAACACGTAATACAAAGTCAAATGCATAAATAAAAATCTAGGTAATTGATAGAAAATTAAAATCCAAATTCTAACTTAGTACAATGATGACAAAAGATGACACTTCCACATTAGCAACAACCAAGCTACAATGGATGATTTATTCAAGGCAATATATGTCATAAAGACATAAGACAAAACACGTGTTTGCCAAAACACGTGGGCTTGATAATAGGTAGCAACATCCAATCAGACTCCAAAAGTGAGCAACGAACACCAAGTTACGCCAAGTTTTTCACAAAAAGAACAATACAGTTTCTAGTAGGTGAAAGCGTGGTCACATTTTTTCCTGTTTTATAATCTTGCGATACTTGTTGGACGACATTCCTGTGGAAGAGTTCACATCCAACTTTCTCTTCACATCGCTATTGTTGTCTACCTCATGTAAAGCAGTGTGAGTTTGGACCAATTCATTAGGAGTGTTAACCTCGACTTCAGATGTGGAATCCTATTTACATAAAATAAGAGTAAATACATTAACATCATTTTCTTAAATAAAAATATATAATATAACAAATAGTACTCAAGGAAATACCTTAACCTCTTCGATATCAATACTATCATTCTTCAAAAAGATCTCAGAACCCTACAACATGCAAATGAATCAATTAAATACATGAATATACCGAGGTAAAGGAACTCGACACAGTTATATTTACAATAGTGCACATGGCAATTTCATAATTAACCTGGCTGTCGTAACTATGATTCGTGACATATGTAGATATCAATGAATCATCGGTGGTCAACCGTATCACCGTGAATACATCACTGCGTTGTTCGACGTTTTGGTCCCTCACTTGAACTTTAAACAACAATTTTTTTTCAACTAAAGTTTCAATGTCGTCTGGATATGATGCATATTTCGAACTCTGCTAGTAGGCGAACTACATGTTAGATGACATGGGAATTAAGGAATAAGACATAATAATTAATAATAGGTAAATGATAATTACCTTAACCATCTCCTCTTGTAGATTATGAGCAGACTTCCCAATCAGGTGAATGCATTCACGATCCCATAATAAAAAAGAAGCACTACCAGTGCAATCAATAACCCGGACTTGAATTTTGAACATTTTGTTTTATATAGAATATTTGAACAAAAAAATAGACATATTTAATAATAATAATTTATAATTTATAAAATGTACTTCAATTTATGATTTATAAGTAACAATGCAATACAATAATCAAAGAAGTCTTATTAATAACCTCGGAACTCCAGAAACATCGTAATGGTCACATTTCTCGCAATAGAACCTTTTACCCACAGGGTTCACCTTTTTGGAGCACTTCTTACAAGAAAGATAACACCAATCATGGTCATTCTCAATAGCCACAATTGTCGCGAAAACCCAACAATTACAAACCTAATAATACATTCCAAATAATAATAATAATAAGAAAAAATAACTTATCCCCTATTCAACATAATCACGTTAACCTACGTAAATGTTTTTTTGCAAATAGTACCTCAGAAATATCGAACAATTGTTCAATGGTTTTCACCTCGCAGACGCCACTGGCCAAGTCATCTCGAATGTTGTATACAGAACTTGAGGATATTTGACTTATCCTCTGGGACACACATTCATTTCCAATGAAAAGCCTTAAAAGAAAGATCAAGAATTATTGTTGTATCAGATTATTATAAATTAATACATGTTGAAAGAGATTCTATTAACCCATACCTATTACGAAATTCCTTAACTTCATCGGCATCCGCATTCACGATAACTTTCGTAACATAATATGTGTTGCATATTCTAACTTCACCTGCAGTTGTACAAAGATATATAAACATGTATAATAAGAACAATAAATAATAAATATAACTATAAAGGTATAGAAAATCAATAATAATAATTGTAAATATATTAACCTCTATATTTCTTAGCCCGGCACATTTGAAGAAGCATAATTGCTGGTTCTGGATTATCTGATTCCAATATGTTGCCAACCTCTTCAGCGTAATCACCCCACAAGGTGCAAGATAACCGATTATGTCTGTATATTGAAAGGGATAACTTTAATTAAAACATCACCCACATGGTGCAAGATTACCGATCCCTAAAAATTGAAATCATAAGAGTGAATAAACGTACTCCAGATCCTCTAAGATTACATCAATCATTTTGGTAGTCCTCCCAGATATGTCTTTTGATCGTATCGTATCTTTTGCGACCACCTCTCCAAGTATATCTTAATAGAAATAAATATTTTGCAAATTAACTTAGTAATCAAATAAAGAGCCATTTAAAGAAATATACAACTTGGAAAAAATGAAATATAAAGACTGACAAATATATAAACCACACGAAGAACCAAAGATAACAATATTACCGAAGAGTCTAGACTTGTCAACTTCGGTAGCATTAAGTAAATCACCAAATGGCTTGAAGTCATAAATTCTGGAAGGGAATGTGCTATCTGTAACTTCACGGACCTCAGTCTTCATCATAAAATTCAGCTTATATTTATGGTCTGTAGCCTTAAACTTGGTGTTGTTGCAGCCAACAACAAAGTGACGCATCAAATATAAACCTCTTTCACGAACTTGATACTTGAATGACTTGATCAAGTTTCGTTTAACAGTAGCATGAATTCGTGTACCCTATATGGAAGAATCAGTATCAAATCAATTGCAGGGTAAAAATTGTAATTAACCATCAAAGATGGGAGATACGCTATACTTAGACAAATGATCGATTCATTTTATATTTTTTGAACACGTGATTTAAGAACATTGAAAAGTAGACTTAGGTTGTTTGATATTTGGAATTGGTTTGATTTTTAATTTGTAATGTTTCATGTGCATCAGGGGTTCGACATGAGAGATTGAAGATTGCTGGAGCCAGTAATAAACTCCAGAAGGTACTTTAATATGAATAAGATAAGATAAGATAAGATTCATATGTTTCTTTGGTCTGTTACGTGAACTTGTCATTACATTCTCTACCCTTCACCCTTCTGTGCACCCACTTGTTTATTTTATTCATACTGTCTTATTACATTTCAATAGGAGGAATAACCTGCTCATTATACATGTGTTCCCCTTTGTTTATTTTATACATTATAGTTTTATAGTTATTTGAAGGGAAACTATCATGAACTGCAATTATGTTTCCTCAAAATGCAAATATATTTAGTCTTTCACTTGTGTATACTGAAACAAATTTGTGTATACTGCAATAGGATTCATGTGTTTATTTGGTCTTTTATGTGAATTTGTTACTACATTCCCTACCCTTTCCCCTTTTGTGTAACCACCTCTTATTCTATTCATATTATCTTATTGTTCACTTAGTTTTTTACATGACTGTATTGTTCATGAGATACAAAACTGCAACTTAAAATGGAAATATACCTAGTCCCTCAGTTGTGTATACTGAAACATATTTGGAGATACAAAACTGAAACTTAAAATGGAAATATATCTAGCCCCTCACTTTTGTATACTGAAACATATTTGGTCTAGCATATATTTGAATCAGTGTTATGTTGTTCACATAATTTTTACATGACTATAATGTCGTATTTTACTCATTATTCATAGTCTTATGCTATTCACATAGTTTTTTACATTCACATTATTTTTTACATGACTGTATTGTTGTCAAACCATGAGGTTAAGAAACTGAAAATTAAAATGCAAATATATTTAGTCTCTCACTTGTGTATACTGAAACAGATTTGGACTACTATACATTTGAACCAGTCTTATGTTGTTTACATAGTTTTTACATGACTCTAATGTTGTATTTTACTCATACAGAACAGGAATACATATAAAAACACACAGATTGTGTTATTCAAATTGTTGATAATGTTTCAAACCATTCGAAATTATTTTTCATGCACTGTGAAGTAGTCTACAAACCTATCTGTCTGCTAAAATCATTTCTAGGCTGGAAATGTCTCCATTTCGATGAAAACTCGGGTATACTGAAACATATTTGGTCTACCATACATTTGAATCAGTCTTATGCTGTTCACATAGTTTTTACATGACTATAATGTTGTATTTTACTCATCATTCATAGTCTTATGCTATTCATACAATTTTTTACATGACTGTATTGTTGTTAAACCATGAGGTTACGAAACTGAAAATTAAAATGCAAATATATTTAGTCTCTCACTTGTGTATACTGAAACAGATTTGGACTACCATACATTTGAATCAGTCTTATGTTGTTCACATAATTTTTACATGACTCTAATGTTGTATTTTACTCATACAGAACAGGAATGCATATAAAAACACACAGATTGCGTTATTCAAATTGTTGATAATGTTTCAAACCACTCGAAATTATTTTTCATGCACTGTGAAGTAGTCTACAAACCTGTCTGTCTGCTAAAATCATTTCTAGGCTGTAAATGTCTCCATCTCCTCCAAAACTCGGGTTCTCCCACAAACGTACAACTTGAACCTTGAAAGCCCATAGGGTTTTGGTTGGGTCGATGTTAGCAAGCATGTCAATGACGGGGGCCATCTTGCTGCCACAATCAAACTGGTAAATATAATCAAAAAATATTAAAATAAGTGTAGCAACTTTCTGTGAGATTCACCTCATATCTTAAAATGAAGTTTTCAAGTAAAATGAAGATGTGAAATACCTTTGCAACGTTTTTTTATGTTTAAAATGAAATGAAGTTTTCTGCAGTTTTTCAATTGTGAACAAAGAAGATGCGTAATACCAATGCAAGAAGATGTGTTATACAAATGTCTTTCTTAAAGTGACAGCTAACGTGTTGGGGAAAGGGGAAGATTTGATGTGTCAGTTTGATAAGTTCTTTTTCAAAAAGCTGTGTATATATTATTTCAATAAATACAGCAAATACAGCAAATTTAATGCAGCAAATTTAAATCACGTGTTTTGAGGCGAGGATGCTTGTAGGGAAACGTCTCCTCAGTTTCATGATGATGATACAACAGGTCATATGGATGTTGCCATTTGGGAGGGAAATATTGGGGGGGGGGGAAAGCAACAACAATTCTTCTTTAATATAGTAGATAGATATTTATAAATTTTAATAATAATATATTTTAATACAATTAAAATTTTATAATATATACATCAAAATTAATATAAAATCATATTAATTTATCCATATTAATAATATGGAAATAGTTTACCATGGGATCCCAAGGCCATACTCTCTTATAATATAGCTATATTCGACTACTGTTTTATTATGATTATTCCTGTCGTGGTGTCTTCACTTTCCTTTGATGTTATATATTTTCTCTTTTGTCCTCTCCCCGTCTAATTTTTCTACTTTTTTCGCGACACACTTTGTAACACTTATTCAGGTTCATGCAAGATGCTATGGGGAGCCGGAGCCTAATGGTGGTGTTCTTTGATTGTGCAACTTATGTCGTTCATTCCCTCCATGCTGCCTATCTCTCCTTATAGGTACTTCACTTCTTAGATTTTAAAATTTCCTTTTCAAAATGCAATGGAATATAAATCAACAAGTGTAATTTTGCAGGTTTATTTCATTCAGTGGAGGATCGCGAAATAAATGTAATTTTCTTAACTCCCTTCAAACTCAAGCTAGGTCAAGGTATATTATCTTCCTATTGTCTTCGAATATCGATAGATGTACTCATGCATGTATTGTATTTAATTTTCACTGGCATATTCAGGACATCTTTTTAAGACCACGTTTGAATTGCGAGTTTGGGGTTGGGGTTGGGGTTGAATTGAGGAGTCAGTTTCATGTTGGACAAGATACGACACTTTAGGAGGAGGGTCCATGATTCACGCATGTTAAATGTTCCAAGTCATTTCACTTGATAGATAACAAGAAAAGGCAAACAGGTCATGGTTTTATGCATACAATCTTATTAGGTACTTAAATATAGCACAATACTTCCATGGATAACATTCAGAATGATTATTTGTATGAAATGTTTACGAATTAATAAAGAACACACATATACGAATCAATGAATGATACACATAAATGGGTGGTTGTAATAAACTGATATTTGCTGCTAGAAAGAATGGGAAAGAATATAGAACCTAAATATGAACATAAATCACATTGGTCATTTGGAGACTTGGACTTCTTTTAATTGAAAATAGTGACTAACATATGAAGGAACATTCGAGCCCCTTTTAGCATCTCATTCACTAAATTATTCTTAATGTATCCCAACACGTTGATTGTGAGACGATATTAGTATTTGCTCAAGCTCTGTCTTCAATTAATTCGAGGGATAAAATTTTGGTTTCATGTTTTTTAGAAGCATGATATATATTGAGTTGTAATTTTAATGATGATTGGCTAAAGGGACGAAATCGTGATTTGTGAAAGGAAGAAGACGAGTGTGCCTATTATTAGAATTAACTCAATTGTTGAGGCAAATGAGTTCTTGAAGAAGCATGTTATGCTTATAGTTGGGATTTTTTTTTTTTTTGGTTGGTTGACAAATTTGAGTTATGTTGGTAAATTTTATGGAACTTCTAGCTTCAATGTTACTATGGAGATATTATGAACTCCATTAATTAATTTAGTTGATATTAGATATACTTACTAATAGTAGTTGGAAGTATAAACTTCTATAGAAAGTTTATTTGGTTAACAAGTACAATGTTTGAGGAGTCCAGCTGTTTGACTTCTTCAGCAACAACCTTATCCCTTGTGAGCCATACCAAACCAGTTGTTTTTAATTTAATCAGTGTTTTTCTCGCCGTCTCTTCGTCTCCCAGACCTGCTTTTTTCTTGGCTTGGTGTTTTTGTTGATTGGCTTATGGTGAGTAATTTTTTTTTTGTTCTAGATTTATTCTTTTAATATTTTTATTGTTGCTTGTGTTAATTGTTCGATTTCCTTTTCTTAATGTATTTTTTGAAATTATTTTTCTTCTCCTCTTAGGATTTTACACATCAAATGCCTTGGCTACGATTCTTGGGCATACAAAGTGATATATGCATTATTTGATCGGTGTTAAGAATCCTGTAAGTGTCTATTTTTCTTCTATTGGGTAAGTTCGTTAGAGCAAATTAATTTTATAGTTCATTCTCGATGGGGTTGTTTTGTGTTCGTTTATATTTAACGCGATAGTTGATGGATTCTTTATGTAGAGCACAACTTTGCTCCTGTTAAAGTGTATAAGAAAAATGAGAGTTTTTGCTTCATTTGAAGTTCTTTTGCTCTCTGCTAAAACTCTTTCTTGCAGTCAATGATACATTTCAAGTAAATGAAGGTAGGGTTTATGCAATTTTTTTATTTTATTTGATTTTTCACATATCTGAATTCTTACTTGTGTTGAACATATATTAAGGAAGGTAATGATGCCTTCAATGTTATACCACCTTACACCTATCATAAAGTTACATTTATTCTTAGACTAACTAATAATTGAATTATGACACTAAAAACTACCATACTGATGGATCTACTCAGGACCAACCTATCTCATTTTACTCATGAGCAGCAATAGATTAATCAAGAAGATGCAATAGGATGAAATAACTAACCTGGTTTACTTGGATTATTGGATGCTTTTTAACTTTCTTTTCTATTTTTGTGTAAATATTTATTATTGAAACATGTTACATTTCTTTTGAAGGTCACATCAAATTTCACTTATTGCATATCGAAGAAGAATAGATTTATGCCTAGGTTCGACGGGATGAGGTATATAGATACATTGATCATGCCTCACAGGTGAATGAACCTTTACAAAATTGTAGTCCAGAAAACAAGGGTATTTCACTTCTTAAAATTCACCCTCTTTCCTTTATATTTCGTTGTAGCTTTTTCATTTTCCCTCCAGCCTACAACATTTTCTTGATTAATAGGCTTGAAAGAGATTTATTATTTTTTAATTTATTCCATTTTGAGCCAATTCTTTGGCTTCTGATAGAATTTTAATAGCATCTGGACTCAAGTTGCATGATATTTTATGACTTCTTGGTTAGTTAATAAAGTCATCAATTACGTGGTAAGGAATGTGATTTCTGCATTAATCTATTTCGGCCGAATGGATAGTGCTAAAAACATGAATGTTAAGGATTAGTTTTTCATAAAAGGGAGAATATTTTTTAGGCAAGGAAAAGTGACACTATTGTGATATTAGATGGTTTTACTAAACGTTGTTAGTATATTGTTCTTTCTATCTTTAATTTTTCATACTATAGTACTAATTAATTTGTCTACCATAGAGCTTGACATAAAGGTTAGTTGTTTAGTGGTCTAAAAATTAACGATGTAATACATTTCCACATAACCTGGTATTCTCATTCATAAGGAACATAATTTCTTGATTTTTGTGTTTGTGTTTGTAGGAATGGTTGTTGCAGGAAAGGAATTTCTTAGCTACCATTTTTTTAGTTGAATCAAAATAATGGGCTTCCGACGGTCGATAATTTTGGAACAATGACTTTGTATGATTCAATGCCTGTCTCTTGAGAGCCAGTTAATTATAACGAAATTTCTCTGAAGCATTCAAAATACTAAAGGTAGTTTCACTGTGAATACTTATTATAGCATCCTAAATAGATTTTTGGTTGTTCTTCTTTGATGATAATTTTTTTGTTCAAACATAATCTATATTAACTCTTATTATTCATTAGTATGACATTACTGAAGGAAATTTTTTTTAATAATTGAGCTAATAGTATACGTCTTCCCTACATCGCATTGAAGAAAAAAATGGAGATAGTGATTCACTTTCTCAGGTTCTGTTTTTGTAGGATTATCTGTCATAACGATAGTGAGCTTCTTAAATTGCTTTTGTGAAATTGTGAATGCTCAATTTTGTAGGTTTGAGCAAGAGTATGGTCTTTCTTTAATATGGAATAATTTTTAGGAGAAATTGCAGAGTGGTGAATAGGAGGAAGTTGAAAAGTATTTGTCCAATTTCACTTAAGTTGATGACAACAACACTTGATCGGTAAATTTGTATATATCTATTTTGACTTTTATGACATGTTTTCCTTTGTTAAACAAGGAGTTCAATTGGAACAAACTTTTTTATTTTTTTTTTATTTTTTCAGTTTTTCCTTCTTGATTGTTGTTGGGGTGTGATATTTTCATCCTTATTGACGATGACAGGCAAGAAAAGGAAAACATGGTAATTAGAGTTATTAGTCCTTGTTATTTGGTGTTTTCTTATAGTATTAAACTAAATAGTAAGAACGGAACGGAGAATCACTGTACACATTTAGACCAACACGACACTGTTCTGACCATTTTTTTTTTTTAAAAAAAAAACCTTTTCAGATCAAAATGCAACAATTCTTTGAGTAATTTTGATATGCTAATAAAAATGATGTACATTGAAGTAGGAAATTTGATCTGTTTATGATGATAATAGGTAGTGTGAAGGATTAGTCTATTTAGTTAGTTTTCATTGAGAAGAACTTGGATTTGAATTATTGTTTTAAGCTAGAATATGTATCATGTACTTTAAGATCTATAGTGATGACTTAAGAAGTTCCATTATATATGAGATTCTTGATGAGGATGTGGACATGTAAATATATTCCTAGCACAAAAAGGGTCAGTACTTATGCAGTGTTATCGTAATAATATAGCGTTTGAATATTTCCAATATTGTGGTTGAGATTTTCGCTCAAGCATCGGCGTGCTGGATCATTATCCTCGGATTTCTACCTTTTGTAACAACTAATTTTTTCCTGAAAGATAGTGTTTCCAACTTTCCCCTATTTTGGACCAAATCAGTTTGATTTCTAAGCTCTGGCCGGAGATGGATCATGGAGATATGCATGTAGGCTTGCAATCGTCGATTTTTTTTTAATTTTTATTTGAGGTTGTTTATTGTCTAGATTTCTGATGAAAATTGAAACTCTGAGATTTATTTTATTTTATTTTATTTTAAAAAAAATTTGGTACTCATGTGAAAACTGAGAGCCTACCTGAAATTAAGGATGGCTAAAATGGAGGATAACGAAGAAGGGACAAAATGGATATGATATTTTTCAATAATTCAATACATCATGCTCTTTTGCTGCCATTATTGCAATTATTTATACTAATCACAGTACAACTTTGGTTTAGTGATTAATTATGTGGAAGCAGAGTGCTAATACTAATTGGTACCACAAATTCGTTTGACCTGGTAAATTATAATAATTATTGAGGAGAAACCTATGAGCATTTGTTCCTTATTTATAATGGTCCTAAAATTACATTCTTTGAGTGTTACTATATATTGAATCCTTTAAAACCCATAAAACCAAATCTTAGTTGGGGTCAAAATGGAAACTTTTACTCAATCTGTTGCTGTTTTACTGTGCATTGTATCTGTTATTTGTTCGTATGGGGTTATTGGTGTGAATGGTTATATCAAATACAACACTGGGAGTGGAATTGTTGATGGCAAATTGAATGTTCATTTAGTTCCCCTTTCACATGATGATGTTGGCTAGCTCAAGACAGTTGATCAGTACTATGTTGGATCAAATAACAGCATTCAGGTTTGCACAATAACTCATTATCCCATTTTTTGGAATTACTTTTTGACTTAAATCTGATTCAAAGCATTTGAATTAATGCAGGATGCATGTGTGGAAAATGTTTTGGACTCGGTTGTTATGTCATTGCGCCGTGATCCTAACAGGAAGTTTATATTTGCTCAAATGGTAGCTATCCCGTGGTTCATATTTCAAATTCAAAGAAAGTCCTACAAGGTTTGAGCATTCACCAACAAATTTTAGTTTGGCTACATATATTTGAGCTCACGCCTTCTCTTGCAATCTCTAAAATAAATTTGATATAGTATATGATTTTGCATTCTTATCAACAATCATATATTTGCATCCTTTTACCTCTTCTCTATCTAATTTCCTAGCTCACATATCGTTTCTCGCATTTATATTCACAAATTGGATGCCTTGCAATGCACACTAAAATGACTGATCTTCTGGTGCAATGCCAGCATTTCGACCAACTCGAGTTATTAATGATGTAAACACACGGGATAACAACGTCATCGTTGTACATCTCTGAACTCTTTAACATTCATAGTTTTCCAAATTAAAATTCATGTGATGCTTTGAAGGAGTTTTTTCGTAGTGAGGTTATGATGAAGCAATGACCCTGAATGAAACATTTTATGATGCTCTTGAAATTGCCTCCAACTGGTAGTTAGAGATTGGATATTGATTGATTTGCAATGTTGTTGACAGATTCTCAGAACATAAAGGTTTGTGCCTATAAAAGTTCATGCCACCTTGATCTCTAATGGTGGTTTGATTTACACACTTGTCTCTTTGATTTGCTTTCATTTCGATTATTATATTTCTTATAAAGATAATTTTAAGGATCTTTTATGTAGCTTTCAAATTTCAGTTTTTGATTAAGGATTGGTCCATTCTAAGCATCCATCATTATTTGGTGAATATAAAGTTTTGTTCTTTCCAGTCATGAAACCACATGATGAACCTTCAACCAAGGACCGACAAAATGACTCTTAGTCAGCAGTAGCATCGAACAATTTGCAGTGAACCTGTCGTTTGAAGGTTTTGGTCAAAATGATATATGGATGTCCTTTGTCAAGATTGTAGGATTGCATTCTTTTTAAACAGTAAAATATCGAATTGATTGTTGCTATCTATTCTTTTGTAATTTGTATATTTATTTTGTTGTTAAGTATTGAATTTCAAGCACCTCCTCCGGTCGAGTCCAAAGTAAGAACTTATAAAAGAAATAGATTGCGTTCTACATTTTTTATTTCAAAAGTATCATCTAAGAAATTCAAACACCATTTTTTTAACTTCCAATTCCACGGGAATCAACACAAATATGAAACATCACGTGCTATGCACGTATTGTTCTACTAGTATATATAATTAACGCCTTGGTCAAATTTTATTTTTAGGACTTGAGGACAATTTAGCGGCGCTTTTGTATTCATGTATTTTTATTAGAGTAATTTACGACTTAATGATTTTTCTTTTTTGGGGTATTTGGTATACCTCCCAAAAATGCATTTTAGTCATGTTTAGCACAATCATTTTTGGCCATGCTAATATAAAAGTTATATTTTTGTACTTTGCTATCATTTAAAAACTCCTTAACCTAATGATAATTTAAATCTATTTTAAAAAATAGAATCTCGAGTTTAAACTTTGATTGTATCCATACTCTACCTTTCAAAAATAGAGGTTCTTTTTTTTTGGCATGATTAGCACCCGAAGTTTCATATGCAACGTAGAGATTTTATTAACGGCTAGATGATATACCTTAGCCCCGAACTATTTTGGGAGAAAATTGTTTTGAGGTCAAATGTTGATGCTTAATAAGTCAGTTGTGGTCCTTCGGAAGGATAAAAAATAATACACTCAATAATATGTGGCATAATATTATAAAATATGTATACGAATAAATAAAATGACATAATTAGATAATAATAGTCTGTGTTTTTTTCTTCTATATTTTATCTGGTAGTTATATTATTACAAAGTGAATCTATTTACCAAATGAAGATGGACCGATGGTTTATAATTATGGTATTTAATTTAATAGTTGATTTTTCAATTCGTCGTGTTTGCGAACTAATACAATTAGGTGGGAAATAAGCTCGCTACCAGTTCAATCATCACCTATAGAAGCACATAAAAATAGAAAGCAATAAGTTTACCTTTATTTGCGTAACACTTTCTCCAGCAGAGCTGGGCCAGTAGGTGTTGCCGAGTTCGATTGGATACGCAAAGAACGGATATGGTTCTTGCAGGAACCAAATCAAGTCTCATCCCTTACGTTTTACTCATACTCACGAAACACGTCATATATTTTACAATAAATAATTAATTTTACAGACCAAAAAATGATTAATACAAATTAATGGAAACAATTACAACAAAAAACTGTGCATTCAAGGTTGTCTTCAATATCTTAACAACCTTGAGTTGTCGAGGTAGATGCACATTTACCCATGGATCCGACCATCTGTGTTAAAAGAAATACACGTTAACTGATTCCTTGCAAGAAATGTTGGAATGTGCGCATTTTCTTGAACATAAAACTAGGGCAAGAACTTATCTATTTAGCCCTTGTTTGAGCCCTATTATTTCAATTTATAATTTGGTTTTTGGAAATCTAATGGTTAAAAAGTGGTTTGAAAAGTAAAAAATTATGGACTTAACTTTTTTGGATGGTTGAGATTGATTACTGTAGAAAAAAATGATAAATTTTATGAGAAATAATGGGGTTCAAACAAGGGCTTAATCGGTTTGAGAAATAAAATTTCTTCGTTGCAATTGCATCTCTATTATTCTCTTATAGGATTTCCTCTTTTTTATTATTATTATTTTTTACTTTCTCTTGGATTGTATGTATAAAAACTAATATTGGGCTTTTTAACTATTGAAGAAAATATTGTGAGAAGATTTTTATGTGAAAATGTATTATCACAGCCACAGGATTATTAATTTTTTACTCTTCATTACATTTATACCCTAAACTCTTTTTTATAGCATATTTTCTCTTTAATTTTTTATTTGTTACACATTATTTCTAATTAGGATTTTTATCCAAAGATATTATTAACATTCTTCAAAACAACGGTCAAATACAAAGTTAAAGTTTCGTGAATTCTTTTATTATTCTTTTAAATATTTAATGGAATGTTTTAATGAAAATTTATGACAACAAATATCATAAAGAACAAGACACTTAAGATTGGTATTAAAATATTTAGAAAGAAAAATTAAGATATAAATTGACGATAACTTAAAATTGAAAATGTTTGATGAAATTAAAATGTAGTGTGATTATTATAAAATGAAGTTGTAATATTAACTGATAAGTGTATTTTATACACTTATCTATCTATCAAAAAATAGGATATTATTTTGTTTTTCTTAAATATATTCTACTTAATTGTTGTTATTTATTATTATTTCAGGTTTTATCCCAAAATCAAGAAAAATAAGAAATTGTAGCAAAATTCACATCTGGATGCTAAATTGGACAATCGAGAAGCTAATGACATCAACATGAAAGATGCAATGTGCCAAGTAAAGAAATCAGAAGTTGAAGGACTGAAGAGCAAATTAAACATGAGGAAATAACTTGCAAATATCCAATGATTGACTTGGATCACAAGACAATACTTTGAATATTTTTAGGAGTCAATTGGATGCAAGTAGAAGTCAAAAAGGAATGAAATATGATAAGAATATTACCATAAAATTGATTCCAACCGCACAAGATTCTGGAGAGATTTCTAGTCGGATTTTGAGACCTAATTTTAGGGTAGTAAACGTTTGAATTGGAAAAATCCTATTTCAGGAATAATTGTAGTCATTTAAGTTATATTTCTAACGCAATTTGAATCATCTCAATCAGATAAGGGAATAAAAAGATATGGTCAAAATATTGAACGCTGTACAGATACAAGAAAAGACTCTCGTGGGTTTGACGAATTTCTTTCCTTCTTCAACTATGTCTTTTCACCAACTATATAAGAAACATGTCTTGCATGAAAATCAGACCCTTACTTCACCTAAGAACATCATAATTTTGGAATTTCAACGTCAAATTCGTGAGAGATTGGCTTCTAAATTATATATCCTGCTCATATTATTTTCTTATCTTATTTGAATTTTTAATTTGTAAACTAAGATGATTTATAGTAAGAAAAAAATTACGTACTTTAATTAATACTACAATTTTTAATAATTATTTCACATATTAAATGTAAATATAAAAGTCTATTATTTATACTAATTTCTACAATTACGTCACAAACTTTTATCAACCATGTTTAGTTATTTAACCTTCATATATTAGCAATTAAGATCTAAAGAGTTGGTTTTAATGCGTAAATGTTGATGAACTTAATTACATTTAAACATGTGGTGTATTCAATAAGATATTAAAGATGTTTCTAATTAATGGTGTTAAAATATATTGAAAAAAGGTTGAGATAAAATGTGACAATAAGATATAAGAAGGTAATGATATTAATTCTTTATTTTTTTTTATAGAGCTCTAATGGCTACGTTACATATCACGATGAAATTGTCTTTTATTATTATTATTATTATTATTATTATTATTATTATTATTATTATTATTATTATTATTATCATCTAAATCATCTATTTCCATGCAACGCACGGGTGTACAACTAGTTGCTATTTAACACTACAAAAAAAAAAAAAAAAATTCCCGACGGAAAAATAAGTCGGCAAAAAGCAATTTTCCGTCGGAAATGTCTTTTTCCAACGTACTTCAACTCGTCGGAAATTCATCGGAGAAATCTTGATCGGTAATACTTTCTTATGGAAAAATTACGGCCGTGGCAGTTGGAAATTTCCGACGACGTTAATTCTGTCGAAAAGTTCCGATGGCCATGAATTCTGTCAGAAATTTTCAGGAAAAAAAATTATTAAACACCCACCGACTCGGCCCACCCCCCAGACCCGACTAACCCAACCCGTTAAGCCCTTCTTGGAGATATTTTTTTTTTCCAAATTGTGTAATTTGAGACTCGAACCCTTGACCAAAGGGTTGTGAAGAAGTAACCCAACAAGTGGACCAATTGAGTTTTTGTGAAGGGTAATTATATTACCACCACAAAATTTATTTATTACACCACATTATAATCACACCACAATTAAAATATATTTTCAATAAATACACCACAACAAATTTACAATATTACTCCTAATCCTATAAAAACTTTTAAAAAAAAAAAAAAAAATTATTGTGGTGTACTCATCATCCCAAATTCCAAATATTTCTCCCATTTTTCCTCATCATTGCCACCCATTGTTTCCTTAATTACAATTAATTAGGTTCAAATTTTCATGTTATACATTTTTTAATTGATGTTTTACGGATAATTGAAACAATAAGATATTCAATTTCATATAAATATAGTAGGTGGTTGGCTTCTAAATATTTGATACACATTTTTTTTTAAATACTAGATGCAACTGAAAGCACGATAGGCGGAATGCAGTATGAACATGCAAATATATGTAATTAAAAAATCATAGAATTCGAAAATCGAATATAAAATTTAATTGAAAATCAAATATAATTAAATAACCAAAATCTTGGGTGACATCAAAATGTAGGTAACCTTGAACAATAAAAATCTTTCACTAATCTAAAGTCCTAAACTTTAACTTATGTTAATGTTTGCATGATGTTATTATTTGAAAACTCATATGAAATTATTGTATTAACATCTATTCTAATTAACTTGGTACTGAAAAGTAAAAATATAAAATAACAAGAAGAACAAGATGATTTAGAAAAATAAATATAGAGAAGATAAGAGAATATTTGAAAGATGTTATGTATATAAAAATTATTTTTAGTGAGATAATATTAAAAAAATATGTATGTAATTTTATTTATGTCTATTTTTATAAATAAAAAAAATACTTTAAATTGTGGTGTAAAAAACAAATTTTGTGGTGGCAATATAGCCACCCTAAATATAAAGAAGAAAAGAAAATAAATTTTTTTGAAAGATTGTGGTGTATTTAAAAATAGTGAGAGGGAAATAAAATGATATTTTTGTAATTTCTTTTATGTCTATTTTAGTCGATAAAGAAATCACTTAAAAATGTGGTGTAAGAATTAAATTTTGTGGTGGCAATATAGCCACCCTTTTGTGAATGAGTTTGTTTTCGTAAATATATATTAGTTATTTATGTTAGTAATATGTGTTTTTTTTTTTTAAATAATAGTAATATGGTTATAATTTGTAAAAATACGCTATTCATTTTGAAAATTTCCGACGGTAGAATTTTATCGTCGGAAAATTTCGATGGAAAATTTCCGTCGGAAATATCTGATGGTAATTTATTTCCCGTCGAAAAATATCCTTCGCTGAAGGCCTATTTTCTAGTAGTGTAATATTTGAGTAATGTTACTTGTACAACTATTTTTGATAATTATGATTGACAACTCACGACGTGACGCAATCCTGTTAATTAACACATTACATCATCTCCATAATCAATACATAAAAAATTGTCATATCTTAGTTGTCAATCATAAGTTTGACAACAGTTGTACAAGTAGCATATTTTTTAATATTTTTAGATAAGCATTTGAGAATTAACTTTGTAATATATACGTCTTTTTGGTATTGAATTATTTAATAATTAATAGGTTAGACACCCCCACCATTCGCATTTATAATTCTCGAGCTAGTTAACTAGACCCTTCTCAACTCACCTAGTGGTCCGAGTCTATTGTGTCACATTCATTTGTGAAGCCTATATATTGCTATCTTCAATATTCAGTGCATTAAACATTTTCTGGGACCATTTGCCCTAATGTGTTTTATATAGTTATTTTATTAAAAAATTTCTAGGAAATTAAGTTTAGTTGGAATATAATATTATTTTACTCCAAAACTATCAAGAAAATAAGAAATACATATAAAACGTTTATTTAGGAGAGATTTTTTATTGGGTAAAAAATCATTTTCTTGCCCTTATACCTATTTATGAAAAACTGTCACGAGTTATAAATTTTATAAATACATAAATATAGACTGCAGAAGATGGAATGTGTCGAAAGTAGGATGTAAATAAATTAATACGTGTTCTTGTTCTTATTATGTATTATTTTAGACTTTTAAATGAAGAAAACAAAATGTACTAAGAACATCTCTAATGATTTATAAATTGTTGTAGGGTTAAAATCCCAAATGATGGGACATCTTCCCCAAAAGGGCATAGGAGATCCCTAAAGAGACAATGAGAATGTTGAAAATCGAAATCCTATCCCTACCCACCCACGACACCCCAGTTTCACAGCTATTAGTAAAAGGAAATGTCTCTTGTCTAGTCTAGGTTAAAAAGACAACGAGAATGTCCAAATTAACTTGAAACCCTATATATATATATATCTATGCAATAATGCAATGAAGGATCCTGCAAAATCTTGGTGAAACTATTACTCTTCTTAGACTAGGGAATGCTATAATTATAAAATGTTCCCAATATAGTTCGAATCATGATTAAAATCAGTTATTGGATTTTTTACGCGGGGTTTGAGGTAGATGTAGGGTTAAAAATTGGAGAGAAAAAAGATCTGTGAATAAAAAGTTATATTGAAAATTGGAACGATTATAAAAAAAAAAAAAAACACATTTTACCGTACGGAGGCTAAATCAGTTATTGGGTGTTTTACGCGGATTTCGAGATAGATGTAGGGTTAAAAATTGGAGAGAAAAAAATGTGTGATTAAAAAGTTATATTGAAAAGTGAAACGATTATAAAAAAAAAAAAACACACACACACACTTCACCGTACGTAGGCTAAATATATGGAGAGTATATTTATTGTATATATAACTTATAAGAGACATAAGACTAGCCAAAACTAGAAAAATATGTCCTTCTATATATCAGCTACTCAGCTAGCATATATTTACTCGGTGGTTTCTTGGAAATTTAGTTACCCTTACCCACAGGAGTTTGCATCGAACCAAACGTTAGCAACTAAAAACTAGTGTTTGAAAAATTTGTTTGGACATTATACTTGAAAAATGTGAAGGAACTAAGAGTTGAAATTTTTTGAGCTTACAGTAAAAGAAAATAAAAAAATAAAATAAAATCAGATGTGGTTGGTTGGGTGCGAACCGACTAGTTTTAAAGTTATAGTTAGCGGGTTCTAAATTTCTGATTTTTCTCGTGCAACCAAATTCCCAATATTTCTCCCATTTTTCCTCATCATTACCATCCATTGTTTCCTTAATTATAATTAATTAGGTTCAAATTTCCATGTTACACATTTTTTAATTGATGTTTGATGGATAATTGAAACAATAAGATATTCAATTTCATATACACATAGTAGGTGGTTTGACTTCTAAATACTTGATACACATTTTTAAAAAAAAATACTAGATGCAATTGGAATCACTATTTTTTTAAATACCAGATGCAACTGAAAACACGATAGGTGGAATGCAGTATGAACACGCAAATATATGTAATTGAAAAACCATAGAATTCGAAAACCAAATATAAAATTTAATTGAAAATCAAATATAATTAAATAACCAAAATCCTGGGGGACATCAAAATATAGGGAAGCTTGAACAATAAAAATCTTTCACTAACCTAAAGTCCTAAACTTTAATTTATGTTAATATTTGCATGATGTTATTATTTGAAAACTCATATGAAATTATTGTATTAACATCTATTCTAATTAACTTGGTATTGAAAAGCAAAAATATAAAATAACAAGAAGAACAAGATGATTTTAAAAAATAAACATAGAGAAGATAAGAGAATATTTGAAAGATGTGATGTATATAAAAATTATTTTTAGTGAGATAATATTAAAATAATATGTATGTAATTTTATTTATGTCTATTTTTATAAATAAAGAAAATACTTTAAATTGTGGTGTAAAAAACAAATTTTGTGGTGGCAATATAGTCACCATAAATATAAAGAAGAAAAAAAAATAAATTTATTTGAAAGATTGTGGTGTATTTAAAAATAGTTGGAGAAAAATAAAATGATATTTTTGTAATTTCTTTTATGTCTATTTTAATCAATAAAGAAATCACTTAAAAATATGGTGTAAGATTTAAGTTTTGTGATGGCAATATAGCCACCCATAATATTAAGAACCGTTTGATTTTTAGAAAATTTTGATAAAAATTGATGGAATGTGTGGTTGAAAAATTGTGAGACCTATAAAAAGTGTGGTTAAAATTAATTATTAACTTTGACTTATATTTTAATAGTTTCATTTTTAGTTACCAAAACTAGAGTTGACTAGTTGATAATTTTTGCCATGAAAACACAAAGTGAATCGTTTGATTGCATTTTTTCGTCTTGTTTCTATCTCTGTGATTTTTCTTGTAAATTGATAATGTTGTTTCATAGAATTATGATTTTAAGTGTTTTTATATTGAATTATTCTTTGAGGTTATTGATATATTTGATGGATTTTCGTTAATGTAGAGCCACTAAATTCAACCAAATGTTTTTTTACAATAAGTCCTATATTGCTTGGAATTTCTGTTAAATCTTTGTATTGTGGCTCTTCCTTCGAATTTAGGTCATTTTTTACATTATCTCCCGTAATAAAGGCTCCTAGTGTGGTGAACTAGAATTGGATTTCACAGTGGGTTTATTGTAGAATTCAATTTTAAATTAATTTGTTCCTAATGATGATTCAAATTGACGATGGATTGATGAATGCTTAATGTTATGACAATAAGGAAAACCGCAAACAATTGTTTTTGAAGAAAGTTGAGAGAATTGTGAAACATGAATTTTGTGATGAACACATGAGTTTTTTATGAACCTATTGGGAGATTTTTGAAACTTGAAACGTGAACTTTGTGAAAAAAGTTCAAATAATTTCATCAAAAATTTGAAAAACCTGAGATGAACCTGTTGAACGTGAATTTTGTGAAATTGCAATTGGGAACTAAAGAAGAATGGAATTTTTGATGCAGCTTCTATAAGCAAACTGGTGAAAGAATCATGTTTACATTTTAACAGATTTTTCACTAGTAATCTATGACATTAAAAATGCATTGACTGCTGCAATTGATTTCATTCTTTTGCTTGCTTGCTTGTTCCTATGATTAGTTCAGCGTTGTCGATTACATTATGAGTTTGGGGATTTTTTTTTGGCAAAACAGAATTTAAAGTGCTTGTCTCTCAGGGATTTATCGATACTTTTTATACCGTTGTGATCTTTAATGCTTGTGTGCCCCATTTATTAGTCTATTCTTATCATGTTCTCATGCTCTTTGTTGTTTATTTTACGGGCTTATTAATGTCTCAGCATAGACCACAGGTTGTCAAAAGGGTAAAACTAAGGACCTTTATGTTTTCTCGAACCTGATTGTAATAAGTATGTTGAAGATAAATGTCTAGTTTTTAAGTTTCCTTTTCATGCTATGCTAGAGATTTTATCAAAAGCCGAAAAAAGAATTTATGTTAACGTGGACTTATCATCAATATTTGTGACAAGCATAGATACACAGGTTTTCATGGCAATAATGTTTATGTTCTATACTCATCCTAGTTTGGCAGTCTTCTGTAAGATTAGTTCATTCATAAATGACCGCATCCATTTATTTCTGTCTTGCATCTTTTGAGAGTTTAACTTTCCCATCTACATCTAACTAGCAAATACTCTGTGAAAATTTGAATGAATGAGATTTAATTGTTCAACTGAATATTGGGTTATGCTTGTTTGTAGCTTTATTTTTTATGGAACTTAATATTTTATAAACAATAGACATGGCCGATGTTATGCATCATGGGGGTGATGGTTCAGGCAACGATCCACACCGAGGTGGACATCGCGTCCCACCTCAGTGCGAGGATGGTAAGATATATATTTTTTTTTTTGAATAAATTTGTATTATTGATGAGTATTGATGTTTTTAAATAGCTAATGTGTGTTTTTTTTTCTTCTGGTAACTTAGCACCCCCGTCAAAGAGGAGGGGCAAGAACCGTAGCATGAACCTCGATAAACAATTTGTAGCAACGGGTAAAAAACTTCCAATTCAGTTTGACCATCAAAACGAAATGACAATACGCCCACTTGGAAATAATGTGGCGATGTTCAGCCGGTTAGTAGGGACGGCAGTCAGGGCGCATATTACACCATGTCACTTGGATTGGCGATCAGTTCCAATAGAGCTAAAACATCGGGTTTGGAAGCAAGTCGATGTAAATGGCAGTACATGTTTTTAATATTCTATATCTCATTCATATTTTATCGAATGACAACACTTCATTGTTTAAATTTTTTTCGTAGCATTATTTTGACTTAAAGACTGATGTGCCGCTAGAGAAACACTCCTGGATTGATCGAGGATTGACAGGGACGCCGCTAATCGATATAGTGAGTATAAGAGCAGTGCCTACAGGCACTATAGGTTGAATGGCATTCGCGTCCCATATCGAGATATCTCAATGACTGAATGGGCTAAGTGCGATGAGCTGTTCAGTCCGGCGTTTCTTGTAAGTATATACATCTCATTTTATTTTTATGTAATCGATGTTACTTTTAGGTATATACTAGTTGTTTCATAACAAAATTGCAATTCGTGTTATTCAGGAAAGGTCGGAAAGGAATAAGGCCAATAGATCTCGATAAAAATATTCGAGTCTACAAGGGTCAAAAAGTATTGTGGCCACTCGACACGCTAAAGTAAGTGTTCAATTTGAATAGTTTTTTTCAATTTAGGCTATTATTTTTCCATTTTCAACTAACATTGGCACCACCTATTTGTTAGAGGGACCCCATAACACAAGAGTGGCCAGGAGTGATAGATACCTGGAAATCCATGCACACCCGAACGGGTGAGAATGGTGAGGAATGGGTTAGTCCGGACGCTGAGCGAGATTATGTAAGTTAACTGTCAATTTCTAACAATAATTCATTTTATTTTTGTTTTTTAGTTAATCTTTATTGTACTATAATTATTCTTATTTAATTATCCAGGTTGCAATGATAGAGGAAAAAGAGATCCAAACACAAGAAGCTAGTTGCAGTGGGACAACGGTAGACGAGCATAACGTCCTACGAGAGGTGCTCGGAGAGCGATGAGGTCACGTTCGTGGAATTGGTCGAAAAGTAAGGGGAGTTTCCCTATCTCCAGGCTCTGCCTCGTCAGCAGTCGGACATGGATCCGATCAGTCTGCCACCGAGGTTGCAGAGCTACGACAGACTGTCGCTACTCTAGGTTCTCAGCTAGGCAGTGCATTAGCGACGATTAATGATCTCAATATAGCCACCATAAATATAAAGAAGAAAATAAAATAAATTTATTTGAAAGATTGTGGTGTATTTAAAAATAGTTGGAGAAAAATAAAATGATATTTTTGTAATTTCTTTTATATCTATTTTAGTCAATAAAGAAATCACTTAAAAATATGGTGTAAGATTTAAGTTTTGTGATGGCAATATAGCCACCCATAATATTAAGAACCGTTTGATTTTTAGAAAATTTTGATAAAAATTGATGGAATGTGTGGTTGAAAAATTGTGAGACCTATAAAAAGTGTGGTTAAAATTAATTATTAACTTTGACTTATATTTTAATAGTTTCATTTTTAGTTACCAAAACTAGAGTTGACTAGTTGATAATTTTTGCCATGAAAACACAAAGTGAATCTTTTGATCGCATTTTTTCGTCTTGTTTCTATCTCTGTGATTTTTCTTGTAAACAAGAAAAATATTTTCTTTGAATTTAGTTGAGAATTAATTTCCCCTTTACTACACTTTCAAATAAATATCAATTTCACTTTCGATAAAACACGCTCAAATTCTTTTAATTTATTTTAGTGGAAAATAATTTCTTAAAAATTAATTCACTAAAATTTATTTTCTTTTGATCCATTTTTTATACTTGAAACCAAACCAACCCTTAATAGCATGTTATGAAAAATAGATGAGTTGCGTTATGGATGACTAGCCTAAGTAGGATTACATGTTACGTGATGGGAGAGACTGTACGTGTGCGTGTGATCGAGTTTTAACATTACTGTATATTGCAGCATACATTTTCAAGAATCATAGCAACTGGCAACAAGTAATCGAAACGGATCCACAGTAGAATAGTGTTACTAAAAAAAATTTCAAAAACAAGTCTTGGCGATGAAGTGGTTGATGCTTAAATTCCCACCTTCGCGTTTTAATTCTTCTAAAAGTGAGCGAGTCGGGTTGTCACGTGTGTGAATGAGAGCGAGAGGAAGAAATGGGAACCGATTAGGGTAAACACACATGTTATATCTGACAATTGTACGATATGAGACAACGTTAAAGAATGAGATAAGTTAAAAGTTTGCTTAATATATTATCTCATCCTATTTAACTTAGCGTACCAAACAAAGCTCATTGGGAACAAGTATTGGTGAACTTAACAGAATGTTTGCTGAATTTGCTGAGCCAGCTCCTCTGCACTAAGTTGGCACTCAATTCCAATCTAGAAAGGGAGACATATATTCATTAGTCGTTTGCTTCATTTCAGTATTACTAAGCATTTAGTTATAATATATAAAATAAGATGCCTGAATAAATTTGTGGAAAAAATAATGGAAATAAGGAAAAAGACATATCCTAGTTTTCCGTGGAAAAAAAACATTCTAGATCAAACAAGGACATGTGTGTATATATATAACCATACAAATTATTCTAAACCAATTTTCAACCGTATATTTTACCTCGAAAACATCAAATTTTTTATTTATAATAAAATTATTTTGTTTGGCGACCTAAGATCTTTTACATGAAAAAATTCTAAAACAGACAAATGTCCCATGTTCGACAATCACTGTTTTACCAAATCATACTTTTTTATCATTAAAAATAAATAAATAAATAAATAAATTTTACCATTATGCAAGGACGTATTGAAGAGGACTTTAAATGCATGTATCAGAAGCTTTGATGAAAAAAATGAATCCGATATGTGCATGGGTGGTGTGCTTAACACTAATTTTAATTAACTGCAAGTTCAACAAATGCGGATGAGTATTCTTCTTTACTTTGTTTGCTTGGATAATATTGTCTAATTAGGATTTGATTTCTTGAACTAAAAATAACACAAGAAGATGAAAATAAGTTGCGTTTCTGCTTATTTTAATTACCTTAATGGTGAAAGAATTTCTTATCATGTCCCCAACTTTGCTGACATTCACATGGAGGAGTTCCAGGGACAGTTCTTCAATTGCAGAAATTATTTTCGCTGTTTGGCCTTGAATTTTTGGAGAAACAGTCTTCAGCAGTACATTAGGACACGAAAATTTTACTTCCACATCAGCGATTGCAGATTTTGAATTTGCTACAAGTTCATTAACACTGTCATTGATTGAGGAATTAGAAAAAGAATTGGTTGGGGAATGTAGCCAGGTTTTATAGGGACTGTTTGGCTGTGGGGTTCTTGGGCTTAAAGGTAGGTTTAATCTGGGGCTCAGTGGAGGCTTTCTTGGACTAAGGGGTGAGGGTCTTGGACTTGAAACCAAACGAGGACTTAAAACTTCTGTGTAAGCTTTTCTTTGTTTCTTGGCTTCTAGGGATTGTAGAACTTGCTGCAATTCAGTGATGTAATTGACGACTCCTCCGATTATCGATGCTTGATCGACCTACTCAAAAGTATAAAACAATTTTTCAAAATTTCAAATCAAATGTATTTCCTAGTTTTCTGTTTTAAGAAATAACTTTTCAAAATGACAAACATAACGTACTTTTAGCAATCTTAAAACAGACACTCAAAGCAGAAATCACTAACAAAATCGAGCCAAATTTTTAGCTTCTTCCTTTTTTTTATTGTACGACAAAAATCGAGCTTGTTCCCAAGGAAAACTAGAAGACAGTAAGAATAGAAGGAAGGACACTTACTCTTTTGACATAAAAGGAAGGCGTCAAAGAACGCAAGACAGTCAAGTGCTCATTCATCTGCTTCCTTCTGTTCCTCTCCACTGATATATGAGAAATTCTTTGCTGTCCATCAATGGCGGCCTCCGTTGAAGCTGTTGCAATCACCTTTTGTTTCTTGCATTTTGGTGAAGCTTCAAACTCAGTTTCAGATTCTTGAAAAATACTCGAAGCATTAGACTTCTGAGAAACCAATAATCCAACTTCGTTCACTGGTACTGTCTCCCTATTGAAGTTTGAAACCACCCCGTCTAAAGCCTCAATAATACTGAAAATATCATCCAGTGAAGCCGTGCCGCCCCCGCCCCCGCCCCCGCCAAGGGTAGCTTCAGTACCAAATTCAGAATCCTCAAAAAACTCAGATAAGTTCTCTCTATCCATTTCAAAACACCTTACAGAAATATCGACTGATTAAAAAGAAAGAGTAATTTTTCAGAAAGAAAATAAAGACTTATTGGAAATTAAAAACCGTAAGTTTTTGAACTAAAATATTCAAAATAGTTAAATTTTAAGCTTCACCAAACATGCGCATGCTTGTTGGTTTGCGAGTGCTTGGCGGTTTCCCGGGTAGGGGCTAGGTTTCTTGCTCGCCGGAAGATTCAGAAAAATGAAGGGCTAAAAGCGGATGCTATAACAAAAAATATATTGTATGAACTGATTGAAAAGGACCAATTATCTATCAACATCAAAGATTCAAAATCTATTTCATATGGGGGTTTTGCATGGATTTGAGGATACATATCACGAGAGTGACATTGGAGTAAAATCAGGGAAAGGGCGAAGGGAAAGAATGTGGATCTTCGGAGAGTTATTTCCAGAAGGAGAGAGACATACACTGAAGGTTTATGCAAGGGAGAAATGGATATATAAATGAGTCTGAGTAGATACTCGAATTTAAGAATATTTAAGTTTTTGTACTTGGTGTAAAAGTTAAAAATCCGGTAAAAATTCTTTAAAGAGAACTTAATTTTACTTCTACTGTCTTCAATAATCATTGATCAATTGTCTCGTGATTTGAAAACGTAGAGTAAATGCACATTATCGGATAATTAATTAATTTTTTTTTTTTTTTTTTTTTTATCGTAGCTCAAAAATCCTGATCAGAGATTAATCTTTTTATTGAATCATCAAATGAAAATATACAATGAGGGGATATATGAAACTTACCCCCAAAGGATTTACAAAATAACAATCTCAAATAGCCTATCGATCAATCTATATGGATGCATTGAAAACAACTAAAATATTAAAATGATAATTGCCTAACTTTAGTAGACCTCACAGAAGGTCTACATATTCTATCCAATCTAATATTAATGCCTTTAACTTTATCACAAAATTCATCGGGATGCATCATTTTGAAACATTGTTGTTGATTGCCCAAAGAAGCCAACCAGTCAACAACTCCATCGCATTCTCTCAGTTTATTTGTGAGATGAATTTCCGCTTGAGTCAGCTTTTGTTTAGTAACTACCAAAGTGTATTGTATATTCTAGGATTCACTTTCATTTGATTTGATGTACATAGTTTATAAACAGTCATGAAGTCAATCTCGGTCCAAGTTTTAGTGTAACTATGTACAGAACATAATTTTAGATTCCTTTCTAACGTCCTTAACTTAGCTTCAGTAATAGATACAAGTCCATAAAAGTCACAAAAGTCCCATAAAATTTGCCCCTTATGATCTCTAAAAAGTACAAACCCTCGTTAGAGGCCTGTCCATCCCTCTTCAACGTCTATGCACGTACGTGTTTAAAAGATGTGATGAAGAATTTATTCATGAAAACGTATTGATAAAATATAAATTCGATAAATTTGCACACTCTATATATAAAGAATCAAGTTAAATTATCACTTCATTAGAAGTTCAACGGGCAAATAGCAATATAATATATTTATTTATATATATAGATGTCACAAAGCCCCTATTTGATTTGTATAAAAATTAGATATTTAATAGATTTTTGATAAAACTTGATAAAACGTGTAATTAAAAATTAGAGAAAAGTTGTTGATTCATGAAAATATGCGGTAAAAAATGAATTTTAGAAAATGAAGATTAAACAAGGACAAAAACACGTATTTATTGCTTATTCTTGTCATCTTATTCAACTTGTACCTCTCATCCCACACCATGTAATTTCCCAGTCTTGATTTCCAGTGTCGTGTTCCCTCTCCTATATACACTCGATACAATTATACGAGACTCTTGCTATTCAACCATTTGAGAGACTTTTGAACTACTCTCAAGTAATTCCTTGATTAGAGGACTGTGAGGGAGAGAAGAGGAGACAAGTAGGCTAAGGACATAAGGATAGAATAAGCTTATAAAACCTGCTAATCTAAAAATAATTGGATTTTAACAACAATTTTGGCTAGTTTAGTAATAGTGTTATAAGGTAATATAAGCTAAAATTTTCGTCCTTTCTTCCATACAAAATATTGTCCAATCTTACAGTATGGTGATCTGGAGCTGCTCCAGACATGGATTTATGGTGGTCTGCAGGATAGAAGATTATCTGGACCTACAGCAATCATAATTAATCAATCTGCCAAGTGCCAAATAGGGAATAATTGTGTTGTGAGCAACTCAATACAATCAATCTATTATATAGGAGAATATTCTTAACTCTAAAAGGTAAAAATAAAATCAAAATATATAGTTTCTCAATCTATAATATCAATTCGAATATTAATAGATTTAATGTAAGAAACTGATGAGTGTGTTTTATACACTTATTTGTACGTCTAAATTAGAATAAATTACTATCATTTTAGAATATATACTATTTAATTTGTGCTTATTTGTTTACTTTGCAGAAAATATCCCAAAAGATGAAGAATGAAGTAATTGATGAGAAAATACATAATTGGATGTTGATTGGAGCTAAAACGAGCAATTGATAAGTTTGTGACGTCAACCGGAAAGATGCAATGTGTCAAAATGAACGAATCAGATGTTGGAGGACCTAATTGAATGAATTAAGAGCTTAAATGGGCAAATCGAGAAGAAGATAAAGTTTGGGGACTAAATTGCAACAATTGAAAGTTGAGGATTGAAGGTGCAATTAAAAGTTAGGGACCAACTTACACAGCCGAAAAAAGATGGAAGTCGCGATCGCTTGATACATACCACGCGATCGCGAGAAGACACAAAATTGTAACCCGAGAGTTTTAATGTATTCCACGCGATCGCTAGGGTTTTACCCACGCGATCGCGTCCTTATCAGGCTGAGCCGATTATGGGCTTTTCTCGCGATTTTCAACAGAATTCTCTCTTTTTGACCTAGGTTTTCTCCAAAACCTATATATACAACACATGAGGCACGAAAATCAGACATTTGCCTCTCCAAAGAACGAGCCACAATCGAGAAATCAACATTAAATTTTTGGGGAATCAAGCATCGCAAATGGGCATGAATTGAAAATAATTGAAGAATCAAAACTTGGTGCAAGATTTCCATTCTTTATATTATTTTTAATGAACATTAATTTTTATTGTTATTGTTCTTTATTGATGATGTGTAACTAAATTCTATGTTGGGATGAACGATATAGCCTAATCATATTATTTTAATTCTAAATTCCGTTGTTTTAATGTTTTGTTGCATGTATTGATTTATTATTGTTCTTAATGCTTGAATTGCTTGATCACCAGTTCATGATATATTGAATTATTTCCATAATCCGAGAGGTGAGTTAATAATTTAGAACATGGTAATAAATCTGATAATTGAATGAGAGATATAGATATACTCTTGTTTTTATTGCGGTCGTGTGTGAATTCTTGTATTTATTGCATCTAGATAAGGAATACTCAGACCCGCGTAAAGAGATGTAAATCCAGTAGGTATAAGAATCGCCTGATCATCAATGTTGATTTGATAGGATAGTTGGATTTACAAATAGAATGTTAAAAACACTCCAAGAAATAGGTGACAACTTAAATCACTCCAAGAAATAGGTGACAACTGAAGGTTTAAGGGTTGAAATATGTGGCAAAATTAAGGTTGAAATATTGGGTAATTGGGTTTCTAAAATTGGGGTGTAATCCCCAATATTGAAATCATAATTTTGAATGGTTTTAGAATTAGGTGTTCTATGATGGAGACTAAAATTTCAGAGAGAAGAAAATAAACCTTTGGATAAGTACTGCCCACATGCGCGACCTATTGATGTCTGAAGTTGTTGAAACATAGTGCCAAAATCTGAAGGATGGAGACTACATTATTGTAGTTGTCATTTGCGGCTAGTGCAAAAAGGAGTAAAAGCCTACTGGGCAGTGCCATTGGAAAAATCTTGTTCCTCTAATTTTCCAACCCTCTCATAATTCACGTCGATACCACTCACAAAGGTTAAACCTAACAGAAGGTGGGTCGTAAATTCTAGATGTGCGATCACGTAGAAGAAGCAGCAGCTGGGAAAGAGAAAAAGAAAATGACTATGACTGCAATATAAGCATAGTCGGACTTGCCTATAGGCAAAGCAGGCCCACGCCTTGGGCCTCATCCAAGGGCCCATGTTTTTTTTTTTAATTTAAAAAAAAAAACTAAAATCTAGGCTACAACCCAAATGCCCAAATAATGTTATATTTGGAATGAATCGTTCTACTCGTCCCTCATTTCTCCAATGAAAGAAAATAAAACCCCATAATCCTCAATTGAAAACCTAAATTTTTGAAAGAAAAAATCTCACTACTTAATCGTTAGTGCTTACTACTTAGTTCGTTAGTCGTTACGTGTATTAACTGTTGACTAACTATAAAATGCGACATTGTTAATTTAGCGCCCATGAACCCGTGTACACGTATGTCTATGACAATCAAGATTCCAATTTTTCCAAGATATATTGTTTGTCTTGGGCCCTAAGAATCACTGGTACGGCTCTGAATATAAGGTTGGGTGCTTCTGACGGTTGACCAGAAAATAACAATATGGGCTGCATAGATGAGAAAAAGAATATTGGTCGAAAAAATAACAATACGCTCGGGTGAGATGTAAAAGCCGCTCGACGGTAGCGGAATCAATTGCAAACCTAAGCCAAAATAGAAACTCTCTTTGATACCATGTTCAAAATCTAACGTGAAAAATATTATTGAATAATTGTGTTATGAATAAATCAATACAATCAACCCATTATATAGAGAAATAGTATAAACTCTAAAAGATAAAAATAAAATCAATATATAGTTTCTTAAATTATAATATCAATTCGACTATTAATAGATTCAATGTAGGAAACTAAATAATGCAAAAATATATTTATTTTCATTCCATATTTAACGATTTGATTATTTGCTCAATCTCCTGTATTTTTATTTTTTCATTTTTTTCTTTAACTTCTATACGTGTTAATCACCCGTCGTCTTGTATTATTACAAATATTAGAATTAATTCTACTTTTTTATGACATCACCAAAGAGATCGAATCTTCAATAGAACTGAACAAAATACATATTTAAGCAAGAGAAGCACCTCAAATAATGAAAATTATCAAGTGTCAATTGTTGATACTTGTTATTGTGCCAACGAAGACACATGCAGCGACCCTAGAAAAGGACTCCCTCAAATAAATTAAGTGCTTGTTTGACAACCATAGTTTTTTGGGAAAAAATGGTTTTGAGAATCTAATGGTTAAAAAGTTGTTTGAAAAGTAAAAAATTGTGAGCTTGACTTTTTTTGGATGGTTAAAATTGATTATTGTAGAAAAAAATAGTAAATTTTATGAGAAAAAAGAATATCAAACAAGCACTAAATCGTTACGGAATTTAATGAGTACGGATCTATAATGGATAATTGCCTTGGATGGTAGTATAATTTCATCTGAATAATTATCTAAGGGTCCGTTTGATAGCGAGGGTGAAATTTGGGTGGAAAGAAAATGAATTCCAGATAATTGAATTCTAGGTAATTGAATTACTGGAAATTAGAAGTTTAATGTGTTTGATTGGTTTAATTTCTAGGTGGAAAAAGTAGGGAATTTTCCAACTTTTGTTGTTTGATTGACATTATTTTCCATGGAAAATAAAGTATTTTTTTGCTATTTTAATCAATTTTTTTTTTTTACTTTTTAAATATATTTGTACTTGATTATGATAATGTTATTTTTTGGAAAGAAAATAAGTCAATTAACAACAACAAAATTGATTAAATGTGTCCAAAATCATTTTCCATCTATCATGGAAAACATTTTTCCACCAAAATCCAAAGAAAATCTTTTCCACCAAATCAAGGAAAATGGAAGAAAAAGTGGGGTCCGCGAAAAAAGTTTTACATGAAAAATTTTGTCAAACAAACAAACTAAAAGTGGAAATTGAAAAACATATTCCATTTTTCATGGAAAATTTTGTGTACTCAAACAGGGCCTAACTTCAACTATATTTGCAAAGTCTTCTGAATTTATCATCAGTTGTCCATTTGTTTCATTTTATCTCCACGAGGATATCGTTCGTGTTGGTCTTCAAACTAATGAACAATTGAAACATGAAATGTCACAGAGGCTCTATTTGATGCTGCCATATTTTTCAAGGAAAATCAAAAGATTAGATTTTCCATCTTAACTCTTTTTGTCTTGTTTGGCGGCCAACAATTGAAGTGGAAGATTTTTTACTAGAACCAATCCATGCGCCTGATTTTCTTTGTTTTCATTGAAAACATTTTCTACCACTTTGCGAGAAAAAATGTTTTCTAAGAAAGGCAAGTTTATTTTTCGTTACATTTGATGTTATTAATTGACTTATTTTTATTTCAAAAAATAACATTATTATTATCAAGTACAAATATGTTTAAAAAGTAAAAAACTAAAATAAAAAAGTTAAATTTTACTTTATTTGTCATGAAAAATAATGTCAATCAAATGCCAAAACTTGAAAAATTCCCCACTTTTTCACCCAGAAAATTAAATCAATCAAACACTTTTAATTGATATTTTCAACGAAAATAATTTCCAAGCAATTTTTTTTCTTGAAAAATATTTTCTTTCCACCAATTTTTCACATTCGCAATCGTTGCACCCTAATAGTTTAATGACCATTCCCGTAGCTAACCTAGGCAAGAAGTACACCTACATTAAAAAAATAATAATAAAATAAATAAATAAATAAACTTATTTATTAAAAACCAAATAAATGTAATGTCAACCTTAATTCCAAGCCTTAAATGGCATCAAAGGGTATTGAAATTTTGTCTTTGTGGGTTACATTGATAACTCATAATGATCAATAAGCATGAAATAGGACTACAAAGGGAAGTATTTTTTTTTCTCTGTTCCGCAAAAAAGCAGAATATTTTTCAGCCTTTTCCAGGCCTAATAATATATGCACAATCAAGTATGTATAGTTAATGTTCGTCATGAATAATTAAAGATGAACATTAAAGAATATAATTAAATTTCGTGAATGAATTCAAGAATGTAGTATATTTAAAATAACTTTACTACTTATTATACAAGCAATTTAAAAGAAATGTTGATACATATAATGCCATTTTTTATCCTTCCTCGAAAGCTTAAGATATATTTTGTTCGATCTATTTCTTTATTTCCCCATGAATAATAGACTCCCTATTCTTTAAGGTTGTATATTGGAAGTGTTGATGTTAATGATCTCTTCGCTTGTAGCTTAACAACTATCCTTTCACCTAAGAAAATCGTACTTCCACAGGGAAATGCTATAAGGGAAGTTCCCCTAACAAAGCATTTGTTTTGGGTACAAAATGTAACAAGTTCAAATCTTATCAACCCAACCCTCGTATGTCTTTGTTTTATGTGATAGTTGTGCAAGGAATGAATTCGAACTCATGACCTCAGGGTTGAGTGGTGACCCAGCCGTTGACGAAATTGAATTCTTGAGTTATCTTTTGTTTCGCCAATATTTAATATATATTAGTTAATCAAACAAATATTTTTTTCCACAAGTTACACGTTAATATTAAATTGCATAATATAATTGGATAACGACATGGCAGAAAATTTTTCCGTTGTGAATTTGACCAAATTTTAATTTCATCAACTTTTATCAAAATTTACTAAAATTTTTATCAAAAACTTTTGCACACGTGCTGTAATATTTCATAGCATATTTGAACATAATTTCAATTCAAGAATTCTTACTTGAAAAGTTGCATTCCAAGATATTTTTGTGTAGTTGAATCATCTTACTTTTCGAACTCCAAAATATGCAGGGGCGGACCTGTGAAGGAACCAGTGGGTGCAGTCGCACCCACCGGCTCCCATTTTCTTCTCTTTTTTTGGTTTTTTTTTTCTTTCAAATTTTCAGCATATTATTGATCGATTCATCCATTTTACAATATCTTGCACCCACTGGGCCAAATTCTTGTGTCCGCCCCTGAAAATATGCATCTTCTTGCACTCCAATATGGTCCAAATCCCGATCACAATGGAAGGAGATTATTTACAACAACCTAAGTGCCTAATTTCGTGAGTTTTCATGCAAAAAATGTGGTATAATTCTCACATGCAAATTTCACTCTTGTTTCTAACATATTGTTTTCATCTTCTGTTCCAAAACAATAATATAAAGATTGTACGTAGAGGGTATTCGGAGTTGTAGATTAGAATTCCATATTCAAACTACTCCCTTCCTCACGGACGACTCGACGACTCGTGGCCCATATTTTCCAATATGAGCACGTAATCAAGGTAGGTCAATGGCTCGTCCGAATGGTTACTAGCTGCTTAGGTATTTAATTTCCAGTTTGAACCTTAAATATAGTCAAATTATTATGTAAAAAATTATTACTTTTTTTTTTTTGAGGAATAAAATCCACATTATTTTTTAGATGAATGAGATCTTACTAGTTTTCACATAACAAACAGTTTTATGAATAACCGTCTACAGATTGATTTTTTTTTTTTTTTGAAGGACAATCTACAGATTGATTTCGTTTACTCATAATTAACCATTCGTAGAATTTACGTGCACAAGTACCGAAACCCTTCTAATTGTTTTGAAAATAAATATTTTATTCACCTATGCAACTGCATAATATTTCTAATATGAAGTTTTATTGTTTTTTCATCAACGATTAAGAAATTTAAGAAATTGAGTTTAATTTGAAATGAAGGGAAAGTTGATTTCTCATTACTATAATTAATTATGACTAATTTCGATTTTTGAAATATATATGAATTTAATTTTTATATTTGTATTACAAAAATGCTGGTTGTACAACAGTAGATACCAGTGACGAATTCAAAAAGTCAATCCAGTACGAGCGGACACTACAAGATAAGAGGAAAAAAATTCGACACCAAAATTATAAGGTAAAAAAAGATTTTTTTATGAATCCAGCTCAAGAGGCCGAACGCCTTCACTGAGGACTGGATCCGTCCATGCCTCACCCCTATTGTTGTGAGGGGTACAACCAGCAACATATTTTTTAGTAGCCTCATATTATTTAATATTTAGCTCTTATTTGGTGGAGATTTAAATTAGATTTTTAGTAAATTTTGATAAAAGTTAAACAGATTAGTGGTTGAAAAATTATTAGTGGTTGAAAAATTGTGAATCTCATAAAATATATAATTGAAATTGATTTTTAACTTTTGAACTTGGATTGAAATCAGGTTTTAATTTGTACCAAACAGAGGCTTAGATTACCAAACTAATTCATTTTTGCAGACTCCAATAAACCCTTTATAAACTATTCGGCAATATTATAATAATTATGAATTGATTACTTATATTTTTAGGTAAAATTAGTTGTCTATCTGTCCGATGCACGGAATATATAATTTTTAAATCATAATTTTAAAAATATCTTGATTCAATTATATCAAATAAAAAACATAATTTCAATAAAATTTCAATATAAAATGTTATTGAATTTTAAATTTTAAAAAAGATAAAACTATTTAAAATAAAAAATGCTACATGTACACTAAGTATACCGGGCTACTAAAAATTTGATATTTATTTAAATTTTTTATATAAATATTTTTTTACTTTTATTTACATTTTCTCTGAAAAATTTACCCACCTTATCACCTATTTCCCTTTTAATATGTTATAATTTTTTATTAACTATATTTTTTAATGTATTGTTTACATATATTTTATTTAAAATCCAATATTTTAATTAATATATTTTACTTTTCCTTATTTTTTAAACATGTCAATTTTTGTCAAAATGATGAGCTTCCGTTTGGTAATAATATTTAGTTTATAAACATGTTTATTTATTATTTTGAGGTAAAAAATAGTGGTTGAAAATTGGAGAGAGAAAATATGGGTGGTTAAAAAGTTGATAAAAAATAATTAATTATTTTTGTAACATACGTATTGAAGAGCCTACTCATTTATTGACATATTAGGAAGTAAAATCTCAATAATTTTATTCATTTATTTTTAATATATATTAATTCAATTTTTTCATTTTTAATTTAACAAATTTATACACCATATATTTATTTATTTTAAAATATATTAATCCAAAATTTTCATTTTCAATGTAACACATTTACATAGATATGATATGATATAACATTTATTTATGTTCAAATAGATTAATCTAATTTTTTTCATTTCCTACGTAACACATGTTATTGAATTTGAAACTCTAAAAAAAATAAAAATAAAAACTAATCAAAAAAAAAAAAATTGTGCATGTACACTCAGTGTACCGCGCCACTCAAAGTTTGACACTTAATTAAATTTTTTATATAAAATTTTTTTTGACTTTTATATACATTTTTCTCTAAAAAATTTGCCCACATTATCACCTATTTTCCTTCTAATATGTTATAATTTTTAATTAACTTTATTTTTTTAATATGTTGCTTACATATATTTTATTTTTCCTTTTTTTTAACACACCAATTTTTGTCAAAATGATAAAATGATTAAATTTTCTACCAATTTATCATTGGTGGTAAAAAGTTGATAGCAAATGATTAATTATTTTTGTAATATGTTTATTGAAGAACCTTCTCATTTATTGACATATTAGGAAGTAAAACTCCAATAATTTTATTTATCCATTTTCAAAATATATTGATTCAAAATCTTTATTTCTAACTTAACAAATTTATATAGTATCGATTTTTTATTTTACAAATATATTAATCCAAAATTTTTATTTTCAATTTAACACATTTACATAAATATGACATCTATTTATGTTCAAATATATTAATACAATTTTTTCGTTTAACACATAACACATTTACATAGATATTACATTTGTTTAAGTTCAAATATGTTAATCCAATTTTTTCATTTCCTACATAACACATTTACATAGATATCATATTATTTATATTCAAATATATTAATATAATTTTTTTCATTTTCAATGTAATACATTTATACTTAGTATATTTATTTCAAATCTTACTAAATATGTAATAAATAATAATTTTTCCTACAAAAATATATATCTTTTTTATTTATTTATTTTTTTACATAAAATTTGAAGTGATGAGAGAAAGTCATTAAATGCAATTTTTCCTTCAAAATGACTCTCTTCACTTCTACTTTTATATAATAATAATAATAATAATAATAATAATAATATAAAGATATGTGGTTAAAAGTGAAGAAATAAAATGTTTGTGGTTAAAAATGATTTGAAAAATTGTTCCGTTTATAAATTGAATAAATTGTGTTAAAGAACATAGACTATCATTAAATAACACCGTTCGACGGCCACGACAAAGTTTTCTGTGTTTTCTAAGTAAAACGTGGTTGAAAATTAGAAAAAGAAAATGTGTGTAGTTAAAAAATGATTTGAAAAATTGTGTAATTATAAATTGATTTTATTGTTATTGAACGAACTATAAGAGAGAAACCAATTCTCCATATTAAACATTCTAATAAGGATATCTAGCATAAGTGATGTTAGAGCACCTATCTATGAGGTCTTTACTTGATGTGTTCAAGTAGAGGTGTCAAGACGGACAAATCAATCAGACCTAAGAAAATCGGCCCGAATCAATTGGGACCGTAGATCGACTCGTGACCCGTGGGAGCGTTTCACAGGTCAAGAAGTTGTGAATCACGGGTTTCGCGGGTCAAACATTCGCTGGCCGCGATTAAACCTCCTACCCGTGGAAGGAAAAAAAAAAACTGTTTTTATTAAATATGGTATCATTGAAAATCTCATTTATTCTACAAACTCTAATACAACTTTTAAAGTAAAATCTTATTTTTTCTTCCTCATAGCTAAAAAATGTAATGTTCTTTGATAATAGTAATTAGAAATATATTTAGCATTTAATTGTTATTTGTTTATGTTTTATTTATATTTGCAAATTTAGAAGTAATTCATGTAATATAAAATATACATTTAAATTCTATATAAATATTTTATGGTATAAATATGAATTTATCGTTTTAATCATTTTGTATTTAGAAATTTGACCAAAAAATTGCTATAAATATGGAAAAAAAAACTATGTTTTTATTCATACGAGTCAAATCAAAACGAATCTCGACCTACATGGGCTCAACTTGGATGGGTCAGTGGGTGGAACTGGGTTGTAATTCGAAATTTGTGGTCTGACAGGAACCCGCAATGGACGGACTTTTTTTCAAGCGGACGGTTACCGGGCTATAATGTTGGCAGCCCCACCCGGATTGACACATCTATGTTCAAGTAAGAGTGAAATTAGATGATTAATCAATTGTCTCTCATTTAACTATATACAGTACTCCATTCGTTCCGTGAAGATAGATATACTCTAATTTTTTTCATATAAATTAAGAAATGACAATTAATATGATTTAAAAAAGTAAATTTCGTACTAACTTTTCTTAATATATATGTATTCATTAATAATAAAGTACATTAAATAAGAACATATTAAGAATTGAGAAAATCGAATACATACTCAACAAGATAAGTATATTATAAATTGGAACGAATAAATAAAGAATATAAGTCTTGTTGAATCCAAGCTCAAAAAGAGGTACAGTGATCCACTAGCAAGGGCCCAACTAAGGCCCAACGGATCTTGACCCACAGTTAAGGTCCAAAATATCACCTTGGGCCCAATTCCGAGGTGGTTTGTCAAGCGAACCTTTCTAGCTGAACTGATTTACGCCTGGTCGATGTGCTTTATGCGCAGACGAGGCGCTTACGGCAGTGAACTGAAGAGAGATGGAGTCAGAGAGGTGACACTACCTTTACCAAGATGTGACGGCGCCCATCCTCTACGAAATGTAGCAATGATTACGGTCAAAAAGCAAGGTTGTCACTTCCATGAGTCAGGGTGATGACAAGTGTAAAAGTATGCCACGTGTCGTGATCCGAGACAACAAGTTCCTCTATAAATGAAGCACGACTGTCTCCAAATGAGGGGTGAGCATTTTTTACTCTCTGAACTAAAGATATATTTATCTCACTCCCTTTTCTCTCTTTTACACATTTTACCTCTCCCGCACCCAATATATATATATTCGCCTAAAATGAATACTGACTTTGGCATCGGAGTGCCAACGGGAGCCACCTCGGCTCCCTTTGCAAACTGATTGTTTGTCACAGTGCGCAGGAGATCCACATATTCAAGAGGGAGGAGCTGAGACGTGTTGGTTCAAGGTCCAGCCGAATTTTATGATCAACAAGTCTATCTCTAGGATACAGAGAAAATACCACCTATACTGATATTATGACAATAGTGGTGTCAAATAATGAAACTTTAGACTTTCATTTATTGTTTTACAATTTCCCATGTATGTACAATTTTAAAAGTAGAGAGGAAATACTCCAATCATTCATCCAACCAAGATAAACTTATTTTTCAATTTTTTGTCCGAATATATAGGTCACTTTACTTACTGATATATAACTAATATATTAATTTTGTTAACATACCCTTTTTTAATGTGTATATTCAAAAATATGAACTATCATTATTTAATGTAAGGGTACATTATATTAGAAAAAATGTAAGTAATTTTATACTTTCAATATATATTAATTATATTTTTTTAATCGGTATAAAAATAGAAATAAATTTATTTTTATGAGACGGAGAGGGTAATAAAATTAAAGAGACGACAGCTCTATTAAAATATATAGTGTGGTACATGACCTAATTATTAATTATTAATGGAATTAAATCAAAATAGGACCATATTGTTCATGCTACAGTTACGAGCCCTGTACAACTAGCTTTTCCCATCAAAATAAAGGTAAAATTATTAATAGAATTGTTGGACTTGTATAAGATCTTCATTCTATTTTTAAATATTCTTCGAAACGCTCTTTGACTTAGCAAGTGTTCAAGTAAAACCATTTTTTTTGGTTTATAAACATATTTATAAACTAAACAATTTCTCAAATTATTTTTTAACCATATATATTTTTTCTCTTCAATTTTCAATCATTACTTTTTACCTCAAAACAGTAAATAAACCAAACAGTGTCACCAAACAGAGAATGATGATATATAAACGTTTGAATGCTCATTGATTTTCTTATTTCGAAAATCATATTTTTTTAATAAGTTCTCGTTTGGAGCTGTGGAGGTGTATACAGTATACCCAATTGTTGTCAAACTCGAGTCAAAAATCGAATTGAGTTACTCCAAAAACTAGTTTTGGTCAAACCCAATAAGTTTCCTAGTTGATCCTGAGCCTAGGTTTGACCCCAGTTTTGTTATTATTATGACATTTTTAAATTTAACAGGATTGAGCTTGTCGTCTTCAAGTCTTACTCCAAAAGAGTCAATTCTGTGAATGCATTGATATTTTTTTAATTATTGTAGAGATGACAAAAAAAAATTGATTCGCTCCATCGATTCGTCGACCCGATTCGATCCGATCCGATCCGAAAAATGTCGATCCGCCGATCGATGAGGCGGATCAGGGCGGGGCGGATCAACGAATCGGGACCGATTCGCCCCCGTTTAATTAAAAAAATAAAAATTAATAAAAAAATAAATTTTTTTATTTTTTAAAAAAGATTTAGTTTAAATTATATATAAAAAAAATTTATCACGGATTGACCCTTAACCCTATTCCAATCAGGTTGATGATCGAGTCGGGCATAGAGAGAGTGTAGGCATGCATTAGAATGGTAAAGAAATTAGTGATGTTTGGTAATGGAGAAATCGTAAAAAAATTGACTTTGTGGTTGGAAAGTTGTTAAAAAGTGTGTAAAGTGATGAATCTCATAAAAATATAGGGTTGAAAATGAATTTTATGAAAGATTTGGGATATTTTTTCTGGACCAAATAGGCTCTTAATGTAGAGGTGTCAAGACGGACGGGCCGACCAGACCCGTGAAAATCGGCCCGGATTGACCCGGGATCGCGGGGCGACCCATGACTCGTGCGGGCAGTTCACGGGTTAAGAAGTTGTGAACCGCGGGTTTTGCGTGTCAAACCTTCGCGGGCCGCGGTTAACCCGCTGGCCCGTAAAAAAAAAAAGTTTTTTATTAAATATAGTAACATTGAAAATCTCTCTTCTTCTAGAAACTCTAATACAACTTTTAAAGTAAAATCTTATTTTTTTCTCCCTAATAGCCAAAAAAATAATGTTTTTTGACAATAGTAATTAGAAATATATTTATCATTTAATTGTTATTTGTTTATATTTTATTTAAATTTGCAAATTTAGAAGTAATTCATATAACATAAACTATAATTTTAAATTCTATATAAATATTTTATGGTATAAATATGAATTTATCATTTTAATCATTTTGTATTTAGAAATTTGACAAAAAATTTGCTATAAATATGAAAAAATCTATATTTTTATTCATAGGGGCCAAATCATAACAAACCGCGACCTGCATGGGCTCGACCCGGATGGGCCAGCGGGCGGGTCTGAGTTGTATTTCAAAATTTATGGGCTGACTCGTAATCGGCCCGTAACCCGCAGCGGACGGGCATTTTTTCAAACGGACCGTTACCGAGCTTTTTATTGGCGGGTCAATCCGGTCCGGACCACCCGGATTGACACCTCTAACTAAATGGTGGGTGAATCATTAATGTAAATGTTAATTCTGCATAGACTTTTAGCTGAGATGAATATATACATATAATTAATCACAGAATCTGCATTGATATGATGAACATGACAGCAGCAAAACTATACTTGCCCACTTTTGTTGGAAACGACAAAATCCAAAGCCACTGGAAAGTGAAAACACATACACATATCATTTTATAGTTAATAATAATAATTATGGGGGCAGTGGGCAAATTCTGCAAGTTGGGTTGTAAAAGGAGGAGGTTTCAAGAAGGTGGCTTTCAATGTGCAGACACGGCATCTCCGTGCCCTCATATACATACACGTTTAATACATCAACTCTCTCTCTCTCTCTCTCTCTCTCTCTCTCTCTATATATCTATTGATTTCTCTCTCTAGATCTCTGTGTGAGTTTGTGTACACACAGCATGCAACGAGTGCAGATGCAGAGTACGTTGTTTGCAGTAATTGCATTGCATGGGAGTGCGGTCTGTACCAAGAGAAAGAGAAACCATATGTTCTGGCGTTTGCCACTTCAAATCTTCAATGCGACTCCTTCTTCATCCTATAAAGATAAATTTATATTCTTCATTTGTCCTTCAAAATTATAGCTTATTTTCATAGTTTTTTTTGTTAAAGTTTTTTAATATGCCTCTATATAATATACATTGTTATCAATAAATATAAAACTACAGTTTTGATCTAGTACCCATGAAGGGTACCACTTATGTTGAGAAAATTCCTTCCTCGTAGTGAAATACCTGTTTTGTTGAAGTAGACACAAACTTGAAATCAAAGAATCAAGAAGAAAGACTTAAATCGCAAAGAATGTTATCCTAAAAGCTAAATTTGTCTCATCTCCAAAGATGATGCTAAAGGGTCTCTAAGCAAATTGTTTTAGCGGATTTGAACTCTCGAACCAAGTATCAAATAGAACAATTGAAAACTTGGAAATAAAGAGCAAGAAGAGCAATGAAATGAGATTCTAAGTATGAAGAACAAGAATTTTATGGTGATTTTCTCAATGTAAAATATGATAATCTTGTGTTGTAAATCATGAATTCTATCTCGATTTATAGAATTTCATCACCCATTTTCTTTGTTCACACAACTCTTCACAAAAAAGTGCAAAATGTTGATAAAAATATGCATGCAAAATTCTGAAAAAATCTACCAACAGTAGAATTTTTTAACCATGCGATCGCTTGATGTGAACTGCTTAAGCAGAATCCATATCGCCTAAGAACAAATAAACGATGCCATGCATAAGATAAGGTATCTTTCAATTTGAACCTTACATTAGTGCTAACATTGCAAAGTAATATCGAGATCCCAGGTAGCCTTAGCTTTAACCAGTTATCCCTTATGATGTTCTCGACGATATCGCACACATAAACATTCTTGCTCAATAGCCTTGCGCCCATCCGAGTTCATGAACTTTTTAGAAAGTAACTCCAACTTTCCTTGAAGCGGCACCACTTCTAAGTTCATATAGGTACAGTTCTTCCGGTATCTTTATTACATTTAGATATACTTGTAATTCTGAACTTTATTAAGAGTTTACGACTTAACCCTCCAACAGTAATAACCAACACTTTTAATCTAGAATGAGGTATGTTTTCACAAAGCGTTGAAACTATCCACTTATCGAATGATTTATTGTTGCCCTTAGAACCCGAGGTATACTTGTTAGTATAGTCAGATAGGGTTTGCAGCGTACCCGGTCCTCAAGGGCTGCCGACCGTCTACTCATGGTCTTTCCACTCCCCCCTGGTCGTTCTGCTCCTCAAGGGCTGGCAGCCTCGTTTTCAGGAAGTGAATTTTTGCCTGCCCATGGATTCGAACCTTGTACCTAAGGGTTAAGTACAAATTTCATTGAATCCCTCGTATCCCTGGTACGTACCAGGGATTCCATGAAATTTGTACTTAACCCCTAGGTACAAGGTTCGAATCCCTGGGGAGGCAAAAATTTACGTCCTGGAAACGAGATTGCCAACCCTTGAGGAGCAGGACGGCCAGGGGGAGTGGAAAGACCATGAGTAGACGGCCGGCAGCCCTTGAGGATCGGGTACGCTACAAAAAAGGCGCCTTTTTGTAACGACCAGGCTCCCTCACTGGGGCCTTTTTTGTGTCGTACTTATGGTCTTTCCACTCCCCCCTGGTCATCTTGGTCCTCAAGGACTGCCCCTCGTTTTCAGGAAGTGGATTTTTGTCTTCCATGGGTTTCGAACCTTATACCTAGAAGTTAAGTACAAAGATTCTTAGAAACCCACTATTGTAGCGATCGAGAATTTTTCATGACTTATTTAAATTAATATTATATTTTTAAAATGTGTCGCTACGACTTTGTCCGTTTATTTTAAAAGTGTGATCGTCTAGCCAATGAAATGAAATGAAATTTATTTTAAATTTTATCATATTCCAATTCTAAGTTTTATTAAATGGTGGCCAAGTCCATTATTTATTTTTAAAGTCCAATTTTCAATTTATTTGGATTCAAATTTTTTTAAGCCCAAATTTTAATATATTTTAGATCCAAACATTTAAGCCCAACTTCTAATCTTTTGTTTATTACTATGATATACCATACATTAATCACAATCAACCCCAGACATTCTCCCCAATCGAAGATCCCTTCTTGCCTTCCCAGATTTTAGTCCATAAACAAATCCTAGAATCATTCCCCTACTTGCCAAATCTAATCCTGCACTAAGATACTGTAATGACCTGGCTCCCACATTGGAGCCTTCTACGAGTCAAACTCATGATCTTTCCACTCCCCTCTAGTCATCCTGGTCCTCAAGGGCTGCCGCCTCGTTTTCAAGAAGTGAATTTTTGCCTTCCATGGGTTTCAAACATTGTACCTAGGGGTTAAGTACAAAGATTTTTAGAAACTCATGGAAGGCAAAAATCCACTTCCTGGAAACAAGGTTGGCAGTCTTTGAGGACCAGGACGACCAGGGAGGAGTGGAAAGACCATGAGTATGACTCGGAGAAGGCCCCAGCGAGGGAGCCGAGTCGTTACAGGGTTGCCGTCATTGGTGGATCTTTTATAATGGAGTTTCACCCCCATTCCACTTCATTATATTCCTATGATTTTCCATAAGATATTAAGTCGAGTTTTAACTCAACTTTTCACAAGTTATTGAATCACTTTTTGATTCAACTTTACATGTTTATGTCTAGACTTCTTTTATATATATGTGATCACTTCACAATTATTTGACAATACTTGTCAAATATTTCACGATATTTTGTGCACTTTATAGACTTCAAAATAATATTTCTTTCAATTTTATTTTGTAGTTTAATTGTACTACCCGCACACTTCTAAGGTAAACTCAAAATTATTCTTTCATTCAATGAAAGAATCTAACTTAATATTACAATTTCTTTACTCGATAAAAGAAAATATTCTCACAATTCTTTCACTCAATTGAAAGAATGAACAAAATTGTTCTATCAATAGTGTATATGTTTCCTTAACGAGAACAATAATATTTTACAATTTTGTTAGAGCTTTACCCCCACTTTTTGGGACAAATTTCAAATTTCTCAATTTCATTTAAGTGAATAATTCTTTTTGTGAACCACAATGTTGAACAATAATTCATATTCACTTTTATATTTCATATTATTACTCTTTATTAGTAATAATGATTTTCACATATGATATCAATCATTGATACCAATATCAATTAGATAGACTTATTCTATCATATCATCTTGCATACTTTCTCGAATTATATAAGAATATTAATCAAAACTTGATTACACACCATAGTATGAAATAAGATGATAACAAAATTTGAACAAAAATTTCATAAAATGTATTTTATGAATGGTAAACATATCTCTACTTGTTCAAATTTTCAAATAAGTAATTTGCATTTCTATATATAATTAAATGCAAATCTATAATTAATGCTTCACATAAGCATTATATTTATAATTTATCTACAAAATATGAAAGACAAATTTTAAGAGAAATACTTTATCTTTGCATGATAAACATTTATCATTTTCCTAATAACCATGTCATATAATTATCTCATACACCAAATCCATTTAGTATACAATAATTTAGCAATTATATATTATGAATAAATGTAGAACATATATATTCCTCAAAGAGTCCAAGCAAATGAAATTTATACGATTCAACATTTATATCATGTTGTTATAAAGAGTAACATATCATAATGAGAATTTTGAGATATTGAATGATTGAAACCTCACTAATGTTAAAATCTCATGCATTCATGAAACTTCACTTTCATAAATTTAAAACTTAAAAATCACATACTTCAAAATTTTCAACTAAATAAGTAATATCTTGATTTATGCAGTAATCAAGATAGATTCTCATATAATCAATGCACCAACAATATTATTAAATTTAGTATTTAATAACTAAATCTAATTTCAATGATATGTTATATGTTAAAATAAAATATAACAATATAGTATTCTATATTGCAAACTTAACATGTATTTCGTGCACAAAATAAATTTATAATGTATGACAACTTACTTACCTTTGTCATTGCACTCCATGATTTTCTTCTCCTTTACTTGTATTCATCATCTCACAACCTTTTAAAGTCTCTTTTAGGACTTAATCACATTACCCCCCACATTTGAAAATTCAATATTCTTTTAGAATGAATTTATAATACATTTTGTTAAACATATTTTAGTGACTACACTTAATCACTTCTTCAATTGACAACAATATAATTAAATATATAAAGTGACCTTATCACTTTATTACGTTATACTTCTTTCTATTAGAAGTATACTTAATCATTGTTTAAGTGATCCAACTTAATCACTTGTTTGCATTTTAATATCCTTTAAACTTGTCAAAGTTTTTGCTAGGATATTTTATCACAATCACAATATAATTTCACGAATTCATAAATTATAATTTGAATTTTTTCCCAAAACGTCACTCTACATTTTAAGTTAAATTCAACTTTATGTATAATCTTTCAACTCTATTGAAAAAAATATTTTGTAATAAAACCTCAATTTTTTTTATTGATGTTCTGTTACAAAAGATTATTGACTCCACTATAAGCATAATATAATTTTCTTTTTTCAACCATGCAGATGCTTGGTTTTAATACCAAGCGATTACTTGATTTGAATTGCTTAAGCAGAATCCAAATCGCCTATACCAAGTGATCGCTTGGTTCATATTATTGACCGGACGGGTTAGTCTGGTCCGGTCCAACCAGTCCGTCTGGTTCATTCTAACCGATCTATATGGTCCGATTTTTGCATTTTTTGAACAACATTTTTTATAACAACTTATGGTATCCAACATAGAGAAGGAGGTGAGCTGGGACCCATAACAAGGGGTGATGTGTTACAATTTTATTGGGTGAATGGTACTATAAGTGATACTTGCAACGATCCACTATTTTCCCAAATTTTAAGAAAATTAAAAATCTGCGTGTTTCGATACTTGCAGAAATCCAGGTAGGGTTTAACGTGGCTGAACTGTGATTACTGGAGCTTAACAAACCTGGCCACTTGTCAAACATGAACAGGGCGAGTTCATGCAACTTAGCAGCACCTGCCTATAGCTTAGGTGAATCACTAAGCTAGTTTAGGAGAAATCATTGTTTGGAAATGATATTTTAATCCAAACCTAATCTAAAATTGGTCTACAGTTTCGTGTATAAATAGGTGAGTGGTTCGTGAGTTTTGTAAATACAGAGAAATTGCTGAGAAATCCAGTTATAAACGTGAGAGAGAGTGGATTTGGTTTTCTTTTAAGGTTCAAGAATTTCCAAAAGGTTCTAAACAAGGTAAATAACTGTAGCGACCAAGAATTTTTACGCGATTAATAATTATTTTAATAGAAAATCGTGTCGCTACTATTTCACCTATTTTTATTAAGTTAACGCCGCGACGTATTCGTATAGCCAAGTCAAGAAATAATCGAGATCGTTCGATTTTAAATTAAATTCCGAAATTCTAAAAATATCTCCATTCTCTTGATTTAAAGTATATTAAGTCCAAGTACTTAATTCAATGTTATCCCAATATTTATTTATACAAAAATTATTTTTATTATTGAAATTAAGAAAATATATGCAAGCATGAGAGGTTCCATTATATATAATAATTATGAGAATCTTAATTTAATAAATATGGAAAAGTATATGAATGAATTATATACTCCATTATATATAATCATGAAGAGCATAATATTTGTATAAATATGGAAAAGTATATGAATTGTTGATATACTCCATTATATGTAATCATGAAGAGCATAATATTTGTATAAATATGGAAAAGTATATGAATGAATTATATACTCCATTATATGTAATCATGAAGAGCATAATATTTGTATAAATATGGAAAAGTATATGAATGAATTATATACTCCATTATATATAATCATGAAGAGCATAATATTTGTATAAATATGGAAAAGTATATGAATGAATTATATACTCCATTATATATAATCATGAAGAGCATAATATTTGTATAAATATGGAAAAGTATATGAATGATTGATAAGACTCCATTATATGTAATCATGAAGAGCATAATATTTGTATAAATATGGAAAAGTATATGAATGAATTATATACTCCATTATATATAATCATGAAGAGCATATTATTTGTATAAATATGGAAAAGTATATGAATGGTGCTTTACTTTAAGAAAATGATGTGTTAAAATTAATAGAATTGAATGATTATGTTTACAATATGCCAACTTTATACATCTATTTAAACCCATCTCTTTTACACACAACTCTACACATATACACTTATTTCCAATCTCTTGACAAAATCCACAAGTAAGAGAAATTCAAGGTGGTCAAGAAAGTTTTGGTCCATTTACTACTACACTTCATTTTAATCTTTTAAAAGGTAAGTATATCTTATGTTTTTATGAAAAGTAAGTATGTTTTTATGAAAGGTAAATACACCTTATGTTTTTATGAAAAGTAAGTATGTTTTTATGACAAGTAAGTATATCTTTATGTTTTTATGAAAATGTTTGGATCATTGCTATGAAATCAATCTCACAAGATTGTTATGGGTTCCATATGATATGTTTATGATTATGCTAAGGGGACCGGAGTTTAGTAGCGCTACACATAAGAATTCTTGCCATTTAAGTTCGGTAAAATTATTGTGTCTCCCTATATTTATGAGTATTTCGATCCTATCCTATGTTATGATGAAAATGATCCATATGCTTTTAAAAGAAAATTTATGCTTGGTATACTTACTGGGATTTTATAAATCTCACTCTACGATATTTACCATTTTCAGATAATTGAAGGTTCGAGGCGGTCAACATGGAAGTGGCAAAAGTGGTTAAGATTGATGAGATAATTATGTTGAACTTTATGTAAGAAAATTATGTTCTATTTATATTCACAAATAAAATTATGGGATTCTAATTATTCTTTTGAATAATTTTACATTACTATTTAAGTCTCGATAATATGATATGAGTCACTTTTAGTGGCACTCGAATGGTCAAGACTTCGGGTCGTCACAGTTGGTATCAGAGATAAGAGTTTTAAAAAACGATTCTGTAGATTTTTGAAATTTTATTTCTTTAAAAAAAAAAAAAAAAAATCACTATTCACGTGAACAGTAAAACGACGTGCTATTCATGATGAACAGTGAACGAAATCACTATTCGTTAAAAAAAAAAAGTTGAATTTTCACATGTCAAGTATGGTTATGATTTTGAAAAGCATGATGAAATTTGATGTGCGAATTTCAAGGACAAAATTCATTTTAAGCAAGGAAGTTTGTAATGTCCTGAAAATTTTATGGAATATAATTAGTTAGTGATATGATGTTTATATTGATGTCTTTGATAAATTTCTAGAAGTTCGGGGACTAAAGGAAAATAAGATTTGACGATAAATTTTTATTTGGGTTAATTAGGCCCAATCTTATGTAAAGATGCGAAATGATTAATAATTATTTTTTTTTGAAATATTTTAACTCATCACTCTACTATGTCACTCTCCACATATTGACTCCTCGAACCAGGTATGTTATATGCTTTGCAAGTCATTTACGATTTTATTAAGACATGTTAAGTATGAAATATTCATATGTTATGAATCTTTAAGTGAAATATACATGTTGAGTATGATATGAATTGATAGAAGCCTAAATTTTAATTTATTCCTTTTAATGTAGAATCATGAGACATAGAGGATATTGATATGAATTTTGGTTCATATTAAGCTTAGTAAGACTAACTAAATTAGAAAATTAAGTTGGTTCGTAATTTTTGCCAAAAAAATATATGGAATAATATATTAAACAAACAAAATTAATAATGAATTCGTACAATAATTTATCCCTTTATCACTACCTTTGTGTAAAGACAAGGGAAAAACTGTGGATGGTTATTAGTACTTCCTCTTCAAGTTTCAATTATCGGTTCAATAATTTATCCCTTTATCACTACCTTTGCTTAAAAGTAAGGAAAAACTGTGGATGATTATTGGTACCACTCTTCAAGCTTCTATTCTAAAAAAAAAAAAAAAAAAAATTCAGAAAGAAAGAACGAGTGTTTAGTATAATGAAAAAAATATGATTTACGAATGATTTTCAAAATAATCTTTGTCGTCAAGTTTAGAAATGATGAGCCCTAAATGGACTTTGCATAATTGATTTTAGACATGGCACTAAGTATGAGAAGTCAACAGAAAGGACTAGATAATATTTTCGAATTATTCATCGTTTAGATTAAACGAGAAATAGAAAGTCAGTTTTATGAAGTTATGATGAGATGTTGAGATTATAAGTGATATGATTTTATTGAGATTTTTATGAGAAGAATTATGAAGTTGGAGATTTAAAGTTTAGGCTCTTAATTATTGAGAAATAAGGACTTGATATGGTGATATTAGAAATTATGATTTGAAATTTCTATGTTGAGGAATTATGAATTGATTTTCTGGAATATTTATGATGATATTGAAGTTTGATGAAATTGTGATCAAATGTACAATTAGTTATTATTGTGAGTTATGAAGTATGCTTACGATTTGGATAAGTCCAAATTTCAAAGGAAAACTGCCTAGAATTTTATCGTTTGGAGTTAAGAGCATAGTATGGTATGCAATCACTAAGAGAATTGAGGTTAGACATACAAGTTCATTTACATCACAAACGAGATTTAGTAGATGATAACAGAGATATTATTATTTTCTCATAAGGAGAACACACAAGAGTCACCCTCGAAAGGAAATACATGAAACACGCAAAAGCAAAAGAAAGCAACATGGGAAATTCCTCAAATTGAGAGATGTGTTTCCGGAGTAGCCGTATCCTACCACCTCTGACCTTTTGAGGAAATAAAGAAACCTTCAAAGAGGTGTGTTTCGAGAGTAAGAATACTCCGTAATCTACCACCTGGAACCTTTGAGGTACACACAAGATTTAAACATTAAGGAAAATCCTAGGAAATTAGAGGGGTGTCTCGAGAGTAAGAATACTCCGTACTCTACCCCCACCTATTCTAAGATTCATAAAGTTAAGTTTACATTAACCGGACTCCATTTTCGCTTGATTCCCCTTCCTTGCGACCAATCTATCTTAACCCCTGCTGGATCTTGTATTGAGATATATGACTGCAGCTTATCCAGTAGTTCATCAATAGTAGGAGCAGAAATAAGAAGCCTTCTGGAAAATGGAGAGATGAATCCCTGTTCCACAGCATAATCAAGAAAGGTTAACAAGCCATCAAAGAAATTGTTAACATTCAAAAGCCCAATAGGCTTAGTATGGAGATCTAGTTGAGCCCATGAGGTAATGTTAAAGATTTCTTCTAAGGTACCAAAACCTCCGGGCAGGGCTATAAAGGCATCAGAACCATATAGCATACAAGTTATGCGTTCATGGATGGATAAGGTTTGAACTTCATGCCCTCGAGTTTTTCCTGCAACATCTACCAAAGGGACAGGTATGACACCGATTACTTTTGATTTCTCTGCAAGAGCAGATTGGGAAACACAACCCATTAGACCACTGCTACCACCCCCATACACAAGAGTGATACCTTTTTCCCCCAGTTTCTTTCCAAGATCTACGGCCGATTCTAGATAACTGAAGCCTTTCCCCACTTTTGATCCACAAAATACACAAATAGTTTTGATCTGTCGAAGTTTTGGTGCTTCCATCTTTGATAGTATAGAAGAGAAAACTTACGAAGAAGATGTGATTTTGGGATGCCTGAACTATGAAATATGTTTGGCTATTTAAAGCCGGAAAAATTTACTGTTTTTGATTGATTCTGAAAAAGTAAAGATTTACTTTTGACAAAATCAGCCTACTTTTGACTATTTTATCAAAGCTTTCATCTTTCGGTGATTTATTTTCCAGCTTTATCAAACCTCGAGAAAGGAAAATATATTTTTACTAACATTTATCAAAACGCGTGAAAGGAAACAGAAGAATATTTTAAATATGTATCAAGAGATTTACCTTATATCAATGCTGATTTGCCACAACCTCATTGTGTAAAACAGACTGGCAGACAGGATCTTTTGCAGTTATATTTTTGAGACTATAACGATTTTTGTCTTCGTTAAACTGAGCGTATAAGGAGAGAAGTTCACGTTGCACATAACCACTTGGGTGCGTCTCAAGAGTCAGTCGAATATCATCCAAAGGCTCCTTACTCAGTCCACCCTTTATGAATTTGATTTTATCATCCCGATTAGTAGAAGAATATCCTACTGTTTTGCAACGAGTATCACAGTTCCAACGAGCACATTTGTAGCAACCATTCAGCCTTTTTGCTCTTCGTTTCTTTGCGAAGGTGCTTTTGCCTAAACCAGGCATGTGCTTTGGAAATGTCATAGGTAATTCACCAGATAATCGAACTTTTGCTTCGATCAACCAGCGAACATCTTCTGGAATACCATGAGCCATCAGCAACCTCAACCTTTCGAGCCTAATTCGATAAATTTTTCTCAGATCATTCATAGGAAGATTGGAATAATACTTGCGAATGTTTGAAAGGATGATATCCATTTTTGATGGATCTAACCTCTTCCCAACATGATCTATTTAAAGGTATAAAGGAACTAAGTGGATCCATCTGATATTGATTCCAGCAAGAAAGCGCGGAATAGAATAATGAAAAGAAGAGACAAGAATTAATGCGCTGTTTAATTTTATCGATAAAGGAAGATTTGATGATAAGATTTTGAGATACAGAATATTTTCTTGGATTTGGTATTGATATTTTTGGTATAATAATAAGTAATTAAGGTATGGTGTGATGATACGGGAATACGTGAAAGTGAAATAAGGACCGTATCGAATCAGAATTCATAAGTATGTACAAGTGAAAGAAATACCTTGCGGGAAATGTTGTGACAATTAAGTGAAGAATTTTAGTTATTTGGGAGCTAATTATTTATTTGAATTTTGCAGAACGTTTTGGTTACAAATATGGGAAAAGATAAGCTGATGATATTATGTTGATTGATGAATAATATGTTTGGATATATTACATAGGGAATATTCAGGTAACCATTTTATTTACTTTGGGATATTTGGTGATAAGAAGAAATGACTAATTATTATGGTATGATATGTTAGTAAAGATTTATTGAAATTTTAGAGATATTAATACGAATATTTGAGGTCACATGATACGATGATAAGTGACAGGTTACATGAGTACTACAAGACATGATGAAATATCACATACGATTGGGAATTTTCCTTTTGAGTCAGAATTTATGAGTAGACACATATGTCTATTATTGATAGAAAAGTCCATGTTTTTAAGAAAAACAAAGATATGCATTTAGTCAAAGTCCAGTGGGTTAAATATAGTAGCAATGATACTACCTAAGAGAAGAAGAGAAGAGATTCTGATTAAGTGTTCAGAAATCATAAGATCAAGTAAGTTTAATTTCGAGGACGAAATTATTTTAAGGGGGTAAGTTTGTAGCGACCAAGAATTTTTACGCGATTAATAATTATTTTAATAGAAAATCGTGTCGCTACTATTTCACCTATTTTTATTAAGTTAACGCCGCGACGTATTCGTATAGCCAAGTCAAGAAATAATCGAGATCGTTCGATTTTAAATTAAATTCCGAAATTCTAAAAATATCTCCATTCTCTTGATTTAAAGTATATTAAGTCCAAGTACTTAATTCAATGTTATCCCAATATTTATTTATACAAAAATTATTTTTATTATTGAAATTAAGAAAATATATGCAAGCATGAGAGGTTCCATTATATATAATAATTATGAGAATCTTAATTTAATAAATATGGAAAAGTATATGAATGAATTATATACTCCATTATATATAATCATGAAGAGCATAATATTTGTATAAATATGGAAAAGTATATGAATTGTTGATATACTCCATTATATGTAATCATGAAGAGCATAATATTTGTATAAATATGGAAAAGTATATGAATGAATTATATACTCCATTATATGTAATCATGAAGAGCATAATATTTGTATAAATATGGAAAAGTATATGAATGAATTATATACTCCATTATATATAATCATGAAGAGCATAATATTTGTATAAATATGGAAAAGTATATGAATGAATTATATACTCCATTATATATAATCATGAAGAGCATAATATTTGTATAAATATGGAAAAGTATATGAATGATTGATAAGACTCCATTATATGTAATCATGAAGAGCATAATATTTGTATAAATATGGAAAAGTATATGAATGAATTATATACTCCATTATATATAATCATGAAGAGCATATTATTTGTATAAATATGGAAAAGTATATGAATGGTGCTTTACTTTAAGAAAATGATGTGTTAAAATTAATAGAATTGAATGATTATGTTTACAATATGCCAACTTTATACATCTATTTAAACCCATCTCTTTTACACACAACTCTACACATATACACTTATTTCCAATCTCTTGACAAAATCCACAAGTAAGAGAAATTCAAGGTGGTCAAGAAAGTTTTGGTCCATTTACTACTACACTTCATTTTAATCTTTTAAAAGGTAAGTATATCTTATGTTTTTATGAAAAGTAAGTATGTTTTTATGAAAGGTAAATACACCTTATGTTTTTATGAAAAGTAAGTATGTTTTTATGACAAGTAAGTATATCTTTATGTTTTTATGAAAATGTTTGGATCATTGCTATGAAATCAATCTCACAAGATTGTTATGGGTTCCATATGATATGTTTATGATTATGCTAAGGGGACCGGAGTTTAGTAGCGCTACACATAAGAATTCTTGCCATTTAAGTTCGGTAAAATTATTGTGTCTCCCTATATTTATGAGTATTTCGATCCTATCCTATGTTATGATGAAAATGATCCATATGCTTTTAAAAGAAAATTTATGCTTGGTATACTTACTGGGATTTTATAAATCTCACTCTACGATATTTACCATTTTCAGATAATTGAAGGTTCGAGGCGGTCAACATGGAAGTGGCAAAAGTGGTTAAGATTGATGAGATAATTATGTTGAACTTTATGTAAGAAAATTATGTTCTATTTATATTCACAAATAAAATTATGGGATTCTAATTATTCTTTTGAATAATTTTACATTACTATTTAAGTCTCGATAATATGATATGAGTCACTTTTAGTGGCACTCGAATGGTCAAGACTTCGGGTCGTCACAGTTGGTATCAGAGATAAGAGTTTTAAAAAACGATTCTGTAGATTTTTGAAATTTTATTTCTTTAAAAAAAAAAAAAAAAAAATCACTATTCACGTGAACAGTAAAACGACGTGCTATTCATGATGAACAGTGAACGAAATCACTATTCATTAAAAAAAAAAAGTTGAATTTTCACATGTCAAGTATGGTTATGATTTTGAAAAGCATGATGAAATTTGATGTGCGAATTTCAAGGACAAAATTCATTTTAAGCAAGGAAGTTTGTAATGTCCTGAAAATTTTATGGAATATAATTAGTTAGTGATATGATGTTTATATTGATGTCTTTGATAAATTTCTAGAAGTTCGGGGACTAAAGGAAAATAAGATTTGACGATAAATTTTTATTTGGGTTAATTAGGCCCAATCTTATGTAAAGATGCGAAATGATTAATAATTATTTTTTTTTGAAATATTTTAACTCATCACTCTACTATGTCACTCTCCACATATTGACTCCTCGAACCAGGTATGTTATATGCTTTGCAAGTCATTTACGATTTTATTAAGACATGTTAAGTATGAAATATTCATATGTTATGAATCTTTAAGTGAAATATACATGTTGAGTATGATATGAATTGATAGAAGCCTAAATTTTAATTTATTCCTTTTAATGTAGAATCATGAGACATAGAGGATATTGATATGAATTTTGGTTCATATTAAGCTTAGTAAGACTAACTAAATTAGAAAATTAAGTTGGTTCGTAATTTTTGCCAAAAAAATATATGGAATAATATATTAAACAAACAAAATTAATAATGAATTCGTACAATAATTTATCCCTTTATCACTACCTTTGTGTAAAGACAAGGGAAAGACAAGGGAAAAACTGAAATTTTAAAATAGTCTTAAATGCTACTTCGAATAAATTTTTTTAATATTTTAACTTGAGCTCGTCTTGTTAAAATATTTCTTGCATTATTACATTTATTATGTTATCCCGCTTGATATGTACTGCGTCTTATGACGCTCGACTTTTTATACTTGAACTATGTGGTGGAGCTCTTTCTTGCTTGAAATATGATATTTGAATCATGATTTCAAATCCTACTTGAATTCTTGCACGCACGGGATAATACATGTTTTGTAATACGGGCCCTCTTGAAACTCATATTTTAAAAAAATAATGTTACTTGATGAATACATTTGTATTCATATTTTTCATGTTTTAAAATATTTCAAATGCTTGATTGAACTTATTTCAAATCCATCTCTAGCGGGTGGAAAGCGTCAGATGATGAATTGACTCATATGTATATTACGAAGACAGAGATATAGAGCTACCCTCCAGATCAACCAACGCTATCCCGCTATGAGTATACAAAAATGAAAGTAGAATATTACGATAAAAATACTTTTGAGTTAGTTTATACAGATGTTTTTAATTTTACTAATATGAAAGCAGTTAGAGTACGAGTTTTTATTTTGAAGAATGTAAAAACCTCGTAAATGGCTTTAGAATAATATATATGTAAACTACGCGTATTTTATAAAAGTTATGTTTTATGTATCGATACTTGTATATAGATTTATTTAACGAACTAACTTTTAAACATACTGGTAACCAAATAACTGTCATGTATACATGCAGAAAAATGTCTAACAGATCTTATGCTCGGCAATTGAGTTTTTAATGAATGATTTTATTATCAATTTTGCTCATTATAATATATATGTGATTCTTACGAGTTTCAAGTTATCTAAATGTTTACCACACTCCTACTTCAAATGTAAAGAATATTAGCTCAAAAGCTTACTATTACATGAATGTGTTTTAATATGATGCAATTTTACCAATTTAAAGTCAATTAAATTATTTAGTATATGTATATATATTGTTCAAATTCCATGGAAGGAAGACTAACTTGACACTTTTTCAGATATCTGCCTTCTTTAACCAGTATCGATTCTTATAGGAAAACAGCAAAGTCTTATTTTATACAAAACAATAATATGTGATATTTAAATGAAAATTTTTTGTAGTGAAATTCTGTGCGCGACAATACCCTTCATGGGTACTAGATCAAAATTGTATAAAATTAATCGTATTTATATAATTGTTCAATGTATAGATATATTAGGAATAAGAAAAAATTATGTTTTCATTTACAATAATTGCATTTTCTTAATTTGTGTGAAAAAGAAGCAAGTCTCTATCTTCATGAGACGAATGGAATATTACTTTTCATTTACTTAATCCCATTAAAACTCGCATTATATTAGATAGATTTTTTTTTAATATTTTTTTTTGAAAGATTTTATTTAAACAATTTTTCCAAAAAAAAAAAAATCATAATTTTCCATGATTCATGCCTATTGATCACAATTGTATTTACTTGATGTAATTAAGAAGTCATGTTTAACAAGAAGAATATACAAGAATGCAGTGTATTGAGGTTTTACACAGAAGGTTGATTTTGTAGATGATCATGTATTATTATGGGAGATGAAAATTTAAAAAGTACTTTTCCTTAATTATGTTTCTTGAAATTGATATATACACATGTTTGATAGAGATTTTAATAATTTTTTTAGTAGATTTTGATAAAATTGATGAAATATGTGGTTGAAAAATTACAAACCTATGAAATGTGTGATTAAAATTATTTGATGACTTTGACTTAAATTTTAATTAGATTTTTTTAGAGTTGGATGACCTCGATGTTTGTTTTGCTTCACATTCAATTTGTACATTAAACATACATCGGATGTTTCGAATGAAACAAGCAATGGTTTTGGTAGCAATATCACCAATCATAACTTAGCATTTACCACCCTCAACCACCACCCCCTCCCTCTATCTCTCACACATTGCACACACAAGACATGAACATGTGTCCAAGAGTAGCATGAATTCCAAAATGAAATCTTTATGAACGACATTGATAGATTTTCTCCATTGGTAAATACTAAATGGCAATGAAATAACACGTGAGGCATTTTGTTTAGATCAGACAAAAATGCACAAGTAATATAACGCGCAAGTTTTAAATTACTCTTTTTCTTATAAGTACTTTCTATCACAATATTTCACTATAATGAATTAACCTCGCAAAACACAAAGTAAACATGAGTTAAACAACAAATAAATAAAGATTAGCAAAGTAATTGAATCAATATAATAAGCAATTAAACGAAGAAAGCTCCATGTAATTACACAAATAAAGCCTGCTGAAAGTTGTAAATCGAAGGCTCAAATTTATGCTCAATACTACACAAAGGTATTAGGTAATACCACAATCTAGACTAGAGAACACTCCTTCAACAACCCAACACAACCCAACACTACCTTCACCCACAAAAAAAGGGACCGAATAGGGGCTGCACAATAGGGAAGTGAAGGACACGGCCATAGCAATAACCAAACAGGAGGCTCACAGCAAGAACCGAACAGGGGCAGTAAGCACACGGTCACACCAAGACCAACAAAAAATGTCACAACACTGTCACAAGAGCCGCAAAAGGAGGCTCACGGGTAGGTGGTTCACAAAGAACAAGAAGGCAATCTAGTAACGAAAGAGTGGAAGGGGAGAGGGTCGAGTGTTTTGTATTAACCGAGAGTGAGAGGTAAGGGAATTATAGGTTTAGCACTTAATTAGGTTAAGTAGGGAACCCTAGTTAAGTAGGGTTGTTTCTGAAGCCTACCCATCGAGCAATATGGTCGAGACTCAATAAAAATCTCGAAGCGGACAGTAAATTCCTTAGCCGTCTTGTAAATGAGTGACAACACTTGTGAAGATTGGACAATATTATACTCTTCGATCATGGGCCAATTGACCCGCGAAGGATAATTAATCCGACAAGATTTATCATCATCGCCCCGAAGTTTGATTAGGACAAAAACCCAACATTTACCAACTTGTACGTAAAGTTTAAGATTTATAATTACCAAAATCCAACCATTTTATATTAATAATCACTCTTATCTTGTCTTACCATTTTTTGTCACCATATCTGAATTGACTATGTATTAACAAACGATATAAAGTGTTTATGTTCTACAGTGTTAACGTACACAAACATACAATTATTTGATCTAGTCTTAGTTTATTTTTAATAAAATCTGATTTTATTCTCAAGTCAAAGTCAATAATTAATTTTAACCACACATTTTATGAGACCTATAACTTTTCAATCACACATCTCATTAGATTTTATCAAATTTACTAAAGTATGACTTTAGTTTATACCGAACGCGAAACTAAGGGGGTTTATTCAATTGGGATTTCGAAAGATATTTAAAGATTTTTTTCAATGGATTTTTTTTAATGAATTTCATTGAATTTTATTGACTTTTATGGATTTATATAGACTTTTAAAGATTTTCGTGGACATTTATTTAAAAGACTTTCATGTACTTTTAAAGACTTTTATAGATTGATTTAAAAGACTTTCAAATATTTTTAAAGACTTTTACAGACTTTTATTTTTTAATTGAAAAACTTAAACGCTAATAGATTAATTTTCGTATGATGTGAATATGAATCGTTAATAATAATTATATGTAAAGTGAAAAAAAATACAGCGTGAGAAATATAAATAGTTTTAAGACAGAGAAACATTTGTGATTAAAAAAATGAGGGGAAAATAAAATCGCGTTTGATATCGACATAAAAATTGTACTATGTTCATAAAAAACTTTCTAGAGAAAATTCTAGAATCACTTTACTTATTATTATTTGTTTTGATACAATTTATTAATTATTTTTCTATAAGATCTTATGAAATTTTAGTTAGATTTATTTTCATAAAAAAAATCGAAAAAAAGGATGAAAAAAAGAGAGTCCAAATATAAAGAAAAAATATTTAAAATAAAAATATATAAAAAGTTGAAGAGAAGAGAAATAATGATTTGTTTAGTTAAAAGATTTTTTTTTTTCTTTTTATAAAAGTCTTTCAAAATCTTGAAGGTTAATGAGAGACAAATAAAGAGATTTTGTGATTGTACTTTATGTTTAGAAGTTAGTACATAGAGGATTTCGTAGGAGTCTTTAAAAGTTATTGATAATTTGAATAATACGGGATTTTTAAAGACTTTTAAAAGTCTTTATACAATACACCATGACTTTTATGGACTTTTAGAAAGTCATTTAAAATCTATATTAAATACATCAAAATTTTTATGGAGATTCTAAAGTCTTAATTGAATACACCTAAACTTTTCAAATCCTTTCAAATCTTTAAAAGTTATTCAAAATCTACATTGAATAAACCCCCAATATATGTTGAGAAAGAATGTTAAGCTCTGCTTAAAAACATATTTTTAAATAATTATTTGAACAATATATTGATTAAAAATGAAAAAGAAAAAACATGCTTTTAAGCGGGCCAATGGAAAAATTAATATATGAATGTTGTAAATAATGGTGGACCTTCTACAGTCCTATGTTCATTGATTTGTCTCATTAGAACATCATTAAAGACGAGCACGAAATGTGGGAGTGTAACATTATTACAACAAAATGTTAACTTTCTACTCACCAACTCCCCCCCTCCAACCCCACCCCCCAAACCCATCTTTTTACTTACACTAGTATATAAAGCGTGCGATGCACGTAATATTGTAACGATATTATGATATTTTAATTCAAGAATATATTTTTTTCCCACTAATAAAAACTGATTCAAATTTCTAAGTACGCAATACCTTTATCACTAATATCATCATATTTCTTCTAATTACTGATTGTTGATTTCTTTAAATTTTGTATCTCCTAAAATATATACTTAGGCTACTATATTTGAAAAACTGGAATTGGGAGGATTTCTCCTTCTATGTATTTATATAGTTCATAATTAATCTATTGCTGCAATGAAAAAAGAATGACAAATATCAATTGACAATTTATCCAGATTTTAAAATCATGATGAAAAAAATTCAATTGTAATGTGGCGTAAAAAGAATGCTAATCATTCATGTGAAGTAAGAACTTAAAATAACATTTGATCATAAATGTATGAGAAAAACTAAGATGTGTCTAATTTAGATTCTGTTAGGATCGATACGTGATTAAGAACAAAAATAATTAAGTGTAAAAATACATGAACGCCAAGATTTTTCGGCCAAAGGCCCCGGAGGTTCGATAATTCAACAATCATCTACATCCCCCTTTGAGCAATCCATCAAACTTGGATTTACGCTCAAATCCACTAAGCACAACAAGAAGTTCATTACATTTACAAGATCAACACCAAGAACACCAAAATGATCTCCAAAATCACTAAGTCTATCCACTACCATACAACACACGGATTTCACAAAGATTACCTCCATCTAAACTATGTTTTACACATATCGTAAATCCACTCCAAATACGAAGAAATTGGAGAAATCACAAAGAAAAGATACTCTAATCATCGAGAAAAGAGATCACCAGAGGGAATTACAAATAGACATCACTAAGCAATCTTGTCCGAACCCTTAATCAAAAACGCCTCCCAAAGGGAGCTAAAGAGGAGAAACCATCAATTGTGTTGTTGTGGAACCACCAAGATTATTATCACCAATTTGATATCACCAACTTATATAATGGTCTAATTCTAGGCCATGTATGTGGGCTTAACCAATTTAGGCCCAAAGTGAGTAGCACCTACTCAACAATCTCCACCTTGCTACGAACTTGAGTACACTAATAGTGAATTTGAGCAACCAACTTAATATCATCATGCTCTCACACACCTGCAAAACAAGTTATGATTTTAGTACCATATTTGAGGAAATAATTGATAAAAACATTTATTCAGGATTTATTCACCATATGAAATATTTCAAATAAATTGCAACAAATTTTCTCAATGTATAGTACAACCATGAAAAACTAGATTTTTCATAAAATGTATAACATGCTAATAGTCAAAAAGCACTATGTGCAAAAAATATGTGATTTCAAACTCACATAACTATTACACGAGGTGAAAACACATAGGAGGATAACATCCAATTACCAATAACTCATGCATAACATACATCTATAAATCCTCACAATATCACATTGTGTATAACACTTAAACACAAGATTCATATCATATTTCCTCAGATTAATGTACATATTTCAAAACTCTCATTTATAAGTATCAACAATGAACCAATCAAAAGCTATCATCAATATACACTAATAAGAACACCAAGTTACTACTATTTCAACAAAATAATATACAAGCAATGATCAAACTTATTGCATCAAAAGCCAATAATAAGAACAAACGAATCAAGTCATTTATACCACAACCAAAGCAACTTTTAAGTCATATAAAAACCTTTTAAGACAAAAGACACACATTTACGAATTTTTATTTATCTTCAAAAAATCAAGAGGTTAAAATATAAAAACTTTTATAAAAAATGTAATTTCACATCAGGTTGTTTAAGTTGTCGCGACCAACAAAACCACGAACAAAAGTTTTCATATAACCTTCACCTCCTTCTATGTGTGTACCTATGTATCCAATAATCTTAAAAGTTCATTCCGAGTGGTATCCTCTTTTAATTCATAACAAGACAACTCATATCTCCTATCATTGCTTATCCACTCTATTGATTGTTCATCCACACAGTCTCCTCAATTACAACCCTAGTCAAATACTAGTCAACACAAGAGTATGATTTAATGGGTGTATTCCTGCTACTCTCTCACAACTATCTTTTAACTTCAGGACGCTGAATATGGAGTCTCCACCTCACTCGAGATATCGTAGGCCTGGGTATAGTACTCTCACTATATCTAACTCCACATGCAACTGATAACTAGCATACCTTGCTGTTTTTCTCTCAATTGCACCAAAAATCATGTCCTAAACATGACACATCAGCCCCATTAACCGTGATCACACTACTCCATGATCTAACCACACTTTTGGATTCTAAAGCACAACCAAAAGTCTAAACCATAAAATGATCAACACATTTATCATGCAATCTATCATAAGTAGTATCACAAATACCTGAAGTAAAAGAAACATGCCTTCTATGAAACTTACCAAACACACAATGACCACATAAATATATATAAGACACACAGTCTACATATAATCCGCATTTATCACAGAAATGTACATACGACACAGAGTCTCTAATAACAGTCCTTTCATCACCACAAAGCATGTCATTTGTGTTAGTAAAAGAAATAAATGATTCAACATCTCTAATCACATAAGCAATGGTAACAAATACAATTTCTTATAACCCGTTACAAGTTACGAGAACACCCTTAATTATTATCATGATCATATGTCCAATTTTACCAGTCAGCCTCATTTTGTGTTGTAAAATCAAAAATCATAATTCACATCGAAAACCCCCAAATTCGTGCAATGTGTAGTCATATTTGAAACAAAGCTTAACAAAACAAATACACCAATTAACGACTCAACCAAGTATTTCAAGTATAACAAATTATGGCACAAATGCACAATCAAATAAAACATAAATTAAGAATCAATCAAAATCATAAAAGAAAATGTTATTCCTTAATTCTAAGTCACTATTTACTAGGTAGGTCTAATTTGAAGTCCATTAAGCTAGGGTTTCAATAAAGTGATCAATCACAATATACGGCGAATTATCGAATTTTACCCAACTAAAGTCAACGATCACAAATCCAAAGCAATTAAGACATATCAATATCGAACAGAGCTCGCAAAACAGATTGTACAGGCAAGGTGATTATTTTCAAAAATAATAATTAACCAAAACATGTTGCTACCGGCAAGGTAGCTATTCCATAAAGCAAGAAAATGTTAGGGTTTAGGAATATCACCGAGCGAACAATTCGTGTTCGTATATATGCGTTTCGAATCTTGCAAAACTGATTGCGGAAATGGACTCAGCATATCAAGTAGGTAATTCTACCCAAAAAATGGTCGCCGGACCGCCGCTGGCCGCATGCCAGAAAATCCCATGTTATTCATGAAGATGCTCCTTGACCTCGTGACGCAAAATCCAGTGTCTGTTTTCTGATCTGAGCTTCCGTTTGGCTGGAATTAAAGATTGAAGTTCCGCTCAAAAACACTTTTCGGTCAAGATCGATGACTGCCCCCTTCTTTCTTCTCCAGTCGAACCGGCCGGGATCCTTCTTTTCTCCTCAGGTCAGGGTCCACAAATTGCCTGTCGTCGGTGTCGAAGATTTTCTTTCTCACAAATTCTTGCAATTTTTCTGCCGGCCAGTTTGCTCTAGTCTTCTTCCCTTCTTGATTTCTGGTTCAGTTTGCAATTATTATCCGGCCAGATTTTTTTTTTTCGGTTTCAACCTTCCTTCCTTCCTTCCTTCTTTTTTTTCTTTTTCTTTTTCCGGCAAGCAGCTCCTTGAAATTTCAGTCGGTGGCTACTACTTCGATTCGGCCAACAGCAATTTCTTCTTCCTTTCTTGTGTAAAATTTTCAGATTCTTGGTCAGAATAATGGTGGACAATTTGTGTCTTTCCCCTTTTGGAAACTCTATTTTCTTCGGCTAGTAGTTGTTACTTTCCCACTTTGGCAAGTTCTTTTATGCCTTTTAATTTCCCAGATTTCCCCAACCGGTCTCCTACTTCTTTCCCCAATTTTTGGTTCGATTGGTGTGGTCGTCACAGTTCCGGAAAAATTCTCCTTTCTTGTAATTTTTTTTTTATCCGGCCAGTGCAAGAACTTCCCCTTTAATGTCGGTCAGTCACGGTCTTCTTGGAGTTTCTTGTCAGTATTTCCTTTGTTTTTCCAAACTCGGTAGTGGCCCTTTTCTCGCCAATTTTGAAATTGATTTCAATTGCAAAATTCAACTGATTCTTGATCCCAACACAAAGGTCTAAATTCAAATCACAAGGCTCTGATACCACTGTTAGGGTCGATACGTGATCAAGAACAAAAATAATTAAGTGTAAAAATACATGAACGCCAAGATTTTTCGGCCAAAGGCCCCGGAGGTTCGATAATTCAAGAATCATTTACATCCCCCGTTGAGCAATCCATCAAACTTGGATTTACGCTCAAATCCACTAAGTACATCAAGAAGTTCATTACATTTACAAGATCAACACCAAGAATACCAAAATGATCTCCAAAATCACTAAGTCTATCCACTACCATACAACACACGGATTTCACAAAGATTACTCTCCATCTAAACTATGTTTTACACATATCGTAAAACCACTCCAAATATGAAGAAATTGAAGAAATCACAAAGAAAAGATACTCTAATCATCGAGAAAAGAGATCACCAGAGGGAATTACAAATGGACATCACTAAGCAATCTTGTCCGAACCCTTAATCAAAAACGCCTCCCAAAGGGAGCTAAAGAGGAGAAACCGCCAATTGTGTTTTTGTGGAACCACCAAGATTATTATCACCAATTTGATATCACCAACTTATATAATGGTCTAATTCTAGGCCATGTATGTGGGCTTAACCAATTTAGGCCCAAAGTGAGTAGTACCTACTCAACAGATTCCCTACTAGGCCACTAGGGTATGATTATTCGATACACAAAATATATCATATTTAATTAAAATAATGTTTGATCAGGAAAATTGTTTTGAAATCGATGTTTTCAAATTTCTGGCTCAACAAATTGATTCATAGTGCTATGAATTCCTAAGTAGCACGCACATTTCTTTAAATTGATAGAACCACTACAAACCATCATCTCAAATTTTGCTACTACCTAGTGTGTTCATCTATTTGATGGAACAAAAACAAAAACAAAAACATGTCCTTGTGATTTCTTTTCATTGTTTGTCATAACAAACACATGATAATAAAATGACTTTAGAAACATAGTAAAATGAGTCAAGGTGAACAAAATACAATACATATTTACAGAATATTAATTTATCGTTACGCATACCTCGTGACATTTTTATAAATTGTAAAAACTAAAATTTCACTTTAAAATTCGAATACAAGATAAAAATATATACATATAAACCAACTTAAAATATAGACAAATGATCTTCTCAAGAAATTTGTACTTCGAAATTTGAACGTAAAAAGTGAATACAATAAGAATTTAAATTGATTGGAAAACAAAATTTAATTAATTTTTCATACAATTAATATTTTAGAAAAATAAATGTACACGTATCATACTTCAAAAATTAGTTTTCCAAACAAAGAAGTGAATCTTCATAGCACTCTATTTTTATGAGTGTGGTGAAGATATAACCAATGTCGAATTAATATTTGGCAAATAAATTTAAAATTGAAATATGACTAATAGAGAATAAAATGTTTCATGTAGAAGGGTGAAAATGATTTTCTAATTTTTTATTTTTTTATACAAGTAAAATTAATTAATTAATTAAAGGAGACATTTTTTCTTTTTCCAATATTAGTTGAAGAATGATTATGAACTTTAAATTATCTATACAAGTAAAAATTAATTTAAGGAGAACACATTTTTTTCTTTTTCTCATATTAGTTGAAGGATATTTAAGAACTTTAAATTATCCGAGGGTTATTAGTTTTATTTAAAAGATTTTTATGGGAAAAGGAAGAGTTTAGATTGTAAAAATATGAAAAATATTTTTTATCGACAATACGAAAATAAAATAAGATGTTAAAAAAAATTGTACATTAATCAAAATTCACGGTAAATATGATATTATTAAAAAGTTTGAGTGTAAAATAATGAAAAAAGTTTATTCCTTTAAGGTCTTTTAGATGTAGTTGTGATAGTAAAATAGTCCAAAAAATGTTTCTCCCTCTAAAGGACCTTTAAAAGTAGTATAGATATATTCATTTTTAGTGCTGAACTTCCTGGTGTCTTCATCATGTTAGGGATGGCAATTAAGCCGGGTGACTCGTGGATCCAGCCCACAAGCATCATCTCTCTTTTTTTTTAACACAAAATTGTCTTTGAAATTACAACAACAAACAAACAAATAAATAAATAGAGGGCTCGTGAACCATTTCTTTAATCTATACCACCCAACCCCTCTTCAAGTTAAAAATAAGTTCATGTGTTATTGATGAGCCCATGTTATCCAATTGATTGCCTGCATATCAAAACAACTTGGATATATTGCTTACTCCACTCACATTCGGGAGATGAGTGAACAATACTGCCCTCAAGGCACATGGCGCAATAGCAAAACGAGAACCTTGTGAAGATGGTGCCCTCATAAAATCACGGGTTCAATTCTTAACTCTGCATTGCACTTTCCACGATTTATCTCCTTCACATGATTCTAGGACAGGTGTCCAGGGATTGTAAGGGCACCCATAATGGGGCGTTACCAAAAAAAAGCACCAAGTACTTTAAGTATGATGAATTCACCTACACGGCTACACATGAGGAAACATGTTTAAAATAATATTTAAATAATGTATGTGACATTTTTTATATGTCAAACTTTGGTCAAGCGTTTCAATGGAATAAAATATATGTCATTGTTGAGTCTGCAAACAATCTCACACATCAATTATGGAAGAAAAAAAATCATCATATAACTCAAGTGTGATACTTCACCTATTAGCAATTAATTTTAGGTTTGAACCTTACTTGAGCCTAGGGATTTGGGCTTAGGAGTGGACAAATTGCTCTTCCAATTCTCAGCATATCTTTAGCTATTGCCTTTGGTTTAATTCTAGTCCTTGGATATTTTGCCTACAAGTGGTATTAGTGCCGGAAAGATTATCTGATGAATGCACGATTGAGTGGATGAACAGGACTCTTCGAACAATGACAGATGAATCTAGACAATGATCCATAAAATGAAGAATTCCTGTGATTTCCCACGATATGACAGATCCATAGTAATATAGTGTGCTGCGATTATGGTGGATTATCTAGTTGAATGATGATTTCTATGAGCATGAGAAAATGTGATGGAACTCTCTTGAGGGAGGGCCATATGGGCCGAATGTACCTTGTGAGCCTTATTTGAGGAAATGATTGTTGGGTGTGCAAACAATGTCCCACGTTAATTGTGAAAGAAAGAAAAATCATTATATAACCCTAGTAGACTACTCCATTTTTTACCCATTGATTTTGGATGAGAACTTCACTTGAACCTGAAAGTTTAAGTTTGGGAATGAACAAATTGTTCTTCCAAGTCCCTACGATCATCACCTAAAGAAATATCATTATCAGTATAATTTTTTGAACAGTATGCTCAATAGATTTAAATCAATCGTACAATTTTTTTTTTTATCACATTTAATTCATCCCAACATCCTTTGCAAGAATATAAACACAAAGAAGTTGTATTATATATGGTACAGATTTGACATACATACTCTATGTACATTGTTCAAAATTAAAAAGATGCCATGTTCCTTTGGACAGGACGAACCGTATAATAAATGCAACAATACGACATTTCACATCCACTCAGTCTCCTTTTTAATATTTTAATTTGGAGCCTCATGGTTCAGTATATGAAGAAACACAAAAGAAAACTAATAAAAGAAAATATAATTATGTGTTCCTTAAAAAACCATAAAATATTTTATGTTCACACAGAAAAAGTAAATAAAAAGAAAACATAAAATTCAACGAAAAAGACTCTATATGAGATTAAGTAAGAACCAAGATAAATAAATCATATTGACTTCGAATTTTTGTATACATAACCACTAATATCGTCATTCTCTTAATTTGCTCTCACCATTTTTTTTTTCAATTTTCCCTCAAATTCATTTTCAAAAACATATTTTTATGAAATTTATCGCATTTCACATTTTTCAACATTTCTACCATATGCAGCATGGAATTAAAAAGACGAGATAGTTTATTAACTAAAGGGCCCTCGAAAACAACAGATGATGAAGATACATACAAACTGTTTTCAGCAACATAAATACCAAATACTAGCAAAAGGCTTTTCAATTTTTGCTTTTGTACCATAAATTTGAAACTGTCACTTGTTTCTTTTCTTAGATACTTCTGTTCTTCATCTTTTACAGAGACAAATAATGAGTGTTAGTAACGTCTTTCTAATTGCTGTTTATGTTTTTGCAATTTTTAGGGTATGGGCCAAAGAAGTTTGGAAATCTAAATGTCCATGTAATGTAGTTAAATTGAGAAAGATAAATATGTAATATTTAAAATGTTCAAAACACGTTAGAATATTAACCATTTCTTCATTTTATGAAGGTGGATTAAATTCTTGTGACCCAGTTTTTGGTCCTTGTGGGCAATTTTTTTTTCTACTAAGTGTCCTTGACTCGACTCTATGTCATAGTTGTAGGGGTCTGGTAGTTGTGCATAATTGCATTGGATCCCTTTGAACCTAGGAGCGTGCAATGCTTGTAATTTTTAAGCGCGGGAGAATGTGATGAACGCGTCTGATGAGGTTGTGTGTGTAATACGGAAGGACAACATTTTGCATACATGGAACGTTTCGATCGTCGTTCTACAAAGAAATGGACATAACTTTTACAAATAGTGTCTATTTTGGGTCTATGAGTACTTTCGAAAAGCTCTCGACATTCCCATTGAACTCACCACTATGCTGTGATGTATGATGGATTTTTGGCGTTTGAGAACGTTCACTGTGTCAAAACTGCAATTAAAGTTTCTCCATTTAGTATTTTTCATTAATTGTTTATTTCGTTTGTAGGCCAAGCCCATTAAGGGACTGTTGACCTTTATATTATTCATTTGCTCTTATTTAAGATTTTTTAGCGTATTGTCAGGTTTTCTTATGAAATAAGAAAGTCGATCCTTCTTTTGAGTGCAATCCGTATTGTTTGAATATCATTGTGTTGTGGATTCAATCTACATCAACGTCTATCTAAAAAGTATCAGAACTCCAAGAATATATAAGCATTTTCCTTTTAACATTTTTAAAAATGTTGGATATAATAGCCAAAAGTTTTTGGTCATTATAAATTAAACATCTTAAATTAACATTGTAAGTGATTATTTTTTTCTTCTTATTTACCTTTATATTTCTACTTGGCATAATATTTTAATTTCTGTTACGAAACTATAAATCGAAAGGGCAATAACGTGATAAAAGAAAATCGAACTATAATTTTTACAGCATCGGTATCTATTTACAAAAAAAGGGACATTTTTATTTTTTCTAAAATTACATTGATTTTGATTGGGTTAATTTCAAGGTAACTTACAAAAATGGATAATACTTTTAATTCACGTAAAGAATATGGTTCTTGAAATAATTTAATAATTTTACTCAATAAAAGAAGAAAATGATTCATGAAAAAACATTATTTTAGAACCTACCAGGGAGGTAAAAAATTGTGCTATTTAATTCAGACATTGATGCGTGTAGTTGCTTTCTATCCTACAGGACCTACACTATGCAATTTACGAAATTGTATTCTTTTTATGATGTCGACTAGAGTAAGTAGTTGGCAACATGTAATTTAAAGCTCCCATTGTCGGCTTGCCATTATTCCATTATCTAAGGGGTCCGGTTCGATCTGTATTTTTTTTATGACTTGAGATCTAGAATAAATTAGGCACGGACAAATTCCTTGCATTTAAAACGTTCAATGATAATAACAAATTTACCATTCATTTAAAAAATAAAAAAAAATTAAGAAATCAATCTGGCGTAATTCTAGAGTGCATTGCTACTTCCAACAGTGGAATTGTTTTCCTGCTTTGAATTGAACCTCTCACTCCTATTATTTAGAGCATTCATCGTTTACAACGGATGTGTTAATTTTATTAGTTAGATGCTGTTACATAAATAATAAAGTGATGTTAAATATCACATTTGTATGTTAATTTTAATTATTATTTGAGTGTCATATTGAATTTGCTAAATTTTACCCATAAGTAACTATTAGCCATGGACGGATCTAGCTATAGGCTAGCTTGTTTGGCCGCTTGTGTTGGATCTGGTCGAATTTTCAGATTTATTATTTTTTTTTTTCATTTTTTTGGGATAAGTACATAAATAAGAAGTTTAAAAGATGAAATTAAAAATCAGGTTTTTAATTAAAAAATAGGTAATTAAATAGATTGTGTTGACCACAAAATCCGACTAGACCTTGGACCAACACGTCTCAACTCCTCCTTCTTGAACACGTAGATCTCCTGCGCACTGTGACAAACAATCAGTTTGCAAAGGGGCCGAGGTGGCCCTGTTTGCACTCCGATACTAAAGTCAGTGTCATTTCAAGCAGATATAAATTGGGTGCGAGAAATATAAGTGTGTAAAAGAGAGAAAAAGGGAGTGAGAATAAAATATTTAGTCAAGAGTATCATGTTGCCCTTTGCTGGGAGATTTACCTGTTCTATTTATAATTACATTTATTTACCATTATCATGACACGTATTTGGCCTTTACACGTGGCTTCTCCCCATCCGTTGGTCAAGTTAACCATTTAGTTGGTCATAATCATTACATTCTACTATAGTGTTATGGCGGCTATCACATCAACGATAAAGGCGATGTCCCATCATATTGCAATTTGCTTATAGGTCCTGTGTTGGTGGCGTTTCCGCCCAGCCTAGATCCCGGTCCTTAAGGTTGCATCGGACAATGTCGCTTATGGAGATGGTTCGGCCATAGGAAGGATGTGCATCGGAATGCCTCGGCCAAATAATAACCCCTTAGGTGGGCCCCTACTTAGGTGGTTATTAGGTCCCATGTGTGACACGTCACGCGTAATTAGAATGTGGTCGTAACACTAGTCCCTTAAATATGGTTGGTTCATTCATGTGCGATCCATATTTGTCGTGCATTAATAACTTTGGAGAGATTGCTCCTTTGGGTTCCTCGCAAATACGACTCATGAGCTGTACCCTTTATCACGAATGGCTACTTTTCTTTCAAAATGCTGCTGCTGGCGCTTCATTTAACCCACCAGTAAAGCTTTGGCACGTGGATGGCGGGGATTAAACCTGGACTTGGCCAATTAACAGTATGCATTTGCGGGGTGCATTTTTGTAAACCTTTCATCTTCCTTTTCATCATTTTCCCTCTTTTTTGGCTCTCTCTCTTTTTCTTCTTTTGTTATCTCTGTCAATACTTAACGATTTACTCCACCATCTCTCCTGCTCACCCATTCGCAAGGCTCTTGGTATTCCGTCGGAAACCACTATCTGCTGCCTCCAGTTTTGTCACGTTGTTCTTCATCGAACCTCCTTTGTCTCTCATTAAGTAGGTAACTCCTTGATTTATTAATATTTCTTCCCGCCTTCATTTTATTTCGCTTATATTGCCCATTCGTATACATATATATATATATACACATATACATATTTTATTTTCCTGGGGTACATGGAGCGTACCCCCATTTGCGTGTAATCTTTGGGGGTAAGTTGGGTTTTGGGGAATATGGAAGGATCTAGGGAAGAGGATCTGAAGGAGGTAATAGTGGTGGCGAACCCCATAAGGGGTTTTTGTCCTGTGTCCTGCTTAGTATTTAGTTCCCGTCTTTTTAGGGAGCGTAGGAAGAAAAGAGAGCGTCAGTTCTATAGCGTAATATCTTTAAGTGATTCTGACAGTGAAGATGAATCGTCTCAACCGTACATGGCCAAGCTTTCGACCCAAGAAGAGGTGGCATTACAGGAGATCCGTCATGAGAAAGAACAATACTTTAAGGGGAAGGAGGTGGCATGCACCTCATCCGGGGCTTCATAATCTCACTTAGGGGTAAGGGCCCCATTTAGGGCTCATAGGGAGGAGTTGGGCCTGACCACAGAGGAGATCGCCCAAGTGGAGGATTGGGTTGACCAGGTTAATAAAGTTTCTGACTATCATGTTGGTCCCTAGCCTCAATCGGAGCAGTGGGAATCTAATGAAGTTAAGACAGAGGTTAGGGGGAATGGTATTGTTGAAGTGTCTTTGGTGTATAGGATGCCTCGGGAAATAAGGGTAATTCATCCGAGTCCATCGTGCCGACCCAACTGCCCACCGGATGGCCAAGTAGCGGTACTTCTTGAAGCTTTTTTGTGTGGGATGCGCTTGCCCCTTCACCCATTCTTCAGGGCTCTTCTTCGCAGTTATAATGTATGGCTGTACCAGGTAACCCCAAATTTCTGGACCCAAGTTATGGGGACCTGGTTAATCTGGCAAGAAGTCAGTCCGAAGTATCCAATTTCTCTTTACATCATCCACACACTCTATGTGTTGAAGAAAACTGCTAGGAGAGAAAAAGATAAAAGGCCAGATGTGAAGGACTAGTACTACTTAACCCCCAGGGGACAGTACCCACCCATCATTACCGAGCATCCAACGTCCCTAAAAAACTGGAGAACCCAATGGTTTTGGGTCGGCGGAGAATACTCCTTCGGATCCTGTTCCTGAGATAACAGTTCCCCGAACCCTTTCTTTGCCCCGTGAGTTCTTATATTCTCTTATGCGGGTGTACCACCATATTTACACTCGGCGTCTTATTACCTTTTGTGCTTATATAAATGGTCTTTTTGATCCTGCAGGACAAACATACGCCCATCAGCTCCCGCCAAAGGATCTGGAAGTTGTGGGGAAGCTTTTCGGGTATCGCGGTGACTTTCAAAAGGTTATCTCCTCAAAAAGGCTTTTCATCAAGCACGGCTTAATGCGGGATATGGGTATATTCACTTCTTTCTCTGATATTTATAGGTCAGTTCATTCTACATTTCCTGACTTAGCGCATTCCTTACAGGGTCAAGAGAGTTCTCGAAGATATCCCTGAAGGGCTTGAAGGCCAAGAAGATTCCTCCTATTCACGGGCTTCCATCTGGAGGCCACTAAGACGACCGCTGAAGCTTCAAAAGGAGCCTTCGAAGGCGCCTTGGTGCGCGTCGCGATGCACCAAGAATTAATTAAATTTCCTTACTTGCCAAAACTCAAATTTAAATGTGATAGCGGAAGCAAGGGTCGATCCCACGAGGAACGGGAACTAATTTAATGTCATGTCAATTAGAATTATAAGGGGGGTTTTGAGTTGAAAATTGCAATTAATCTAAATAATCAAATAAAGATGTAAAATAGCTGGAATAAAAATCAAATAATAAAGAATCCTAGTTCTCAGGTTCGGTTGTGCCCTATCATAATATTGTCATTCCCCAAGCAACGCATGTACTATTTCCTTTGTTTTATTTATCACCCGGACTAATCAAAAAGCTCTAATTAATCCAATTCTTCCTTAATAATAATCAATTAGAATTAGTTCTCCAATCAATTTAGAGTGAATGAACAACCTAGAATAAGCTCCCTAGATTTAATGCATTAACTATGTGAAAACAAGAAGAATTAGGTGAACTAAATTATCAATTACATATGCTCGAATTGATAAATCTAGATTGAATTTTCATATGGAAATATAAAATTACCAATTGCTACTATGATTTGGATAACATGACAAATACGAATCCAATTACCCAAATTAGCAAACATCAACACAATAATTAAAAGATAAGGCCTCAATCAATTAATACATTGTCTTGACGAAATTAATGTTCATGATAAATCCAATAAATAAAACATAAAAACAAGAACTACGTTACGAGTTTGAGGAATGAATAATAGAATAATATGAACACAACGTCCCCTTGAACTAGGTTGAGAAGACTAGCCACGCATTGCCATGAAGAATTCCCCAAAAAATATTGTCTTGATTCACCTTGATTTTGCCCAGAATTTCTTTTCTTCAAACTTTGATATTGGTGGCTCTCAAAAATTAATCCTCTCTTCTTGTCATGAACTTCCCTATTTATAACTTCAATTTTCGTGCCCTAGCTTTGGGAGCAAGAAATCCAAAAATATGGAAAGAATTGAAATAAGGAGATTTTTGACTTGAAGATTTACGGCCGTAACTATTCTTTTACGGCCGTAATTGAGTTACTGCATATTTCTATCTTTTGAGGGTTACGGCCGTAAAGATATTTCTTACGGCCGTAACATCTTTTCTGCTGAATTTTGCCCGTTTCACTCATGCACTTACGGCCGTGATGATATTTGCTTGCGGCCGTAAAGATATTTGCACCTAAGTCCCCAAACTTCAGTTTTTAATGCAATTTGGTCCTTTTTTCTTCTTTTCTCCTCTTTTAGGATCCTATACAACATGAAACATAAAATGCATTAATACTACTTAGATAGAATCACATTATGGCATATTCAAGGATATAAGTGTATAAAATAAACGTTAATATAACACTTATCAAATCCCCCCACACTTGAACCATTGTTCGTCCTCGAACAATGATAGAAAAGAACTAAAGCACGACTCGAATGAACATGTTAGACTTTTAAATCTGGAAAGTCAAGGTCACAACCCACTTCTTTTTAGCACGAAAATCAAATTGCATAATCGGAGTGTGTTAGTGTGTGTAAGAGATGCATCACCCAATATTCTCCGAACAAAAATGAAAATTGATACCCCAATGTGGATTATATCCTTTCACCTCTCATGAGTTTTCTCTGAATTTATCAATTCCCCATAAAAATGTAAGTTTTGACTAGTTCAAGTAAATGCCAACAGATTAGTGCGGTTTATCTCATGGTAAAAATTTAGTCAATACACAGTTTCAGATCAAAAGGGTACAAAATATAGACCAAGCAATTCAAACCACTCATAAGTACATGTAATGGGAGCCAACACTCTCACCGGATATCTCTCTTCGCACAAAGTGTATATAAAGGTGAGAGTTTTATGCTCAACTCACTGCATGAAAAACTTGTTACCACAGATTGCTTAAATGTCAAAACCGGAGCCAACAATAACACAAGTGCGAAGCAAAGGTCTTTGTTGGGTTGTAGCGGGGCTTCGGGTCAGGTGGGATAAAAGGAAAACATTTAGGCTGAATCGAGAAGGAGTTTCACAAGCCGAATCGGTTCAATTATAACATTCCTTCTTTCTTCTTCAACATGAATTTAATAATCTCCCTGCTATCCAACTGATTTAACACTAGACTTCTATTTTGTGCAGCTTGAGTGTTTATTTTCAATACTAGCAAATGTTCATGACCTCGTAATTTGAGAACTGGCCTGAACTTCTCTTTTTTTTTTTTTCAAACATATACTGCAATTTTTCTCTTTTGGTCAAATCACCCCACAATCCCCAATGACACAAGATTGAATTTCCACTTTGAAACTTAATCCACCTCGAACTTCTCAACCAACACAAGCTTGTGAATCCGTTCTCTATAGGTTCAAGAAAAAGGATAACATGAAAGAATGGGTGTTCGTGGCTTGTAGTGTGGTATTAATATGCCAAAGAAAGGCTAAGGCTCAAAGGGTCTTCTATTGGTAAATGTACAATGGTAGGCTTATTTAGAAGGCCAAATTTGGTTCATCCTAGTGCCTTTACTATATTTTGCACTCGAGCCAAGAAGCTACTACGGCATGTACACAAAAGCATATCCAAGAACAAATCAACCATGCAGGACACACATTAAAAAAAATAAGAGCTTTATATAAAGAGTAAAAGTAGCTCATAGGAGCTTTATATAAAGAGTAAAAGTAGCTCATAGGCTCAAAAGCTCACAAATTATGGTTCATATGTGTGTCTCCCATCCAATTATGAGTTTTGGTCATTGCTCGGTCTTAGGGTCGAATTGAAAAATGCAAAAAATCTAGTGGCCAAAGGGGTGAATCTCTTTACTCGGGGTAGTTATCAGTCATATCAAATTTGGGTTTGAATCTACTAGGTTGCAGAGATATGGCATTTTGTCCCCATTTTCAAACCTATTCGGAAAGTATTGGAAGATTCATCTCTACGTGCTCAATTCATGTCCAATTATGCAATTTAGGAGTTGGTAGTTCAAAAATTATGATAAGTGGGGTCGCTTCCTATCAAAGTATGGTTTAGGACCTAAGTAGCATAGATAGGTAGCAAAAACAGATAACAAGGTCATGAAATTTAAAGATTTGATTACAGAGAGAAAAAAAATTAGATAAGCTTACAATCAAGTCAATCCCCCCCTCCACCTAGACAATTCAATGTCCTCATTGAAAAGGACAACAATAAAAGGGAAAACAATAAAAGGAAAAAAAGAAGAAACTCCCTCGGTCTATTGTGGAGGTTGATCATCTCGAGCTCTCTGCAATTTCCGAATCTGTTCCCGAATGGCCCTCTGCTCCTCTAGTAGAAGCTGCTGATCTTCTTGCATAGCGTTCAGCTGGGTTTGGAAGGCTTGCATCATGCCTAGCATCTGAAGCTCAAAAGGGGTAGGAGCATTTGGCCGTTGTGGCTCTTCCCGTGCTGCGGGCTCCTCGGCGCCCTGATCATCATAGGAGTCCCCTGAATCATCATCCCCGTGACCCCGCTTCGCGATGATCTGCTTGCGAGCATTCTCCAAGCTCGCTTTCGTGAGGTGATTCCCATGCCCCAAGGTGTCGTCACTTACTGTAGCGGGAACTCTTTGAGCCCGGCATAAGGCGGTGATTAAACATGGGAATGGCATGCCTCGCTTCTGCGGTATCAAGCTAGCGTATGTGGAAATCGTATCAAAGATGTGCTGCCCCAAGTCAAACTTGATTCCCATGGTGATGGCGTAGTAGACCCGGAGGTAGCGAACAGACACTATAGTGAGGCTAGTGGATGGGAAGAGACTCCCCGACCCCCACTGGTGCAGGTACCAGGCGTCCCGCTGTAGATCCCGATTTTTGTAGTGCGGGAGGATGACATTCAGGGAGTCATGGAGTTCAGGCTTCAAAGCCCAACGGAGCACCTCTTGGTCCGGAAAGAAAACACCCGCATGCGATGTCATGGGGACAGATCCAGTGCTATTCAACCCCAAGTGGTGTTCCACCACTTCCTTATCAAATTTGATTCTCTTCCCCGCAACTCTAGTGTGGTGATAGTCCAGGGAACCTTCGTCACCAATTTCTTTGTTGAACTGGGTGTAGAATTTATACACCAGCGGGGGGTTCCCAAACGGTAGATCACTCATGAATCTGACCCATCCAAATTCGACGAAGCGGGCCCAAAACTGTCGCGGGGCAATGATGGTGTCAGCGCTCCTCCATTCCTGAAAGTCTTCTGGGAGGAAAAGGCGTTCCTTAATACACAGTTTAGACTGGGTCTTCTCCTGGCGGGGCACAACGGAGGATTCCCCTGCCACTTGCTTTCCTTTCTTAGTCGGTGGGGCCATAGAAAATCCTGTGAAAGAAGCGAGGAGATTAGTCAAGCATGGGATAGGGATGGAAAAGCAAATATGCGCAAGCCAATAGTGCGTGATGGTAAAGGCCGAAATTGAAAATCAAGGCTTTTCACGACCTGTATAATGTACACACAAGCAAGGTATGGGCGGAACCAAGTCGTGGGGAGAGGTGTATAAATAATTGTAGAAACCCCCATATCACACATCGGAAAATAGCCTAAGTACAAGGAACCTAACATGTGTTCGTTAGATTGCACGCATCAAGTGCAAGGTCATGCTATATTTGTCAACTGCATGAGACACCATCCAATATGGCAAACCAAAATGACGATGCGGGGTCACAACTTAGGCAATGCGAAGATAAAAGTTGGAACTCATAACCAAAATAATCATAAATGATATGTAGAGGGGAGAGAGGACTATGCAATATGCCCTATGAAAGTATCAAGACCAAGCACCACACTTCCCTACAATTATACTCCTATATAACGGCAATACACCCATACGAGCATAATAGGGTGGTTAGAGATGCAACTTGAGGCAAAGAAACACTCGACATCCTCCTAGGCATTACATCAAACACTTGGAGAGCAAACTAAAAATGATGCCATGGTTGGTAAAACAATCAAAACTAAACCCCAAATCACAAAACACAATCCCAAACAATGCAAAGTCGTTCAATGGACAGGGAAAAATTCGAGAACCCATTGGAAAAAAAACACACTACCACGCCATGAAGAGAAAAAGAGAAAGGGAAAAAAGAAAAAGAAACATACCCCGAGGAACTTGTGAGGAAGGAAGTTAGTGATGGATGAGTGCAATTGGGATTCCTTAAGAACGAAAATGAGGTGTGAAATGGAAAGAGAGTGCGTGAGAGAAAAACGGGAGAATGGCGAAGAAGAGGGGGAGAGTGAGAGTTATGCGCGAGGTCCCCTTTTTTTTTTAATTTTGAAAAACAAGACTTACGGCCGTAAAAGTATGACTTACGGCCGTAAGTCATATCCTGAAAAAAAATTCAAAGGGACCATTACGACCGTAAAAATTTTTGTTACGGTCGTAATAAGGCTTCTGCATAAAAGAATGAAATGGAGTTACGGCCGTAAAAGGTTAAATTACGGCCGTAACGAGGCCACTGGAAATTTTATAATTTAAATAATTTTTTTTTTTTTTTTTTTGGTGTGTGACTAAATAAACCAAAATTAACCAAAATGAAAATACGAAAATAAAGAGTTGAAGGGATAAAGAAACCTCCCTCTCGGGTTGCCTCCCGAGCAGCGCCTTTGTTTACTGTCGTTGGCTCGACTGAGTCCGCGCAGGACTAGTGCTCCTTGTTAGCGGTTTCTAGTGCAATTACTTCCAAGTTTTCAGTTTGGAATCCCTCATAATATGGTTTTAGGCGGTGCCCATTGACCTTGAACTGTTTATCCGTGCGCAAGCTCCTAATATCGACTGCACCATGGGGAGATACATTAGTAACAACAAATGGGCCTACCCAACGAGAACGAAGCTTACCTGGGTGTAATTTGAGCCGAGAGTGAAACAAAAGAACTTTCTGGCCCTCACTAAAACTCTTTCGAGAAATGCGTTGATCATGGAAGGCTTTGGTCCGATCTTTATAAATCATGGCATTCTCGTAGGCTTCATTTCGGATCTCGTCGAGTTCTTGCAATTGAAGCTTCCTATGATCTCCCGCTACTCCCCAGTCCATGTTGCATTGCTTAATGGCCCAGTAAGCTTTGTGCTCGAGTTCCACAGGTAGGTGGCACGGTTTTTCAAACACCAATCGGTATGGGGACATATCAATCGGCGTCTTGTAAGCGGTTCTATAAGCCCATAATGCATCTTCCAGTCTGATACTCCAATCCTTGCGGTCTGGCCGAACTGTTTTCTCGAGTATAGACTTAACCTCCCTGTTTGAAATTTCTGCCTGCCCACTGGTTTGGGGGTGATATGCGGTGGATACTCGGTGCAACACTCCATATTTCTTTAGTAGTGCCTCAATGGTGCGGTTGCAAAAGTGTGTTCCCCTGTTACTGATCATTGCCCGAGGTTAGAGATGGCAAAAAAACCCGACCCGACGGGTACCCGCCCCGCGGGTCGCGGGGCGGGTATGGGGCGACTTCCCCCGACCCGAGTGGGTCGCGGGGCGGGTACGGGTTTGGTTGTCCCGACCCGAACCCGCCCCGATTAAATAAATTAATAAAAATTAATAAGGAAAAAAATAAAAAAAATACCGAAAAAATAAAAAAAAAATAAACGGGGCGGGTAGGTTGACCCGCCCCGAACCCGCCCCGACCCGAAATTCGCGAGTCGCGGGGCGGGGCACGGGTCGCGGGGACCCGACCCGAACCCGCCCCGTTGCCATCACTACCCGAGGTATACCGAACCTGCTAAAAATGTTAGCCTTTACAAAATCTGCAACAACCTTAGAGTCATTAGTACGGGTGGCTTTGGCTTCCACCCATTTGGAAACATAATCAACAGCTAACAAAATGTAATTGCAACCAAAAGACGGGGGAAAGGGGCCCATGAAGTCAATGCCCCAAACATCAAAAATTTCACATACAATTATGGGATTTTGGGGCATTTGATCTCGTTGGGATAGATTACCTGTTCTTTGGCAATTGTCGCAAGACTTACAGAATATGTAAGCGTCTTTGAATATGGTAGGCCAAAAGAAACCACTATCCAATACCTTTTGTGCGGTCCTTCTTGGTCCAAAGTAGCCCCCACATGCATAGGAATGGCAGAAGGTAATGATTGATTTGTGTTCTGATCCGGGCACGCACCTCTGAATGATTTGATCGGGGCATCTCTTCCACAAGTATGGATCATCCCAAATGTAGTATTTGGCGTCACTCCTCATTTTATGCTTCTTTGCCTGCGAAAAATGGGTTAGCATTAGTTTAGAAGTTATATAATTCACTAGGTCAGCATACCATGGGAGGTTCGCTTCAGTCTCGAATAAGCTTTCGTCCGGGAAAGCTTCACGCAGGGGTAGGTCGTCCTCGGCTCTCACTACCCTGCTAAGATGGTCAGCCACTACATTTTCCGATCCTGCTTTATCCTTTATTTCCAAGTCAAATTCTTGTAGTAAGAGTATCCATCGGATGATTCTCGGTTTTGCATCCTTTTTCACAAATAAGTGCCTCAAAGCTGCATGATCTGTAAAAATAATAACTTTAGAACCCAATAAATATGATCGAAATTTTTCTAAAGCAAATACCACAGATAAAAGTTCCTTTTCAGTAGTGGTATAGTTTGATTGGGCCTGATTCAATGTTCGAGAAGCATAGTAGATCACATGGGGTGCTCTCCCGACCCGTTGTCCTAAAACCGCCCCCACGGCATAGTCACTGGCATCGCACATTATTTCAAATGGAAGATCCCAGTTAGGTGGTTGGATAATGGGTGGTGTAGTCAACCGCTCCTTTAATTGGTTAAAGGCCTCTTTGCACAGATCATTGAACTCAAATGGCACGTCGTTTTGCAACAAATTGCACGGTGGGGATGCAATTTTTGAGTAGTCTTTTATGAACCTGCGATAAAAATCTGCGTGGCCAAGAAAAATCGTATATCCCGCACATTTGCGGGGTAAGGTAATGCAGATATGAGGTCTACCTTAGCCTTATCGACTTCTATTCCTTTTATGGACACTATATAACCCAACACTATCCCTTGATCTACCATAAAATGACATTTTTCCCAGTTTAAGACCAAGTTAGTGTCAATGCATCGTTTTAAAATCAATGTTAGATTATCTAGACATGCATCAAATGAATCACCCCACACACTAAAGTCGTCCATGAATACTTCAATAATTTTTCCTATGTATTCAGAAAAAATGCTCATCATACAACGTTGAAACGTCGAGGAGCATTACACAAACCAAAAGGCATGAGCCTATATGCATAAGTGCTAAATGGACAAGTAAATGTGGTTTTTTCTTGATCCTCGGGTGTTATGGCAATTTGAAAATAACCAGAAAAACCATCTAAGAAACAATAATGGGAATGACCCGCTAATTTTTCTAACATTTGATCGATAAAGGGAAGGGGAAAATGATCTTTTCGAGTGTCGGCATTTACCTTCCTATAGTCGATGCATACTCGATACCTGGTTTGCACCCTAGTCGGTACAAGCTCGCCATCTTTGTTTTCCACCACTGTCACTCCAGATTTCTTGGGCACCACTTGCACTGGACTGATCCATTTGCTGTCTGAAATTGGGTAAATCATTCCTGCTCCCAACAGCTTTAAGATCTCCTTTTTCACCACGTCCATCATTTCCGGATTGAGTCTTCGTTGAGCTTGCCTTGATGTTTGAGCTCCTTCCTCAAGTAATATCCGGTGCATACAGATCGATGGACTGATTCCTTTGATATCTGCAATTGTCCATCCAATTGCTTCTTTATGCTCCCGAAGAACCCGAACCAGCTTATCTTCTTCCACTTTGGTGAGGTTGGATGAAACGATTACCGGGAGTGTTTCTCCATCACCAAGAAATGCATACTTCAAATGGGCTGGTAGGGTTTTCATTTCCACTACGGGTGCCTGCAAGATAGAGGGTAGCAATTTGTCAGGATAGTCTGTCAATTGGATTGTTTTAATAGTGTACCTGTGCGGCACGAGTTTCAACGAGTTAAGTGCAATGATTTCATTTTGCAGTTCCCTGCTCATCCCCACATCATCGTCATCAATTTGACTCAATGATTCAGAAATAGCTGTTTCTAGTTCGTCCCTGCAGTTTAGTTCAAACACTTTCTGCACAGTAGGGGTAATTATGTCAATAGAATATGCAGCATAAATATCATTCGGATGTTTTATTGCATCATAAATGTTAAATTGCACCGCCTCCCCATCAAATTCCATAGTTAATACCCCCTTCCTAACATCGATAGTAGTTTGAGAAGTCCACAAAAAGGGTCTTCCTAGCAAAATAGGGGTGGAATTAGGGGAATGGTCGTCGTTCATGTCTAGGACATAAAAGTCTGCAGGAAATACTAGGTTCCCTACTTGCACTAAAACATCTTCAACTACCCCATCCGGATAAGCATTTGAACGGTCGGCTAGTTGAACAATCACATTTGTTTCAGTCATATTAGCAAGTTTTAATGCATTGTATGTAGACCTAGGCATTACATTTATAGATGCACCTAAATCTATTAATGCACGATCCAGTTTAGTGTTACCTATTTGGCATGGTATAGTGAACATACCTGGATCCTTGCATTTTGGGGGCAGTTTCCTTTGGAAGAGTGCTGACACATTTTTCCCCATTCTTACCATTTCATTTCCCATCAACTTCCGTTTGTTGGTGCACAGCTCCTTTAAGAACTTCGCGTATTGGGGCACTTGCTTGATTGCATCCAACAGTGGAATGTTGATTTCCACTTTCCTGAACATTTCCAGAATTTCCTTCTCCTAGCTTTCCTTAGTCGCCTTCGCTAACCTGCTCGGAAAAGGCGGTGGAGTTAGTTTCGCATTCACAATAGGTTCGGTTTTTACCTGAGAGTTTTGTGGAATGCTGTTTTTCTTTTCGACTTTTTCTTCAACCTCCTCCTCTTCACTCGCGGTTGGATTTGATTGTGGCGCCTCAATTTCTTTTCCACTTCGAAGAGTAATTGCACTTACATTCTTCGGATTCACCTCGGGTTGAGATGGCAACTTTCCTCCTGTTTGTGCTTCCAGTCTGTTGATAGCTGTGGCCATTTGACTCATTTGATTTTCCAGGTTTTGAATGCTGGATTTGGTATCCTGTTGAAATTGTAGAGTGTTAGTGGTCAAAGTTTTCATCATTTCTTCGAGAGACATACCTGATGATTGTGGCTTTTGCTGATATTGTCCCTGTGGATGGAAATTTCCTTGTTGTTGAAAATTCCCTTGAGGCTTGTTGGAGACGAAACCCGGAGGTTTGTTATTTCCATAGCTCAAGTTCGGGTGGTCCCTCCAGCCAGGATTGTAAGTGTTTGAGTACGGATTGTATTGTTGTTTTTGAAATGGGAAGCCTCCAGCAGCGTTCACTTGTTCACTGTTTTCCTCTTGGAGCACCGGGCACGCATCCGTTGCATGTCCGAAGTTAGCACATATCCCGCATGCTTTGACTTGTTGTGCACTTCCTACAGCAAGTTGCTTAACGAGATTTGTTAGTTCAAACAGTTGACTTTCTATATTGGAACTACTTACCTCGTTCACGCGGCGAACTTGCATGTCTCGGGTTGGGTTAAATTGCTGAGTGTTTTCAGCCATGTTGGAAATCAAAGCCCGAGCCTGTTCCGGTGTTTTGTCCATTAAGGCACCTCCACTTGCGGCATCTATCATACTTCTGTCCATTGGTAGCAGTCCTTCGTAGAAATATTGCACCAGTAGTTGTTCGCTGATTTGATGATGGGGGCAGCTCGAGATGAGCTTCTTGAAGCGCTCCCAATATTCATACAGCGATTCACCATTGTTTTGACGAACCCCGCAAATTTCCTTCCGGATTGTTCCAGCCCGAGATGCAAGAAAATATTTTTCCAAAAATAGCCTCTTCATGTCATTCCAGGTGGTGACTGATCCGGATGGTAAACAGTATAGCCAATCAGTAGCGACATCCTTTAACGAGAATGGAAAGGCCCTCATTTTAATTTGTTCCTCGGTAATACCAGTGGGTCTCATACTGTCACAAACCACGTGGAATTCCTTGAGATGCCTGTAAGGGTCTTCACCAGCATGTCCTCGAAAAGTTGGCAACAAGTGAATGAGTCCAGATTTGAGTTCAAAAGTTTTTCCCTCCTCCACTGTCGGAAAAGTGATACAGAGTGGCTGTTGAGCGACATCTGGAGTGGCCAATTGTTTAAGTGTCCTGTTGTTGAGGTTATGAGCTGCCATTTGTTCTAGTGCTTCCCTTCTTCGCTGTCGAAAAGTTCGCTCGATTTCTGGATCAAATAAAAAATATTCAGGATTAGTGGATCGAGTTTTATGCATATAAATAAATAAATAAAATTTTCGGAATTTCAAAAAAAAAAAATTTTTTAAACCGAAAATAAAAATAAAAAAATAAAAATGCAGAAAATAAAAATTCTAATTGATTAAACAGAAAATTGGTTAACCGCTCCCCGGCAACGGCGCCAAAAACTTGGTGCGCGTCGCGATGCACCAAGAATTAATTAAATTTCCTTACTTGCCAAAACTCAAATTTAAATGTGATAGCGGAAGCAAGGGTCGATCCCACGAGGAACGGGAACTAATTTAATGTCATGTCAATTAGAATTATAAGGGGGGTTTTGAGTTGAAAATTGCAATTAATCTAAATAATCAAATAAATATGTAAAATAGCTGGAATAAAAATCAAATAATAAAGAATCCTAGTTCTCAGGTTCGGTTGTGCCCTATCATAATATTGTCATTCCCCAAGCAACGCATGTACTATTTCCTTTGTTTTATTTATCACCCAGACTAATCAAAAAACTCTAATTAATCCAATTCTTCCTTAATAATAATCAATTAGAATTAGTTCTCCAATCAATTTAGAGTGAATGAACAACCTAGAATAAGCTCCCTAGATTTAATGCATTAACTATGTGAAAACAAGAAGAATTAGGTGAACTAAATTATCAATTACATATGCTCGAATTGATAAATTTAGATTGAATTTTCATATGGAAATATAAAATTACCAATTGCTACTATGATTTGGATAACAAGACAAGTACGAATCCAATTACCCAAATTAGCAAACATCAACACAATAATTAAAAGACAAGGCCTCAATCAATTAAGACATTGTCTTGACGAAATTAATGTTCATGATAAATCCAATAAATAAAACATAAAAACAAGAACTACGTTACGAGTTTGAGGAATGAATAATAGAATAATATGAACACAAGGTCCCCTTGAACTAGTTTGAGAAGACTAGCCACGCATTTCCATGAAGAATTCCCCAAAAAATATTGTCTTGATTCACCTTGATTTTGCCCAGAATTTCTTTTCTTCAAACTTTGATATTGGTGGCTCTCAAAAATTAATCCTCTCTTCTTGTCATGAACTTCCCTATTTATAACTTCAATTTTCGTGCCCTAGTTTTGGGAGCAAGAAATCCAAAATTATGGAAAGAATTGAAATAAGGAAATTTTTGACTTGAAGATTTACGGCCGTAACTATTCTTTTACGGCCGTAATTGAGTTACTGCATATTTCTATCTTTTGAGGGTTACGGCCGTAAAGACATTTCTTACGGTCGTAACATCTTTTCTGCTGAATTTTGCCCGTTTCACTCATGCACTTACAGCCGTGATGATATTTGCTTGCGGCCATAAAGATATTTGCACCTAAGTCCCCAAACTTCAGTTTTTAATGCAATTTTGTCCTTTTTCTTCTTTTCTCCTCTTTTAGGATCATATACAACATGAAATATAAAATGCATTAATATTACTTAGATAGAATCACATTATGGCATATTCAAGGATATAAGTGTATAAAATAAACGTTAATATAACACTTATTACGCCTCTGCTTCCAGGTCACTGGGTCCGCCACTTCTTCCAGACCCTTCTGACTCAGTACCACCTGTTCCAAAACTCTTTGCCGTAAAGAAGGAGCATGGTCGTAAAATGGCCGAGGGACAGGAGAAGGAGAAGAAGACGAGAAGGAGGGAGCAATCAAAAATCCCCCAGGCCCCTTCTGATGTGGTGAGTGTTGAGGAGGACGAGGTGTTGGAAATAGCTGTCAAGGAGCAACCACCCTCAAAGAGACTAAAGAGGGGTGGTAAGGGCCAATCCAGCGGAGCAGGGGCTCCTTCAGATATCCCTCCCGCAGACCTGCCTGGACCCGGTGAAGGCACTGAAGCTTCCCCTAAATCCCCTCCAGGTCAAGTGGAGGAAGCTAACCAAACTATAGCGTTGGAGGTGGCTCGGATTAAAGAGGGGTTTGTCCCTAAGCCATCTATTTTGGACTCCGACGGCCTGGCATCTCTCTCACGGTATGCTGCTAAGGCAGCTATTGCCGTGGACAATTTTTGGACAGAAGGGTGGGAATCTTTTTCCTCCAAAAGCTCTCCTAGCCAAATGCTGCTCGCCATCAAGGATTTGAGCGCAAGGACTTTAGCTCTCACGGACGATATGGAGGGGCCAGTCAAGGAGCTTGAGCAAAGGGAAGAAAGCACTAAGATAGCCCAGCGCAATGCTGATGACATGGTGCAGGAGATCAAGGAGCTGAAGGAAACTTTCTCTTCCACCCGGAAGTCCCTCCATGAGGCGAAGAGCACATATAGAGCCCTTGAGGAAGATAACGAGAAGCTAAAAAAGGACTTTCATTCTTCCGAAGCAGATGTAGCTAACCTATGCAAGAAATACGACAATGCCTGTTAGGCTCAGGTGGTGACAGACGAGGCCTTGGCAGAGTCTAACGCTCTAAAGGGTAAAATTTTTGACGAGGTTGACGATTTGAAGAGGGCGCTTGAGGAGGAAAAGGAGCTCCGGAAAAAGGATGGTGACTCTTTGGTTTCTTTGGAAGGTAAACTCAAGCTTCTGGAGCACAGTACGGAGGCCAAGGTCGCTGAAGGCATTCAAAACTTTAAAGATACCTTTGAGAACACCGAAGAATATGGGCTTATGCAGCGAATCTTTGGAAACATCGGTTCCCATATGGATCTAGGGGATGTAAAGGAGAAGTTCCCCTACATGGATCTTTCCACCATTGAGGCCTTCTACCCTGAACCAGAAGATGCTGAAGAAGGCGATCCGGCCGCCGATCCTGCAGATCCTTTGGATGTACTTGGCAGGAACTCTTCAGAAGATGTCCATCCTCAATGATCCTTTTTGTATTTGCTTTGGCCATTTTGCATGTTGTATATTCTTTGAATTTTTTCAAAATGTAAATGCAGTGATGCTTTAAGTTTTACTTAGTTTGTCGTTTTGATCATTCTGTGACATTCCTCAGTTGGGTGCACAAGTTTTTTGTTTATACAACGTCATTTGTTTTAAGTGTGGATTTTCTAAACGCTTCTGTGCGCAAACGCCTTCCAAACTTTTTTCTAAACGCTTCTGCACGCAAAAATGCTTCTGCACACAAACGCCTTCCAAACGCTATACTTTGAATTGTATCAAGATAGTCCCTCAGATCTAAGTAGCTTAAGGCATTTATGTTTACTGGTTAGATCTGGTTTTGACAAACATTTGAACATATCCGAATTACGCTTTATAACACCTATGATCCCTTCTCCTTACGATTTGTTAGTTTGGACCAGTTCTTACTGATGGCTTTAATGTTTTCAACCAACTCGCAGTGATCGTAGCAGGGGTTTATAAGAGTCCCTTGTTTTAACAAAGTTTAAGCATAATGGATTTGTACTCTCCCATAAACAAAATAATTTAGGCATTTTTACTATCCGCTATGTTTACCGATAGCACTTGATGCAATCCTTAACGTAACTCACTCCAAATTTTTATTAAATTATATGGAGACGTTGTGATCACCAAAGAGGGATTTGATTTATTGAAAATAGCGACGACGGTGATCCGTGTTCCAAGGATTACACAAAGGTACCCCGGATAGGTCTTCGATCATATACGTGCCGGGTACCACCTCGGTGGTGACTTTGTAAGGGTCTTCCTAGTTATGACCTAAAGTCCCTACTCCTGGTTCTTGGGTGGAGGGAAAGACCTTTTTGAGGACTAAATTCCCAATGTTAAAGTACCGACTCTTTACCCTTTTGTTGTAGTAGCGGGCCATTTTTTCATGGTACTTGGTCATTACTATTTGAGAGTCACTCCGTTTTTCCCAGAGGAAATCCAAGCTAGCCCTCTGTGCTTCTCCATTTCCTACTTCGTCATAATGGATGTGACGAAGAGAAGGCACCCCAATTTCAACTGGGCATACCACCTCGGATCCATACGCTAAGGAGAAAGGCGTTTCACCAGTGGCAGTGTGCGAGGTGGTCCGAAGTACCCATAATACTTGTGAGAGTTTATCTACCCATGCGCCTTTTTTGGATTCCAGCTTCCTCTTTAGGGTGTTTTTTATGGTTTTATTCACAGCTTCAACCTGCCCATTAGCTTGTGGATGATGCGGAGACGAAAATAATTTCTTAATTCCCAAATCGTCGCACAATTCATCTATGCTTCTGTTTTTGAACTGTTTTGCATTATCACTAACCAACGAGTGCGGTATTCCGAATCTGCATATAACATTCTTCCAGATGAACTTGGTGGTGTTGGTCTGGGTAATCCTCATCAGGGGTTCCGTCTCGACCCACTTGGTAAAGTAGTCAATTGCCACTATTGCAAAGCAATTGTTACCAGCACCCCTAGGCATAGGACTAATAATATCAACCCCCCACTTCGCAAAAGGCCAAGGGCTAGTTACCACAGTCAACTTATGATGCGGCTGATGCGGTATGGTTGCATGCCTTTGACATTTATCGCACTTGCGGACGAAAATCCTGGATTCGTCATGCTATTAGCCCTTGTTTGAGACTCATTATTTGGAAAAAAAATCATGATTTGAAATAGTATTTTTGGAAGAATGTGCTGTTAAAAAATGTTTGAAAAGTCAAAAATGGTAGACTTAACTAAAATAGATGATTGAGATGGATTGTTGAATAAATTTGATTTATAAAAAATGGGGACCAAACAAGAACTTAATGTTTCTTTCTCCTATTTTCAACACAAATTATCATGCCAGTTGTTAAAATATTTATTAAAAACAAGTTAATAATATACTTAAAAAGATTTCTTTAACAAACAATTATTATATTAACGTAGACATTATATTGACTATTAATAATATATTATACTAATAACAAATACCTTAATATGTCCATCCATTGTAAATGCTCTTACTTTCTATTACTCCGAGAGTAGCTTGTTCAACCTTAACAAGGAGATTTTGGACTCGAAAATAATTTGAATCTTCTAATCCCGAGAAAGCTTTACCCATCCCTAGTATAGTTTTCCAGAAGTCTAGCACCTTTGGGTCCTCCTAGAGTATCATTATCTAAGCTCAATTTTTTCCTCTTTCCACTATCAAATCATCTTAGGTTGTCTTTGATAACTCATGTTTTTCATGAAAGAGAATTTCAAAAATTTTCAACTTTCATAAAAAAATAAAAATCATCAATCCATTAAATTCAATTTTTCATGAAAAATAGGATAAAACATATTTTATAGTGTTGTACCATGAAAATTAATTCTAAGGAAAAAGTAGTGTATCAAACAACTATGGTGAAAAATATTTTCTTGAATGCGACATTTTTCATGAAAAATGGTACTATCTAACACAACCTTATATTGTAAGTAACCCCTGTGTTTTGTTAGCTTAAACTCGAGCCAAGGAAAAAAAAAATCAGTAAAAGAACTTAGAATAAATTAAGCAAGTGTTTGATAAATAAAATAAATTATTTTATAAATCAATTGATAAACTATATAATTTTTCAAATCATTTTTTAATTACACACATTTTCTCTTTCCAATTTTTAACCACTATTTTTTACTTTAAAATTATAAATAAATTAGTTTATAAACCAAACAGAGTCCTTCAAAATTTACAATCTCCAAATTCAACACAATCGAGCACTTAAATCTGAATCAATCAATATCAATCCATGTTACCAAAAGAAAAGAAAAATACATCGACTCCAGAAATTTAAAACGAAAAAATGACGAAAATCATATTTACATACGTACCCTGCAGCAGTACTAAAACATGCTGGTGTGCTAAAGGGGAACATCTTCAAAAGACATGGCCCGTTACAACCTGTACCCTGTAAATTGAACAACAAATCAATTTATTTTGGTTAACTTTGAAAATTTGAAGAACAAGACATTCTCAATTTTTTGCTAATGTCTGGAATCCAATATTTAAGACTAGTAGGGAGCAAAAGATGCTATAGCTTGAATTTATGAGAGAGAAACACTTTCAATTGTGATCACTTCAATTTTTCCACCAACAATGGACCTCTCTTGGGTGCAACCAAATAGAGGGATACTTTATAAACATAGAAAGGACCATATGCAAAGATTCCGGCCAAATTAACATAGAAAGATTGTGATGGAAAACTTCTACATCTGTTTCAAAAACTTTGCCATCATTAGTTTAAGTTTTTTTCGAATGAAAATCAATTGCTAATTTTTTTATTTTTTTTTTGTGAAACTGCCCATTAAATGGAATTGAACCTGATCAATTCAATTCCATTTAATAGGTATGTAACCTCTTTGTTACATGTAAAGGTGTTTCCAACCATTCTAAAACCAAGTGAAAAAATAAAGATTTTTTCCCTCGTTCAAGCTTCAATTTTGCTCTTTTTCTTCCAGTCACTTTTATGTTTTGAGAAAGTATAATTACAGTTAGTTCGTAGGAGGTTAACGTTGTGTAACGTGAATCGACGATCGATTGTATCATGGGAATCGAACATCGATCAAAACCTCTTGCACTCCGATTAGACGGCGAATTCGATTTAAGGAAAACGTGTAAACACAGGCCTTCGATTTAGCTACATTTCATTTATTTTGATTCTCTTATTTCCCCCCAACAGGTTGTACAAGAGAACATACTTTCGTTGTGTTTAATTAGATAGTATTGAACAAAATTCGTTCAATCACGTATCAGAAATGGCTGGGCAGCACGATAGACAAGATTCTTTTTCTTCACTATTATTGTACAGTTCAATTTACCAAGCTAGCCATTATGACATGTTTGGTAATAGGCATATCCATAATATTGTCCAATGTAGTCAATTACTGCAACCAAACATGTCCTTAATTTATATGTAGCATAAGCTCGATATTTGTTGCCAAAACTTTCCTATATACGAGACAGAATTCTCATTTGAAAACTTGAGGCATTTATTAAGAGGCAAATTGTCATCATTAAAATAAAACAAGAGAATGACACAAATGTTTACCAAATATAGACTTATCCCTGATCCCTCGATGAATCCCTAATACAGCTGAAACAATATGCAAAGATCCAGTGACGACAATAATCCCAAATTCTCCAGACTTTGCCTTGAGGATCTCGAGTCCTACTCCCATTAGAGGCACCAATGATCCTTCCATAAATAAAATGTTGACTTTCCATTTTTCTTGCAGATTGAGCCAGTTTATCCCTGAAGAATTCAGACTCTATAATTCCACAATCCAGGATATTATTACTCTAGAAGCTTGAATATTCCAAGAGTATATATATATAGTTTTTTACCTTTTTTTTTTGAGTAAGAATTAAAATTAACTTTCAAAATGATACTCAAAAATAAAATATTAATTAGGCATAAATTGTATTGAAAAACCTTATTTCCAAGTCATCATAAAAGTAAACTTCAAAGATAATGGAGTACGAGATGTATGACACTCTCACTAGTCACACCCCATTCTCTTTGGTTAATTTTAATTTTCAGCGCATCAAGCTGTAAGAGAATTTTCGGACCTATTTCAAGTGATTAATGCGAATAATATATAATACACAATCAAGAAACGAAAATGAACGAAATCAAATAAAGAAACAATCTCGATTTTGTGACCCAGTTTGATGAATTACACCTACATCGGGGGCTCGGGACCGAACCCGTTTCACTAGCCAAAACCTTCCGAAGAAAGTCAAGAATTACAAGAATCACACACAAAGTTCGTCTCAAGAACAACCAAACTATACAGCCCCTATTTTCTGAAATAAATCGCACCAATAACGGACAAAAATGCCCACAAGATGATCCACACAATAACCCAATCACTAATCTAAGTAGATACAAAATTGGAGGAAAAATGGGACTTAAACCGAGAGAGAAATCAAGACAAATTGCGCAACCGAGAAGAGGAAGAAGTTGTATGTTATTAGAGAGAGAGATGTGTGTCCAGCTTCTGCTGCAACGAAGAAATTAAAACCTTTATTAACACAAATTGCACATGAGGTCCTCAAGGTTTCAATGGTTGGTACAAGTTGACCCTCCAAATTTGAAACTCCTGCAATTTGGGGATCACAATTCAATACGAGCTAATATCACTCTCTAAGGTTATTATTTACTTGGGACTCTTGGCCCTCGCAATTTGAATCTTTATTGTTTCTACCAATTTGATTCAGGCCCCTTGGCCTTTGATACGTATCCATCCCTCCTTTGAAGATGTCGTGTATCCTAGAGTTAATATTGGAAGTTTATTAAATCTAGATTTAATTTGAAAGACATTTAAAGTCATTTTAAAAGATATTTTTAATGAATTTCATTAGATTTTGTTGGCTTTTATTAATTTGTATAGACTTTTAAAATTTTTTGTAGAATTTTATTTAAAAGACCATCATCGACTTTCAAAGACTTTTACGTACTTTTATTTTTCAATTGAAAAAATTGAATATTAATAGATTAATTTTCATATGATGTGAATATAAATCGTTAATAATAATTATATGTCAAATTAATCACAAAAAAATGGCGTAAGAGAAATATCTAAATTCTAGAATTGTTTTGCTTAATTATTTTATGTTTTGATACAAAATCTAATTATTATTTTTCCATAAAAAGAAAAATATAACAAGTTGAATGGACAAAAATAATGATTTATTTAATCGTAGGTCTTAAGATTTTTAAAAGTAACATGAAAAAAGGACAAAAATAATGATTTATTTAATCGTAGGTCTAAGATTTTTAAAAATAAACATGAAAAAAGGATATATGGTGAAAGTCTTTCAATATCTTAAAGGTTAATGAAAGACAAATTAAAATATTTGTGATTGTACTTTCTATTTAAAAGTTAGTATATAGAAAATGTCGTAGAAATCTTTACAAATCATTGACATTTTAAATAATATAAGATTTTTATTATACACCATCACTTTTATGAACTTTTAAATGGTCCTTTAAAATATATATTAAATAACTCAAAACTTTTATAAAGTTTCTAAAATCTGCATATACACTCAAACTTGTCAAATCTTTTAAAATATTTCAAAATCTTGATTGTATACTTTGAAAGTTTCTACTTAGATATTTACATGAAAAAGTGTAGTTGGTTGTCCCTACGGCATTCTACATCTTCTATGCTTCTATAATGTGGACCTCCCATATTTCTCTATATATTTTTATGGGAGCTTCAACAAGTTCTCCGTGAGAGGTTGTAGAAGTAAATCTAAAGGGAAGATGTTGAAAGCGAGAAACATAGTGGATTACATCAAAAGATAAATGTCTCTCAATTAAAAATTTCAGAACACAAAACCCCAAATTTGAATTTCAAATTAAATACATGATTTCAGTCCTCAAGTCTTTTAGAATACCCCTAACTGTTAACAGACTCCTAACAGGTGAGGGTATGTTAACAGATGGTTTGTTTAGTCTGTAGAGTCTGTTAGCAGACCCTTAACATAGACGAGGAGTTGGGGGCAGAATCGACGTGACTGAAAAAATTGATCACAAGAAATTTTCATATTCTGATTTGTGAAAATAAACTTCATATTGGATCAAGGCAAAAATACATAAATCAAGTCATTACAATATACAATTTCATTTTTAAGATATTAGTTTGAAATATTAAAAAATCAGGTTGCAATTAATAATTATAGATATTAGATTCTAATAATTATGCAAATATATTTCCTCCTTAAATCAAGGATTCAATTATAACTTTTCATTTCAAAGCAAATCTTTCCATTTTGAATGAGTGTGATAATCGAAGAAAAATAAATCAACAGAGAATTCAATTACAACATTTCCATATCAATATTGTTTCAATCACCTAGATGTCCCCAATTTTTTTCCATGTGAGCTGAAAACGAACACGAATGAATGAAGGTGACTTGAGACCTTACGTATGATCTGAGAATGAACACGTGACTTAAGGACGAACATGTGATTTGAGAACCGAACATGAATGTGATCTGAGAATCTGAACATGTGACTTGAGAAGATTTGAAAATATAAAACTATACTCAACGCATTCAATTCAATCGTGCCCACTGTCCCATCACACCACCGTGCCAGCCACCTCCACTGCCCCCTCAACCTCCATTCACATGAAACAACTAATTACAAGCAAAAAACAACTAATTCGGTAAAGTAACATTAAATTATTTCTAAACAACTAATTACAAGCAAAATTTAAGTAATCTGAAAATGTTTTAGTTTAAATAACGAAAAGTGTTTTATTTTAAAGAACTTAAGAGCATTCCTTATATTGTGTATTTTGTTATAATTTTTTCAATTAGATTATATAAAAAAAATAAAAAATTAAATGATTAATTCAGAAATTTTCTTTCAAATCGAATAATTTCATACTTTATTGAATATAATTTCCGTCATATGTAATGACAATTAAAAAGAGTTAGAAGTAATCAAGAGTTAGAAGTAATCACTCTCGTATGTTAAAATGTATTTGAAAAATCATATGAGTAACTATCAGTATTAAAATTATGTTTAAACATGTGTTTAATAAACTTGCAATTTAAAAACCATTTGATAAACCAAAAAATTTCTCAAACCACTTTTTTAAACATACACATTATTGTATTATTTTGAAGTCGAAAAATATGTAATATAGATGTCAAATCGAAGATCTCAACAAGAAGTCTTATATATTTATACATAAAAACAAAGTCTTTACCAAAAATAACACACACGCACACTTTTCCGCCAAAATATACTTTCTAAATTTGGAAATGTTTTGCAAAAAATACAAGAATTAAAAAATAAATAAAAAATGCATTTTGGAAAGTGTAATGCTGCAAATTTGAATTACACTTTTGAGCACTACATGCATTTATTCTCAAATAAAAAAATAAAAATAAAAATCATTTTGAGCACTGTTAAATTATATAAAAAATAATGGTAGTTAAAATTTTTTGTTTAAAAACATAGAATGTGATGTTTTCGAGGTAAAAATTAGTGATTAAAAAGTGAAGAGTAAAATATGTGTGATTAAAAAATAGTTTAAAAGCGTGTTATTTAAAAATATTTTGTTAAACGGAAATGCTTCGTTCAAATTTCAAAAAATGACAATTTAAAATTGTTTTTTTTTATTTATTTAACAAATTCGTTTTTACTTAATATGATGATTGATTTTAATATAACTATTAATCTTATTATGTATCCTAACTTCATTTTTTATTTTTTTTTTGAAAAATGTGAAAAAATTACATCAAAAGCATCATAAGTCCAATTTAAAAAATAATTCTCTATTGTTATAAAAAAATATTCAAGATCCTAAATTTAGAAATTTTGTTAAGTTAATTAAAAAAAATATTATTTAAAAATATTTTGCTTAATCATAGTGTAACTAGTTTGGTAAAGTAACATTAAATTATTTCTAAAGATATATAAAATTATATTATAAAATGTGTTGATAAACATTTAAGTAACCTGAAAATGTTATAATTTAAAGAACGAAAAGTATTT